>CM024677.1:826401-2292656 GCA_014182725.1 Eucalyptus brandiana | reverse complement strand
CTTATGCATATACCAACACTCATGCAAATTCATTTACTGCCGTCCTGGCTCAACCAGGCCCTTTCAGCTCAACTAAGGCATCCAACTTCAAGCTAAGCATCCTACCTCAACCAGGGCATCCCAGCTCAACCGAGGCATCCTGGTGCTAGCTCACCAAGGCATTCGGGCTTAACCCAAGCATCTTGGCTCAACTAAGGCATCTCGGGGCTAGCTTACCCAAGGTATTCGGGTTCAAACCCAGGTGTCCTGACTCAACTAGGGCATTCCGTTTAATGAATGAGGCATCGCCGCCAACGCTATGTGGCGACGAACACTTTTTCTTCTTTAGGTGCATTATATAAGTGCATCACACAAGCCGGTTCTTCATATTTCATCTTAGCCGATGCATACAAGGCCTGAGGGCATGCTCATTCAAGTGAGTGTATCATGACTCTTAACATCATACTATATAATATGCCGGGCATGATTCTTGGTTCGTGGCTTGAGCCATATGCTTAGGCCATCGTGACATGATGTTGATTCCAAGATGAGCAAACCTCAACCTCGTCCCGGTGCGTGAACACACTCAAGCATGCAAACATGAGCAAACCACACAAAGGACATTACAACATACACACAGCTTACACAGGTGAGCACACCACTAAACTTGACGATGTAGGCTATCACCCTAGACAAGAGTTAGAGATTCTACTTACAACTTTCGATCCTAGCTCCAAGATGCTTCTTTAGTGACTGGACGGCTCCTAAGGTGGCTTGGAGGAGAAGGACGTGAAAGAGAGGAGAGAAAGGGAGAGGAAATGAGAGAATGGTTAAGCCTCCAAAACATGAGGATGCCTACTCCTGTTTATAGGCCTTCTCCTATTTAAAGGCCTCCTCCTCTTCAATTATTGGTGCCAATCTCATGATTAAGCCTAAGGAACGAGTTGACCTATCTAGTCTCCTTAGTTGGCGCCTATACTTATTTGTGTTTGATTGTGATTGGTCCATCTATTTACTTACCCTCCAAGGCTCACTTTAGGCTTATGATGTGCATATGGCCCTAGGGGACACATAAGCCCCTTGATGCTTAATGTCTTCTCTTGATTGGTTGGCATTCGTCTTGTTTACCAATGTTATCCTTTAGGCTCATCATAACCTAAGATTCTAGAGGATACCTAAGCTTATGAGTCATCGACTTCTTCTCCAAGGCAAATCTCAAGCCATCATTATCAAATCTTCGAGTGGACACCGAGGCTTATGAGGTGGAGATCTAATGACTTAGTGTCATCATTTAAGGCCTTGCTTGTCTTCATTTCATTGGACCACATTAGCACTTATCTCATTATTAAGGGGACAACTCATTATGGATATATGGCACTCTAAAAGATAGGGTGGTGTCAAGGCTATAGGATAGCTATAATTAGTTTCAATTGGTCCTATTTTTATTAGGACACTTGGCTTGGATACTTTGCTTAATCCCCAAGGTAAATCCTTGGTAATCATGACCATATCTAAAAAAAATCTAGGTGGAATGATAAGTCAACCTCCTTCATGAAGAAGCTAGGGTGTTCTAGAGAATTCTGTCGTCTAAGTTGGTTTCGGGGTATTGACACCTAAATTTTGGCGACTCATTTTTTCAATTGCATTAAAAATTAGGGGTTAATGTTATCCTTGAAAAATTAATTGCATAGTATGTAGATTTCGGTGTATATATTTTTAATTTACATTTTTTGCATTTTATTTATTGGACTGGTGGCGGATGGGTTCAAATTAGTTGGACTAAGCCCATTAAGTGAGTAAATTGGCCAAAGCCCATTTTGGAAATTATCTTGTGGGAAATTAGAAATTCGAAATTTTTCCAAGATATGATGAATTTTTTGGATAGGGCAGATGTGATAAAATGTTGCGATTTATGTTTGCAAGATTTGTATTTAAAGAAAAATTCCATCGTAATCTTGGATCCTTATCAATATGGGATAAATTGGTGAAGAAATTTTGCGGATGTGGATTCGAATAAGAAATTAAAATCCTAGTCCTTCACCTATAAAAGCCATATGCGCATGAGAGGTTGGGGGTTTTCTTTCGGAGGGGGAAAAAAGAATTGAAAAGTAAAAAAGAAAAGGCAGAGAGAGAATACAGAGAAAGAATGGGAAGCGTAAGGGTAGAAATAGTAGAAAAAATGGAGTGATTTGACTCTTACTGGTCATTGTCTTCCCAAGTTCGCTGCTCAGCATCTGCAACTGACCGGTCAGCTCTTCCTCAATCGCGTTGCGCTTGCCTCGCCATTCAACCCTAGCAACGGAGTTGCGCCTTGCTGCGACCCACCGCGCCATTGGACTGACGCTTGCCGACCCTACCCACCACACCAGCAAAGACGCCTTGCTCTGCTCACTCGTTTGCGAACCCGAACGCATGCAGTGCTCGCATCTAGCTCCGCTCGCCGGCCTCCTTGGTTTCACCGTGCTCGACACCGCGGCCCCCGACGACAACAGTCCCGATCCGAACCGTCGCCCCTTTCCCAAGCGACTCCCCTGTTTTGCTGCTTTGCCACCAAATCCGAAGCTTGAGCGACTCCCCTGTTGCCCGAGCCTTTTGCCGACGCCGTGCTTGCAACTCTCCGACCCGCTGCCAGTTTGCCCTCGTCGGAGCTCCGACCGGCCCTTAGAGACCTACAAGCAACCTGTGCTCGAGAAGGCAGAAAAAGAAAGAAAAACAAAAGAAAAAGGGGAAAATTAATTAGGTAGTTTTTTTATATTATTTTTTCATTTATTTACTTTGTTTTTAGTAGAGTTGTTCCCATGTGTGATTGAAATTCCGACATGAAAGAGCTCCTCAAATTAGGGATTGTCAATCTGATTTTCGTGCCCAAAATCCGACTCGCAATCCCTTGCAAAAATCGACAATCCGATCTCACGCCTGAGATTCGATTCGTGATTTAATTTTAAAATTGGTCAACCCGATCTCACGTGCGAGATATGGTTCGCCAATTTTTGGATATCAATCTTATCTTGCTTGCTTTGATGTCATGGTGTTTGAGTCAATTTTATTTTCGTAAAAGAAAAAATCCAAAAAAAATTGAATTAGGATTAGGTTCGTTTTAGAATATTTCTAGTCTTAGGGTTATCTTGCATGTTTAGAGTTGCAATCTTATTTCGAAATTTTAAATAAAAAATCCAAAAAATGCGTTCATTTAGGATGTTAGTTTTCTTTAATTTAAATGGCACGTTTAATTATTTGGCAATTTTAAATTTCGAATTTAAAAAAAAATACAAAAAAAATCATCATGCATGTATCATGTAGAATTAGGGCATCCTTGGCATGTCATTGCATATTAGGTTGATTGCATGTTTAAATTTTATTTAGATAGATCCTTTTAGATAGATTGCATTTTAGGTTAGAGATTACTTGGTTAAGATAAGATTCTAGTTTAAATTAGGATTTGGCTTAACCTAATTCCTAATACATTGAATAGAATCTTAATCTAGCTAGATAATCTTTGCATTTTTCTAATTTCAAATTTCATGGAAAATACACAAAATTGCTTTAGAATTAATCAATTTCATTCTTTAGGATCGACTGCATTTTATTTATGTTATATAGTTTAAGTCATTTTGCCATGCCATATCATTACATGTTAGATTAGTAACATTGCATTACATGCAGATTAGATTCTCATTAAGAAAAGTGAAAACAAAAATTGGATAATTGTGTGTTAATTAGAAATCATATTTAGGATTGTCGATGTGAATTCTGATTTAACATTGCAAATGTTTTCGTTGCTATGAGGTAAGTTTTGCAATTTATTCATTTGCTTTCTTGGGTGTTAAATTGATGGTTTGCGTACTCACATGATCACCTCATATGTTAGGACAATAAATTTAAAATCAAACCAAGCTGCTCGCAAAACATTTTTCAAAATAAAAGAGAAAGGTACTGAAAGGGCGTTAGAGAAATCTAGCGTAACCAAGTCCCCGAACTCATAATCTCTGGTTCGTAGGAGTAAAATAATTCTCTCATTATTTTACTTAGGTGTCTAATCGACCTACCATAAATTGATTAGTGGCGACTCCTAGATAAAATCTATCTGTATGCTAAGAATTTAAATCTAAGTCGTGAATTGATATGGGTTTGGGAGAACCTGAGTTAAGTTTAGGTTTAACAATCCATTAGCCAAATCCTAGGTGGTACACCCCGAAAATTTGGTCGCGACATGGGGCTAGAGAAGGGATCATTAGGTACACCTTGAAAAACTGAATCACATACACCCGAGATTAGGCCATCACGCTACAAGCTTGCCCGAACCGTTCCCTTAAATTGTCGGTCGGCCTAAAGGGTCGATTGTCATTCGATCGGTTTAAAGCCAATCCTAAGGCTACCCCTAGTCTAGTGCTAAGCCAAGACACTCATAGGCCTTAGAATTAGTGATTGAATAGCTGGGTCTATCACCGAGCTCATTCCGGTCGGCACTCGATCCATCCGTATGGCTCATGGTTAATGCATTACCGATCCATGATCGGACATCATCAATTCAAGAATCCTTTTTGATCACTAAGAATGAAATATGGAATGATGTATTTTTGATTGGAGGACAATCACATTTGATCGAGTCGGATCATCCATGTATCGGTGTATAATCGGGCGGAATCACCCATGGTCAGACACCATGATCGATCATGACCATCCGCCAATCCAAAATCATCCCGTGATCAATCCTTGCGATAAAAAAGTCATCTTATAAGCTAATGATCCTATCTCATTGGTATGGCCTGTAGAAATTCACGGCCAACACCTCGACCCGTTTGTGACTGATTGGTCGATCGGTCAGTCAGTCGGTCGGTCCATGACCGATCCTTGATTCCGTGCCAATCCAACCGATCGATTTAGGGCCGATGGCCCATGATTGATTCTTTTTGGACCTTATGACCAATCCTTACGGGTTCAAATTGAGGGTGTTACAATTCTCCCCCCCCCCCCCCAATTTAAAAATTTCGTCCCCAAAATTTCATAACGTACCTGGACGTTCAAAATAGGTGAGGGTACTTGTGCCTCATGATTTCTTCACTTTCCTAGGTAGCCTCTTTTGCTCCATGGTGCTTCCATAGGATCTTGACTAAGGGAATGACCCAAATTCTGATTACTTGTTCACGTCTATCCACAATCCGCAGTGGCTCCTCAATATACGACCCTTGGTCGTCTACCTCGATCTCTTCGAAGTTGAGCACATGTGCCGAATCTGGCTCATACTTTCTTAGCATAGACACATGACGCTGTAATGCCAATTGATATGCCATTTTCCTTATCCTTTCTAGGATTTCAAAGGGTCTTATGTACCATGGACTTAACTTACCTCTCTCACCAAAACGAGACATACCTTTCAATGGAGACACCTTAAGGAACATGCGGTCTTCTACTTGGAATTCTAGAGGCTTTTGTCTCTTGTCTGCATAATTCTTTTGCTTGCTTTGAGCGGCTCTAAGTCTCTTTCTAATTACTCGCATTGCCTCGTAGTAAGTTGCACCAACTTAGGACTAGTAAGCTTGTTTTCCCTGACCTCATTCTAACAAGATGGAGTTTTGCAAGCTTGACCATATATTGCCTCAAATGGAGCCATGCCAATGCTTTGTTGGCAACTACTATCATAGGCAAAGTTAACGAGAGATGGGTGCTCATCCCCACTTCTCTTGAAGTCGATAACACAAGTTCGTAACATGTCTTTTGGTGTTTGGATGGTTCTCTCAATTTGGCCATATGTTGGTTGTAGCACCTTGGTTTTCAATAGTATTTCTAGCTTGATCACATTTTCATTGGGCACTCTGATAAAATAAGGCCTTCCTTAAGGATAGTTTATTCTTATAATAATGTCAGTGTCGTACATGGCTTACACAACCAGATCCATTGTTTCCTCTTATTTATTTATAACAGTCTTACACTCTTTGCATTCTATGGCAAATAGTACTTCATTATATAACAATGGTCTTGGAGTTTTCCATTTCCTTCTGAGTGATCACATAAACCTTTCCCTATGCTGGCGGACATTGGAAATCGTTGTATTGTGGTGCTTTGTTTTGCAACATTGTTTGCGGCCGCTGGAATGACGTCATTTGCCATCGTTGTGGGCAATCTCTGATTTGTGGCCTTGCTGACCACAACCAAAACAAGCTTCTGTTCGAGTCAAGCATGGAGTATTATCATGTCATTTTCCCTAATTGCGGCATACATCCCTTGGAGTGAAGGTTGGCCTCAGGGTTTTATTCTTGTTGGAAGCGAACGAACGTTTTTCTTCTTGTCTCGATCTCTTGTTACGATGCCGATTGACTTGAGAGGTTGGATGATAAGGCCTTCCTGGTTAAGTGATTATAGTAGCTTGCTCTAAGAAATCTCTTTCTATTAGTTGGGCTTGCTCATATAGCTCACTGTAGTTCTTGAGGTTCGGTGGCACTAATAAACTCTGGATTTCAGGTTTCAGGCCATCTCGAAATCTCTTTACTCTATCCACTGGATCCTCAACCAGCTTGGGGGCAAATCTTGATAGCTTAGCAAATTTTGCCTCGTATTGATCAACGGTCATGTTGTTTTGTTGGAGTTGCAGAAACTCCACCATCTTCTTGTCATGAGCACATTCAAAAAAATAGTTTCTATTAAACGCCTCAATAAATGCATTCCAAGTTACAGTAGTATCAATAGGGAACACCATTCCTCGCTTTGACTTCCACTAGTGACTCGCGTTACCTTCCAGCTGGTACACCACCAAACTCACCTTATTTTCATTAGAACACCTTAAAAGTGCGAACATATTTTCTAACTTATTGATCTATGATTCGACTTCTTCGGGATCTCCTGTCCTAGCAAACCTTGAGGGTCACAGCTTTAGGAACTGCTCCACCAGTCCTAGAATAGGACGTTTTCTATTTCCGCTTCCATTTCCAACCACAAAGGCATTCCTAGAAGCAGAAGCCGCTTGATGCTGTGCTTGTTGCCCCATTATGCTCCCAATGATCTCAAGAACTTGCAGAATTCCATCTAGTTGGGGATCCTCTTTTGACTTCCCTTTGGAACTCTCCTGGCCCTGAGTCGACTTTCCTCTCACGGCCACTTGGCCTTGAGTACTCATGTTGCAACTATAGGAATTCTAGAAGGACTTTCTACAACATAATAAGGGGTTAGGGATCAAAATCTTCTACCGAAAAATCAAGCAAGTAACAATCACATGCATCGGGTGTTTTCCTAGCTAACTATCCCATGACTCCTAGCGCACCTTATGTGACGCCCCCTAATGACCCCCGATTCGTTAGGGTCACCACACTTCTTTCCTCATCATGGATGTCTTTCTTGTTCATGATCAATGGACTTCAGGGAATCCATGTGGGGGTTTTATCACACACTTCATTGGTCCCTGCACAATGTATATGGTGGAAGCGTATCCAACAACTCCCTTTTTCCACACTCAGAAATGATGCACACGAAATACACATATTGATAATGACCGAGCGCTTTTTATTTACATAAACTAGATGGACATCGTTAGTCGGTACACCAAAAGGCCGCAGTTTCCTATACCGAGCTACACTTCAAAAGTTAACTGACATTTTCAATAGCTATGTACATAGAGTCCATTCATTGTCGGCGTCCAAAAATTTTCCTTGTTGTCCTCACCATCCTCGGTCACTCCACACCACTCAATCCCCCGTCGTCGTCGTCCTTTGGTGGCAGTGGCAATGGCCCTAGAGTACGTCCATTTCTGCGGACGTAAAGGACGACATACTCCCAACAAACGGGGCCTAAGGGAAGACCGGTGTCGATCATCACGATCACTCTCACTTGAACAAAAGTCAACCCCAGCAAGTCAGGATCCTGATGCTCCGTTTGTTCCCATTGTAAATCAATAGGGATCTCGTAGAATGTACCAAGAGGTGTGGGCAGCAAATGCATCTTTCTTAGTCTGAAATATGTTAGTCCCACAAGGGGTGAGTACGACTATTCAACAGTTAAAGATCTACTAAACTATATTATGTATAACCATCATCATCGGATTTCATGTAAAATAAACAAAACACATAACCAGAGGAATAGGTATGCATTAAATCAATAGAGTTTTTCAACGTAATGGCATAACACAACAGAACAATCAAGCCTTAGAACTCAACAGATTTTTGATTCAGTATCGTTATTTCCCAGAGGACCAGTGTTTGCGTCCCTCCAGGCATATCACACCCAACTTGGCATCACGAAAGCCTCCGGTTCCATATTTCAGTCACCGGGCATCCAGAGTGTGTTGCGTCACATCTCCAGGCATCTCGTACCTCACCTAGCATCACGAGGAATCACTAGGGCTCACCATGTCAATGATTGCCCCTACCCTCCGAAATGTGTATCATCATACATCCGGGCATCCCGACACTCTCGGGGAACCTCTGGGGCTCACCGGTCCCCACGCATCCAAAGGCATCGCCACTACGATCCTTCAGGCAACCCATCTCCCGAGGCATCGTCATCCCGAGGGTTTGATGGCAGCAATAACACATCAACTATGGTGTAGTAGTCTCAAGATTTTAAAATCAATGCATGCTGACATCAATAAAACAATACTTGCTTTGATTTCTAAAGCTTAAACCCGGAATTTAAACTAAAACAACAAACCTTAGGGAATATCGAATACATGATAACCAAATCATTTATGAAATGTAAAGTTTTAAAACACTGGAATAGATTGCGATTTAAATCGTATCATCTTCACTTCTCAAGACTCGAATGAAACAAGTTTATCAAAGCGGTAAGCGAAGTTTTTGAAGCTAGTACATTGGTGAATCCAAATCTCGGTTCGACCTTGAGGTTTTCAAAACAATTTACAAGTAAAATCTCAATTTTCGGAAGTAATAAACCTTTCTTGAAATATTGTGAGTGTGCGGCCGATATTAGAAAGCCGACTAATTTTCAAGACCTTTTGTAAAACGTTCACGAGCAACGTTACCCACAACCCATAAACATTAAGAAGTCAGTGTATAAACCAATGTCCAAATTGCAGTTGACTATATGTAAATGCATAATCCTCGGCAGTTAGAAATCCTCACACCTCCTTAAGATTCCTCAAAATAGAATTTCTAAAATTCTACCAACATCAAGAATTGACACAACTTCAAATATCGAAATCTCCCTCAACCATAGCCAGTCTTAAAATCCTTCAAGTCAGATGCTCCAAAATCCAGCTCAAACACTCCTAATCCACTATTAAGTACAAGAATTTGAGTAAGTCTATATACGAATGCATTTTCTCAAGCAATGACAGGATTACACGATATAGGTTAGTAGACTCCAACTTGCCTCAGGTCCGGCAACATCAATGGCAAGTGGACCGCAAGCTGCGAGCTGCAGTTGAGGCGAGCCGACACACTTTCCTTGTCACACCCCGATTCTCAGGCACGCGCATATCCCTTTCCTTGGTTGATTTTAAATGCGATATCCCAGGACTATGTATCGCCGACCATTTCCTTTTTATAAGCACATGTGGAAGCAATTATAAATCCCCAGACAGTAAAGCAATGTGATAGAAAAGTAGAGCCATAATTTTTTATAATAAAATTCACAACCTTACTTTTATACATAACACAACCCATAGTATTTTACCATACTATTCACAAATGTCTGATCTCACACCTATCTACAAGAACCCAAGGTTCACACAAAACATGATGGGATCTTAGTCCTCATTCGGGTCGTACTCAAGATCATTCTCAAGATCATCTTCTTCTTCAAAATCTTCCTCCTCCTCAAGTTTCACATCAGGGCTCTCCTCCTCAGATTCCTCCTCCTCAGGCTCTTTATCAGGGTCCTGAAATAGTTATACAATAACCATTGAGATCACGTCTCAGCGAGTTTTACCCCATAAGATTCAATTAGTAAACCAATACGCTATCCGGGCTGCCTATGTACACATGGGTCAGAGGACTTATCTTGGTCTCAGATTCCACCTGCAAATTAGCACAGTTCAAATAGGCACCCATCATAATATCACGGATCGAAACATTGATCAAATTGACTTAGTCGATTACATGTCAGTTGGACCATTCACTAGTCATTTCTATTCAATCAATCAATTCACAACATCAGATCAAAGCAATGATCAATCGACCTAGTCGATTACATATCAGTCAGATCATCTCTTGATCACTCCCAACCATACTATACAATTTCCAGTATAATACCTAGTCACCAAACCACATATTTTCCTCAGGCGCCAATTTCGCCAAGACAATGTACCAATCACCCGTCCCATATATTTTCTAAGGCGCCATTTTCGCCAAGGTGATGTACAATAAACACTTTATGTGCATGCTCTCAGGTGTCGTTTTCGCCGGGGTGATATATTTAATCACAGAGCCAATATAAACAATTTACGTACATGCTCTTGGGCGTTGTTTTCGCCGTGGTGATATATTTAATTACAGAGTCAATATAAACCAATTAAGTGCATTCTCTTTCAGGCATTCCAATTACTTTCGGCCACACAGGCACGATACTCAATACACAGAAATACGACCACATAGGCACAATCTACACCACATAGGCACGTTCTACGCCACATAGGCACGATTAATTATCGCCACACAAGCATGATCAATTATTGCCACACATGGATGATATATATTCAACAATTTACGTGCATTCTCTAAGGCATCCTATACGCCAAAGCGATGTAATAATCGCCAAGCCATGCCACGTAACATTTCTTCTCATCTTTTATCATACTGGATAAAATATCGTATGTGGGCACACGGTTGGCCTTAGCCAAAATATAATATTTTCCTTTTCATAACTCCCACATTTTCTGTAGTCCACTAAAAATACTTTTGGCATTATCAATTGATGCCCGGTTATTTTTCAGTTAATAACCAACATTAATTAATTCAGGAATAATTCCCAAATCATAGATAATTCAATTCCACACAAAATAAAGCTCAATTAAATAAACGGACTGTGCCATGACAATCAGCATAAAATTCCGGTCGTCGACTATCCCTGCCTAATTTTTGGAAATAAATAAATAATTAAATAATTTCGAAAATTAATAAATAAATACTAAAAATCCAATTTAAGCCCGTAATGCCTAATTGGACGCCAGAATGGATCGGGAAAAATCCCGAGATGCATTCAATAAATACGAGCACGTCTCTACTTGCTAATTACACTAATCAATCACCTAACATGCATCATTAAGTCACTAATTAAATTACTCTAAACTAATCTAATCACCTAATTGCACTTAATTAGATCTAATCAACTGTTAAGTATCATTAGCAAACTAAGCAAGGATTAGTGAGCAAAACTCACTTGTGCAAAGTGAAGACTAGAACACCGCGACGGTGACGCGACGGGGCTGAATTCCAAATTTTCGGTAGCGTCGGCAGACACTCGAGCCGGGCCCAAAACTTGGCCTAACAAATCTCAACCCAAATTGACATTTCTGTTTGATTTGGGCTGGGCCTGCAACGGGGCTTGGGCTTCAAATGGCGCGGGCTTGGGATTTGCTGAAATGGGCTCACTGTAGACGCTGGGCTTGGGCCTCAAAATTTTGCTGGGCTTCGCTGAACTCAACTGGGCTTGCTAGCTGATGGACTTGAAATTTCGCTGGCTTCACGGGCTGAATAAGAAAGCCCGAAAACGGATTGGCTTCTTGCGAGCTGGGCCAGGAAGACACAACCCAAGACGTTGGAATTTGTTGGGCTGGAAAAGAGGATGCGTGGGCATGACTTCGGTGGGTGATGGCTTCGGACACATGGACTGTTGGGTCGTTGATGCGGCAAAGGTGCTGGAGGAGGCACGCGTTTGAGGAGCTATGGAGGTCGGTCGTTGCTGGAGAAGATGGATTCACTGGCTTGATTGTTGACCGGTGGAAGACGCCTGGCAGCTCGCACTTCGGTGGAATCGTGGGCGTGGACACTGAGAGGAACGAAGCAGCGAAGATGAAGCTGCTCGCGGACGTTGGGCTAGGTGGCATGGAGCTGCAGCAGGGTCTTCGCCGCTTGGTGGTTGACTGGGATCTCGGTGGAAAGCAGTAGACGTCGCTGCTGGCTGGAGGCGCTGCAGTGGACCGAACAGAATGTAGACTTGGGCGTGTGGGCGTGAGGTGAAGTGGAGGGGAATTCGGTGGGTGCTTCGGTCAATTTTCTGTAGTCTTCAGTTGCTGGTTTGTTGACTAGCGTGGGAAGAAGACACAACGTGGCAGCAAGAAGGAAGATGGGTGGAGCAGCAGGTGGTCTTCGACGCAACCAATTGAGAAGAAAATAGAAATGAAGAAAGAGTGAAAACGAAGAAGCGAGGAAGGAGGTTGGCGTGCGAAGGAAACGGAAGGGGGCATGCACGACAAGCTTGGAAAAAGGGGGCTTAAAGTCAACAAATCCTATCCCCTTAATTAAACACATGGCCCCTAATTCTTTCCAACAAATCAAGTCATAATTGAGCCAATTTAAATGTCCAAATTGCAGCCTTCTAGATCCGAATTTCACCCAATTTAGACTTCAATTTCATACTCAAATTCTCCAAATTTCGAAGTCTAAAATTGATGAAGAAAAGCCTACAAAATTTCCATACTTTCATGTCGTCAAGTAACTCGGTTTGCAAATCCAAATTCCCTTCAATTAAGCCCATTTGAATTTCTGTTAATTTTCCGAATTGTCCGAAACAATTTTCCGTAAAAATCTCGTAATCTCTGAAAATTCTTCGGAGGATGAGTCGACGTTCCTAAAATAGATCGTGACACCCTAGAACTTTCAATTTCTGAAATCAGGTTCAAATTCGTGGTTAATTTCAATCCGGCGCGTTTTTAGCGTGACCTAAACTACCGGGAAAGTTTCAGAAATTTTTAGTGCAAATGACCTGTGGTCAATTTTCTTCGAGTCACAATGAACCCACTCGACACATTGGCAACTCTCTGTAGTTGTGAAAATCTCAAGGTTTCAATCATGAACGCAGGGTATCCAAAACGACAGAAAATCGGTCTAGTGTCGATCGATGAGAATTTTGCAATCAGGTGGAATCACTCACACTTTGATTACACATTTCAGTCGAATCGACCTATCCTTGATTTCTGATCGATTTTGACAATGCCATAACGATCCTTGCAGACTAGCACGGTCGAGCAGTCGATTTCTGGTCGAATTCTCAAGTCCATTGCATTAAAATCTCTTAATGACTTCCCCAGATAGTCTAGTTATCTCACGAGTGATCGGCTTTGAGAATAGCACTATAGATGCATCGATGAAAGTCTCGATTTATTCAATTGAAAATAGTACTAAAAATTCAGGATGTCACATTCCTGGCTGACGAGGAGTTGAGTAACAGCAACAAAGGAGGCTGATGGCGTCGATGTTGGCTGTGGCCGGCTATGGGTGACCCAACATCGATGAGGAAGGGTCGGGGTGCGGTGAGTAAGCCGGTGATGCGGCGGTCGATGGCAGCAAGGCGTTCACGAGGGAAGGGCGAGGAACCAATGGCGATGATGGAGAGAAAAATTGCTGTTTCTCTCTCTCTCTCTCTCTCCCTCTCTCTCTCTCGTTGCCGCTTTGTTTACAAAACTGGTCAACAATTGAGATCCTCGATGGCTGTTGAAATGAGCGGCAGCTGGAAAAGTCGTGTCTTCCGCATATAGGGGTCTTGAGTTTTTGCTGGCAACCGAGTGTGAAGCAATGTGGCCGTTGCTGGCCACACTTCGGTCAACCATCTTCCTTGGGTTGACTCCTTAACAAACGCACGCATGGGAGATGCATGGCATGGCCGTGCGTGGCTGTCCGTGAAGAAGAGAGCGGGGTTGTGTGGGCATACGTAATCCAGGTCTTCAGCTTGGTTGATTTGCGAGGCAGCTCGGGGTTAACATGTCTCCATAGCCGACCGCATTAAGGGAGAAATTTAGACGAGGAGCTATCAAGAGAATGTGACGAAACGTGATGTTTCGTTACGGCGAGTGTGGTGATGAAATGACGGCCGAAAGTGGCGCTAATGACGCAATCCAATGACAAATTCGTCAACCCGTCACGGACCGTTATGTATTTGAAATCCGGCAAAATTCGGATGTCAGACCTTATCACTCCAAATAATAACCCCGCTTTGATACCAAAACTATCATGACCTCGACTCTATCTCTAGGGTCTCGCTCATTAAGGGTTATTTTCGTGACGTCTCAAGCACGTTGCCATCATGTTTCCTTTTATCTTTTCATTAAGCACATGTGAAAGTGTTACAAGCAACCGGGAAAATAATCACTTACAAACACACAATTATATCAGCTACGTTTTACAAGCCCTTCTTTCACATGTTGTTATATTTACAACTACCACATCTTTAAAAGGTCGGGGTAAATTTTAGCTCTTTTAGCGAGATTGCAACTTATCAATTGCTATAATTCTGAAAAACAACGGGGTGAGCCATTGACTCAGTAACTAAAATCCCTAATTCTCTATCAGGAAAATATCTCATCATCATACAATATTTATGGCAGATCAATGGCAAACATATTCCTATACCTCGACTACATGCAAATGTCAATTACTGTATACTTCAATGCATGCTTACCTTTAGCATATCAATGAACACATCAACATATCATGCTTATACATATACCGACACTCATGCAAATCAGTTACCGTCGTTTTGGCTCAACCAGGCCCTCCTGGCTTAACCAAGCCATCCAGCTTCAAGCTAGGCATCCTAGCTCAACTAGGGCATCCCGGCTCAACTAAGGCATCTTAGCGTTAGCTCACCAAAGCATCTGGGCTCAACCAAGGCATCCCGTTCAATGAACAAGGCATCGCTACTAATGCTACGTGGGGATGGGCGCTTTTCTTCTTTATGTGCATCATATAAGTGCATTACACAAGTCGGTTCTTCATCTTTCATCTTAGTCAATGCATACAAGGCCTGAGGGCCTGCTCATTCAAGTGAGTGTATCATGACTCTTAACATCATACTATATAATATGCCAGGCATGATTCTTGGTTCGTGGCTTGAGCCGCATGCCTAGGCCATCAAGACGTGACGTTGATTCCAAGCCGAGTGAACCTTAATCTCATCTCGATGTGTGAACACACTCAAGCATGCAAACATGAGCAAACCACGCAAAAGAACATTACAAAATACACACGATTTACACGGGTGAGCACACTATTAAACTCAACAACGTAGGCTATCGCCCTAACCAAGAGTTAAAGATTCTACTTACCACTTTTGAGCCTAGCTCCAAGATGCTCCTTTAGTGACCAAATGGCTCCTAAGGCGGCTTGGAGGAGAAGGATGTGAAAGAGAGGAGAGAAAGAGAGAGGAAAGGAAAGAATGGTTACCCTCCAAAATGTGAGGATGCCTTCTCCTATTTATAGGCCTCCTCCTCTTCAATTATTGGTGCCAATCTCATGATTAAGCCTAAGGAATGAGTTGGCCTACCTGGCGCCTATGCTTACTCGTGTTTGATTGTAATTGGTCCATATATTTACTTACCCTCCAAGGCTCACTTTAGGCTTATGATGTGCCTATGGCCTTAGGGGACACATAAGCCCTTTAATGCCTAATGTATTCTCTTGATTGGTTGGCCTTTGTCCTTTTCACCAAGGCTATCCTTTAGGCTCATCATAACCTAAGATTCTAGAAGGTTTCTAAGCTTACAAGTCATCGACTTCTTCTTCAAGGTAAATCTCAAGCCATCATTACCAAATCTTCAAGTGGACACCTAGGCTTCTGAGGTGGAGATCTAATGATTTAGTGTCATCATTGAAGGCCTTGCTTGTCTCCATTTCATTGGACCACATTAGCACTTAGTTCATTACTAAGGGAACAACTCATTATGGATAGGTGGCACTCTAAAAGTAGGGTGGCGTCAAGGCTATATGATAGCCATAATTAGTTTCAATGTGTCCTATTTTTATTAGGACACTTGGCTTGGATACTTTGCTTAATCCCCAAGGTAAATCCTTGGTAATCATGACCATATCTAAAAAAATCTAGGTGAAATGATAAGTCAACCTTCTTCATGAAGAAGTTAGGGTGTTCTAGAGAATTCTATTTTGTCATTTTCTTCCTCAAGAAGGTGGTCTAGAGAATTCCGCCGTCTAAGTTGGTTCCGAGGCTAGAGAAGAGATCATTAGATACACCTCAAAAAATAAAATCACGTACACTCGGGGTTCCACCATCATGCCCCATGCTTGTCCGGATTGTTCCCTTGGACAATCGGTCGGCCTAAAAAGTCAGTTTTCCTTCAGTCAGTTCAAGGCCAATTCTAAGGTTACTCCTAGCTTAGCACTAAGCCAATGCACTCATGGACCTTAGAATTAGTGACTGAATAGCTGGGTCTATCCCTGAGCTCATTTTGGTTGGCACCGAATCCATCCATATGGCTCATGGTTGATGTATTACTGATCCATGATCGGACATCACCAATTCAAGAATCCTTTCTGATCACTAAGAATTAAATATGGAATGATGTATTTTTGATTGGAAGATGATCTCATTTGATCGAGTCAGATCGTTCATGTATCAGTGCATAATCAGATAGAATCACCTGTGGCCGGGCACTATGACTGATCGTGATCATCCGCCGATCCAAAATTATCCCGTGATCAATCCTCGTGATCAAAAAGTCATCTTATGAATTGGTGATCTTATGCCATCGGTATGGTTGGTAGAAATTCACGGCCGACACCTCAACCAGTTCGTGACCGGTCGGTCGGTCCATGACCGATCCTTGATTCCTTGCCGATCGAACCGATCGATCTAGGGCCAATGGCCTATGATTGATCCTTTTTGGATCTTATGAACAATCCTTATGAGCTTAGAATCAAGGGTGTTACACAAGCAGTTAGTAGAACCCCCATTAGTCAAGTTTCTCATCTCAAAAAAAAAAAAAAAACCATATTCATAACATCATCAATCAATATTCACAACCCCCTAGTTTCCTTTCCTTTTAGTGAATTTTTTATTTGATTCATAATCCTTACACTCTTTCTAATTGGACTTGGACTTGCAGGTATTGCAACTAGCTTTCTTATACCATGTATATTCTTAACATAAACCACTTTCTTAGAAGTAGCAATATTCCCCATGCTAACACCGCACTCAATTTTACAATGCAAAAAGGACGACAATTTTATATGAGGTCTCCACAATTGCACCTAATTGATTAAACGAGCAACATTGGCCATTTAATGGATAAAAAATAACAAACCTAGCACCGAATTTATTAAATGAATTGAGGTCCTTGTAATCGCAGCTTCTTAGTTGTTTGATTCCTCCTCTAGCACTGTCATCCCATGGCTATACCAAGAACCCTAAACCTAATTTTTCTAGTCAATAGAGCGAGTGAGAGAGGATGACAAGGTCGACTGAGTGACAGCCGTAGAGACGGCAAGTGAGTGATAACGACAGTGACAAGTAGTCATTCAGGAGTCTAGTGAATGTTGAAATACGAGGACCTTCAAGCCCTATTTTGAAACCCTAGTGTGACATCATTTTACATTGCCCAGCAATGTTAGATGGAGCGATGTCATTTTGCAAGTCCATGTGGACAAGATTTTTTTTTTTTTAAATACGAGAACTCATATTAAAAAGCTTAGTTTTGAAATCCATGTGATCATTTTGATTGGAATTTCTTGCCGGAGGCATTTAAGGGCATGAATGATTCCTATTCTATTTCGTTGTTTTTCTATTCTTTTATTCTGGGAAACAGGTTTGGGACATAATTCTATTTGGTAATGCAACTTTATTTTTCTATTTTTGGGATAAATTTTTAACCTAAAAATAAGTTTGGAATAGAAACGAGAAGTAGGAATTTCTACTTTTCTATTTCTGGAATAGAAATGAGAAATAAACTCTTTTTTATTGTTAATCGCTGCTTGCCATCGACTGTTGGCCGTTGCCTAGGAGAGAGATATTTAAGAAGGTCTATGAAACAATATTATGCTCTAGGTACAGAAATCTTATGTTATTATCGAACACGTATTTTTGCTCAAAAATTCGTCTAGAGAATAGATATAGAAAAAATCAATTTCTAGCCATAAATATAGCCCAGGAATAGAATTGTTATTATTTGTGCCCTAAGTGATTTTTTTTCCCAATTTGGCACATAAGTGAGTTGGCGAAAATTTTTGATATTAAAGTGAGTGCCATACAAAACTTTTAGCACTTCTATTATCTTTTTGCCATAACTCTACTAAGGGGTTACCTTCTTGTTTAAAGGTTAATTTCTATAAGCTAAAAGTATCTCTTCATTTCAAGGTTATCTTTTTTTGTAGAGTTATTGTTTTGCTAGAACATCTTTGCTTGAAATTTAACTTAGCTTTAGATTAGATAGTTTTAATTAGAATAGTTAATTCATTTCAGTAGTTAGGATGCATATAGAATAACGTTCATTTAATTAATTAATGCATGTCATGCATGTTATTAAGAATTTAATTCATGCACATCCTCTAATAGTTATGTCACGACCTCGACTCCATCCCCAAGGTCACGAGCGATATGGGGTATTTTCGCGATGTCCCAGGTGCATTGCCATCCCATTTCCTTTCTATATTCTCATTAAGCACATGCAGAAGCATTACAAACAACACCCAGACAACAACAAGCAGTTAGGAAAATAACCATTAACAAACATGCAATTACATCAATTACATTTACAAGCCCTTTTTTTTGTCATGGGCCGTTATATTTACAAATCATTGCATCTTCTATACTCAAAAGGCTGGGTAAATCTTAGCAAACTTATTACTAGCAAATACAACACTCACAAACAGTGTCAATGGGATTAATAGCAAACTTATTACTATAACTCAACTACATGTAGATGTCCATTGCAGCATACTTCAATACATGCTTACCTTCAACTTGTTAATGAATATATCAACATATCATACTTATGAATATACCGACACTCATGCAAATTCATTTACTGTCATCTTGGCTCAACCAGGCCCTTCCGGTTCAACCGAGGCATCCAGCTTCAAGCTAGGCATCTTAGCTCAACTAGGGCATCCCGGCTCAACCAGGGCATCTCGACTCAACCGAGGCATCCTGGCGCTAGCTCACCAAGGCATCCAGGCTTAACTTAGGCATCCTGCTCAACCAGGGCATCTCGAGGCTAGCTTACCCGAGGCATCCGGGCTCAAGACCGAGGCATCTTGGCTCAACTAGGGCATTCCATTCAATGAATGAGACATTGCTGCAAACGCTATGTGACAATGGGTGCTTTTTCCTCTTTAAGTGCACACACAAGTGCATCACACAAGCCGGTTTTTCATTTCTTATCTTAGCCAATGTATGCAAGGCCCGAGGGTGTGCTCATTCAAGTGAGTGTGCCATGATCCTCAACATCATATTATAAAATATGCCGGGAACGATTCTTGATTTCGTGGCTTGGGTCGCATACTTAGGCCATCACGACTTGATGTTGATTCCAAGCTGAGCGAAACTTGACCTCATTCCGGGGCGTGAATACACTAAAACATGCAAACATGCGCAAACACACACAAGAACATTATAGCATACACACGGCTTACACAGGTAAGCACACCACTAAACTTGACAATGTAGGCTATCGTCCTAGCTAAGAGTTAGAGATTCTACTTACTTTTGATGAACCTCGAGTTAAGATACAAACTACAAAGGAAGGGCAGCTTACTTTGAAGGCCGAGAGAGAGAGACGTGAGGTGGAGGGCGTTCAAGGAGATGGAGGGTGGAGAAAATGGGAGCAAAGTGAGGAAAATGAAGAGAGCTCCTCATATTTATAGCCCTTGGAGCCATCATTACCATGCCAAGCGGTCCATTCCAATGTTTCCAAATGTCCCGCCTAAATTCCTTGGGTGACAAGGCTATGGGTCCAATAATTGAAGTCTAAATAATGAGTTGGAAGGCTAAAATGCCTTACTTGGCAACCTAAGCTCATAGGCGTTATCAATGATGACCCGTTTTTCACTTTTCCATTGGTCCACCTATACCCCACATTAAATGAGCATTTAATGAAGTTTGACAATAATAATGCCAAAATTACCAACTCAGAAAATTCTAGAATTTTTTGTTATTAATGAGGGCCCGTGTATCGCTTTCCAATTGGTCCATGTGTATGCAACTTTTCTAGAATATCCAAGATATTTTGGATCACAATTATGACATTTGAAAAGTCAATGGACACCTCACCTTCTTTATGAAGGAATTCTAGAGTTTTCTTTCTACTTTCCTTTCCTTCTTTAAGAAGGCAAATTTTCCTTCCTCAAGAAGGCAATCTAGAAAAGTCTATCATCCAAGTTGATTTCGGGGTCAAGGAAGAGATCATTAGGTACACCTCGAAAAATCAAATCACGTACACTTGAGGTTCGGCCATTACGTCTCATATTTGCCCAAACCGTTCCTTTGGACGGTCGGTAAGCCAATAGGGTCAATTGTCCTTTGATCAGTTCGAGGCCAATCCTAAAGCTATCCATGGCCTAGCACTAAGTCAAGACACTCATGGACCTTAGAATTAGTGATAGAATAGCCGGGTCTATCCTTGGGCTTATTTCGATCGGCACCCGATCCACCAGTAGTTTCATGGTCGGTGCGTTACCAATCCATGATCGGACATCATTAACTTGAGATTTCGTTTCAATCACTAAGAATTAAATAGGGAACACTGCTTTTTTTGGTCAAAAGATGGTTGCATTTGATCAATTCAGATTGTCCGTGTATCGGTGCATAGCCGGACGGAATCACCCGCGATTGAAAACTACGACTGATCAGATTGACCTATGACCATCCGCTGATCCAAAATCATCCTATGACCAATTCTTGTGATCAAAAAGTCATCTTATGAGCTGGTGATCCTATCCCATTGGTATGGTTGATAGAAAATTCGGGGCCAACACCTCAACCAATTCATGACCAATCGGTCGGTCGGTCAGTCGGACCATGATTGATTCACAATTCCTTGTTGATCAAACCAATCGATCCATGGCCAATGGCCTGTGATTGATCCTTTTAGGACCTTATGACTGATCCTTACAAGGTTGGAATCGAGGATGTTACAAGTTATTAAAGCATGTTCAAATGGAATTTAAGCCATTTAATGTTACAAGTTATGACTCATGAATTTTTGCCGACTTGGCCCAATGGGCCAAACAAGCAAAATAGCCCATCTCATGAGATAATTTGAAGAAAAATAGAACAATTGGGAGGTCTAGAGTGGCTTGACCTATTTTGACCTAGTCAAGTCAATCTAGTTTGACCAAGATTGACCCGAGCCGACCAAAAAAGTCAACTCACTCAGCCCATAGACCACATGGTTAGCCCACTCTCCTTTTAATTACAAAATTGCATTATCTTTAATTAACCAAATTAGATTCCATGTCATCAATTCTTAAGAAGAGCTAATCTTAACCATCCATTTCCTCTTTAATCTAAACCTTTGGATGTGTCGTGTCACTTCTTTTGATCCATGTGACTTAATTAGAGTCAATCAAATCATTCTTGCTCATTAGGGATTGAATGTAAGCCATAAGATCAAAATAAGCATATACATGTTGCATAAACATATTCAAATGGCACATGTGTTTGAGTAATTGATCCTTTGACGACTCACTCATTTATTTGATTGATTATGAACCAATGTTATATGGCCTGAATGTGTGCTATTTTATGTGTTTTGCATGTGACTGTTAGATGGATGACATAGGTGCGATGCATGACAACGTGGGCTACCTTGGGTATCACCTAGAACTTGATTTAGGGACTCCATGACTTTAGTCATCATTTGTGAACACAAATGATGTTTAATAATCATAAGTCATTAAAGAATGAATTGGGGTAGGCATTCTAAGAAGGTCGTCACATGAACTTCAAAGCCAATCCCAAGGCCATGCTTGACTAATTAAATATATTCATTTGATCTTTTGGCTTGATTGTTCGTGCTTGAAGGTTCTTCCATGTGCTATTTGCTCGCATCGGGTTTATTCTAGTTCTAGCACTAGTCTAGGATTAGGATAGGTTCGAAGAACATTCCTTGGAGATGGTGGCTAAAAGGACTTGAAGACGGCGAATGGTCGATGTCCTATACAACCTTTTCTATGATGTAGCATTCATTACTTGACAAATGTCCCAAGTCTCTTTTGTGTTGTGTAAATGCTCAACGAGTTGCGGGTCTTTCCTTTCTTGCCTTTAGAACTTGCTTTCATATTATGCTTGTAACTCATTTGGGTGTCTACTTTCCTTACTTTCATGTTCATTAGAGTAGAATGACATGAATGAACCATCCACGCTTGATCACTCTTTTTGTTATAAAATACATGAAAATGTAAAACGATCATGCATGGACATATTAGGTAACATTTTGACTGTTAGGTACTGAAAAGACGCTAATGGATACATTAGCGTAACCCAAATCCTAAGACTTAAATCTCTGGTTGCATAGAAATTAAGGAATCACTTCCAACACTCAATTGAGCATTCTAGCTGGCCCCGCAAAAACGAGGTTAATGGTGACTCCTAGATATTATTTGGGTTGTCTAAAACAATTTAGAAAAGAAATGATGGATCCGTCATGCGAGGTATGAGCTGTGGAAAAACTCACGACTATGATTTAGCATACTCAAAGAGTTGAAGCCAAAAGATGAAGTGCTGCCATCTTTGGTGATTTACTTTGAGAGGGCTATCATGGTTGAAATATCCTTAAACTTACATTCATGTTTGGTTTCCTTTCGACCTTCAATCCGTCGATTAAGACGTGCCATGGCGTCAAGGTCAGGTCACGATAATTCCATTGTCATGCGAGGTGCGAGCTTAGAAGAGCTCACAACCTTGATCGAGTAAACTCATGTCGTTGACTCCAAAAAATGAGGTGATGACATTTTTTTGGAGTAATGTACCGTGAGGGAGCTCTCATAGTCGAGTGACTCTAAACCCTACCTTTACACCATCCCTCGAAAATCCCTTAGTGCTGAGGTCAGGTTGTGACAAGGAGTAGATGAATGCTTAGGCTTATTTGTTGGATGATTTAAATGTTTTCCAGGAAAACTAGAGTCTAATCTAAGCTTCCGTGTTCCTCGATTGTTGCAGAAGAATAGGCTTAATATTAAGAAAACTTGTCTTCAAATGTATTGTAGCTGAGCTTTATAACCTTAATTTGATATAAGGCTCATAAAGTTTGAAGATCATTAAGGCTGTAAAAAATGAGTCCGAAATCACTGTAGTAATCGGATCTGAAATCCGGAAAAACTGGTCTCTGTGTCAACTAAATTTTTTTTGCCAATATAAAATAGCTGGAGAACTAATTAACAAAAGTGAAGAACATGAAAGTTGTTGGGGAGGTCCCGAAATGCAAATACTGAAAATCTCATTAAATTCTACTTCGGATAAGTTAGTCAATTTAATTGAATAAGGTCAAAGTCAGATTGGCCTACAAAATTGATATAAACTGAGTCCACGGGGTAAATTGCATATTTTCACATAGTTGGAGAGCTACTTTACAAAAGATAGAAAAAAGAAAGTTTTTTTTTTTGATGACCCAGGAAACCCCGAAAGCCGACAAATGCATGGAAGAACCTGGGGGCGACGCAGTTCTGGCCACCACACTCACACCAGCGGTTAAGTTACCAAGTAACGCCGTTGGGATTCGAACTTGGCATCTTTCGTGGGAGGCACAAAACTCAAGCTAACTACGCCACCGCAGTGGGTGGTTAGAAAAAAGAAAGTTGCTAAGCGCATAATGAACTATTTGTCTGTCGGATTTGGTATAGTTTGTCGATAATCTGATATTTTTTACGAATTTTAAAAGAATCAGATCAGAATAGGGTAAAACCTAGAGCAATCAAGATTGATTGAATTTTCTGTATCAATTGGGCTATAATTAGGAAAAGTGATCTGAATAAAACTTGAAGAGGACATTTGAAGCTTTACTTGAGAGTTAGAGCACTTGATTTGCAATTCGTTAAGGCCTTCAATAGAATTAAAATTTAGAAGGTTAGAATTAGGGGTAAAATAGAGAAGTTGACCTTTTGGTCAACTAAATGACTTCGTGGTTTCTAAGGTCGATCAGCCTCAATGCATGTCCATTTGACTTTGTAAGCGAATTGATGATAAATTGCTTTTAATTTGCATGACTCTTCAGCGGATAGCTTTGGAATGGGGGTTAGAGGTTAATTAGGTGTTAAGTGACCTAACCCACGTTTTGAGGATTTTGTAAATAGGGTTAATAATCAATCTGACATTAATTAATTAATTAATCCCTTGTTTGATTACAGGGTGGATGGTAATCGAATTGCATGTCATTATTCAAATCCTGAACTAAACTCAATTTCTTCTGGTAATTAGTTGATTGGATGAACTTGCTAATGTATAGATTGAGTATTTGTATGGATGATTGATGATGAAGGTTGGTGGCTGAGAGCTTGGAGTGGTGGTCCTTGGTGACAATTAGGCTTAGGTTCATTAGCTTACCTTAGTATTAATTAGGCTCACTGGGGTAAAATTGACAAAAATTGCATACACAAATATTTTAAAATAAAGGAAAAAGTATTTTCAATAATTTGGCGAAACCCATCCTCGAATTCATGAATCTCAAGTTTGCCTAAATAAGGCAAACTCTAGTATCTTAGTTGAATGTTTAATTGACTCATAACCGATTAGTGATGACTCCTAAGTAAATTGAATTGTATATTTGAAAATTGTGAATCTAAATTGCGGTCGGATGGACTTGGAAGAACCTATGATAAGTATGAACGTTGTCTCATGAGAGGAACCATTGTTCTTGGTTAGCGATCCGTAAGCTTACTTTATGTGATTCACCTCAAGGAAGATTGCAACATAATGAAATAATTTTGGAAACTATTTTCAAAACAGTCAAAAGCAGATAAATGGTAGTTAGTTCTGTTGGTTCCAAACCCTTATTAACATCCTGAAACGCTGAATTAAGTAGAAATTAACTCAGTATGAAGGGCAAATGCGAAGGTGGGCCCTATAATCTCCGATGCATGTGATTCCCGTTAACCCTGTCACATTCGCGTGCGTTCAAGTATGGCCCATTACTCGACCAAAAAAAAAAAAAGTATGGCCCATTACTATCCTTGTTTTCCCACTTCCTTTCAATGAAACCGTACTGACGGGAACCACTGCCTTAGCCTGCAAGTTGCCCTGGACAAATAACTGCCACCAAAAATACATAAATAAATAAGTAAATAAGTAAAAGATGCCAAAAGAATATGGTAATATTTTCAACTTGCTCGTTCACACACGTTGCCCACATCGAAAGACGCCAATTTTCCCCACAATGTTATTTTTCCAACCGTGGAAAATCCCTGTCGGGAATGCGTCTTCTCTTCGTACATACTCGATCTCCTCTAAGTTATTAACTTAAGCTTTTTGTTCAAGATTATCCTGTGGTTGCAGCCTGTGTTTGTTTAGATTTTACATGTCGTTTCTAATCTAGCTAACACACAAGAAAAGCACTTGCTTACATGCGGGATCTCCCTAATTATTAAGAAAGATTATACTAGGAGCAACACGTACGTCCCTACTTGCAAAATATAATGATGACAACTTACGTATTCTCCTCCAGCTTTTCTAGTTGTGATTCAGAAGGAGAGAATGAAGTAGCCGAGAACCTTCCTCTTGGGATAATTCCACGCAATGATCTTCCCACTTTCAGATTGTTCTCATTCTGTGTTCCCAACCACCTTGTGTGTCTTTCAGCTATATCGATGTGAAACTAGCATCGATGATTGATTATATGTATTCATGAGCTCATGTGAGTCACGTTGTTGGGAGTTTCATGATCTCTTTTCGATCTTATTGAAACACATACTCATGTGAAAGCCATTGATTTCTAAGGGCAAATTTGGGAGTAGATACCGGAAAGACCAAGTTGGATGATGTGTGTGGATTTTCTTTTTCGGATGACATCTATAACTTTATTACAAATAAACATTACATGGTTACTTAATAGGTAGCGGATACATACCTTTAGCGAAAGTTGTTTAAAAAGTTCTAAATTTATTACACTTTTATGAATTTAGTTATAAACCTTTTAATTGTGCTAATTAAATCCTAAACCTTCTAACATCTTGCCAATTGAGTCCATCTAATTAATTTTAATAAGAAATAGTTAATGTGGATGCAGGTTGTCTTTTGTGGCATAACTGGCATTAATGTAGACAATTTATAATAATACTTTTCATGTATTTTGAGTTTTTTATTTTTTATTTTTATTTTTCCTCTTTTTTGTTTTAAAATAAATTTATTATTAAGATTGGTAGGGGTTTACCGATTGAGGCTTAGTGACTGCCGTTGACTATTAGGCAAGGGCTCTCAAGCAAATGCTAGCTGTGGGCAAGGATTGTGGCCCCTTTCGACCATTGGGCAAGGGTCGTGGCCCTTGTTGTCACCTAGCGACCAGGGAGGGCTTGCGGCACTTATTGGCAAAGTGTGGGGGTAACAAGCCCCCACCGGTCATTGTGCGAGGGCCATGGCCCTCGCATGTGGTTGGTGAGGGATTTCAGGCAATTGCCTAGTGGCTGGCGGGGTTGTTGAGCCTTGATTGATGGTCAACAGCCCCCACAAGCCTTAACAATAATAATAAAAAAAAAGGTAAAGAAGGAAAAAGAAATTAAAGAAACGAACAAATAAATAAAAATTCAAAAATTTAAAATGTTATTAAAAGTTGTCACATCAGCTTTGGTCGTGTCATATAAAATAGTTAGCGTCCATGTCAATAATTTTAAGCAAAAATTGGTCAGATGAACTTAATTGGCATAATAAAAAATGTTTATGACTAAATTGATACAAGTCCAAGAGGTTTACAATTTTTATGACAATTTTCCCCGCATCTTGATCTCAAGGGTGCATTATTGAAAGGAACAATTATATTGGCGGGTTGATGATTTAGCACATAAGAATTGCTAGACATATCAAGATCGGTCTTTAAAAGTAATGTCGTAGCGCGCAAGTGAGCATTTAAAAATTGGATATTTAGGCCTTGTTTGGTAATAATCCCTGGAATAACTGATTCTATTTTTTTTTATTCTTCGGAACAAAAAAAAGAATATAAATCCGTTTGGTAAAATTTACTTCTTGTTCCCGGGAACAATTCATAGAATCAAGTCTAAGTTTTTATTCTTTTCTTCTCTTTCCTGTTCTTCTCTTTTCTTTTCTTCTTCTTCTTTTTCTTCCTTCTTTTGGCCAATCGTCAGCGACTTCGCTAGAGTGTTGCCGGCCATCGGCAAAGCTGAGCTATGATGGGGCTCGTCAGTTGAGCTTGGCCTAGCCAGATCTAGGCGAGGTCAAGCTCACCCAGCTACTAGTTGGTGTGAGGCTGGGCCTCACCAGGCTAGGGCGAGGCCAACGTTGTGCCGTCTAGGCGAGGCCAAGGCTTGTCGTGGCCAGGCGAGGCCAAGCCTTCGATGAGCTCGCTGGATCTTGCTTTAGCTTAATAAGCCACAAAGAATGAGGAGGAAGTGAGTAAAAGGAAAAATAAAAAAGAAAAATTAAAAAAATTAAAAAATTGAAAGAAACAAAAACAAAATTTAAGAATCCTACCAAATGAATTTTTATTCTAAGAATGTAAATTTTGTATGGTTACCAAACACATTTTTTTGCTTAGAAATTATTCCCGAACATAATAAAAAAATCATTTATGCTTAATTTTTTTTTTTTTCAGAAGCAGAATGGTTACCAAACGTGTTCTTAAATTGACACATTTATATTTTAGTGCACTAATTCTATAAATCAGTCTACTTGTACATAGCAGTCATGTTTAGCACACTATTTTTATAAAAACCGGGGCAAGTAAGTAATTACCATGAATTCTAAATCAAATTTAGTACAAGGACCAGGGCAGCATCAAAATTCCGCGCCTGACTATGAAGAACATATAGCCAATCCCCATCTTCCAAACATGATATGACGGTGCCTACAAAGCTTCAAAGTCAATGTCCGCAGTGGATTGTCCCTTCAAGCTTCGAATCGATCGTACGAATTCAAAGGACCATCTGCCGACCATAAAGATAACGCAAGAACACCCGTAAAAAAAAAGTAGAACCGGCGCTCTCCCTTCAAAGACGATACATTTTCTAGTTAAAACGAAGGTTGCTTCCAATGCACATCCCGAAAATGACCGACGCATACTTATTAGACTGTAATTTGGTGTTTATGCAAGTGAGCCTATATTTTAGTATTCAAATAACAGTCTGTCACAATCCTTTAGTATATTAATTTTGTAATTCAGATTAGGTTTATCTAACACTATTCAGTCCCGATACCATAAACTGGGGACATAGCAGCAGAATGAGGTGTCCCTAAGCAAGTCTTGTCTTATTACGCGCAAGCCCACTTCATGTGGGAACTCATAGATTTGCAGAAAACTCATCGCTAATCTCATGTATAGCGGGTGGCTCAAACGAGAGATTATTTACACTTTGTAGCATGAAGAATTGAACACATGTTGTATACCTATTCTACTTTATTAGTACGTCCATGATGGGATGCAATTAAGACGCACTGTTTCGTCTTAATATGTTATGATGAAAAGACACCATTTGAAAAGGTATGAGGGAGTCATATAAAAAAAACTTTAAAAAATAACTATTAGAACAGTTGGTAGAAAGTACGTTCATAAAGAAATTGCTCTCTTTCTTTTCCATTTCCATCAAACAAAAAAAAAAAAAAAGCATTCCATTACTCCTTTACAAAAACAATTGGCATTTATGCTGTGAAAATTAGATGTTTTCCTCGTGACCGCATTTAGACTATCGTGAAGTTATATTATTCATTGATCACCTGTAATTCAACGTTCGTTCTGGGATAAATTGTTTATTGCGAATCTGAAAGAAGTTATATTTTTCGTTGATTACCCGTAATTCAACGTTCGTTCTTGGTAAATTGTTTATTGCAAATCTAAAAGAGGTTAGTCGTCTTGCGTCGACTTTCTTCCTATATTGGTATCGGAGCCCAATTGTGATTTTTGTCTTGTTTTTCTCTTGAATTTTCTTGTTTACCGTTTGATATTAGGATCAAGAGAATGAACTTTACATTGTCTAGATGTTTATTGCTAGGAAATGAACCAAAGCGAAGAACAGGTTAGGAGGTCGTGTGTACCCTTACAGTTTTGGCTATTTTTTGAAATACTTTTTTGGTCAAGATCAATTTTTAAATATATAAGGTAAAAGTACTTGTTGAGACGAGTTGAACGGTGGGTTAAATGTCGCCGGAGGAAGTCGGACACACCCACACGTGCGGCCAGAAACCGCGGCGTGTGGGTGCCATCCGCTAGACACGCTAGGCATGCCTAGTGCGTGAGCGCCATGCGTGCGTCGACCAACCAACACGTGCTGACATACCCATGATGTCATCCAACGGTCGGTAACTGCTGGATGACGTCATTGATGACATCACCGAGGACGGCAGTTGGCTTGTCGGCGATCGATTGGCAAACCGACCAGAGACCCTACCCGACCCAACTAGTGACCCGACTCGTTGATTGGTCAACTGGTTCAATCGGTGAATTGATCCGGCGGTCCCACCGATTGGACTGGTTGGACCGGTTAGGAGTCTCAATGGCTCGTTGGCGCGTGTGCCACACGCACTGCACACTTAGGCGACGTGTGTGGGCGCATGGGTGGTTCGATTGGCGCGTGGTCGATGGTGTTTGGTTCGTATGAATGTTCTCTACATTGTGGTATAGTTATTTTACATGTTTGAGTTTTTTAAAGGTATAAAAATGTGTACGAAACCCTAAGTACACGTATTTTTTGGGTATAAATGCATTGTTTATTCATTTTTTTCTCTATATTTTCTTATGCTTTTGGAAATATAGAAGCTAGCATACATCAAAATGATGTCATATATGTTATGTAGAGCTTGGTTCAATGATAACATGTATATAGTTTAATATTCTTGCAATTTTCTAGTTCCAAGAAAATTCGAATAATGGTTGGAAATCCTTGATTTTTTTTCATTACATGTTGAACTACGGTTTTGATTATAGTTGCTACATGATTATTTTTTGTACATTGGTTCATATCATGTTGTGCCTTTTGTGTTAATAAAAATAATGTAGAAATTACATGGGGTCATATAATTATTTTTTCTAATGAAAGTTCATAGGTTGGTAAAATTTGAAGAAGTTCTTACCTAGAACTTAAAATTTGCGTAAATTAGACTAATTAATGATAATAGAACAATTATACATAGAATCTAATTGGGAACATAGTGAAGTTTCGTTTCTGTGTCCTTTGTTGAATTATCATTAATTTAGTTTGTCTTTGCTGTAAATTAATATGTGTGTTACTCTGAAAAATATGTTATTATTGATTCTGCGTTTATTATGCCAATGGGTTATAATAATTGATTATAATTTTAGCATCCAAGACCATTGTGGCTGACCTCAATAATGGTGAAAAGTTGAATAGTGACAATTATGATATTTGGTACCGAAATGTTCAGTACATCATTGAGGAGCAAGAGATTTTGGAAACTTTAAACCACATCATGGATGAACCCGAGTATGAAACTTCCACTCAACATAGGAGAGTCTAGAAGCTTATCAAGCTTGGAAAAAGAAACATAGCATTGCTCGCATCACGTTACTGAGTTGTATGCAATATGATCTTATGTATGAGTTTGAAAGTTATGATAAAGCTCAAATAATGTGGGTTGCCTTGAAAAATAAGTTTGGGGGTACATCTGCCACTAAGTTGAGGAGACTCACCACCAAGTTTGATATATATCGAAAGCGCCAAAATGTAATGATGATGCAACATTTTCGGGAGATGTCAAACATGATTTGTGAACTAAAATCAGCAAGTCACTCACTTATTGATGAACAACAACTTCAAGCTGTTATAAAGTCTTTTCTTGAAAATTGGGAGCATATGAAGATTAATATGATGTATAATGAGAATATTATTATTTTTGATGATATAGTCCGTCATTTAAAATTAGATGATGAATGTCTAGAGGCTGCGAGATCCTCTACCCATACTTATGTTGCTGAATCGAGTTTGTGCAAAACTTCAAACTTTAAGTGTAAAAGAAATCATCAATTCAACAACAAAGGAAAGATAATTGATCAGACACCTAAGAGGGTTAAGACCTTTCGACACAAGAAGTGTGGTGGGAAGAAGGACAATGTCAATATGAAGTACTACAATTGTGGCAAGATGGGTCACTTTGCTCGTGAATGTACTTACTCGAAAGAGGTATCCTATTACTCAATTACTTTAAGTAATGTTTTTATTTCTAACACTATAATGCTTGTTAAATCTCATCCAATGTAGACTGTAAACTCAGGAGTAACAGACTATGTAGCTCGAGACTGAGAAGCATTTGTGGAGTATCATCGGATACAACCTGGAAGAAGATGGATATATATTGGGAATAATAACTTAAGAGTTGAAGTGAAGAGTATTGGTACATGTAAATTAATTGTACGTGGTGGTCAAAGCTTATTCCTATATGATATCCTCTATACTCCAGATATTTGACGAAACTTGGTCTTCGTAGCTGTTCTTCATAGCCTAGGTTATGTATTAAATTTCCATGGTAATTGTATTGAAATTTTGTTTTGAACAGTTTATTATGGTTCAGATCATGTATTGAATGGTTTTATGGTGTTAGATATTGACTATAATCGATACAATTTTAATGTCAATAGTTATTTTTCTTTAATTGCATTTTCTAGTAATGTTGAGATTGATGCAAGTACTTAGCATGCTATATTAGGTAATATTGGGTTATAAAGATTGCAAATGTTAACTAGAGAATGCCTTTTAGGGTCACTCACTAATATTAATCTACCCGTATGTGAATATTGTGTAGTAGGAAAAGTAATTAGAAAACCATTCGGTTAAAGAACTAGAGCCGAATTTCCATTACAACGCATTCATTTTGACGTTTGTGGTCTTTTGAATGTGAGGGCGAGGCATAGAGCCTTATATTTCATGACTTTCATAGATGATTTCATGCATTTCGGTTATATCTTTCTAATCTCCCATAAGTTAGAAGTATTAGACTATTTTAAACGATATATAGTGATGGTAGAGAATTAGTTGAACAAAACAATAAATGCATTGAGAATTGATCGCGGATGTGAGTGTCCATCTGAACAATTCAAGGCTTTTTATGATGAAAATGGAATTGTACGACAATTAACTATTCCTAGTACTCCACAACAAAAATAGGGTTGCTGAGAGAAGTGAAAGTGCTAGTATGAACACCTAGAGGGGGCTGAATAGGTGTGAAGACATTTTTTCGCAAAGAGTAATAAAAATATTTTGCTTTTGAAACTAAGTTTGAAAAACAATATACTTTGAGCAAATTTAGATTTTAGTAGTTAAATAGAATTACGAGCAAAATAAAAGAGTTCAGGGAAGAGAATAAGAACACAAAATTTATAGTGGTTTGGTTTAGATCAAGGCTACATCCACTCTCCCACGCTAACAGCCTCCTAACTGGATTCCATTATGAATCAAAAGAGAATATACAGTCTTACGATCTCGACTTCATAGTGAAGAGTGTCTATTTCTCTTTCACAAAGTCAAACTATAAGTCTCTCTCTTTTTTGAATACAACTTTGAGCTCAATGTAAGAAATAACAAGAAAATTGGAAGTTTCAGACTTTGGAATTTTTCTTTCACACACTCTTTTGAACAACTAGAGAGTTCACCTTAAATACTTCTTTATACTTTCTCGACCATTGGCACTTTCCAAAAGAATTCTTCCAATCAATCTGTTGGACATAATCAATCAAGGAGATCTTGAGCCATTTGAAGTTTATGATGAAAGTTCATCAATCATGTTCGTCTATACAATCAGGATCTTGGTTTCCATAAATAGATTCTTTCCATATTTACTTGCTATCCGAAAAGATTTGATATATCGAAATTGATTCCAATAAAAACAATCAATCTCGTAGGTGATGTTTTCATCCAGAAGGCCATATATAACCTGTACAAACAGAACTCTTGAAGTAAGAAAGATAATCTTGCATTTGGATAAGTCTTTATTCTTCACTTTCGTTCAGTTTGTAATTTGTCAAAGTGAATAGATTTCTGATGTAGAACAAACTTTGACACTAAAGTATGACAGTTTTCAGACTTTGACACGGAAGTCTGGAAATCTTCAGTATAAATTTTGGATAAGTTTTGTTAACTTCAAAACATCAAAGGAGTTTTCTCCAATAAGAAGGAATAGAACCTTATTGAAAATGGTTAGGTCTATGATGACGCAATCAAATTTACCTATCTCCTATTGGGGAGAAGTATTATTAACTATTGTCTATGTACTTAACTGAATGCCCTTAAAATTAGTCACCACCACCCCTTATGAATTGTAAACTGGTAGGAAACTAGATTTAAGTAATCTATGTTCATGGGGGTGTGTAGCTTATGTTCATGATTCTTCTCATAAATATGTCAAATTAGGTAATAGAGTGAAGAAATGTATCTTTATATATAGAGTGAAGAAATGTATCTTTATAAGATATTCTGAACATTCCAAAGGGTAAGTGTTCGTAGGTGAACAAACTAATGGAAGTATGACCGAAATAGAGTCACAAGATGTCACGTTCTTGGAGAACGATTTTCCTAGTAGATGTGAGATTGATAAGGATTTTCAATTAGATGAGATGAAAGATTCTAATAACACACTCACTAATATTGTAGAGGGAAATGAAGATTTACCTCAACATATAAGTCTTAGTAGGAGTGTTGCATCACTTGGTGAACTGAATTCAAGAGAAGTTCAATTACATAATAGTAATTGTAAAAGTATTCCTCGTTGTCATTTTGGGATTAAAGGAGAATCATTTATGATTGCTCAGTAACACAATGCTGAGCCTAAGACTGTTCAAGAGTCTCTCTCATCCTTTGATAAAGAAGAAAAGAGAAAAAGCTATGGAAGATCAGATTGAGTCAATGAAGGCAAATCACATCTAACACTTGGTTGATTTACCACCCAATCACAAGGCTATTGGAAACAAATATGTTTTTAAGATTAAGCGAAGGGCGGATGGATCCATTACAAAGTATAAGGCTTATCTTGTGGCGAAATGTTATACTCAACAAGAGGATATAGACTATGAAGAAACATTTTCACCAGTTATAAGATTTGCCTTAATATGCCTTATCCTAGCCATCATTACACATTTGGACCTTGAATTATATCAAATGGATGTAAAGACAGCATTTCTTAATGGAAAACTAGATGAGGAAATTTATATGAAGCAGTCAATAAGTTTCATGACTAAAGGTTAAGAGCATAAAGTTTGCAACCTTCATCTTTCATTAAATGGCCTTAAGCAATCATCTAGACAATGGTATTTTCGTTTTCATCGAGTCATAACGACTTTTGGTTTCACAATGATCGAAGAAGATCACTATGTACATATCAAGCGGTCTAAAGATAAATTTGTGATTTTATCACTTTATGTAGACGATATTCTATTGCTGGAAAGGACAAGGTTTCGGTTATCACTATAAAAGAATAGTTGTCCTCTAATTTTAAAATGAAGGATATGGGAGAAGCTGCTTATATATTAGGAGTTAAGATCGAAAGAGATCGATCAATGAAACTCCTTACTTTATCATAAGAGTCTTATGTAATAAATATTATTGAATGTTTCAATATGCAGCAATGTAATATCATTGATACCACTGTCATGCAAAGTGAAGACCTAAGTACTAAGATGTGTCTTAAGATTTTAGAAGAAAATAAGGAAATGGGAACTGTTCCTTACGCTAGTGCGGTCAAAAGTTTAATGTATGCTATGATGTGTTCTCGACCCGACATATGTTATGCCGTGGGATTGGTGAGCCGATATCAATCAAATCCTGGTCAAGTATATTGGAAAGCAGTGAAGAGGATTTTGAGATACTTAAAATGCACCATGGACTATCGACTTTTTTACCAAGGGAATGATTTACAAATATTAGGCTATTCAGATGTTGATTGTGGTGGAGACTTAGATGAGCATAAATTGACTTTTGGATATGCGTTATTGCTCAATGAAGGTGTAATTTTTTGGAACAGTAAGAAACAGACATGCACGACCTTATCTATGATGGAGGTAGAATTTATTGCATGCTCTACCGCAATGCAAGAAGTAGTATGGCTAAAATATTTCTTGGAAAATTTAGCCATTGTCACTGAGGTTCCAAGATCGATGATAGTTTATTGTGATAGTCAAGTAATCATTGCCTATGTGAAAGATCCTAAGTATCATGGAAGGGCGAAACACATTGACATAAAGAACAACTTTATTAGAGATATAATATCACAAAAGGAAGTGATTCTACAATACATTTCAACTAATAGAATGTTGTTGATCTATTTACAAGGTTGTTTCTAGAGACGTATTATTGACCCACAAGATGTCACTAGAATTACGTAGAATGTGATATATGATATTGTAGATGATCATTGATTTATGTATATGTGAATATATGTATTGTACTTGTTTGTTTATAAGTGACTTGATATTTTATTAATAAGTACAAATTCATTATGAGATTAGCACAAACATATATATTATTGAAAAGTATGTCAACATGTAATGATTGGCTCACTCACACGAGTAATCACTTCAAGTGCTATAATTAACACGTTGAGATGAGATATTATGTACATATAAATGTTAAAGAACAAGTTTAGTATGTAAAATAATATGTCGCCTTAATTGGAGTCAAGATGAGGTCTGTGATTTGTTTATAATAAGACCGAACATAATAGTCCTACAATCATGTATGCCTGAAAAATGCTGGATACGAGTACTTAATTGAGCGCTATAGAAAGTGAGCTGATATAGCACTTGAGCTAAACTTGAGTACATGAGAAGCACGTGACTATATTTAGGCTAAGATCCGTAAAGTGAATATATTAATTAAATGACATATATTTTTATAAAAAGAGAAATTCGCTATAACATGTAATTCATACTACATGTGCACTGTACGACCGATAAGGGAATGTGAATGAATTATCCCTATTTACTCATCATGTGAGCCATTGAGGTAATGTATAATTTACCTCATTTTGTGCCCTATGTTACTTCTGACTATGTTTTCAAAATAAAATATCAATGTGGATACTTTAGCATGCTACCGATGGTCATGAATAGATATGGTTTTATGGGATATGTCTAGGAAAGCGGTTGTTTTGAAATGGAGAGAGATATGAGTGTGAATGAAGACTATTGTTGTTTTACATCTATCACATATATTTACTCGTCAACCAATTATATCACATTCTGTGATTTTGGATATAATTGTAAATACATGGTGTTATGAGAATAATCAAATATAGCCTTTAAGGGATATGTATACTTAGATTGATGTAACAAAATATGTCTAGGGCACTGTGAGACATTATTTATTTATTTGGGTTATAGTTATTATGTTATCCCTAACAAGTGCATAATTTGAGCTTCTAAGGGCAGGTGCACTCACTGGTCGCACGACTTTCTTGCCAATATGAATTGTTTCTAAAGTTGATGAATGTTGAATGCCTTATATTCTTAATAGAGTGCTATCAAACCCATCATGTCCGAGTGGGAGATGTTATACTTTATTAGTACGTCCATGATGGGGTACAATTAAAACTCACCGTTTCGTCTTAATATGTTATGATGAAAAGACATCATTTGAAAGAGTATGAAGGAGTCATATAAAAAAACTTGTGAAGATAACCGTTGAAACGGTTGGCAGAAAGTACGTTCAGAAATAAATTGTTCTCTTTTTCTCTCCCATTTCCATCAAAGGAAAAAAAAAAAAACGTTCCATTATTCCTTTACGAAAACAATTGGCATTTATGCTGTGGAAATTGGATATTTTTCTCGTGATTGCATCCAGAGCATCATGAAGTTATATTATTCGTTGATCACCTGTAATTCAACGTTCGTTTCGGGTTAAATTGTTCATTGCGAATCCGAAAGAGATTAGTCGTCTTCCGCCGACTTTCTTCCTACAATACCTAATCTGTACACACTTGTCCCTTAACCCTCAAGTCAGTCTCGTATGCTAGAGATTGATATTATATTTCTAAGTGGATGTATATGCATCGGTGCCTCTCTTTGGCTCGGACACTATTTAAATTTTGAGTCGCAAATCAATGTTTTTATATTAACGTTGCGGGACTGGTTCTTACGCACACGTTTTAGTCATTTTTGCTTTCTGGATCTAATTGTGTGGATGTAGACCACATACCAGTTGGTTCGACAGCAAATTTGACTGAAGAAACACGAAAAGTATTGTAGAAAAACGATCTCTAACTTTCATGTAGGGGACATTCATTTGGAAATTCATCTTAGGTGGGTCAGTCTCAATAAAACTCATGCTTCAGCTACGAGCCAACGACCAGACGAGTAGCTCAAACACGGAGTTTTTCACACTTTGTAATATTGCAAAATTGTCGTGTATCGTGTGCCTAATCTATGCATAGATGACTTTATTCTTTAACTATTAAAGCCCATCTGATCATCCCATTCTATTCTTGCTCACAAAAAACAAAGTGACATCGATCTTCAATGAAAGTTTCACTTCATAAACGTACTAAACAAGAAAGCTATGTTGACAATGAATCTATAATGTTATATGTCACGATCAAAACTAATTCACGAAATGATTTTTTATTCGCGAGATTAAATCTGCATGATGATTGAATAATCTATGGGGCTCACGAGTTGACGTAGTAATCCCACTTCTTCCCTTCTTACTGACAAATCTCAGCACTAAGCATAGTTTCTCTTGAAGGGCCTAACCGCTTTGCCTAAAAAGGAAAACTCTTAAAAAGAGTCATGCTATCACCAATGCTTTCACACAAATCCTAGACGAAATTAAGTTCATTCATTTGCGAGAAGTGCTGCACTTGTTAGATCATTGTGCGCACTGTCGTTTGCTCACTATGGCCTTGTTTGTTAACGTTCTTTATTTCTGTTTATGAACAAAATTTCTATTTTTTTGTTTCATGGAACAAAAAAAGAACAGAAACGCGTTTGTTTGCGTTTTTGTTCCTGCAAACATTTCGGAATAGAAACAAGAAACAAGAAAAACGTGTTTCTTGTTTCTGGAACAGAATTTAAGAACAAATTTGTTCTCTCCTCTCTTTTTCTTCTCTTTTTGTTCTTCTTTTCTTTTTCTTTTTTCTTTGGCCAGTCACCGGCCTTGGCCATGGCCAGCGACCGGCCGTCGAGGGTCGGCGACCTCGCCGAAGTGTCGCCGACCCCGGCGAGGCTCACCGGCTTGGCGGTGGCTCGGTGAGGTCGAGCCTCGCCGGTGGCTGGGTGAGGCCGAGCCTTGTCGGCGTGGGGCAAGGGTGGGGGGCGAACTCGGGCTCGCCGGATCTGGGCCGGCCCGAGCTCGCCCGGCCAAGGCGAGCCGAGCCTCGCCCAACCACGGTGAGGCTCGGCCTTGTTGAGGGCCGGCGAGCCTCGCCGTGGCTGGGCGAGGCCGCCGACCCTCGTCGACCGGTCGCCGGGCCATGGCCGAGGCCGGCGGCCGGCCAAAAGAAGAAAAAAAAAAAAAAAAAAAGAAAAAATATTAAAAAATTAAAAGAAACAAAAAAAGAACACAAATTTACCAAACATATTTCTGTTCATTTTTTATTCCCGAAACAAGTTTATTAAATGTGTTTTTTTATTCAAAATTATTCCCCGGAACAAAAACACTTTTTTCTATTTCTGTTCCCTGGAAAACTTTTAAACAGAAATATTATCAAATGCGCCATATATGTTTTAATTAGAACGCGATCAGCAACTTAAAAAACTTATCATCTTGTTGACTTGGTTTTTTTATTAATCCATGGGCATAAGCATAGAAGTCCAACTACTTGGAAGCTTATGGAATACCCTGCAAGTTTATGGAATACCCTGCAAGTTTCATGAACTGGTTAAGACTACGTCTAGTTCGGCTTTGAGGGATGTAAAGCCACTTCCCTGAGGATCTTTGAATGAAGGTGGATTTGCTAAAAGCAAATAGGGTTTTATTGATGGATATTTTGTATAAAGCAACTTTCAAGTAACAAAGAAAAAGAAAAAATAAAAAGAGAGGGCAGGAATGGGCAAGTGTTGACTGTAACCAAAGGCGATTGTCAGCTACGAGGCTATTTGTTTGTGTTCTTTCTTTCTGGTCATGAACACAATTTTTGTTTTTTTGTTTCGGGGAACAAAAAAAGAACAGAAATGCGTTTGTTTACGTTTTTATTCCAAATCTTTTTTTTTTTTTTTTTTTTTTGGTTCTTGGGAACAAATTTAAAATAGAAACAAGCTTTCACACAAATCGTAGACGAAATTAAGTTCATTTATTTGCGAGAAGTGCTGCACTTGTTAGATCATTGTGCGCACTATAGTTTGCTCACTATATGGTTTAATCAGAACGCGATCAGCAACTTAAAAAACTTATCATCTTGTTGACTTGGTTTTTTTATTAATCCATGGGCATAAGCATAGAAGTCCAACTACTTGGAAGCCTATGAAATACCCTGCAAATTTTATGAACTGGTTAAGACTATGTCTAGTTCGGCTTTGAGGGATGTAAAGCCACTTCCCTGAGGATCTTTGAATGAAGGTGGATTTGCTAAAAGCAAATAGGGTTTTATTGATGTATATTTTGTATAAAGTAACTTTTAAGTAACAAAGAAAAAGAATAAATAAAAAGAGAGGGCAGGAATGGGCAAGTGTTGACTGTAACCAAAGGCGATTGTCAACTACGAGGCTGTTTGTTTGTGTTCTTTCTTTCTGGTCATGAACACAATTTCCGTTTTTATTTTTTTTTTTGGAGAAAAAAAAAAAATAACAATAAACGTTTGTTTACATTTTTATTTCAAATCTTTTTTTTTTTGGTTCCTAGGAACAAATTTAGAACAGGAACAAGAAACAAGAAAAACTTGTTTCTTGTTCCCTAACACTTCCGAGAAACAAATTTTCTCTCTCCTATTTTTTTCCTCTTTCTTGTCTTCTTCTTTTTTCTTTAGCTGGTCGCCGGCCTCGGCCGTGGCCGACGACCGGCCGTTGAGAGACAACGACCTTGTCGAAGCGTCGTCGGCTTAGTCGTCACGCCATGGCCGAGGTCGGCGACCAACCAAAAAGAAGGAAAAAGAAAAAAGAAAAAAGGAAAAATAAAATAAAAATATTAAAAAATTAAAAGAAACAAAAAAATTATACAAGTTTCTAAATTCGTTCTTACTGTTCAAAAATTGTTAGAAATAAAATAATTTTTTCTATTTACGTTCCCAAACAATTTTGAACGTAAACGCTTACCAAACACACCCTATGTAAGCGTCAACCCATAACCCTCCTCACAATTGATCTTGTTGCAACTCTCATTGAAGCTCAGTAGACAACGCAGATTGACAAAGCTTAAGTGAGGCCTGTCGCCGAGCTCACAACCCCAAATAAGGGCCACCGAGGTCAAGTGACGATAAGGGATGAGTCGCTAGGGTCGAGAGACCTCAGGTGAGGCAATGCTGAGGTTGCACGACCTTTAGCTTCCTAGATTTGTCCTTTCAACGGTTGAGTTTCCTAGATCTGGCCTTTGATAGTCATGAGACCACCCCAAGAGGAGGCTGCCGAGGCCATGTGACCCCATGCAAGGCAACACCAAGGTGGTGGGACCTCAAGCAACCTAGATTTGGCCTCTGGCTATACGTGAGCCAGGCGATGAGTCACCAAGGCTGCGTGACCCTAGGTGATGTGATGCCGGTGTCGTGCGACCCCACGCCGGTGTATGCCCAGCTACTTTGAGCCAAGTTGGTGTCTATCCAGCTCAAATCTGCAGGTTGAAGAAGAACCATCGAGAGGGCAAGAATAATTAAGTATAATTGCAGAAATTGCGGAAGAAACAAATTCATTAATCTTGGAACATGCTTCCTAAAAATGCCGAAAGGTTAAGGTGGTCCCTACCTTCTTTGGGCCTTCAACTTTGTCAATACTAACACTTCCCTAAAGTGGTCCAAAATTTTTTATCAAAGGCCTTAACTTTTTTCCAGAGGATTTCAGATGCCTAAAGTTTCTTGGAAAGCTGAATTAAATGCACTTTAAGTTCTATTTGGCTTATATATACAGTCTTATCCCAAAGCAATTTACACACGGTCAATGGGGTTTGAACCAGTAGCCTCTAGTTCAAGAGCTGGAAAGCCACCGATACCCAACTAACTATGCTATCCCCGAGGATTTAAAACTAACAAAGCTAGCAACAACGCTGGAGTTCATAGGAATAATAGTATTCCGAAATAGTTCACAATGTCGGAAATTCTTGGGGTGTGTTTGAACGGGCCTCTGATTTAAACACTCACTTAAAGCTTGACACATCGATCATTTTATTAAGATTTCAATCAATTGTCTTAGCGTTAGTCATTCGTATGAGGAGATGCTAGCAATGCTCTATCTAAATCACCGCAAATATATGTCAGTGTCACGTGTTAGGGTTGAACGCTTAACGACAACTAATTAGTACTAATCTCACACAACGGACAAAGCTTAAAAAAGAAGAAAAAACAAAGTACTCTCACGGCATCATTGTTACATTGATTATGCATAACTACCCACGAAATTACATTGAATACATATCCTGATTCCTAACTAAGATAATCAAAATCAAACTAAATTTTCCTGACTGGGTTTCATCTAGATAGAAAGATAGACCAAGGCCCTAGTGAGAGAGAAATAGATTAATATAGAAGCAAATTAGCAATTAATCCCAACCCTAAGAGAGCTACTGATCACATGATTAAGCTCCTAATAATGGCAGCTTCTGCACTATCGGCATCAACGGTGGACAATAGCTGCGACAGTCGCTCGCTGAGGTCGGCCACCTCTCTGTGCAAGCTTCTGATGTAGCTACACGTCTCTTGCAACACCTTCGAAGCTGAAACCTACAAAACAGTGAGAACGCATCATCATCATCTTCGGTAACCAAATTATTGTACGGCTTAATTTGGCACCTTTTGCGAACATTTCTGACAGGAGGTAAGCAACCAACTGAGCCATTTTCGATGGCTTGGACGAGTCTTGGGTCTTTCATTTCTTTAGTGCTCTCGGAATTTGTTTGCTCATGTTCAAACACGCAAATCGGTGTGGGTATCATAGTACAACCACAAGTCGACTGTGTAAGTCAAACGTGGGTTGGTTAGACTCCATGGGAAATCACATTCCTTGGTATTTGGACTGACTGATATTTTAGGCAGCCCTAGAAAGGTGTTCTGTGAGTTAAAAAAAATGTTCAGCGAATTAAAAAAAAATCATTTGCATGCATTTATGCTTAGCGTTTCTCAAATTCCAATATATTTCTTTTTCTTGACAAAAGACCCTGAGTTCTATTAATTTTCTCAACAACCACCCCCCCCAAAAAAAAAAAAAAAAAAAACCATCGCTGTCGAAAGTCCGGTTGCAACATAATAATTTGGTATCAGCTCGCCATATTACAGTTGGGTCTGAGATAGAGATAGGACATGAAAGTACCTTGTCGGAGCGGCTACTGCGAATCTCGGGAAGGAGCTGGCGGAGCTTGGAAACGAGCTCAATCATCTGATCATCAGTGATTCTCGAGGGAGTACCTGACTGCGTGCTCGACGACCTTCGGTTAGACATTCTTGGTAGAAAATGTATGAGAAACTAACCCTGATGGACAATGTTGAAAAGAGAAGATGCAAGAGTTTTGGGTTCAAGGAGAGGAAGGAGAGAGGAAGGAGGCGAAGAAGACGGTAAGTTCAATAGTTATTGTATAGCCTATGAATGCACAGGAGTAGAAAGTGAAGAAAAGAGGAAGGACCGCAAAGGAGAGTAAAAAAGAAACCCACGAGAGAGAGAGAGGGAGAGAGAACATTAACAAAGACAGCCATGTTGGATTTTACGAAGACAAACGCACACGAAGCAGGGGTCAATGCATGGTCCTTAATTGTGTGTGTACGCTAGCGAGAGAGAGTCGAAGAGTTATTCAATGGTGTTAGAAAGTACTCTCAAATGAAGTTTTAACAAAGTCACTTACAAAATGGACATTGAGCTTATTAAGAAATCTTACTAAAATTCTATCCCCTTGTAATGTGGACATATTCAATTGGATGTTAAAATAAATGAGACTCAAGCCTTAAATGATTTGCTAGCTTAACATCCAAAAAGAATAGCACCACTTTACTTAGCATGAGAGTTTAGTAAGATTTTTATTATGCTTATTATCACTCTTAAATTTAGACCCGCTAGCCATTTCGTTCATAGCTCTTGTCTAAAATTTATTGCACATTTTTTATAGCATACTCTTTTAAAAACCTTGAGAGATTTGCTTCAGTGAGGCTTTTTTTTTTTTTGGTCATTTTTGAAATCACTTAGATATTATTTCATGACATTTTATTGGACCGGGGATGTGTACCACATTTTATCATTTTAACCCCTTCAAATGCATATTTAGGGAGCGTTTATTTTGTGAAAATGAATGATTTTGAAATATTTTTCTAAAAATGATTGTTTGTATTGCTTGAAAAAAGGAATGAACATAAAGCTATTTTCATCATCCACAAAAATATTTAAATATGAATTGCCGCCGATATTAAAATATTTTCATTGACTTATTATTTTAAGCAATATTAGTGATCACTTTTAGGAAAATATTTTTCAAATAATTCATTTTCGAGAAAGAAATGGATCCTTACAGTGTGTTTGTTTTGCAAAAAATGAATGACTTGAAAAATATATATATTTTAAAAAAAATGATAACTTTTATTACTTATAAATTGGATGAACCAAAACAATTTCAATTATCTATGGAAATGTTCAGACGTAAATTGTTGTTGATAATAAAAATATTATTGAGTGATTAATTATTTCAAGTGATACAAACGATCATTGTTAAGAATCTTTTTTAAATAATTTATTTTTCTCGAAATAAATGGAATCTCAAATTTTATCGAACAGCTCTTATGAAAACCATAACCAATGGAAGCCATTTAAATTTTAGAGACAGGGATCCGTGAATTCCCAAGTCGGGTCGGAGTCAAGTGGGGTTTGGGAGATGTGTGTTTTCAAGCTAACAAGGTGGGGCCTTCATGTGCATCCCTCAATAAACACGTCCACGTGATCGAACGTGGACGAATTCCCCTCGAGTCTTGCTCCTCTGCATCAAGTCTCACCAGCCAAAAAATGGCAGATTTGCCACTCTCGACTAAGCTCTGAAAGTGCTGAATGAAGAGCACCCAAGCAGGAGCCTCGGTCCCTGACGTGTCGTGCTCCGATTGGTCGCAGCGTGAAGATGGCCCGAGACCTCGTTTGGGTGAATTTTGAATGAAGGGATACCTTGTACCACCGCTGTTGTGCCCAAAGATATCTTCGACCGACAATAATTATTGCAGCAATAAAATGATTTAATAAAAAGCAGTAATTGATCCTTGGGCCAAGAAATATGATGGATTGAAATACTCCAATATTAGGGCGATAAATTTACATTTCAATTTTAATCCTCTTCGACGAGTTACATATTAACATCTTAAATGGAGGGTTCAGATGCATCCACATCAGTTAAAATACTATCACTTTGCAGATATGGCCCCTTCGTTGAAACACCACAACGACCAAACAATCAAAGCCACAGGTTTTCTCCTCTCTCCCTCTCTTTTCAGCTCGGAGCAGGTTTGATGTTCCCTCCTTCGCTCGCTTTTCATTCGAAGACCCCCCAGCATGCTGGTTTGTTGGGGGTGTGGTTCACACTCTCAATTGATAAGACAGCACGAAAGTACCATTAGAATAATAGAATTAAGAAATATAACAGAGATGTGCGAGATACTAATTATGATGAAATTATTTACTTGACATAGTCCTAAGTTAAGGGTGGATTACAATAAAACTTTATGTCTGAAATTCTCTTTCTTGCTTTTGTGCACTATTTCCTTGTGAATTTGCGTTGAATTCAAATAAGATTGCAATCGGCCAGCTACTTGTACCCTCTTTCTCTTCGTGGCTCAGCCCCATCCTCCTCCATCGCACCGCTCACCACCACCATGTCGCTATCTACTCCAGTGGTCGCTCACATGAAGATTGCCTGCCTCACATTCCATAGAGAGAGAGACGTGGCCGAGGAGGTATCACACTAGAGGTTGACGGCTAGAGGCGCGGCTGCGACGTGGGGCGAGGAGGTTGGCGACGAAGCAAAGGGTTCTGTGTAATCCTTGGGCTTGGTGGTAAGGAGGAAGAAGACAAAGAAGGGAGAGAGTGACGGGGGGAATTTAAAAAAAAAAAAACCGATATAAAAGAAAATTTAGAGCTGAGGGACGTCTTGGCCATTAAAATACTAAATGTGCTGAGCTGACATTCATTGGAGCGAGTAAATTCACGTCTTAAATTAATCCTCTTTAACTTTAGTGTCTACGGGTATGCAGCTGATTTAACAATAGCTATAATATGATATGACAAATAAGTCTTTATTCAATCACCCAGCAAGTGTCTACCACATTATTCTAACGGTTAATATTACAAAAAACCTTAAACTGATATACCAGTAAAAGATCTATCTCAAACTAATTTTTTGATCATAAAAAATCTCAAACTAGTACATTGATGATAACTTTACTCCATACTATTTTTTTGTCAACTAAAAATATGAAATCAGTATATTTGTGATAAATTTACCCTCTTTAAATTTGTATTTGATTCGATTGATACTACAAAAAACAAAGGGCAAAAAATTAGTTTGATGGTAGTGTAAAATCCCAAACTAGTACATCTCTCAACTATCACATGTCATCAAACTTAATAATTTGATGATAAAATTTAACATAAATTGATAAAAGATAAATTTATCACAAGTATACCAGTTTAAGATTTTTGATAATCAAAATAATTATTTGGAGTAAATTTGTCACAAGAGTACTGGTTTTGAGATTTTCGTGATATTAACCCTATTCAAAATCAATATTGTAAACCATTAGAATTGTATTTATAACCTCATCCTTCCTCACGAGCAATTGGGGGATTTGTCACGTGACTCTTCTCAAACACACACCGCACGACCCCTCGCATGTCTGCTGTGACGTATATTCATAATCGAAGTGCATGTGCACTAGACAAATGGAAGAGACCATGCTGGTGTACGTCACGTTAACACCATTCTATGAAATTCTGTATTCACACAAGGGATCTAATATGATATGACGCAGTGTTCGCCGTAAAAGAACACCAACATAGTGCCGCTGTCAAGCATTCTCACTTGTGCCCGGAAAGTCAGGCACGATCCATTCGTCAAGGCAAGGAGCTATAAATGATTGGTGATAGCAATTTCACCTACGAAATGGAGCTATAGGAAGTCTCGGTACACTACAATAGATTAAGGATATGATGACATTTTCCTACGACGAAAATAATTTTGTCGCCATCGATATCCTCTTGCGATCAAAACTAAGTTCATCGCCATAGGCTAAGCAATGGCGATGAAGCGCAGATTCCGTTGCCATTGAGAGACCAAATGCGACGAACATATGTTTCGTCACCATTGATCATCTTATAGTGACGAGATATCGGTGTGATCATGTCCAAGCAAGACTAACAGACTAAGGCGATTACAACAATGATGATTGACATTGACGAAAACAAACGTTCATCGCCGTTGCAACAAACAACAGTAACAAATTTTTATTTTCATCGCATTTACATTGATTGATGGCATCTAAATCAAGGTGAGGAGCTATATAAAAAAATTAATGTTCCGTTTTGTTGCCACCTTCCCAAAAGTGAATCACCAAAAGGAAAACTAATGGATTACAAAGCCCAAAGATTTAGCGTGGACTATCCCAAACTCATACTAACAACAACTTTTGGGTTTTAATTTAATCAATTTAAACATGCAAATCAATTTATTGAGAAGCTATCACTTATAAGTAATTGGAATGTCAATTAGACTCTTAAGTAAAGTGTGGGAGAGCACTTTACTGTCGTGAACCAGAGATATCATAGATATGAGGATGATGACTTGATTATGCTAGATAAATTTGATGCTCTTTCAGTACCTTTTCTTTTTATATTCAAAATCTTTTGCAAGTAGTCATAGTCAATTTTAAGTCTAAACCACTAACATGCAATTGGTGATTATGCGGGTGCACAATCAATAATTTAACATTCAATTAGTCAAAGAAATAAACAAATAAATTGCTAGAAATAGAGCTAAACTCAATGCATAGCAAAGGACAACCTTACTACTATTAATTTCCTAATATATGCAACATGTTAATAAAAATATGCATACACTAAACATAATTTCTAAATATCATGCAATTGTAACTGATTCTTTTTTCATTTTTTTTTCTTTTTCTTGTTTAACAAAAAATTAAACTATATGAAGTGCATTAGATGCAATTTTATCTAAATTATGTCTATGAATTCTAATTCTACTAAGGACATTATACTTTCATATGCCGAGGAAAGTAGGCCTAAGAGATAGCGAAGAAGTTTGGATTGGAGAATACTAGAAAGACAGAGACTCCAATGTCCTATTCATCCAAACTTGATAAAGATGACTAGGGTAAAAAAGTTGACCAAGAGGTGTATGGAAGTATGATTGGCTCTTTACTTTATCTTATTGCTTTTAGAATTGACATTCTTCTTGTTGTATGTATGTGTGCTCAATTCCAAACTAATCTGAGGGAATTACATCTTTTTGCTGTCAAAAGAATTATCAAATATGTTGAAACTTATTCTATGCTAGGATTATGATATCCAAAAGGTTCAGATTTAACACTTGTTGGATATTCAGAAGCTAACCTTGTTGGACGTAAAGTTAATAGGAACAACACATCAGGAACAAGTTAATTAATGGGATACATGTTAGTATCTTGGTATTCAAAGAAACAAAGTATAATTGCTCTATTAACTGTGAAGCTAAATATGTGGTGCCTGGTGTAAGCAAATAACATAATTATATAATGCGAAAAATACAAAAACGCAACATCTTTGATCTTTATGATTTTCATGATAAGAAGGATGATAACATACCTTTATCCCTAGCGATTCTTTTGAAGTTGTTGTTATGGAAAACCGAAGAAGCGCATAAATCTAATTTTTCTCCCTTAACCCACTTTTCCTTAATGTATTCTATCTGATGGAGGACAAAATACAATGTTTTTTTCACGTTTCACGTCGTGGGTGGAGGGAGGACTAGATTCTATTTACATAAGCTATCAATAGATGCCTTCTATCAAAGCACATTCTACCTTCATGTCTTTTCATAAAGTTGTAACTTCCTCATAAGGATTGCATCATTTGGTGAAGGCTTGAGGGAATGATCCCTGTAGCATGAATCCAAGGAGGTCACAACAGCAGGCTAAAATTGCCTACGGTATCTTGTACTTAGAAAATCTAAGTAATGGTGCTAGGGCCCACCGTCAATGGCAAGTCGATCTCCCTTAATGCTTCCTTCCTCATCCCATCAAAAGCTTTAATGGGAGTCTTCGTAGGGTGGATGCTATCCATACTTATTACCAATTGATGGAAGGTGGATAGAGGGCATATATTCAAGGTGGAGCCATTGTCGACCAATACCCTTAAGATCCTGTTATCGAAGTGTTGAGTGGATATGTAGAGCTCCTTAGTGTGCACTTCTCCTTCAGGAGGAAGATCTTTCTCGAAGAAGGATATTTGATCTCTAAGAAGTATGGCACAATTTTGTTGATTTGATGTGCCTTGTTAGAAATGTTTTGTTGTGATTCTTTGTTGCGACTGTCTATCTAGATTTTTTAGGCCAGTTAGTGCAAGGAATTAAGACATGTCATCTTCATGAAGTTTGTTTTAAATCCTTTGATCTTCATTATAAAAAGGTTTTCAATAAATAAATTGACCTTTTGATCACATTTTTCTAAATTTCGATTGGAAATACCTATCTTTGTATAACGAAATGTCTTTGGTACATGTGATGTTTCCAAAAGAAAATATTTAAAATCTTTTCAAAATTTGAGTTGACTTTAGAAATGTCAAGGTTTGGACCATATTTAAAATATCTACAATATCTAGAAGTGCATTTATGTGAGCTCCAAATTAGTCTTGACAATTAAATACATTTCATAGCCTAGATATTCCTTTGTCTAAATATTTTCAAATCTCTTTCAAATTTTGATTTGGTATTCTAGTTTTCATGGTTTGGACCGTATTTAAAATATCCGCAATGTTTGTGAGTGCATTTATGCGAGCCCTAGACTAAGCTTGACAATTAAATGCGTTCCATAGATGAGACAACCCTTTGTCTCAAAACCTCACTTTTCATTATCACTGATTTCAAATACATCTTTAAAGCATCACATGTACCACCTATGCATGCAATGATGTCATTCATTAGAGATGCTTGTATTTGTGATTAGCGCATGCCTTTGGAATAAGTGATTTGCCGACAATTCACTCACTTGATTGATTAGTTGAGAAATATGGATCAAAAACCTACCGGTGTGTTTAATTCATACCAATGCATGTGAGATGCGATGCCTAATACAGAAAATCCTAGGGATTCACTTAGAACATCTTTCTAGGGACTTATAAGCATTATTACCCATGCAACAACACAAATGGTCAATCATGGCTATAAGTCCTAAAATGAATTGGGTAGGCGTCTAGAGAAACCTACGCATAAATTATAAATGCCAACCCTGGTGCACAAATTTGGTTGATTTTGAACTTTGCTTCATTTGATTGATTACTTTTGATCCCATGTCGTACTTTTGATTATTTTGACGTGTATGAGCATTTCTTTCCATTGTATGTACCTAGCTCGAGTTCTTGGATTAAGATTAAACTAGGACCTTGAAAATGGAGTTCACACAAAGATGGTGGGAGGTCAATGTCCATTCCGACCATATTTTTGTACCATTCATCCCCGACATATGTCTCGAGTCTTCCTCATTTGTATAAACCCCCAATGAGTCATGAATTCTTTCCTTTTTTTTTTTTTTCATTTTATTTCCTTTTATTTCTTTTAAATTTTTAGGATTACATGATAGATTTACTACTTTACTTGGTTGTTTATTTAGAACTTTGTACTTTAAATTCAATTGCATAGTTTCTTTTGTCTTTCTTAGAAATAGAATGGCATGAAAATGACTATCCACATATGATCACTTAGTTTAGAATAAACAATTCTAAAATGGTAAAAAGAAATGTATGGACACCTTAAGTAACATAGCATACAATTAGGAATCAAACAGATGCTAATAGAAATATTATGGTAACCCAAGTCCCCAAACCTAAATATCTAGTTGCATAGAAATCGAATAACTACTCCCGACCCTCAATTGGATTTTCTAGCCAGCCCCCAAAACCGAGGCTAGTGACAACTCCCATCTAATTTTCTAGATTATTTTAAAAAACTAGATTGCTTAATAAATCCATCGTGACGGTTATGTACCTTAGAAAAAGGTTCATGATCATGATTTAGCATACTCAAGATGGTGAAGCCAAAAAAGATGAAGTGATGCCATCTTTAGTAGATGTACATCTTGAGAGGGCTATCATGGTCGTCAAAATATCTTTAAACTCACATTTACATTTGGTTTCCTTTCGACCTTAAAATCGTCAATCAAGACGTACAATGACATCAAAGTAGGGTCATGACTCCTTCCGTTGTCACGCACGATGTGAGCTTGGAAGAGCTCATGACCATGTGTGAGGAAACACACAAGAGGTTCATCTGAAAAGTTGAGAAGATGATGGATGCCAACCGTAAGGAAACTCCCATGGTCAAGTATCCTTAAGCTCAACCGTTTCCCCTTCCTTTCCTCGAGGGCAGGTGGTGGAGAGATTTGGTCACGACAAAGGGCAACCAAAAAGTTTCAAGCAAGTTTGCTACAAAACGTTAGCAAAAATGAGACTAGAGCCTAGAGCAAAAAGTGCATAGATTTGTGCAGTTAGGAACATCAGAGTAAAAACCATAGTAAATCACTTCAAAAAATTGTGAAATTTTAATACGTTATAGAAAAGGCAGTGAAAATATTTTCCGTGAAGGACACTAGACCTATTTCTCTTTGTATAGAGAGCACCAAGTCAATAACTTAACCTTTAAACTTGTAAATTTTTCCATAACTGTCGCACACTAAGAAAAGGCATTTCAATACTCAAAACTTAACCAATTGTTACCAAATTCTAGTGTTATATGTGAGGACAAGCCCTACAACTTTCATGAAAAGAGTGATCTGAATCTATCCCGAAAATGACAAAAAAGAAATCGAGGAACACACTAACATCCTCCTATTTGCACATATCCGCAAAACACCACCACAAAAAGAGATCACATTTTCACTACTTGTACTGCTTCTAGAAAATCTAAGGAAAATGTATGACAAAGTATCCATAATTTGCTACAACTACTATGAAGAAAACAAGACTAAATTCACAACAGAATGTTCGGCAGGAAATTTACAATATCTCGAGGCCTCAGACGTGCGATTCTGAACAGACCACTAGTAATTTTAGGATTTCTATGAACTCAACCTCTATAACTCTACTAATCCTTCTGCAAACCTCATTCAAGCCTTAACCACACACATGTACAACACCTAAGCAACACATCGATCACCACAAGTTCGTCCCAAACTCAAACAAAACCTTAAAATCCACAAGTAAGCTACCAGCCTACATAGATCGACATGCAAGACCACTTCATAACCCACCCTACCTTCTACTAAGCCAACGGCAAACCACAGCTTTCCTCCTACGATTATACTCCTTATACCAGCCGTGAAACCCACACGCAAGCCACAAAATACCCATCTAGCCCCACAATTAGCAAGATAAATCTAGAACAAAATCATCAAGAGACAATTTACCCCCAAACCAACGCCATCCGCACCTCGCTCAGCAACCCATAGATTATCCTAGCCTAGTACCCCCACCGTTTCCTTACCTGATTGATTCTTGTTTTCCTTCGCTTCCTGGCTCTTTATAAACTCGGGCATCTAGAATTCAAAATTGTAGGGAAAAACATAGAGAAAAAGAAGAGTTCCTGCCGAACTAAAGGAAGAAGAAAAGAGAAGAAATGAGAGAGAGAGAGAGAGAGAGAGAGAGAGAGAGAGAGAGAGAGAGAGAGAGATGATGTGAAAGCAAAACAAGAAAATTTTCCAAATTTTAGTTTGGTTTTGTAAAAAATATTAAACCTAGTAAACGATCATCAAATCATGCAAACAACGTGTCAAAAAAAAGTTTATGATGTGTCCTACGAATCCTCAATTGAAGATATCTTGCATAGTGGTTCAATCATGCATCCGAATCAACAAGACATAGCTTATTCGCAAGTGATTAACCTATCTAGATGACAGGCAAATTTCGCGATTTTTTTTTCATAATTAGAAATAAGTGTCAGGACCAAACTTCATGAAGACACTCAGTCCAAAATCGAAATGCAATAAATGATACAAAATCAGCAAGAGCAATGCAACAGAACATGCATGTTCCAAAATAGATTACCCTACTTGCAAACAGTTTTTGGCATAGCAAACGAGGTCCGATTTACGTACATAATACGTCTATGAAAAGCTCTTGAAACCAGCTTCAAATCTCCTGAGACCTCAAAACCTAACAACAACATTGTCTAGCTCAAACGAAGACAATAAGACAACTAGTCTAGTTAGGCCATCCGAATTACAGAATAGACAATCAGTCAAGCAAATCAACAATAAAGTTCATTCTAGGCCATCATCCATCATCTATAGCCATCCTAAGTTACAAGGATCATCCATGCAAGCATACATCATCCCAAGATTGCCTTGTATGAGGCAATCTCGCGTCGTTGAGCTCAAGATCAAGAAGTTTGCCTTAGTCAATCTTCATGCGAAGCTCAATCAAGCCACGGTCACTACAAGCCGAGGGCTAGGACACACCTAAAGGAGGTCGGATTGAGTTGAGGATTGCCAGACTACACCATATGAACGTTGAGGCTCAAACTAACTTCATATTGTGCCTAGGAAGACTGGAGGAAGAGGTCGTTAGTTTAAGGATCGCTGATGGCCGTTCAGTCAAGTTCCTGCCACTACTAGGTTGGGGACTAGTTGAGGAAAGTTGTTAGAAACTTCGGGAGGTTGTTGGGGTCGCCAAATCGCTGATTAAGTAGCTTGACATGCCGACGGAAGTTACCAGTCTAGAAATCGGTACTTGAGCCGGTCAGTTTTTACGGCTGGACGAGAAGACACAGTAATCCTCTAGTCAATGAATGGCTATGGATAGCTTCGGGAAGATGAGAGGATCGTTGGATGTGATGATCCTTGTAATAAAAAATGTGAGGATCGTTAAATGTGATGATCCTTGTAATAAAAAGAGTGAGTCCGGTGGTGTGTGTGTGTGTGAGAGAGAGAGAGAGAGAGAGAGAGAGATTAGATCTCAATAATGAAGGCCCCCTTTGCATTTTGGAGAGGAAAATAGTTTATATACTCCCCTGCAAGATCAAATTCTAGCCCTTGGATTAATCCAAGGGCTAGGAATTGATCTCTTTAGCTAACTAACTTGCTTAGAGGCTAAGCTTACTAAAGATTGGTTGATTAATGTACACATATCAATTTAAATTGCTGTGATAAACTTCCGATAAACGACTTACGATTAATTTTGAGGTTAAGGGCTAATCACAGGCATTTTCGTAATTTCGCATACCTGGGGGCAATTTTGTAATTTTATGTTGCAGAGGGAGAGGGGACACTTGTTAAAGCCTGGCTTGATCGGAATTGGGCTTCGGCCACTAGAGAAAGGCTGAAAAAGGGCCTTGGATCACTGACGATAAATGCTGGTCAAATTTGAGTTGACCCAGTCAAGCCAAGTTGACCCACACTTGATCGGGTTGAACCGGTTTGGTCTTCCCTCCAATATTGTCCTCAATTTCTTGATTTTGTCCAATTAAAGTGGAATTAAAATTGTTATATGCAAATTGAACAAAATTGGGTTCCTCAAGGTAACTAATTGTGCAAGAAATTTCTTAAATTGAATCAATTTATGTTGAATTGTCACCATGAGCTAGACTAACATTTGTAATTGGAAATTCTTTAACCAAATTGAAGCATGATAACTTCAATCAGATGTCTATCTAGAGTGGGCTGAGTTAAATTGGCTTGATCAGAACACAAATTTCTAGGATTCAAGAAAGTTAAATTGATAAACTAGAATGCTCCCAAGTGAATTTCTAAAAAAATGACCCTGGATTTAGATTTAATTTAAGAAAATGAATTGATAGGAAGTTAAGCAGGCAATTTTTATCTCGACATGTCAAATCACTGAAATGGTCACACAAGTGATCTCGCAATAACCTCTAGATCAAATGTTGTAAAAGGAATTAAGTCAAAATATGAACAGAGTGAAAGTAATTTTATTTTTTGTGGATTTGGAGCCTAAATTCAAAAAATTTAGAAAAATCAAGATCTTAATCGATTTCCATAAAAAAAAATTATGGTAAAGTCAAATTAAAGCTAAAATGAGATGATTTGGGGGGTTGTATTTTTCAATTTTTATGGTCAAAGGATCGACTAAAAAGTCAATTCCGAAGTCAACCTTTTCGTTTTTGGTTTTTTGTAAAAAAAATGAGTAGGAAATTACCTACAAATGATGAGGCAAAGAAAACGAAAAGAAAAATTATACTTTTGGATTCGAGAAATGAGTTCTATCGTGATTAGAAACTCTAATATCGAGTTTTTATCTTTAATGACACGTCAGCTAAAAATTAAGTATTAATAGCTACCCCTCTTTGAAAGATAGTTCGGAAAAGTTGTACTCAAAAACCAAATGATACCAGTAATTTTTAGTCAACCCTAGTGGGGAATAAAAAATGAAAAGAAAGACAACAAATGATTAGAGGCTTACTTGAATGCTTATCATTGGACCCTTGTGTTGTTTGTTTCTCCATATGATACCTTCTCCTCTCATAAGGAAATTAACTAAAGGGAACTAAGGAACTAAAGAGATAGTCTCACCATGTACAAATGGGTTTTCAATAACTTTTTCACATCATATATCAATAAAGCACTCTAGACAGTGGTAGAGCACTCCTCATATTAGAATCACGTAATGCTATTTATGATATCGACAATGGGACACTTAAAGTACCAAAAGTTAGCACGAATGAACACTTAAGTGTTAAAATCGAAATAAAATTGATCACTTAAGTACCACTAGCGAGAAAATCCGACCAAAATGCTAACGTGACAATTTTCCAGCAAGCTGCATGCAAAACAACATCATTTTGCATGTTGACGTGATTAAACAATGTCAAAATGATGTTGTTTTGGTGCTAATGTGATAAATAAATAAATAATCAAATTAAATTAAATTAAATAATTAATTTTTTATTATTAAAAAAAAAAAAAGAGGAGGAGGAGGGAGGTAGTTGGCGGTTAAGGGCTCAGCTCACGCCGTCGCTACCTCCCCTTTGTCGCCGGAAAGGTGGGGGAGGGTCAGCCGAGGCCGCCAAGCACGAGCCAGGGGCCGGGGCCCCAACTAACTGGCGGTGAGGGCTTGCGTGCCCTCGCCCAAATCTGGGGCGAGGGTCGCAGCCCTCCCCCTCCCTCCTCCTACTCCCCATCTTTTTTAAAAAATAAATAAATAAATAATTTTTAAAATTTTAATTTAATTTAATTAATTTTTTAAAATTTAATTTAATTAATTATTATATTAAAATTTGAATTATACCTAAACGACGTCGTTTTTGTGTGTGGTTTGCTCAGTCAGCCTTCCGGTGAGCCACGTAAGTGAGAAAATTAATAAAAAATTGTTACGTAGGATTTCTAGCAAGGTTTGCCTAATGTGGCACTCAAGAATCCAATTTTTCATAAAATGTGGCATTTAAGGGCGCGTTTGGTAACGTTTCTATTTCGGGGAACAATTTTTGAACAGAAATAGTTTTTTTTTTTTTTCCATTCCAGTGACCTAGCAAGATCGCCGTTGGCTAGGCGAGTCTCACCCAAGTGGCGCGAGGTCGGCCTCACCCTGGCCTAGTGAGGTCGAGCCTCGCTGTGGCCGCATGAGGCTCGGCCTCACCCAACCACTGCCAGGCGACATCGTCCTAGAGGTGGCCCAGCGAGGCTGAGCTTCACATAGCCACGGCGAGGCTCGGGCCGATGAGCCTCCCTGTGGCTCGGCCTCTCTATGGGTTGCGACGCTTCAACGAGGTCGCCGGCCCTCGTCTGGTTGGTCTTCGGTGCTGACCATGGCTAAGGCCAGTGATCGGCAAAAGGAAGAAGAAGAAAAAGAAAAGAAAGAGAAAAAAGAAGAAGAAAAATGAAAAGAAAAAAAAATGTTTCTCGGAAGTGTTCCCAGGAGCAAGAAATGAGTTTTTTTCTACTTCTTATTTCTTCCAAATCTGTTTCCGAGAACCAAAAAATAGATTTTTTTTTTCCCGGGAACAAAAGTGTAAACAAATGTGTTTCTATTCTTTTTTTGTTCCCCTGAATAAAAGAATAAAAATTTGTGTTCCGGGAAATAGAAACAAATTTAAACAAACAGCCCATAAGCATCCATTTTGTAAGTTTTGGCACTTAAGTGTCCCTTTGTGCCGTGTCAAGTTTTGGCACTTAGGACATTCTTTTGCCTTATAATATCATATGCATTTTGGCTTGTGCATATATTGTGTAGCACTACTTTATCAAATATATATACACACACACACAAACACATACATATATATATATATATATATATATATATATATATATATATATATATATATATATATATATATGTATATGTATAACATCATTTGATTGTCATTGTCATTGTTGAAAAACATAGGGATTTCCCAAAATTCAACACATTGGTGATTTTCTCAACAATAAGCAACCTGCACACCTAATATGTAGATATATAAATATATATATATATATATATATATATATATATATACATCATTTGATTGTCATTGTTGAAAAACATAGGGATTTCCCAAAATTCAACACATTGGTGATTTTCTCAACAATAAGCAACCTACACACCTAATATATATATATAACAGCATTTGATTGTCATTGTCATTGTTGAAAAACATAGGGATTTCCCAACATTCAACACATTGGTGATTTTCTCAACAATAAGCAACATGCACACCTAATATATATAATCTACTTATACCATTAAAGAAGTTAAACTTGTTATATTCCACAAAAGTTTCTTATAATTTCCATGCAACCTATTCACCCCTCCTCCTACTTGGTTGTATTGTGAGCCACAACATGTGGCTCGAAATGTAAATAGTCATATCATTTATTGTTATTTGAGTAATCTTCTCATGGTAGTTGGTGCAACTTCCCCCAATGGATATTCACTGAAGTTCCTTGGAAGATCGACATCTCCCTATCTATTACACTTTTGCTACTCTTCCCAAGGCTAAGGACTCAAAATGCGTGACAGCCTCATAACCAATATGTGGCAATGGGTTGTTGTTGCCAACATTATTGTCAAACTTTTGTTAATTTGAGGTTCTTATCATCCCAATCACATCGAATCCACAAATGTGTGCCAGTGGGGTTACTAAAAAGATGTTTCACCAAAAAGTTATTTTTGAAAAACCTTTCAAAATGTGGATGAATCGATAAGTAAATTTATTAAGGTTGCGAAGGGTCCTTTGTTGATTTTGAACAGGAAAGTAAATGACAAGAAAATTGGAGGCAATTGTGGTCAACCATGTAATTTTCGTGATAATAAATATAAAGACAAATTTGTAAAAGAACATTGAGGTCTTACATTATTTGGGGGAGGGAGACTCACAGATAGTACACTTGAGGTATTCATAGCCTACAAGTAATGGTTGCACATACACTTATTAAGACTTCATGACTTCACAGTTACATCAACTCCGCTACATCAATAGTTACATGGCTCTTTTACTTGACAATTACATCAACTCCATTGTTGAATGGTTATTGGTAAGTTAAGATTGCCAAATAAATACTTGGATAATTTTTGTGTGTCAACATTTATAAAATAACATATAAGAGTTTATGCGAACTCATCCCTTCGCATCTTTTAATTTTGAAAATATGTGTTTCCAAAAATATACCCAACCCTTTTCTCACACTTGCCAACACATAATTCTAGCCCATAAAAGTCCTAAGCGTAGCCTCCTTTTTCAATTGCTATAGGAAAACACTCTAGTTGCCTTTCGCTAAGGCCCCAACCACGGACTTGTGGCTAGGGGTGTCCAAAAACCCGACCCAACACGACCCAAACACGAACCAAACACGAAACAAGTTGAGTACATGTTTTAGGTCTTTATATTGTTCAGGTAATTGTTGTGAAACAAGAAAACAAATATATTTTGGGTCGAGTTAAGATCGAAACATTGTTCGGCCCTGAACACATTATTGGCTCCATGTGTTTGAAACAAACGCATTCTCCTCTCACCCAAACCCAAACACTCTTCACCCAAACACATTATTGACCCTCCCGACGCGACGATTGCACCTTCTTCGATCGTCAACTCCACCGCCGTTGCTGTCGTCACTGCCACTATCAACGACTGCGCCCTCTCGTCGATTTCACAGCCGTCCTCTTCTTTACTCCTCGCATTCTAGGGTTTCGCAAAGCAAGTCCCTTGCTCTATAGCAGCAAGGGGAGGCCTCGCTCCCTTGGTCAATTTGGACAACAATTCCCTTACTCAATTCGAAGCTGCAGTGCCTTTGTCATGTGCATATTCAATCTCTCTCACATTATGGGTTATGTTCAATGTTCATCAAAATGTGCGAGTGTGCGTGTGGGGCTCTACTGCTCCTCCTTTCATTCACTCGTGGTGTGGGGCTTCATCTTCTTTACGCATTGGTTTACGTTTGAATTTGTGCGGTGATGTATTTGGGTAGAACCTAAATATGCTTGTGATTTTCTCTTGTTTCTAGATCCTTGTGTTCCTTGTGTTCATTTTGGGATTCATCCCTTTTCGCCAAAGTTAAGCGCAGTCATTTTTCCAGAGCAAGATCCGTTTTGTGTGATGTGCAAATTTGGGAGCTTAGTTTGAAGCTGGGTTTGATATTTGTTTGGGATCCATGGAAATTGGTTATATGCTTAGATTTTCTTGTGTGGAGTCGTCAAATTAATGTTGATGCAGCAATGATTGTTTAGCAGAAGCACCTTTCTAAGGAAACTTTGTGAATGCGAGCTACATAAAAGGCATTGTTACAATCAGACTTGGATTGATGCTTTTTTCCTTTTTTTTTTAATTTTTTTATCTTTTAGGCACATTGGCATTGATTATTTATGATATTTGTTTCATGTGATAATTCTTCTGGAAGAGAAGTCCATAGTCGATTATGATTTATTGGGCATTTTCTTGGTCCCCTGCATTTTCATGTTGGGACTTGATTTCTCGACTATTTCTTACTGAGTGTATGACATGAGAATTAGTTTATTCATGTGCTAATGCTGTTCTATGCTTCAAGTTGTTTATTGTTTAGGTAGAAGATGGGGGCCTAGCTTTCTTGGTAAGGTTGATGCTTCAGAGGTTGGACTTTTTTATCTAAGTTATCATTTTGGTCATGAGATGCTACACCTCTTGGGGGAAAAGAGACTTATTAAAGAGAAAGATCCTTTTAAAGGCTGGCAGTGATAGTGGGTTAGGACAAGCCTGTTTTGAAAGCCAAGACTACTTTCTGATAGCAAGGCTATATTTGTGTTGTCATCCTAGATGTGTGCGTATCTTTAAATATCTACAAACTCAGTGCAACTCTTGCTTGTATAGTTGCATTAAAGTCATTGCTTGTTCCATCAGTTATATCATGTAGTCCCCATTTCATTTTCAAACATTGTTTACATGTCTTCTAATAAATATTTTTGGATTCTCTTGTTCATTTTTTTAGATGTTTGGCTTACCTTCCGCTATCATAATCTTGCTACTTTTTTTCACTTGATGACCTACTTTCCTTTTATTTAAATTCAGAGAACTAGCTTTTTTTTCTTATTAAACCTTTCATTTTATTTACATGGTGAATGTAGTACTTTTTTAGGATCATGATACCACAATGGCAATTGGATCTAAGTCATATAATGTTGATTATGTTGGACTCGCATTTTCATGTCTTCAAGTTGATGTTTGATATTCAAGTTCATAAATTTTGTGCTCTTTGCACATTGTTGTTTCAGGTTTTTGTTTTTTTTTTTTTTTTCAAATTGATTCTATTGCTTCGTCTTTGAAGATTTTCTTAGCTGATATTACCAGGGGCAAAAGGAGAAAAAATGTGCTGAATTAGAGGTACAAATTAACCATGTGTTTCAATCTTGCAAATAAATAGTAATGCTTGTAATCTGCAACAGATGATGAACTCATGACTATTTTTTTTTACACCTTCCGAATGCTAGCTTACTATAAATTATTGAAATAATAATTTGTAGGCTCTAAGTGTTATAAATAGAATGATTGCTAGATGTCTTCAATGGGTGGTTCTAATGTCACAAATAGAATGAGGAGATCTACAATGTAGGAACTTTTTAAAGAGATTCCTAGTCAAGAAAAGGCTGAGTGTTTATATTGTAGCACCCTTATTGGTTGTGCTAGCGGTCAAGGGACTAGCTCAATACATTAGGAATATCCATATGTAGACATCGGAAAAAAAGGCAAAAAAGTGCCTTGGGTCAAGTTATTGGGGGTGGTAGTTCGTCAAGTCCTTGGAAATTTGATCGGGATGCTTGCAAAAAAGAATTAGCAATCAAGTTTATTCTTAGTGAGTTGCCTTTCAAGTTGGTAGAACATGAGGGATTTTGTCAATTTGTGAATAGAATCCAATCAAAATTCTTAATCCCATCACGCAACACATTGAGGCATAATTGTTATGATTTATACATGGAGGAAATAAGTAAATTGAAGAAATATTTCTCCGAAACATCTCTTAGAGTATGTCTAACAACTGACACATGGACATCTTGTCAAAACTTAAGTTATATGTGTTTGATTGCTCATTTTGTTGATGCCAATTGAAAATTGCAAAAGAATATATTAAATGTTTGTCAGATCTTAAGTCATTTTGCTGAGATAATAGGAAAAGCAATTGAGAAATGTTTGACTGATTGGGGGATCCAAAGTGTTTTTTCTATCATTGTAGATAATGCTAACTCAAATGACTTGGGAGTTCAATACCTGAAAAGGATACTTAACTCTTGGAACTCTCTATTATTGAGAGATGAGTTACTCCATGTGAGGTGTTATGCCCATATATTAAGTTTGATTGTTAGAGAGGAGTTAAAAAAAATAAACGATTCAATTGCTAGAATAGGTTCAATCGTACATTATGTGAGATGTTCCTCTAGTAGGCTAAGAAAGTTCAAGGGGTTTGTTGAGTTAGAGAATATTGAGTCGAAGAGTTCTATATGTTTGGATGTGGAAACTCGTTGGAACTCAACATATATGATGTTGGAATCAACTTTGAAGTTTGAAAGAGCTTTTAGCAATATGAAACTTTGGAATAGCATATATGCCCAAGAGCTTTTCAAGGGGAAATGGTTGCCCACTAGTGAGGATTGGAATTATGCACGTCACTTTCTTCCTTTTTTGAAGTTGTTATTTGATACAACTATAAAAGTTTCAGGTTCTTCTTATGTCACTAGCAATAATATAGCGAATGATGTGTACAGAATTTATATAATGATTGAGAGATATTGTGGAAATGAGGACCAAAGCTTGCGAGAAATGGCTCAAAAGATAAAAATGAAATTCTGTAAGTATTTTGGCAATGTGAACAACATAAATCTCACTTTTTCCATTATTTGCGTACTTGACACGTGACATAAGTGGGACTATGTGAAGTGGATGATTAGTCACATTTATGAAAGCAAGAAGGCAAAAATTTTACAAGAAAAAGTGATAATAACATCTCTAACATTATTGTTTGAGCAATATCGCACAGGTATGTATGCCCTCAAAGCAACTTAAGGCTAAAGAGCACGAGGATGGTAAGCATTTTCAAGTCCCCGGTGGTTGGTGCTGATATTATGACTGAAATGTATTTTAGCAAGGTACGGATACTTAGAGTGCCAAAACTTGGCACGGAAGGACACTTAAGTGCAAAAAGTTTGGAAAGTGACACTTAAATGTCAAAATTGGAGCAAAATGGATCACTTAAGTACTAATCCAGTCAAAATCCAGTCAAAATCCAGCCAAAATGCAAATGTAGCATTTTCCGGTGACATGCTTAACCGACGTGGCAAATTTTTTTTGTTTTTTAAAAAGGCACACATGGAGGAGGAAAACAACATCGCCCCGTCCATTCTATCTTGACCAAGCTAAACGACGTCATTTTTCCATAGTGCTAAATGACGCCGTTTATCTTATTTAGGATTTAACCGGTTGTCGCTCGCGTTCACACCAGATTTGATGTCCTCTCATCACTGTTCACAGCTCGTCGTTCACCGGTCGCCGTTCGCAGGTCATCGCTCATCATCGTTACTCGCCGTCGTCGCTCATCATCGTCACTTGCCGTCGTCCCTCGCCGTCATCGCTCGCTTAGGTTTGTTCTCTTCTTCCTCTCCTCTATGGTGAAATTAGGGCTCTGACTCGTTTATTAGGGTTCCAACTTGAAATTTGGGGGTCGGCTGGGAAATCTTGGACCTAGATGGTATTGATGTGAGATTTAGGGCTCAGATATGGTGCTAGAACCCTATTGGGGGTTTAGATTTCCAGTTTAGGATCGCCCTTGAATTGTAGGGCTTGGTGTAGGGCTCGGCAAGGGGGAAATTAAGGCTCAGATGTGGTGCTAGGGACTATGATGTGTGTGATTTAGGGCTCAGATGTAGAATTGTTATGTGCGAAAGTAATTTATAGGGGTTAGTGTGAAATGTGATGTGCAATGGTGATTGTTAGGGTTCAGAGTAGTTGTCGTTGAGACTTTTGGGCATTTTTTATTTTAAAATTGTAGTGTTGAAATCGGTGTTATGAGAACCCATGCTTATCTGGGGGACCTCTCCATATTTTAAGGGAATGCGATATAATCAAAGTAGATGTCGGGTGGGGACCTTTATTTGTCATGAGGGCATCTTTCCAATTAAAGTAGTTGTCGTTTAACCTATGCATCTTTTCCCTCTTTCTTAGCTTTTCTTTAATAAAGAGAGTAGGGACCTCCATATGCAATTGTCCATTGTCCTTTGTGAATGTGGTCCCAAAAGTTAATTGTATTTTTTTCCTATTTTGTTAAAGAAATGGCTCATGATAAGGACTATATTGTAGTCATTGTTTGTTACGATGGAGATTTTGCGACTGGGGAGGATGAGTGGGAGTATGAGAGGGGAAATCAGGGTACTATCTTTATAAATATAAAAAAATGCATCTTATATTGGATTTATTAGAGATATGGTGACATATTTACCTTGTAAAGTACAAAAATTGTTGTACTGTGTTCCTGAGAAATGTTTGAGAGATGGTTTGAGAACTTTAGGAGATGATAATGATTTCAGGGATGTCCTATTATCCTCATGGCGAAGAGGTAAAAGTATATGTTGAATACAATAGTGATAGTGAGGACAAAGATGATGACAAAGATAGCACCCAAGTAGGAGAAGGAGAAGATGGTATTCAAGCTAGTTTGAGGTTAGGGATGAAGGAGGGCATGATGGACAAGACGGGGAGGAGAGGGGCACAGATGCTGTTCACTAAAGTGATGGTGACATAGGTGATGTCACAATCACTAAATTAGATTGGAAAGTAGCTTAATCTAGTGATGGCGATGATGACGATGAAGAGTTGGCTGCTGAAAATTTCTTAATCTTAAGTGATGATGACGACGAGGAGCTTACACAGTCAAGGAAAAAACAAAGGGACCTTTTGTCAGATAAATTTGCAGCTTTGCAAGTAGTTGATGAAGTTCCAAACAGAGACGAAGGCCTTGCGGATGCTACTGGTGTTAGTGGTCAGGAGATGGATTATAAAGAAAACATCGAGACTGCTACTTCCCAGGATGAGCTTGAAGAAGATCAATGAGTTGTGCGTAAAAGGAAAAGTGAGTTTCCTTCTTGTGATCCATCCATTGCCTCTCCTACTTTGTCAATAGGTATGAAATTCCGAGATGCGAAACAATTTAGGCAAGCTATACTAAAGAACTCCATTACTGCACAAAGAAATATTAACTTCATTAGAAACACTAAGAACTTTGTAAGAGCTAGGTGTTCGCAGCAAAATTGTTCATGGAAGATTTACGGCGCTTGTTAAGAGGAGTGGGTTTTTCCAGATTAGAGCCTACCAAGAGAAACACACTTGTTCCATTAATTTTCAGAACAAAAGGGCAACAAGTGCATGGTGGTCCAAGCACTTCTTCGATCTAATCAAGCTAATGCCCGAGATGAAAAGTACTGACTTTAGGATGCTGGTGAAAGAGCATGTAGGTATCAATGTATCTAGGAATCAATGTAAAAGAATAAAGTAAAATGTGATAAAGATACTTATTGGTCAGTATGACAAGGAATATGGGCAAGTGTGGAAGTATGCTTGGGAGTGTAGGCTGCAAAACCCTTCGAGTAGAGTGCATGTAAAGGTGGTGGAAATGTTGCTTCTTGATAGTGGGATCAAGTTCGATAAATTCTATGTGTGCTTTGATGCATGCAAATGGGGATTTTTAGCTGATTGTAGATGGATTATAGGATTGAATGGCTATTTTTTGAAAGACTTGTGCAAGGGAGAATTGTTGGCGGTGATTGGAAGAGATGTGAATAACCAAATGTTCCCACTAGCTTGGGCTGTTGTAAGGATTGAGAACAAGGACAATTGGTCCTGGTTTTTGAAAAATCTGATGGCTGACTTAGAGATAACAAACAGGGAAGGGTGGGCATTCATGAGCGACCAACAAAAGGTAATGTTTGCTTTTTGAAAAATTTAGTCAATTGTTTGCTTTGTAATATTAACATGTTATTTGCTTACATTTCTTACTTTGAATTATTGTAAGGATTGGTTCCGACAGTAGCCAAGTTGTTGCCCCATGCTAAACATCGAATGTGTGCGCGGCACATATACGGTAATCGGGTAAAGACCTACAAAGGGGATAAGCTGCAGTTGTAATTTTGGCAATTAGCAAAGAGTACGAACATGACTGACTTTAAGATAGCCAAAGGAGGATTACTTCAGTTGACAAAGGAAGGTTGTGTAGCGCTATTTCAAACAGAACCGAAGCATTGGTGCAGGGCATTCTTCAGTGAGGAATTCAAGTGCGATCACATCGACAACAACATATGTGAATCATTTAATGGGAAGATAATAAATGCCAGATGCAAACCAATCATCTCAGTGCTTGAAGATATATGAGTTACGGTCATGACTCGGCTGCATAAACAAAGAGATGAGGCTGCAAAGTGGACTAGACAATGTGGTCCCTGGATTGCCAAGAAATTGGATGAGAACTTAGCTGCAAATAGTATTGTCATTCCATTTGGAATGGGAATGACAGATATGAGATAATAAAGGGTTTCGATAAGTAAGTTGTCCATCTAGATACGAGAAAGTGTTATATGTAGAGCATGGCAACTAAGTGGAATTCCTTGTGCACATGCCATATGTGCCATCCAGTTGAAGGGCCACAATGTAGATGATTACATTGATGATTGGTACAAAAAATTGAAAAACCTTGCTTCGTATCAGGTTATGATGCAACTAATTAGAAGTAGCAAGTTTTGGGAGCCGACAGATCATGAAGCATGTCAACCTTTGCCATTGAAGAAGAAAATGGGAAGGCCAAAATGAAAACGAAGAATGACAGAGGGAGAGGTCTTGGGTCAGCAAAGAATGGGCAAGATAGGTGCAAAGATGACGTGCTCTTATTGTCGCGTAGCAAGGCACAACACAAGGAAGGCAAACGAAAAGGCTAAGTGAGTCAACTGTTCTTCAGTCGACAACTAGAAGCCTAGTAAGTTATAAAATTTATATTTATGTTACTTTATGGTTTATCATAAATATGTACATAATATCCTATTTGACATTGTATGTAATGTCTTTGTCAGGTCACGAGCAGAACCCCAATAAATCATGAAACTAAAGGGCTTGTTCGAAGAAGACAGGGTACAAGACGGTCAGCTGAAGGATTAGCCCAAGCAGCTAAACAGCCAATTCAATCGACTGTTATTCGGCAGAGAAAGAAATACCCAATAAATTCAACAATTTGTATTCAGTTTTTCTTTCTTTATGTTATTATATAGCCTGATGTTATATTTATGATGTATTTTGCCTCTTTCTCAAGTTTGAAGAATGCAAGTTGGAGCTCAATTGCCAACTGAAGAGCCATCACAAGAGCCACCATAAGAGTCACCACGGGAGCCACCAGAAGAATCACTACAAGGGTCATCACAAATACCACCAGAAGGGCCAACAGAAGGTGTCATTGAAGCTGAAGGGCTACATAGAAGGAACTACAAGAAGGCCACGTGAAAGGGCGGCTACACAAAGGCCATCTAAAAACGCCCAACTAAAGAATTGGTCGAAGAAGCCCCAGCTGTAGCTGAAGGGCTAAAAGAAGGGCCCAAGAAATCACGGGCAAAAAAAAGAGCCAACAAATCACAAGTTTCTGAAAGTAACACCCCTATTCAAACAAGAGGGGCACTTGGGAAGATGTTAAGATAATATAGCTATGGCCTTTATACAGATGAACGTATTGGAACAATCATTCTGAATGTAAGTTTTATTGGCTACATTTAATTTTATTTATGCTACATATTTTTGCTGACAATTTATTGTCCTTTTGTAGCCTGGGAGAAGTTCAGAGGTTTTTATCTCTCAAGGCCCAACTCAATAATCAATGGCTGCACCAACAAAAAAGAAGAAAGAAACATCAGTTGCGCCAACAAGAAAGAAGAGCAAGAACCTAGTTGTAGGTTCATTTGAATCAATTTAGCCTAGGACAGTTGCGACTGCACCTCCTTCTGAATCAATTCAGCCTGGGACATTTGTAACTCCATCTGAGTCAGTGGATACTGAGAAGGTTGAAGAAGAAGTTGCACGTCCAATTAGAAAGATTATGAGGATTATGAATCAAGTTAAAGGCCCATCAAAAGGAACACAAATAGGGGGTGTTGTGCATATTGATTAATGAGATGGGATGTGATAGGATTTGTGGAGCTTAGGAGTCAGTTTTGTAAATGTTTATAATAACTTGCTATGGATTGTCATCTTTTTTTTTCTTTAGTTTGTCATTAATTTTGTGAGACTTAATTTCAATATCAATGGAATGATCTTACTGCTTGTCAAATTATTTTGCTTTTTGTAAAATATGAATTATGCTTTTACTTGTTGCTATTGGTGTTGGATCTGTGGTGGTAGCTGGAGTGCTGGTGTAGCTGATGGTGGTGGATGGTAATACTTGGTGATAGTGGGTTTATTGTTGGGGTTCAATTGAGAGCTTGTGCTACATCTGGTTCAAGTGTGCAATGTGCACATCTTGCACCAGGTGGTGTCGGTGCAAATATCAGCTTGCACCAACACCTTCTGCAGCAGACCTAGCACCAGCACAGTGTCTGTTAGGTGGTGGTCGGGTGCTAATGTGGTGGTTGGGGTGCTGGTGTAGTTGGTGGTGGTAGCTGGTGATGTTTGGTGGTTGTGGGTTTGTGGTGGAGGTTCGGGACTTATGATACACCTAGTGCAACTGTGCAGTGTGCGCATCTTACACCAGGTGTACTAGTGCAAGCTAGTGCAAGGCTTGCACTAGTACTTTGTGCAGCAACACCACCAATATGATAGTGGCTGGAGTGCCTAGTGGTGATGGCTGATGGCGCAGACAGTGGTGGTGGCTGGCGTAATTTTTATAGAGAAAACCTACAAAAAATTGGCACTTGAGTGTCCCACTTTTTTTTTTTAAAAAAAAAGTAGTATTTAAGTGTTTACTTTTAACTGTATGTGACACTTAAGTGATTACTTTAATAATAACTTGACACTTAAGTGATCATTTTTTCATCGCGACTAGCACTTAAGTGATTAGTAAATACAACTTATGACACTCGGGTAACCCCTTGTGTTTGTCTTGTGTATATGCTGGTTTGTTGCAAAGCAGAGAATGTGATAGTAAATTAACTTATGGCAACTCCATTCAATTCCAATATTTGTTGCTAGTTTATGTTTGTTTATATTCACAACACATTGACCCAATACGCATCCATCATTATTGATTTATATTCAAGAACAAGCAAAAACACAATACAAGCAGCATCTAATTCACTAATTCCATTTCCTTAACTTCCTTACAAACACAAGAAGTAACCCACAATACATATGACAGCATAAAAGACAACAAAGCCACAACAATCTTGTGGAACAACACAAACTTCTTCTCATCTTTCAAAAAGAAAAAAGACTACATTTAATCCAAAACAATTACATTTCTCCACTCATTTTTAACTATAGCAGTCGAAGAAACTTTTTCTCATCTTCAAGTGCTTTACATTTCATCATAAAGTATAATAGAAAACAAAACAATACCATAATAAATGCTTGATAACATTTCCGTTCAATATTCATTCTTGAAACTTCATTATTGAAAAGTTTAGCCGAAAACGCTTGAGCTTGCATTAAGTCAACATCGTCCAAGTCGTCCACGAATATAAATGAAGATTAATGTCTTTTATCAAGTAGATCAAATATCACCTCTGTGACTCGGTAAGAGAATTTCACATCGACCCATTTGAAATATTTGCACTTCGATCCTTCTTTATATCCGGCGCATCCATAAAATCTTCTCCCATGGTTCATTCAAGTCCAAGATGTTCTTCTTGGACTTGGTAATCCACAAAAACAGAAACTCTGGCATTTTCCTTCTGTCACACCCCGATCCTCTGAGCTCGTGTCCATCCCTCTGCGGTCGATTAAATAGTGACGTCCTAAGACGCATCACCGACCCATTCATTTTAATACACATGCAGCAGTAAATAAATGATCCCCAGACAACAACAAAATGGGATAGAAAAGTAGGACCATAATTTTTTTAAAACCAACAATACACTTATATATACATAACATAACCAGTCATGTCATATATGATAGAAGCTGATATATAGATGCAAGGTCTACAAAATAGGGGGGGCTCAAAGAACTACAGATCTTCCCCTTCATCCTCATCCTCATCGGAGTCTTCAGTGGAATAAATTGGGGACTCAAGTTCCGATAAATTGGGGTCCCGGTCCACCACCAAACCACCTGGAGAGCTAGCCGTACCCTTTCCAAAAGCTACTTCCAGCACATAAAAAGGAACATTGGACTCCGGTATGGGTCCCTCTCTCTAACCATTCCACTCCTGGCGATACTATAATCTATATTGATTGGCACCTTTTTAGATAGACCCACATCGACCTAGATCATGGATTTTACCAACTCATATACCCATCCCCTTGGTTCTTCATGAAGTGGGATGAAGCATTTTTTTTCTGTAACCTTCTTTGGCTATTCAAAATGCTTGGGAGGAGCTGCCATTTATGAGCTTGAAAATGTCATCCCACAACGAGGTGAGACAACATCTCAGCAAGTTCACCCCCTAAGACCCGACTAGGAAAAAAATATGCCCCAGGGGTTACCTAAACATAAACTCAAGTCAAAGGACTTACCTTAGCCTCGCTCCCCTTCCTGCAAGTCAATATAATTCAAATAACCATCCAATCATTTCAACCAAACAAATCGAACCATTGATCAATCAACTCAGTTGATTCCATGCCATCAAGACCATCTTCTGGTCATTTCAATCAATACTATCTATAAAGTCCGACCCCATCCAAGACTGCTTATTCTAAGTTGATAATAGATAGTATAGCTCATTCTAAGCTAATAAATAGTATACTACTCACACTAAGCTAACATATCGAGACCCTCAAGCTGATATAGTATACTAATAATACTCACTCTAAGCTAATAAGGTATACTGCTCGTGCTAAGATATTAAAGCCCTTAGGTTGATATAGTATACTGGTATACTGCTTGCGCTAAGCTGACATATCGAGCCCGCAAGCTGATATAGTATACCATCCTGATCATCCAACCATTTCACCATTTTTATCATACCCGATAAAAATAATCGTGTGACGGTACACGGTCGGCCTTAGCCAAAATATGACATTTTCTCATTTTAAAATCCCACTGATTTCAATAATCCACAAATCCATTTTTTTTATGGCGTTGTAAACCGACGCCTGGTGATTTTCTAATTAATCATTGAAATTATTAAATTTTGGGATAAATACCCAAAATTACAATCACTCAATTTGCACAAAACAGCAGTCAAATAAATAATTCAATCATCATATTACAATCAGCATAAAATTCCGGTCACTGACTAATCCAGTCTAATTTTTGAAAAATAAAAAATTAATTAAATAATTATGAAAATTAATAAATAAATGCCAATAAATACCACTTAGGCCGGAAAATTCTAATTAAAAGCCGAGACGGGTCCGAAAAATTTCTGAACCTGTCTAATTAAATACTACGGCCTATCTACTTGCTAATTGCACTAATTTAACAACCTAACATGCATCAAAGATTAACTAAATCACTAATCCATTCTAACTAACTACCTAATCCTAACTTAATTTAAACTAATCAACCCTTAAGCGTCATTAACTTACTAAGTAATGATTAGTGAGTTAAACCCACTTGATTAACGATCCGCTCGGACCACAATAACAAGGACGTGGAGAGAATCAATAAACTCCAAAGCGGGTACACCTTTCGAGATCCAGAAGGCCACAAAAACGGGCTAAACATTGTTGGAAATACCCATGGCTTTGGTTTCTTTCGATGGTTACAGAAGTTGCTCTAATAGCCAGCTGAGGCGAAAATGACGACAGCAGCTAGCGGAGGGGCTGCAACGGGAGCTCGGCAAGCTTCCAAGTGACTCCGGCAACGATGAGGCGAGCTCGAACAGCTTTGGGGATGGCCTGGGGTCATAATGGCCAGGAACACACAGGTTTAGAGCGCGAGTAGGCGGACGACAAACGGGCTCCGAGGCACAATGGTGGGGTATTGACAATCTGACGGGGCTACTCGACGAAGGAAGGGGTTGCTGGTTCGGTGCTCTAGAAATTTTGAAGGTTTCACACTTGTTGGAATTGGGGGGGGCTTGACCGAATGGAAGGAGGAGAAGGGAAGGGGAACCGATTGGCCTTGGAGGGGGCCACCATGTCTCCTCTCTATCTTTTTGGTCCCCTTGGTGAGGTTCACCATGTAGCTAGCTTCCATAGCAACTTTTCCAACTCTAAGTATTCCTCTAGAAGCTTTAAAGATGGTCTAAATGTTGGGTCCAAGGGGGAGCTACGAATTTTGGTGTTATTTCCCCAAATTGGACTTCAATTGCCTCTTGGATCAACTCAATCCAGCCTCTATAAGTTCAACCATCATATCCTCGATCAAATTGGCATTTTTCCATGCCCCTAGATCCAACTTGCATCCCAATTTCATGATAAAAAACGATCGATTGAATTTTCCGGTCGAAAACGTCCCTATATCGACTTTTTCCGCCAAAATCTCAGTTTGCAGAAGAATCTTCAAAGACTGAGTCAACATTCCTAAAATGACTTGTGACATGACAGAACTTTCAATTTTTGAAATCGGATTCAAATTTGTGGTTAATTTCAATCTGATGCGATTTTAACGTGACCTAGGCTACTGGGTAGCTTTTAGAAATTTCTAATACAAATGACCCGTGGTTGATATTCTTCGAGCCACAATGAACCTTTTGACACATTGGTCACTCTTGATAATTGTGAAAATCTCGAGATTTTAAATACAGACACAGGGTACCAAAACGATAGAAAAATCAATCTAGCCGATCGACGAGAATTTTGCAAATTGGTGGAATCACCCACATTTAGGCACACATCTCTATCGAACCGACCCATCTCTGATCTTTAATTGACTTTTAACTATGCCGTAATGATCTCTGCAAATGAGCACGGTCGAGTAGCCGATTCCTGATCGAATTCTCAAGTCTAATGCATTAGAATTCCTTAATGACTTCCCCAGATAGTCTAGTTATCTCAGGAGTGATCGGCTCTGAGAATAGCAATATAGGCACATCAATGAAAGACCATATTTATTTAATTGAATACAAAATTGAAAATTCGGGATGTCACACCTTCGCTTCAGTGAGAGGAATTTGAGACGCTGTCGCGAGTCCTACTCTCCATTTTCAATATTCAACAATGGAATTTTGGGCAAATCAAAATTAGGGTTCAAGACTAGGATTCGAGCACTTCAATAGGGATTTTAGCCGATTTAGGGTTTTAGATTTGGGGCAATTTGGGCGACGACATCGTTTTGGCAGATTCAGGGCTTATATTTTAGCCAACTATGGAAACGGCATCATTTTGGGTAAGTTAAAGCTGAGTCAGCTCTCTGGTGAGCCACCTAGGTGAGCAAAAATAATAAATATTGCCACATAGGATTTCTAGCAAGGTCCGCCGAAGGTGGCACTTAAGTGTCCCACTTTTCAAAAAAAAAAAAAAAGTGGCACTTAAGTGCCACTTTCCTAACTTTTGGCACTTAAGTGTCCCCTCGTGCTAAGTTTTGGCACTTGGGCTGTATTTTGCCCGTATTTTAGCCAATCAGAACAACAATATTTGGATGAAAAATCTGAACTGAACAAATACTTGGAGGAAGCATGTGAATGTTATAACTCTGAATTTGATATCTTAAGTTGGTGGAAAGGAAATTCATCGAGATATCCTATACTTTCTACCGTTGCTCGAGATATCTTGGCCATGTCCATCTCGATCGTAGCATTGGAGGCTACATTTAGCACAGGAGATTGTGTGCTTGATGTGTTTCGTAGTTCCTTGACCCCAACCATGGTGGAAGCTCTTATATGTGCCCAAGATTGGTTACGATCCACGCCACTTTTATGTTCGATTGAGGAGAACTTATTTTAATGCATACGTTAGTTCTCATTTTCATCATGAATTTATTGTAGAGTTGCCAAATACGACCACTGAGTCAAACTCAATATTAACTTCTCTCAATGATTGACGTATTAGAGGTTAGTATTTTGTAATATGCAACTTGTGTAAGTTCTATTTCTCTTTTTGCACTCCTAGCAATATCTCCTAGTTCTTAGATTTTTCAATTTTGTGCTAAATTCATATACAAGCATTGCTAGCTTCCCTGCTCACCAGGCACATAGATTCTTCAATTTCTAAAGGCCCCCTGGTGGTGCCTCTTGACTGCAAATGGATATGGCACTGTCATAAGCTTAACCTCGTTTGCTATAGAAAACAGAACACTAACAAACTTTGTAGTCTAAGGACATGAGTACTAATTCTTCTTACCAAATTTGTCCCATTGGAAATTATATTTGCTTGTTTGATAGCATATCCAATGTTTGTATGCTTCATTCTTGTTTGGAATTTTACCTCTTTCTTTGATAGAAACCATTGTCTTGAACATGTCTAAATCATGGTTGTAGTGTGCGAATTTAACAAAGTTCTTATTTTATTGCCTACAGTTGGACTTCCGTCTCCTCGTATTCAAGCAGCAGTTTGCCAGGAGTTTCCACCTCTTTGGTATGTATCCATTAGTTTCCCAGGAGTTAGAAAGCCAATTTGCTTTCTTCCCAAATAGTGTCTCTCCATTTGGGAATGCTACTCCCCATGTTAGACCTTTTTTTTCTACAATTTGTTAATTTTGTGATGATACCTCAGCTGTTATTCCTACTGCATCTTTATATGTTCCAATATATATGTCTACGACTTATGGTGGATTGCTCGTCTATGGGTAAGTTTGTTTTCAATTTCTACTTTGGCAGCTTGCAGTCCAGGGGAGTCCACCTCCAATAGAGGTACCCAAAATCAGGACATCCATTTTTCATACAATTTTGATGAGCTTCAATTGCGTGGCAACTCTCATTGGTGTAGAAGGGACCGGATGGGTCAGGTACCCATTTTGCAACGAAGATATCACAAGTTTCTACAAAAGATTGGGCAAAAGAGCAATTAACAATACAACACAGCACACCATCAAATTCGATCAAAGAATCAAAATTGGAAGAGAAGATTAATACATGCAAAAGAAAAATCAAGTTTGATTGGTGTCTGCATGGGGCATTATACATATCAGTGCAGCAAATTAAAAATGCTTATATTTTTGGGAAATTTTGAGATTTAGGTTGATTGCATTCAATAACTGAGTAAGCTTCGTATTAGATTGTAGAGAACCGACCTTCATCTATCAAAGATGAATTCTCACTTTCCATCACATATATATATCCTCTGTTTTGTTAACTCCTTCAATAAGGAAATAAGATGTCAGAGATTTGTTCTTCAAAAATTAAATGGCCTTTTACTTCAAAAAAAAAAAATTATACCAGAGAAAAGGGAGGTGGAATAAAAAGAAGAGGAAAACCCAAAAACCTGACCCGACCCGACCCAAATTTTCGATGTGGATCTAATGTGTTTCGGGTCTGTTCAGGTCGGGTCATAATATGTGACCCTTATGATTTGGGTTGAGTCCGGTAACATCAAAACCCGACCCGACCCGACCCGACCTGACCTATTAACACCCTTACTTGTGGCCAAAAGCCACCACCATTAAGGACTCCTAGAGAAGCTTGTCTCAATCATCTTCTGGCCAATCTCTCTCTCTCTCTCTACGTGAGTCACTACACTTGGATGGCCTCGACCCGAGGTCACCCTTGGCTTCAAAATCTTGAATGGAGGTATGAATGCCATGGACAACCTCGCCATCGTCATTTTGGCCAAGAAAAGGACTTCGGATTGAGATTGCCTATGGCTAGCAACCCTGGTCTGAGTTCATGACAGCAACAACAATCATCGTAGAGGTCGGGAGAAGAGAGACACAAGGGTGGGGCGACGGGGGCGGCATTGAAGGGTGGTGTCAGCCTTGGGTTGAGGGTTTGTATGAGTGAATGAGGATGATTTCAGGCTAGGTTAGTCTGGGGCATTTTTTTTATTCTTTTTCTATAGAAGGATGGTTTAGTCATTTTAATTTTGCACGATACAATTGGATATGTCGACTTGCATTTTCAAAAATAGGGATAGAAAGCGGTGATACAGTGAAGGCATACGTACGATATTGTTACTTTCACCCTTTTGTCTTTGAATCTTCCCTTCTTCTTTTTTGGCGTTGTGAAATTGCAAGTGGATATTTATAGCTCACAGATAGAAGGGGCATTCTCATAGGAAGGACGCACTGCTTAATAGGAAAGAGACCTTGTTCTTTTTCTTCTATCTTGTGACTACACTTGGTAATTATCCTGCCAACCCGCAAAGTCCGCTCGTCAATGTGATGATATAGATAGATTCCTGCATCTTGAATTGTCACATTTTGCTTCTTGCTTAAGAACTAATATTGGGACATACGCGAGACAATGCTATGAAAAGTATAGTATTCTCAGTGCCTGATGATGTGAAACTCCGAGCTAGTTCGACCTCACTTGATTCGAATCTGCGCATCACAAAGAGAGCACTTTCTTGATTATACGTTCAAAGAAGACCCTCTGATGCTTAAATAAGTAGTTGAAAACATGGGTTGAGATGTATGTAACTGTAAAAGGGGCTGAGGCTTACACCATTTACCCCGATTTGCTGGGTCCGTGTTCCCCAAGGATTTGAACAAAAGCTGAATTTCAGCATTGGGCCGCCCGAGGAATGTCCCACCGAAAGCAGATTTCTCGGGATCATGTCGTTGGAATAACGAATGATTATTCAGTTCTATTATATATGACGGAAAATAGCTAAAATACTAATTGTACCAGAGTCAACACGAAGGATAAATCATGCCAAAGTCACATGATAATAGGCGTGAATTACATCAAATATCACTTTATCTTAATAGTTAAATCATGTGGACCACGAAAAAAAAACAAAAACAAGAATATTCCAATTACTGTCTCCTCACATTTTGCAACAATACAATTTTACTTTTATTTTTTTTGGTAACCGAGAATTCACATAAGCCCCTTTTTGCTTATGCTATTCGAGGGGCACAAGTTCCTTCACTGCACTCAACCGTAGCTTCAAATTTTAGCAGTGATTATACATTGGGAGAAACTAGCACAGAACCCCAATACCATAACCCCCCACTTACAACGCATTAGCAAATGTGAGTTTCGAACTCTCGACCTTAGCGATGAAGGAGAGACTCTTAACAATACAATTTTGTCCCATTTATTTAAAAAAAAAATTAACTTTTGCATCGTAGAATAACATTAAGGAACAAAGCCCCATCATTGGTCATTTATAATTCATTGGGCGTGCATGTTTGTGTTTCTTTTTTTTTGTTCATGAATAGATTTTCTGTTTTTTTGTTCTCGGAACAAAAAAAGAACAGAAACGCGTTTGTTTGCGTTTTTGTTCAAAATCTGTTTTTTTTGTTCCGGAAAGAAAATTAGAAGAGAAATAAGAAACAAAAAAAAATTGTTATTTTGTTCCAGAAACACTTTTGAAGAACAAATTTTCTCTCTCATTTCTTTTCTTCTATTTTTTTCTTCTTCTTCTTTTTTTCTTCTTTTTTCTTTGGCTGGTCACCGGCCTCAGCCATGGCCGACAACCGGCCGTCGAGGGTCGGCGACCTTGCTGAAGGGTCGCCGGCCCCCAATGAGGCCGAGTGTCGCTAGCCCCTGGCGAGGCTTGGCCTCGCCGGATCTGGGCAAGCCCAATCTTGCCCAGCCAAGGCGAGGCCGAGCCTCACCGGCGCGGGGTGAGGCTCGGCGAGCTCGGGCTCCCCCAGATCCAACGAGCCTCGCTATAGCTAGGCGAGGCCACCAGCCCTCGTCGGCCGGTTGCCGGCCATGGCCGAGGCGGCGGCCAACCAAAAGAAGAAAAAAAAAAGGAAAAAGAAAAAAAGAAAGAAAAAAGGAAAAATAAAATAAAAATATTAAAAAATTAAAAGAAACAAAAAAAGAATACAAATTTACCAAACGTGATTCTATTCACTTTTTACTCCTAGAACAAGTTTACCAAACGCGTCTTTTCACGGTCAAAAATTGTTCCCCGGAGCGAAATAATTTTTTCTATTTCATTTCCCCTGAACAATTTTTGAACAGAAACATAAACAAATGTAACCATTAAGTAGTTGTATGATTGGGATTTCCATGATGTTGGATAGGTAATCAAGATGATTCGCTCTCTATATTGATAATTACAAAGCATAGTATCGTTGGAGCAGGACATCCTATTAGTAACCCAATGGTTATTTTGATAACTTAAGTGAGATGGATCTGGGATTCCATTTACAAAACTCTATAGAGTTCGGAACGGGTTCCGAAAATACTCAAAAGTTAATGGGACGGATTTGGGGCGAGATTAAAAGTCCATATCCCCATTACTTTTTAATTTGTCCCAATGCTTTAGCAGCTCCATTTCCGGTTCAGCAGAGGTTGGGCCCAATACTGACTGTCAGAAAGAATACCTTGAGCCTACCTGGGTTTTCCTAGCCCAACTCCTCAAAAGCTTATGTGGTTTCGTTAGTTGGTTTTTGGTTTAGCAAACTAAAAGCCCCAGATTTTCATAGGTCCGCATTCCTGAATGTTTGCTCTATAGAATTAATGTTAAGTGGGAAGCAGCTTTGGATACAAATTTTTATATTGTGGAAATAATTATTTTAAATGGAATTATATTGCAAATTCCGCTCGCGGAGAAATCTTGCTTTTTTTTTTTTTTTTTTTATAAACAGAGTTTCTCTCAATAATTATTTTCAAATTGTTGTTCTACGTATATTATTTAAATCAAATCAAAGAAATAAGTAAGATAAGATATTCTGATATCTGAATCTACAAGGTATTAGATATATAGTTGTCCTTATCATCTTTAAACCTTATATATGTGTGTGTGTGTGTGTGTGTGTGTGTGTGTGTGTGTGTGTGCCATGAGATTTTTAATTAGATCTTCAATATATGTTAGATATCACTGGTTAAGAACTGCTAATAAGAGTATCTTTGCTGTGCGTGGATTTGCAATGTCCAATATTAAAAGGAAAAAAGTGTTGCTACATTGCTACAATAAAATTTAAATGTATTTTGTAACTTCTTTTCCGTTTTAATATGAGGACACACACTAATTCTCCTTTAAGACACCGTACGTCATTGGATCTTTCTTCATTCTCTCCTTGAACATATTCATTTTTAGCCTTAATTAATAATTAGTAGGTTTTTGGATTAGAAGTTTTTTTTTTATTTTTATTTCGGTTAAATTATGGAGCCATTTAACTTTGTATTGATTCAACTTCCCCAGTACATTTCAGTTAATATTGAAAGTCTATTAATTCAATGGGCAAAAGCATGAAGATAGCTTTTAAATTTTGTTTGATAAATGAAGTGCATACATACTACTTCCTTATAGATATTACATACAAAAAGAAATATAACTCTAAGGTCCAACTCATCGCCAACTGTGAGTAACTTCATATGTATGATGCCCATTGGTGTTTTGCTTGTGTTTTATCCAGTTTATGTGATTAGTATGATATTCATGAGTTTGTCATATATTTATTTGAAAAGTGTTTCCTCGCTATAGAAAATGATATGTATAACTTTGAAATGTGTTGTGCTTTATATTTGATTAGTAAGATCATTATCTCTAAACACATGTTGGGTTCACTCTAGGTATTGAAACTCACCGTATATAGTTTGTTTAGAAATCTTTTTGATTACGCATTTCTTTTCTTGTATTAAATGCCAAGTATTTTTTAAGTCATTCTCCCTGTCGAATTCTTTTGGGTTTACCTTTTTATTCTCATTATTGGCCTATAGATTATCAAAGGTTTTCTTTTATTCCTAATATTCATAAATTATTACTATATAATGAAGTGTGGCTACCTATGAGATCGGCCCAATATGCTAGTTATCATCCATTTTAAAAGGCTAATGTCTGGCTTGAATAATAACAAAAAAAAAAAACAGAGAGAGAGAGGCTTTCGCTTTACTATATCCCTTTTGCTATTATCCTCAATCTGACTCCATTTCACTATGACACAATCAATTACTAAATTAAATTATCTCGTCACTTATGAATACGATTGACGCCCATCTCGCTATGCTTATGATCATGCTCAATGTAATGATCACAACATACTCCATTACAGTCACCACATCATCAGAGTATCATTTCCATTGCTACCAATGATTCCCAAAACCATTCACCATAAGGGTCTCCCCGACCCACCTCAACTAATTGGGAGCATTCATTCGATGTGCCATTGCATCCAAAGTCGGTCATGCTTGCTTGAATTCTTGCTCCAGTAACCAGTTGAGGTGTACATAGTTGTTGCCTAGATTAGTTTCATTTGCGATCTTTGCCTTCAGATGTCGTCATCCAATGATCACCCCCTCTCCTATACCTATTGACACACTGGAAATAAGTTTAACATGAATCAACAATTCGAAGTATAAGATTGACTGTCACAACATGTCTGGAGCATGCGTAGCATAGAACAAGCTCTCAGTGAGATTCTTCAAGAGGCAACAATAAACTACAATTGCTGATCTAGGTGTATGTCCCAATTTAAGTTATATAAAGAAGGAAACTCTCAATTTTCAGAATCATAGATAAGTCCATCAGTAACGACGCAGTTGGGAAAAGAAGCAAAATGGTACGGCCTTGAAGGGTGTCTTGAAGCCTTCAGGTACTGCAAGGACTCCCTTCGAAGGTCTCCCGTGACTTGAATGAGTCAACAATTGCGGACTCTTTCTGTCCTTCTCACTCTAACATGACAGAAACTGGTGAGAGAAACCCTCCAAGATCTAACAGCAAGAATGGCTTGCCCTAATTGCCAACTGTGCTGCTCTGCGTCTGCATCTGACAATTTAATTTTCTCCTCTCTCTCTCTCTCTCTCTCTCTCTTACATTTCTTACATTAATTTCGTTTCACCCATGTGATTCATGTCCTTTTCTGTCCATCCTCCGTGGTGTATTATCCCACGTCCATGCATGGCGTTTCGACTTTACCCTCCAGAGTTTTTCTGCAGCACCACCACCAAACATGTCATGAATTATTGCGGGTGAGAGTGTCTGCAGTTGTCCCTACATGACAAATGAAAATGTATGAAATGAATGGAGGTGACGGCCCTTTCTGGGAAGCACCGGCATTTGTAGAGCAACAGTGGCAAACTGACATGCATTGATCCTGCCCAAAAAGATTTCAATGCTTCGAGCTTGACGAACTCAAAATATCTAACCTCTTTTACAGTGTTATCATCTTGTAAAGAATTTTAACTGGTATTGCTGGTGCTCAAATCATTTGTCGTTTCAAATCCTAGAGATGGTAGAGAATTCCTTCCCTTCTACCCCATGAGTTAGGTCAAGTAATGATGATCAAAACAACGTCCATCTTTGACAATGCGGTTTTAGCTTCGACATTATTGTGACTCGATATGGTGAGTGAAAGCTGATTGACGATATCACCCGACATTTGTAACTAAAAGAGGAAGTTCCCTTCCTTCATTTTTTTGGTGTGCAACCGATCTATCTTCCGGTCTCCATCTTAAACTATCAAATGTTGAAAAGTAAGGCTTTCATTATGTCATTCGGGAAGCTTTTACTAAGACCTTGCAAGATAATAGGGCGATGTCCAAGACATGAATTGTTAAGACCACCTTGTTCTGTTTACCGCTCGAATTAGTTAAACAAAAGCCGGTATATCATCAATCCTTCCTTGACTTTTCCAGCTAGAAATCAGGTGCAGTATCTGCATAGTAAAAAGCAGGTTAGTGCCTGGCAGATGTAACATTTCTCTAGACAAAGAAACCCAACCAGCCCTAGAGCTTATCCCCTGTAAATTGAGCTAATTGTAGGACGAGACCTTGTTTGAGTTTGAATCCTGCCTAACTTATTAAACATGAAAGAACTGATTTGATGCCTCCCTGACAAAAGTTCTTCTTCATGCTTGCCCCTTCTGAGGGGGAGCGCTCTCTCCTTTTTCCCTGTTGCACTGGCTCTTTTTACTAGACCCTCACTTTCTGTTTTCTGTTTTCTGTCCCGGCCCAAAAAGAAAAGAAGAAATCAATCTCACTCACTCACCCCGCCAGCCAGCCTTTCTTGACAGGTGCACTGAGCAACAGTGGTTTTTGGTGGAAAAAGGAAAGAGAAACAAAAAAGAAAAGGGTCACTTTAGATTATCAAGTACAATTTGTGAGAGGTGAGGTCACTTTGGAAGCCCACTGACTTATATTCAATGGCGATATTAAAGAAGGGTTGGGACACTTAGATGAATTATGAAGCTTTGCCCAACATGGATCATGGCACCCACTCCTCCAACACACTCTTTAAGCTTTTGCTACACCCAACAACCAGAGGTTCCCTCATCTTTTTTAGATTTACAACTACGATAATGCAGACCCCTCTGAGCCAAGCGAGAGTGCATCCTCATTTCAATAATATAAGCGTCAAACCCGGCCCCTGCCGACCTTTTCACCTGCCCTTCGAAAGGGTCATCTTTATCTACCTCTGCAAAGATCACACATGCTCAAGGAGAAAAAGAGGAACAGAGGGAGAAAAGAAAAAGATCCTGCATGAGCCTTCCATGTGTGGAGCAGCTTGGCTTGCAAAAGCTAAAGGTGTTTCTGCAATTATCGTACAACCAGATGGATACCAAGCTTTTCATGAAGACAACATTTCGAGTCGATAAAATATATCTCATTAATCATAGATAGGAAATAATAGTAGATCTGTAGTTTCAGAAAATATCAACCTTCACATGCCCATATCTACAACTTTTATCAGAAATTGAGTACAAGATCGATTGGACCCCAGCATAGTCACCATCCCACAAGTGCAATAAAGTTCCCTATAATTCTAGGAAAAAAGGGAACCGCTTTTTCATATGTGATGAAGCTGTAGCTGCAAGAGTCTCGAGTAGGCCCCTTCTGGTCGGCTCACAAGCTCGGCGTGGCTTCCTTGCTCCACGATCCGCCCATCCTGGACCACGCCAATGCTGTCCACCCCTCTTATGGTTGAGAGCCGGTGAGCCACCAGCACGGTCGTGCGGCCCCGCATCAGCCGCTCGAGGGCTTCTTGCAGCACGCACTCTGATTCAGGATCAAGTGCGCTCGTCGCCTCGTCCAACAGGAGGATCGCAGGATCCTTGAGGACAGCCCTGGCTATTGCGATCCTTTGCTTTTGCCCTCCAGAGAGTTGGACCCCTCTCTCCCCAACAGGGGTTTTGTAACCGTCGGGCAATGCGCTCACAAATCCATGCACATTGGCTGTGCGAGCAGCTTCAATCACTTCAGCTTCAGTCGCACCCTCTTTACCATATGCAATGTTATCGAGAATGTTTGCAGCAAAGAGGGCCGGCTCTTGTTGGACCAGTCCAATCTTGAGCCTAAGAGACTTCAAGTTGAGCCTCCTTATATCCTTGCCATCGACCATGACTTTCCCAGCAATCGGGTCGTAGAAGCGCTCAATAAGCGCAATGACCGAGCTCTTGCCCGACCCACTGGCTCCAACAAGAGCTTGGCTATGGCCAGCACGAATCCTAAGGTTGAGGTCTTTGAATACAACAACATCAGGTCGTGATGGATAAGCAAAGTCAACATGCCTGAGTTCGATCTCCCCACGTAACGAGCCAACCTGCTCGGCCTCAGGATCGTCAGGGTCAATCCTTGTCTGACGGTCCAAAATGGAAAAGACAGATCCCACCGCCTCACCACCCCTGATGATCTCTGGGGCAAGGCTCACGGTCTCTGCGACGGAATTAGCAGTGATCACAAGGACAACAAAAACTTTGATCACCTTGGAGAAGGTGGACATGCCCCTGCTCACAAGGTGGGCACCGTACCATAGAATCAGGGCCTCAGAAGCATAGAGAGCAAGTTGAGAGACACCAAAGAGGAGGCCAGCGGTTTGGCTTCGGCCAAGGCTCCTCATCTGTGGGACGCGGAGCTCGTGGCAGAACAAGGAGAGGATCCTGTTTTGGGCATTGAATGCCGCGACAGTTCTGATGTTGCTCACTCCCTCTCCCGCAATCATGCTAGTCTTGGCATGTGCCTTGGCTGTGTCTCCAGCAAAGCCTTTGAGAGAGAGTTGCTGCCGAATCAAAATTAATAAGATGATTATAACATTATTATCAGGAAACTGCATATAGCCAGTGATGCTTCTGAGATGATGATAGGAACGAGTTGATATGATATGTTTTAATCTCCATGACTTCATAGCATTCTACGATTCCTAAGATTGTAATTCTTGCTCATCTCCCTCCATGTTCATGCTAATCTCATTGTTCGTATCTCATTATTATAGAAGCCAAATTTTGTATATCATCTTGAAACATAAAAGAATCGTGTTTCAGAACTATATGGAAGAGAGTAAATTATAGTAGAGTAAAAAACTCGCTCGCCCAATAATTTCTCCTACCCAAAAAGTCAAAGCAACATAGATAACAGTTGGCCTTACATTAGCATGAGTGTCCTATCTTCCTATAGCTTCACACTCATGCAAATCTTTTTCCTATGTTCGTAGAATTTAGGCTCCGGAGTGTTGGATTACATGACTGACAGTGACAACTATTCGACCTGAATTTTCACTACTGTAGAGAGGCCCCACCAAGAAAGTGCCGAAAACAAGCCTATTGCCATACCCAAGGACCAACCAAGAAAGATGACAAAGGACTTCAGTGCAACTATCATCACAAAAGTACTAAAAATAATAGAAGAGAGCCACGGCCTTTCTTCAGTACCCATCTTTTGTCATACCCCGTTATAATCAAAGTTCATTTCATCGTAATTCTTGCACAAAATTTCGTACCACAACCCTAGTGCTTGGAAAACTTCAATAAACATTCGCTTGTGCGGTGCGATGTTCATGTAGAAGTCATGATAAAATGAACCCATGACGCAACAGGACAGGAGAAGGGTCCCTAAAGTGACCATAGAAAAGCCCGACACGACATGATACTACCTTCATCCATGGACTCCAACAGTAACAGGGCATCACAATTCATGAAATCAAAGCAGCAGCAGCAGCCCATCCTAGGCGTTTGCTGTGTGATTTCTTGAGAACCCATGAACCGGATGCGTGCAATTACAAGCCACGACACGACAATGTCCCGGAAAGGGGGCTTTAAGACATGCATGTCCAAAAGGTTACAAGGAGCTTCAGGAGCTCCACATGCTCTTCATCAGTACATCCTAGGGTTTGTAGTGGGAAGAGGTCGAGTAAAAAAAATAAGTTATAAAAGAAATATCAAAGTTCGTCATTAACGGATCGCAGAAGAGCCAAAGGGAAAACGAAGACCCAGATTCTGCATGCATTAATGGGATCGGGTCGGGTGGGACCAGGATCCACTGAGCATTGGGTTTTCGATCCGATCAACTGCAGATCCGGCCGTTGCCACAAACTGATAATTATTAAGTGAGCGGTGGCGATGCGAAAATCATTTATTTCAAATAATAAAATTTTTAAATTTCCCGCAAAATTTAATAAAATCTCACGATCTCTGGACACTTTCCAAAAAGTCTCGTTTGCGAACTCGAGAAGCTGCGAAACCCAAAAATAAATAATTTAAGAAAAAACAGAAAGCTCAAATTTAAAAAACCTTTAAAGAAAAAAGAAAAAGAAAGATAATTAGATCGTGGCCTCGAGAATCAGAACGGGCGACTTCTCTGCGGCGGAGAGCGAGGAGCTCTCTTTTCTCGATCGGCTCTGGTGATTGGAATCTTCGTACGCTTTTACATAAATTATCTTTTTCTAACTCTCTTTTCTTTATCTTGAGATTTAGCAATGACATTGTTACGGATTTCGTTGCTTCAGTTCGACAAAAAATCATTTTGCAAGACTCATTTACATATTCGAACAAATCAACCAAGATCCGTAATTCGAATTTGACACGTGAACACGAAATATTATTGTAATTTTTTTTTTCTAATGCATGAGGTCAAGAAAAAGTATAGTGAAAATGAATATTGATGGGTCAATGGTTGGGACTTTGGGAATTGGGGAGGATGGACGGACGGAGCAGCACGTGCACGGCGGACACATTTTCTTGATTTCTTGTTTCTTTCTCCTTTTTTTTTGGGTTTTTGGTTCACTGCTTGTCGTGTAATGGGACAGGCTCAGTGTGTAGTTAGATTCCCGGAGGCATCACAGGAATCTTTCTGGCCAGGCACTGTTTGTAGTTTTCTCTTTTTCTCTCCGTTAGATTAAAAGATGTTATTCACCATTCTACCATCATCCTATCATTTTATGTTTTTATTGATTGAAGCTTGTCTCTTTTCTTCCATCTTAACATAAATGATCTTTTTCTATACCATTTATGTCTGAAAATTAAAGATTAGCATATGATACGGGGTAACTTAATCTAATTTAAATTAGCCCCGGTTAGAAATAATTTCCATTAAACATCTAAAACCTGTCCTTAGGAAAGTTCATCTTACCGCCCAAATAAGTCGCAAGCCAAAGCATGGAAAGATTATCGAAAAATGGAAGACGTTCACACACAAGTTTGGTCCCATAAATCGGCCGATGGGGTTAAGGTATGTAAAGCTTAGTCATGATTTATGAATAATTTAGGCTTCGCTTTTTTCTTTTTTTTTTCGAGGATTATAGTTATTAGTCGACTTGGAGTTTTTCTTTATGTTTTCTTCTTTTTTTCTTTTTCCTTAGAATAAGAGAAGTGCATCATTTTTTATTTTTTATTTTATTGTTTATCTTATGAATGAGCTCTAATATAGGCTAGACAAATCAATACAAAAATTCGTAGGTGAATTGGAGCTTTTACCTGAGCGAAGTTGGCAAGGACCAGAAGAGGGAAGGTGGCCAGGATCAGGAGAGACACCCTCCACTCAATAATGAAAGCCACGATGAAGGAAGTGAGCAGCGAGGTCATGTTCTGCAATATCACCGAGATCCTCTCAGCAATCGCCGACTTCACATCTGCTGCGTCGGTCGCCAACCGAGCCGCCACCAGGCTCGAGTTGTGCTCCTCCTCATCGAACCATCCGACTTCATTCCTCAGAATTGCTGGAAGATGAACCGTGAATTAAATCTCGACCAGCACGAATAAATTACTTGTGACAAAAGTAAACGTATGAGCAAAGATGCATGATATAAGACCAATACCTGCAAGCATCATCCTCCTCACTCTGGTGGTGAGGTTCTCTCCCATGATGCTGAAGAAGTAATGTTGGATCAGGTAGGCAACGACGGCATAGAGGCCGGCCCCTATGTAGATAAACACATACTCCTTCGTCTTCCTCTCCATGGAGGCCGGGTTCCTGTAGTAGAACACCTCAATCATGTTGCTCATGACGATCGCAAAGGTTGGCCCGATGAACCCTGAGAGCACAGACCCTGCGGCGCCCATTATGGAGTAGGGCCACTCGGGGGCATTCAGCTTGAGGAGCCTGCAGAAGTAGCCATCAGGGGCGGGGTTCCTCCTCTCGGTCTCGGCATTTGAGACCATCTCGATGCGGCCATCGGCACCAGTGCTGTATGAGTAGCTGAGATTCCTCAGGCTGCCAGACCGGAGACTAAGGGACTTGGTCGAAAGTGAGTGGCTTAGCCGCGATGAGCGACACCTGCGGGTCGACGGGTTTGAGAAGTCTCTGTTCCCAACCATCTCCTGGAACCTGATCAGAGAGGCGTAGGCCCCAGCCTTGGCAATCAGCTCCTCGTGGGTCCCGGTCTCAACAACCAGCCCCTGCTGTATCACCGCAATGCTGTCGACGTTCCTGATGGTGGAGAGACGGTGTGCGACAACCACAGTCGTCCGGCCTACCATGAGGCGGTCAAGTGCCTCCTGGACTATGCTCTCCGAGCCGGCATCAAGCGCACTGGTGGCCTCATCGAGTAGGAGGACTTTAGGGTTCTTCAACATGGCCCGCGCAATCGCAATCCTTTGTTTCTGACCTCCCGATAACTGGACTCCTCGCTCTCCTACCTGCTTTCCAATTCAGGAAGCAGATAGCTCAGAGTGATTCAACTCTAATTCTGTTAGATTGCCGTGCATACTAATTAGAAAGAAAGACTGACCTGAGTACTGTAACCCTTAGGAAGCAAGGTGATGAAGCTATGAGCATTTGCCGCAGTAGCAGCTGCTTCCACTTCGGCCATTGTGGCATCCGGCTTACCGTAAATTATGTTCTCAAGTATGGTGGTGGCAAAGAGAGCAGGCTCTTGATTGACAAGGCCAATCTGATCCCGTAGCCATTTCAGCTGCAGCGCCTTCAGGTCGACATTGTCCAGCAAAACTTGCCCTGTTCAATCATTTTAACATAAGTTACGGTCCAACCAAGCCATTTCACAAATCAATCTATCATTCTTAACAAGGGACATTCTGTCACCTTGATTAGGATCGTAGAATCTCTCGATCAAGGACACAACAGTGCTCTTCCCAGAGCCACTCCCGCCAACAACAGCAACTGTTTTTCCCGCTGGGAAGAAAATGGAGAAATTGCGGAAGATGATGACATCCGGCCTTGACGGGTAGCTGAATGTCACATCCTTGAACTCAATGTTTCCATTGATCTCAGGCAAGGTTTTCCCATTGGAAGGATCGTGACCTATGGAAGGCTTTTGCTTGATCACTTCCATCAGCTTGTATCCCGCTGCTTTGCCTTTGCTGAATGCTCCGAGGTTCGAAAATGATTGGCCCAAGCTCCTAAAACAGAAAAAAAAATCATGAGATCATCATCAATTGCTAAAATCATGGTTTGTTGTCTTTTGAATAGATGAAGTCAATCAGGTTTAGGGCCTACATGCCACCAACAATGGCAGAGAAAATAGCTGTGAACGCCTTCCCTCCATCTGTCTGTCCATTCCTGATGAAAACACCGGCATACCAGAAGACGAGCGCCCAGGACATGCATGCAATCCCGTATGTGCATCCCAACCCCAAGCCCTTGGCCATACCGGCCTTGTACCCAAGCTTCAGCGTGTTCTGTATCGCGTCTGAGTAGGAATTCAGGGCCTTGCACTCGCCAACGTAAGAGTAGACGGTCCGGACTTGCGCAATCGCCTAGTGAAGAAATCGAGATCAGAACTTAGCAAGTTCACGCAGTCTGGTAAACTCATGGATATCGTAACATACGTAGATGCATATATGTCCTTGGTCTCCTTTGGAACCAAAAGATAAAAGAGCTTACAACAAGCACAGCATATGTAAACTCAGATTAATCCAATATGCTTCAATAAAACACACTTCAAAGTCACTGTTCTTTCACTTTCTGCAAAGAGAGGAAAAAACCCACACACCTGCTCGGCGATTATGCCAGCATTCGCATAAGATTCGCGACTCTTAGACGTGAGACCGGTGAGCGTATAAGCATACAAGCCTCCGGCAAAAGCGATTCCAGGAATCACAGCCACACTCAGCAGCGCAAGCCTCCATGCGGCCACGAAACCGACCACCAGCCCAGCCAGAAACGTCGACAGGTAGTGTATGAAGTTGCCAACCTTTCAGAGAGACATTGAAAAATCAGAAAACTAATACTGAAACCACTGATGACCAAAGAACTGAAGTACTGTCATGTCAAAACAGCAAGAAAGAAGAGAGAGAGCCATCAGCCAAGGAGAAGGATGAAGCTCGGCGCACGTTAACTCAGGCTGGCTAACTTACGCCGCCAAAGTCCAGGGTTCAGCAGATCATGGGACCCGCCATAGCCATAAAAGTGTGCCAACCGCCCCAGACGAGCATTTCACGATTTAACGCCATCCCAACGCTAGATTTTGCACTCCCGACAGGGCAAAACCAGAGGACAAAACATAAGAAGTGGGAGAGAACGAGAGCTGAAGACTGACCTTCTCGCTAATGGCATCTTGGACAAGCAGAGTATCCGTGGAGACGCTGAAGACGATATCTCCAGTTCGAGCATCGGTGTCGAAAAACCCCACGTCTTGCCTCAACACGGCCTCCAAGTACTTCTTCCGCAAGGTGCTCGCTTGCCTTTCTCCGGTGTACATCCAACAAGCAATCTCTGTTTTTCGAATCGTTCAAATAGTGAGTCCATAGACTCGGTCAATTCACGGTTGAATAGAGTCGAATGCAGTGAGGGCGATGACACGTGAACAGAGAAATGACACGGGGCTTATCGGTCCCAGAAAGTCCCATTTGCACACGAATGCGAGTAGTTCTAATTAATGTGCAAAAGAAAACAACGAAGAAGGAATAGCTCACCTGCGTAGGAAGACAAGCAAACGACCAGCCCAAGATACACGAAGTAAAGTGCGTACTGCATCAAGAATTTATAAAGAAACCCAGAAATCAGAAACTTAAACCAGATTCAAGATCTAAATCTGCAGCGGAAAAATAATGAAAAATGGAGGGTCCATTAGTGCAGAAAATTGACAAGAAAATTTTAACCTTCGACACTTCTTGGGTCATCTTCTTCAAATCGGACTGGTTCTTGCCGAACCCGTTAACCATTTCGCCAAACAGGAGGAAGAAGACGGGCATTGAAGATCCGTGGATTATAGCTCCCAAGCTGCCAGAGATCATGAGCAGCCAATCGTACTTGTCGGCGAACGAGAAGAGCTGGTAAAAGGGCAAGCTCTGGTCCTTCTTCTTCTCTGCATCGGGCAATGCTTTTCCATCTCCACTCTCTGCCATCTTTTTTGCGTCTTTCTCTGTCTCTCTCTGCCTCTCTCTCTCTCTCTCTCTTTCTCTCTCTCTCTCTCGCTCGCTTGTCTCGAGATTAGCAGGAGAGATTGACAAGGGATCAGCTGGTCGGTCAAATCGGGATGAAGAAACACTTCAGGAGAGCTCAAGAACGAGGATGGTGTCGCTGGATTTTCGCCATTGAAGGAAAGATCTGATGACCACCCTTTCCTCTGTTGTCCGTGCTCTCTCTCTCTCCCCCCGCTTCTCCTCTCTCTCTACAGGGGCACTGACAGTGCAGCAGTTCCGTTCATCAGCTCGCCTTTGCTGGAGAGAAAAAAGGCCGAGACCATGAGTAGAGAGAGAATGAGAGCGACAGTGAGAGTGTGCCGAGAGTCTTGACGCCAAGCGGTCAAAGATAGTGGAGAAAATGAGTTCGATGATCGAATGGCGTGAGTCACTTTATAGAAGGGGAGCTCATTACTGCGGATGCAAAAGCGAAGTAGAAACACAAAACTCTTTTTTTTTTTTTTTTTTTTTTACAAATATTATTCATTATCTTTCCTTTTCTTATATCCAGATTTAAAAACAGTGAAAACTTTTTTGAGGCGGAGATCATCAGGCCGATGATAAAGGGAAAATTCATTTCATGATCTGTTAGAACTGTAGCTACTAGTAAAGAACAAAATATTGTTTATTACTATTAATTGCTCTGTGATAAATTAAGAAATTTATTTTGAGAATAAAAAAATTATCCAGGTTAAGGGGAATCTGGTAACTGGGTTTTAGTGCCCGACTTGCTTTCGAGTTCTGCCTCGAGTTCTGAGCGGCCAGACCCCTTTTCTTTATGTGTAAACTGCATGTTGGAATTTCGAAGCATATTATATAATATATATATATATATATATATATATATATATATATATATATATGTATCTATGTAACAATAAATAAAAGAAAAGGAAAAAGAGAGAAGGGGAGATAATAACTTGACACAGGCTGGTTCTTGTTTGCAAGCGAAGGACTAATCAGATTCGATGGTGAAAAGAGAGAAACAGTGGAGCAAGGATGGGTTTGCATGATTGCTTCGGAAAGTCATTCTCATGCCTAGCCTAGTGTCAAACCATTCATGAACCCCATATAAATCACAAAAAATTAAATTAAATTAAATTAAATTTAAAAATAATTGAAAAACCCAAATTCTTGAATATACCGTGAGTTGAAAGAAACGGTTTTGCTGTGAAGGCGCTCCCTTTCTGTGATTTGCTCTTCAAGGGATTTGTTCCTATTTGCTTTTATTGCCCTTCACCCTTTCGTAACTTCATTTCAGCCCCGAAACTATTTTGGGGAATCGACCCATTTGACTAACCTGTTCCGTGCAACATGGACACGTTTGCAATTTTGACCGGCTCAGCTCCTGCAGAATTTTCGATAGAGACCCAGATTTTCTTCTTCTTTTTTTATGTTGTTATTGGTTTATTCCCTCCCAAGTTTGATTTTTCTTTTTTCTTTTTCCCTTTTGAAAGTTCAGCATTTGAACCAGAGGGAGAGAGATTCGACCAAAAAAAAACAGAGGGAGAGAGAGTTCATTGAGTTTTCCGTAAACTAGCCTAAAGCATGCGTTCATGCATGCATGATTACATTGTACAAGAACTTTGCTAGGGTTGCATCCGATTCATGATGAAGGAAAAGGCAGTACAGAAAATTTAGACCCTGGATGGAGGAGCTTTGATCAATTTCATGCATCGTTTCACCTTTTATTTATGTACTATACTAAACTTTGATCTAAATTTCCTTTTGGGTTCTGTGAGAATGGTGCTAATTATCAAGGAGACTCTATTCGGTGCAACGTTTCATACATCATTGGCAAGGCAAGTTCCATTTGTGTGTGCTTAGGAGAATGGCAGTCAAGACTCGAGATGACCGACAGAGAGAGAAGCACACTCCATTTTCAAGGTAAAGTGAAAGAGATAATTTATAATGATTTTGCGTATTTCGCTTATCATGACTATTCATGGAATATAATCAATTTTCGCCTGCTTATATTGTTTTCCTTATACCTATGGGACTTTACCATTTTAGTTTGTATTACCTTGGCCAAAAAAGGATGCACTCGCGCATATTGTAAAGTGAACATAAAATAAAACGAGTAGTCCCCTACTTTATGTACTTCTTTTACCGTTCTTGCATTTACTAAATAAAATCTTATTCTCTTCGCCAAAAATCATGTTCTTAGGCATGGTAAAATAAATAAAAAGAAAACATGAACATGTAGATAAAAAAAATAAAATTACTTCGGCATATTGTTAATATAGAGGCAAAAAAGATGTAAAATGAATTATCCACTTTTTAATTCTTTAATTCCATTCTCTTTGCCAAATAGATTTAAGAACAAAGGCACCGATAGTCCAAACTTTTACACGGCCGCTTAGGTTCATGAACTACATTTTTCTTTTAGGCTTCGTTTATTCTGCAAAAAATATTTTCAAGAAAAGCATTTTCCTTACTTTTTGGGGTCTGAATTACTTAGGAAAATGAGTCAACAGAAAATCTATACATAAATTTAGGAAAATGACTTCCTTTTTAAAAAGAAGTGGAATCATTTTCCATATATGATTAAATATCAATACTTGAATAAAAAATTCTATGTTTGGAAATATAAATCCCAACGCTTATTCTGAGGCCCTTAGTAGTGGACCCAAGTCTAGAAGTCGAGGTTTGTCAAGGCTATGCTTGAGGTCCAAAGAGGTCGGGTTTGGAACCCCAATGCCTGGGCCCAAATCCATAGAGGTTAAGCTCGGGATATCAGTGCTAGTGGTTAGGCTTAGGACTTTGGTATCATTGCCTAGCTCCCCAAAACCCTCGGCCCTAGTCCACAAGGGCCAAGCCGAGACCTCGGGCACGGGTCCATTAAGGTTGGGCTTAGGTCCACAATGCCTGAGTCCAAGACTCTATGCTCGGGACCAGGCCCATCAAGGACAAGCTCATGAGCTTGACATTAGGCCTATGTCTATTGAGGTCGAGCTTGAGTTCCTAACATTCATGGGTGTCTCCACGGTGGGGAACAAGTGCATCGACACTCAATCCAGGCCAAGCCTGGGTCCCTAATGCCCAAGCTCAAGCCCATCGAGGTCAAGTTTGAGATTCCGACACTTGCTCCCGAGTCCCCAAAACCTACACCTAGGTCCATCGAGGCTAACCCAAGAACTCAGAGCCCATACCCTTATCCTCGACGCTCAGTGCCATCCGAACTTGACCCTAATCGCTGTCCATATGTGTGCTTGGATCAGGGTACATAGAAGTCAAATTTGGACTCTAGTGCTCGCACTCAATTTCCCCGCTGCTCTTTCGCAAGTCACTGGCGACTGAATAAGTTATGTCTATTTTGGAAATTAAATTAGATTTTACTAGCTAAATAGCGAAAAATATTTTTCGATTTATTTCTGATTTTAGCTAAACACCGTAAAGTATTGTCATTTTCCCAAAAAATACTTCTTAGAAGACATTTTCCAAAAAAATGTCATATTTTTTCGCAAAATTTTCATGAAAAATAAATGATTTGGAAAATATTTTTCTATATATGATTGGTTATATTGCTGGAATTAGCCAATAAAAAAATATTTTTATTATTGATAACAATTTATGCATAACGTTTTCATAGACAATGAAAACATTTTCATTCGAATATTTTTATAAGCAATACAAATAATCATTTGCGGAAAACATTTTTCAAAACATGATTTTTTCGTGAAATAAATGGACCATCGTTCTAATTAATCCCTCCATTAAATAGACAAAAAGGATATTGATACGGTAGTTGAATCACCCTTTAATGTCATGTTGGCATCACATGTTTTTAATAATCAAGAAATTCCTTGCCTAACGTTAACATTAACGGTGGAGTGGCTGTTTTCATAGCAATGCAGGGTGGCAACCATTGAGGAGGTAATGGTTGAAGAGAAAGGTGACAATTTTCGGGACAATGATGGTGGCCTACGACTAAGAGGCGTGTTTTTTTTTTTTTTTTTTTTTGATCGGAAAAGATAATATATTGACAATAACTTCACATAGGAAAATAGGAACAACCCTGAACTAGGGCTTCATTACAAAGCATGTCCATCATGACTTGAGGAGGAAAGATGATCCAATTAGGCAAAAGAGACCTTCTTCCATGGGCCTTGGCAGCCCAATCGGCTAGGGCATTTGCTTCCCGACGGCAATGCTTCACGTGGAGGTTACGGAAGCTCTGTAGGAGGTCTGAGCTTTCGGCAAAGAGGGCGTGGCACTCCCACGGTAGCAGACGGCTCCGATTGAGGGTTTCAACCAGAATAATGCTGTCGGACTCCAATACCAAGTGAGAGTCTGTTAGATTTTGCTATACTAGATCCTTGAGAGTGTATATTAAAGCTTGGATCTCTGTCTCGAGAGCAGAGGATGCGGAGACAGAACGCGTGAAACCTCCGATCAAGCTGCCTGAGTGATCGTGAGCAATGCTTGCTATTGCACCCATTTGATTCGTTGTGGGGAAGGCTCCGTCCAGATTAATCTTCACCGTGCCCTGCTGCAAAGGAAGCCATGTCCGATTAGGGTTCAGCCAAGCGGATCTACTTGTCGATTCCTTCTGTTGAGTACTAATCTAGAGGTTAGCCAGGGCGAAAGCTGATTCAACGATCTGGTCCGGGGATATGTGCTGGCATCGAAACACGAAGTGGTTCCGAGCCTTCCAAATTTCCCATAGGAGGCCTGCGATGTGCTCAAAATCTAGTGAGCCCCTTTTCTGCTTAAGTAAGTTAGCTATCCAAGAGTCCATCCGGTTGGGGTTGTAAGCGACAATGTCAAGCTGAACTTGGGAATGATTCCATATACCTTGTGTCCATGGGCAATGCAAAAATAAGTGTTCTGTAGTTTCTGGGGAGGTAGAGGAATAGAGTATACATACTGGGTCGGATATGATCCTTTTGCGGAAGAGATTGTCCTTAGTTGGTAACGCATTTTGGCATATAGACCAAAGAAAATTGCATATTTTGGATGCTATTTTAACTTTCCATATCTGCTTCCAAACATGCTTGGGTGTTTGATACGAAGAAGAAGCTTGAGGGTGTACCTTCTAGTGTGCAGTTTGTTGAATGAAATTGTATCCACTCTTTACAGTATAAATACCATCTTGAGTCTCTGTCCAATATCTTTGTCGGTCACTAATTATTGAATTATTTTTCATATCAATATCCGAAATTTAATTTGTTTCATGTATCATTAAATGTATTATGATAATGTCACTGTTTCGTTCCCTTTTCATTTGCCTTAACACTTTGTCAAAGACAATCTCTAGATAATATTAACACAGAAGAATAGCATAGCACCATAAACATTAGATAACACATAGCGCCTTACAATTTTTATATCTATAGGCAAATACATGGCATGCCCATCCCATGCTAAAGAAATTGACGGATACAACCACAAACACAAACATATATAACTATGACCACTACTAATACATGGGAACTTGAGTAGGAGGGTATCCAATCTCATGATATCCACTGGAAAGACTTCCCATAGGTGCTGCGCCAATGGAACCGGATAATACGTTGGAACTTAGAACCTCTCTCATGGCCTACTTCAGATTGTTACGTTGCACCTGACAGAGATTCGACAGATAAACCAAAATCGATTGCAGAGTCAGTGATGAGAAGATATTGAGAGGACAAGGTTCATTCCATACTGATATAGGTAAATCCGTTTCAAAACATATGGCGAGGATTGATTCATAGTCGGGAATTATTACCTTCTCCAAGGGCCAAGTTGAAGTAAAGATCGACAGTGTTGGGGCAATTGTAATAACATGCCGGTGAGCAGAGCTTGGTAGTGAAGCGAGGCAGAAGGAGAGCATCTGAAGATATGCCAACAGACTCCCTACCTATCCACTCCACAGGCACTGATGCAATCATCGGTCTCGATCCACTCGTGCATGATATCCACAGCCACTTGAGAGGTCTTGCATTCGTACTCAATCTTCCGATCCGCTGGACTTTTGTAGTTCTCCAGGACGCACCGCCTTGTTAGAAGATATGCGATATTCTTTTAGGAGATTTGGATTTGATTTGATTATGTGCATATCAATTAAAGATTAGATACAGATCTAGATTGATACATAGAATTCTTTATTTCCATTAAATGTACAAACCTAGTTCTATATCTTTAGGATCTGTACAGTTTACATACACATTGAGGAAATACATAAAATTATCATTCCTCTCTCCATCACCTTCGGTTTCTTTCATGGTATCAGAGCCTCCAGGCTTCTGATTTGCTTCCGCTTTGTTCTTCTACCAAATAGTTCTTCGACCTACAGAAAAGGTTTTTGTTTGGCATTAGAATCGATATCCGAAGGATTTTTTTTTTACTTACCATGACCTCCCCGCAAACCAGCACCTCTGTTTCCGAAAATTCACCGACTGGAGAAGCAACACCCCAAGATCTGCAACCTGCGACACTTCCAGCCATAAGTCAGCAGACTCAATTACAACCCGCTCAGTGGCGACCCACGCAGACTCAGCTCAATGTGGGGCAACCCTTGGCGGGTCAACCATACCAATGGATTCCGTATCCACTTTATTTTGGGCCAAGCCCAAATCCATCATCGTCTACATATGTGGGCCACCAGAGCTACGTCCAAACTGATGGGGGCCCACCAACTATGAACGGGGCAAGCCTAGCCATCAGATCAGAGCAGTTGAGCGGGTCGGGAGAGCCGAGTATGGGAACAAATCCCTACCCAGGTTTTTATCATGCGGGTTATCCAATTGGGGTGAATGAATCGGGTCAAGGAAATACCTACCTGAACCTCGCGCCTGGTTTTCTACCTTTTCCGGCGACAGCGCTCGCCGGACGACCAGAACCCGGCGATCCATTATTCATCTCTAATGCCGACGGACCAGAATTGCAGCTCATCAGCCAGCAATTGACCGGGCCAGAAAACTATACAAGATGGTTGTAGGAATTCTGGCGCGCCCTGGTAACCAAAGACAAAGATGGTTTCCTCAACGAAACCATTCCAGTTCCCGTGGACAAACGCCTAGCCCGACTCTGGAGGAAGAGCAACTGCCTAGTCCGAACCTGGATCGGTAATTGCGTCTCCTCCGAGGTCGCGGCTGGACTCCCACCAATAGAAGATGCAAAAGAAATGTGGGAAAATATCCAGGAAATGTATGGGAAGCTGGACCAGGCGAAAACTTTTAATCTAATGCAAGAGCTCAATGAATTGAAGCAAGGGAATATGACGGTCACAGCCATTTTCAACAAGCTCTCGTCTCTGTGGAACAATCTCGAAGCGGCCGAGGAGAAGCTCGTGGGATCGGAGTCCACTCTCAAACAATACAGATCCATCAAAGATAGGGAGAAAGCTACATGCTTTCTCCTCATTTTGAATGAAACTTACCTCGGATTTCACTCACAGATCCTCGCCATGGATCCCATGTCGCCGATTGGGCGGATATTTCAATTGGCTGTGCAGGAGGAGAGTTAGCGACACGCGACGCCAGACCACACCAGGAGCGGCGAGAGCATCGCACTCGCAACCCACGAAGATCAGCGAGACGCGGCCACCAGAACTCAAAACCTAAATCGCGAAAGAGAGAGGCAAGCGATGAAATTAGGGTTCGCAGAAGAGGAATTCAGGCTATTTAAAGCAGACCGGATGGACGGTCAGGATGCGATACGAGGATCGGACGGCTCGCAAACTTTTGATCCCTTGATCAGATCCAACGGCGGACAGCAGCTTGCGACCAAAGGATTGGACGGTCAAATCTTCGCTGCGATTAAAAGAACGGACGGTCAGATGCTTGCCACGTCATCAAGAAATTTCGGAAGAAATTTTAAAGGCAAGAATAAATTATTTTTTGATTATTGCAAACGTACTAATCACTCAATTGATAATTGCTGGAAATTGCATGGGAAACCCAGTGAAAAAGAAAAAAAGATTTTAGCAGCTTATCAAGTTAGTGGGTCGACCAGTAAAAAAATTGACCAGCCTATCTCGTATAGTTAGTATCGTCAGTTGATGGAGACACTTCAAAAAATGGACACGACAAACAGAGGAGCGAGTTTCTCAGGTATTACCCATTGCTTGATTAATTCAATATCCAGAAAAGCATGGATAATTGATTCAGGGGTGAGCGACCATATTATATGTGACAGGGGATTTTTCTCAAGTATAAATGACAAATTGAATTTCTCTATTTCCGTGCAATTGCCCAATGGGGATATTACTCATGTGCATGAAACAGGAACAGTCAATCTCAGTTCACAAATTACTCTTAGAAATGTTCTTCATGTCCCAAAATTCTAGTTTAACCTGATCTCTATGTCCAAAGCTTGTCAAGAAAATTCATGCCGGGCCATTTTCAATGTTGACACGTGTTTATTTCAGGACCTTTTGACTGGGAAAATGATGGGCTTGGGTAGTCTCTCTGAAGGCCTATTTTTCTGGAATAGTTTCTCAAGTAATTTTCCTTGCAATTATTTAAATAAGCCATCATTGTGTAACTTGACTACCAATGATAGAAATTCCATTATGCATTTGAGATTGGGCCACAGTGCTTCCTTTCCATGTCCACATTGTCCTATATGTCCTCTTGCTAAACAATCTCGTACACCTTTTCTGTCTAGTAACACTCGCACTAGTGAAATTTTTTCCTTGATTCATGTGGATATATGGGGACCATACCACACATTAAATCATGATGGGTCTTGATATTTTCTCACTATAGTCAATGATTATTCTCGTGCGACTTGGATTTTCTTGATGCAGTCTAAGAATCAGACTTATTCTCATTTGAAAAGTTTTATCTCACTCTCAAAGAATCAGTTTGGCAAATCCATACAACGGATCCGCACTGATAATGGGAGAGAATTCTTCAGCCATGATTGCTCCTCACTATTTACTACACATGGCATACAACATGAAAGCTCCTGTATCTATTCACCACAACAAAATGGCGTGGTAGAACGGAAACATCGTCATCTATTAGAAGTCGCACGAGCCTTGAAGTTCCAAGCGTCAGTTCCAGACGATTATTGGGGAGATTGTGTGGTCACAGCCACTTATCTAATCAACCGTATGCCAACTCAGATACTTAAAGGGAAAACTCCATTTGAGTTATTATTTCGGAAGAAACCAGAACTCCAGCACCTCAAGGTCTTCGAATGTCTTTGTTTTGTTGCAACAGTGGGACCTAGAGACAAATTCAGTCCATGTGCTCGGCGATGCATTTTCATGGGATATCCCAATTTGCAGAAAGGGTATCGGGTTCTTGACATTTCCACAAAGGAATTTCTAGTAAGTCGTGACATCATCTTTCATGAAGACATTTTTCCTTTTTCTGAGCAAATAACTCCATATGCAAATACAGGGATGATAGCCTCTCCCCGTAGCATCCTATCTGATGAAGCGATGCCTCAAGGTCCTACCTATATACCAATGGAAGAATCGAGGTACATTCCTCCCACTACTTCATTTCTTCCAGTATCAACATCAACACCTGTTGAGAGGACTGACCGCTCAGAAGAAATTTTAGAACCACAACTCAAAGATTCCCATGATACTGAGGAGAGTCGGCATATTGAGTTGCCACCTACCAGTGCGACAAATACGGACACCACTCATCCAAGGCGTTCTGGTCGCACCACATGACCTCCTACCTGGACGAAAGACTATATCTGTGCAACTCATCACTCTCCAGGTACTCAGTATCGAGTCTCATCATATGTTTCCTTTCATAGATTATCACAGGAACATAGATGTTGTATTAGTCGCCTATCAGAAGAACATGAGCCATCTAGTTATGATGAGGCATCTATTGAGCCAAAATGGCAATAGGCCATGAAGGCGGAACTTCAAGCATTGATTGACAATCAAACATGGGATCTTGTCCCACTACCCTCTGATCGCAAGCCAATTGGCTGCAAGTGGGTCTACAAGATAAAGTATCGTGCTAATGGTTCCATTGAACAATATAAGGCACGGTTGGTTGCAAAAGGATTCACATAAAAGGAAGGTTTTGACTACCATGAGACCTTTCTCCGGTTGCCACCAATGTCACAGTTCATTCTTTTTTGTCTGTTGCTGCTATTAATAATTGGAGTCTACATCAAATAGATGTGCACAATGCTTTCTTGCACGGGGATCTTGATGAGGAAATTTATATGGATATTTCTCAAGGCTTACGGAGACAGGGGGAGAATAGAGTATGTCGTCTCCGCAAATCCCTTTACGGATTGAAGCAAGCATCCAGACAATGGTACGCCAAATTTGCAAATGCTCTTACAACAGCAGGCTTCAAGCAGTCTAAACATGACTATGCTTTATTCACACGGACTAAAGGTATGTCATCCATTTATTTAATGATATATGTCGATGACATACTTGTTATGGGAAATGATAAGGCTGTCATAGACAATTTCAAGGATTATTTACATGCTACCTTTCACATTAAAGACTTAGGAGCACCTAAATATTTCCTTGGAATTGAAATTACTCGATATGATCAAGGAATTTCTCTTAGTCAACGGAAGTTTGTCTTAGAAATTATATCAAAAGCAGGCTTATCAGGATGCAGACCAACTGTGATTCCTATTGAGCAGAACATTAAATTGACTACTACAGAATATGATAGGGGTATATCACAAAATGATGATCCCATACTCAAAGATCCATCAGGGTATCAAAGACTTGTCGGGAAACTCATATACCTGACCATGCCTAGACCTGATATCTCTTATGCAGTATAGACACTTAGTCAGTTCATGCACAGTCCAAAGCGATCTCATTTGGAAGCTGCATTGAAGGTTGTGAAGTATTTGAAAAAGTGTCTAGGACTTGGCATTCTTTTGTCCAAACAATGTGACATGAAGATGAGGGCATACTGTGATGCTGATTATGCTACGTGTCCTACTAGCTGAAGATCAGTCACTGGATACTGCATTAAATTAGGAGATTCACTTCTCTCATGGAAGACCAAGAAACAACCTACTGTATCCTTGTCTTCGGCCGAAGCTAAGTACCGAGCTATGGCAAAAACCACTTGTCAAGTAGTGTGGATACGAGGGTTGCTTAAGGACCTCAGAATACAAGTACGAGGAGCGACAAAATTATATTGCAACAACGATGCAGCTCTCAAATTGGCAGCAAACCCTATAGTGCACGAGAGGACTAAGCACATAGAAGTGGACTATCATTTTACACGAGACAAGATTCAAGAAGGGATAATTGAAACAGAAGGAATTGGCACAGCAGAGTAGCTAGCAGACATCTTCACCAAACCCCTATGTCATCGACAGCACGCATATCTATTGAGCAAGCTAGGCGTCTTGGATGTCTACAAGCCACCAGCTTGAGGGGGAAGTGTTAGAAGATATGCGATATTCTTTTAGGAGATTTGGATTTGATTTGATTATGTACATATCAATTAAAAGATTAGATACAGATCTAGATTGATACATAGAATTCTTTATTTCCATTAAATGTATAAACCTAGTCCTATATCTTTAGGATCTATACAGTTTACATACACATTGAGGAAATACAGAAAATTATCATTCCTCTCTCTATCACCTTCGGTTTCTTTCACGCCTTCCATTGGACGCGATGGAGAATGAGCAGAGTTCTGTAGGCAACTGCTCGCACATAATATTGCCTGATGACGAAAAGGATAAGGGACAAAAGATTGGTCAGCCTAGAGATATTCAAGACATCAAATAGCTTGTAACAAATGCATTGTGGCGAAGAAGAATCACGGTGATACCCAGAGCTCCTTGGACCAAGAGCGACAAGGCGACGAAGAGAATCAAGGTCATGGGAGAAGAAGAGAAAAGCCTGTTTATCAGACGTGAAAGATCTGGGTGTCTTGCTTGTTGTACTTGGATTTGTATCAACTTTCTTTCGCTGGTGATGAATCTCTCTTCAGAGGATGCCATTGAATATATAGCACAAGGTGTTGAGGACCTTCTAAGAACGAGAACCTTCAGTTTGAGTATAGAAGTGTAGGCTTGCGAAGGGATGCTTCTTTTTGTACCGTAGTTTCCATGGAAGTCAATGAACTCCATGAGACCACCATGGAGGAAGTTTACTTTGGTGGCGATGAAATTAACAAATTTTGGAACATTTCGATCTCTCCAATGTGCCCTTTGGATCCCACTATATTATTATATGTACATAGGTTAAAAAATAAGTAAACAAAAAAAATTATATATTACCTATGCGCATTCATTGATATTAGTTTTCTCTTCTTGCAGAAGTTTGTATTTAGGCATATTTCAAAAAAAGAAGAGAAATGTATTAAAAAAATCCCAAACCTATTGCATATGTACCAATTCAGTCTTAAATTTTTTAACATAATCAATTTAGTCACATATTATATTGGTATCAATTCAATCCATCTAGTCAATTAATGTTAGAAATTATGTTTTTTCCTTTTCATTCACTTGGATCTCTTCCCTTTCATTGATTTTGTCCGGATCCTCCTTTTCTTCCGAAAAAAGAGAAGGATCTTCTTCGATGGATCCCTCTTGTTCTTGTTTAGTCCCCTTCGTTTCGAAAGTTGTTTCTATTTCTACATCTATTTCTTCCTCGCCTTCCCCCCTTTCTTACGTTTCTGAGGTTTCTTTGAATTTTTTAGTAACAATGGGTGACGGTATTTTGCCTAAATAGTAAACACAGGTAATAAATAAGAGAATACTAAAGATTCGAGCTATAGAATTTCTCTTCGAAATGACTTTAATTCCAAATGAATCAAATCTCCCCAAGTAGGATTCGAACCTACGACTAGTCAATTAACAGTCGACCGCTCTACCGCTCTACCTACATCAGTCAATAATATATACTTTTCTTTAGAATACTTGGTGGAAGGTCGTCGGTCTCTAATGTATCTTTGGACTGGAACATCCAGTGGAACATCTAATTGAGCTTCAAGTTCAAGAATAGTAGTATATGTTTCAACATGTTCAGGAACATGTGCGTTATTTGGAACATTAACTTCCCACTACTCTTCATCAACCTGTGTAGGAATATTTGTAAGAGGAACTGGATCCAAATCAACCAAATTATCACTTACTTGTGGTGTTGAAATCATCTATGCTTTCTCAATATCCTCTATTGTTTGATCTTTCATAAACACAATATCTCTGCTTCTTACAATTTTCTTTTCAACCGAATCATAAAATTTGTAGCCAAACATATCCTGTTCATAACCAATAAATATACATTGTCGTATTTTCACATCAAGTTTAGACCTCTCATCTTTGGGAATATGCACAAATGCTTTGCACCCAAAAACAAACAAATAATCATAAAAAACATCTTTGTCAATCCAAATTCTATTAGGAACATCAAACTCTAAAGGAACGAATGGAGTAAGATTTAATACATGCACAATTGTACTTAAAGCCTCACCCCAAAAGGATCCAAGTAGTTTTGACTGTGAAAGTAAATATCTTACCCTTTCAACCAGTGTTCTGTTTATTCTCTTAGCTAAGCTATTTAATTGAGCCGTCTTGGGAGGTGTTTTTTTTTTAATGTCGAATACCTTGTTGTTTGCAATATTTATCAAAAGGTCCAACATACTCTCCCCCATTATCAATTCTAATGCATTTCAATTTCTTTCTAGTCTGTCTCTTAACTGAAGCTTGAAATTGCTTAAAAGCATATAATACTTGATCTTTAGTTTTTAATGTATGAATCCAAATTTTCCTTGAAAAATCATCTATGAATGTAACAAAATAAAGAGAGCCACTGAGTAATTTTGTTTTCATAGGATCGCAAACACCAGAATGCACTAAATCCAATATACATGACTTTCTTGAAAGATGAAAGTTTTTAAATGCAAGTCTGTTTTGTTTTCTTGCAAAATAGTAAGCACACTTATTTAGCGTCGATATTTTCAATCATGAAAGGAGCTTCTTCTTGGCCAATATCGACAAACCCTTCTCATTGATGTGATTTAGCCTCTTATGCCATAACTCAGCTGCATCTTCGCTGTCTACTACATTAATTTTGTCTGTGGACAACTTTGTCTACATAATGTACAACGAATAATATTTTTCACCTTTAGCCACAACGAGAGAACCTTTGGTGAGCTTTCATTGATCATTACTGAATGTGTTACAATACCCCTCATCATCCAACTTGCCTATAGAAATCAAATTCAAGCGGATATCGAGTAATATGTTTAACATTATTCAATACTAACCTTATGTCATTGCTAGTTTCTAGGCACACATCACCAATGCCTACAGCTTGAGCTAGTCCATTGTTTCCCATCTTCACAAATTTGAAGTCACCTGACCTATATGATGTAAAGAAATCCCTACAAGACGTAGCATGAATAGATGCACCACTATCAATTACCTAACTGATCTCATGAGATACAAATTTCATCACATCACCATAAGAAATGACGATAAAGTTTTCTTTCAGTACAACAACACGATTGTCATCACTGTCATTATCACTTTTCTTTTCTTTACCTTTCTCCTTTTGTTTCTCCCTTTTTAACTGGCAAAAAACCTCTAAAGATGTCCCTTTTTGATGACAATAATGGCACTCAACATTAGCAAATTTATTATACTTATCTCTACTTTCATCTCGACTTTTATCTCTATTTCTTGGACCTCGAGACTCACTTCTTCCTCTTTTCTCAACAACCAAGGCATCAGAATGTGAAGAGGACGATCCTTGTGTCTTCATTCTCATCTCTTCATTCAAAATATTCTCTTGACCAAATCCATGGTAATTGTATCATCCGAGGCAGATTAGACAAAGATATTCGGAACATTTGCCATGAATCCGGCAAAGTACAAAGCAACCATAATGCTTGTATCTCATTACCAAACTTGATTCCCATCTCAGCTAACTGATTTATAATTCCTTGAAAAGAATTTAAATGATCAGTAAAACGAGTATTATCTTGATATCTCAAAGCCATCATCTGTTTTATAAAAAATAACTTATTATTCCCAGTCTTTCGAGCATTTAATTGTTTAAGCTTATCCCATAAATTGTGAGCATGTGTTTCCTCAATAATATGATTCAAAACATTACCATCCACCCACTGTCTAATATAACTACACACTTGACGGTGAAATATAAACCATTCAATATCAGTTTTATTATCTGGTTTCTCCTCGGTAAATATGGGCAAATAAAAATCTTTCATATATAAAAGGTCTTCCATCTTCCCTTTCCAAATATAATAATCCGAACCATTCAGTGTAACAATTCTACTCGTATTTGTTTCCATTATTTAACACAAGGTAGATAAATCAAGCAATAACCATAAGCTCTGATATCACTCTAATTGAAGAACAGTAACAATTCGAACAATATCGAATTAATGCAGCGGAATAAAATAATCTCTCATCTTGTGTAAACCTAATAGGAATCGATATAGTAGAGTAAAATAAATACCAAGCACACGAACACAAGATGATTTTTTTATGTGGAAAACCTCCTTGATGTGAGGAGATTAAAAACCACAGGACTTGAGTTCAATCGAAAATCTTCATTATCAACAAAATTTTTCTCTAGCAAATATTAGAGGTACATAACAGCAAATACCTCAAGAACATAATTTTTGGCAATATACATGAATTTCACAAAAGATCAAGGATAAATCTGACAAAAAACGCAGGTTTTGATCAATACATGAAAAACCTGATGTATGGAGTTTCAAACGAAAATCAAACCGTTCAAATTCGAGAAGATTGTGCCACGAACATGCTGACAAAATTTCAGCTCAATCGAACCACGAATTGACTTCCAATGCCAACCTGATGTAAATAAGACTTTGCTATAACTCCAAATTTTCTGCTTTCTCTTTTTCTCTTGTTACTACGTTCTTTTGTGGCTACCATTTTTTAGATAATGAGAAACCCTATTTCTCCATATGACCTATCCTTTGGGATCAAGCCTTTTTTGGACTTACAACTTATTGAGCTTTCTCCATATAGGAGTGAACCCAGCTAACATCAATCATATTTGGAAAAATATTTATTAAAATGTGAGTTTTCTATGAAACAAATAGATCCAAAGTCATGGTCTACTTGCGGTTTTGAACTAAATGAATTAATTTGAATTTGAGTGTTGATTCTCTTTTCAAATTGATAAAGTTGAATTCGGATGGAAATATATTATTCATCGAAGTCAAGCGGAGAGTAGAACAAGATGAAAAAGGCCTGACAATGGCATTTGCCCTCGAAGGACTTCTTTGGACACTTCTGGCTAATGCCTGCAAGTAAGTTACAGCTTGCCCCTTCTACTTTTACAGCCGGATGAATCTTATATCATCGTTTCCGTTGGGAACTTAATTAAAAGCACCGGGGCCATTCAAATTCTGACCGTATTTAGTACTGAAAAATTTAATACCTCTCTCTCTCTCTCTGCAGTGAATGCGAAAGGAATATAGCTACAGTAGTGATGGACCCATCGGCACTTCCAGCATAAACGAGAGGCCACATTGCAATCGTTATTTCGATTTTCCATTTTATCTACATCTTTGTAAAATATCAAGATAAATCATTATGTTTTAAACTCATACCAAATCTATCCCAAAATTAGTTGCTGCTTTCAGCATTATATATTTACAAGATTCCCATTAAGGTCACTCTTTCTGTAAAAGAGCCTAATTTATCTTTTACTTACTAATAGAATTCAAAAGAAAAATAATAATACTAAGTAAAAATTGCTGATATTAAGCAATAAAGATATTATCCAACTTAAAACAAAAAAAAAAACAAAAGAAAAGGGTGGGAAAAAAATACCCCAAATACAAAAGTAAAAGTTGGGGCAAAATTGGAATTTGGAAGTACTGTAACAGAATGTTCCCTCTTAGAAATGGCGATAAAGAGCCTACGACATATTTGAAAGGCTAATAATTTTTTTTTCTAATCGGATTAAAAGATAAAAAGTTTAGGATTTATGTTGTAATTTGGTCTAAATATAAGCAATGTTTAAAAGAAATTCTGGTATTTCTTTTTTTGGCCTTTTGATTTAAGTTTGCGTGTGAGGAATAATCATGAGAGCATTGTGGCAGCTATTATTGCTGCTTAATGATTTTTACCCCTCCATTAAGTAATTATCTCCTCTTGGATCTTGCGTGAAAAATGACAACAATAATGGCCTCTCTCAAAACACTTTGACCCAATATTGGGTCGTGTTTGAGGGGCTGAGAGATGCTGGAGCTGGGCAGGCAATCTGTGTGGTGTTATTTTCCTTCCTTCTTTCTTTATTTATTTCTTTCATTCAATCTGACAACTGTGGGGCTCGATTAATCTAATGTTAATACACACAAATCATCTCATGGGTGAGAGTTTATTTTATAATTGTGGTCCAACGTTAACATGGGCGAGAGATGCTGTGATCTGAACACGGAATCTCCCATTTTTGAACTGGACGCTTAATCACTTAAGCGAATCAATGTTAAAGATTTTTGAAAAATATTCCTTGAGTCTCCATGTGAAGAGGTTTCTAAAGATTTTATTTGGACAAATATTTTATAGTGATTAGGCTATGTTTGAAAAAGTTCCGGCAATGGTGTTTAGGTATTAGCACAATACATATCTAACTATATGCATACATATATAAGTGGGGGTTCATATCCATTTGGTTACTGTATTAGCTAATGTTTAGCTACTTTAGTAACAAGGCGGAGGGAACAGGGCGGGACAATGTTTGGGCCGGAAGTTTGTATCAACGCGGCCCCGCCCCCGCCCAGTAAAACCGCCCTACTTGTACTTCAAAAAAAATATTAAGTGTTGTATAAATATATTATATACTTGTCACAAGTATATTCATATATAAATTATTATGAAAATAAACTCATTTTGGTAAATAACTAGTTATATAGCCAGCGCTTTGTAGGCATATGTATATTTCTGAAAATATTACTTTGCATGTCTTTGTAAACAAACAAACCTTTCCATTTGAGTTCAGATTGAAAATTGTATATCAAATGGTATTAATTACAAAAAAAAAAAAAAAAATGGATTACAATCTCTCATTACTATATCAAACAGCAAATATTTTCTGATTTTTTCTTCTCCCATACACAATTTGAGGGCTTTGTAGACGTGATCTCCAATCGAAGACGATCGTCTTCATGATTTGGGATTTTGATGAGCTTTAGATTCTATTACGTGAACCAGATTGATTGATCCAGGATTTTCAATCCATGATGAAGTGTATTTTGGAAGAAAAGTATTTTTATTTTTGTTTTTTTGCCAATAAAATTTGTTCAAAATGATTTAAGCTATGTTTAAATATGCGCATTTGAAAAGAAGGAAATAAAACTAAATCAAATATGAGCATGCATGAATATATTGCCAATAAGTTGACATTCTTATTATTTATCGTAAATTTTAAATTTAGTAGATACTAAATGAAATTCTCATTGTAAAATAAGTTATTCTTCTGATTATTTCAAGTTCAATGGGTAAACTATATATTGGATGCTTAACCTTCTTCTTTTTTCTTTTTCTTTTTCAAATTTAAAATCAATGAAATAACTCAAAAGAGATAAATGTTTGGAAAGGATAATAAATATTTATTTCAAGGTTTTTTTTTTTAATCTCTATCTTCATCTATCTCATTAGTTGAACAAATTTGAGATTACATATGTTGATAATTTCTTTTTATCGAATAAGTGATAGATGAGGCCGACAAATCACTAAACTAATGCTAATTGGTTGGACATAGGCCATGTGGCCTGTCATGTGTTGGTCGTTGAGATAAAGTGAAGTATCACGTGGCGAGTATAGGAGCCCACATTCTCTCAACTTTGATTTTTAACTATATATATAATAGATGCTCCTATTTAAAATTTAGTGAAAACTAATAAAATTATCACGTGAATAATCCAAAAAATTACAAACATGTTAAAATATAAAAGTTAAAAAAAGCTTGAGAGACCGTAGAACTTTTAATGATTGTCAAATATGAATAAATTCAAATTAGCATACATATCCTTATCTAAATTTTTAATAATTTTATGTTTCAATAGTTTTATATGTTTAATGCGGTAATTATTTAAGAAAAAAATAATGACAAATTTTGGTGCAAGGTGCGATGCTGTGCACAGTGTGCAGGGAAGGGATTGCCTCGTTCCACACGGGATGGGGAGGACGGCGGGGCAAAGCACCGCCCACCGGAATGGGAAAATCTGAGCCCTAATCCCACCTCGCTCCTTACCCAATCTGTATCCGTCCTCTTTCCTTCAAATAAGTGTTTATCAATTGTGTGTTTTTATTTTAGAACCAGGAAGCCTACCTTATCAAGGAAGTTCCAATTCCTCTCCTATCAATCTCATGGACCATATAAAAGGCCAGCCAAAACCTGGATAAAAAGTCCAAATATAAAATTCTTTGCATTTGATGGTTGAGGATTAGATGTGGTATCGTGCGTTTCATCCACATACAAGTCTGATTCTCAAACGACTAAGACAGCTCCAATGGGCTAGCATAGTTTATTTAATTTAACTTTTGTTTCTATCATTTACAATGAACTAAAATACCCCTTGCATCTATTTCTCAATTTCCCACTTCTTGCAGCTTTTCCGCAGCATGATTGTGAAGATGGGCGCATCAGGTCTTCTACGATATGTCTCAAAGTCCTTATAGATACAACGCACTTACAATTACAGCACTTTGTAGCAGTTTTTGGGAAACTACTTCATCCGATTTTAAAGTATTGCGACCTTAAAAGATGCATTGCCAAAAAACATATTGTAATTCTTCAAAGGTACATATACAGCACAAAAAACAGAGTGTTTCAACGATAATAAGTATCATAATTACAACCATAATAAACAGATGTAAGTCTTATTAAGTATTACTTTTTAGGTGTAAAAAACAGAGTGTTTCAAGGGCACTTGTTAAGGGCAATAATTTCTACTCGGGAAATTTAAACATTTTTGTTTAAAAGATGTTGTACTCTTAAAATAAGCTTTCATTCAATTTTCTAGGAATATTGATATGTGTTATTTCTACTATTAGTGATCTAAATTGGTGTCCCAAGAAAAATTGTTAATAAGACTCTTCAGATTTCAGCATTTAATCGGGCTGTTAATTACTTGAGAAAACCTTTTTATTTTTTTTATTTGTATGTCAAGGTCTCTTGAAAGGCATTTGAGCAATTCTATGAATTTGGTTAGCCTCTACACTATTGTGGTGGCTAGTTTTTTTTTTGGTCAGTATTGTGGTGGCTAGTTAAGTAATATCGATATTGACATGCAATACACGACACGACACGACACGATACAATATAATATGCTAACGTGTGTTTCTCAAAAAATAAAGATTTTCGACATGTTAGGAAACCTTGTATATTAAATGTATATTTGTATACATACATGATAAATTATCAATTTTCTATTATTTTAATAAATTAATTGATTGAAATTCACAAATAAATAAATAATAATAAAAAGAGCTTGGAATGGATTTACACTAGAAACATTAATCTACCATTTGTTAATATCATTTATTGTTTTAATTTGACAAATTCAGTTTCATCCAACAGTCCATGAAACTTGAAGGAAAGCGCGTTGGAAGAGAAGAGAAGAAAAGAGAAAACTTGGGGATAAATTGTGTATAACGGGAAGTGAAAGTCATAAGAGAAAAGAAGACTTGATTTTTCTTCTTTTCCAATTTATTATTTTTATTATTTTTTTTTATTTTATATATTTACATTTTGAATCCTCATTTATTGAAATTTTTTAAAATTAACCCCACGCGTGTCGGAATTAAGTGTTAGAATTCCGAATTTGCATGTCGGAATTCCACACTCAAGTGTTGACTAGGTGTCAGATTTTCAACACATGTTTGATTAATTCTCAAAGAGTGTCGAAGAGTGTCGGACATGTGTCCGAGTGTTTGATACAACACAAAAACTCTCAGAAAGTATTGGTATTTTATAGGTGGCTGGCTTGGTAGTAGGCTTACTCCCAAGTGGTTTGGGATCCTTGTTCACAGATTTGAATCCTCTGAACTCTCATCAATGTTAGAAAATCTTGATTAATATGAGATGTAGGTTTGGTCATTTCATAAATGGAATAACTCCAACTCTATTAGTACCATGGTGGAGCCGTCGTAACTTCACGCAAAATCTATGCCTTAATTCGAACACTTCATTGCGGGCGCCTTATAGTAATGATCATGAACGTTTCTCAATGCCAATAGACTTTTCCCTCCCTTCTTACTTGTTAAAACAGAAAATGGTTTGCCCTATTTTGGTAGCTCTCTCCAAATCTAAAGGACTCTTTTGCGATCATTATGCCTTCGCAAACTTGCCATAATGTGAGGGGTGGCTAGGTGAGATGGCAAAATCATCGGGTCATCTCTAGCAATCCCTGTCTAAGTTTGTCTACACAAGGTTATATCCTTTCGATATTATCCTCCAAGAATTAGCCTCCCAATTATGGCCCTTCCAACCCAACCAGGTATGCTTTTTGTCACATCAACCCCATTTCTTTATTGTTCTCAGGGACTCCCCAAGGCCCATTTGCACGTGACTCTCGAAATTTTATATTACTTCGGATAAGTTCGATCCTATTCAATCTATATATAATTTAATTGTCAAGATAACAAATATCCCCGACATACTTATAATGTATTCTTGATTTGAAATAACATAATTTTCGAAAAAATAGCTGCACATAACACAATGACAGCCAATGCACTTTAACTCCGTTATGGTTAAAGCTATATCCACAAGACACTCATTATAAATTCAAAAAATTAGCAATGAATAATCAATTGAAACCCTTAAATTTAAATACCATAGATATTGACATTTTTAAATATTTCCAGTGTGAAATTTATCTTATCAAACCTAACTTTCGTAACATCCTGTCAGTCGAAAAACCAAGAATTTTCTCTTTCTCCATGTCGGCCATAATCAACATAAAAATGTGCCGCTTTGAGGCCATCCTCCAGTTGGCCGATCGTGGCGGTCCATTTCTCCTCCATGATATGTCAAAAAAAAAAAAAAAAATCACTTAAATCAAAACATGCTTGACGCCCATCGCTGCCATACCACACAGTAAACTCTATCGGCTTTTCTTTCTTTTCTTTTTGTGGTAGTGGAGATTTCTTCGTTGTTTTATTGCTTCTTTCATTTGATAAGCTGTTCAGATAACCACTAGTCTATCTGGCTACTATTCAAAAGCTACCTTGACTGTTGACTGTCCCCAGCTGTTTTGAGATTCTTATACATCAGAAAACAAGGAAGAAAGCCAAAAAGAGAGTTCAAAGGAACCCCCAATACCTTTTATAAATATAACATATATATATTAAACACACACTTCTTATTGATGCTCCAAATATTTCGACGGTTTTTATACTATGTGAATTGCTACTTCTCAAAATGTTCTGAGCCTGTGGCATACTGTGTCATACCCTAAAGCTTCAATTTTGGCATTATCAGTATAGAAATGGACATATGCATGAAAAAAATCAAAGGAGATAAAAAAATAAAACGTCGATTGGAATGATAAAGCCTTATATTAATATTTAGATGGAGTCCTAAATAATTTGATGAAATTTGATATATAATAGCATGTACTCCACTTCGTGGAGCATTGTCCATATGCTATGTGAAGATTATAAATATCTCTCTTTGCATGCATTTTATTAACAAATTTTGAAGCATCTAATTTAGTTTCAGGAGCAGGTGAATTGTCCTTCCCTACTTTTAGAATTTATTTGCAGTACTGTGTTCTTTGACCTGGGGGACCACGTAAAGGGCCAAGCACCTTCTTGGAAGATAGTTGGACCACGGATATCATTTCCTTAATTAAAACCCTAAAGCACTCTGTGACTATGATGGCAAAGAGTTCGAACCCTAATATATGGCTTCAACGTTCTGATGTAATATGAGTCGATAGTCACATCTAATTTATTAATCTGAAAACTGGGTACGTCGTTTTCGAATGTCCAATTCATCCGATCAGACTGAGGAGTAAGTATAGAGAATCGCCGGGCACGCCGACAAGCCCTAGCCATTTGTGTGACGTAGGCTAGTGTTAATAACACGATAAAAGCCACTGATTATAAAATGTTAAGCAGAAAATTTGGTCATTAAAGCCAGATCAATGTCTCCAGGAGGGAGGAGAACGGTCTGCTTGTTTATTGTTGTTCTTGCGGGGTTATCGGCCCCGCTTGTGAGTTTTCAAAGTTTGAGATAATAATTTTTTATATTACAAGAGAGTTATTAGATTAAGATACTGGATTAAGAAATCATTAATTGAGTGGCACTCGTTGTGTTGTAGCCCCTTTTGCGAACAACAGATCCGCTTTGGTGAGGTAAAGGAAGCCTCTTAGGGTAGTAGTTAGCATGTGATGTTCTTCTTGCGGATTGGTGGAGTTTCGGTTAATCTTTGGAATTTCTCAGTTGTAAGGATTTTTTTTGTTATCTCATGAGGAGTATCTTGTAGTCAAATGTATAAATTCAATAAAGGATGTATGATTGAAAGTGATGGATCATGGACCTAACATTTGAAGAATATTATACACTGATGGCACATTTTATGGGAATAATGCTCATTGTATTACAAGTCCATTATGTGTGGTGTCTGCTCTCAGGAATGACTGTTAAACCATGACATTCAAAACTATTATAGTATTTATTTACATGACCATCTTTGTAAACAATTTGGACAAGATGGAGTGTATTGCTATTTCAAAGAATCATTATGCATTGATATTCTCTCTCATCTTTCTTCTTATTGTCATCTTGCCTATTTTCCTCTCTCTCGTGTTCTATATGATGTGGTTATGTCCGCATTCTGTGTCGCAGGTGTAAAGAGTAGCTTACGCTCTAGCATGCATGTTTTGTGCTATGTCATCCATACTGTTCACCATTTCCAATTAATTTAAGTTTAAAAAAAAAGTTCATCCAATAATAATTAATTTGATTAATAATTATGATGACATAATTATCTTTAGTAATATTGTATCTATTTATATCCACATGTTACTAGTACTATAATCATGCAATGACATAATGTTGACTATAATACTATTCATCATGCTATAAGTAACATACTTATTAGTTAGTTAGCTTAATATGTTATATCATTACGTAAGATTTATTTATAGAAATATTAAAGGAACTATATTGTTTACTAACTCTAGTAATAAGCTTTAATTAATGTAAAACTAGTATATTATTGTTGATATCTAATTGCATAATGAATCACATTTTATAGGGGGAATTAGACAAAAAACGTATGAATTTTGGAGGTAGTACACATTTGTCTCCGAACTTTAACTGTTAGACAATCACCTCCATAAATTTTCATTTTGTTATAGCCGTTAACCCCTTTGTTGGTTTTTCTGTATGACTTTTCAGGGGTTCATTTGACTTTTTGAAGGAAATTGCGATTTACTACTAATCGCCATAAAAAAATGGAAAAAAAAAAAGAACGTGGGAGAGAACTAAATTAAGTAAATTGTTAATGATGTAAATAAAAACAATGAAAATATTTGAAGAATAAAAATTTCTTGAAATTTGAGGAACATAAACGCTTCGGGGGAGCTAAACAAGATTTTAATTAGAAATAATACTTTCAAAACTTACGTAAAAAGGGAAAAGGCTTATAACAAAATGGTAAAATGACAAAAAATGGTTAGTCATTATGTATTTTCAAATGGTTGATTAAAGTGAAAAATGATTGATCGACTAAAAAAGAAAAATTACTTTAGTTCCAGTTAATCATTTTTTCAATGAGTTGAGGACGTCGGTTTGTTTTATAATTTGTTTCTAAATATTTTTATCAACCCATCATTTCTCACATTATTTAACCATTTGGAATATAATGAGTAACCAATTTTAGTCATTTTACCATTTTGTTATTGAGACCTTTTGGCTTTTTACTTAATTATGTTTCTTCTTCTTAAAATATCTTATTTAGTTATGTTTGTACATTAAGCGAATTTCAACAAAAATCCTGTGTGTAATTTTTGATATGTACATTTCTAATATTAATATATTAGTTAACTCATTTTCTCTCTTTTCAATATATTTCTTTTTCATCTTTTACAATAAATAAGGGTAAAGAATAGATTTCATTAAAAAAAAATGAGATGAAAATGCAGTTTAACCTCATATAAAATCATGTGCGTTGAGTGGACATAAAAATAGAAGAACTAATTGGGAGGTCAATAGCCAAAACCTATGTAGCACGGACACTCTCCGGAAGCCGTGTCGTGTCCGACACTCCGACACGTGTCCGACACGCTCCGACACGTCCCGACACGCTCCGACACGCGGTCAACGAGTGTCGAAAAATCCGACACGTGGTCAACTCTCTCCGACACGCTCCGACACGCGAGTCCCGGAATTCCGACACGCGATTCCGACACGCACGGGGTCAATTTTAAAAATTTATAATACTTGAGGGGTCAAAATATAAATATACACAAAAGAAGTAATAAAAGAAGTAATAAAATTGCTATAAATATACACACACGGGATCAATTTTTTTTTTTCAGTTTTTTTTTAGAATTGTTTTATTTTTTTTAAAAGTCTTTTACTATGAAAGAAGTAATAAAAAATGCTATATATGATAAATAAATAAATTTAAAAATATCATTTCGGCATTTTCTTTAAAAAATGTTTTTTTCCTCTAAGTTTTGTGTATTATTGTAACAAATTAAAATAATGAATGATATTATTTAATATTTTTCGTGTAAATTAATTATAGGCTATTATTATTATTATTATTATTATTATTATTATTATTATTATTATTATTATTATTATTATTATTATTATTATTATTTATGTGTTTATATATAAAAATATATTTAATATATAACGTGTCGGAACGTGTCGAAATTTTCTATTTTTAAGAAATGACGTGTCGGCGTATCGTGTCGTGTCGTGTCACGTGTCGCGTGTCCGTGTCGGTGCTACATAGGCCAAAACAAAATGAAAGTTCCGAGGGTATTGCGTAGCAATTAAAAGTTCGTCGCTACCATCAAAATTAAGGGAATTTGGATTATTTCCCCATCATATAACAGTTACATACTTCATTAAACACTTAGCGTGTTTTTCACTTGCTCAGCTACAAAGCGTGCCGTTTAGCATGAGTTCTAATGAGAGGTGATGATGTTTTGATAGCAAACCTTTTTTTTTTTCATTATTATGGTGGAACATTATGGCAGACATCCATCCTAGTGATAATAAAACTTGTTATGAAGGTCAATCTTTTAGCATAATACTACACACCTCGCCATTATCAACTTTTCGAATTTTACAATGATGCCTTTCATTAATTTTATTGACTGCTTCGATAAGCTCTTGATTTTGTCTAGTTAGTGATGAGATATAGATGTTACATGTTAGTAATTTCATATTTGATCGAAACATAGGAACCCTGACCTTCTAAAGTCTAAATTGATGTGTCATTTCAACTGTGGTCATCATCATTGCAGATGTATTATATAGTTCAATCCTCAAAAGAACTTTTTGCATGTTTCGTAGTACTTTCCGATTTGTAATTTTTGTTTAAGTTTTAAGACTCATAAAAAGAAAGAAGAAAATTTGAGGATTTGAGTGTACTATCATTATAAATTCTAGAATCTATGATGGAGCCGCTTCTCTCCTTAGGCGTCACCGAATTGTAATTGGGGGTCAACAATCCTAGCCTTACGAGATTTTGTACCCACGTCTAATTTTGTATGGGGGAGATAGCCAATAATAGTTTGCCAAAAAATGGACAGAATAGCTTGTTCAATATTGTTATAATAATTGTACCGAAGGACCAATTTGATTTTGTTATGAAAACTTGATGGACTAAAAAAAACAAGTTGAAATTTTAGAGAATAAATTGCACATTCCACAATACCTTAGGGACTAAATTAAACATTTAATGTTATGACTTTCTTTCTTATCAATTAGACAAAAGGATTACATTGAACATAGGAATAAATTAATTACTACATTGAATCAAATTAGAATTTTAAGAATGACAGTACAGACTGCATCAAAATTTTAGAAATTATTAATATCATTTTTCCAACTATAAAACAAGCATGTGCGGGAGCCAGCTCTACCGAATAAGAGCACTTGCTTTTACTTATTTATGTATTTATTAACTATCAACGCTTGCTTTATACAGCTTGATGTTGAAAAGCTCAGCTAATCTAAAGGCTGCCTTCGACAGCAACTCAAAGGTCAACATGAAATGATTGTCATAAGCCCGATCCAATTTAAGATTAGAGAATATGACTCATTTTCTGCGTCTTTCGCAGCGTCATTATTATGAAGAGAAAAAGGCGTGTACCAAGACATGCCTGTCCAATATAGAAGTTGCTCACATGGTTTCATTTTCGGCTAGAAAAGTCACCTCAACATTATTTTTTAGTCCAATTGGACGGAATTAACAGAGTGATTGAATTGCACTAATTCAAGAAATTTCAAGGTCAGACTGCATTTTTTTTTATTTATAAATTTTAAGATTCAATTATATTTTTACGATAGGTTTTAGGATTTCTGATATGCTTATTTCATAATTATTTTGACGTAATGTTTGTTGAATAGGGCAAGGGGCCCATCAGCTGCGGAATAGAGGGGGAAAGGGTGCATTTAGGCAAGCGGGCCCATCGAAGTCACGATTCTCATTATGCAGCCACATAGAGGTTATCATTCGTTACTTGCTTTTTATTAAACCTACAGATCTTATTATTCTTTTTGCCATTTCGGCTAAAAGAACGATCTTGGGGACAGAATTAGGTTGGCCTCTTCCCATGTGGACTACTCGATGCAAACTCATAAGTGGTTCTTAAATCCGATAAAGATGGCTGGATGAGCCTCATGCCATTGTACGGTCTCTAGTTATTGAATATTATAGCGAGGGTATTAGGGCTCAAGCACTAAAGCATATTTTAGAGCCCGTTTAGTCCGCTAAAAATTTTCTCATTTTATTTTATTTTCAGTGAAAATGAAAATGAGAATCTGTTTTCCTTTTTCAGTGATATGATTTCTTTAAAAGGGTGTTTGGTTCATGAAAATGAAATTGTCAATATGAATAATTTTTTTTAAAGATATACTTGGTTGTATTGGTTTTAATATTAAGAAGTGTGTTTTCATCTTATAAGTCAACTTCATTTTCCTTGGAATAAAAATTTTGGAAACTACTTTTCTCTAACTTTGGAGCCTGTAGTTATAAAACTGAAAGCAGTTTTTCTTATTTTATGCGGAAATAATTTTTAATTTGCAATCGAACACGTCTTTAGCACTCTTTTCAATTTCCTTTGAAAACTAGACCGATTTTCTTTTACCCCATATCCCTCGAGCCTGTAAGTTTAGTCTCATTTGATATGTAAACTTTATGCTTGAGAGGTTGGCACTGAAAAAGGCCCTTAGGCAACTCTCTGCCTTTTTTTTTCTCTTTTTGTTTAGTAGATCGCATATCCTGCCGGAGAGACTATACTGCTACTTATTACCGAGTATTCAGTCCTACTTACTAATTCAAATTATTTTTAGAAAACGATATGCTAACTATCTATAAATTCACGGCAGGAAGGTTGAGGAATTTCTTCTTAAAGGTAAGAAGTAGAGGACTTTGGAGTGAAATACTCTCTTTAATTATTTTACTTTTTTGTTATAATTATTTCACATGGCGCATGTGAGTTGGGCTCATATAAAAAGAAAGCATTCAAGGAGTACTTCAATGCTTATAGAATTTTGGGCTTTGCTAGTCTAATAGTATTTATTTATGAGGGTAACAATATGTTATAAGTCACAAATTCTTGAAAAAGTAGATTTCACGGTAATTTCTATTTGTTAGTTACTTGTTCTTTTGTCACTTAAAAACATGCTGTTATTCTCACAGTAGATTAAAGATAGTCATATAAATATTTCTATAGAATTTTTGCTTCCCCTTCTTTTGAGACTACGGTATCATTTGAATTTGGGTTAGTAAATCTTCCACGGCTTGAATTCAGCCTCTTCTTTGGGACTCGGTGAAGGTTGCAATCTGTTCTCCATCACGGTCAGTATTTTAGGATTGTTCAGAGGATGATTTTATATGTCTTGGTCTTTGGACTGAGTTGGGCCGCTTCTCATGGGCTGACCCAAATCCAACCCATTAAACTAAAAATTGTTCCTGGCCTAAAAGACACTAGGGACATGGGCGAACATGAATTGCTTGCTATGACGACAGGAAGAGTGTGCATGGTGGCTGCCGGTTTCTCGAGAGTAAAGAAGACTTAATAAGCCATCTCCAAAGAGTAACCAATCAAAAAGTGTAGTGAGGACCGAGAGTAAGTATTTTATATGTCAGTCACTCGGTCGATCACCGATTTATTATTTGGTTGAAACAAAGATGTCATTCATATATCAAAATGATACTTAAGAGGTACATACAAAGCTTTCAAATTTTAAAATCCCAAATAACTGTTGAACAAAGAAAAATCTAAAAAACGAAATAACAAGGCATAATTTGCAATTAGAAGCATATTCTCATCCCTAAAGAACAAATCTACCATGAGCGCATGCCGAGATCTCCCACTCCATTTGCAATGGCTTGTGGTGCCCATCTAGGTTCAATGTCTCCATCACCATTGCCGTGGTAAGACACCAACATCAAAATGTTGAAAGAACACAAATCACATACCTATAAGGAGCTCCCAAATTTATATCTAGGTCTAGTTCAAGAGAGTAAAACTCTAAAAACTTGACCTAAATCTAAGTTGAGAGAGGAGAGCAACCTAATCTTAGAGAGTTTATGGATCCATGTTACGAACATCCTCCTCGATGGTTGTCAACTAGAAAATGATCAAATTGGTCTCCATGTTCACCCAAGATTAGCTGTACAAATTTATTCACACACAAATTCCTAGGACAAATTGGGAGAAAAAAGAAACATATAGAGCTACAAAAAGGGAAGATTGAGACATAGAGGGAAAGGAGGGAGGTAGAGCGTTGCAGTGAGGTGGCGGCTTCAAGGAAAAATAATTTTAGAGAGAGAGAGAGAGACCCGCCTCACGTTTTGATCGATCGATTAATTGTTTATGCCTCATAGTCATTTCACATGGCGCTTAAATGTAGGAATCGTTGACTTCATTGATTTGCTACTACTGCACATATCGATGTCACATGGTGTAACTATCGCACAAGATACTTTTTCAAGGTTGAGAGGCATTATCAAAAGTGGAAGATTGGATATATATTAAATTTCAAAATTAAGTACTTCAACAGGTTTGTGGCCATGTGATAGAAAAATCTCTATTTTGAGACCAGAAGAATAATGTTTGCGAAAGTCTATCCTTTGAAATAAATTCACAAATTTTGCTTTAAGCATATTTTCTTTTGTTTTCTCCATCATTTTTTTTTTTGGTAATAATCAGGAATAAAAGAGTCAAATTACCCATGAACCAATTGAGTTTGGCATCCTCTACTATGAAGTTAAGCCTTTTTTTTTTTTATAACTATTAATTTGTCGGAAAAATTGTATACTTTACCTTTGAACTTTGGGGCTCTTACACATTTGGCGACGAACTTTCAGAGGTTACACAATATCCCTTGAAGTTTCGTTTTGTTACAGCCATTAGCTCTCTGTTAATTTTTCCATTGGCACTTGCAGTGCACATGAATTTTAAGGGGCAAAAGTGTGCTTTTTGTTTATATATATATATAATTGGAGGAAATCTCTCTTTTACGATTAGTCGCTGAAAATCATGAAAAAAAAATAGAAAATGAGAGAAAAATAAAATAATTAAAATACCAATAGTATAAAAAATAAACTTCGTTAACAACATTAACAGTATAAACGTGATAAATTAGCACTTTAATAAAACTAAATAAATTACAAGAAAAATAACAACACCAATCGAAAAAAAAAAAGGGCCTTGATTGAAACAGGTCGAATGACAAAAATTGGTAACTCATTATATATTTCAAAGGTTTTATCAATATAATCATGATTAAGTAATAAGAATATTTATAAAAACTATAAAAGAAAATGATGTCCTTATCTCATAGAAGGAAATGCTTAACCCAGGTCAAGGTGCTAAATTATTTATTTTCATTGGCTAACCATTTGAAATGCATAATGGATACCCATTTATTATTCAACCTTTTTGTGATTGGGGTATCTCTTCACTTTTTTTTTTTGAACAGAGGGTATCTCTTTACTTAAGTTTTCTTAAAATATCTTATTAGTTCTATTGATATACCAATAACTACAAGTTAATGAAAAATGTAATCCCTAAAAGTCCAGAGCAATTTTGTGTATTTTCTCATATCATTGCATTTATCAATGATTTCGGTCTATTTCATGAAAAATGAATTATTTGAAAAATATATTTTTTAAATGATCACTTATATTGCTTAAAAATGAGTGAAGAAAATATTTTCACTATCTATGAAAATAATTAGAAATAAATGATTGTCATTGACAATAATAATTTTTATCGATTAATTTCAAATAATAATAAAAATTATTTTTATCAAATCATATAGTTTTCTTTTTCGAAAACATGTAGCAGAATGACAACGAACGTTCTGGTGTTAAAAAGGCGGGACCGTGGGCTCCATTTTATGAGCGGTTGTTATCCAATCATTCATGTGGGTGCTCATGTCATTCACTCTCTTTTCCATTTCCAATGGGTCACACGCATTGGACCCACCGCTCTCCCTCTTACCTCAACTTCATTTTCCGAAGATTTGCTGTTGGAATATAATACATGAAAAATGACAGGATTTTGCAATTTATGTCAACACAAAATCACTAGAGAAATAAAATGAGAAATAATAAGGACACCAAAAATTTACGTGGTTTGATTTGAGTATTGGTACCTATATCCATGGGGAGAGCCAGTAACAAATAATCCACTATAATAAGAGAATCGAGGTTTACAATCTCTCACACACTCGAGTGTTTCTCACACCTAGATTTAATTCAAAAACCAAAATGTTTATAAATAAATAATGTAAACTCATAGCACAAAATTACCATATGTTTAAGCTCAAGCAAAACGTTTTATATACTCCGCAAACAATAAAAATCGTTTGCTTGTTCTTCTTCGTACAGCTTTGTTGTTCTTCTTTTTCTTGTGTGCGGCGCTCCTTAGCTTTTTTTGCAGCACACCCCAAAGAAAGAACTCATGTTAGGGTTTTATATGTGTGCCCAACGACCTGGGCCCACCACCTTTTTACTTCAACGTGGACTAGGCTTTTGTAGGGAGGAAATAAATCCTTCTTTTCTTTACATGATTCTGTTGAAGAAAGATAACTTCTACTCTTGAATAACGATAAAGACAATAAAATATGTGAGCCCCCCCTCCCCCACTTTTTTTTTGTCTTGTAGCTGCACATGATGTCTTCCATACTTATTTTGCACGTTCGAAAGAAAAGTCCAAGAAGGAAATTATTTCTTCATCCAATTTCTAATCCTCGGAAGAAAATCTTTATCAACAAATTCGGTTTAACAAATAGTTATCCGAATTCAAACTTGAGACATTAATTTAACAATTCTCTACCTTGGCTCGATGTTTGAAGCCAAGAGTTATAATCTCATCATCCACGCTTCTTTCCCAACGTCCCGACGAAATGCGCTCACTTCTCACTTCTCCATGAGACACAATAGTCTTCAAGCAAAGCTTGAGCTTCACCAAAGAAATAGACTTAGTCATCATGTTTGCCGGGTCATCTACTGTAATAATCTTTTTGACAATAACGTTACCCTTAGCTAAGATGTCTTGGATAGTGGTACTTGATGTTGATATGCTTCTTCTTTTTTTCTTTTTTTTTGGTAAAAGGTAAGTATATATTGAGGAAAGGCCAAATGTACAAAAAAATCTCGTCACCAGAAACTTACACTCCAAATGTAGGAACAAAATGAGTGGAAGGGTGACGAGATGTAAAAGCCATAAGGTGCGGCACAAACACTACATCACCAAAACCAAAAAAGAAGCACGGCATGGACAACCGGCTTCCAGACACGCCACAGGCGAGGAAGAGGACACCGTCGGATCGAACTACTTACAGGTCCCTAGTGAAAATATTTGGGTCTAGGCCCCTTCTTCTCTGCAACCTTCTGTTTCTGAAATTATCTTCGATGTTTCTGAAGGTAATAGTCTTGTCTTGGACCACTTTGAAGAGGTGGTTCTTCATGGCTGGGATCATCAAAGGCTGGTCTCTAAAGATGATGTTATTCTTCTTTTTCCAAATGATATGACAAAGCGTGCCAAAGGAAAAACGGGTAATACACTTGTAGAAATCTTTACCTATCAAATGGGTAGCGGCCCAACAGAGGTTCTCCCTCCAAGTTCTGTTGCACCAAGACAAATTATATTTGAAAGCCCAAAAGAAAGCAATGCCAGCCATGACATAGCAATAAAAAAATAGGTGATCAACAGAGTTGGGCATACTCTTGCAAAACACACAGGCAGCACTTCTAATCTATCATAAGACAGCAGGAGAGCCTGGGTTGGAAGTTTGCGCTTGGCAATGAGCCAAAGATTAAGCTGATAGCGAGGCACTATGGCATTGTCCCACATGAAGGAGTGCCAATGGACTCGCGTTCTCTTCTTCCTGATGGAGTTCCACACCGTTGCCAGCATGAATTGGCCCTATAAGCTTTCTCACCAGCAGCAACGATCCGGGTCACCCGATAGGACCGGGAGAGGATGACCTCTCAATTCAAGCATCATCTTGAGAGCTTGGCCAGCATATGAGAAGAGGTCAACAACATAGGAAGATTAGTATTTGTAGTCGTGAAATCTTGTGATAAGATTTGTGTAATTCCTTTGTGAGATTAAAAGATTATTTCATGAGAAATTTCAGAACCAAACATTGTGTGCATCATTGGGTATAATTGGGACTTAGGAAACCCCGAGAGTGTTTTAATGACATAAATATGTAATTTACTTGTATCGCTTGATCTATAGTGACTTCGTCGCTACTCTCCCTATGGACATAACTCTTTATGACCGAATCACGTAAATCTCGTGTTCGATATATTTTCTTCTTCTTGTCTGTTTTATTGTTCGATCACTCATTTTCCGCAACACTTATAACCGAGCTCTACTATGATATCCAAAAGATGAAGATTCATGTTTTGGCAATCGACGGGGAAATTTTGGCTTGATTATATATGCTCTCGGAAATGTTTTAGGGATTGAGCTGCTTTTTTTGTTATTTCCTTCCTTCTACTCTCTTTGGGGAACAAAGCTGTTGTCATGCATCCATTTGAGGTATGCTTTATATTTTCCTAGTTTTACTAGCTCTAGTTATTGGACTAGTTCCTTTGAATGTAGTGATAAGGTGATGCACAGCCGATGCTCCCACCGTCGTGACTTCCTTGAAAAGATCTTGGAGTTGTAGGTTTTTGACCTTTGAGATTAATAAGATACGTGCGGAAACTTTTCTAGGAGGGTCTAACGTTGTCTAGCCCTTTTTTCCCATTTCGAGCGGAAGAGAGATATCCATCGAATTGAGAATAAGATGATTCGGGTGATGTAGTGGATTTGCGACTTTGCTTCTCGAATAGAGGAGCGTATGCCGAGGGCCAAAGGCCACTCCAAGAGGAAAAGATATGAAGACCTTCCTTGAGGAGAGCCACTGTAGGAAGGTCAGCCTCACAAAAAAGGAAGACATCATTTGCAAAAAAGAGATGTGAAAGACCCATTGTTTACCCCTCTAGAAGAACTTGAAATCAGGCCTCAAAGAACCATAGTGAAAAGGTAAGGAAAGATGGGATCACTTTGGTGGAGACCTCGGCCGCTCGGAAAGAAACCGTGGAGCTCTCCATTCAAAGTAGTTGAAAATTTGAGTGTGCGCACACAAGTCATAATAAGTTGCGTCATAGATTGAGGGAAGCCAAAGGCCAGCAACACACCTTCGAGAAAGTCCCAATCCACAGTATCATAGGCTTTCTTGAAGTCCAACTTTATCGAACATCTAGGGAGATAAGGCTTGAGGTGGAAGCTAGAGAACAGCTCCTGGCCAACAAGATGTTATCCCTAATCCAATTGCCTTTTACAAAAGCAGTTTGAAAAGGGCCTATTGTGCTCTTCAAAGCTAGGGCCACCCGATTAACTAGCACCATTGTAATACACTTGTAAATAGTGTTGCAGCAGGCGATAGGCCTATAATCCTCCACGGAAGTGGCGTTGAGCACTTTAGGAACCATCACCAAGATGGTATTGTTTATCTCCCTCAAGAGTTTTTCGGAGGTGAAAAAATCCATTACTGCAGCTGTGACTAAGGGACCAACCATCTCCCAGTTTTCTATGAAGAACTTCGTTGTGAAACCATCTGGTCTAGGTGCCTTTCCCCTAGGCAAGGAGAAGATAGTGTCCCGGATCTCCAACTTTATAACCGGCCGAGCAAGGAGCGCAGCCTGATCATCTAAGAGTGGATACTTGATAACCTCCCTCAGGTCCTCTAGTGAAGGTCTAACCAGCTCTCGTTGTGGCGCCAAGAGGTCCTCGAAGAACTCTACAAAGTGACATTACACCAGCCGTGGCTTGGTCACCTGGTTCCACGAAGAGTCGAGGACGGAAAGGACTCTGTTTCTCACATGTCTTTTGTTGACATACTGGTGGAAGAACTTGGTATTGTGGTCTCTCTCCCTGAGCCATCTGACCTTGGACTTTTGCCTGAAGAAGGACTCCTGCAAGGCATGCAACTCTGCAAAGATACACCTTTGGTTCTTTTCCACCTTAGCAAGGTCAACAGAAAAATGTTTTTGTTGTAAGTCTGCCTGAGTGGTCTCTGACATCTTCCTCGCATCAAGAGTTCTGGCGAATATATTAGAGAAGGAATCTCTATTGAGCTGCTTGAGCCAACATTCAAGAGCCTTGAGCTTACAAACAAGTCTATACATAGGGACTCCAACCCCTGGGGCATCCCAAACTTGCAAGACAATCTCGTTGAACTTCAGGACTTCATCCAGAAGTCGAAAACCTTGAAGGGCTTTCTCCGAGGAGTCGGACTAAGCACCTTCACCACCATAGGTGAGTGATCCCAGATTCTTGGCGTCAAGAAGGAGGCTTTCGAGTAAGAGAGATCCATACTCCACTTGGCCTTCACCAGAACCTTGTCGATCTTTCTTACCTTCCTAGAAGGCCCCGAGGACGTTGGCCAAGTGTATCTAAAACCAACGAACCTCAGGTCTTCTAGCTCAGCTTGCTCCAAGCATTGTCCAAACTCATCAAAACAAGAGATCCAATCTTCAGAGCCACCGACATAGTCCGATGGATCCTTAATAGTGTTGAAATCCCCCAAGACAAGCCAGGGAGTGTCTTGGAGATGGAGGCTTTTAGAGATGGTATCCTTCTAAAGAAGTCTCCGTAGCGAAAATGAGTGATCCCCATAAACAAAAGGGATACAACAAGCCACCCTAGAATCCAAGCTCTCAAAGTTCCCATGAACTGCCTGCTTGGTAATTGAGAAGGCTTCAAACTTAACCTTTAAGGGGTCCCAACCAACCTAAATTCTGCCCCTAGGGGAGAAGTTGTAGTTTGCAATCCAACACCAATCCCTTAATAGACCTTCAGAAATGGAGTTAAGGCAATTCTATGGCACCTTAGTTTCCAACAAACCAATACATAACAAGTGGTTTGATAAGACCAGGTTACGAACCTCCGCTTGCCTAGTCGGGTCAACAAGGTCTTTAATATTCTAGCAACCTATATACATATGTATAAAAGAGGAAGAGAGTAAGGGTTACCTCCATTTCAGAGGCTTGCGGTGGCTTGGAGGGGGAGCCACACGGGTCGACAGAGGAGGCAGGTCTGGGAAGAGCGCCAAGAGCTTATCTTGGATAGTCTCCTCTCTCCTCCTAGTTGGAGGAGCCTTCGGCGATAGACAAGACGAGAGAAGATCATCATCTTAGCTACCAAGGTGATTGGTCGACCCGTCTGACTCCGCTCCACTACCTGGGTCTGCTACCGAAACATCAAGAGGATTGATGAGATCTTCCTCCGCGGTAGAGCCAGGAGCATCCACCTTGGTGAGGATCCGAAGCCCACTTTGAGCCTTACAAGTAATGGTTGAGGGCAAGCTCTTGACAACTGCCGCTTTTTGCTTGAGGGATCGCCCCTCATCTCCGGAGTTAACCGGATGGGCCAAGCTCATCTCCTTAGGAGGGGGAGATTTCTTCTTCTTTCCCCTAACTTGTTTCCAACCCAATTCAGCCTCTCTAGTATCTTCCACCAACACCGGAGTAGTCTCGGGGGGTCAAACCTCCATGGGTGGGGAGGGAAAGGCCCGAGCTTGTTGCTGGCCCTACACCACCATTAGACCAACTGAAGAGGCCGTACAAGTGTGTCCAAAGGAGCCACACTTCAAGCATTCCGCTGGCTTCCACTTGTACTCGATGGCAATAGACCGAGCCACTCCATTAAGTCTTACCTTGACCAAAGAGACCCTCGGCTAATTAAATTGAAGCTTAACGCAAACTCTTGCAAAGAAAATCATTCGAGTTTGCTCCGTATGTTGATCAACATACAGAGGTTTGCTAACGGTACTCGCGATGGCGCTAATTGCCTGGGCTGTCCAAAGGTCAAGAGGTAGGTTCTTCAAGCGAATCCACACTAGCACCTTGGTTTGCTTTTCCCTCTTTAACTTTAGAAGAGGCTTCCATTGTTGCAATACGAGCGGAACCCTTGCAACCATTATAGGTCCATCTTCCAAAATCTTCCTTCTGAACAAGGGGTCAGGGACACGGAAGAAAAAGAATCCCTGGTCATTGGCGAAGACCTCAACAAGCTTTGGTCCTCAACTATGCTTGAGTGAGAGCTCCATGAGTTGGAAAGGCAAACTCTTTCCTACATAATATCCAACAAGGCACTCATGCCATTTGGGATCCACCGCATCCAGCACCTCTTCAGGGAGATTCACCATAAGGACATCATCCTCAAATGAAGGAGGAACAAAGTCAAGTCATACCTTTTCGCTGCAAGCTTCGTGACATTTATCCACATCCGGGCAGCTGGGGCCTTTGAGTCCCTCAATTGCTTTTGCGAGGCCTAGGGTCGTTTGGAAGCCGACCTCGCTCTACTTCGTCCTCTCGAATGCCTAGCACGAGTCACATCCTTGGGACGACCATGGTCTAAAATCTTTGTTGTCGTAGAAGCCTTGCTCATGAGCAAGGAGGTTGGCCTCCTTGTTTTGAGTGAGAGGGCTAGAAGCCTTCTCAATTCTAGCATTCAACTGGGCCGCATTACTCGGCTCACCAACCACAGAAGATGGAGCAGCCACAACTACAACAAACCAAGCCAACTACCACCCGAACCTCTACAGTACAGCCATAAAGAGAACTATAACAAGTACGAGGCTAACCGGGCTAAAGGCAGGTGCTGAAGAGTCCAAATGACCCCTGTTAGAACCCCGGAGTAGCAGTCGTCATACACTCCAGGGAGCCCGAGTAGAGGATGCAATCGCAACTCGAGAGGAAGAAGGGTAGCTCGATAAGGGCCGCAGCATGGCGGGGCTTGATCGGGTTGATGGAGGGTGCTGAGATGCTTGTATACCCTTTCGAGGAAGGCCGGAGTCACACCAGCAGCCGCACCACTTGGAATCGAGCAGCACAGCAATAGGGCGATTCACGGAGTTAAAGGGTAGCTTGGATCTCACAAAAGAGAGGGAGAAGGCCAAAATCGTTTGGTGAGAATCGAGGGGTTTACCAGAGGAGGCAAACCCCCAAATTTCGCGCTTAAGGAAAGGCTGAAGTGGCCGGATCGAGCAAAAGACTAGCTGGCGTGAATAGGGCAAAAATGCAGCAGTGGAGAGGGTGAGTGAATAGTAAACTGAGAAGAACCAAATGGCCCCGTTTATATGCTTTGTTTGCTTGTGATAAACTGGATTATATGCCAAAAATATCGCACCTAGGTTATCACAGTGTATATCCATACTTTTTTGTTCTAACCCAAAGTCTGAGAGAAAATTTTATAACCATATGGCCTTTTTTGCTACAAAAGTTAGCGCCATGTACTCTACCTCAATCAAAAACAAGGCAACGTGATTCTGTAAGGATGTTTTCTAACTAATTGCACCACCTGCTAGCGTAAAACACATATCCTACTAAAGACTTGCGATCATCCAAGTCACTGGCATGATCCGAATCCATAAAACCAGTGGTTTCATTGCCATTGCTGTCCCTATGATACACTAAACCTACGTCTGTTGTATCCTTCAAATATCTGAGGATCCACTTCTCAGCTTCCTAATGGTTAAATTCCAAGAGATATATTAATGTGAACTTATCTTGAGTTCAAAGTTTGAACTTAACTTGGCTTCTCTCTCTTTTCCTCTTGGGTGTGTGGCCCTTTCCTTGTGGGCTCCAAAGTCCACATTTCACACTTAGGTATTTAGAGTATGATTGGGCCTAGGCTATAGGGACACCCTTTTCCACCCATCATTTAATGCGTTCACATTAGTTCACATTTGTCCACACTTATTTTTCTAAGAAAGTTTGACTAGTCCAAGTTTCATACTTGTCTTCCAAGGCTAAGGCCTAATGTGCCATGTGTCCATCTTAGTTGATGCTCCTTAATTAAGTACAAGACGATGTCATTAAATGCAACTTGGAATATCTCAGTTTTGAAGGCCTTGTCATCAGGCATGGACTAATCAAGTTTGATCACAATCGACTATCTTATTTGGCTTGAGGTTCATGCCCAAGACATGATCGGAGGAAGTGGACACAACCGGGCTTAACTGGTGAAACCAAGTTCAGACTTCTCTTTTACCATGTAAAGGGCTCGAAGTTGAGGATGTTACACTCATAATCACAAAACAAATAATTACAATCAAGAAACTAAGACAGTATGTATAGTTGATCAAATTTGGCTTCGGGATCGGCCTTTATGATTCATGCAACGATCCACTTAGGACACCTACCCAATTCATTTTTTATGACTTATAGCTATTGGGCACTATGTATGCTTTCACATGGCAACCGACACTAAAAGTCCTTAAAATAGGTTCTAAGCGTACCTGAAAGTATCATACGAGATCTTGCATCGCACCTATGCATATATCTAAAAATCACATGCATAGTTGAAAATAAACAAAGGCAAGCTATTAGGCCCTGGTTCTCAATCACTCAAGCAATTTTAGTGAGCCAACACCGAATCATATATTCGATCATGAAATGCCAAACCCAATCACATGCGTTTAACAAAAATGAACACATCAAAGCTTAATTGGTTCAAATGATGCCAAAACTCATTTGAGAAGGAATCAAACAATGGATATTAGAAAATTAATTAATGACATGGTGAAATTATGTCACGGTTAACTTGGGTGCATCAATGGGCACACTGATCAAGCTTCGCAGGCACTCTAAATATGGTCCAAACCCATGAATGAAAATTTCATACATGGGCATCACATAAATGAAATTAAAGTTCAAATCAACTACTATATGAAATTCCAAATTCGTTTCACACATTCAAAAAGTCTGAAAAGCATGGTAAAATGATTTTTATTTTCCAAGAATTCTTTTTTTATGAAGTCCAGAAAGTACAGATCAAAATTTGTGAAGACAAGCAATCTCAATTTAGCATGCAAGATATTCTAGAAAAAATCCTAGAAATCATAACAAAGAATCACAACAGAAATTATCAAATAGGCCAAATAGCATCAAAGCAATTAAGGCAGGACCTATGGATAAGTGGCGCTAGGAAAATTACAAAAATCAAAGACACCCACAAGGACCAATTTTAGGAAGGGAGTTTCCTAAGATGAGCTACTTATGAATTTATAAAAATTCAAGAACATATAACATCACATCAAAAACATAATAGGACAACAAGATATCATGGCAAATGAACAACAACTTGTCCTAGTAAATGATGTCTAAAATTTCTGAAATTTCATCACCGTATAGATGTGAGAAAGAAAAACAAATTTTGTTAAGGACCTGACCTTGGAATCCTTACCGAAAAATTCATACAAAAATAACAAGAAGTCTAGTTCAACAAGGGCAAAACAGTAGTTTCGAATTTCACTAATAGTAGATTTCTAGGTAAAATTTGCAAAAATGAAAAACAGGCCAAACAACATGCAAATGATGCAAAATTAACGTCATTGGAAAGATTAAGACTTGCCCTAATATTTTCTAAGAGATGTCAAGTTTGATTAGGGTCGAATTCATGGTCGAATGATGACAATTGAAAAAGTGTAGAAATCAGTCATAAACATGACATAATATGATGCATAATACTTGGTTTGTTAAGCCACCTAAGCAATACATGTACATGAAAATTATGAAATTTGAACATAATGTAGGGCTAAATGCAACGAACAAGTTTGGTTAAAATCTTTAACCCTAAATTGATGTACAAAAAGTCATACAAATTCATTAACATTGATAGGTAACCTGTCATTAAAGACAAAATGCATGACAACTTCAATTATGACATGTCAATTTGGTGTGTGATTTTCACATGGTAAATGATCTTTAAACGAGGCATACCATACATAATTACAAAGTTTGTGATATGCTTAAACAAAAATGTTTTTATATGTACATGACCAATATCAATTGCAGCAAGGGTTGCACAAAACATGCGTTATTTTCAATGATCTAATGACATGTTAAAATCCTACAAAATTCCTACATGTAGAATGCAATGTCAAGATTATTTTCCACCAAGTAACCAGAGTCTAATTTGATTCACAAAAACCTACTCGAAAATGAGAAAATAAGACAATGCAATGAACACCACAAAATGCAGCAGTTTGAACATGCCTTCACACAAGCGATTGACCAAGTAAACAATGATCATTTAGCAACAATTATATCTAATTAGAAAGCTTATGATGCATACTACAACTTTTGTGAAGGATGGTAAACGATCTATATAGGTCAAGAAGACAATATGCATTTTGTCATTAAAGACAAAATGCTTGACAACTTCAATTATGACATGTCAATTTGGCGCATGATTTTCACATGGTAAACGATCTTTAAATGAGACATACCATACATCATTACAAAGCTTGTGATATGCTTTATATAGGTCAAGAAGACATCATTCGTTAATTTTGCTCTTAAGGAGCTTAAACAAAAACGTTTTTATATGTACATGACCAACATCAATTGCAGCAAGGGTTGCAAAAAACATGCATCATTTCAATGATCTAATGATATGTTAAAATGCTATGGAAATTCCTACATGTAGAATGCAATGTCAAGATAATTTTTCATCGAGTTACCAAAGTCTAATTGGATTCACCAAAACCTACACAAAAACGAGAAGACAAGACAACGCAATGAACACCACAAAATGCAGCAGTTTGAACTTGTCTTCACAGAAGCGATTGACCTAGTAAACAACGATCATTTAGCATGAATTATACCTAATTAGAAAGATTATGATGCATACTACAGCTTTTGTAAAGGATGGAAATCCAATCGAACAAATTTATCACCTCATTTTGGAGCAACCATGAGTCGGACTCTAAAACGGAAAATAGCATAATGACGACTTTTCAAGGTTTTTCCTAAAAAAATATGCTTAAAAAATTGTAGAAAAGAATATGTTATGACCAACACAATTTCTTACAACTTTCATGAAAAACTATCTCCAAAACCTCAACACAAAAATCAGTAGAAAATCAGAAAATAGAACACATTCAAAAACCATGACACCAGAACATCATGTAAATTTGGCAGAATCATTCAACTTCCGAGATAGAATTCAGGTATCAAATGAATTCCATTCAAGGTTTGTACCTTACCAAATAGAATCTTATCGAATATAGATCATATGTCTAGAACATCTTGAGGCCAAATAACGAGGTTTAGGACCTCAGATCGGCCCCAATAGGAAGTCACTTTCAAGTGTATAATTTTTGCATAACAAGATAGATCATGTAAAATCATGTTCAATCTCATTTTCAATCAGCACAACATCATCAAATCTCATCATATAGCATCCAAATCTTAGTCCTTGGTTCAAATCCTAGCCTTGATCAACTAGTTCGATCTTGTTTCATTGGATTCAAGTTATGACGATTTATCTTTGCAGGATTTTGATAAAATGAGCTTGATCGATCGATGATCTAAACTCCAGAATAGATCTTGAGTGTCGAGGATTGTCAGATATAGGCCAAGGATCGGTGGAGGGGCACATCACTACCTATCGGATTGTCGATTCGCGGTTGAGGAAGAACCGGTCTAACTCGGACCCGTTTCAAGCACCAAAGGAAGATTGGCTACCGAAAGGTGTTTCGGCAACTATCCGGCCTAGCCCTAACCACCACGAATCGGGGATAGATCTAGGAGTTGATCAGCGGTGGTTGAACTACCTAGGGTGGGCACTGGACCACCAATCAGGGCCGAGGAATTGAATGGGATCAATACTGAAGTGGACACCAATGATTTGCCACCATGAGAAAGAGCCGCTGGACAGGAGACTCTAGATAATGACTGGTGGTTGGTGCTCCAATGGTGATGGGCTGACGAAGGAGGATGCCGAGGGGGTAAGAGGCGACCGATGGATTGCTGACATGAGGCCAGTAAATAGCGGTCCGCCCGGATCCCACGAGTGAATAAAAAGTTGGATCTACATTGGATCTCACCTGAATCGCCCCATCTATCTTCCTGAGGAGAGGTTTGGTTTCAAACCCGGTTCGAACAGGAGAAGTACGCCATGCTAATGTGCCTTGGATGATCCACATCTTAGGGTTAGGCGCTGATGAGCACATTGAACTATCCATGTGGCTGAGAGCCCTCACAGCCTAGGCACAACGACGCAATTATCAGGGGCGCGCTCTACCATTGAGCTAATAGCCTGTTGTGCGGGCCTCCCGCCGGTGGAAGGAAGATGGGCGAAGTGCTAGAAAGAGGGAGGGAAAGAGAGAGAGTGAGAGAGAGACAGGGTTTGAAAAATTTCCAGATCTAGAAATATGCACCAAATAAACCTCCCATAAGTTTTGGAGGGAAAAATGCTTATATAGTCTCCCTTTAAGATTAAATCTTGACCATTAGTTCGATTTGACGATTGAAACTTGATCAAATTGCTTAATTAAGTTCATTAGGAGTTAATCATAGTCAAAATGTACCACATGATCATCCAGATGGTGTTGATGTACCAAAATCGAAAGTTTAAACCAAATTTGTGATTAAAGCCTAATTAGGGGTAATTTTGCAATTTCACAAAATCTAAGGGTATGAAAATTTGAAGGGCATAAGAACGAAATACATGCGACAAGGAACCTAGGGGTGATCGCCGGCCACTGATAGTTGAATGGCGAAGGGCCAAACTGACTTCCTTTGCCAGTGACTGGTTAGACTGATCGGACTGGTCCAAGACGATTTGGTAACGGCTTAGGCAACTTGGCCATTGGGGCTCTAAATTTTATGCAATTTCATCCCTCAAGGACCAAATTGGAATGAAAAACTTATTCAATTTGAGGAAAAATGGCTCGATTGTAAAGAAAATAGGCTAATTAAACCATATAAATGCGATTCAGTAATTTTCTATTGGCCTGATTACTTGATTAACATGAAAAATAATGGACCTATATCATGGGTACTTGCAATTGGACTTCATAGACTAAATTGGACAATTTCATGTAATTTCTTAATCAAAATCACAAATTAATCAAAATTGAATTCAATTAATATTGCGAGGCACCTATTCGATTAATTGCCTTTACCTAGGGTAACATATTGTATCCAAATTGACTTTGAATTCATGTCACAAGTCTTAATGCTAAAAAAAAAAAGAAAAAAGATCAAGGTTTGATGGTGAAATTGATCCTTAATTTGCGAAGTTAAACCTAAGTCTTGAATGGATCAACTTGAATTTCTTTAATTGAAGTTCATTAGCTTGGTTTTTCTATATTCAAGAAAGTAAAATTTCTCAAATTGAATGGTTCCCCAATGAATCTCTTTAAATGGACTCAAGATCTGGACTTATCTTAGGATATAAAACAGAATGGAAGTGTCCGTTTGCAAATTATGAAGATTTGATTTGGACCCTTAATTAGGGCTGAAAGTGACAATTCATATTTCGACATGACTGTTCTTGACACTAAGTGTATGAGTGAATGGGTAATGATCACTAGATCAAATGCCATAAAAGGAATTAAGTCTAATTATAACTAGAACGAAAGTAATTTTATTTTTGGTCATTTTTTAATCTAAAATCAAAAAATTCATAGAACAAAGTTCTTAATTGATTTTCGCAAAATTTTTTACGCTAAAATCAAATTGAAACTAAAATGGAATGTTTTATAGAGTTTTGAATTTTTCAATTTTTTTGATCAAAGATTTGACTAAAAAGTCAACTATTTAGTTCACTTTTCCTAAAATATTGATTTTTGAGTAAAAAAATCTTTGAAATTTTTGAAAATTAACTTGGCCAAAGTGAAATTAGGATTTTTAGGATCTTTTTGTGTTTTGACCCAAGGTTGACTTTTGGTCAAAGGATTGAAAAGAAAGTCAATTCAAAACTTAACCATTTAACTTTTTGGGTTTTCAATGGAAATGAATAGGAAATTGTTTAAAAATGATAAGGAAAAAGAAAGAAATGGAAAACAACACTTTTTGGTCGAAAAATGGGCTCCGTCACGATCAGAAACACTAATATCAATTTTTCAAATTTTAGTGATGCGTCGGATAAAAATTAGGTGTCAACAATTATCAAATGGTTGTTGTTGTGACATCACTAGTAATCTAATTTCCTTAGCATTGATACAGACATTGTCTTTGGCCAATCTTTAGATTCGTCGATGCTATTTACAAACAAAATAGTCTTCCAATCTTTTTCCTTTATGGGCATCACTTTTATTATTTATACATTGTTATGAACATTTGCAAATACCATAGTAAATATTATAGTAAGGATAGTTTTACGATCATCAAAGATCTCCTTGACACTACTGAGTTGTAATAATAGTAGAGTCAAGTGTAAGAGTAGCTGCTGTGTCATGATAGTGTGATTTATTGTGTAAAAGAAACAACACTTGCCAATTGTAACTTATTATGCTAATTACTAGTGGATTTCAACCTTGTCGTGATTCGTAGTCTGGGAGTGGACGTAGGCTTGGGGATAAAATCGAACCGCTATAAAACTCATTGTGCTATCTTTTTTCTCTTTATTATTGGCATCACTCGATCATTAGGAGCACACCTAATTATCAAATTTGTTCATTAGTAGCTTTCTAGATTCCGTTAATCTATTTGTTGCTGATGAAGTTTTAGCTCGTTATATTCCACAAAAGTTCTTCATATTCTCATTCAACTTATTTATCCTCTTCTAGGTTGTATTGTTAGCCACAACACATTACTATAATGGATGACCTCTTATGAAGTGGTTATTTGTATGCTAAAGAATAAAATCATGAGACTCGGTCTATGACATACAAAAGCTAGCAATACCTTTTGTAAGTTAGTCTAGAGGTGTTACCATATGGTATCAAATTGGTGTACTATTGGGGGATGAACCATACGGAAGTTGTTAAGTTTGTAAGAACCTGATCCGACATGGGCAAGAAGTGATATTTAGGGCAAGAGTGCCTTGACAAAGGGCAACCTTTGACACGCTTCTAGGACAACAAAGGGGGCAAGAATTAATTAAATTACAAGCAAAGTAGGGGAAGACCGTTCTTGGGTATAGTATGATTAGTTAAACCAAATACATTGATAAACTCTATTGGACACCCTAATACTTTTCGGTATAGTTTTGATCGCTTTACAAAGTTCATGAAAATTGCCTTATTTTTTGTTAGATGAGTCTAAAGACATACAATGTAAAAGCATAAATTCTCAGTTATCTCCCCAAAGGTAGCTAGGTTGATTAGATGCCAATCAAATAATTACGTATCCCATCCTTTTCGGTGAAGCAAAACCTAGGCATATATAATATATTTTATTACTTTTTTGATATCATATGTAACTGCTTTTGATCATCTACTAATTTTCTGTAATTTTATAATATAGCTTATCAGTAAAAATACTGCTATATCTTTTTGTGAGATCTTCTTGAAGAATTATAAAAACGTCACATAATATTGAATCTCCTTAAGCAGCTCATTCAAACACTTATTGCCATCATCAATTCAAAGTTTATTCTCTCTAATTATATTGTAAAAGGAATTATGTTTAATTATTTATCTACTCATATCTAAATAATTTAATAGTTTATAGTAATATGCCCTTAATTCTGTTTTACATGCTTGTTGCCATGTAAATTTCAAATGAAAAATTAGAAAGGTATCTCATTTAAAGTAATCTATAATTATGCATTTTATCATAACAATCGTCACTAATTATACATTTAGTCATATTCACTTAGAAACCTTATGACATTAGGGAAATGTATATAAATTAAAATATGTTTGTCTATAAAAATTATGTAATCATGGTTTTTATATTTGCTAAAATTAATTTTATTGATTTTTTTAATATTCATTAATTTTATAAATGACACTTAATTTTCGAAATAATCTTTTCATATCTTCTTGTCAAATATCGACTAATAATCTTAGATGTAGAATGTCTACGATCATACTATGTTACTTTATAAGCATTTAGAGTCTCTTACTATAACTTATATGTATGAATTTGTTCCATCACCTTTTTCTTTCATTGACTTAAAAATTCAGCCTATGTAAGTTCATAAGATTTTGTTCTCATCAACTTGAAAAATCACACCGCCGCCTATGGTGGCCTAATTGGATAAGAGCTCCCATGACATCTACCTAGAATGGAGGGGTTCAAATCCCGTAGGACACACGGGATATTAAGCGCGACGTCGGGGTGGTGGGTCCTCCGCTAGCGTCACTCCAGGGTTTACCCGCTAGCTGCCAGCTGTACGGGTTCCCTGGGTATCAAAAAAAAAAAAAATTGAAAAATCACTATAATTTTTAGAGGAAAAATAGGCACAATCATGGGATATAACTTTCGAAACATTTATATTTTCTTTTTAAAATTTTGATTTATAAATTTGTTCCATCTACTTAGGAGATCGGCCTATAGATATCAGAATCTATGTTGGGAAAACTCCTGATATTATTTTGAAAAGGGCTATGAATGTGTGCATTGGTTATGTAGAGCCAAGTGATAGATGAACAATGTGATTGTCCTACATAAAAGGAGTCCTCTATTGGGTCTTGTTTCAATAAAAGGACACGTGCATAGGCAAATTGAATAAAAAAAAAGATTCTCAGCAGAAGCAAAAATGCCCATAAACGTATCTCCAAAATATTGTTCACGCATTTTAATGAGAAGCACTTGGAAATGAAATGGTGACTAATCATATTACCCTTAAACCATGCTAAAAAAGTTTGGTTCGAACATTCTTTAGATCCAAACCTCAAAATGTCTAATTTCTTGGTAGCATGCCTAAAGAATTCTAGTTCTAATGTTCTTTAGGTCTAGCCCCACAAGTGTTGGACCTTTAGTTCAGACATATTACTAATCTCACATCAAACAGTAGAGAGAAATTGAGAGAGTTCACTACTTCAATTATGTTAGCAATTGCTCTCGTGTGTGACTAATTTGATTGATCACTATCATCACTCGATCATCCATTGATCCACTCTCTCAATTGCCTCTAATAATTAGTCTCGGATTGCATTTATTTAAATCGATTCGGCTCATTAACTCTAAAACCATTTTAGAGTATTGATTTGGCCATAGCATTTGAACTCGCTTTAGACTTTGAATTTGACATTGGTTTTGAAACTGTTTTGAGCATTAATTTGATCGTTAATTTGTAACCATTATAGAGTATTATTCCAAGCATTAATTTTGTAACCTTTACAAAATTTTATTCTAGGCATTGATTTTGTAAACATTAAAAAACTTTAATTCAACTGTTAAGTTTGAAACTGTTTAACAACATTGATTTGGTTGTTTGATTCTAAAACCGTTTTAGATCATTAAACTGCCCATTAAATTTAAAACCATTTCAAATCATTAATGTGGCCATCAAGTGTGAAACCTTTTTAGATCTTTAATTTGGCCGTTAAGTTTGAAATTGTTTCAAAACATTGATATACCCTTTGATTATGAAACCATTTCAAATCATTAATTTGGCCATTAATTTTGTACTGACTTCAGATCATAAATGTGTTCATTGATTCTGAACTAATTTTAGATTTTTAATATTTTCATAATGTCTGGAGCCATTTCAGATCTTGAATCTTTAGTATGATTCAATCTAATCACTGCAATTGCAAATGCATTTACAATATTGTTTTTTTTTTCATTCAAACATCATTCTTAGTTAGTTATGGTGCGTGACATCATCTAGGTTTATCACTGAATTGGTGATAAGACTTGTATTAATACATTAGCACAACTAAGAGAACTAATTGTCCCTATCAATCTCCAATTACTACAAACCATGAGTGACATATAGTAATATGTCATGGCTATCCAGACAATGTGAATATTTTAGGAACATAATGAATCTATCAGCTTTGGTGACCGTGTAATTTAATCATTCTGTCTCATTATGTCCCTATTGAATAAATGCCGTGGAATTGTTTATCAATCTAACAATTCGATCTTATGCCCAAATCTAATCGACATATATTTCTACGAGATATGAACTATTCATTTTCAATTACAGCCTTGATCAAGGATTTCAATATAGTGTCGCAATTAGATCACATAGGAGGATCTTCTCTCTTGTATATCTACATATATAACACGAAGATAGATTCCATATTGTGTATGCATGTACCTTCGTATATGAGAAAACTATGACCATCAAGTACAGAGACAGTTCGACGAAGTGTTAATTTGCATACTTGTGAACCACAACAATTCAACATATAAGTCAGCATTGTGCCTTAATTCTAAGGATTTTACCCAAGATCAAAGCCCGAACGATTAGTCATTGACCCTACTTAAAGCTTTCATGTTGCCAATTGTTGTATGCATGTCATGTTCAATGAATTTGTTCGAGATAAGCACTTGTGATCTAGCTTGGGTATCACAATATCCAATGACTTGTGACTCATCATCCCTTGAGGTATCTAATACTCAATGGTGAAGGTTAAGAACACACCGTCTCAACAAGATCATCAACATCCTCTTAATGATCTATCAATAGGGAATTATGTAAAAGACTCGGTGTAATTATAAACCTATCACATATATTCTTAATACTTTAAGTATAGGTTCAGTTGCAACTGATCTCATAAACCTATTCATATAAATGGGACCACCAATGGAATATTCCTTGCCATTAAATAAATAATGCAACTTAAATCTCTAACATGTAACTATTACAGAGATACTTTAGGACATATAGCTAACATCCTCTGTCTCCATTAAGGGTGAACAAGGTATTGTATGCAAAAGATGTCTAAAAGCTGGATGGATTTGAGTAGAAGGTGAATAAGCTATTGAACAAGGAGTTAGTGAAGGCTTGGATGCACCGTAGAAGGTGAACAACTTAGTAGAACCAAGATATGTTGGTACATTTGGAAGAATTATAGAGTAAAAGGTAAATGGTAACTTTCAACAAAAAGCTTGAAAGGATTGAAAAGAATGTTGTGGAAGTAGCTCTTGCTACCAATGAAGTGAAGACTAGTTGACGTGCTTCTACATTTAAGAAGAACCATATCTTCTTCTAATTTGATTTGAATTCTATTTCACTGGTTTTGATCCCCATGAAAATCTTTCACCAAATGTCACACTTTGGTTTTATTGTAGGAGACTCAAGTTTTGTGTTGACTTTAGATGGAGAATGTCAAATGTAGGAGGAAATTTTATTTATCAACTCATATATACAATTCTGACAATAAATACTTAGATGACTCGAAGATGTTATGAAATACATGAATGAATAGAATACATGAATAAATATTCATTATATTCATCTTATCCAATGTACTTATTATGGTACATTTGTATCAAATGTTCTAAGTACATCTCCCTATATAATGAACGTTCGTCTCCCTTATCCTGTACATGTATCATTCGATACATTGATATTAATAGTAAGTACATTCTTGTTCTTCTATAAATAGGAGTTTAGTTTTGATGTACAATATACAATCACACAGAAACACGACATTGAGATATTAGAAATAAAGCTCTCTCATCTTGCTACTATCTCTAGTGTTCACTTGTTTTCTCTTCTTTAATCTCTTCTCTATTATATATTCACCACGCGATATTTTACAACACGTTATCAACACAAAGATCTACCGATTGAGTAAGTAATTTTTGCAAGGTGGGTATTCTTTTTATTGATCAATTTATACTTCATCTTCTTCTATCAATTCTTCATTTTTATTTTTCTTGGCCCGAAGCCAAAATTTTAAATCTAAAAGTATCCTTTTGCTCCTGAAGTAGCGGTGGATATTTGGAAATCCTTTTAATTAATTTAAGGATTTATTTTTGCAAGGATTATGGCAAATATTGAAAAGCCCAAATTCCACATCCTGGAAGTGAGTGGAAATAATTATCTATCCTGGTGCCTTGACATGGAAATGCACCTCCAAGGGCAAGATCTCGCTAATACAATTACAGAGGATGGAACCTCAAATGAAAAGGATAAAGCAAATGCGCTGATTTTTATTCGCCGTCATTTGCATGAGAGCCTGCAGACTCAATATTTATCCATCCGAGACCCGCATATCTTGTGGAGGAGGTTGAAGGATAGGTATGATCATACCAAAATTGTTATCCTCCCTTAAGCACAATATGATTGGCAAAATCTTAGACTGCAAGATTTTAAATCAGTGTCTGACTATAATTATGCTTTATTTGATATCGTTTCTCGGCTAGAGTTATGCGGTATCAAACTCACTGATGTAGAATTGCTTGAGAAAACTTTTTCCACCTTTCATGCTTCGAATATTATGAAATTTGCCACATATTCTGAATTAATTTCTGTGCTTCTTACTGCCGAGCAAACTAATGAATTGCTGCTCAAAAATCATGATCTTAGACCTACTGGCTCAAAAGTATTGCCTGAAGCACATGCTAACTTTGAGAAAAATACTGGCCATTTTAAGGGATATAAGCACAGGCAAGAACATAATCCTAGAAGGGATGGCAAGAAATTTAACCGCCCTAGGAAATCAAACTTTGGCCTGAATCATGGCAAAGAAAAGAAGCCAAAGAAGGTGATTAATGAAAGTATTTGTCATCACTGTGGCATGACTGGGCACTGGTCACGTACCTGTCGTACGCCAAAACATTTTGTTGACCTATACCAGGCATCTTTAAAGAATACGGGCAAGCGTGGTGAATCTCATGCCATTGAAATAAATCCTACCGCCATAACCACTGTTGAAACCAATAATATTTCCATTGGTGGGACTCCTCTTGCTCCTGAAGTAGCAAATGCATCCCCAGATGTCTCTGATTTCTTTGAGGACCTTTAATTACTTTGATAAGACATTAGATTTGTGGATGATGATTTGAATTTCGAATTTTATGATTCTAATAATTTATTTTTAGTTGTTTCGCTTTAGATATATTACTTATTATTATTCTTTCATATGGTTATGAAATACTTATGAACCTTATATAATATGTATTTGACTCTATAACTAAAATGCAATATTGATTAACCCCAGAAGTGGTTATATGGCTCAATTGAGGGGGAGATATTATGAACTATACATTGCAGCATTGATATGCAGCGAGTTCACAAGATGCAATAATGATTAGCCCCAGGAGTGGCTATATATGCATTGCACTTTTTTTTCTTTATGTCCGGTTTTTTCCCATAGGGTTTTTCCGGCTTAAAGTTTTTAACGAGGCAATTAAGGCATCCATAAAAGGGAGAGATCATAACATTTGTGCTCTGCACTCTTTTTCCCTTTTGTCCAGTTTTTATCCCACTGGGTTTCTCCGGCTTAAGGTTTTTAATGAGGCAGTTTGATTCGATGCACATTCGTAATGAATATGATGAATATTCAAGGGGGAGTGTTATGAAATACATGAATAAATATTCATTATATTCATCTTATCCAATGTACTTATTATGGTACATTTGTATCAAATGTTCTAAGTACATCTCCCTATACAATGAACGTTCGTCTTCCTTATCCTGTACATGTATTATTCGATACATTGATATTAATGGTAAGTACATTCTTGTTCTCCTATAAATAGGAGTTTAGTTTTGATGTACAATATACAATCACACAGAAACACGACATTGAGATACTAGAAATAAAGCTCTCTCATCTTGCTACTATCTCTAGTGTTCACTTGCTTTCTCTTCTTTAATCTCTTCTCTATTATATATTCACCACGCAATATTTTACAACAGAAGACTAACTATTCTTGGGCATAATTCTACCAGAATTTAATCAATGACACAATTTGGACACCAGTAGCTAGATAGTCTATGCTTCGAACTTAAACTATGCCATAATTTAATTTATGACATAGCTTGTTTTAGGTGTAAAGCTGGAATCTAATCAATAATAATATCCTTGGATAGGAAACACAATACCGAAATTTAATTGATAACGCCATGCTTGTGGAACAACACTAGAATTTAATCAACGATACTAGACTAGATAGAGATGCATGCCAAAATTTAATCAACAACAAGAATCTTAAAAGCTACAACTAAAATGCGATTTAAAAAAAAAAGTAAAGATAGTTGTTGTGTTGTACGGGGGGCTTCCTCACTGAATAGGTTGTGGTATTTATGGGACGGGCTAGAAATCATTAGTCAATTTCTTTTCCTTGGGCACCACTCTTGATATTCTCCATCTTTTTAAATTCTTCTTAGCACCCTTGTCCATAAGCAACTGTCTCCTAACTCCTCGACAATGCTTGCACGACTTGCTCATCAAGTAAATAACTACCCCCCATTTTATGCGCATTTCTCGTAGTAGCTGTTTTCACTCAAGTCCTAATGCTAATTTCACTTAATCTTCAAATTTAGTGCACTATTCCTATAGCCTAACACGTGGCAATCAATTACCCGGTCACCAACTCTATGATTTGCTTCTAGAATCCCATCGAGACTCAACTTAATTGGTCTCCACGAAAGCTGTTTGCCCTTAACTTTGTGGACCAAAATGGGGCGTTTCACTTATTATTTCCTCATGGTCAACACGTGATTCCGGGGGTAATTTCGAGTGTTAAAAAATTCAAATTGTTTCTATTAGCCAGTTTCAAGGTCTAGATCAACAAAAAGCAGCTTGGAGAAAAATCATAGTATTTCCTTCTTTGTGTAGGCATTCAGAAGATTAGACAAGCAAGCCTCTACTTCTGTTAAACACATAGGTTGTACTTACATGGATAGGCCGATGGTGGATCAAGAAGGCCCATGACAGCGACCTCCATTGCACTCTGCTTGGGGGGGGAGGGCGCGCTTGCCTAAGGTCAGCCTATAGCGGGCGAACCTACGTCATGGTTGGTGGGTTTGCTGCGCAGAGATATGTGTTCCACGGATCCTTTGACCCTGAGAAGACTTCCTACGGCTAGGATGAAGTTTGGAAGATTATTTAAAGGCCTTAAGGATTGTTGAGGAAGGTGGCGAAAATTAGAATGCTACTCTTCTCGCTGTCTTTAATACTCTCATGCTCTCATTTGTGATGTATCGCTTGTATTCTGATTTGTATTCTCTGAAAAATTTGTGGACCTTGTCATCTGTTAACAGAGAGTGATTGTAGTGAAAGAGGTGCTAGTGTATCGTAGAGTTATCTATTAAGTTTCAAGTAAAAGCAGTACCGGCCACTATTTGTAACCTCTTGAGAAAACCAGTGAATTTTAGTCTGATTTGAGGCTATTAATTTGGGGATTGGACGTTGCTGAAATGAATTGACTGGACCATTATATGTCTCTTTGCCAATTCTTCTAACTTGTAAACCCTTTCGTCATCTGTTTTATAGAAGCTTTTGCAACTGCTCCCTTGTTTACATTCTATGAAAGGAATTTGTTCGAGTTTTTTTTCCTCTCTGTCTCTGTGTTAGCCACTTCAACTATGTATTCATACAATTATAAATTTATTACCAAAATATGCAGAAGAATTATAGATTGAAAAATAGACATTCACAAGTTAGAGTTTCCGGGTCATCACACCTAATTTCATTCACTTATCTTCATGAATTCCTCCTTTAGCTGGGTATTTGCGGACACTGATCTACCATCTCCAACCTGGCAAATCTGACAAATTATAAAAGTGATGGTGCACATTAGGCACTGCCACACTAAATGCACATGAAATCCGAAGCCCCAGAGGACCCCATTATTCGCAGTGCAGGCAATTGCGAGGCATTGGATAAGCATTGACGTGGCAGCTAATTGGCCCCCATCTACCCTATTCCGCATTTTAGCATTCCTAGGTATTTTTTTATATTTGTTTATACCAACCAATACACATGTAATGAATTCAATTGAAATTAATTATTGAGTCATAAAAAATCCCAAAAACTAGTACAGTTATGATAAATTTATCATAAACTAACTTTTAAGGGTGTGTTTGGTAACGTTTCTGTTTAAAAATTGTTCCAGGGAACAAAAATAGAAAAAACTATTTCTGTTTCGGGAACAATTTTTGACCAGAAGAACGCATTTAGTAAACTTGTTCCTGGAATAAAAAAAAGAACGGAAATATGTTTGGTAAATTTGTGTTCTTTTTTTTTTTTCTCTTAATTTTTTTAATAATTTTATATTTTTTTTTTCATTTTTTTCATTTTTCATTTTTCTTCATTTTGGTTGGTTGCCAGCCTTGGCCATGGCCGGCAATCGGCCGATGAGGGCTGGCGGTCTCGCCCAGCCATGACAAGGCTCGCCGACCTTTGGCAAGGCCGAGCCTCGTTGTGGTTGGGCTAGGCTCGGCCTCACCTTAGTTGGGCAAGCTTGGGGTTGCTTGCCAAGGGCCGGCGACGCTCCGGCGAGGTTGCCGACCCTCGACGGTGTCGTTGGCCCTCAACGGCCGGTCGCCGGCCATGGCCGAGGCCGGCGACCGGCCAAAGAAAAAAAGAAGAAGAAAAGAAGAAAAAAAAAAAAAAGAAAAAAATAAGAGAAAGAAAAATTATTTTTTGAAAGTGTTCCAAAACAAAAAACAAGTTTTTCTTGTTTCTTGTTTTTGTTCCAAATTTGTTTTTTTTTTTTTGATAACTCAAGAAACCCCGAAAGCCGACAGCTGGCGAGAAGAACCTGGGGCTGACGCAAGCTGGCCACCACACTCACGGCAGCGGTTAAGTCAACAAGTAACGCCGCTGGGATTCGAACTTGGCACCTTTCGTGAGAGGCACAAAGCTCAAGCCAACTACGCCACCGCAGTGGGTGGTATTCTGTTCCAAATTTGTTCTCAGGAACAAAAAAATAGATTTGGAACAAAAACGCAAACAAACGCGTTTCTGTTCTTTTTTTGTTCCTAGGAACAAAAAAACACAAATTGTGTTCATAAACAAGAAACAAGAACACAAACAAACATCCCCTAATTCACCATAAACTCCAAATGAGTATGCTTGTGATATATTTACTTTTCATTAGTTTCTATCAAATTTTATCAAGAAATCGCACAATAACTTAATTGACATGGCAATTATGGGATAAATTTATTGCAAGTTTTAACCTAAAAATTAATTTGAGATAAATTTATCACATATATGTGACATTCTGATTTTCAGGTTTTGTTTTCAATTGAATAAGTTGGGCTTTACATCGACGCGCCTATAGTTTTATTTTCTGAGCTGATCACTCACGAGATAACTAGTCTATCTAGTAAAGCCGTTAAGGGATTTTAACGTAGTGGACTTGAGAATTCGATCAAGTATCAACTACTCGACCGTGCTAATCTGCAAGGGTCATTATGGCACCGTCAAAATCAATCAAAGACTGGAGATAGGTCGATTCGACAGAAGTATGTGATTAGTATATAGGTGATTCCACCTGATTGCAAAATTTCTGTCGAACGGCACTAGACCGATTTTTCTATCATTCCTGTATCCTATGTCCGTATTTGAAATTTCGAGATTTTCACGACAACTGAGAGTCACTAATGCATTGAAGATGTACAATGTGGTTCGAAAATAATCGACCACTAGTCAATTGCACTAAAAGTTCCTAAAAGCTACCCGGTGGGCTAGGTCACGCTAAAATCACGCTCGGTTGAAATTAATCAAGAATTTAAACCCGATTTCAAAAATTGAAAGTTCTGTCATGTCACAATTCATTTTAGGAACGTCGACTCATCCTCCAAAGATTTTTCTGCAAACTCGAGATTTCGGCGAAAATTCAAAGTAAGGTTGTTTTGGATCGGAAAATTTCAAGGGACTGTTTTTGGTTGCATTTTTGGCTGTCAAGTTGGTTCAATTGACGAGGAAAAATCATAAGAGGGATGATGGCACCTTGGCTGAATTTTTGGGGCTTCAATTGAACTCAATTGGAGGGGAATTGAATCAAAATTGGATGGAAATTGTTTAAAATTTGTAGGCCCAAAGGGGGTGCAACATTAGATTCTACCAAGGCTTGTTGGGGAAGATTTGTGAGGAAAATGGCTGAGGATAATAGCCAAGAGTGGTGGGGGCAAGCAATGAGCACTAAGAGGATATTTAGCTTGACTTTAAGGCAAATGGGACCCTTCTCTCTTTAGCTAGCTTCTTCTTCTTGCTTGGACCTACATTATCCATTGTTGTACAAGTCTCGAGCTCAAAAATTTCAGAGAGAACCAGAGAAAGCCCCTTGCCCATCGACCACCTACCTAGATGTGGCACCCCGAAATGCCTTAGGTCACCACAGGCACCTAATGCTATACCTAAAGGAACACTAGTTACATCTCTTTGAAGAAGCATCGTAAATCATAGACACATTTTTTTATTTTGAAACGGTCCCAGCGCGACTCATTAGCGGAAGCAAAATATAATATCGCCATCTCTCCCTCCAACAACCATGATGCAATTGCACACCACTAAACATCATAAGAAAAGATAGAGCCATGCCACTTTTATTTACATATTTTTGTGATGGATTTTTCGCGGGTCAATACAACAAAATAAGGCCAAGATTTTCAGCTACACTCGGCCACATCCCAAAAAGATGCTATGACCCCTAAAGTAATCACATGACGTCCTCCATCTAATAGCAGCGGCTACTCCCAAAAAGAAACACCAGCTTTCTACCCCTCACGCAATCATCACACCCATCCTGGTGTGTCGGGTGGTGGTGGCGGCAACATCCCCCTAATCACTCTGTCTTGGCGGACATGAACTGACAGAAACTCCTGAATGACTGGGCCCCCAACCAGGCCCCATCGTACATAACCAGCACTTGCACTTGCACAAATGTCAATCCAAGGATGGTGACGCAGTCGATCTCCATACATTGTACTTCTACATCCGAGGGGAGGCCATAGAAGGTGCCTCGCGTGACGGTAGGGAGCGGCATCTTTCTAATCTGAAATGTTGGTCCCCAAAGGGGTGAGTACAACCACTCAGCAGATAAAGGACCAATAAACTACTCAATGCATCACACAATACAATCATAACATAGCACATGCCATTCATGCATCCAAGCATAACTTACCTTGCAGCCATGCATATACAAACATACTACGGGTACATACATCTTCATATACTCATCACAATAATATCACATACATGTCATCATGCCATAGGTGATTATCATCATATCATATATGCATGTCATCATGCCATAGGTGATCATCATCATGTCATATATGCATGTCTCAATTTCCACTTTTATCTTTCAATTCGATCACCACATCTCCCTTTCCCGGGATCAATAATTGCATCCCATATTTTATCACTCGCACCCCATCCTGGCATCGCGAGATAAACCTCCGGCACACCCCACCGGGCATCCGGCACCCCCACATTCCGGGCATCTCGCATCCCAACTGGCATCACGAGGCATCCCCTGGGGCAAAAACCTCCGAGGCTTCCGGCACCTAACAATTCCGGGCATCTCGAAACTCCCGAGGACATCCGGCCTTGTATCTCAATACAATCCGGGCATCCGGCACCCCCCATCCCGGGCATCCTGACACTTATAGGGCATTATCAACTGCCACAAACAGTTTCCTCATTTATCATTATTCATGTTCACCAATTTATGTCTCAACTCAGCATGGCACGTGATGTAATGGCAAACAAGATCACTTTCATCCTTTGATTCATACATGCATCTCCAATCATCATCATACATGCAGCAAGACACAAACATTCATAACAATACAATTCATGGAGTCCAAACAATTTAGAATTGTCTATTTATCATGCCTTCTTGAAGTTTATGAAATTCCAGCTTGTACCATTTTAGAAAACATTTAAATTAATTATCCATACGATTCTAAAAAATCATGAAATCAAGACATGTGATAGACAAGTCAATAAGATAATAATTTCATGAAAACACATACCCAATAGAGTTCCACACAAGAAGATATAATTCGCACAAATACAGCATGCAATTTCGGATAGAAACAGAATGTGCAGTTTTTGAAATAATTCGATTAAAATACACGAATGACCTCCGAAAATTATGAAATTTTACCAGGTTATAGCTAAGACACTAAAGTAGATTTTTCATGAAGACATCTAGGCCAGATTCGTTCTAGATAATTTTCTATAGACGTCCGAAGTTCCTGATTCTAGCACCGAAACGTCCAGTATAGCTATCTCCGAAATATCGAGTTTTCACCTACTTATCCTTCTTAGTTTCCTCTGAAATTTGGATATGTTATGCTTCAAGAGGTCCCCTACAACTTTCATTAATAAATATAAGTGAAATTTCCAGAGAATAGTCACCATATAAGTCCAAGAAGTCTCGGGTGTCCAGTACCGTGTTTCCAGATTTACTGTCTTCAAGAGAAAGTCGATTCACTAGGCTACACTTGCTCATTTTACTCCAAATGTGAGTATGTTAGTCTTTTGGATGTTCTCTACAAGTTTCACGAAGAAGTCGAAGGGAAATTCTCAGTAAAAAGCAACATGCAACCCACGAAACTACCAAAAGGTCAGCAAAGCAGTTCCAGATCTAGTGTCTTCGTAGGAGAAGGGTTTCACCTCTAAAAACTCAGTATTTTTCTCTCAAATTTTATTATGTCATACTTTGAGATGTTGTCTACAACTTTCATGAAGGAGTCAAAGTCAAAATCCAACTCGAAACATGCATGCAAGCCTCCACAAGATTCTGGGTCGAGCGGTTTACACGAAATCAGCAAGCATTTTCAAGAACAAGTCACATTCTAGCTTCGGTTTTGCCTACCCTAACCTCCGAAATCTACCACCAACAAATCACACATGCGAGACACACATGCAAGAGTGGAAATCGATCCCAACTTGCCTCTAAGACCAAGCGGATGACAGCAAATGGACGGCACACCGGCGACAGACGGACGGCGTGCAGGCGGTGACAGGTGGACGGCTCCTTCTCCTCCTCGGTTCCTCTCCCTCTCTCGGCGATTCTCTCTCTCTCTCTCACTTGGCTTGGCCGAAAACCACCAACCGGCCCTCTCTCTCCCCCTTTTATTTCCCTTGAGCCACAATCATTAGTAATGATTAGTAGCCACCCTTGATAGCCAATGCATGAAGCCCTCCTCTTGCCACATGGCATGACACATGCAAGATGGGCTTGGGCTTGGATTGGGCTTGGAAGAAGTGGGCTGGCCACTCCTCCCCCACCTTGGTCGACGGTCACACCTCATGGGCCTCAATTGGGCCGGCCATTCGGCCCCCCCAAAATCCATGCTCTTGGGCCTAAGGCCCAACCTAATTAAACCCACAATTTCACTTTCAATTATTCATCTTTAATTCTTTCTTTTATAGAATTCAAATTAAATTTCACATAGCAAAGAATAAATCATTCTCATTAATTTATCCTATAATACTAATTTAAAACTCATGAACACAAGCATACATCACTTAGTCTTAAGAGGAGACTAATGGCTAAAGCATAAACCTTTGGTAATTTCATTACCTAATTAGGGGCTTTAATACACCTTAGAGCTTGTCTTGAATTTTTTTGGGATGCCACACTAGAGCCGCCGGACTGCTGCTTGCCCCTCGCGAGTCGTCCGCCTGCTCGCGTGCTCATCCCGCTCGCCCGCACCTTTATCATGCCTAGTTGCTGTCTCGAGCCTCTGTCCAGCCCGTCGTAGCTCGCCGGAGCCCCTCCGTCGCCGTCCAGCCATTGTTGAGCACCACTTGGCCTTGTTGCAGCCACCGCCGCTCGTCCCGTGCCATTCCAACCTAACCTGCCACCCTGACCAGCTCTCTCGGCTCAGTAAGTAGTGGCCAAAGCTTAGCCCTAGCTGAGAGCTTGTGGCTTGTTTTTAGGCTCGTCCAGACCTTCGTTGGTGTCGTCGTAGACTCGAGTGTCGCGCTCACCTCTGGGTCACTGACGTCGTGGACTCACCAGCTCGCTAAACCGGTGAGTTTACTTACTAAACTCTGCTTAGGGAGTTAATAGCATTTAGTGAATAATTAGTTTAGGCTAATTAGGGATTATGTGGTTAGTTAGTGTAGATTAATGATTTAATTATTCAATTGTTCTTGTTAGGATGTTAGAATGGATTGATTAGGGGCTAAAGAGGTCGTGCTATTTATCTAGATAGGTTCGGAAATTTTCTAGGTCCGTTTAGGTGGTTAGATTAGCGTTTCCGACCTAAGTGAGTATTTATGGTATTTAATTTACATTATTTAATTAATTTTGATATTTATTTAATTATTTAATATTTTTCGAATTTCGTGTTGATTGCATTGGTATGGTTAGTTTATGCAATTGAGTGTTAATTTGTGCAAATTGAGTGGTGATTGGAATTTTGGTTATTTGTTCCAAATTTGTGAAATTTTAATATTTAATTAGAAAATCCTGGGTGTTGGGTTTTGACAACGAAAATGGTTTTAAAGACTATATCAAACAATGGGATTTTAAAAAGAAGGGTATCAATTTTTCTGGTTTAAATTGACCGTGTGCCCACGCATGATTATTTTGCCGTGTATTTTTAATATGAAGAAAATAGGTCAAGTTCACTATTTTAATCGATGCATTGGAGTGCAATGCACTATGTCTTTGGCCAAGATTGAATGATCGTGTGTTGGTTAAGAGAACCCGTCCTCGAAACGAGTCGGGTGGGCGTGCCCCTATGTGAGATGCCTATCAATGGATGTCGGATCACGGTAGAGGCTGGATCGAAGCTCCTTCGGGAATGCTGTCCCCTGTGTGTTGGGTGGATGTTTCTGCGCTCAAGGGATGAGGCGATGCCTGGTTATGCCAGAAGACCACCGAACGTCGAATAGGTCGTGCCCGTTGGGCCGTGATTAAAAATTAGAACGCATGTTGAGTGAAATTGATGCGCTTGATTATGGGAAAAAATTGTGTGGCACGGTATGGGAGGCATCATGACGATTTACCATTGTGTTTATTGAGGTGAAAGTGGTGGCGTTCCAATTGATTGAGTTTGATTATTGCATATGTTGTGTATATGAACTGTGCTGACATGCAAGGAGGTTTGAGACGAGGTAAGTCTCTGTGGTTGTGTGATTGTGTGACTAGGCGTATTTCCTTCTTAGTCGGAGTTTAGGAGGTGGATTTGCTGAGATGTTGTCTCACCCTGTTGTGGGCTCAATTCTTTTCAAGTCCTTAGATGGTGGTCCCACCGGTTTGTTATGGTCGGCCTTGGAGAGTTATTGAGCTAGTTACTGACTACCCTATTCCCGAAGGTCATGGGGTTTGGGTCTATGAGCTTGTAGTGACCACCGTCTGGGTCGATGATGTGACATCCTCAATTTCAAGTTCTGTTTTTGATTGGATAAGTTGGGCTTTTCATCGACGCGCCTGTAGTTCTTTTCTCTGAGTTGGCCACTCATGAGATAACTAGCCTATCAGGTGAAGCCGTTAAGGAATATAAATGCAATAGACTTAAGAATTCGACCAGAAATCGATTGCTCGACCGTGTTAATTTGTAAGGGTCATTACGGCATAGTTAAAAATCTATTGGAGACCGGAGATAAGTCGATTCGACAAAGGCGTGTGATTAAGTGTATGTAATTTCACCTAATTGTAAAATTATTGTCGATTGGTACTAAACCGATTTTTCTGTTGTTTTGGTACCTTGTACTTGTATTTGAAATTTCGAGATTTTCACGATAACCAAGAGTCGCCAATGTGTCGAAGATGTACCATGTGGCTTGAAAATAATCGACCACAAGTCATTTGGGCTAAAAATTTCTAAAAGCTACCTGATAAGTTAGGTCATGTTAAAATTGCGTCAGATTGAAATTAACTGCGAATTTGAACCTGATTTCAGAAATTGAAAGTTTTGTAATGTCATGATTTATTTTAGGAACGTCAACTCATCCTTTGAGAAACTTACAGCGAGCCCGAGATTTTTATGGAAAATCAATTTGGATGATTCGAAAATGAAAGGAAATTCGGATGGGCCAAATAGAGGGGATTTTTGGCCTCCAAAGTGAGCTATTTGGTGAAGGGAAATTGTGGAAATTTTTGGCTTCCTCCATAGCAAATTTTTCATAAAATTGAAGAATTGGTGAAGAATTGAAGTCCCATTGGATGAAATTCGTAGGCTTGAGGGGCAGCTGCATTTTGGTCCTCAATTTAGCTCTAGTTGATGAAGTTTTGTGAAGAAATTGGCCCTGGGGTGACCAATTGATGTTGTTGGCTGAAGATGGGCTGAAGATAAGGGAGAAATGCACTAAATTCTTTAGATTTTTATGCCCGACTTTCCCTCCCCCTTTTCCCCTCTCTCCCTCATCCCTTCCCTCTTTCCCTTAATGCACAAACTTTCCCGACCCCTTTGTCTTCTACTTTCTTTCATTTGCTCCTTCACCAAAGTAGCTCTTTATTCGAATTCTGTTGCCATGCCTGCAATGTCCACCCATCTTTGCCACACGACCGAGTCAACTCCAGCGCTCTCGTGAAGGCCAACTCCACCGAGACAATCCCATTTCATTACCGCCCTTCCATCTAGCTTTCCCTTGCACGCTCACCTCAACGCTCGATTCCCCACCAAACCATTGCCTCACCGTTTCATCCTGCTAGCTCACCTTTCATGCTAGCTACTCTTAAGCCACCCATGCCAGCGGCACCATTCTGCCGCACACCTCCTCCTTGCCTGAAGCTGCTTCTTCAAGCTGGTTTGGTGACCACTAGCAACAACGCCACCTGTCACCCCAACTCCAGCACCTTTCACTCTCCCCAACCTCCACCAAATGCCTTTATTTTCCTTCTCGTGTAGCACCACTCCACTGAAATCAGCCCGCCAGCCCATGGAGCCACCGCCATCGCAAGTCTCCATCATCCCTCTCTCGAAGTCGATCTAGCAGCACCCTCAATCGTCCATTTTAGTCCCAACCAGCAAACAGGAACAAGTCTCAGCTTGAGGGTAGAGACTTGCGAGGCCATTTTCAGCTCAATCCGAGCCTCCATTGGCGCCGCCGTAAGCCCGAGTTTTGGCCACCGTCGCGTCGCCGTCGCTGTGAACTGGTTTTTGCGCTAAACCGGTGAGTTTACTTACAAAACTCTGCTTAGGGAGTTAATAACGTTTAAGGGATGATTAGTTTAGGTTAAGTATGGTTTAGGTGGTTAGTTAGAATGGATTAATGATCTAATTATTCGATTTTGCCTGTTAGGTGGTTGGAACGGCTTAATTAGAGACTAGATATCCGAGCCCGTTTCGGTGTTTAATTAGGCATTTCCGGCCTAAGTTTCTATTTTTGGTAATTAATTGCATTTATTTAATTATTTTTTGTATTTATTTAATTATTTATTATTTTCCAGAAATTATACCGGGATAGCCGTAATCGGAATTTCGTGCTAATTGTAATGGTGTGCTTGGTTTATTTAATTGAGTGTTAATTTGTGCAAATTGAGTGGAAATTATAATTTTGAATATTTATTCCAAAATTATGGAATTTTGGTATTTTAATTAGAAAATACCAAGCGTCAGTTTTTAACACCAAAAATGTCTTTGTGGACTATATAATTAGTGAGATTTTCTAAAAGAAAGATATAACATTTTGGCTCAGTCCAACTGTGTACTCACACACGATTATTTTTATCGGATATCTTTAACACGATGAAATTAGGCCAAGTGCGTTATTTAATTGAGGAATTGGTATGCAAAGTACAAGGTCCTTGGCCGTGATTGATTTATCGTGTATCAACTTGTGTGAGCATTATTATTGAATTGTCAGCTTGTGAGAACAATATACTATATCAGCCTATATGAGCTTGATATGTCAGCTTGTGTGAGCAATGATCGTTTATTAGCTTATAAGAGTAACGATCTGTATATCAGCTTGTGCGAGCTACTATTTATATATATCAGCTTGTGCGAGCTACTATCTATCTATATTAGCTTGTGCGAGCCACCATTTATCTATATATAAGCTTATGAGAGCTATTACCATCTATTTCAGCTTGTGTGAGCAGTTATCGTATTGATGAAGTAAATTGATAGATGGTACTAAATTGATATATGGTATTGATTGATAGATAGTATTGAATTGATCGATAGTGATCATATCGATTGTATCGAATTGAGTTGTTGACTGAGTGGATCAATGGATTGATGATTTGAATTAAATTGATTGGTTGAGTATATGGATTGTACTGACTTGTAGAAAAGAATTGAGGCAAGGTAAGTCCTCTGTCTTGTATATGCATAGACTGCCTTTAGGTGTATTTTCTTCCTAGACAGAGTTTAGGCGGTGAACTTGCTGAGACATTGTCTCACCCTGTCGTGGGCTCAACTTTTTCAGGTCCTTAGATGGCGGTTCCTCCGAAATGTTTTGGATGGCCGTGGGCTATTACTAAGTAGGGTATGGATGTCCTGGTCCTCGGTAGTCATTGGGTCTATGAGCTAGTGGTGGCCATCATCTGGGTCGATGAGGGCCTATTTGAGAGGGTATCTTATCGATTTAGGGCGTGATACCTACATGGACCCAATGGGTATAGGGTGGGCCCCATTCAAGGATTTGATATCCTTACTATTGTGCTCAATGCTGCTCTGGGCGAGAATGTAGCTAACCCTCATGATGGTGTTATAGAGGACCCGACGCCCCTGGAGCCTATGGAGATCGAAGGATTGGCAAATGGGTCTTGCTAATTGGTCATAGGACTTTGTTTTGAGGGTTGATCTTTTGTAGACTCTTGACTTAGTCTTTTGTTGTATATAAACCGGGGTGTTTATAAAAGTGTTCTGGTTATGAATATGTTTTTTGCTTTTCTATCCCATGTTGGTTATTATCAAGGATAATCATTTCACTTCCGCATGTGCATTAAAAATGAATGGGTCAGCGATGCATTTTGGAACGTCGCAAATTTGTCGACCATCAAGGGATGGGCATGCACTCGAAGATTGGGGCATGACAGATGAGGGCCTACCTCAAAGGGTACCTCATCGGTTTAGGGCGTGGTTTCGCCACAGGCTCAATGGATACAGAGTGGGTCCCCTCCAAGGTTTTGAGGTCCTCGTTGTGGTTGTCGAGCCACTTTTGGCGAGGGTATAGCTGACCATCGTGATAGTGTTGTGGAAGACCTAGCGCCCCCTGAGCTTGTGGAGTCTGAAGGGTTAGTGAACGTGTCCGACTAGGGGGTTGTAGGATAGTTTTCTTTTTTAGGGCTGATCTTTTTGGTAGACAGACTAGTCTTGTATATAAACCTAGTTTGTGTATAAAAGCGTGTTTTTGTTGTGAATTTGTTATCCTACTTTTCTATCTTATGCTGTTAGCTATCAGGGGATTTGTTTATTCGCTTCCACATGTGCAATAAAATGAATGGGTCGGCGGCGCGTCTTGGGACATCGCAATTTCATTGACCACCGAGGGATGTGCGCGCGCTTGGAGTCCCAGGGTGTGACATATATACTAGTTTGAAGTTTTTCATAATATTAACTTTTTCTTAAATTACCGAACATGCAAGAATTATTTTTAGTGAGTGTTATATTACGGGATTATTGGTTCTTAAATGTAATTAATTTATTTTAAAAGTTATTTATATTTGAACACATTACCTAACGAATCAATTTCATAAGTCATACTAATAAATCTAGCATTATATTTTATTAGACAATCTACTTCTACATGATAGAAGCGTGAGACTCCGGTCAACCTTTCATTTAATACGCCTCCTATCACTGCCAGAAAATTTCGATGGAAAAAGCTGATCGAGTGGAATGAGGAGGAATGGAATTTTACTCCAATACATCGTTAAATAATTTATTATGGAAACTGGAGTTGCCATGTGGATTTGTCTGACGTATTTAATACACTCATTTGGGAGAAACATGGGCAACACGTTAGGAGTCTGCAATTAATTTAAGCATTAGGTGAACATAAGTTTTCTTTTATTTATCAATTATCACCTATGCATACATCTCCTCCAAATGATGGCTTGGACTAAACAAGCTAATGTACACTTTGGGAGACTTAGGGAAAGAAAATGTGGGAGGAAAATGCTACAAATTCATAGATTTACCTCCTTCTCCTTCTCCTTCTCCCAAAAATTTGAACTTAACCTATTCTCTAAACCCACTTTCATTCCCCTCATTTTCCTTATTCTCCCAAGGAAAGCCTCGAGCCAGGCACCCAACTTATTTTCTAACCGGTCGCCTTCTTATCTTGGAAATCAATGCTTGTATTCCCTAGTATCGTATTCTTGCATTACAACACATTTAACATCGTTTTTCTTCTCTTTGTCGTGGACGTGGCTGCTGAAGACGTTTTGGGGCATTCAGAGAAGCAGGATCCCACAGGCGAGTTCACGGCAAGGATTCACTCAGCGTGCGATAAAACGACTATAGCTTTTCGTTCAAGGGGAGTTACAAGATCCATTATATCAATCCGCAGAGCTTATCCCAAGTACTACACTGTAGCCCAGTTGGGGTCCTATTTACCATTGCTATTGTTTGAGGTCTCAAAATCCGTTGTTTAAGCGTGTTTCAGTGAACTTTTTAATTTTGGAGCTTTTTTCAGAGCTAGTTTTGCCCTTTTATGATTTCCTTTTTTTTTTGTCTGTTTTATCCTTATTTGATTTTCTGAATTGTTCAAAAATTTCCTAGGATTATCCTGGTTGCACCAATATCTATTTGTTATGTTCAGTAGAAACACTCGTTTGCCTCTTTTTCATAAATACAAAAGATCAAGACATTTCTTTTTGTAGGGCTTGTGAGCCTTGCACTTTTTGCGCACTGTGAATTGCAACTCGTGTTTATCATTTCCTTTATCGTACTATCTATGTTTTTTTTTTTTTTGGTAAAGTATCGTACTATCTATGTTCATTAGCTTGGCCACGGAAAAAGCCAGTGTTACGCTTGCAATGCTTCAGTATGAGTTAATGTAGGCTTGATGCACGTATACACTCTCTACTGATAGTTTTAGACAAGTTGGATATCCTATAATACTACATATGGCATTTTCAAAGCCACACATGACACTGGTCTGGAGTATCAAGGCCAATATCACTATTTTCAGATTGCCAAGGTGTGTTTAAGTTCGAGTTTGGTGACATATTGGGATTGACCTATCTTCACTAAAAGCTTAATTTATTGAATTATTAGTGCATTAGATAGATTAAGTGTTTGATTGCTTATTAATGCACTCACATGTCAGCCTCAATATTTTTTGGAAAATTCTATTGTTGACACATGCTACGTGAAAAAGAAAAGAAATAGTTACAAATTGGGTAGTATGCACAGAATAATAATAGTAATTAAAAATGAAATACCAATTGATCTACTAATTAATCTAATTAACTTTTTATACAGAAAGTGCGCACCTAAATTTAATCTAATATATCCCTGTCATTCTTACTTTTTCCATGTCAACATATAAGGGGGTGTTGCGTGTTCAATTAAACTTGCACTGCTCTTAGTTAATGGTAATTATCGTTCTTTTTCACAATACTGTAGCGTCTCTGTCACAACTTTTATCAAAAACACAATCTGGGAGTCATACGATGCATTAAATTGTAAAGAAAGGAGTCCTTTTCTTTTCCAAAAGCAAATCTAAAATTTTTCCAAGGAGGCAAATCTCTTAAAAATAAGTAGTAAAATTGACCAATGAGAATATGAAAATTTAATTAAGAAAATTAAGAGATTTTTTTTTTAATTATTTACATGGTTATATATAATATATCGATTTAGTAATATCTAAAAGGATGAGTATATGAGAATAAGAAAATTATTATGTACAATATGTGATGTAATATACATTTTTAGAAGAATTCTAATCATATATCTATAATATAATATGGAGAAAAATTGATTTACAAACTTATAAAATCATAAGCACAGAGAGTCAAATTACTTCGACTCTATTCAATACAACAAGTGGTAAAATACAACATACAAATAAGTTACTTAAAGGATAATAAGTACTAGAAAAGAAACGACCAAATGGCTTTCGTTAAAAAGAAATAGTTCTTGTTAATTTTGATTTTTGTAAAATATGAAATGGAAAATATATGGTAAGTGCGAAGTGAATTCATATAAAAGACAAATGGACCCACCATATTCAATCATCTTTCAAATGATATGTCTTATTTCAAGTGATATTTTCAGTTACAGTTCATGTTTACTGTCACTGCTATAAGTCTAAAGTACTATTTTTCATATAAGTTGAATGTAAGGCAATGCCAACATACTACTGCAATGGGTAATATTAGCTTTTACTAGTGTAAAGGTCGCTCTGGAAAGTGTAAACACATCGTCTACATTTAATGCAGCGTTAGGGTTTTTCCACGTTGAATTGAATGCCCCACGCGGTTTTGGGAGACAAAAGTGAGAGATTGTTTGCACCATTTGCATTGTAGCTGACTCAAGCTCCTTCTGGTGGGGTCTTAAATGCTTCTCTTCGCTGTCATCTTTTTTGACTCTCGGCCTTCCCTTCTTGGTCAGCCTCATCTCACACTTCTCACCGTCAATGCCCATCCCTCTCCGATCTCTTGCTCTCTTTCTCTCTCCATTATATAAAGCAAAAGGGTCTCAGGATTAGCACTTTTTTTACCAAGGCAAAAATTACACAAACAGAAGAGAAGAACGAGAAAAAGAAAAGAAGAAGAAGCCTAGTTGAAGCAAACGGAAAGATATTATTTGCTGAGAAGTGCAGAGGGTTGAGTGGTTTTGGAATGGGAAGACCACCATGCTGCGATCAAAATGGGGTCAAAAAAGGTCCCTGGACTCCCGAAGAGGATATCATACTGGTGACTTACATTCAGGAGCATGGACCTGGGAATTGGAGATCTATTCCTACCAAAACAGGTTTAGTGTCTCTCTTATATTTTTCTTTAATGTAATTGTGCACCAAGTTCAAGCCTTTTGTTATATTTTGGAGCATAAACTTTGATTGGAGTCTGATATCTTGTTTTTCCTTGTGGATGCATTTCAGGGTTGGTCAGATGCAGTAAGAGCTGCAGGCTTAGGTGGACTAATTACCTAAGGCCAGGGATCAAAAGAGGCAACTTCACAGATCAGGAGGAGAAGATGATCATCCACCTTCAAGCTCTTCTGGGCAATAGGTGATTTACCAACCCAACCCCCTCTTTCTCTCTCTCTCTCTCCCCCACACCGCCACACGCACACCCCCCCCCTTCTTCCCACAAGGTCTGAGGAAAAATTTGGGAAAGATTCTACTAAGCGCACGAAGCAAATAGCTTTGTTCATAAAAAGAGATCCAGTAGACTGGTTACTTTCATGAGTTTTCTTCAAGAAAATATTTCAGTTGCCATTTACCTTGCGACCACTTTTCTCGAAATTGTGCCACATTTGATTGGAAAATCTATACAATGCCATTCACCTTATCAGTGTGAGAACACCTTTCATAAACATTTATTGGGAGAATAACAGATATTAAAAATTAGTACAATGTCCATATGCAAAATATATTTATTAGCAGCTTAGATAGTAGTTCGTATGTATATTGATGGGACATTTACTTCTGGTGAAGATGGGCAGCCATAGCATCATACCTTCCTCAGAGAACAGACAATGACATTAAAAACTACTGGAATACACATCTCAAGAAGAAGCTCAAGAAACTAGAACTAAGCCCTTATGAAGATCCAATTCCAATGTCTAGAGGCCAATGGGAAAAAAGGCTCCAAACCGACATTCACTTGGCCAGACAAGCTCTATGTGATGCCTTGTCTCCTGAAAAGCCCTCCGCTTCATCTGATCTCTCTGAAGCCAAACACAAGCCCTTTCCTGGATCTTCCGTTTCATCAAAACCTGTCCAAACACTGACGACTATTTACCCTTCAAGCACTGAGAACATAGCTAAGTTGCTCAAGGGGTGGACAAAAGATCCGGCAAAGCAGGCTCACAGAACAGTGGCGGCGGCTTTAAGCATGACTGATTCGACATCTTCAGGAGGGGGGATGCCAAGCAACAGGACTGAGGTGTCTGATAATGTGTTCGAGTCACTGATCAAATTGGAGTCGTTAGATTCTTCAACCTCTGGTGTCTCCCGATCAATGTCACCCGAGATCAGCCATCTCCAGGATGAGAGTAGGTTGAGGTTTGGTGGCGACGATCAGGAGCAGTTGTCATTGCTATTGAATTGGCTGTTCGATGAAGCAGGGAAAGAGCAACTTTGTGATCTCCCAATGGCTGATAATGCAGATTCTTTCTGACGTGCTTTAGTCTTTTTCCAGCTTCATGATTATGACTTGATTTATGATTTTTTATTTTCTTGTTCATTTTGGACTTTACTGATTAATATTATTCCATTCTTCGGGTATGTCCTATTCGGTGCTAAATCATGAGTGTAAATCTTTGACGATATCATTCATGTTCTTGGTTCTTCGAACAAACTTTGGCGATGGTTTGATCAAAAGATGAGACTCTTCAGACATTCGCGTATGTGCTATATGCATGCTTCCATGAAAATTCACCTTTCATTATACAAGAGTTGGTCTTGTAACTAGACCAAAAAAGCTGGATATAAAAAAGGGGAAGACTCACCACGTTTCGAAAGGTTAGCATTTGATGGATCTAATTATAGTAGGTCCTACTATAACGATGCAGATTTCCAAGCGTTTCATATACTTATGATTGATTAAATTTATCACATCTTCGATAAAACAAATAATGATTTTTTCTCGATCATTTGTCCACCGTCCCAGTTACAATTATATATTTCTCAAGTAATCTTAAGGCAATAAGTCGCTCATAAAAATTGAACACTTGATTCAAATATGCAAATTACTAGTCATCATCACCTGAACGACTTATTTGGCGGGCTTCTCAGAAGACAATCTGACCCTAGGGACTATAGTTCTTTTTTGGAGTTCAACTCAAAGATTAGATTTTTCTTACAAGGATTTTGTTAACAAGTGCTCCCATTGCATGCGCTAAAAAATCAATTACATTAGTTTTCTTATATTATATACAAAATAATTTGAAAATCTAAACGTTCTCTAAAGTATGTTTGATAACGACCCTGAGGGCACTCGTTAAATTTGTTAACATTTAGCAGGATAATGTTAAATTTGTTAACATTTAGCAGGATAATATATCCCAAGCGCTAGGACATTCACTAAGAAACCGTTGTGAATTTGGGGGCATTTCCATGGGCTTTAGAAGTTTAGGTGTCCCGCTCATACTCGGAGGCAACAAACCAGAAAAGGTAGGGAAAGAGAAAATGGACCACCAATTGACTATCTGAACGACTGAACCTCAGGCATCATATGAAATCCGATGGGCAGGAAATTATTGGGAATCAGCAGATTTGGTCTTTAATGCCCATGTGACGTGAGTTCAAATTTTCGTCGCTTCTACAGCTGGAGCTATGGACTATAATCGTCATACCAACCCTTCGTGGAACTAGACCGATTTGTAGAGTCACGGACGAACTATTTGCCTTCATTAGCGAACTAAGGGGGAAAAGGGAATTGGAATATGGAAAGCAAATAAGACCGTGAAACCCTAGAAATGAAAATGAAAGAGAAAGGAACCGCAATTTCGTTTGTAAGCCGTGCAAGAATTGCACATGCAGTTCCTTGATTCCTGTAATATTTTCTTCAGGATGTTACATAATGAGCTTACGAGGAAATTGTGTAGAAATTATATTACAATGAGTGCTTTGAGAGTACTCATTAAGTAACCGATGAAAAGGACTATGCAAGTTTTAACTTTTTGGGGTTCTATGCATCGTCGAAGCTTCAAAAATTGAAGTATTTTGTGTTTTCTCCTTGGTATGCTCAACAAGCGCCTATAACATGCCCCTTGGTCTCATCCCTTTCATCTCGCGCCACGTGATTGATTCCGGCCAATTAATACTTGCGGCCTCCTTCTTTAATACTAGGCCCTCTTGCACACAAAAAGTCCACGTGATTGAGATAGACTTGAGGCGCGGAAAACTGTAGCCAGGCGGAAAGGAATGAAGTCGAGATCATCGGGGAAAAGAAAGATAACGAGTTACGACATTTCTGCCGTTGCAAAAAGACGAAGTGGTTGTATTTGAACTAGGTAAAGGGGCTATGAGCGAACATGCTCATAGGCGATGAGGATTCATGTGCTCATAAAAAAATTCTATATTAAAGTAATATAGCTAAAAAAAAAAAAAAAAAAAAACCCCAAGCTATATGTTGACACCAAAAAATGCCCAAGCCCTAGGCCGTTGACTCGGACTAAAAGAAGACCGAGCAAGACATGACTGTAAAATTTACTAAGTCCTTTTGGTCAGCAACTACAGGTAATTGGCAAAGGTGATGAGAAGTTGCCGATAGGTGATACAAGAGAAAATTAAGTGTTTAGCCACGAGTGTGGCTAAGTGAGACTTAGTTAAGTTGACAAAGGAACAAGAGCCAAAGTGAAAATCGGTGAATCGGGAATAAGATAAGTGTTCAAGTCATGAAGCCCACAATTTCAGCTACAAGCATAACGATCCATTCAATCGTGAAGTCAGCACGGTCATCAGTTCATGAAGATATAAATCTCAAAAGCCACTAATGAAAATGGTCGAGAAACATGGGCTGTTGTAACTGTTAGGAAAAGGAGTTGCAAGTAGCAAAAGTAATTGTTAACGTGAGGTGAGTGTTGAGGTCAACGAGTAGTCGGTCTTTTGGTAATTGTTTGTAAACACATGTTGCTTAATTCTAAGGATGCGAAGGGTGTCGATGATGTTGGAAAAATTGTTAGATAACAAGAAAATAATAATAATTGTTGGAAATACAATGAAAATGATTAGAAAATAAAGTCAATCGTATGATGCGTGCAAATACTATCCTTAAGGATAATTCCGCCTCTTGAAGTACAAAACTTGATGCATAAGATTTCAACGACTATTCTCCCAAAATATAATAGACCTTCTTTTTTATTCCACATTGAATAATAGAACAACATTTTGTGTATAACCTAGCAATGAAAGGAAAGATACATAAAAAAGAAGCGAAAATGTTATTGTTTTGATATATTGATATATCATTTTCCAATTATGTTCAAAGTAACTATTTGTAGGTAATAAAAAGAGAGCTGTTAAGTCCATTGATAATTAATACATGACCATTACAAATAATAGGCATTTATGAAGAAATAAATAATTTTTTTTTTTTTTGGCCAGTCCTACTCTATTCCTACTCTACACTCACTCGCAGAGACTTGTGCCCCGCTCTTGCGGGCGTGGGAGTCGCAACCCACTCTCGAAACTTACACGTCCCTATCCCCATCCCCCCTGAGAAGGTGGGGATTTGAACCCCTCACCTCCCCCTTCCATGTTGGAAGGGTGGCCACTGTTACACTACTGTTAGAAAGCCACTATATAGCCATTATAAAACCATTATAGATTAATGGCAAACAAAAACGATTTCAAATTGATGATGGCAGAAAATTGTTACAATAGTAATAGCTTTCGTAATTTGCAAAATTATTGAAATGTCCAACATATGATACTTGACCCAACCTAAAACACTATATGTGACATTCTGAATTTTCGACTCCGTTTCGATAATATGAAATGGGCATTCCGTTGACGCGCCTATGGTCATTTTTCTCGGAGCTGATCACTCTCGAGTTAATTGATCTATCAGGTGAAGCCGTTAAGGAATATAAATGCGGTAGACTTGAGAATTCAATTAGAAATCGACTGTTCGACCATAATAATCGGCAAGGGTTAATACGACACCGTTATAATTGATTAGTGATTGGATATAGGTTGATTTGATGGAAACACGTAATTAAACTACAGGTGATTCCACATAATTGCAAAATTCGCATCGAACGGCACTAACCCAAATTTTTGTCGATTCTGTACTCAATATCCGTAATTGAAACCTTGAGATTTTTACAACAATCGAGAGTTGTCAACAGGTAGAAGATGCACAAACGTGGATAAGAAATTATCGACCATGGGTCAAATGTGCTAAAATCCCTAAAAGCTACTCGGTAGGTTAGGTTGCACTAAAATCGCGTCCGATCGATTTTAACCACGAAATCGACTTCGATTTTGGGAATCGAACGTTCGAGCATGTCACGATTTATTTTTAGGACCTCGTTTCATCTTTCGGGAAATTTCCTTTGAGCCTGGAATTTTGGTGAAAAAATCAATTTTGGCAAAAAGAATTGGTGGAAATTCGTAAGGGCTATTAAAGAAGGATTTTTGGGCTGCCAACTTGGTTTGTTTATGAAGAAATGCGAGCTAATTTGCCATTGGAGAGTCCCTAGACTTTGTGGGCAGAATTAAGAGACTTCTTGGCATTCAAAATGGATTAATTGGTGAGGAATTAGAAGGAAATTGAAGAGAAATTCGTATGGGCAGCTGAAGGGGATTGTTTGGCTACCAATTTGAGTTTGTTTGTGAAGGTTTTGAAGGAAAATCAACCATTGGATGGTCCCTTGACCATGGTGGCTAAAGACTTTGGTGACCTTGCACTCAAGTGGCTTGATATTTACCTTAAACCCTCATTGGCCAAAGCCTTGACTCCCTTGGCCCTTGTCCCCCTCCTTTCTTCCCCCATGTGATAGCCCTCCAGCAGAACCATTGCAACAACTTCTTCTTCTTCTTCTTCTTCTTCTTCACTTCATCTTCTTCATTTCCATTTCCTTGTTGCAACATAGAACCAACCAACCACCAACCTCCTGCACCGCCCCAGCTGTTGCCCTGACCCCGTGAGTCCAGCCCTGCGTCCAATGCCAGCTTCGTCCGACCATTCTGCCTCCTCAGCCACCGTCTCGCCGTCCCCGAGCCGAACTGCTTTAGTCGAGCAGCCCTCACTGCCGCCCGCCAGCCTCTAGCCAACGACCAAGCCGTCAGCTCGTCACCCCTGCTCGTCCAGCTTGCCGCTCAGCTATGACCAACCCCGCAACTAGCCCTCCTCAGCCTTCAATAGAACTAAATCTCAGCTTGGGTTGAGACTTGTTGGGACTGTTTTCAGCCTCGTTCGGGCCTCTGTTAGAGTCGCCGTAGGCACGGGATCTCACCATCTTCGCGTCGCTGTCGCCGTGAACCCGTCGCCTCACTAATCTGGTGAGTTAACACCCTAATCTTGGATTAGGAAGTTAATTTCACTTAGGGGGATTAGTTTAAGGTTAATTAAGATTGGTGTAATTTAGTTAGTGTAACTAAATTAGATAGGATTAGTTAGTTACCTAGACTAGTTAGTTAGGTGGTTAGTTAGGTTATTTAGTTAGCTTAATTAGATTAATGTAGTTAGCTTAGTTAAATTAGTTTAGTTAGCTCAATTAGGTTAGTTTAGTTAGCCTATTTAAATTAATTAAGTGTCTTAGTTAAAATAATTTTCAATTTATTTAATTAATTTTAATTAGTGTAAATTATGCCGGGATAGTCGATTAGTGGAATTTTACACTGAACTTAATCAATTTGTGAAATTGATTGCTAAATTATGCAATTGAGTGCTTGGTGATGATTTTTGATAATTATTGCAAAAATATGATTTTTTATGGTATTTAATTAAAAAAAATACCGGGTGTCGGGTTTTGACGCCAAAATTTTATATAGTATATAAAATCATGGAATTTTGAAATGAGAGTGTACCATGCTTGCTGGTTCAATTTAAATGTGTGACCACGCATGATTATTTTACTAGGATGATTTTTAATACAAAGGAAATTGACTAAGTCCATTATTTGAAATTGAGGCATTTGAGTGCAAAGCACAATGTTCTTGGCCGAGTATGGATGTGCATGTGATCACTTAAGTACCTTGATGCATTTAGCGAGGTAGTGAACCGTCCTGATACGTTTATGTGGGACAATGCCTTATTAAGTTTGGATGCCCCACGTCAACGGATGCTGGTCGTAGTGGAGGTTAGGCCGATGCTCCTTATGGAATGCCGTCTTGATGCGTTTACACGGGATGATACCGTGCCCGATGGAGCAGGACTTTGCTCTAATTATGCCGAATGACCGCCAACTGTTGAGTTGGCCGTAGCCGATGGGCCGTAAATAACTAGGGCACGCTTGAGTGATTGAGATAGCCACGCTTGATTATGGGACACAATTGTGTGGCACGGAATGAGATATGTCATGACGGTTTGGCCTTATAATCGGGACCCCTATAATTGTTTGAGAATGAATTGATGTGTTCAAGTTATTGAATTATGCTTGCTGTGTTCATAAATGCATATGTGATGAGCAATGTGCAGAGAGGTGCTGAGACGAGATAAGTTTGTGTGTGACGCCTTTTTAGGCTGCCTCTAAGTGAATTCTCGTCCTAATCAAGGTTTAGGGTGTAGACTCGCTGATATCTCACCTCGTCGTGGTTAACCCTTTTTCAGGTCCTTAGATGGAGGTCCATCATGTCTGTTTTAGGTGTCCACGGGAGGTGGAGACCGAGTCTACCCTTCTCCCCATCCTCGGGACCACTTGGCCCTGTGAGCTTGTGGTGACCACTATTTGGGTCGATGAGGGCCTACCTCATCGTTTCAAAGTGTGGTTCCTTAACAAGCCCAACATGATTTAGGAGGGTCCTTTGGAGGGTTTTGACGGGCCTATTGTTGAACCCGAGGATGAAGAGGTACTTGGTTCCATGGATATCGATATATTGGACGATATTCGAAGTAGAGGTAGCCGATCCTTTGGACATCAATATCCTAGATAGTGTCGTAGTAGATCCGAATCCCGAGTAGGTAGGGTCCGGCGTAGAGTTGGCTTAGTAGCTTCTTTTTGGATATAGACTTTTGTATAGAAACCTATAGGTTGAACCTAATGTGTATATAAAGTATGTTTTGTGAAAATTGGCTGTCCTACTTTTATTATCCCATGTGTTTGTTTGTTGGTTGGGTAATTATTAGTTCGCTTTTGCATGTGCATAAATCATTGGGTTGGCGACGCATCCTGAGAACGTTGCAACTTTAGTCGACCGTCAATGGATGTGCACGCGCTTGAGGTTTGGGGCGTGACACTATAGGAGTGTGATTGACCCTCTCGACCTAATACCCGAATGTCAAATAACCAGAGAAATTTAAAAAGATGTTTTTTGGTCATTTTATATTATTCAAACAAGAATTACAAATTTCATTGATTAGTTTTATTATCTGTCACGAAAATAAAAGTGCTTGCAAACGCATAGAGACGTAGAAATGGAAGTAAAAGCTTTCATCGTTGACTTGAAAATAAGGCTCAGAAATATGGAAATTAATGGTGTCTGAGATTGCTTGAGTAACCTCTCTGTAAATTGGCAGTGTACGCTTTGTTCACTCTAGTAATATTTGTAGCAAATTGTCACGAAGACGACGTTAATAAAAAAGCCAACCCAATGTGTCTGGCCAACTTTGAAGTGACTTTGGAAACTGCCTTGCAACCTCTTAATGGCTCATTTTCCATGTGTCTTTGATGTGAATTGTTGCGGAAAGATCGTTCTATGAAGAACTGGATGGTGCGCATTGCGAATCTCAACCTCCAATCAAACTTGTGATTAGCAACCTCGGTATGAACGTGACCTGTTGACGAACGCATGTCAACCAACCAACGTTATAGACGCAATGAGCAAAAGAATTCGCTATCTTGCTCGATAAGTCGAATCGACCATCACAAGAAAACCTTGATAAGGTCAAGACCTCAAAAGAACAATAGAAGAGAATCTCTCAATTTTTTCTCAAAGTAAAATATCTATCTGTCCCAAAGAAATTTAGTCAGTCTTTAATATAGGCTTGCTAGCCGCCACACAAACCCTAAAACCAACCCTAGAAATCTAATGCATCATATTCTAGAATATTCATAAACAAGAAGATATATATATATATATATATATATATATTTGACTTGGCCAAATATTTGGTGACCAGATAATCAAATGACGCCAAGATTTCCAAGATTCTTCAAGATTTGATCCAAGGTCATCTCCACGCCGAAGATCACGAACCATGACACCAACAGCTTGCCTATCGAACTAGTCGGAATAGACAATTGGTCCCTAGCACCTCCTCCTCGATATGGCTTAATGTCCACATCATTCCCTCCCTCATGCAAAGGATTTGCCCTCAAATCATCACTTGCATAGAAAAGAGTCAAGTCATAAACATTAAATGTAGCACTAACGTCATACTTTCTTGGAAGATCAAGCTTATAGGCATTATTGTTAACTCTTTCCAACACCATGAATGGTCCATCCCCTCGCGGTAATAACTTAGAATGTCACTGCTCAGGAAATTGCTCATTGCACATATGAAACCAAACCCAATCGCCGGGTTCAAACACCACTTCCTTGCGCCCTTTGTTGGCTTGCCTTGCATATTGCTCAGTCTTGTGCTCAATATTTGCATGCGTCTTCTCATGCAACGCCTTGACAAATTCGGCTTTCTTTGCTCCATCTAAATCCACATGCTCATTAACAGGTAAAGGGGTTAAATCTAATGGAGTTAACAAATAAAAACCATAGACAACTTCAAATGGTGTAAATTTAGTAGCAGAATGCATGCTCCTATTATATGCAAATTCAACATGTGGCAGACAATCTTCTCAAGATTTTATGTTCTTTTTAATATTAGCATGCAAGAATACCCCTAAAGTCCTATTAACTAGCTCGATTTGACCATCAGTTTGTGGATGACAAGTAGTACAAAATAACAACCGTGTTCCTAATTTTTTCCACAATGTTTTCCAAAAGTAGCTAAGAAATTTAGAATCTCGATCTGAAACAATCGATCTAGGCATGCCATGCAAATGTACAACCTCCCTAAAGAACAAATTAGCAACATGAGATGCATCATTAGTTTTATGACAAGGTATAAAATGAGCTATCTTTGAAAAGCGATCAACAACCACATAAATAGAATCTCTACCATACTTAGACCTAGACAATCCTAACACAAAATCCATAGAAATATCAGTCCAAGGATGCGTTGGAATAGGTCATGGCGTATACAAGCCATGCGGTTTAGTTGTAGACTTAGATTGCTTACAAGCAATGCATCTCTCACAGACACATGTGACATCTCTCTTCATATGTGGCCGATAAAAATGTTCATGCAGCACTTCATAAGTCTTATTAATGCCAAAATGCCCCATTAAACCACCACTATGTGCTTCTCGCACCAACAATTCACGCAAAGAACACTTAGGCAAACATAATTTTTTTCACGAAAAAGATAACCTTCACGCATATAGAATTTATCAAATGCAGCATGCTCACATGCTTCAAACACTCTCCCAAAGTCATCATCATTAGTATATAAGCCCTTGATATGCTCAAAACCTAGACACTTTGCTTTTAAAATAATTAGAATCGCATACCTTCAAGAAAGTGCATCGGCTACCACATTCTCCTTACCTTTCTTGTACTTGATCACATATGGAAAAGTCTCGATGAACTCCATCCATTTGGCATGTCTTTTATTCAACTTCTATTGCACTTTCAAGTACTTCAAGGTCTCATGTTCGGTGTGGATCACAAACTCCTTCAGCCATAAATAATGTTGTCAAGTCTCCAAAGCTCGCATTAAAGCGTACATCTCCTTATCATAGGTAGAATAATTCAATGTTGCTCCACTCAATTTCTCGCTGAAATAAGCTATGTGATGCCCTCCTTGCATCAACACAGCTCCAATTCCTATATCAGAAGCATCGCACTCTATCTCAAAAGTAGCACTGAAATTCGGCAAAGATAACAAAGGAGCATTAGTCAACTTATCTTTTAGCATATTAAATGCTTTGTCTTGCTTTTCTCCCCATGTGAAACCCACGTGCTTCTTGATAACCTCAGTTAAAGGTGCAGCAATGGTGCTGAAATTTCTCACAAATCGCCAATAAAAACTTGCTAATCCATGAAAGCTACGCACGTCTCCTATGGTCTTAGGCATTGGCCATTCACAGATTGCTTTGACCTTTTCTTCATCAACTTGTATACCATCAACACTAACAACAAATCCTAGAAATACTAATTTGTTGGTAACAAAAGAGCACTTCTTTAGATTAGCGTATAATTGCTCGGCCCTTAAAACCTACAAGACAGCTTGCATAGGCTTAATATGGTCATTAGGGCTTCGATTATATATCAAGATGTCATCGAAATAGACAACCAAAAATCGACCAATAAAAGCACGCAAAACATGATTCATAAGTTGCATAAACGTGTTCGGTGCATTAGTTAATCCAAATGGCATAACTACTCATATAATCCATACTTGGTCTTAAATGCAGTTTTCCATTCATCACATTCTTTCATCCTGATTTGATGATAGCCACTTTTCAAATCGATCTTAGTGAAAAAACAAGAACCATGCAACTCATCCAACATATCATCTAACCTATGAATATGATGTCGATACTTTGCCGTAATGTTATTAATTGCTTGGCAATTGACACACATTTGACAAGTTCCATTCTTCTTTGGCACTAACAAAACACGGATGGTGCACGGGCTAAGACTCTCCCTCACATACCCTTGTTGAAATAATTCGCTAACTTACCACTGAAGTTCCTTTGTCTCCTCGGGATTGCTTCGATATGCGGGTTGATTAGGTAAGGCGCACTAGGAATCAAGTCAATTTGATGTTCTATGCCTCAAATCAGTGGTATCCCTCCAGGAAGTTCATTAGGAAAGACATTTTCAAATTCCTGCAATAAAGACACAATAGGACTAGGCAAACTTGGGTCGAGATCATTAGTAGAAAACAAAACCTCATTATACAAAAGTACAAGCATCGGTCGGTCTATAACTAAAACTCTCCTCACCTCACTCAATTTTGCATAAAAATTATTTTGCCTATTTTCTTTCCTCTCTTCTTTTCCCTCGGTTTTTACCACAATCCTTCTCTCAGCCTCTCTTTTTCCTTGCGTCTCAGACACACCACACAAGCCCTCAGATTTCTCACATTTTCTCTCTCTCTCTCGGTTTCTCATTGTAACTTTAACCGATCTTGATACACCTCACTAGGTGTCATTGGTACTAAGGTATAAGTCTTTTGATTCATCACCAATGAATAACGATTAGTCTACTCATCATGATGTACTTTTCGATCATATTGCCACGGTCTTTCAAGTAAGATATGACCCGCTTGCATAGGTACAACATCGCACTCTACCTCGTCCTTGTATCTCCCTATCTCAAATGGGATTCAAACTTGCTTCGACACTTTCACCTCTCCACTATCATTTAACCATTGAAGTCTATAAGGCCTAGGGTGCATTGTCATCTTCAAACCCAACTTATCCACCATAATACAAATTGCCACATTTGCACAACTACCTCCATCAATTATCAAACTACAGATCTTACCATTCACCACACATCTTGTATGGAACAAGTTATCTCTTTGTTGATGATGCTCCTCCTCCTTTACTTGCACACTAAGAGAATGCCTAACCACCAATAAGTCTCCTTTTATAGCTATTTCTCCATTACTATAATCCTCCAATGGTGGCATCTCATCATTCTCTTCTTCCCTTTCACTTTCGGACTCAATAATACCATGTCTAGTCATGATCATCACCCTCCTATTAGGGCATTGATTTGCCATCTGACCCCTGCCCAAACACATAAAATATTTAATCTCACGAGTTCTAGTGTTAGGGTTTTCGATTTTACCTAAAGCCGGATTCATTCCAACTTTACTTTCCCTCTCCTTCTCCTTTGAGGTTTCGGTTTTGGTGTTGTTTCCTCTCTAATTTGGCTTCTCATCTCTCTTTCGATTGGACTCTAATTCTGATTTGAACCTTCTCCACTCTTGTGATTTCGGTCTAACTTCGATTGCCGTTCAACTTTGATGGCTTTGTCCACCAATTCCTCTAATTTAACATAGTGTTGCAGCTCCACTACCCTTGCTATGTCTCGGCTCAAACCACTCAAAAATCTTGACATTGTGGCCTCACAATCATCCACCATATTAGCACAGATCATGGCAATCTCCATCTCCTTGTGATACTTTTCCATGCTCTTATTGCGTTGTGTGAGATTTTGTAACTTTTGAGACAAATCTTGATGGTAATGACTTGGTACAAAACGCCTCCTCATCACCGCTTTCATCTCATCCCACGTCTCTATCGATCTTTCACCATTATGCCGCCTCCTAGTCACAAGTTGATCCCACCAAATTATAGCATAATCAGTAAATTCAACAGCTGCACTTTTTACCTTTTTGAACTCGGAGTATTATTGGCAATCAAATACCATCTCCATGCATTTCTCCCATTCTAGATATGCATCAGGATCATTCTTCCCTTGGGAAAAAGGAATCTTCATCTTGATATTGCCAAGTTCATTATCTTCTCGTGTCTAAACCCTCGAGCTCCATTCCACCTTTCAAATTGAGCATCTCAATCATCCTCCATGTCGGCCTCATCATCATCATAATGCCACTGCCTTCTATGTCGTGCTCTAGATGCGTCTCGCTGATGTTACGGCCTTCCCCGAGGTAGCTCTCGATCACCATTCCCCATCATTTGGCCACTAAGCTTCTCCACTACGGCTCTCAATTGCTGGATGCTTTCCACGAGCGCTTCATCCCTTGGTATGGAGTCAACCTCCCTTTGATTTACACTTTCTTCATGCAATATATTTTAGACCTGCAAGTAAACGTTAGTCACAAAAATTCTCACCAATTGCTCCCTCACGTGTTTCTTTCAAGGTGTTTGTCACTCCCCTCATGTTTAACTCAAGTCTAGGCTTTTTCCATAATTAAGTTTACACACTCTTGCCTTTTCCCTCTCATATTCTCTTTTCATGAGCTCCTTATTGGACTCAAAACCCGTCTCTCAACCCCCCCCACGACAATCAATCAAACTAATCAAACAAGATTAGATCACTACTGATTTTGTTTTAGCATGTAACAATTTCAAACCAAGAAGTACAACTTTCGAAATTCCAATTGAAACGTAAATCACTACTGATTTTGTTTCAATTTGATCCACTAACAAACGAGTCAAATTTTTGAATTTTTTTTTGTTCGGCTATTTTTTCTGTCGAATCTTTTTTGTTCTCTTGCACACTTTTTTTTTGTGCATTTTCTTTCTCTCTTTTTTTTGTTGAACTTTCTCTCTTTTTTTTCTTTTTTTTTTTGATGAACTCAGATACAATTTAAGATGTAGGAAAAAAAAGATAAAACTAATAGCAAACAACTATGTATGGAAGCACAAAAGCAATCTGATTCCTAAATTGGCTAGAACCGAAACCCTAGCTCAATAAATCTCAAATTGCTGAATATAAATAGAAAATTAAAGATTAATAGACCTTGTAGAAGCAAGCTCTGATACCAAATGATGTGAATCGTTGTGGAAAGATCATTCTACGAAGGCCTGGATGATGCGAATTGCGAATCTCGACCTCCAATTAAACCTGTAATTGGCAACCTTGGTATGAACGTGACCTGTTGACGAACGTGTGTGAACCAACCAACGTTATAAATGCCGTGAGAAAAAGAATTCGCTACCTCGCTTGATAAGTTGAATCGACCGTCACAAGGGAACCTTGATAAGGTCAAGTCCTCAAAAGAACAATAGAAGAGAATCTCTCAATTTTTTCTCAAAGTAAAATATCTATCCATCCCAAAAAAATTTAGTCAGTCTTTAATATAGGCCTGCTAGCCGCCACACAAACCCTAAAACCAACCCTAGAAATCTAATGCGTCATATTCTAGAATATTCATAAACAAGAAGATATATATATTGACTTGGTCAAATATTTGGTGATCGGATAATCAAATGACGCCATGATTTTCAAGATTCTTCAAGATTTGATCCAAGGTCATCTCCATGCCGAAGATCACGAACCATGATGCCAACAGCTTGCCTAAATCGCTTGGCCCGCGCTCGAGTGATTGAACCAATTGGAATAGACAATGGGTCCTTAGCACCTCCTCCTCGATATGACTCGATGTCCACATCAGTCTTTAAGGACGCGATTGAACTTTAATTGAACATCAGACTCCTACTTTTGGCCAAAAAAGGAAACTCCTACTCTACCATCTCGTCACATGCATGTGTCACGGGCCTAAAGAGAGTCGACCTGAGAGGTTCCCAAGGGGCGATCGTGACTCACCCGTGGACCTCCTGTTCTCACTCGGATTCCCACCAAGCCTTCTCCCCGAAGATTGCAAAGGCGGGCGAAACCGTCATTGAGTCATATTACAGAAGTCTGTTTCGTTATTTATGTCGGTAGACGGTAGTTGACATTATGTCGGTAGTTGAGGCGGTGCAATCTCGTCCGTCGATAGAATTCTAGATCAATGGATGTAATCCAAGGCCCTCAACTATAAAAGGGGTGTCCTCATTCATTTGTAAACATCCACTACTTCCGCAATATAAAGCAAAGCTTTTTTCCAGAGCTCTTCTCTCTAGATTCTTTCTCTCTCTACAATCTGGGTAAGGCGAGCGAGTGAACGTTCGACTGTGCAAGGCTTGGCTTAGGTGCTTCGGCGATCCAATCTAATCCTAAAGTGCCCGAGTCGCCGCGCGGTCACGATCCCAATCGATCGGCCGGTGACACATGCCTGTGGGTTATACGTAGCAAATTAAGACACATCACCTAACCTGAAATCTTGAATTTGTTGAGGATGCTCCTTCAGGCTACGTTACTCATACTTTCGTACTAAATGGAAGCTAATTTACTGCTGTCTTATTAAATGCTTGTCGCATTATATCTGGTCATCAGATTAAGGCAGTTTTTTTTTTTGGTCAGTCCTACTCTATTCCTACTCTACACTCACTTGCAGACTTGTGCCCTGCCTCTTGCAGGGCGTGGGAGTTGCAACCCACTCTCAAACTTACGCGTCCCTACCCCCATCCCCCCCTGAGAAGGTGGGGATTTGAACCCCTCACCTCCCCCTTCCATGTTGGAAGTGCAATTTCCGCGAAGACGCTTCCGTGGGGTTAGCGTAAAACATCCTCACATTTGTTGATAATATTTCAAAGGCTTCAGTTTTTGTTCTCCTACCAATCCAAGAATTTGACTTGTGCAGCCATGGTATCCAATCGGTAGAGTTGCAACGAATGACTGGCGCATTCCTTTCCAAAGGTCCAACCAAACACCGCTCCAGCTGCAAAGGATAGTCCAGCACATTAAAAAAAAAATGATGGATGGCCTACACCGTTTCTACCTGCAATATCTATTAAAAATTGGGCTCAAAGGCAGGCACAATACCTTCTTTCATAGATATAGTAGTAAAAAAGGGCAATGCAGAATAAAAATATTGAGGTCATGCACATTGAGGTACTAATCAAAGATAATTTATCGGATAACAATTGTAACAATCTAGTAATTAGTAGTCTAAAACTGATTGTAAAATCAAGCTACAATTGAAAATAAAAACATTGGTTTAACCAGTACCAATCTCCAATTTCGTCGATCATCAAGAAGTCAATATCAAGTTTGGCTTTGTGGTTGTAGTTGACAACTCTACATTAAATTCACGATAAAAATGAGAACTAACACATCCATTGAAATATAGACGAGTATAAATATTCTACAAACAAAATTTTTTCCCGAACTCAAAATTTTCAACTTCTTCTAAGTCCTCTTCAATCGAACATGAAAGTAGCATGAATCATAGCCAATCTTGAGCACATATAAGAGCCTCCACTATGCTTGGGGTCAAGGAGTTATGAAACTCATCAAGCACTTGACCTCTTGTGCTAAATGTGCCCTTTGATGCTACAGTCGAGACAGACATTGCCAAAATATCTTGAGCAATGAAACAGAGGATATGATATATTCAAGAATTTACTTTCCACTTAAGATATCAAAGTTAGGCCTATAACATTCACATCTTTCCTACAAATACTAGTCCAATTCAAAATTTTCTTCCAAATATTGTTGTCCAATTTGGCTAATTATACTTTGTAGTCATAAAATCAGCATCAACCGCTTGAAACTTTGACATGCCATCCTTGTTTGCTTTAGTATCAAGTTGCTTTAGGGGCATAAATTAGTGTGATCTTGCTCAAACAAAGATGTCAAAGATGTTTTTACTTTATCTCGTAAGGTTTCGACCTCCTTGCTTCCATAAACATCATTAATCATCCACTTCACATATTCTCACTTATTTCGCGAGTCAAGTATGCAAGTAATGAACAAAGTAAGATTGATGTTTGTTCACATTGACTGAATACTAATTGAATTTGGTTTTCATTCTCCTAATCATTCCCTACAAACTTTGGTCCTCATTCTCACAATATCCATCAATGATTCCATGAATCCCATAGACATCCGTCGCCATATCATTACTAGTGATATAAAAAGAACCCGAAACTTTTAAAGTTGAATCAAAGAACAATTTCAAAAAAGGAAGAAAGTGATAGACATACTCCCAATTATCATTGGTGGGCAACCATTTTTGCACTGGAAAGCTCTTCAACAAATTCGCTACTTTGAAATTCCAATAAGTTAAAAACTATTTAAACCTTAAAGCTACTTCTAACATCATGTATATCTAGTTCCAACGAGTCTTCACATCCAAACATTCAAGGTTCTTGCACTCAATATTCTCTCACTTAGTACGACCCTTAAATGGTCTCAACCTCCCTGGAGAAGACCTCGCATAACGCACAATCAAATGTATTCTAACAATGGAATCATTTGTGTCTTTCAACCCTTCTCTCACAATCAACTCATTGTATGAGCACAACACCTCATGTGGAGTAACTCACCTCTCAATACCATATAGTTTTGAAAGTTAAGCCTCCTTTTCAAATATTGAATTCCTAAGTTATTTGAGCTCACATTATCCACGGTGATAGAAAAAAAGCTTTGAATCCCTCAATTAGTCAAGCATTTTTCAAGCTTTCCTCATATTATTTCCACAAAATGACCAGGGATTTGACAAAAATTTAATATTTTCTTGTGCTACTTCCAATCGGCATGAGAAGTGAGACACATAAAGCTCAAATTTTGACAAAAAGTCCATGTGTCGGTTATAAGACACTCTTGGAGATGTCTCAAAGAAATATTTCTTCGATTGACTTCTTTCCCCTACGTATAACTTACAATAATCATGCCTCAATGTGTTTCCACATGGGATTAAAAACTTCAGCTAGATTCTATTCACAAATAGCTGAAATCCCTCATTTTTAATGAACTTATAAGTCAAGAACTGAATTCGCAACAGAATCCTTTTTAAAGGCCTCATGAACCTTATCAGAATTATTTCATTTAGACCCCCTAAAATTTGCAATTAAGCTCCCAAACTTCGTACATTACTAAAAAAAGTCAATGATGAACAACTTTCCTGTATTAAGATTCTAGAAAAAGGTGCCCAAACTTATACAAATTTACAAAAGCAGATTGAACAGTTTCGAGCCCTGTTTTGAATATCAAATTCGAGAAAAAATGCCAAATCTTCTAGAATCAACAAAAAAAATAGTAAACGAATTCCTTTTGATTCGGATTTTTTATATATTGCAGATCTCAACATGCTCGTCAACTTTTATGAGGAAAGTTTTGTGAAATTTAAACCACAGAATTTTTAAAAAAAATTCTCGAATCACAAAGTGTTCATTAGAAATAGAACAAGCTGAAGTGTTTTTCCACTTCATCCAGATCTGACCTTGAGATTACGACAGCATTTTGACATACAAACGAAGTCCATTGGAAGCATGCAATATGTCAACGAAGCTTAAAGCGTGCTTTACAAATGTCGAGAGCATTCTTCCATGAGATAAAGTCATTCAATAGATCATATCATCGATCAAAGCATTCTAATCTAGAAAGGCATACGAATTTTCCAGAGCATTAAATCATCCACAATCAAGAAATCAACATCAAACAATCAATTCAAGTCATCTAACCACTACGTTTAGGTACTTTTGATGCAGGTCCTAGCCCCAAACCCCTATTGTCGATTCAAGAATCGACATAGGCAGATCTTGCTTCATCGGACTAATGTAAAAGGGATTAGAACAACCTACCTTGATTATGAACACCTTTGAGCTCAATAGAGCTATTCAGCTGCTAATAATCTTCGCAACGGGACTGTCAATAGCTCTCCAAGGTCTAAAACGAAATCATAAAGATGAGTGTGAGAAAGTGGCCAAGTCAAGCTTGAAATGATCAACAAAGAAGGATCAAGAAAATGGGGGTGAATTGGTGAGGGTCCAACGAGGATTTGTGGCGCACTGGCTACCACTAGCTCAATGACAGGTCAGGATGGGCGCCGCATGGTCTGGTTCGCCGGATATAGCTGTGGTACCACCGAATTGGGTGGCTGAAGTTGTTGTATCAACCACCGGCGTGTAGCACGTGGATCGGGTTGAGAGGAAATGCCGCCAGACGGGATGCTCCAACGGGGGTTCAATGCTGCGATGGCTACGACCAGCAAGGGAGGAGGTCAATGCTTGTCGGTGAGGCGATGGTCTGCCGAGGGGAAACGGCGACTGGCTGGAGCAAGCTTGAAGAGCTTCGGCTCTTCTTCTTTGCACATGTGCGCGCAAGAGAGAGGGTTTTTCTACAGTAATAACCGGCCCTCCCCCCCGGAATTTTGGAGGGAAAATTTGAAATATACCTTTCCAAGTTTGAATCCTAGTCTAATGGCTAGAGTTTGATCTCTTAAGTGTTAAGGAATATTCTTAATGGCTAAGCAATAATTTGATTGGCTGAAATTTAACATATATCTCCCCCCCGGGAATTTTGGAGGGAAAATTTGACATATGCCTTTCCAAGTTTGAATCCTAGTCTAATGGCTAGAGTTTGATCTCTTAAGTGTTAAGGAATATTCTTAATGGCTAAGCAATAATTTGATTGGCTGAAATTTGATCACATGGATTGAAGAAGTGTACAGTTCAGTGGCCAAGATGAATAAGTTAATGGATGTCCAAGATTTGATCTCACTTGAATTGATGACTAGGCAAAGGCATTTTATAATTTTGAAGTGAGAAAGAGGGGGGTCGGAATAGACAGCTAGTCGCTTGAATTTGGCCGGAAAATGGCCATTGGTCAATGTCGGTCAAAACCAGGTTGAACTAGTTCACTTCTTGTCCTAATTTTCTAATTTCTCCAATTTGAATGAAAGTAAAAATTTTCATGTGAATTGGATCAAATTGGATGTAATTGGATTGTTCCAAACCGATTAATTGTGCACGAAATGCCTTAATTCACTCAATCTCTATTAAAATGAAGCCGTAAACTAGACCAATATCTATAATTGAAGTTCAATAATTTAAATTTGATGCTAGATTAGAATGGGCCAACTTGAATTAAGCTGATCAGACCATATTAGCTTGATTGTGTGATCTTCTGATAAGCCAAATTTGTTGAATTGAGATGTTCCCATGTGAATTTGCCAAAATCAATAACCTATTTGGATTGTCTCTAAGAAAGTGAGCGCATATAGTAGTGTAATTGAACAAACCATGTGTTGATAACTAATTTTTAGTTGATGCAGCATAAAAAGGTAAAAACCAAGGTTTGCCCCTTGACCAAAATGTGCTGCTTTTCACTTATCTCTTTTGTATTGTCATTTTTAAGCATTTTCCTATTTATTTCCACTAAAAATATGAAAAGCCAAATGGTTGACTTTTTGGTCAACCATTTGATTGAAAGTTAACTTTGGGTCGAAAATTGACTTTTTATCCAAATTTTTTTTAAATAGCCTTAATTTCACTTTACCTAAGTTAAATTTTCAAATCCAAACATTTGATTAAAAAAACAATCTTTTAGAAAAAAAATCAACTAAATGGTTGAGTTTTTGTCAAATATTTGACCAAAGAATAAAAAAATAAAAAATCCTCAAAATACTTTGTTTTAGTATGAATTTGACTTTTGTATAAATTTTTTTACGAAATTCGATTAAGAATTTATTTTTGAATTTTTTTGTTTTAATGTCTAAATCTGCAAAAAATTTAAATTACTTTTGTTCTAATCATAATTAGATATGGTTCATTTTATGACATTTGGTCTAGGGACTATTTTCAATCCACTTGTTTATTCGATTTTGAGAATTGCCATATTGAAGGGTGAATTGTCATTTTAAACCCTATTTAGGGGGTGAAAATCGATTTTTCATAAGTCGCAAATAGATAATTGTTTTCCATTTATTTTCTTAAGATAAGTCAAAATCTGAGGTCCTTTTTGAGAAATTCACATGATAACTTTTCAATTTGAAAATTTTCAATTTTTGAATGTAAGAAAATCGAGCCATTGAGTTTTAATTGAAGAAATTTAGATTGATCCATTCAAAACTATAATTCAATTTCATAAGTCAATGTCCAATTTTCGTATTAGACTTCGATTTATTTTTTACTTAGGTATTGTCATTTTAATTCAAGGTCAATTTAAATGCATTAGATTGTCCTAAGCATGGCTAGTTGGTCAAAAAATTTATTGCAATATTAATTAAATTCAATTTCAATTAATTTACATTTTGGATCAAAGAATTGCAAAATTGTTCATTTCAGCCTATAATGCTTGATCTTATGCATCCATGGTTTAGATCCGTTGTTTTTCACAATAATCACTTAATTAAGTCAATAGAGAGCCCATGGATTACATTTATGGGGTTTAATTAGCTTAATTAGGTCAAAATCGGATAATTTCCCCTCAAATTGTGCAAGTTTTCTCTTCAATTGGGTCCTTAGGAGACCGAATTGCATAAATCCTGAACCCACAAGAATCACATGGATAAATTGGCAAGAACCAGACAAGATTGGTTAAGAACTGGCATGAACCAGTTTGATTGGTCCGATTGATTGCTAGCGAGGCAAGCTGGTTTGACCCCTTACTAGCTAGTTTTGGACCCTCTAACAATTGGTTTCGGGATCTTCGTCCCATGAACTTTATCCCCATGCCCTCACTTTTTCAAGATTTAACAAAATAAATCCTAAATTTTGGAAAATTATGATTTAGCTCCTAATTAGGCCCTTAAGTGCAATTGTCAGTTCAAATTTCAATTTTCATGATTGTACCCATCTGATCGATTATACGGCATATCTTAATGGTGTTTAATCTTTTAAAAATTTAGTTTGGCCATTAAATTAACTTTTTAATTGTCAGATTGAACCTAGGGCTAAGATTAGCCGATTTGAGACTAGTATAAAAGGATTTTCCTCCATTTTTTGAAGGGGACTCATTTTTTTTGCAAAACTCTCTCTTTATAGATCAAATTCTCTCTCTTCTTTCTCCTTTTTCTTGCCTTTTCTCTTTCTTTGCTTCCTTCACATGTAGCTCCCTCTCCTCAATGAACAACCCCTCGCTAGTGATCATGCCTCCGTCGTTCCAAACCCTAACCTCCTTTACTCTCTCTTGTTGCTAATCAGAGCCTTTGCCAGCTCCGGTAGTCGATCAATTGATCAAGCTCAATCACTAACGTGGGAGCCAATGATCCTTCTTGCAGCTTCGCCAAGCCGAACCAATGGTTCGACGACCTCCTCAAGTGGTCCGATTGTTGCTGATCTTTTTGTCCAAGAGCTCTTGACCCTATGGTGATTGAAGCTTAGCTGCGAGGCCACCGAATAGTTCTGATGGCTTGGTTTCCTTGTTGATGTCCAAAACCAATCTAGTTTTGGACCAATTTGGCTTGTAGATCAAATGAATAGTTCAGCCACACTAGTTCGACCACATGGCGGCTCGATTGGCTACTTAGAGATCCATTTGTCTTTCAACAACGATCACTTCATCCGATTGCAGACCGTTTTAAAGATAAACGTAAAGAAAGGTAGATTCTCGAATTCGAATCCGATGAAGCAAAATCGGTGTATCTGATCGGGGCTAGGATTCAAGGTTAAAACTACAAAATATGCTTAGATCTAATGATCATAAGCTTATTTGGGGATCTGCAGAGATTGAAACTCATTGATGATGAGTTTGTTGTTGATTGGGTGTGATTTATACTCATCTACAATTTTCATGCATCGGTGAGTAAGTTATTGTTTGACTTGAAATGAGGTCCTAAATAAGCTTATTTTATAACAACCCCAACTCCCTAACTCCGGGTCATAAGGTTATCGTTGCGACGTCCCAAGCGCGTCGTTGACCCGTTTGTTTTTAATTTTCGATTTAAGCACACATGAAAGCGTTACAACAAGGACATCCGACCACCACAACATGACAAACAAGCAGTCGGGAAAAGTGCTACAAGCATATTGTTAATATATCACATAAGTATCTACAAGCCCTTTATATGAGCCTCTCCTTTTTACATCATCATTTTATATTAGTGTAGGCTAAGGGAATTCCTATCTCCTCTAGCATGAATACAACATCCAAGACTGGTGTGAAGCTTCCATGCCTAGATGTCTGAAAAACAAGGAGTGAGTCTAGGACTTAGTAAGTAAAAACCCATAATCTTCTACTAGGATGAAACCTTTGTCGCAACCTTATCTAGTTGCCCTTTCCCCCTCGTACGGAAAGGAAAGGGGGAGAGGTTGGATTTAGGGATACTTGACCATGAGAGTTCCCTCATGGTTCTCAACCATGGGATGTCATCACTTCACCCCTCGGACGAACCTCTTGTGAGTTCTCTCTACAAAATTGCGAGTTTTCCCAAACTCGTACCCTGAGTGATAGCGGAGTGTCGCGACCCGTACTCACGTGGGCAACACATCTCGAGAGAGGAGGTCGGGTGTGAATATAAGATTTAATGGTACATTTACCATGGTAGCCCTCCTTTTGTTACTACTTCCTAAGGATGGCGTCAGTTCATCCATTATGAATTTTTCACATGCGGGTATGCTAGACCATGGTGAGTCTTATCAGGATTAGTACCCCGCGCGACGGGTTCATTTATATGGTCTATTTATTTAGGACAACCTAAAAATAAGATGTGAGTCGCCACTAGCCTTGTTTTTGGGGGTTGGCTAGAAACCCAATCAAGGGTTGGAAGTGTTTCCTCGATTTCTACACAACCAGATATCTAGGTTAAGGGATTTGGGTTATGCTAATATTTCTATTAGCGCCTTTTCAGTATTTAAATAGTATGTTGTGTTTACCTAATGTGTCCATGTGTTTCTTCTTATATTTTTGGGATTATTAGTCTTGAACTAAGTGATCATGCATGTGATAGCCTAATTTTCGAGTCTGTTTTCGATTGAATGAATTGGGCTTTTCATCGATGTGTCTATAATCTTTTTCTCTGAGTTGGCCACTCACGAGATAACTAATCTATGAAGTAAAGCCGTTAAGGAATCTAAACGCGACCGACTTGAGAATTCGATCAGAAACCGATTGCTTGACCATGCTAATCTGCAAGGGTCACTACGGAACTGTTAAAATCGATCAGAGATTGGAGATAGGTTGATTCGATAGAGGCATGTGATTAAAGTGTGTGTGATTCCACCTAATTGCAAAATTTATGTCGAATGGCATTAAACCGATTCTTCTGTCGTTTTTGTACTCTATGCCCATATTTGAAACCTCAAGATTTTCACGACAAGTGAGAGTCACATTTGAGTCGAAGATGCACAATGTGGATCGAATATAATTGACCACGGATCAAGTGCACTAAAAATTTCTAAAAGTTACCAAGTAGGTTAGGTTACGCTAAAATCGCGTCTGGTTGAAATTAATCACGAAATTGAAACCGATTTCAGAAATTGAAAGTTCTGTCATGTCACGATTTATTTTAGGAATATCGACTCATCATTTGAAGAATTTTTGGCAAGCCTGGATTTTTGGCAAAAAAATTAAAGTTGGACGATTTTGGACTGGAAAATTCAGAGGGCCGTTTTTGTGAGCATTTTTGGCCTTCAAGTTAGATCAATGGATGAGGGAATTGTGAAATTTGATGTGGGCACCTGCCTTGGCATTTTGGCCATTGAATTGAAGCCAATTGGAAGTGAAATTGATGGAATTGAAGTTGGAAATGTTGGAAATTCATAGCCTTGGTGGGGTGCGACATTTGGGCGGCCTCCCTTGACTTGTTGGGGAAGATTAGAGGGGACATGGCTATTGTGGATATGGCTGAGGTTGGTGAGGGCTGCCACTTGAATTCTAGGATATTTTCCATTGACTCTGGTGGCCATTTGTCCCCCTCCAGTTGCAGCTCCTCCTTCTTCTTCCTTGCTGTTCTATCCTCCATTATTGTTGAATTTGAAGTAGAAAACTAGCCAGCAAACTAGAGAAAGCCAAGCCACCCCTATAGTTTTCGATCGCCCTTTATTGCCGTCCGAGCTACCTTCAAAGCCAAGCAGCCCGCATGCTCGCAGGTCCGTGCCCGCAAGCCCGTCCGCATGTCCCTCGCCGTCCCACACCTATTTGCGTCGCGCCTTGGCCATTGTCGTAGCTTCACCTGTGCCATTCCAATCGCCTAAGCCACCGTCGTTTGCCCCTGCTTGCACCGCTGTCTAGCTTCGCCTGTCCCCGCGCCATTTCAGCCACCGTAGCCTTCGGTCCAGCACTTGGATAGAACCGAAGGCTAGTTGAGGCCGTGAAACTTTGTGGCCCGTTTCTGGGCCCTTCCAAGCCTTGTTGGGTGTCATCGTAGGCGCATGTTTTAATCACCTCGGCATCGCCGTCGCTGTGAACTCATCGGCTCACAAATCTGGTAAGTTTACTTTTTAAACCTTGCTTATGGGGTTAATTATGCTTAGGGGAGGTTTAGTTTAGGCTAAGATTGGTTTAGGTGGATTAGTTAGTTTAATTAGTGGTTTAGTTAGTTAATTAGGCTTATTAGGTGGTTAGATTAGTTTAGTTAGGGGTCAATTTGATTGTGTGATTTATTTAGCTTAGTGCATTATTTATTTAAGTCCAATTAGGTGGTTAGATTAGTGTATTTGTCTTAATTAGGCGTTTATTTAATTACTTTGCACTTATTTAATTAATTTTGTCATTAATTTAATTATTTAATATTTTCCAGAAATTATACCGGGATAACCGGTCGTCAGAATTTTGTGCTGATTGTCATGGTGTAATTAGAATGTGTAATTGGATGATGATTGTTGATTTTTATTTATTATTTCAAAGTTATGGATTTTTGGTATTTAATTAGAAAATACTAGGTGTTGGGTTTGATGCCAAAAATGTTTTTAAGTACTATATTAAATAGTGGGATTTTTTTTTTAAAAGGAAGAATACTGCATTTTATGACTCAAGTCAACCGTGTACTCACACACGATTATTTTACTGGGTTTTTTTAATATGAAAAAAAGGCCAAACACATTATTTTAATTGGGACAATTGAGTGCAAAGCATGATGTCCTTGGCCGGGATTGAGTGTGTGCATGATCGATATGAAAACCCGTCACAAGCCTTTGAGCCGGACGATGCTCCTTCGAGAATGCCCATTGTCAACAGATGCCGGTTGCAATAGAGGCCGGGTCGATGCTTCTTTGGGAATGTTGTTTAGAGGTCAACATTGCCGTGCTCGATGGTGCAAGACGACGCCTGGCTAAGCCGGATGATTGCTGACTGTTGAGTTGGCCGTGGCTGTTGGGTCGTAATCAATTGGGACGCATGAATAAGTGAATTAGACGCGCCTTATTATGGGATAAAATCGTGTGGCATGGAATGAGACGTGTCATAACGATTTGGCCTTATAATCGAGACCCCTATGATTGATTGATTGATTTGAAGGTGAGACGTTCCAATTGATGAGTGTTTTTACTATATACATCTGTTATATGGACTGTACTGACGTGCAGGAAGGTGCTGATGCGAGGTAAGTCTTATATGATGTGTGATTAGACCACCTCTAGGTGTATTACTTTCCTAATTGGGGTTTAGGGCGTGAACTCACTGAGACATCGTCTCACCCCATTGTGGGTTTCAATTTTCAGGTCCGCGAATGGAGGCGAGACTCGTTCGTTTTGGACCTGGATCCGTGAGCTCATTGTGACCATGATCTTGGTTGATGAGGGCCTACCTCAGTGGGTACCTCATCGATTCAAGGCTTGGTTTTGTTATGGGCCTAATGGGGAATGGGAAGGTCCCCTAGATGGTTTCGACGAACCAGTCGTTGATGGCGAGGAGGTAGCTGATCCACTTGACATCGACATCCCTAACGGTGTCGTGATAGATCCGGATCCTAAGTAGATATGGTCCAAGGTAGGGTTAGCTCGGTAGTCTCTTTTGTTTATAGACTTCTATATATAAACTTGGTGTGTTTATAAAAGTGTGTTTGTGAAATTTGTTGTCCTGCTTTTTTATCCCATGTTGATTGTTCTCTGTGGATTGTTTATTTCACTTCCGCTTGTGCATGAATCGTTTGGGTTGACAACATGTCCTAGGAATGTCGAAATTTAGTCGACCACCGAGGGATGTGCATGTACTCGAGTTTCGGGGCATGACAGTGCATGATTGGTATTTTTCATGCTAATCTATTTCTAAAGAAAATGAAAAGAAAACACTCAACTAAATTGAAAATTGCGAAGTAGTAAGTAAACAAATAAGGAAAATGGTAAATCTACTATGCAATCCTAGCAAATATAAAATGAAAACACAAATGAAAAGGATAAGAAGAAAAGAGAACCCACAACTCATTGGGCTTTATACAAGAAAAAGAACCCGAGATATATGTTAGGGAATGAATAATACATAATAATGATTAGAATGGATATTGACCTCAACCGTCTTCATATCCTCGCCATCTTCAAGATCCTAATATGAACCTAGTCTAAAAAAACGATATAACTAGGTACATACAATGGGAAAAAAAAAAAAACAGGCATACATGTTAAAACAATCAAAAGCACAACATCATACTAAAATCGATCTCTTAAAGGGAGTTCAATTCAAAAATGAAGATTTGGGTCTTGGGGTTAGCCTTTGTAATTCATGCGCAAGTCTCTCTAAGACACTTACCCAATTCATTTTTGTGACTTATAGCCATTATTGACCAATTGTGTTCTCGCATGGCCAATAACACTTGTAAGTCCCTAATGAGACGCTCTATGTGATCCCAAGATTTCCCTTGATATCATTTATTGACCCTACAATTCATTTAGAAATCACATGCATTTGTGGGATGCAGGCCCTTTTAGACCTTATTTCTCAACCAATCAAACAAATGAGTGAGCTGTTGGTAGATCACTTATCACCAAAAAGCATGCACCAATTGCAAACACAAGAACTTCTAAATAAATGACGTGATTGTATGCATACATGTGATGTTTCAAAGACATCTTTTTGAAAATCATTCATAAAAAGTTTTGAGACAAAGTGATGTTTCAGTTATTAAAGGTATTCAATTGCCAAGACTAGCTCGAGGCTCGCATAAATGTATTTACAAGCATTGCAGGCATTTTGAATATAATTCAAACCGTGACTTTCATGATGTCAAATAAGGATTTAAGAACAAATTTGAAAATATTTCGGATTAAGGAATATCTAGGCTATTGAACACACTCAATTGCTAAGGCTATCTTTGGGCTTGCATAAATATACTCACAAGTGTTGCAGGTATTTTAAATATAGTCCAAACCACGAATCTTCCTAAAACCAAATCGAGCTTTGGAAAGAAATTTCTTAGTAAATGGTTTTTAGAAACATAGCGTATACCAAAGCATTTTTAAATTTGATTTGAAAAGAAGACTCGTTGAAAATCATTTAACAACGAATATCGAGGGGTTTAAAGCAACTTTCATGAAAATGAAATGGTTTAGGTTCATGCATAAACTAACCTAGGAAGTTTATCTAAACAATCACAATCAAGTTCATGTCAGGAAATTTCATAATAAGCATGTAAAGACAGCAAAATTGGACAATGCCTAATGACAATTTGGCAATGACAAAATTCTCTAACATGCATGACAGGATAACAAACAACTTTTTGAAGAAATTTTTCCTAAATAAGCTGCATATGATTTTACAAAAATCAAACAACAAGTAATAACATGTTAGAAAATTATCAAAACAGTAGGACATTCAGCTAATATGACAAGGATTTATTCAATCAAAATAGGTCTAAAAATCACCATATTTTCACACAACATAGCTAACATAATGAAAAACAAGTTTTATTAAGAAGCTAAGTGCAAAATCTTTATAGAAAAATAGAACAAAAATGTCAAAGATCTATCCAAACAGGGGTTAGAACAAGGGTCCGAATTTGATCCAATATCCAGATTATGATCTAGTTTTGAAAAAAATATAAAGTGGTCCAAATGAAAAGAAATCTGTGTGAAATCATTGCTATTGGAAACCTCTAAGTGTGCCTTACAACTTCTTAGAAGGTTTCGAGTTCAAATTAGGTCAATTAGATATCTTAAAATTGAGATTTCTAAAGATGTGCATGTGAGTAATGATATGCAATTGACATACTATACAATTCAATGATATTATGAAACGATTTGAGATTCCTAATGATATGCTTGGGACTCATAAATGCGAAGAACACTTTTATTACACAAATTTAATGTGCGAAATGATGCTCAAATGATAGGTCTAAAAATGTATGCAAACCTTGCAACATTCGGTTCAATTGTCATGTAGGCATAATAGCAAGATTTGGACTCTAGATGACTCAAACAAGCATTAAATCCTATCAAAATGGTAAGGTTTCGTTTCAGCATTAAATTCGTAGAACAGACTTGATTTCAACCATATCAAGCCATAAAAAAATCCTATGAAAAATCCCACATACAGAACACGTAATGAGGAATATTTTTCATTTAGAGTTTGAAACCTAAATATAATCATGTGAGAGATAACAAAAATGGCAAAACATAGGTGCATATTCAAATTATATATTGCTATGGCACCTTTTTCACATTAACTCATGCAATTGACATACTAGACAACATCAACACTTTGGAAATCATGCATTGATTGAACACATACATCATGTATTTCATCTTTCATGAAGGATTTGAGACCAAACAAACTCATTTATGGACTCAATTTCATCAAATCACAATTGGGAATAGTGTAGGGTAAATTGTCCTATGTTCGAATATAGGCGATTTTGACCTAGTTAATACAAAAATTCTGAAAAAAATTACAGGATGTTTTCCACACAATTATGAGAAATGTCATGAGGAAAGTTCCTCTAGAACTCAACACATAAATCAATACAAAAATGACAAAATCAAAAATCAACATAGAGCAAATTGACCTAGGTTCAGATCTAAAGGGTTTTGATCTAGCTAATCATGTCTAAAAATTCCGAAAGAAAAAAAAAATTCTTAAGACAATAATAAACAACTTTCATGAAGAAGAGTTCATCTAGAAATCAACATAGAAAATTGAACAAAAAAAAAAAAAAAGACAGAAGACGAAACATCAATAGAATTGAAAATTAACCTAAACTACTGCGAAATTGCTCATCTTTAGAGATATTTTTCAAAGATCAAATGACACTCGATTGAGACGTGCCACCTATCGATTCGAAGCTTGTAATGTGTATTATCAAAGTCTAAAAGGTCTCAAACTCAAATAAGGTCATTTTAGACTCAAACAACAAATCAACATCCAAATCCTTCAATCTAACATTTAAACATAGCATATTTTACTAAAATTGAACCCGAGCCCTAATTGGTTAATTTGATCTAGCTTCACAGGGTTCGAGATTGAGATTGTTACCTTTTGATGCGTTTTTGTCGATTTTGATCGCAATTGATCGAAACTTTCATTGGAACTTCGATCAAACTCCAAGGATCAAATCTGGACAGTAAGGGTCAATTTTAAACCCGTTGGATTTCCGGCTTGGATCAATATGGTATTGATCCAAATGGACCTGTTTGTATCACCGAGGGAGCTTGGTTTGATTAGAAAAGTTCCAATAAAAAATGAGCTGATTATCGACTTGCAACAGCTAGGACAGGAAGGTGTGGTTACTGGGTGCTGAATCGGCGATCAGTAGCTCACCGGCGTGAGGTTGGCGACGGTAGGTTGGTAAGAACCAGTTCAATATAGAGAGAAAAGAGAGGAGAGAGAGAGAGAGAGAGAGAGAGAGAGAGAGAGAGAGATGGTAGAGAGAGGAAATTTCGTGCAGCCCCCTTAAAAATGGAGGGAAAATGGGCTTATATACTACCCCAAATTGAGCACTTTTGATCGTCGGTTCGATCCAACAGTCGAAATTTTGATCCAATGGTCAAAAGTTGATTTCAAAGGCTTTATTATGATCTAGAGATGTCAGGTAATTGATCTAGTGGATTTGATTTGCGAAAAATCAAGTCAAAATCGAGAATTGTGTTAATATGTTCAATTAGGGGTTAATTTGCAATATGATGAAATTTGAGAATGAATTTATAGAATTTTGAGAAATCAAAGGTGCAGAAGTGAAATTGACATTGAGAGGATCCCGAAACAGGTCCCCGAAGGTCAGGAACTAGATGAAAAGGGGATGAATTGACCAGCACCAACAGCGGCCGGCTAGACCGATCAGACTAGTTTGGTCCGGTTTGGTTGGTTTTTTACCGATGCTTGACTAGTTTGGTCTGGTTCTAGTCATCTTGTTCATTTAGGACCCATGTGGGTTCAAAGGTTATGAAATTTGGTCCTTAAAGGACCAAATTGAAAAAGAAATTTATCATATTTAAGAAAAAATCAACCTATTGTGATTCAATTAAACTAATTAAACCTCACGAATGCAATCTAGGGGTCTTTTATTGATTTAATTAAATGATTATTGCGAAAAAACCACGGGTTGAAACCAAAGGTAATTTGAATTGAGCTTAAAGGGCTAAAATGATCAAATTTACAATTCAATGGACAAAATTGTAAATTGACTAAAATTGAATTCAATTAATGTCACAATTGCCCTATCTAATGAACTACCCATATGTAATATCACTTACCATATTCAAATTGACCTTGAATTGAAGCGCTTGAGCTTATGTAAAAAATGAATCTAGATCTAATATTGATATTAAACCTAAATTTTTGAAATGAAATCATAACCATAAATTGGTCAACTCAAATTTTGTTGATCGAAGCTTAATTGCTTGACTTTCTTATGCTCGGGGATATAAAAATCTATAAATTGATAAGTTTTGGTGTGAATTTCTCAAAATCGATTTCGAATTTAGACTTATCTTAAGGAAATGAATGAGAAACAATTGTCCATTTACAAGTTATGAATAATCGATTTGGTCTCATAATTAGGGCTCAAAATAGCATTTTGCATTTTGACTCGATAAATCACAAAATTGAATGCACGAGTAGATTTCAAATAGTTCCTAAACCAAATGTGGAAGAAAGAATTATACCTAATTATGAGTAGAATAAAAGTAATATTATTTTTGGTCGATTTAGAACCTAAAACCAAAAACTTCGGAAAACAAGTTTCTTAATCGATTTTTGTAAATTTTCAGCACAAAAGTCAAATTGATAATAAAATAAATCTATTTGTGCATTTTTATTTTTTTGATTTTTTTTAGTTGAATGTTTGACCAAAAATCGACAATTTAGTTGACTTTTTCTAAAAGGTTGATTTCTTGGTAAAACTTTTGAATTTTCGAGAAATTGATTTGACAAAAGTGAAATTAAAGCTTAATGACATATTTTTGGGTAAAAAGCCAAATTTTGACCCAGGTTAACTCTTGGTTAAATGGTTGACCAAAAAGTCAACTCGAAAGTCAATTGTGTGACTTTTCGAGTTTTTCTTGAAAATGAACTAGGAATTGCTTAAAAATAACAATGCAAAATAGTGAAATGAAGAATGACACATTTTGGCTGAGAAATGGGGCTCCATCGGGCTTAGAAACCTAAAATTTCGATTTCTTTTTACCTTTTAATGATTCGTCGACTAAAAACTCAAGTTTCAACAATCTCGTCATCAAATCTAGCATGTGTAATACTTGTATTACAATATCGATGGCAAATCGATAGGAATATCACTGCCTCGCCTCGATAATATGTATGTATCCCTTCGGCATAATTCCCATGCATGCTTAAAATTTCGATTTATCCATGAACATACCAAGTATTGTAGTAATAAACATACTAGCATGCATAAAATGTTCATTGACATACATCCTGACTCAACCAAGGCATCCCGGATCAATAGAGACATCTTAAGGGCTAGCTCACCTAAGGCATCCAAGCTCAACCCAAGCATCTTAGCTCAATCAAGGCATCCTGTTCTCACGAACGAGACATCGCCACTAACGCTATGTGACAACGGTTTTCTTCTTTCATTTAATGATCACATATCATATATTGCACAAACTAGTTTATTATCTTCTATCTTAATCCATACATGAGCAACTGCGACACATAAACGACTACTCACGGGTAAGTACACGATTAAACTTGATGATGTAGCATATCATTTAGTCAAGGGTTAGGAATTCTACTTATCTTCGATGAACCTTGATGAATTATAGGTCGTTTTACCAAAAGAGGGCTATCCATTGAGCCGGTGAGTGAGCAAGGCTGAAAGAGGGAGAGGGAGCGACTATGAGAGGGTGTGAAATAGGGAAAAGAAAGAGAGTAAGTGAGGAAGAAGAGATGGGGTAAGGAAATGAGGGGAGGATGCCTTTGTTTATAGGCAAACCCCTCGATATTTCCTTTCTAAGTGGACTAATCACATTTCTTTAGGTGGACAACCTAGGATAAAGAGTTGGCAAGCTAAAGAAATGAGTGGCAAGTCTAGTTACTAGAGGAGGACGCTTGCTCCTTCTCTTATTAAGCCACTTAGGGATAAATAGTAATAATAACTATATTAATTAGGGATAAGTGCAAGAGAAATCCTAAAACTTGTTACAAGAATGCAATTAAGTCCTAAAACTTGCAAAAAGTGCAATCAAGTTCTAAAACATGTCAAATTGGTTCAATTGAGTCCTAAAGTTAACACCGTCGAACTTACTAATGGAAAATGCTGACGTGGCGCGGACGTGACATTTTAAATGATTTTTTATTTTTCACGTGGCTTTTTAAAATTATTTTTTTTGTAAAAATTAAAAAAGAAAAGATAAAATCTATTTAAAAACTATTATAAAAAGAGAGAGAAAATGACAGCTCGCCGCCGCCGCCCACCGCCGCGTCGCCCATTGCTAGTGGGGTCGGCAATGGTCGCCGGCCCTTCGGCGATGGGTGGCGACGGCGGTGGAGGAGCTGCCATTTTCTTCTTCATTTTTAACTATTTTTTAAAAATAAATTTTAGTTTTTAAATATATTTTTAAAAAAATTGAAAAAAAATAATTTTAAAAAGCCATGTGGAAAATAAAAAAATCATTTAAATGTTACGTCCGCGGCATGTCGGCATTTTTCATTAATAAGTTGATGGTTTTAACTTTAAGACTCAATTGAATCATTTTGACAAGTTTTAGGACTTGATTTCACTTTTTGCAAGTTTTAGGACTCAATTACATTTTCGTAACAACTTTTAGGACTTCTATTGCACTTATCCCTATTAATTATGAGACACCCAAGCCAATGACAAGGCTTCTTGCAATGCTTGGATTTGTGTAATCATTGGCTTTGGATTCAATTCAAGACTTGCTCCTTATGTCACGCCCCGAACCTTAGCATGCGCACATCCATCGATGGTCGATAAAATTGCAACGTTCTCAAGACACGTCACCGACCAAACAAATCATGCACAAGCGGAAGCGAAATAAAACAATCCCCAAACAACAAACAACATAGGATAGAAAAGCAAGACAGTCAATTCACAAAACGCACTTTCATAAACAAACTGGTTTATATACAATACTAGTCTATAAACAAGAGTCAACTCCAAAAAGAAGAGTCACTAAGCCATCTAGGCGCTAGACTCCTCATCCATAAGCTTAGGGGGCTCTGGGTTTACCACGACACTATTAGGTGGGTCAGCTACTCCCTCGCCCGCAACGGCATTGATCGCAACGGCGAGGATGTCAAAACCCTGAAGGGGATCTTCCCGAACCCCATTGGGCCCACGACGAAACCACACCTTGTATCAATGAGGTACCAACTGTGGTAGGCACTCATCAACTAAGATAGTGGTCACGATGAACTCATGGAGCCAGGGACTCTTGGGGACAGGGATGTCGGTGGTCTACTCAGTATACCCCCGTGGCTGTCCATAACAAACTAGAGGAGCCTCCATCTAGGGACCTGTAAATATTAAAACCACGATGGGGTGAGACAATGTCTCAACAACTTTATGCTCTAAACCTCGATTAGGAAGGAAATACACCTAGAGGTAGTTTAATCACACAACACAAAAGACTCACCTTATTTCAGTTCCTTCCTGCACGTCAATACAGTTCATATAACAAATATATACAGTAAAAGCACACATAAATTGGAACACCTCAATCACATCTCAATCAATCACAGGGGTTCCGATTATAAGGCTAAATTGTTATGACACGCCCCATTCCGTGCCACACAATTTTGTCCCGTAATCAGGCGCATCAATTTCAATCATTCATGCATCCCAATTGATTATGGCCCAATGGCCATGACCAACTCAACGGTCAGCGGTCTTTCAGCATAGCCGGGCGTCGTCTTGCACCATCGAGCATGGCAACGTCTTAATCTATACAGCATTCCACGAAGGAGTATCGGTCCAGCCTCCATTGCGACCGGCATCCATCGACTTGGGGTATTTCCAAAGGAGCATCGTTTGGCTTAACAGCTCGTGACGGGTTCTTATAACATTCATACACTTCTAATCCCGGTTAAGGACATTGTGCATTGCACTTAAATGCATCAATTAAATAATGTAATTGACCTATTTTCTTTGTATTAAAAACACCCGGTAAAATAATCATGTGTGGGTACATGGTCAAATTGAACCATAAAAATGGATATCCTTCTTTTTAAAATCCCACTATTTGATATAGTATCTAAAAACATTTTTGGTGTTAAAATTGGACACTCGGTATTTTCTAATTAAATACCAAAATTTCATATTTTTGAAATAATAAATAAAAATCACAATCATCACCCAATTGCACAAATTATCATTCAATTGCATAAACTGATCACATCACGACAAATAGCACAGAATTATGGTGACCAGGTATCTCGGTATAATTTCCGAAAAATATTAAATAATTAAATAAATTGTAAAATTAATTAAATAAATGCAAATTAAATGCATAAATGACTAATTAAGCTAAATATGCTAATCTAAGCACCTATTGGACCTAATTAAATACCACACTAAGCTAGATAAATAATGCAATCTAATTAACCCCTAAACAAACTAATCTAACCACCTAATTAGCCTAAATAGTAAACTAAATCACTAATTAACTAAACTAACCACCTAAACCAAGGTTAGCCTAATCTAACTACCCACTAAGCATGATTAACTCCTTAAGCAAGGTTTGGCAAGTAAACTCACTGGATTAACGAGTCGGTGAGTTCACGGCGATGGCGACGCGGAGGTGAGTGGAACACGGGCCTACGGCGACACCCAACGAGGTCCGGAAGGGGCTGGAAAAGGCTCACGAAGTCTCAGCCCTTGCTATAACTTTGACTTCTGCCCAAGGCTGAAAGGGGCTAGTTGAGTGGTTGGCTTGGCTGGAAATAGGCTAGGCGGGTTGCTGGCTGCTTGAGCGGCCAAGGTGTGGGCGACGAGCTGGACAACGTGCGGGCTCAAGCGTGGGAGATGACACGCGAGCGGGAGGCAAGCGAGCTCAAATGGCACTCGGCGGTCCTCATACGGCAAGGAGGGGCAGTCAATAGCTATTGGGGGCTTGGCTAGCTGGTTCTTTGGTTCTTTGGCTCACAAAACAACAACAATGGAGGAACTAACAATGGAAGAGCTAAGGCAAGGAAGAAGAAGAAGTGAGGAGCTGTAGCTGGAGGGGGAACCAAATGCCACAAAAGTCTTCAAAAATATCTCAAATACACATCACTTGGCCCCCACCATCTTCAGTCCTATCCTCTGCCCATTTTCCTTCATCAAACTTCCCCAAGAAGCCACCAAAGGTGGTCCAAATGTTGCAGCCCCATGGCATACGAATTTGCAACATTTCCCCTTCAAATTCAACTTAAATTCTCTCCAATACAATCCAATTCAAGGGCTAAAATGCCAAGATATGAGTCCACACTTAATTCCATAAATTCCCTCACCAATTGATCCAACTTGACGGCAAAAAACACACCTAAAAAGGACCATCTGAATTTACCAGTCCAGAAACGCCCAAACTTGATTTTTTGCCAAAAATTCGGACTCACTGAAAATTCTTTGGAGGAGTTGACGTTCCTAAAATAGATCACGACATGACAGAACTTTCAATTTCTGAAATCGGGTTCAATTTCGTGGTTAATATCAGCCGATTACGATTTTAGTGTGACATAACCTACCGGGTAGCTTTTAGGAATTTTTAATGCATTTGACCGATGGTTGATTATTTTCGAGCCACATTGTGCATCTTTGACTCATTGGTGACTCTCGGGTGTCGTGAAAATCTCGAGGTTCAAAATACGGGTACCTGGTACAAAATCGACAGAAAAATTGATTTAGTGCCATTCGACACAAATTTTGCAATTAGGTGGAATCATCTACACTTTAATTGCATGCCTCTATCGAATCAACATATTTTCGTTCTCTAATCAATTTTAACAGTGCCATATTGACCCTTGTAGATTAGCACGGTCGAGTAGTCGATTTCGGGTCGAATTCTCTAGTCTATTACGTTTAGATTCCTTAACGGCTTCACTTGATAGATTAGTTATCTCGTGAGTGATCAGCTTAGAGAAAAATACTATAGGCACGTCGATGAAAAGCCCAACTCATTTAATCAAAAACAAAATAAAAATTTAGGCTATCACACCTTAAGTCTTCTCTTGCCAACTAGAAAGAATGCTCTAGAATCTCTAAACTTACTCCTCAAATAACTTGAAATAGAGAGAAGGTTCATAAGTGATGGACTAGCTTCCAAAAATATAAATGTGATCATAAGCCTTGGATATCCATCATATGCCTAATCTAAATCTTGCTCTCCAAGTTTTAGAAGCCTTCAAGAATATTCCATTTTATCCTCTTTCAAGAAACATAACAAACAAGGGAATGAGGCCATTGGATGAGTCACTAACTTTTCCCCAGGGCAAATCTTAATTTATCATTACACAATCTTAGAATGGACACCTAAGAAGGATGACTTATTCTTGCATTTGATGAGGTGTTCTAGAATATTCTATTATGTCTTCTTCCCAATAACATAACAAACACGATAATTAAGTCATTTGAAGTGCTAATGGAGTTGGGTGAGGACTCCTCGCATTCATCCATGAATGATTGTACCAAACCGAACCGAGATTTGTAGCTGACTCACCCTTCATATGGCCAAACTTACCAAGCATAGCTAGGTCGGTAGCCCATCTTGTGGGCTAGAATCATGGTTGTTACATATTTGATCTTGACTCCTTCTAGGCTTAGAAAATAGACTCTGAGACCTTCGATTTGATAGGTCGCACTTCCCAAGCAAAGAGTTTGTCCTTGGAAAAGCACCTCGGAAAACGCTCAATTCTCTAGTAGTTTAGGTAGATTCTTGGTTTTGGTTTTATTCCGATTTTTGTTTTTGCTATTTTCATGTTCATTTTTGTGATAAATTTCTGAGAAAGTTTCCTTCATGAGATTTGCTCCAAACTATATGTCATACATGTTTTCTAGATTTTCTAAAGGTGTTTTGACCAATCAAAATCACTTAAAATTGAGCCTAGGTCGATCTGCCCTACACTTAATTTGATTTACATTTGTGTGAATTTGACTTCGTAAATGAGTTTATTTGGTTTCATGATCTTCATAAGACTTGAAATACACATCACGTGCATTCCAATAATGTATGATTCGCATGATTTGCTTGTTGGTTGGTATATCATTTGCATGCTAAAAAAAAAATGGCAACCGCTTCTGTCGTTTTGCTGCAGTCTTTTACTGATGTAAGGCAACCTAGCTGCTCTACTACGTGCTTTGTTTGGATTCAACCATTATCAAATCCAAGTGTTTCAATGGTTACTTAGTTAACCCAACAAACATCATCGGATATACTTGGTTGTTACAACAACATCAACCTGCTCTTTATAGTTTCAATACAAAAAATTATCAACTGTTGATCTTTGAGATTGGCTTATACTGTTTACAAACTTCTTTCTAATGAATCACATCACGGATATTGCACAATTCTTTGATCCAAACATCTGCATACACCATAGTAAGTAATATCCTAATGATAGTTTGGACTTCATCAAAATCACTTGAAAATATTTCTCCAACAAATAGCTATAAAGATTAGGATTGTAATTGGAGCAAAAGACCGCTAATCAATCAATGAATATTAGTAAGGTAGGTAAAACTCTCCAAGAAGCTGAAAAGTTTTTCCTCTCTTCATTTTTCATTGTCTTTTTCAACCTTCAATCATTGGTAGGGTTTAAGTTACTTTCATCCTCCCCTCCATCCGTTTTGATTTTTTTTTTTTGTTGAGTTTTTTATACTTTTTCTCTTTTTCTCTTCTGATCTAGATTTAGGAGCCGTGTACTGGTCATTTGCCTCCAATTTCACTGATGATTATAAGAGTTTTGGTGTCTCGCTAATCTATGAAGATTTGCTCTTCCAAAGAGTAGATCTATGTTTATTCAACCTATTTTGGTTGTCTTTGTACGACAATAGTGTAGAAAAAGTGAAACCTAGGCACACATCGCCAACTGGCAACATTGTAGTTATTAGAGAAGGAATTTTCGGCGTGTACTCATCATTGATGATAATACGGGATCTAGTGATTGGTTATTAATTATTTTGCTTGACAAATTCATTCTTTTAGAATGAGTGTGTGTTTAACCTTACCGGTGTTTTGTTGATATTATTGTTTTCTAGATTTGGCTTTTTCTTTTTTTTCATAGTATTTTGGCATTTGCTTTGCTTTGATTTGCTTTATCATGAAAGTCTATGTGCTTGTCATGTATCTTTTTGAGCCATGAATACAATTTTTTTGACAACAATAAATCAATAAATATTAGTTATTCTATTTTATCTTCTTATTATCTTTACATTGCAATATCCTTTTACTTGGCTGACTATGATTGCCTCTAGTCTTTGTAGATTTAGTTTTATGTCAATTCGCATTTTTTATCTAACACTCATTGAAGGAACCTTTGTTGGAGAAGAATTTTAATGGAATTTTGGTTTTTTCAAAACTACTCTTGGTATAATATCTAGTATGATAAATGCAAATGCTTATGGTAATTCTTGAAAGACTATGATGATGTCATGGATTGCTAAAGAACTCAGCGAAGACTACCTAAGGTGACGTAGACTTGTCTCGATCTAACTTCGGTGCCCAAGGGGTCCTTGAGGGATGGCGTGAAGGTGGGGTTTGAAAGCACTAGACCATGAGAACTCCCTTATAGTACAATACTCTAAAGGATGTTATCACCTCATCATTTGGGATCAACCACATGAGTTTGCTTAATCACGGTTGTGAGCTTTGTCAAGCTCGCACCTCACGTGACAGTGGGATTGTTGTGACCCTACCTCGACGCCACGACATATCTTGATTGGTGATTTGAATGTCGAAAGGAAATCAGACATAAAGATGAGTTTAAGGTTCATCCACCAAAGATGACATCACTTCATCTTTTGGCTTCAACCACTTTGGGTATGCTAAATTATGGTTGCAAGCTTTTACCAAAAGCTCATACCCCGCAAGATGGATTCATTCATTTTTTAAGTTGTTTTAGACAAACCAAATATTATCCAAGAGTCGCCACTAGCCTTGGTTTTAGGAGCCGGCTAGAATACCCAATTGAGGGTTGGGAGTGATCCCTTGATTTCTATGCAACCAGAGATCTAAGGTTCGGGGACTTGGATTAGCTAACATCTCTTTTAGTACTTAACAGCCTATGTGTTACCTAACGTGTTGATGTATGTCTTTTTACATTTTTGTGCACTTGTTACAAGAAGGGTAATCATACGTGGTCGGTTCATTTCATATCATTCTACTCTACTCTAGTAAGAGCAAAAGTTAATCAATTAATTGAAAAGTAGTGCATGAAAGTAAGCACTCAAGGCATTTTAAGGAAAGCAATTAAAGTCTAACATGCAATCCTAAATGCAAGAAAGTAAACCCCAACTCGTCGGATACTCATACCACACGTATGAAAACCCGAGACATATGTCGAGAAATGAATGAATGATACAAATAGTGAGCCACATTGGATATCGGCCTTTTCACCATCTTTACAACTTCGGGATCACCACCTCCAAGGATCGCCCTTGGGACCTACTCTAGTTCTAATCTAGTGCTAAAACTAGTGCGGTAATTATATGAACAAGCAATTTATAACAATTAACGATTATGATATTTCACATTAAAGCATCCAAGAAAAGTAGTCGGCTAATCACAAATGGCCTCATGGTTGGCCTTTGAAGTTCATGCAACAATCTTCATAAAATGTCTACCCCAATTTATTTATTTTTAATGATTTATGAACATCAGACATCATTTATATTTGCAAATAGTGAGTAAAGTCATGAAGTCCCTAAGACAAGTTTTAGGTGATATTTCAAGGTAACCCGCATCATCATGCACCACACCTAAATCATTTATCTAACAATCACACGTACATCATATAAAATGACAAGCATTCATGCTATATGACCTTGGTTCTCAATCAATTAGATACATGAGTGAACCGACAAAGGATCACTTATTCAAACATAGATGCCATTGAATATATTCATGCAACATGTCTACTCATGACAAATGAGTAAAGGAGAATGTTGTTTTAAAAGATTTGACGAAAATGAGACATAATTTTGTCAAATCATGGAATGTTTATAGCCATCGAGGTGAGCTTGGGTGCATCTTGAGCACAAATAATCAAGCATCACAAATGTTCCAAATATGAACCAATACCTTGAGGAAATTCATGTTAAATCATAGTTTGATAAATACTAAATAACCTTGATGAAGAACATTTTTTCTGTTATGCCTCAAACCTCAAGTGCGCGCACATTCCTCGATGGTTGATAAAATTTGCGACGTTCCCAGGATGTGTCGCCGACCCAATTGATTATGCACATGCGAAAACAAATTAATTAATCCCTTGACAACAACAGACATGGGATAGAAAAGCAGGACAACCACTTTCAAATTAGACACACCTTTTATAAACAATCTGTTTTACACACAGATGACAACTCTAAGGTCTATGTACAGGAGGTCTATTTCCAAATAGAACTACTGAGCCACCCATACTCCTGACCCTTCCGCCTCAAGCTCCGGGTTCTTCACACTAGGGACCTAAAAAGTTAAGCCCATGATGGGATGAGACAATGTCTTAGCAAGTTCACCCCCTAAACCCTGACTAGGAAGGAAATACGCCTAGAGGTAGTCTAAGTACACAATACAGAATACTTACCTCGTCTTATTTTCCCCTGCATGTTAGCACAATTTATATATCACATAAGTGCAGTAACAAAATTTGAGCATTTGGAATGTCTCATTTCAATCTTAGTCAATCAATCAATCAATCAATCAATTGCATCAATATAAGCAATCCATCATTCAATCAAACAATTGCTCACAAGGGTCTCGATTATAAAGCCAAATTGTTATGACACGTCTCATATCGTGTCACATAATTTCGTCCCATAATTAGGTGCGGACAATTCATATCAATGGTTCTATCCACACCCGATATTCACTCTCAATATTCAAATTCCCAATCCAACCTCAACATCCCTACTCAATATTTCGACTCAATACTCAATACCAGGCTCAAGGTTCTAGAGGTGCCCTCTCCCCATGAAGTTCTGACATCGCATGGCACCTAGTCCCTGACCACAATCAGTCATAGTATGAGGTACTAAAGGTGGCTCCCACGAATTCACGCTGTCGTGTAGCACTTAGTTCTTGACTATAAAAAGCACTAGTACAAGGTTCTAGAGGTAACTCACATGAAGTCTCGCTATCATGTAACACCTAGCCCATTTACTTGCATGACAATATTGCAAGGCTTCTAGAGGTGGCTCCCATGTGACTGAAATCATCATGTAGCACTTTGACCTTGAATACTATAAGCAACAGTACAAGGTACTAGAGGTGGCTCACATGAGATTTCATTATTGTGTAGTGCTTAGTTCTTTACCGGCTCACAACCCATTGGGTTCTCTCAACAGAACATATGTCACTTCATCTCTCACTAGTCACCTTGCCATGACAATAAACCATCACCTGATCATCCAATACCGGCCAAGGACATTGTGCCTTGCACACAAATTCCTCAATTAAAATAACGAACTTGGCCTATTTTCGTCGTATTAAAAAAAAACCCAATAAAAATAATCATGTGTGGGTACACGACCAGTTTAAGCCAAAAAAACTATATATTCATTTTCAAAAATACCATTATTTATTATAGTGGCGTTAAAAACCAGCGCTAAGTATTTTCTGAACAAAATATCAAAATTACACAATTTTGGGATAAATACCCAAAATTACAATTTCCACTCAATTTGCACAATTTAGCATTCAATTGGATAAACTAAGCACACCATTGCAATCGGCATGAAATTCTGGTCCCTGGTTATCCAAGTATAATTTCTAGAAAATATTAAATAATTAAATAAATACAAAATAAATACAATTAAATACAAAAAATACAAACTTAGGTTGGAAATGCTTAATTAACTGCCCAAACAGGCCAAGAAAATTTTTGAACCTATCTAGATAAATAATACGATCTATCTAGTCTCTAATTAGTTTATTCTAACCACCTAACATTCATAAATGAATAATTAAATCACTAATCCATTATAATTAACCACATAAACCCTAATTAACCTAAGCTAAACACCCCGTAAACATCATTGGATTTGCGAGTTGGTGAGTCCATGGCGACGGCGACGCAACGGCGACCGAAACTCGAGTCTACGGCAATACCAAAGGAGGTCCAAACTTAGCTGAAAAACGGCCTGCAAGGCTCACGGTTGTTGTAGTCTTGAAGGGGGGTTTGCTGGTCACAGCTTGGCTTGGCTGATCGAAGCTACAACACATGGTGGCAGTTTGGCGAGGTTGACTTCTTGAGGTGATTGCTGCGGTGGTAAGAGGAAGGCAGTTCGTTGGTGGCTCCGCTGGTGTGGACTCGGTGGAATGGCTAGCGTCAAGAGGGGGAGTCGAGCTTCAAAGGAAAATGAACAAGAAGCAAAAACAGAAGGGGATCGGTGGATGCTGTAATGGACGGGAAATGATGGTGGAGCGGTGGGGTTTGACTTTGGTGGAGAGGGAGACTTCGCTGGAGTGGTGTGTGGCTGCGTGGCATGAGGTGGGTAGTTCGCTGGTGGAGCGGGGGAAGAACGAGCGTGAAAGAAAGCAAATGGAGAGAGGACCGAAGCAGCTCAGTTCGGTGAAGTGGGATGCTCGCACGAAGAAGAAGGGCCAGCAGGCTGTTGAGTTGGAGAAGCCGAAGGAGAGGGGGGAAAAGTCAACAAGAAATATCCCACACTCATCAATTCTTGGTCCCACAGGCTTTCATACGTATCCCTTTGGTCCTTTAAGCCTTTATGTACATAAAATTCCATAAATAACCAAGTTGATGTCCAATTGTTGTAGCCCCTATACCAGCCTACGAATTTCCCCCAATTGGACTTCAATTCCTTCACAAATTCTCCAATTTGATGACCAATTTTGCTAAGGAGGAAGCCTACACAATTTCCACAATTTCTCTTCACCAAATAGCTCACTTTGGAGGCCAAAAATCCCCTTAATTTGGCCCCTTCGAATTTCCTTTCTTTTTCAAATCGTTTGAATTGATTTTCCGTAAAAATCCCGAGCTCGCCAAAAATGTGCTTACTAAAGAAGAAGTCGAGAACTCTTAGACCATGATCACAGGTATAGTCTCCTTACAAGAATGTGCTACTTATGCATTATTTGATAAGGGAGCTACCCATTCGTTTGTTGCTGACCAATTTGTAAAGTTAGCCGGGTTAGAACATAAGCCGCTATAAATGATTCTTAGTGTTTTTAACATGTTTGAAAGATGAAGTGTTGACCACCATAGGATGTCAGGATTGTAAAATCAGTATAAATGGTCACGAGGAATCATAGACTTAGCTATTCTAACTAGGTATGATTTCAATGTCATCCTAGGTAAGGATTGGCTGTGACAGCCTGATTTTCAATTTTGCTTTCGATTGAATGAGTTGGGCTTTTTATCGACGCACCTATAGTCTTTTTCCATGAGCTGATCACTCACGGGATAACTAATCTATCAGGTGAAGCTATTAAGGAATCTAAATGCAATAGATTTGAAAATTCGACCAGAAATCGACTACTCGACCGTGCTAATCTGCAGGGGTAAATACGGCACCATCAAAATTAATCAGATACTGGAGATAGATCGATTCAACTGAGATATGTGATTAAAGTGTGTGTGATTCCACCTAATTGCAAAATTCTTGTCGAATGTCACTAAATTGATTTTTCTGTTGTTTTCGTACCCTGTGCCCATATTTGAATCCTCGAAATTTTCACGACAACTGAGAGTCGCCAAGGAGTTGAAGATGTACAATGTGGCTCGAAAATAATCAACCATGGGTCAAATGCGCTAAAAATTCCTAAAAGCTACCTGATAGGTTAGGTCTTGCTAAAATTGCACCCGGTTGAAATTAACCACAAAATTGAACCCTATTTCAGAAATTGGAAATATTGTCATGTCACGATCTATTTTAGGAACGTCGACTTATCCTCCGAACAATTTTTGGCGAAAAAATCAAAATTGGACGTAATTGAACCAGGAAATTAAGAGGACCATTTTTGTGTGGATTTTTGAAGTTCAACTTGGATCTTTTGGCAATGAAAATTGTGGGATGGATGTCGATACCTTGGCTAGTATTTTTTAGCACCAAATGGGACTAAATTGAAGGAGAATTAAGTTCAATTGGAAATGAAATGCACAAATTCGTATGCCATGGTGGTCAGCAACATTTGGACCACCTAGAGTGGCTTGTGGAGGAAGATTTGTGAGGGAAATTGGTTGAGGATGAGGCCGCAGCACGTGGGGGCCAAGCAATGAGTGTTCTTGATATTTCTTGAAGACTTTTGGGGCATTTGTTCCCCCTCAAGCTAGTGGACCACTTCTTCTTCCTCCTTGCTATTCTCCTCATCCATTGCTGTTGTTTAGAGCATAAAACCAGCTAGTAAAACCAAACAGCCAGCCCCCTGTAGTCGTCGATTGCCCTGCCTCACCATCGAGCACCACCGAGTGATGCCCGAGCTTGCTGAAGTCGTTGAGCACGTCCGTGAGCCCATCCCCGCGTCCCTGCATCCTGCGCGTCCTAGTCATTGTTCATCATTTGCCTGGCCGTTGTCCAAAGCCATCGAGCCGCCTCCGTTGCCATCCCGAAGCCCCGGCGCCGCCTGCTCCTGCCAAGTCGTTGACGAGCCCTTTCCAACCTTGGACAGAATCGAAATCCCAGCTTATAGCTGAGACTTGTGGGCTATTTTCTAGGCCCTTTCGGATCTCCCTTGGCGTCGCTGTTGACTTGAGTCTCGCTCGTTGTCGCATCACCATCGCCGTGAACTCACCAGCTCGCTAATCTGGTGAGTTTACTCACTAAACCTTGCTTATGAGCTTTATGATGCTTAAGGGGTGATTAGATTAAGTTAAGATTATATTAGTGTAATTAGTGGCTAATTTAGTTAAATTAGATTAGTTAAATTAGTCAATTAGGTGGTTAGTGGATGTAGTTAGCTAGTTTAGTATGTTGTTATGTAGCTAGGATGGTTAGAGTAATTTAATTAGTCCATTTGGTGGTTAGATTAGCATTTCTTAGCTTAAGTAGGCATTTATCTCATTAATTTGTATTTATTTAATTAATTCTGTAATTTATTTAATTATTTCATATTTTCTGGAAATTATATCAGATAACCGGTCGCCGTAATTTTGTGTTGATAGTCGTGGTGTGATTAGTTTATGCCATTGAATGATAATTTGTGCAATTGAGTGGTGATTGTGATTTTTATTTATTATTTCAAAAATATGAAATTTTGGTATTTAATTAGAAAATACCGGATGTCGGATTTTAACACCAAAAATGTTTTTAGATACTATATCAAATAGTGAGATTTTAAAAGGAACGGTATCAATTTTTATGATTCGATTAGACCGTATATCCACACACGATTATTTTACCGAGTGTTTTTAATATGAAGAAAATAGGTCAAGTACATTATTTAATTGAGGCATTTAAGTGCAATGCACAATGTCCTTGGCCGGGATTGGATGTGTACATGAATGTTATGAGAACCCGTTACGAGCTTTTAAGTCGGATGATACTCCTTCGGGAATGTCCTAAGTCAATGGATGCTGGTCGTAGAGGAGGCTAGGCTGATGCTCCTATGTAGAATGCCATCTAGATATAGACATTGCCATGCTCGATGGTGTGAGACGATGCCCGACTATGCTGGAAGACCACTGACTGTTGAATCGGCCATGGCCGTTGGGTCGTAATCAATTTGGATGCATGAATGATTGAAATTGACACACTTGATTATGGGAGAAAATTGTGGCATTGAATGGGATATGTCATAACGATTTGGCCTTATAATCATGACCTCTTATGATTGATTAAGATGTGATTGAGGCGTTCCAATTGATGTGTGCATTTATTTTATGCATCTGTTATGTGAACTGTACTGACATGCATGGAGGAACTAAGGTGAGGTGAGTCTTGTATGATGTGTGATTAGACTGCCTCTAGGTGTATTTTCTTCATAATAAGGATTTAGGGCATGAACTCGTTGAGACATTGTCTCACCCCGTCATGGGTTTAACTTTCAGGTTCGTAGATGGAGGCTCCTCTAGTTCGTTTTGGACAACCGATGGGGTATACAGAGTAGAGTACCGACGTCCCAGTCCCCGAGAGTCCTTGGCTCCATGAGCTCATCGTGACGACTATCTTGGTCGATGAAGGCTGACCTTAGTTGGTACCTCATCGGTTCAAGGTGTGGTTTCGTCATAGGCCTAATGGGGTTCGGGAAGGTCCCCTGTAGGGTTTTGATATCCCCACCATGGCGGTCAACATTGCTGTGGGTGAGGGGGTAGCTAACCCACTTGATGGTGGCGAGGTAGACCCAGAACCCCCGAAGGTCTCGGATGAGGAGTCTTGTGCCCAGATGGCTTAGTGACTCTTCTTTTTGGAGTTAGGCTTTAGTTTATAGACTAGCGTTGTATATAAACCTGGCGTGTTTATACAAGTGTGTTTTGTGAAATTTATTGTCTTGTTTTTCTATCCCATGTCGATTATTGTCTAGGGATTGTTTATTATATGCTTCCGCATGTGCATGAATTGATTGAGGTCGGCAACGAATCCTGGGAACGTCGCAATTTTATTGACCACCAAGAGATGTGCGCACGCTTGAGGTTCGGGGCGTGACATTGGCTCTTTAGGCAACGAGCTATTGTAGAATGCCATAGTAAGGTGACTTAGTTTAGCCCACCCAACTACCCTACTTAAAAGTTGATGGAAAACAAAGGAGGACCCTTTATACCCTTAGTTTCAACACTTGAGGTAGCTCAACTTTTAGAGGAAGGTTGCCAAAGTTATTTAGTGATGGTGATGGATATGACCATTGAGGACCAAAGATGGAAGATATCGCCATGATATGGGACTTTCCGATGTCTTTCCAAAGGAATTATTAGGATTGCCCCCAGATTGAGAAATAGAGTTTGTTATTGAGCTAGCCCCAAAAAAAGAGCCGATTTCGAAGGCCCATATTGAATTGTGTTGTCAGAATTAAATGAACTGAAGGTGCAATTGCAATAATTGCTTGATAAAGGGTTCATCCATCCTAATGTGTCCCTATGGGGTGCACCAGTTTTGCTCGTGAAGAATAAGAATGAATCGTTGCATCCTTGCATTGATTATAGACAACCTAACCAAGCCACTGTAAATAACAAGTACCCATTGCCAAGGATCAACGATTTGCTTGACCAACTCCAAGGAGCGTCAATGTTCTCCAAGACAGACTTGAGATCAGGTTATCACTAATTAAGGATCAAGAAGGAGGATATTCCAAAGACTACATTCTGAACCCAATATGGCCACTATGAGTTTACAATGATGTTGTTTGAACTAACCAATGCGCTAGTCACTTTTATGGACTTGATGAATAGAGTGTTCAAGATGTACTTGGATAGTTTTGTCATAGTATTCATCGATGACATTTAGATATACTTGAAGGATCCAAGTGAGCATGAGCAACAATTGAGGATAATATTATAAACTCTCTGAGAACATGCACTATATGCTAAGTTTATTATATGCGAGTTATGACTTAGCCAAGTAGTTTTCCTTGGACACATAATATTCAGAGAAGGAATGGCAGTGCACTCGATGAAGATTGAAGTAGTTATGAGTTGGCCAAGACTGATGACCATGACAGAAATTCAAAGTTTCCTATGTTTGGCCGAATATTATTGATGATTCGTCGAAAGATTCTCTAGTATAGCCACTCCTTTGACAAGACTACTGAAGAAAGACGTAAATTTCGAATGAACAGACAAGTGTGAAAGAAGCTTCTAAGAATATAAGTGAAAACTAACTACAGCCTCAGTTCTAATAATACCGTATGGTTTAAGAGGTTATGAGATCTACAACAATGCCTCTCTTAAAGGATTAGGCTATGTGCTGATGCAATTTGGAAGAGTAGTTGCTTATGCTTCTAGACAACTAAGCCTATATGAGTTGAATTATCCAATCCACGATTTGGAATTGGCTATAATCATCTTAGCTTGGAAGATTTGGAAACATTACTTTATGGAGAAAAGCTTACGACTTTCACAAACCACCAAAGTCTGAAGTAAGTGTTCTTCTAGAAGGAACTAAATATAAGGCAACGACAATGGATAGAACTTCTCAAGGATTATGACTACAATATTCTTTACCATGCTAGGAAAGCCAACAAAGTAGCAGACACTCTTAGTTGGAAATCAACTATCGCGCAAGTGATGGTTTGATAATGGAATCTTCTTGAAGGAATTTGAGATTCCAAGTACAAATTCGTGGTAAACTAGCTTTCTAGTCTTTTGGCTACCCTTAAATTTGAACTAGAAATGTGGTCAAAGATTAAAGCATTGCAACAAGACGACCCCAAACTCCAGAAAAGTGGAGAAGGAATTTCAAAGAAGAAAAAAGCTAGATTTTCAAGTAACTGAAGACAAAGTATTGAAATTCCATGGACAATTGTGTGTTCCCAACAATGTAGAACTAAAGGAAGAAATCCTATCAGAAGCTTACCATAGTAACTATAGCATACATCCGGGTAGTACGAAGATGTACTGGAACCTTAAACAATATTACTAGTGGAACGACATAAAGGTGGATATCATCATACACGCTACCAAATGTTTGATGTGTCAGCAAGTAAAGGCATACCATTGCGAGCCTAGTGGATTGCTATAGCCACTAGAAATCCCATAATAGAAATTGGAGCATATCATAATAAACTTCGTCATGGGACTTCTAAGGAGCCAAAGAAGCAATGATTCTATTTGTGTAATAGTTGACAAGCTGACCAAGTCAACTCAATTCTTGGCGATATGAAAAGATTTCTCATTAGAATAATATGCAAGGCTTTACATCTGACAAATAATTCGACTTCACGGAGTGCTAGTGATAATTACTTTAGATAGAGATCTCGAGTTTACTGCTACGTTTTGGTAGAGTCTTCAGATTGCTATGGGAACAACGATACAATATAGCACAGCTTATCATCCACAGACGGATGGCCAATCAGAAAGGATGATCCAAATGCTTAAAGACATGCTACAAGCATGTGTACTTGATTTTAAAGGAGGATGAGAAGAGCAGCTATATCTCGTAGAATTCACCTATAGCAATAACTACCAGCATAGTATTAGGATGGCATCATTTAAAGCATCATATGGATGAACTTGCAAAACCCTCGTCTGTTAGGATGAGGTCGAAGAAAGAAGGATCACTAGCTCAGAGTTAGTCTAGCTATCAGTAAGTGCAGTGAAAGTGATCGAAGAAAGATTTAGGATTGCCTAAAGCTACTAGAGAAGTTACGCTAATAGATGATGGAGACCTTTAGAATTTCAAGTGGGTGATCATGTCTTTCTTAAAGTGTTACCTATGAGAGGTACATCGCATTTTGGCAAGAATGGAAAACTAAGTCCAAAGTATGTAGAACCTTTCAAGATCTTAGAACAAATATGAAACTAGCTTACAAGTTACCACTTTCTCCCAAACTTGCTCAGGTGCATTACGTGTTCCATGTATCTATGCTAAGAAAGTATAAACCAGATTCAGCACAGGTGCTAAACTTCAAAGAGATCGAAGTGGATGACAAAACGCCATATGTTGAATAGCCTATGCAAATCACAACTAGAAAAGATCAAGTGTCACGAAATAAAACCATTCCTTTAGTTAGGGTCATTTGGCAACATCATGGGATGGAAGGAGCCACGTGAGAAAGTAAGGAATCGATGAGGCTCTGATATCTACACTTATGTGAGGAATCAGGGATGTCTTTAAATTACAACAAAGGGTCATTCATGGATTGATCAAGCTCAACTGAAAGTGATGTGTAAAACCCTAGACAAGTGTCAAACTCAATTTGGGTCTAGTTACCTGAACTTTGCCAATGCCACCTAAGCTCGCGTAGGTTACATTAAAGCCACTTCCAATCGAAATTTAACCACAAGCCTTCTGTTGGGATTTTACAGAACATATATAGGCTAAATAAACATAAATGCAACTGAAGCAAAGATAAAATTCTATTATACATGTTCCTCCAAAAGCGTTGTTCGTGCATTTTATTAAAAAATCAGAATATCAAAGAGAGTTATACGGATTACCTCTCGAAGTGTGCTTTAAACAACTTGATTCAGATGTTCTTCAGTTCGAGCCCCACAAACATCAAGCCTCTAGTTCAGACACACCACCAATGCACCTCGAACAAAAAGGAGTTTGCAGGTAATCTCCACTGTAATTGTGCTAGCAATCTTGTGGAGACAATTCTTTGCACATGGTTAGCAACCGTTTGCTAACCATATAGTTCTCTCTCTTTTTCTCTCCTTTTCTTAACTTAACCCACTCACCCTCTCTCTGCTCTATTTATAATGCCCTAGTGAAGTCAACATTTAACTTCTTCTAGAAGCTAGTCTTTAACCTCTCAAAGAAGTTATTGACTACTTTTTCTAGAAGATACTTCTTCTAGAAGTTGGTCTTTAACTTCTCAAATAAGTTATTGCCCTCTTCCTCTAGAAGCTAGTCTATAACTTCTCAATTAAGTTATTGACTACTTCCTCTATAAGTTGGGTGAGCAAGAGAACAGCTCTCATGAGTGGGCTGATTGAGTGAATTGGTTATGGTGTGTGACATCCTTAGGTTCATCACTGAGCTGGCAGTAAGACTTGTACTAACATAGTACTCCCAAGAGAATTGATTGTCCCGATCAATCTCTAGGTCCTACAAGTCGTGATTGACATCTAGCAATGTGTCATGGCTACGTAGACAGTGTGAATGTTTTAAGAACATAATGAACCTGTCAGCTCTAGTTATAGTGTAATTCAATCCCTCTGTCTTACTATGTCTCGATCAAACAAAGACCATGGAATATTTGTCAAGTCACCAATTCGATCATATGTACAAACCTAATTAACTTGCATTTTATACAAGACATAAACAATTTATTCTCGATTACAACCCCGGCCGAGAATTTCAATGCAGTGTCACAATTAGATCGCATATGACATCATTACTTTACCTTGCATGTAACAAGGAGATAGATTTCATGTTGCGCACATGTGTAACTTCGTATGTGAACGAGTTATGACCATCAGGTATAGAGATAGATCAATGATCCACCAATATGCATACTTGTGAACTATGGCTGTCCAACACACAAGTTAACATCGTGCCTCAGGTTTAAGGATTACTTATACAAGACCAGAGCAAGAACGATTCGTCATTGACCCCGCTAAAAGCTTCCATTTTGCCAATCGTTCTATGTATGTCACATTTAGTGAACTTGTCTACTACAAGTACCCGTGTTCTAACTCGGGCATCATAATACCCAATGACTCGTGACTCATCATTACCTTAAGCATCCAATACTTAATGGTGAAGCTAAGAACACACCGGTCTCAGCAGGATCATTAATATCCACTCAATGATCCATTGGCCGGGAACAGTTTAAAGATTCAGTCTAATTGTGACCCGTCACGCATATTTTTAACGTCTCAAGAATAAGTCCAATCAAAATTGATCTTATGGAATCATTCATATAGATTATTGGACAAATGAATGAATACATCTTTGCCATTAATTTGACAACACAACTAAAATCCCTAACATGTAACTATTACATGGTTGCTTTAGGGCATATAACTAACACCTTGGTCCAATTGCGGGTGTCGACTGTAGATGTTATCAAGGCATTCAATTCCAATTGAAATTATTTTAGTAAACATGTTAGTGCATAATTGGAGAAATGTGCTAATTTGAGGATACAAACTTTAACGAACCTAGAAGTGAGATCAATTTAGCCTATTTAGATTTAAATTGAGATGAGACCAACTTTTTTAGAACATGGACAAAGGATATGCACCACTTTTGGGATAGATAAGGGGAATGGACCAAATTGCCCTCTTAAGTCTATCCAATAATTGAATTTCAAGAAGCCATCCTAGCCCTTAATCTTAGACAAGGCTCTTGGCTTGATGAAGGGCCAAGATCTTCTTTTGCTCCCCAAGTTTGAAGTAAGCATGAGAGAAGGACAATAACTCAAGGGAAATTAATGTGATAGACAAGCTTTCTCCTCAAGCTTCTTGTTCTTGTTCTTCTTCTCTCTCACCTCTCTCTTCCTTACTTGGCTAACTCCCACGCCCCGCCCCTCTCCTCTCTCTCTTCTTCTCTTCCTTTTCCCTTCCTTTCCCTCACCGTCCTCCACCCTTCGCTACATTGCCAATGACCTTTGCCCGCTTGGTCACTCACTACCGCTTGCCTAGATGCCCATCGGCTGTCCGTTGCTGGTCGTCACTATCCATGAGCTACTACTTGTTCCCTCACCATCCTCTAGCCTCTACCCGACTGCCTTCATCCCATCTCAATTGTTTGTAAGTAGATTTCCAAAATATTGGCTGTGCTGTTACATTATGCGACTCGGATTTAAGACTACCTATAGTGTTGTAGGACTACCCTAGGTTGAGGAACTCATAATTTTGTATGGTTTGCTCATGATATGCTTGATCTATATGGTTTGGGATTGAACAAATAACAAGTATGTGATAGTTGAGATTGTTCAGGATTGGTGTAAATTGTGGAAATGGTTCATTTAGGTTTAGGCTTGCCATGATTGTTGTTATAGATCATTTGCTATTGCTACTTATGCTTGATCTTCATATTTGAATGCTGTGGATGGTTCTGTAAATGCTATATGAAGTAATCTTTACATATATGTCCATAGGTCATGGTTGAAGCTTAAGTTTACATTGAACCGCCGAATCCAGAATGGCGTTGGTTCTTGGACATGCTTGGAAGTGCATCAAGCTGGGTCACTCTCTTGGTTCGGTGATATTGAGGTGTATTGTTTGATTTGGGTTTGACTTAGGCCGGTACTAGAGCGTCACGGGTTAAGCCATGATTCTAGTTTTGTGCTCAACACACTTTATTGTCGCATATACATTAGGGCATGAGTTACACATCGCTTATCATGCGCTTAGGGCATTCGTACTTAAATGCTTGATTGGTGTGGTCATACAAGGAATTCCGTCATCAATGGATTTCGAGACGATACCCCTACGTCAATGGGATGCCTCGTTAGTGAGAATAAAATAATGCCCCCACGTCAACGGGATGTCCTCAGGTCAATAGGATGCCATTCGCCAGATAAGTTATATCAGAATGACGCCTGATGGATTTCGGATGCCAAACTCAATGGATTGAGACGACGTCTTAGAGGTTTTCAGAAGAGCTGTAGAGTTTCGGCTATGTGTGATTAATAATTGGACTCAAGATAGCATGGTAGTATGGGATGCCAAGTGATTCTTGAGGCGCTAAACGTGTGCGAAGTGTTTGAGTGCTATATGCATACTTTAAAAGTGGTTTTATGGCTTGCGTATTTTATGCATGAGACACATGCATGATTTAAATGTTATTTAGTGACTTAGAAGTCACTTGCATGCTATGATTGTCATCGCTCATAAAGTGAGAGGCTTGTGGATGTCTTGAAGGTTGTTGTTTGAGTCTCGAATGCCTTGATAATGTTGTGGATACTCATATCCATCACGTGTGAATGTTCTAGCTATTATTTGCATCAATTGTGATATGTGTGGATTCATATGCCTTTGTTTAGACTTGAGGGACTTAGGTTGAGGATAAGTTCCATCATTTATATAGTTAAGGCAAAGCATAGGCTTTGTTATTGATCTTCCATCGACATGTTTAGGTTAGGAAATCATAAGACTCTAGTGCAAGGAATTTATTTGCCTATACAAGGTTTAGGATCTTTATATATTGAGTTTTCAACTCATTTGTTGTTGTTTCACTTTTTTCAAGTCAATAGGTATGGACCCCTTACTTCACCACTTCATGTTTGAGGTACCTGTCAGCATGGAGACTACTATGGTAGATGTGTTTAAGGTGGACGTTGTTTTCCGATGGGTGACCACTATTGTGGATGGTTCTGTAAATGCTATATGAAGTAATCTTTACATATATGTCCATAGGTCATGGTTGAAGCTTAAGTTTACATTGAACCGCCGAATCCAGAATGGCGTTGGTTCTTGGACATGCTTGGAAGTGCATCAAGCTGGGTCACTCTCTTGGTTCGGTGATATTGAGGTGTATTGTTCGATTTGGGTTTGACTTAGGCCGGTACTAGAGCGTCACGGGTTAAGCCATGATTCTAGTTTTGTGCTCAACACACTTTATTGTCGCATATACATTAGGGCATGAGTTACACATCGCTTATCATGCGCTTAGGGCATTCGTACTTAAATGCTTGATTGGTGTGGTCATACAAGGAATTCCGTCATCAATGGATTTCGAGACGATACCCCTACGTCAATGGGATGCCTCGTTAGTGAGAATAAAATAATGCCCCCACGTCAACGGGATGTCCTCGGTCAATAGGATGCCATTCGCCAGATAAGTTATATCAGAATGACGCCTGATGGATTTCGGATGCCAAACTCAATGGATTGAGACGACGTCTTAGAGGTTTTCAGAAGAGCTGTAGAGTTTCGGCTATGTGTGATTAATAATTGGACTCAAGATAGCATGGTAGTATGGGATGCCAAGTGATTCTTGAGGCGCTAAACGTGTGCGAAGTGTTTGAGTGCTATATGCATACTTTAAAAGTGGTTTTATGGCTTGCGTATTTTATGCATGAGACACATGCATGATTTAAATGTTATTTAGTGACTTAGAAGTCACTTGCATGCTATGATTGTCATCGCTCATAAAGTGAGAGGCTTGTGGATGTCTTGAAGGTTGTTGTTTGAGTCTCGAATGCCTTGATAATGTTGTGGATACTCATATCCATCACGTGTGAATGTTCTAGCTATTATTTGCATCAATTGTGATATGTGTGGATTCATATGCCTTTGTTTAGACTTGAGGGACTTAGGTTGAGGATAAGTTCCATCATTTATATAGTTAAGGCAAAGCATAGGCTTTGTTATTGATCTTCCATCACATGTTTAGGTCAGGAAATCATAAGACTCTAGTGCAAGGAATTTATTTGCCTATACAAGGTTTAGGATCTTTATATATTGAGTTTTCAACTCATTGTTGTTGTTTCACTTTTTTCAAGTCAATAGGTATGGACCCCTTACTTCACCACTTCATGTTTGGGGTACCTGTCAGCATGGAGACTACTATGGTAGATGTGTTTAAGGTGGACGTTGTTTTCCGATGGGTGACCACTATTGTTTGGGTTGACAAAAGGTACTGCGACCTTGTCCGACACTACTACTGGGCATGGTACACGTGGTTCGATGGGCACCTCTTCGGACCCCTGTATGGGTTCCATGGTCCATTGGACTGGGTGAGGATACAAGCCTACTAGACAGCTCTATGGATCATGCCTAGATAGTAGGCTATATAGCATTAACATGGACACACAACATGACATGCCAACACGTCATTTCTAAAAAAAATAGAGAATTCCAACACGTTTCAACACGTTATATATTAAATATATTTTTATATATAAATACACAAATAATAATAATAATAATGATGATGATGATGATGATGATGATGATGATGATGATGATGATGATGATGATGATGATGATATAGCCTAGATTTAATTTATACTAAAAACATTAATTCAATATTAATTTGACAAATTCAACTACTTTCCATTACAATAATCTATAAAACTTGGAGGAAAATAAAACAACCAATCCACATTTCACTATTAAATTTAGGGGATATGTGCACTACAAGTCTCGTGGTATTTTGAAATTAATTTATTTATCCTGCATGGAATTTTTTATTACTTTTTTCTTTAAATAAAATTTAAAGAAACAAAACTGGAAAAAGCTAAAATGATTCTTAAAAAATGGAAAAAAAAGAAGAAAAAATAATAAAGGTAGGGTCATGGCTGTGGCCAAGGACACCACTGCCACTGCCAACGCCACTACCAGCGAGGTCATCAACCCTAGGCAAAGGAGAGGGGCGGCCCTCATTGACCCAAGCAAGGCCACTTGGACAAGGCTTTTCCTACATCTGGGCAATGCCTTGGTGGGGGCCGTCAAGGCTTGCCTAGATCTAGGCAACGCCAAGCCTTGCCTGTGGCCGGCGAGCCTTCTTAACCTTAAACAAGGTATCATCAGCCCTAGGAGAGGGCCAACGACCTTTACTACGCCCGAGTGAGGTTATGGCAATGCCCAGATCTAGGCAAGCCTTGCCGGCCCTCGCCTGGTCGACAATGGCTTCACCTGAGCTAACAAGGGCCACCCCCATCTGCCACTTAAGACCTCGCTTTTCTAGCCCCCTTCCAACGGTGGCGGCAGCAATCCCCAACCACAATCCTTACCTTTTTTTTTTCTCTCTTTTTTTTTTTCATATATTTACATTTTGACCCCTCAAGTATTGAAATTTTTTAAAATTGACCCCATACATGTTGGGATCACATGTCAAAATTCTGGACTCATGTGTTGGAGTGCGTTAGGAAAAGTTGACCATTTGTAGCTTTCAATTTCCCCCCTTTTGATATCATTTTGAGTGTGTGGGGATGACTAGTTTAGAACGGCCCCAAAGGCGAGGGCTTATAAATTGTAAACATTCTGATTAGATAAATAAAGATGGGAAGTTATGCAGTATGTATGTGTGTGTGTTTTCTCCTTGACTATCTATTGTTTGTTGTTGTTGATTGATTGAGTGATTAGAAATTATACGCTTCCACATGTATTTAAAGTCAAAGATAAAATCAATGGGATAATGACGACTTGTGGGACATTGCGAGTTAGTCCTGAATATGAGGACATTGAGTTCCTGCGCCGAGGGTAGAGCCTAGAGCATGACACTACGTGCCATCCAAAACTCTCAGCTAAATAATACTCAATTTATAACCTAAAAATTATTACTAAACATAGAAATTCGGATGTCACAATAGCACCCTATAGCTTTAACGCTGCTATGCCACAACAGTAAAATCTTTCCAAGCTTTCAAAGACATCAGACCTGGCTTAGCCCAACTATGCACCAATAAACAAATCATAATGCTGGCATGCAAGATGATTTTCAAGGTTCTGAGGTAACTCTTACTTAATATAACTATCATTTTTTAATGTTTATTTTGTAGTTTATCCTAGCAACTTGTAGAGAAGTGTTTTCAAATCAATATTAGTATACCTATACCATGTAGGTCAAACAATTAATTAGTAAAACTTTGTGGATAGCATCTGCTGCTTAAAAACATGAGTTTGATACTAAATAAATAAATGATCTAGAACGGAAATCCTACTTGGATCGTTTTTAATTAGCTTTCTTATAGTTGTTTTAATCATTGTAGATGACATTTTATTTTACTTAGTTTACTTATTTCATTATTTATATATAAGAAGCTATTTTTATGTTATCAGTATTTCGTTATTGTTGCATATTATGAAAACTGTGATATTGAGGTTTTTCCTAAATTTTCTCGAAATTTTTTATTGAAAGGAACATCGATCTTTGGGATTCTAGTTTTTTTACTATCCTCTCCCGATTATATTTCCTCTCTAATCTACTTCATACCTAACATAAATCTGTCTTTACTTATTATTTAGCCTTTGATTCTTTATTTCCCTTCTGCGTTAGGAAATAAGAGATGGGGCAATTATGATTAGTTTTACTTGTGTGAACGAAGTCTTAATAAAATGGGGCTCCCGACGTACGATATTATAGTTTCGTTTACCGTCCTCGATCTAAATAAAAAGGGGCTCCAAATTTCGTAGGCAACAGAGCCCGAACTCGCAGTCTTTAGGATCGATTTAAGGACTAAAAGATTTCTGAGCCCGAAGCGAAGGCTAGATTAGAAAAGCCCATGTTGAGCTTGTGATAGGAGGGGAGAGGGCTTCATCATTCAACTTCTTCTAGACATGACAATTTATTCGACACTTTCAGGGATTACTTATCTCTTTCGTTGTCTTCGGCTGATTCAGTGCAATTTCTCGAAATTTCACGCGAGAGATGTACTAAGAAAATATTTATTTATGTCCTATAAAGGTTTCAAACGTGTTAAAAGGAAAAAGATTTTTCTGGAATTTTGAACGCAATAATACTTTAAAAAAAAAGAAGGTTTTCTGGTAGTTATTTAGTTGGAACTAATGATATTGCAGCTATTGGAACTTCCTACTGAAACTCTCTTTAGATCATTTTGACGTTTGAGAATTTAATATTAAAGTTATTCTTCCTTGTGGGTCCAGTAAATTATGTAGTTTTTCGCCTCTTCAAGTGTTTGGAAAAGTCGCATAATCATGCATCACATTTCCTGAGCTGAATCGGATCAAACATGTAAATTACGTTTCGTGCATAACGATAATTTGACGGTAGCTAGTTGAGTTATACAATTACTTGCTCAATCTATAATCCGTTTATTCAGCAATGAAACTGATCCACTCACAGTTTTTGCTGCCAAAGTATCAGAGCGCAACAAAAGATTGATTATTCTTGATATTTTGTTACTGCTAATTAGTTATGATGTAAATTTGAGGATTTAAGAAATTTGTAACTTACTTACGATTGTTCAATGATTATTTGAGGGTATCTTATGTACTCATATTCGGGTTTTGGATTTGGAGTGTTACCAATAGTATTATATCAACACGACGGCCCAAAGTGCAGGAAATAAATGCCACTCGGACAAAGTGCTGTGTTGTGAGAGTCAGATCTTCAACATATTCAGAACAAAAGGGCTGTACGGTGGGAACCACCTCTGGAACCTATTTAGGACAAAATGTTATATAGTGAGAGCAACCTCTTGAATTCATTTGAGACAAAATGTCATACAATGGGAGCCATCTCTTTTAAAAGTAAAACAGCACGCACCTCGAATCCGTGCTTCGAGGATGCGCAATGGGCCTCAAAGGCAGCTGGTTCATCTCATGTTTCGTTACCTTTTTAATAAATCTGCATAAGCAACACCAGACGAGCCGAGCATTAATCGACGCGTGAAGAATCGTGATGCAAGTTCATCGTGTTTGGCTTTTGGTATCCTACTTTGATGTATTTGAAGATGATTAAGAAAATTCTTGCTTGTACGGAAGAATAGCGGATCAACAGTCGGTCTTCAAACGGTTCCCAATTCTATAGATAATGAGCTCAAAGTGGACCAGTGTTCAACTATTTCTTCTGGCACTTGCGAAAATCATGATGATTAATCTGCGCATGAAATCGAGCAATGCTCGTGACGAATCAGCATCTTTCTCGATTTACACAAGCAAATCTTTGGGGATTAGGTGGTACTCCAGCTCATTGCCATTAGATTAAGTTGCATGATGTCGAGTCTCTGTCACGACCATAAATGTTGCGTTGAGAGAGGCTAAGTATGTCCCAATCATACTAAAATTGTCTAAAGCCCTCCAATAATTATCACAAATTAATAGCCGATAGCTTACATGTTAACCATGCGTGGCGTTAGTAGCAAGTCTCATTCTGCTTTTCTCTATGATTCCTTATCTTGCGTCACATTAATTCTTTGGCCAGCTGCTTGTTGCATCAATCTTTGAAACATGGATTGACAATGACAATGTACCCGACTGATTCTCGGGGCTTGCTTTGGCAAAATGGGCATAGCCAGAAATTTGAATAGTGATGGGGAATGACCCCAAATGTATAGCACGAATTAATAAAATAACTTGACAACGAACAGATACATACGATATTCTACATCTTTAACATGCCCTCTCAGATGTAAATTAGTAGTTTAGAGATCAACTTTGAATTTGCAAATATGAACGGGGAACAGCCTAAATATGAAAAAAAAAAAAAAAAAAAAAAAATTCAGATAGGCAGCGCCATTATAACTCGTTTGAGAGCTGGTGCTATCAAAATTAGCTTTTTCGTCAGATGATGTTGAGACGAAATAAGACCGATTGAAAATGTGAAAATTGTTCAGACAAGTTTTCTAGTGACAATGCGGAAATGTAACAAACTGTTTGAAAGCTAGCATCGTAAAAATTTGCTTGAAGATAGAAGATGTTAAAGGACGACACCACCGTTTGAGAGATATTGTGATTCAAATTAGCATTTAGGTGGACAGTTTGAAATTGTGAAAGTATACAATAAAAGGCATCTCATAGTGATACCTGTGAGGTTGGTACTCATCTACGGTGGTACTGGGACTAATGCGAGGAGGTTGATACTGTGCGAGGTTAGACCGTTCGTGAAGGCCTCCGGATCGGCGCTTGTTGAAGAGAATGAGGTGGTATATGAAAATATTCATGATTGTCAACTGTACATTGAATGCGAAGTGCTCTCGGTGCACTTATAATTGCTCTGGATCAAAACTCTCCCGCACCAAGCTAGACTAACCGTTTTGTCAAAAAAAATCTTGATTATTAGGAAACACGCCAAAAATACATTTATAGCATATTTCTTAATGGCTATGACCGTTGTCTTTGTAAAATTTGGCATCATTAGGTGCATGCAGCCTATTGGAAAAGTTTATATTGCATTTAATTTGTTAAGGAAAAATATTTACAATTTCCATTTATCTAACGAGATTCTATTGTTTTCTACATATTTAAATCTGTCAACGAATTACCTTGATTGAAAAAAAAAAAAAGGAGGAAAGAGAAATAGACCTTAATTTCTTCATGAGAGAACAAGCAACCACATGCTAGTTTTTGTGTTCTTAGGATGTGGAAGTGAGCGTTCGAATTATAGCCAATGACCGTAGCTTTCAAGGGCTATCACATGATCAACATGGGCATTCACATGTTCAGCCAAGAAAATGATGTGAACATAAAATTGGGAGAGAAAAAAGAAGTTGGAACATATTCTGTGGTCCAAGCTAGGAAAGGAACCTTCCACTCCTTGAAACAAGATTTGTGATAGAATGAAGTTGACAACTACAAATTCCTCTCAACGACATAAAGACATTCGTGCAATATCATTACCAAGCGTAGAGATAAATCTCTCTCTCTCGTCAAGTTGCGTCAATCGATAATTAATTTCCTAATCTACTCCAACACTTCCAAATCTATGCACGTGACATTATGGGCGCGACCACCTTCCAAAATCTATAGATGCTTTGATCGTAATGCCCCGAAAGTCAAACTTATCAGCCTTTACCAGTGGCTACGAGTAGTAAGGTTGGGTTGGTGAAAAGCAAAAGCCCTCTTCCACCATTGAAACGTAATCATGCTTAATTGCCCATCTGGCTTGTTAACCACTCTTGCTTGATTGCATCTCCTTCCTTTTACAATGAATTGTAGTGACCGATCCTTCTTTTTTAATCCCCATCCCAATTTTACAAAGAAAAGCTCACTACGCTGGATGCGAACCTCTTCTAAGGATTTATTGGAAATATGGTATAGCGAAGCCCCATTAAGCTACAGCCCCATTTAGACAGTTGTTTAGACAGGACACATAGGTCTTGGCATAAGGAAATTAGAAGAGTCTTTAGCATTATAAGCTTTTGTAGGCTCACTTAAGTGCTTTGGGCGAGAAATTCTAACAAAAAAAATATTATGTGACTATTATAGTCAAATGAGTTGGCATTTAAAAAAAAAAAATCAGTCTACGTGGACATTCTCAAGAACATCACGAGTCGAGTGGCTGTTTTGTCTAAAATGACGTCGCACCACTCACAGACAAAAAACGACATCACACTTTCACTCTTAAAATAGGGCGCCAGATGCCTCCACCATTGTTCAATGCTCGATTTCCCAGGCAAAAAGATGACTCCCTGTCATTGCCGCTCACTTGCAGTCGCCGCCGCTCACTCAGTCAGTTAGGTTCGTCATGCGCTTTCAATCGCTTAATTGGATGGAAAAATTAGGGCTCGGTTCTCACTGTAGCTATGGGGAGACGGTGTTAGAAGAGGAAGCGTACAACTGTGAATTTGCAAATTTGGGAATCTCAGTTTGTCTGTTACTTTCTATTCACCAAAAGACACCTGTTGTTTGACGCTCCAGAACATCACTTGCTACACGTTTCCTTCATTTGATATTCATATTCATATTTACATAGGGATTCTTTACATCACTACTCATATATTTATCTTTCCTTCTTATGTCAAAAGGGTATTAACATACGCTTGGGGGCCAAAAAGTGCCTTTTCTTTGCTACCCGGCGATCCCCATTCTATCCAAAAAAAATTTCAACCAACAGCACTCCATCTTCCTATGCACCGTCCGCTCCATTGTGCCCAGAGCGGAGCGGTCCAAAGAGCTCGCCTCCATAATTGAGGAACCAAGAGACGAAGTGCATGGGGATCCATTCTGGATTTCCTAGATCTATCCATAAGGTAGCCTCACAACACGTGAAGGTCAGTCTGATATCCGAAAAAGCCATGTCCGCCCTCTATGTAGACCAGCGCCCCATAGTGTGCAACGGGAGGGATGTCCATGCCAAAGATCTGAAAAATATAATGGGATGAGCAACGCCTAATAAGAGAAATAACTAAGTTCTAGACATCATCCAGTCTAGAGCAAGCAAAATCAATCACGCAATATCAAATCAGCATGAGCAGAACGTATTCACACGTCATCAACACTACGCATGAGAGTTCAAACACACAATTCAAGCACAAGATCACACCATCACACACGAACTCACATGCCAAGTTGTTTAGTTTTCTCATGTGATCTATTTCCCACCCTCGAATCACGGATTTACACTGGATCACTGGCTAGTCCACTCGAGTACTTCCAGGTTGAGATAGCTAGTATAAGCATCTAGAGGGGGGGTGAATAGGTGTATAATAATTTCTCGTGATAAGTGAGCAATACGAAATAGACAATAGAAAGGAAGTTCGCCTTTTGTTAGCAAAAACGAATTATGATCAAAGTAAAAAAAGTAAGGAAGAGAAAATGAACACAGATATTATAGTGGTTCGGCTTATTCCAAGCCTACGTCCACTTTTCCGCACTGATAGCCCATTGGCTGGATTTCACTATGAACAAAAGAGTTGTTACAGCAAAGCTCTCCCTTGATTCAACAGTGTAGATACTCTACCACACTTCCTCAAGGTTTCTCAAAGATATAGACTCTCTTTTGCGTACAAGATTTCGCTCAACAAATGAATTGACTAAGAGCAAAGAGTTTCAGACTTTGGAATTCTTCTATCGCGCACACCCTTAAAACAACTAAAACGTCTTCCTTATATATTCCTTTATGCCATCATACCCGTTGGCACTTACCAAAGGAATTCCTCCAATCTACTTGTTGGACGGAATCAATTAAAAAGATCATTCGATCTATTAAAGGAACATGTCAATAGCCCATCAATCCTACTCGCCCATACAATCAGGATCTCAGTTTCCATAAGTAGAACCTTCCAAGTATACTTCGCAAATCATCGGATCCTTAATCTCTGAATCAATCATAATCAAATAAATGATTCCGTTATGTCATATCCAGCCAAGAGATCTTCTCTAGTCGATAATGTCAAATCCTTAATGAAACATCCAGTTCTAGATAGCCATTCTTCGACGGACTAAAGACTGTCAATGAGGATAGACTTTGAATCTTGAGTCTGGCAGTCCAGAGGTCTTCAGACTTTAAATAGTAGAGTCTGCAAATCTTCAGACTAGAATGATGGAAACGTTTTGTCAGCTTCAAAATATTTTATGAAGATTTCTCCAACAATCTCCCCATTTTTTATGGTGACAAAACTTTTCCTTCAGATTTGGATAACTTTGACCTGCAAAATATTATTCAAGCAAATATGGATATCTCATAAAGATAAATGCTTAATGATAACACTAGAATCTACAACCACAAAAAATATATTAGTCTTTCATATGAGTAAAGTCATTCATAAGATATCAACAGTACTTAATGTAAACAGTCAAATCCAAATCCCAAATTCAGTCCACATCCAGACACAAAAGTCAAGTCAAGTCAAACATCAAAACAAACCAAAAGTTCAACAAGTTTAAGGTTCAAAGTTTCAAATCACATCTCTCCCCCTTTTTGTCAGCATAAAAAAGGTTTAGATGGGAAGAGAATAGAATCAAGAATGCTTGGGAACACGAACAAGCTAGAAATCTCCCATTGACTGGACAATGCCTTCCAGCTTTTTCAATTCCTCCTTCAGTTGTGCCACATCTTCACCCTTAGCATTTGCCTGAATCTGAAGAGAAAGGGCTTGGATCTGATCATTCAAAGAAATTGAAGAAGCTTGACCTGCAGTTTGCAAATTCTGAACTTCGCATCCCAAAGCATATATCTGACCTCGCATTTCCAAGAGAACATCAAGAATTCTGTGAAAATCTGTTGAATTATCAGTCTGCGTACTGGCTTATGCACGACCAGATGGAGTAAAGGCAGACAATGGCAAATCAGCATAATCACGCAGATTGGGCGATGAAACATCATGTCCCTCCTCAGGAAATTGAGAGGCATAGATGTCCTCTGGATCTGCTGGAGAGCGATTGACTCCTTCACGGGTAGCAAGATATGAGGACATTCCTCTTTTCTCATGGTCTCCCCCTGTTTTTATGCCTTCAGGTGGAGAAGAGAGTTCCTCATGCTCTCCTTCCTCTTGATTTCCTTTTTCCTCTTCTTCTTCTTCTTCAAATCTTTCCTCCTCTGCATCTCTTTCTTCACTTCTCTCTCCTCTCGTTTCTTTCTCCTCTCGCTTCTTTCTCTTCGCTTCCAAATCTTCTCTTTCTCCGGTTCTCGTTCGAGTCTTTCTCTTGTCGTTCCGTTGATTCTGGAACAGAACGACTCAGGTTTTTCAATGCCATAGTAGAAATGGTGATGTCTTCCTCATCTTCTTCATCCTCAACGATGAGAGCTCTTCTTTTCTTGGATGGAGCAACCATGGGCTCCTTCCCTTTTCTTTTTGCTGCTAAAGAGATTTGATGAGTTTTGACAGGGGTTTTCTCCTTGAATTTCTCCAACGCCTTGTTGAGTTCCTTCAGACGCATTTTGGAGACCATTTTCAGTCCCACCACCATTTGATCACAAGATCGAACACAGAGAATTCGTGGAGGCTGAACATTCAAATGTCTGAATAACTTTGTCACAAGAGATGGATAAGGAAGTTGACCCTTATCCTTCACTATTGCTCTATACATGTGGAACATAATAGTGTGAGGAAGAGAAAACTTTTTCCCAGCATTGATGGCATACATCAGCTTTGCCTCTGAGTTTGAAACATCAGTCTTAGAAGTAGATTTTGGTTTGAGGCAATTAATCACAATCTTGTGAAGCAGAATGTTGAACGCACGCATCCTCGAGTAGGAAATCTTTACTTCTGTCCTTCTATCCTTAACAAGTTCCAACGTAGCACAAGCAATGGAGACATTGATAGGTTGATATCTCCCTCTCTCAACCCCAATCACATTAGCCAACATATCTACATCCACCACATAGTCCTGATCTCGGACACTAAAAGAGAATCTATTCGCATCCAAGAAACTGAGATTTGAATAGAAATATGCAAAGTGAGTTCAAGATAGGCTTCTCAGTAGAGTCGGAAACGTAACTGTTCAAGTTGAAGAAGACTGAATTTTTCCTCAAATTAACATTTACGTATCAAGGAAATCAAAATCCACACTTCTAGGGTTTATCACCCCACGCTTCAACAACTTAGAGTATAGATACTTTTGTTCCTCCGATCGAAACAAGTCTGTCCTTTTTTCCCGAATTTTTGCCGCAACACCCATTTTCGGTTGAAACTGACTGTACAACTTGTCATCATCATTCTCATCTATCTGATTCAGCCTTCCAACACGAGGATCGATTGGAATATTTGCCATTGCTTCTTCTGCCGATCTAGCAAGGGCAATTCCTAACCGTTCCATTGTGCGTAAAAATAAGGTTTCATTTTTGTACCCTTTGTCTTTCAGAAATTCGTCAATGTAGTTCAAAGGAGTTCCACCCCTTTTCAAAGCACGATAAAGCTTGTAGATAAAAGAGGGTTTAGAAACTCTTACAGGTTCTGGATCTTCGATTATTTATTCCTCTTCTTGTCGAGCAACCTCCTGTTGTCTAGATGGAGAAGATGAACGCTGCTGAGAATGTTGTGGGCTCTGCTGCTGACTAGGAGAGTCTTCTTCCTTGGTGAGATCAAAGTGCGTAGGCCCCTCACGCATTTGCTGTGGTCCCCTGTTTGCGATCCTCGAAGACTTCCTTTGAGACGACATCTTTCACAGTCTTTGAAAGATTCCAAACTTGACTTTCCCGAGAAAGATGACAAGTTTTCGAAAATTAAACAAGAGAAGAAGACAGAAATGGAAGATCGGTGCTCTCTTAGGGTTTTTGAGAGTAAAGCGAAGAAGAAACAACAATATATAAGACAGTCGAAGAGAGGCATATGGAACGTCATAAAAGAAAGTAAAAAGATGCCTTTTAAAAAATAACTGCCTTTTTCAAAAAATTAGATAATTGTCATTTAAAAAATAACTTCTTTTCCAAAAAGGAAACGTTGCAATAATCACATCAATTAAAGATAGCAATAATCAAACACGGTTGATGATCGTACCTTTTCGAGATGAGATTCGAAAGATAATAAAGTAAAATAACTTACAAAAGAAAAACTTGATCGTTTGGGTATCTTTAGACTTTCAGTCTTGAGTCTGAATTTCTTTAGACTTTAAGATTTTGAGTCTGGAACGAATAGCTTCAAATTGATTTTTCTCCAAAGGCTTTGTAAATATATCCGCCAGTTGGTTCTTTGAGTCAACAAACTGAATTGAAACTTCTCCATTTTGAACATGATCTCTAATGAAGTGATGTCGAATCTCTATATGTTTTGCTCTTGAGTGAAGAATTGGATTCTTGGTGAGATTGATTGTGCTGGTGTTGTCACAGTTAATCTCGATGCATGAATCTTCAATTCCAAAGTCTCTTAGCTGTTGTTTTATCCACAGAATTTGTGAACAACAATTTCCAAGAGCGACATACTCTGCTTCTGCTGCAAAAAGAGCTACTGTATTTTGCTTCCTTGAAAACCAAGACACTATCGTGCTTCCAAGTAGTTGACAGGTACCCGAGGTGCTCTTTCTATCAACTCTGCATCCGGCTAGGTCTGTGTCTGAGTATCCAAGAAAAGTAAAGTCTCCATTTTTAGGATACCAAAGACCAAAGTTTGAAGTTGATGCAATATATTTGGTAATACGCTTTGCAGCACTTAGATGAGATTCTTTAGGGTCTGCTTGAAATCTAGCACAAATGCAAACACTAAACAAAATGTCAAGTCTAGAAGCAGTAAGATAAAAAAGTAAGCCAATGATACTCCTGTATAACTTCTGATCAACTTTCTTTCCTCCTTCATCTTTGTCTATCTTCAAGGAACTTGACATTGGTATATCAGCTTTTTTTACAATTTTCCAGTTCAAACTTTTTGACAAGATCATTAGCATATTTTTCTTGATGAATAAAAGTTCATTTCTTTAGTTGTTTCACTTGAAGCCCGAGAAAGAAGGTTAACTCACCCATCATGCTCATTTCAACTTCATCCTACATAGACTTAGAGAATTTCTTACATAGACTTTCATTAGGGGATCCAAAAATAATATCATCAACATATATTTGAACAAGCATAAAACTTTTGCTTTCTCTTTTGATAAACAGAGTAGTGTCTACTTTACCTTTGACAAAGCCATTTTTAATTAAAAACTTACTCAGCCTGTCGTACCAAGCTCGAGGTGCTTGCTTTAGACCATATAAAGTATTTTTAAGTCTGAATACAGAATCTGGTTTCCTTGGGTCTTCAAAACCTAGTGGTTGTTCCACATAAACTTCCTCTTAGATAAATCCATTCAGGAAAGCACTTTTGACATCCATTTGGAATAACCTGAAATCCTTATAACAAGCAAAAGCAAGTAATAATCTAATTGCTTCTAACCTTGCTACTGGTGCATAAGTCTCGTCATAGTCTATCCCTTTTTCTTGCGTATATCCCTTGGCCACGAGTCTTGCTTTGTTTCTTACGACCTTTCCTTTCTCGTCCATCTTGTTCCTGAAAACCCATTTAGCTCCAATAATAGATTTACCTTTCGGTTTAGGAGTCAACTTCCAGATATCATTAATACTGAATTGCTTGAGTTCTTCTTGCATAGCTTCAATCCAGCTTTCATCAGATAAAGTTTTTTCTATGCTTTTGGGTTATATTTCAAAAATAAGAGCCACAGCACTAGACTCTTCGCGCCTTTTGGATTTTGTGCAAATTCCTTCATTAATGTCGCCAATAATAAGATCTTTGGGATGACTGGACTTATGCTTCCAGTTGTTGGTTGATTTGTTAGGTTGATGATCACTTCCTTCATTTGAATCTTCAACAATCATTTGTTACTGGTCTTTCGAAGTCTGAGCTGCTTCCTGAGATTTAGACTTTGTAGAGTCTGGAGCAGGTTCAGGTTCTTCAAAATGAGTCTGAATAGATTCATTTTGCATAGAATCTTGGAATTTGACATTCATTGATTCCTCCACAGATTGAGTCTTCTTGTTGTAGACTCTATACGCTTTGCTTGTGGTTGAATATCCAAGGAAGATGCCTTTGTCTGATTTCTCTTCAAACTTGCCAACTCAATCATTTGCATTTTTCAATATAAAGCATTTACATCCAAATACATGAAAATATGAAACAATAGGCTTCTTTTCTTTGAATAATTCATAGGGGGTTTTTTCTAAAATAAGCCTTAGAAAAACTCTATTAATAATATAACAGTCAGAAAACTGCTTCAAATTTCAAAATCGTGAAGAGATGTTACTTTCAATTAAAAGAGTTCTAGCCATTTCTTGAAGCAACCTATTCTTTCTTTCCACAACTTCGTTTTGCTCTAGAGTATACGGAGAGGAAAACACATGACGAAAACCAGATTCATCACAAAACTTTGTAAAATCTTGATTTTCAAATTCACCTCCATGGTCTAGTCTTATACTTGAAATAACATACCTTTTTTCATTTTGGACCAATTTAGCAAATTTTTCAAAGTAAGAAAATGTTTTAGACTTAATTGCTAGGAAATATACCCAAGTAAATCGTGAGTAGTCATCCACAATTACTAGGCAATATTTCTTACCTCCAATGCTCTAAGTTCTGGTTGGTCCAAAAAGATCTATATGCAAAAGCTGCAGTACACGATTAGTGGAAACTTGATTTATTGTTTTAAAGGAATTTCTTACCTGCTTTCCCAATATGCATGGTGTACATAAATTAGACTTTTGGTATGATAGATTGGGTAAATCACGAACAAGCTTCTTTGCTGAAATTTTGGCTATATGCTTCATATTGATATGCCCAAGCTTTCTGTGCCATATGTTTGCTTCGTCTTGAATTGAGATTAGACATTGCGATTCATCTGGTTTCATATCCAAAAGGTAGATATTTCCATGTCTTCGACCCATGAATGACTGAGTAGAATCTTTACTGGTTCCTAAACATATTCCCTCTTGAAAGTCGATTTTGAAACCGGTATCACACAGCTGACTGATACTGAGCAGATTGTAGTTGAGTTCTTCCACTAAGGAAACATTGCTGATTGTGAGGTTTCCAATCTTTATAGTTCCGAATCCCACAATTCTTCATTTGTTGTTTCCTCCAAATGAGACTTTTCCACCATTTACTTGAACAAGCTTTATGAAGCAATTTGAATCTCCCGTCATATGTCTTGAGCATCCACTATCTAGATACCATTTTACCTTTTTCTTGATAGTGACCTGCATTTAAAAAAGAGACTCAAATTTTTTTTGGTACCCATATTTTCTTGGGTTCATTGGTGTTAGTATGATATGCGGTTTTTGCCCATACTTTCTTAACAGGTTTCCAAACCATAGGATATTCTTTTTCAAAATGATCCGCACTATTGCACTTTGAACATCTAAGAGCATTGTGACCTACTAGTTTTACAAAGATCTTTTTAAAATGATTTTTGTAAGCATCTCTTGTGGGTCTTTGCTTAATTCTTTCATTCACTTTAGGAAAATCAATTAAAGGAATGGTTTCCACACTTATTCACAAACTAGATTTATTGAAATAAGGTCTTTGAGCTGAAAGAATTTTCTCAAGTTTTTCAGATCCTATTGAAAATCTTTTTGAAATATTTGATATGACATTTTTTAAAAATACATTTTCTTTTAAAAGATTATCTTCACTTTCTTTAAGAGTAGAAACATTCACGTCTAAACATTTCACCTTTTCTTTCAAAATATTTTCTTGTTGTTTCAAAGTGCGAGTTTTCCTTTTTAAGTTCGGAAATCCTTTTAAGAGAAGCCTTAAGACTAAAACACAACTCATCAATGTATTTAGAAATTTTAATAGGGATTTTAAAGTTACTCACCTCAAATTCACTGTCCGAATCGAGTCCTGTCTCGGAGTTTGAATCTGAATCCGATTGTGCCATCAAACATATATTGGCATAATCATCATCACTTTTTTCACACTCTATATCACTCCAGGTTTTTGCTTTAAGAGCCTTTTGATACTTTTCAGCTTTTCCTTTCTTCTTCCTCAGAAGATGACAGTTGGGTCTGATGTGTCCATTTTTCTTACATTCAAAGCAAACTACATCTTTGTTTGATTCATCATCCTCAACAGACTTAGTCTGTTACTTTTGAAAACTCTGTTTCTTTGAATTGAATCTTCTTCCTTTTCTATTCAGCTTTCTAAATCTTTTTATCATGAGAGCAAGCTCCTCATCATCCATATCGTTTTTAGAATCTGTAACATCAGAATCATCATTGGATTTTAATGCAATGGATTTCTTACCTTTAGGATCTTCGTCTTCATTGATTCGTTCCACTTCATAAGACCAAGAGTCCCAACCAACTCATCAACGATAGTGGCATGATTCTTTGTGTCTCTCTTATTGAGGTCTTTATGTGATTCCAATCCTTGGAGAGTCCACGCAAAGAGCTTGTTTACCTTCATGGGATCAGAAATTGGTTGACCTTGATTTTCAAGACCATTCACGATTTCTGTAAAACGACTAAACATGTTAGTTATAGATTCTCCCGATTTCATTTTTAAGGCTTCGTATTGACCGAGGAGAATGTTGATTCTGGTCTCTTTCACTCGATCGGTTCCTTCATAGGTAATATGTAATCTATCCCAGACTTTTTTCGCTGTAACACAAGAAGATATTCTGTTATATTCAGTAGGTGACAAAGAACAATATAAAGAATAAATTGCTTTTGCATAAAGAGCTTGTCTCTTGATTATCTCTTCCTGAGTCATTTCACTAGACTCAACAGTATCTTTTCCTCTCTCTGAGACAGGTGCAGCTTTAGGAATGATTCCTTTGTCTATAACGTCCCATTCCAGAGGATCCTTTGATCTTAGGAACGCCTTCATCTTGTTTTTCCATATGTTTTTTTTTTGTAAGATTGTTTTTCCATATGTTGTAATCCTTTCCATCAAAGTAAGGCGGTCTGGTATTGCTTTGCCCTTCTACCAGCCCTGGAGCTAACATACTGCCATGGATCTTTAACTTTGAAGCAAAACACTTCAAACAAAGTGAGTATATAGGCTCTGATACCAATTGAGATAGCTAGTATAAGCACCTAGAGGGGGGTGAATAGGTGTATAATAATTTCTCATGATAAGTGAGCAATACGAAATAGACAATAGAAAGGAAGTTCGCCTTTTATTAGCAAAAATGAATTATGATCAAAGTAAAAAGAGTAAGGAAGAGAAAATGAACACAGAGATTATAGTGGTTCGGCTTATTCCAAGCCTACGTCTACTCTTCCGCACTAACAGCCCACTGGCTGGATTTCACTATGAACAAAAAAGTTGTTACAACAAAGCTCTCCCTTGATTCCACAGTGTAGATACTCTACCACACTTCCTCAAGGTTTCTCAAAGATAAAGACTCTCTTTTGCGTACAAGATTTCGCTCAACAAATGAATTGACTAAGAACAAAGAGCTTTAGACTTTGGAATTCTTCTATCGCGCACACCCTTAAAACAACTAGAACGTCTTCCTTATATACTCCTTTATGCCATCATACCCGTTGGCACTTACCAAAGGAATTCCTCCAATCTACCCGTTGGACAGAATCAATCAGGAAGATCATTCGAGCTATTAAAGGAACATGTCAATAGCTCATCAATCCTGCTCGCCCATACAATCAGGATCTCGGTTTCCATAAGTAGAACCTTCCAAGTATACTTCGCCAATCATTGGATCCTTAATCTCTAAGTCAATCATGATCAAATAAAGGATTCTGTTATGTCATATCCAGCCAAGAGATCTTCTCCAGTCGATAAGATCAAATCCTTAATGAAACACCTAGTTCTGGATAGCCCTTCTTCGATGGACTAAAGACTGTCAATGAGGATAGACTTTGAATCTTGAGTCTGGCAGTCCGGAGGTTTTCAGACATTAAATAGTAGAGTCTGCAAATCTTCAGATTAGACCGATGGAAACATTTTATCAGCTTCAAAATAATCCAAGAAGATTTCTCCAACACAGGTCACTGACCAGACTTCCATGGGATGCTGGCCATGTGCATCTTATTCTGAGGCATCTCGGTTCGCTGTTTGAGGTATGCAAGGGCCGCTAGCCTTGGGCATCCCGACTCCCCTGAAGCATTACCAATTTACTCACCGATGATTATCTCTTAGCATTTAATTCATTTCATACAATCCACACAGCATGATCTTGAATTAAATCGCACTTCTGTCTACAACTAGAATGCGCACACCTCAGCCACAAGTTAATAAAATGATTTTGCTACACTAGGTCATATGACTAATACATCTTGGACGCCAAAACATCCCAACACCCGCAGCCTACAATCAAACCAGCACGCATCGGAAAACTCTAGATTAAACATTTAGGGTTGTTTCTTAACATAACATTCTAAAACTCATTCATACAAACATTGTGACATCCCAGATTTTCAATGCTGTTTTCAATTAAATTGATCGGGCTTTTCATTGACGCATCTATAGTGCTATTCTCAGAACTGATGACTCCTGAAATAACTAGACTATTTAGAAAAGCCATTAAGGGATTTTAATGCAATAGACTTGAGGATTTGACCAGGTCTCGACTACTCGACCGTGCTCATTTGAAGAGATCACTACAGCACAGTTAAAAATCGCTTAGAGATCAAAGATAGGTCGGTTCGATTGAGATATGTGGTTAAACGTGGGTGATTCTACTAAATTACAAAATTCTCCTCGACTAGCACTAGACTGATTTTTTTGTTGTTTCGGTACCCTGTGTCCGTATTGAAATCATTGAGATTTTTACGACAATCAACAGTTGCCAATGTGAGGAATAAGTTTATTGTGGCTCGCAGAAAATCGACCATGAGTCATTTGCACTAAAAATTTCTGAAAGCTACCCAGTAGCCTAGGTTACGCTAAAAATGCGCTAGAGTGAAACTAATTGCAATTTGAATCTGATTTCAGAAATTGAAATTTTTGTCATGTCACAAGTTATTTTAGGAACGTCAACTCAGTCTCCAAAGATTTTTCTGCAAATTGAGACTTTTTGGGAAAAAGCCATAGTATAACCATTTTTGTTCAGAAAAGTCCAAGGGCCGTTTCTGATTTCAAAATTGGGATACAAGTGGATTAATTGGTGAGGAAAAATACAATTTGATGGAGGGTTCGATAATTGAATTTATAGGAGCCGATTTGAGTTGATTCAAGAGGAATTAAAGTCCAATTGGGGGAAGAACATTGCAAATTCGTATGCCCCTCACCCATGACTTGTAGACCACTTCAAAAAGGATTCTAGAAGGGCATTGGTGGCTGAATTTTGGCCAAGGGATTCGGCTGGTGGTGGGCATTGGTCAAGGGGACCAAAGAAGATAATTGAAAACCAAGTAGGCCCCCCTTGCCCCCTCTTCTCCTTCCTCTCCCCCTCAGCCGTCGACACTCCTTCTCCCTCCACTCTTCTTGCTGCTCAATGTCCCAGCAACCCAAAAAAGCCACCGGAGAAGCCAGCGGCTCAGTTAGACTGTCGTTGTGCACGTCAAAGCCATCGTGACACCATCGCCCGCCCACGTGTGTCTCTCCGCCTCAGCCACATCCCAGCTACTTTTCCCCTGTCGTTCGTGCGTCCAACAGGGTCTTGCCATCTAGCAGGCCACCATCGAAGTCCCTGCTGCCGCCATGCGCCACCGTCCTCCCCCGTCCAAGCTATAGTAACCCCATCGTGCCATTTCTCGACCAACCAGCAACCAAGGAAGCTTCAGTAGCCCCCAACCCACACCGAGCAGAATCGGAAATTAGTGGGTTTCCAACACTCTTTTGGCCCACTTTGGCCCATTTGCCCATTTCCCGACCCCAAAAGTTGGTCCCCCTTTGGAGTTTCTCGTCCTCCATCGCACCCTCATTAGTTTGATTTGAACGGATCGTTGAACAAGTGAGTTTAACTCACTAATCCTTACTTAGTAAATTAATGACATTTAAGGGTTGATTAGTTTAGACTAAGCATGATTTAGGTGGATAGTTAGATTAGATTAGCAATTTAATTAATTGTTGCTGCATGTTAGGTGGTTAGAGTAGTGTAGTTAGAGCAAAACAAGCTCTAGTATTTAACTAGAGTGGTTAAATAATTTTTCGGGCCCGTCTTGGCTTCCAATTAGGCTTTATGGGCCTAAGTTGTATTTATTGACATTATTTAATTACTTTTTGTAATTATTTATATTCTGGAAATCAGACTGGGATAGTTGGTGACCAAAATTTTATGCTGATTGCAGTGGTGTGATCTGTTTATTTAATTGAGTTTTAATTTGTACAGATTTTGTATGATTTGTATTTTAGGAATTTCTTCCTAAATTTATTTAATTTCAGTAATTAATTAAAAAATTACCGGGCGTCAATTTACAGAGCCAAAAATGAATTTGTGGACTTTTAAAATTGGTGAGATTTTCAAGTGGTGGAAAATTATACTTTGGCTAAGGCCGACCGTGTACCCACACACGATTATTTTTATCAAGAAGGATAAAAATGGTGATTTGATCAGATGATCAGAATCAATATTTGAGGCAGCTTCTGGCGAGCATAATAGTATACTATATCAATATTTGTGGCAGCTTCTGGCGAGCATAAATAGTATACTATATTAGTATAATTATGGCAGCTTCCGGTGAGCATAAATAGTTATGAGTATAATTGCAGCAGCTTCTGTTGAGCTATACTATATCAGCTAAAGTGAGCAGTCCTGGACTATGGTCGAACTTATAGATAGTATTGATTGAGATGATCGGGAAATAGTCTTGTTGACATGTAATCGACTGAGTCGATTGATCGATGATTCAATTTAGCTGGATGATTTGATGGGGTGGTATGGTTTGTCAATTTATTAATTAAACAGACTTGCAGGAAGAAGTGGAAGCTAAGGTAAGTCCTTTGACTCGTGTTTGTGCATAGGCAGCCTTTAAGGCGTATTTTCTTCCTAATAAGATCTTAGGGGGTAGAACTCGCTAAGATATTGTCTCACCCTGTTGGGGGATATCAATTTTAGGTTCTTAGATGGTAGCTCCTCCTAAATATTTTGGACAACCGGAAAAGATCATAGAGCAGAAGTATCTCATTCCGATTCATGGGCACCCCGAGGGACTGGAATACGAGCCAGTGAAATCCGTAGTCTGGGTTGATGCGGGTTTACCTAAAAAGGTGTCCCATCAATACCGGGTATGGTATCACTTATATCGTAATGGACAGAGAACCCCATATCGGAACCTGAGATACCTCTATATGTGATGGAGGTTGCTTTTGGAAATGGTACAACAAACCCTAGGATGGTTCGGTGGTGGATGCGAAGGACCCTAAGCTTGATGATCTAGATTCTCTGGTGTACTCGGCAATAGGCTCCAAGTCGAGTGTGGAAGAAGGAAATCGAGGATGATGATGACTCGTAGTGGTTTTGGAAACCCCCCCCTCACCCCTATTTGTAGACTTTGCTTTCTGACTAGCTTGTGTAGGACCTAACTTGGGTAAATCGTATTGTAATATATTCATTCGGGTTCGTGATGTATATAAGTGTAGTTGTTGTTTTCAAGTTCGAAATTTGTGGCCTTATTTTCTTATCCCATTGTTTTATTGTCTTAGGATTTTATATCTGCTTCTGCATGCGTATTAAAAAGAATGGGTCGATGATGCGTCCTGGGACATCGCTATTCTATTGACCAAGTAGGGATGGGCATGAGCCATTTTCCCCAAATTGAACCAAATTTCTCTTCAATTGGATTTAATTCGATCTCCATAAATTCCACCAAGATGTCCTTGACCAAATTAACATTTTTCCTTGCCAATAGAACCAATTTGCATCCCAAAAACGAGATACAAAACGATCCTTTGATTTTTTCGGTCAAAAATGGCCCTATATTGAATTTTCGCCAAAAATCTCGGTTTGCAAAAAAATCTTCAAAGGATGAGTCAATGGTCCTAAAATAGATCGTGACATGAAAGAACTTTCTATTTCTGGAATCAGCTTTAAATTCGCGGTTAATTTCAATCTGGCGTGATTTTAGCGTGAACTAACCTACTAGGTAGTTTTTAGAAATTTTTAGTGCAATTGACCCATTGTCGATTATTTTCAAGCCACATTGTACATCTTCGACACATTGGCAACTCTTGGTTGTTGTGAAAATCTTAAGGTTTCAAATGCGGACACAGGGTACCAAAATGACAGACAAATCAATCTATTGCCGATTAACAAGAATTTTGCAATTAAGTGGAATCACCCACACTTAGTCACATGGCTTAGTTGAGTCGACCTATCTCCGGTCTCTAATCAATTTTTAGCTGTGTCGTAATGACTCTTGCAGATTAACACGGTCGAGCAGTCGATTTCTGATCAAATTCTCAAGTCTATTGCGTTAAAATCCCTTAACAACTTCACCAGATAAACTAGTTATCTCGTGAGTGATCAGCTCAGAGAGTAGAACTATAGACGTGTCAATGAAAAGCCTAATTCATTCAATTGAAAACAGAACCTGAAATTCAGAATGTCACATAATTTATCTCTTAAGGGGCTCAAAATAAAATGTTTTCATGGGTTCATGATCAGCCTCAATCATAGCAAGAGTAGCATAGAACATGAGTCATTTTCAAAGATTTAACTATATGCTAAAATCCTATGAAAAAATCTACACGTAGAATGCAATGTCATGGTTATTTCCATGAAGACACCTACGTCTAGTTTGATTCACAAAAAGCTACACATAAATGACAAAACAGGACGATACAATTCACGTCACATAATGCAGCAGCATGAATATGTTTTTGTACACGCAATTGACTTAGTAAACGACAATCATTTGACACAAATTATACCTAATTAGAAAGCTTGTAATGCATACTACAACTTTTTTGAAGAACATGAATCCAATTCAACACATTTAAGACTTCATTTCAGACAAACATGAGTCAGACTTAAACAAAGCAGACTGATATAGGGTCAATTTTTCAATGTTTTGACTAACCAAATCTACTCCAAAAATTCTTTAAAAAAAAAAAAGATATGATATGACCAAAAAATTTTCGTACAACTTTCATGAAAAAACCATCTTCAAAATCTCAACACAAAAATCAGTAGAAAATTAGTAAACAGATAGCATGTCCAAACATCAGAACACCAAAACATTGCATAAAACCAGCAGAATCATCCAACTTTCGAGATGTAATTGAGGTATTAAATGAACTCCGTTCAGGGCCCATAATCTATCGAATCGAAGCTCAGCAAAGATAGATCATATGTCTAGAACAATTCAAGGCCAAATAATGAAGGTTAATACCTCATATCAGCCTTAACAGAAGGTCACTTTTTAACATACGATTTTTGCATAGCAAAGTAAATCATGAGCAATTATGTTCAAACTCATTTTCAATCAACACAATATCAACATAAATTCAAATCTTCGAATCTAACATAAGATACGATCCTAAGTTCAAATCCTTGCCCTGATCAATTATTTCAATCTCACTTTATTGGATTCACGTTTCGGTTTGTTACCTTTTGTGATTTCGATGAATCGAACACGAACAACCGAGAATCAAAGCTTCAAATCACCTCACGAACCTCAACAATCGTTAGATGGATGCCACGGATCGTTGGAAGGTCGAATTGAGGATTGATCGAATTGAATCAGCGCCAGTTCACATGATTGAGGAAGGCCGGTTTGGTTTGGATTAGCTTTACTCACTAGAGGGAGATCGGGCCATAGGAAGATCTCTTATTGACATCCGACCAGGCTCCAACCACTGGAAGGTCGGAGATGATTTTAGGAGTCGATCAACGGCGATCATCGAGAAAAGACTAGCCAAAGCAAAGACCGGCTCAATCACCAGTCTTCCAAGCCGCAGTAGAGAGAGGCTTGGATGGGCGACTATGATGACCAGGAGGAGCTGCAGCAGCGTCAATGGACTAAAGTGAGGAACAACGGTCATCAATGAGGGTGGAGGACCGCCCGCAAAGGCCTTAGCCGGCGACAATCAGGGTGGCAGAAAGGGAGTGATGAGTTGTGCAAGGAGAAGGAGAGAAAGATTAGGCTGGAAATTGCAAGGCAAAGAGAGAGAGTTTTCAAAGCAATTCTATATGTTCAGATTTGCAATTTATTAATATTAAAATGAGCCCCCTATAGTTTTTGGAGGCAAAAAACCTTACGTAGTCTTCATTTGAGATCAAATCTCGACCCTTAGTTTGATTCGACAGTCAAAACTTAATCGAATGGCCTAATTAAGCTTGTTAAGGGTGAATCCTAATCAAAATGTAACCCACAATCGTTTAGATGGAATTGATGCACAAAAATCGGGAGTTTTAAACTCAAATTGCGATTAAGGCCTAATTATGGGCAATTTTGTCATTTCACAAAATCCAAGAATATTTTGGCAAAATCTGGAAAATTGAGGGGCATAAAGGACACTTCTCTCGCTTATGCTAGAGTTTCTCTCTCGCGACTTGTTCGAGTTTTTTCCGGATCTTCGGGTCCATGTCTCTTAGTAGACTTTCTCCCTTCTTCTTCAACTGTCCTCATTTCCTTTTCCCTTCAGTTGTAGTCACTTCTGCGTTTTTCCAGTGGTCACACTTGCTTCTCTTGAACAATCCTTACCCTTGCATGTCGCCGATTATGGACATGCAACCTCTCAATTACTGAATTATCATCTGGGTTGCTCTCTAGAACGCTGATTCTACTCCATCTATTTCTCCATGGCCTCGGAAGACACAGATGACTCTTCTCGTATTGCCTCTCTGTGCCACCGCCTTGGACGGCTCTGTTCGGACCAAGAACTGGAAGTCTGGGAAAATCTACAAGGAACGGACAATATCAAAGAGTGTCGCCTCATTTTAGTGGGTAATATCTATACAAACCCTTCTATCAATTTACCTGCTTTTCAGATTGCCATGAAGAAAGCTTGGCATGTCGATTATCTGGACATCTCACCCAGCGATGATGGCATCTACATTATTAAATTTCGAAATGAGATAGAAAAAAAACGGGCATTAGATGGAACCCCCTGGTTATTTTCCGGTCATCTCGTTAACTTACAACCTTGGAAGCCCAATACCCCTCTCCATTGCTACGACTTTTCCAAATGCCCTTTCTGGGTGCATGTTATAGGCTTACCTCTGGAATGGAACACTCCTCAACTTCTTAGTAGGGCAGTTCAACAGATGGGTCGCGTGCTTGAAGTAAAACAGGATACTTCTGGGAGAATTCGCCTTGAAATTGATCTGCATCAACCATTAAAATCAGGGAAGCTCATTAGCATTACTGGAAAACCCCTATGGCTTGATTTTAGGTATGAAAGACTATCCCACTATTGTTACTTGTGTGGGAAATTAGGCCATTATGCCGCATCATGCAAGGATTACCCTTATGATGAATCACTATTTGAGGGACGTGATACAATGGTCTATGGACCTTGGCTACGGGCAGAGATTAAACAACATAGTCCCTATTGGGATGCTTTTTACAAACCCACATCACATTCAGAACCCATGGAAGAGACTATACCTGAAACTCCACCTCCTACACACCCCCCTTTGCCAGCCTTACCTCCAATAACTCCTGCTCTTGAGACTCCCCAACGGTCCAAGGTTATCTCTCATGTTCCTGTTAATACAGCCTCTATCACCACTGATTTGGTTCCTGCAGATGCCAAATTAAAGGGTATTCAACGTTCTTCCCTTGAATTTCCGCAACTGAAAAAACAAAAGACTCCCCGATCACAGATAGTAGTGGGTTCCAGCAAGAAACCTAAACGCTACTCTCCTTATGAGATTCACACAAATCAGACTTCTGAATTAGATGAAACCGAATTACTCGACACACCTGTATTTGAAGCTCCTGATCATTCTCCCTGGGTTTTGGCGGCTGGCCCTAAACAGCCCCCACAGTCAAAATGAAAATACTAAGTTGGAATTGTCAGGGGTTGGGCAATCCCCTGACAATTCAATCTCTCAAGGCTATGATAGCCTCTGAAAAGCCCGACCTAGTGTTTCTAATGGAAACTAAGAATGCAGATTTAGTTTTACAGAACTTACAGCGTCGTTGCCATTTTGCCCACTCCTTTTTGAGGACTCCCGCCGGTTTTTCGGGTGGCCTTGCTCTGTTCTGGAATGACCTCCTTGACATTTCTATTATGTCTTCTGGTCAGCATTATATAAATATGTCATTTTTTGATACTAGGCTCTGTACTTCTATGCATGTTACCTGTGTGTATGCTCCTGCCTCTTTTTCTGCAAGGCAGGATTTCTGGAACTCGTTCCGTGTGATTCATGCATCTTCTACCCTTCCATGGATATGTATCGGGGATTTCAATGATTTCCTTCATCCCTGGGAAAAGATGGGAAAAAGACCAGCAAATTATTCCAGGATGGCAGCATTTCGGAAGTTTATTGATGATTGTGCTTTAATTGAACTGGATAGTAAAGGTTGTGAGTATACCTGGTCCAACAATCGAGCTGGAGATGAATTAGTAAAAGAGAAGCTCGACCACGTTTTCTGTTCCCTGGATTGGAGCTTTATATACCCATCCTCCATAGTGTTTGCCCTCCCTTCGATCGGATCGGATCACTGCCCTCTGGTGTTGAACTCTCATTTTCAATCTGTCAAGCCAAGAAAGAACTTTCATTATGAAGCTTACTTTGGAGTCACCATAGTGAATGTACAACGAGTCATTAAATCGGTATGGGATCGGAATCATTCTTCCTTACCATCTAAACCGCGCAAGCGGTATCTCATAAGTTGTCAAGGCGGAGTCGAGCTCGCTTCACAAATGCCAGGCAGCAAATTCAGCGTCTTCAGCAACAGCTACAGACCATTACAAATAGAAAATGCTATCAGCAGGGAGATAAAGAATTAGCAACAACAATTCGCACTGAAATACAGCAAATGTGGAATTAGGAAGAGCAATTCTGGGCGATGCGCTCTAGGCTTAACTGGTTGTCATGGGGAGATAAGAACTCAAAATTTTTTCATGCTTACACGGTACAAAGGCGACAACGAAACAGAATTTCTATCTTAAAAGATGCAAATCGAATTGGCGGCGAGAGCCGAGCGTCTTAAAGAAATGACCATGGATTATTTGACTGAACTTTATCACTCAGTTGGATACAGAGATTTTCAGCCCTTCCTATTACAATGTCCACAAATTGTGACTCCTCAGATTAATACACATCTTATGACTCCAGTTACGGAAAAAGAGGTCTATGATGCTACCTTTCGGTTGGGAGCGAAAAGGCCCCCGGCCCCGATGGCCTCCCCGGTCATTCTCTACGAGGCACCACTGGAACACCATCAAACACACAATTATCAATACAGTGCAAGATTTCTTTCAATATGGTCAGATGCCTCCGAATTTAAACAGAACAGTTTTGACTCTGGTTCCGAAAGTGCATCGTCCTGAAAGCATTGACCAATATCGCCCTATTAGTCTCTGTAATTTCGCATACAAGATTATCTCTAAAGTTATGGCTAATAGATTGAAGTGTTGGCTCCCTACACTAATCACTCCAGAACAGGCAGCGTTTGTTAGTGGACGACAGATACAAGATAACATCATGGTCGTTCGGGAAGTTATCCACCAGTTTAAGATCCGATCCAAATCATAAAAGTTCAATCTCATTCTCAAGACAGACATGCAGAAAGCTTATGATCGTGTGGAATGGGACTTTATAGCAGCTTATTTAAAACAGTTGGGGTTTACGGATAGATGGGTAATGCTAGTAATGGCATGCATCACAACTATTTCCTTTACTATTCATTTCAATGGAGAATTGCTACCATCTTTTAAACCTACTAGAGGACTTCGTCAAGGTAACCCCCTATCCCCTTACATCTTCATTTTAATGGCAAATGCTTTATCAACAGGTGATCAATCAAGCTATCGGTTTTAGGTCACTTACAGGGGATCAAATTTAATCGTGCCTGTCCTCAGCTCTCCCATTTATTTTTTGCTGATGATGCAGTCTTCTTCCTCAAAGCTTCCATTTCTGAATGTCAAAACCTATCAAACATATTAAACCAGTACTACTCAGCAACGGGTCAGCTTCTCAACAGAAATAAATCAGCAATTTTCTTCAGTCAGAATTGGCCAATGCAGCTACAGGACAACTTACAAAGGGAATTGAGAGTATCTGCGGTGCGAAGATATGGTAAGTACTTGGGCATTCCATCAGATTGGGGGCGATCTAAACGGGAGATGTTCACTTGGATCCTGGCAAAAATGGATGCGAAATTGGCTGGATGGAAGGAACAGTTCTTATCCAAAGGGGGCAAGGAGATTTTATTAAAAGCAGTTACTCAAGCCTTACCTCAGTATGCGATGTCCCTCTTTATGCTTCCCTTATCTCTCTGCAGACAAATGGAAAGTAAGATTTCAGCATTCTGGTGGAGCAAAAATAAGAGTGATTCTGGCATACATTGGATAAAATGGTTAGTGATAAAACAGTCCAAATCAAAGGGGGGTATGGGATTCCGAGATCTTATGTCTTTTAATCTAGCGATGCTCGGTAAACAAGCGTGGCGTTTATTACAGCATCCTACTGCTATTTGGAGTCGCTTGTTTAAAGGTCTGTATTTCAAACGATCTTCCTTTCAAGCCACTTCGGGCTATAGGCCATCATGGGGGTGGCGTAGTATTCTAAAGGGCGGGGATGCTATTCTTCCTAACACTAGGTGGATGGTGAAGGATGGGTCGCGAATTGACATCGAATGATTATTGGACTTCAATTGGGAAAATAGGAGGAACTGCTGCAGTTGGAGAACCCAGTAAAGTTACTGAACTTATTGATTTACCTATGGCCACATGGAAACAGGAGCTTATCTTTCCTCTTTTCACTGAACAGGTATGCTCAGCAATCTTAAACACCCCTATAAACCCCTCCCTTTGTTCTGATCAGTTGGTTTGGACAGCTACATCATCGGGATCGTTTTCTGTTAAAAGTTGTTATTACTACTTATTATCTAAGCAACAACACCTACCCACCAAAGGTGCCTCATCATCCTATCGGCCTCCTCCTCAACTCGGAACAAAATATGGCACATGGCAATAGCTCCAAAAATTCGAGTCTTCTTATGGCTAGCTTGTAAAAATGCCCTCGCAACCAAAGCAAATCTCTATTCCAGACACATCACTTCGAATCCCTACTGCACCCTATGTGATCAGCATACCCCGGAGACCATTGAACACTTATTCTTTTACTGTGAATGGACAAAAGCGATCTGGGCAAATGACAGGATCAGAATTCATCTATCACTTACCTCAATCAAGAGATCGGATGCACCGGTTGGCGGCCCGTGCCACCCATAATCGTTCTTCCCCAAGTTTAGAAGCGATTGCCAATCTACTATGGGAGATCTGGCGTCAACGCAACCATGCTATTTTCCGACAGCAAACTCCAGACCCGATCAAAGCAGTGGATAATGCTCTCACCCAGTTCAGGATCTTCGAGAGTCTTCAACCACCGAAACCTAGGTTTTCACACACATATATTAGTATGGATCATCGCTGGAAACCACTAGATCAAGGCACAATCAAATGCAACATCGATGGGGCTTTCATTCCAGGGAGTAAAGAGGGCGCTATCACATGTATTTTCCGAAATTTTAAAGGAGAGCTTACCGATATGTTTACCAGTACTGTTCCGGCCACATCGGCTTTTCAAGTGGAGATCTTCGCGATGATTCGGGCCTTTCGGACTGATCGAGCGAGGCATCCACACCATCCGATTTTGGTTGAATCGGACCGCCTTTTCTTGGTGGAGATCCTTCGGCAACACCGGCGCGGCCATGGCGGGAGCGACACCTTCTTGCTGTTCTTCACGACCTAATCTCTCAATGCCCTAATGCCTCGATTCATCATGTATCGCGCGAGGCCAACCTAGCAGCCGACTGGGCCGCCAAAGCCCATCGGGCCAACGGATCTGTTTCTAACTGGCTTGTTTTTCCTCCGTTTGCTTTCCAGAATATTGTCCTTACGGATGTAATACTTGCTGGTTGTAAGCACATGTTTGTATAATATATCAGTTTTTCCGACCAAAAAAAAAAAAAAATACACACAATAAGGAATCGATAGGTGATTGCTCGCCACCAAGAGCCAGCTGACAGATGGTTAAACCGGCCTCATTTGTCAATGGTCGGTTGGACCAATCGGACTAGTTCAAACCGGTTTGACTAGTTCTTAGGCAGCTTGGGCTGGCTGGTCCTTAGGGGGTTAAATTTTATGCAATTTGGTTCCTTGAGGACCAAATTTTAAGGAAAATTTACTCAATTTGAGGAAAAATAGTCCAATCCTAAAGAGATTATGTCAATTAAATCATATAAATGTGATATGGTGATTTTCTATTGGCCTAATTGCTTGATTATTATAAAAATAGTGGACCTACACCATGGGTATTACAGACCAAATTGGACAATTTCACATAATTTCTAGATCAAAATCGCAAATTAACCGAAATTAAATTCAATTAATATTACGAGACACCTATTTGACTAATTGCCCAAACTTAGGATAACCTATTGCATCCAAATTGACTTTGAATGGATATCACAAATCTTATGCTAAAAATGAATTGAGGTTTAATAAAGAAATTGAGCTTGATTCTTGAAATTTAACCTTAGTCTAAAATGGGCCAACTTGAATTTCTTTAATTAAAGCTTGTTTGCATGGCTTTCTTATATTCAAGAAGGTTGAATTCCTCAAATTGAAAAGTTCCCAAATGAATCTCTTAAAATGGATCCCAAATTCGAACTTATTTCAAGAAAATGAGTGGAATGGAAGTGTTTGTTTGCAAATCATGAAGGATTGATTCAAATTCAATAATTAGGGCTAAAAGTTGCAATTCTTATTTCGACACAACTATTCTTGAAAATAAATGAATGAGTGAATGAGTGATGGTCCCTAGATCAAATGTCGTAAAAGAAACTAAGCCTAATTATGATTAAAACAAAAGTAATTTTATTTTTGGTCAATTTTGAACCTAAAACCGAAAAATTCAGAAAACAAAGTTTTAATCAATTTTCACAAAGTTTTAAATGCTAAAAGTCAAATTGAAACTAAAATGAAGTGTGTTGTGAATTTTTGATTTTTAAATGTTTATATCGATTTTCACAAAATTTTTTACTTTCAACCTTTTAGTTGACTTTTCTTAAAAGGTTGATTTATGTGTCAAATCATTGAAATTTTATGTGGAAATTCTGATGCACTTAGAATTGGCAAAAGATATGCATTTGTCAGAGGTTTGATTGGTTTGTCTTTCAATGCAATTATAATTGTCATAATTTTCTCGTCAACAACTAATTATTTCACTTAGTCATTCGTACTTCTCGTTTTGTCAATGTAATCATAAACTTTTGTGCCAAATTTTCAATGTAGTCTTTCCCACCAATTACCTCCGAAAATTGCTGATGTGGCGTCTAGTCATCCTAAGTGGGTCGACAATTTGTTGATTTCCACATCGCAATTTGCAATGACAATTGGCGAGAAAGATTACATTTAAATATTTCGCAAATGTGTAAGACTATATTGACAAAATTGGAAGGTCAAAACTGAATTGACATTCATAGTATAGGTATCGAAATGAATTGGTAATTTTCTCAAATATTTAAATAATCAGTCCTTCAATAGACATATGTATGAGCATTATTTGGATAAGTACACTAAGAGTACCATAACTTTTGTGCAACACTCACTTGAGTGCCATGAATTTAAGAAATCGATCACTTAAGTGCCATTAATGATTCGTCTTGCCGGAAAATCCAACATGAACGCCGGTCGTCCTACAAGACATCGCGCATGAAAAATTGATAAAAAAACTGAAAAAATAATAAAAACACACATCAAAATGGGAAATTAGTAAAAAATCCACATGAAATAATTTGCCAAAAGTGACACTCAAATAATCGATTTTACTTTGATGTAACATTTAAATGAGCAAAAAAAAAAAAAAGTAATAAAACTCAAGTGAACTTCGGACAATAATTATGGCACTCCTATTGCTCTTATCCGTCAAGTATTCTGTCAAAGTTTACTAAAATTTCTAAAACAACCTATTCAACTCCAACCCCCCTTACCCCTCCTTTATTTTGAATTGTTAGCCTCGACATTGTGCAGTCTAGGGGAAATATGAGGTGGTGGATATATAGAGATACTGCACTAGAGTACACCTATTTAATTTCAGCAACCCACGGGTCATTTATCGCAGCGATTGGGTTCGTGCGTAGAGTAGAATATGGCAATGCAATCAGAGATAAGAAAGTAGGAGCCATTGCAATTTGAACCCAAGAACTGAGGCCCCATGCATGTGATCATTCATTTCATGATGTTAAATTCAACTATGGTTTGTTTTGACCTAGCCGAAAGAAAAGCGTGCCTTTCTATGTAAACATTATCACGTTTGAGTAAAGTGTAAATTGAATAAAAACGTCTCATTACTTAGTGTAAACTGCATACTTTCACATCATTATCATGTTTTGAATTCGATTGACATGTCATCTTGCATGTAATTATTTCTCACATTATTTTATTATCGTTTTTATCATATTATGTTACATGTGATTATTATCACGTTTCTTCATCTAATTTGCCATGTCAAATTGATGTGATTGTTGGTCATGTTATTATCTCATCATATTTGTCATGTCATTTGGCATATGATTGTCGTCATGTTATTTCATCATCATGACTGCCATGTTACACTACATAAAATTATGACAAAATTTCATCATAAAATTTTTGTCATGTCGTGTTACATGTGGTTATTGTCACGCCTTGAACAATTAGCGTGTGAACATCCCGCGATGGTCGACTGAAAATGTAATGTCTCAGGACACGTCGCCGACCCATTTTTTTTATCTTTTAATTAAGCACATGCGGAAGCGAATTAAATAAATCCCCAACCAATAAATAAACATAGGGATAGTAAAACACGGCAAACATTGCCAAAAACAACATACTCATTTAGCAACTGTTAACCCTAGGAAGTTTAATACTTACAAGCCTTTCCACGGCCACTTCCTATTAACTCTCTCAAAAACCTTCAAGGACCAGGATTAACCTAAACTTCACTAACGGTAGGGCCAGCCAAAAGGTGTCGCACCTCGCACCTGCCACATCCACACTCAGCATATCTCCATGTTATGACCCTAAAAATTGTTTAACCACGACAAGGTGGGATAAATCTTAGCGAGTCAGAACCCTAAACCCCAATTATGACACAAATTCGTCCTAGGGGCAGCCTAAACAGGCACCACAAACAAACTCACCTCGCCTCGGCACACCACTACAAGTTAGCACATCACATATGTCATTATACATACAACAAGCATAATTAATAACCGGAACACAAAGTATTCACTCTCGATACATTCACATGAGTCCAAATTATAAGGTAAAACCGTTTTGACATATCTCGTACCATGCCAAACAATTTTTCCCCATAATCAGCGCAATAGCACAACCATTCAGGCATGTTCCAATTATTACGACTCCTTGGGCCACGGCCAACTCAACAATCGGCAGTCATCCGGCGTAACCAGGCATCATCCTGCTTTGTCGAGCATGGCAACGTCTTGCATCCTCTGCCTAGATGGCATTCCATAAAGGAACTTCGTTCCGAAATCCATCCGCGAACGGCAACGTCTAGCATCATCCGCCTAGACGGTATTTCACAAAGGAGCATCGTCCCATGTAAACGCATCAGGATGGGTTCATTACCCTGCATAATCATACACATCAGGGTATTTAGGTGATCACACGAGCATACCATCACTCAAGTCCATTGTCATCTTTTTCATTAGCCAAGAACACAAAAATCTCTTTTCAAATAATAAATCTTGCAACTCTTCTTTTTTTTTGTTCAAAACTTTCCGAAATAAATTCATACAAAGTCACGTATTTGAAATCAACTTGTCAAACTTTGCACGCATCTAATTTAAAACCTCATGGTTTTATTGAGCACATAAAACTTGGCATCCAAACGCGACACCATATTTCTTTTTTATTTCTTTGTCCAAGCACCCCTTTTGGAAACAATCTTTGGTAACCCCCCCTTTTTTTTTCTTTAAAATTTTTGGAAATAAAATTCATACGTGGACATGTACTTTGAATAAAACCATCTAACTTTGCATGCCTCTATTTCGAAACCTCCTTGTTTTATTGGGCACATAAAATTTGGTGTCTAAACCCGACATCTCATTGTTTTTCCTTTTAAGAGTTTATAAAGCCATTTTTGACATAAAAATCGGAATCAACCATCAAGCAATCAATCACATAGCATAGGACATACAAGCCATCAAATTCATGCATAAGTTCTCAGCATGCCAAAAATCAACCAACTCACAAAATGTACATTTTCCAGCAAGCAAGACACCAAGAACAGTCACAAGACCACAACCGGCCCTCACCGGCAAAAACCGAATCCACTCGCATGTCTCCAAAATTAATTCCAAAAACATAACCAAATGAGTTCACAAAAATCCTCAAATTTAAATATGTTATAAATGACACTAAAAAGAACATTTTTTTATGAAGACTCCTTGACCCAGATCTTTCTAGAATAGGAGCAGTAAATCGCTCAAATCGTTATGAAAACTGTGTCCTGTCCAGAAATTATGTTTTCCAAAACCAGTTTGGTTCGAGGTCCAAAAATTGTCCGTCTTCTCTGAAATTTGACTATGTTAAACTTCAAGATGTGATGAAAAACTTTCGTGAAGAAATTTTTTCGAAAATCGAACATTAAAAGTTAATAAAAATCTTTTAAACACCAAAAGGTCACGAGTGCCAGCACAAAACAAGATTCTGCCCAACATGTAACGAAGCTGAAATCTTGTTCTTTTAAATCTAGAAAATCTTGAGTAAAATATATGTTGTAAATAAAGATGTTTAGAACATATTTCAAGTAGGAAACAACCTCAAAATCATAGCACATTTTAACCCACGGAAATAGCAAACAGCAAATGTCCAGTAAACAGATCTGAAGATTAAGCTAATCCAAGTTAATTAACCAACCACAATTAATTAACATAACCACGACTAACTAACCTAACCATGGTTAACTAACCTATCCAAGGTTGATTAACACCAATCCATCTTGGCACTAATCTAACCATGATTAGCACTAAACTAAACATCCCATAAGTGTAATTAACAGCCTAATCAAAGATTAAGGAGTTAACTCACTGAACTCGATGGCGGCGGGCTCACGATAACGGTAACGCGACGGCTGCAAGAACTCGAGACAATCACGTTTCCAACTGAGGCTTGGTGGAGGCAGGGTTGGCCCTACAAGGCTCTCAACCAAGGAGGGAGGGAGGTTTTGTGGAGCTGGTGGTCGGGTGGTGATGCGGTGGTGGTGGTGCCGCTGGTGGTCGGTGAAGTTGCTGGTGGCTAAGCGGACCAGCTAGAGGCGTGAGGTGGCCGTTGGGCTGAGCTGGAACGAACAGCATGAGGTCAAGACAGCAGCTGGATGTGGGCTGTTGGATGCTAGGACGGTGGAAGATGCGGACGTGAGGATGGTGGTTGCTGGCTGTAGCGAACGGTGGCTTGGCTGGACGCGGGGTGGAGGTGGAGACATTGGATGGACGGGGACATGCGGCTACTGGATGTTGGGTGGATGAGCAATGCTAAGGTCGGATGGTGGGCTAGCTATGGTGGTGGAATAGATGGGGACGGTCAGAAGATGATGAAGATGGACTAAAGATGAGATGGTGGAGCAGTGAAGATGATGTGGTGATGGAAGGTGATGCTGGCGTGAGGAGGTGTGCATGCGGCGGTAAGGAAGAAAAAGAAGAGAAGAAAAAGGAAATGGAGGGGCTGCTGGAGTTGGGTGGTGGAAGAGAAATGAAGAAGAAGAAGAAGAAGAAGAAGAAGAAGAAGAAGAAGAAGAAGAAGAAGAAGCGGGGAAAGAAAGGGAGCTGGTCGGCTACTGCAGGGGGCTCATGCATGGATGAGAGAGGGAATTGGAGAGAGAGAAGGGAAAGAAAGTCAAGATAATGGCCAATGAGAAACTTAAAGAAATATCTAAGTACTCATCACAATGTCAAAGTCCTCATGCCCTCAAAGTCTTGTGCTCCTCCAAGGAGAAATTAGCTTCAACCTAAACAAAGCCAAAATAGGGTAGAAAAATTCCATTTTTCAGCCCATCCGAATTTCCCTTTCCTTTTTCTTTTTGCCAACAATCGTTTTTCCACATAATCCTTAGACTCGACGAAAATTCGCCGAAAGATGAGACGACGTCTTAAAAATGAACTGTGACACGCTTGAATGTCTGATTCCTGAAACCAAATTCAATTTCATGGTTAAAATCGACCGAATGCGATTTTAGTACGAGCTAACCTATCGGGTAGCTTTTAGGGATTTTAGCACGTTTGATCCATGGTTGATAATTTTCGATCCATGTTTGTGCATCTTCGAATCATAAACAACCCTCAATTGTCACATAATCGCGAGGTTTCAATTACGTGTTCCGAATATAATATCGATAGAAAATCGGGTTATTGCCGTTTGACACAAATATTGCAATCATGCAGAATCACCGGCTATTCGATTATGTACTTCCGTTGAATTGACTTATATCCGTTTACTAATTGATTTATAATGGTGTTGTATTGACCCTTGTCAATTATTATGTCAAGCGGTCGATTTCTGATCGAATTATCTAGCTTGTCACATTTATGTCCCTTAATGGCCTCACCTAATAGATTAGTTAACTCGTGAGTGATCAATTCCAAGTAAATTAACCATAAGTGTGTCGACGAAACAGCAATTTCCTATATTCCAAACAGGGCCAAATTTTGGGATGTCATAGTTATTGTCATATCATTTTGTTATCATGTTTTGAATTTGATCTACCATGTTGAGTTGTGATTATTCTCATACTATATCATCTTGTTATCACGTTGCAAATTTGTATGGCCATGTCACATTGCACATGATTAGTGGAATGTCATTTTATGTTTTAAATGTGGTGTTTGCCATGTTGTTCAACATGTGGATATTGTCATCCCAAGTCATTTCATCACCTTTTTTTTTTAGTTCGATTTGTTACATAACATTTCTTATGATTCTTGTCATGCCACGTCATCTTAATTATGTTTTTAACATCACATTTGTCATGTCATAATTGCTGCGCCATGTCATTTTTGCATTATGTCCAAATTCAAATTTGCCATATCATATCATGTCATGTTATTTTCTCAATATGTTTAAATTCCAATTTTGCCATGTTATTTTATTGCCATGTCCAAAATTTCGAATATGCCATGCTGTTCGCATGTGACATCATTTTCTCATGTTTTGAATTTTGACGTGTCACCCCATTTACTTGTTCTACCTAAATTCTAAACTTGTCATGTCATTGTTGTGACATCCTAAATTTTGACCCGTCTTAATTATATGAAATGGGCTTTTCATCGACGCACCTATGGTCCTTTTTCTTGAAGCTAATCACTCTCAAGTTAACTAATCTACCAGGTGAAGCCGTTAAGGGATATAAACGCGACAGACTTGAGAATTCGATTAGAAATTGACTGCACAATCGTACTAATCAGCAGGGGTTAATACGGCACCGTTGTAATCGATTAGAGATTAGAGATAGGTCGATTCGATAGAAGCATGTAATTAAACTCTGGGTGATTCCACCTGATTGCAAAATTCACGTCAAACGGCACTAAATCAATTTTTCTGTCGATTCTGTACTGGATACCTGTAATTGAAATCTTGAGATTTTTACAACAATTGAGAGTTGCCTATTATCGAAGATGCATAAACATGGATCAAAATTATCAACCACAGGTCAAATGCTATAAAATCCTTAAAAGCTACCCGGTAGGTTGGGCCGCACTAAAATCGCGTCCGGTTGATTTTAATCATGAAATTGAACTCGGTTTCGGTAATCGAACATTCGAACGTGTAACGATTTATTTTTAGGATATAATCTCATCCTTTGAAGAATTTTTTGCAAGCCCAGGATTTTGGCGGAAAAATCCAAATTGGCAAATTAAAATGGTGGAAATTCATATGGGTAAAATTGAGGGACTTTTTGTCCTTCAAAGTGAATTAGTTTGTGAAGGAAATTGTGGAAGTTGGTATGGGCAACCTCCTCAGCAATTTTGGCCATCAAATTGAAGTTAATTGTGGAGGAATTGAGAAGAAATGGGTGCAAATTCGTATGGCTATTGAAAGGGCTTGTTTTGGCCTTCAAGTTGGCTTGTTTGGGAAGCTTTGGGAGGGAAAAATGCTCATTGGCTGCTGCTTTGACCCTAAGGGGAGCTGAAGACTTTGTGGCTCAAGTCATGAGTACAAGATATTTTAAGAAGGGGATTGGCTGCATGGAAGACTTCTTGGCCCCTTTGTTCCCCCTCTCTTCCCTCTTGTCCCCCTCCATCCCCTCTTGTGCGACCAGCTCGGCAGAAGCCAACTTCTTCTTCTTCCTCAATTTTTCCTCTTCATTTTTCCCCCATTGCTGTTGTTGTTTCCACCCCTTACACTAGCTAAACCATCGCCTCACGCCCTTGCGTCGTTCGAGCTGCTCGTGAGCCCAGTTCCTCGTGACTAGCCAGCTGAGCAATAGTCTAGACTAGCCTGCATCGCAGCCCGACGCCAAACCGCCTAGCCGAGCGCCCATCGCAACTGCTACCGTCCCTAAGCCAGCTGTTTGCCATCCCTGCTCGAGCTAGCGACTAGCTCGAGCTGTTCAACCATCATCCCTCCTCATGCCAGCCCTCGATCCAGCTGCTTCGCAGAACCAAAGCTCAGCCTTAGCTAAGCCATGTTGGGCTATTTTCAACCTCTTCCGGGCCTCCTTTGGAGCTGCCTTTGACACGGGATCTCACCGCCGTCATGCCGCCATTGCCGTGAACCCACTATTCCAATGAGTTAGCATACTAATATCAGATTATGGAGTTAATTATACTTAATAGGTGGATTAAGCTACGTTAATTTAGGTGGTTAGATAGATTAGATAGTAGCTAATTAGATTAAGGTAATTATCGTAGCTAGATTAGTTAATTAGTTCAATTAAGTTGGTTAGATTAGCTTATGTAGATTAATTAAGTGGTTTAATTTAAAGAATTTGCAATTTATTTAATTAAATATCAATTAGCATAAATTATATCGGGATAGTCGGTTATCAAAATTTTACGCTGATCGTCATGATGGAATTGATTTGTGAAATTGATTGCTAATTTATGCAATTGAGTGCTCAGTGATGATTTTTAATTATTGTTGCAAAAATATGATTTTACGGTATTTAATTAGAAAAATACAGGGTGTCGGTTTTTTATGCCAAAATTTTTTTAGGTACTATATAGAATCGTGAAATTTTGAAATGGGGGAATATCACGCTTTATAGTTCGATTTAATTGTGTGACCACGCACAACTATTTTACCGGGTGTTTTTACTATGAAGAAAATTGGCCAAATTCATTATTTGAAATGGAAGAATTTGAGTGCAAAGCATGATATTCTTGGTCGAGTATGGATGTGCGTGTGATCGTTATTGAAACCCGTCACTCGATGAAAGTTGGGGAGGCGATGCTTGATTAAATTTGGATGCCCCACGTCAACGGATGTTGGTCGCAGTGAAGGCTGAGCCAGTGCTCCTTCGGAAATACCATCTAAATGTAGATGTTGCCATGCCCAACAAAGCGGGATGACACCCAGTTATGCTAGATGACCGCCGACTGTTGAGTTGGCCATGGCCGTTGGGTCCTAAATAATTAGGACATGCTTGAGTGATTAAAATAGCCGCGCTTGATTATGAGACGAAATTGTGTGACACAGAATGGGACGTATCATAATGATTTGATCTTATAATCAACCTTATAACTGTGCCTAGTTACGCTTGCTGTGATTATATATGATATATGAGATGTACTAACGTGCAGGGAGGTGCTGAGGTCAGGTAAGTCCTATATGGTGTATGTTTGGCTGCCTCTAGGTGAATTCTCGTCCTAATCGGGGTTTAAGGTGTGGACTCGCTGAGACTTTGTCTCACCCTGTCGTGGTTTAAAATTTTACAAATCCTTAGATGGAGGTACGACACGTTTGTTTTGGGTGGCCATGAGAGGCGGAGACCGAGCGTACCCTTCTCCCTATCCATGGGACCACCTGGACCCATGAGCTCGTAGTTACTACTATTTGGGTCGATGAGGCCTACCTAAATTGGTACCTCAGGGCTTCAAAGCGTGGTTCCCTAACGGGCCTAACGGGGTTTGGTAGGGCTCCTTGGATGGTTTTGACAAACCTACCATCGATATCAAGTATGAGGTGGCACTCAACCCTGTCGTGGATGCCAATATTTGGGAAAATATCGCGGTGAATCAAGTGCTCGAGGGTGAAGAGCTTGGAGTAGAGGTAGCTAATCCTCTAGACATTGACATCTCAGATGATGTCATAGTAGACTCGGATCCCAAGTAGGTAGGGTCCGGGGTAGGGTTAGCCTGGTAGCTTCTTTGGATTTAGACTCATGTATATAAACCTGATGTGTTTATAAAGTGTCTTGTGTTAATTGGTTGTCCTACTTTTTCTATCCTATGTGTTTGATTGATATTTGGAGTTTATTAGTTTGCTTCCACATGTGCATAAATTGATTGGGTCAGCGACGCGTCCTGGGAATGTTGCATTTTAGTCGACTGCCAAGGGATGTGTGTATGCGCGGGGTTCGGGGCGTGACATCCCCGCCCAAAATGGTATCAGAGCTAGTCAGTGTCTGGAGTGATAAGGTGCGATGAGTTATGGGATAGTTAATAGGAAATGCATTTTTCTTATACAGATGCATGTGACTGATTAGCTGATTGGTAGATTGTTTTGTGTGAATCGCTTAATTTTCTAATTCTGTGTTGGAATTAGAAAGTAGATTCTATAAAGAGTCTGCAGTATGATTGATCCGGAGCAAAGGACTCCTATGAAAGAAGACAATAGCATATGTCACTCAGGATAGGACACCAACTAGGGTCGGTACCTGAAGAAGAGCGTCGGCTTAGGCCAACATGAGTGTTAGAGTGCCGTTGCAAGTTGATACTAGTGTAGTAGCACCTAACGATGTACAATTGATGGGATTGTGTAGGCGCTCGACACCTTGGGGAATTTGATGGGGTAGCATGCCCAAAATCAAGCTACCGCCATAGCCTCTGCCTTCGTTGTCAACTGCACCTACTAAAGTTCAACCTAGGAATGTGATCAGGGAGCGATCGATGCACAAGCTAGTTGAGTAGTTTCTAAAGCTAAACCCGCCGAGGTTCTCCAGAGCAAGCAATCCCGAGGCTACAACCTTCTAGATCCAAGAGTCAGAGAAGGCCTTCGCACTGCTAAGGTGCTCAGAGGAAGACAATGTGGTCATTGCAATCTATTAGTTGCAGGGAAATGCAAGCATTTGGTGGAGGGCTACCAGAGGAAGAGTGTTCCCTGAAGGTGTGGTTCTAGTGTGGAATGCCTTCATTGAAATTTTTAATGGAAAGTACTTCTCTAACTACACATGGGAACAGAAGATGACGGAGTTTCAATGCCTTCGTCAAGGTTTGATGTCTGTAGACTAGTACGAGACGAAGTTCGCCAAGCTGTCACAACACACCCCCAGGTTGATTAAGAACCCGGTAGACAGAGCAAGAAGATTCTGAGATGGACTGAGATCGGAGTTAAAGGATCCGTTGGTGCCGTTTAATCTGAAGGACTATAATGATTTGTATGAGCGAGCCCAATTGATAGAGAGAAATTTGAATGAATGAGCCATTGCATCTGGGTCGCGGTTCGAGTCGAACAGAGATATTAGTTGGTTCAGGAAGAAGTCAATGATTGGAGGAAGGTATCATATTCCACCTAACAGATAGGGATAGAAAACATGGATCAGCCCTGTGCTATTCTAGGATGAGTGCTTGTTATGGATGTGGTTAGCAAGGCCACCAAGTCAAAGACTGTCCCCGTAGGTTGATGGGATCATAGCTGCTGCTATCGCCAATGGGCCAGAATAGAGGGAATGTGTCGCAGAATGCACCGTAGGGTATGATGAATAGGCCTCCAACACAGGGAATGGTATATGCTGTCACCTAACGTGAGGTAGAGGACTTAACAAACGTGGTTATAGGTACGGTCTTGCTGAACGACCATGCTACTTATGCTTTATTTGACCCTGGAGCTACGCATTCTTTTATTGCCAAGCAGTACATTGAATTGGCAGGGTTGAGACCTGAACTGTTGGGATTAGTCATTAGTATATCTACCCCATTAAAGGATAAGGTGTTGTTTGCAATAGGGTGTCCTAGTTGCAAGTTGGTTATTGGAGAGTGAGAGAAAATGATAGATTTGATTGTCCTGGCAATGTATGATTTTGATGTGATAATTTGCTTGGACTGGCTCACCAAGCAACGAGCTACAGTAGACTGTTATCGTAAATTGATTCAGTTTAACCCGTTAACGGGTGAAAGTTTCGAGTTTATTGGATGTCGAGGAAGACCCTCTATTACCTTAACATCGTCGCTTGAGGCAACCCAGTTATTAGATCCTGGTTGCCAAGCTTACTTGGCGACTGTCGTGATTGAGTTAGCCCCCGGGACGGAGCCAATCTTTAAGGTTCCTTACCGTATGACGTTATTAGAGTTGAAGGAATTGAAGGTGTAGATGTAGGAGTTGTTGGACAAGGGATTCATACGTCCCAATGCATCACCTTAGGGAGCACCAGTTCTATTCATGAAGAAGAAAAATGGTTCATTGTGTCTTTGCATCGACTATTAGCAACTCAACCAGGTGATGATTAAGAACAAGTACCCGCTACCAAGGATTAACGACTTGTTTAACCGGCTGCAAGGAGCGTTGATATTTTCTAAGATCAACCTGAGGATAGGCTACCACTAGTTGAGGATCAAGAAAGAAGATATACAGAAGACGGCATTTCGTACACGTTACGGCCATTATGAGTTTACCGTAATGCCGTTTGGTTTAACTAACACCCCAGCTACTTTCATGGATCTGACAAGTCGTGTATTCAAAGAGTATCTGGATTAGTTCAATAGTGTTTATCAATGACATCCTGGTGTACTCAAGAAGTCTAAAGGAGCATGAAAGACTTCTAAGGATGGTGCTTCAGGCTCTACGAAATCATGGAGTGTATGCCAAGTTCAATAAGTGCAAGTTTTGGCTGACTCTTGTAGCTTTCGTAGGTCATGTGATTTCTGGTGAAGGGATTTCCGTGGACCCGACCAAGATCAAAGCAATTATGAACTAGCCAAGATCAATGACAGTGACATATATTAGAAGTTTCTTGGGATTGGCAAGTTATTACAGATGATTCGTGGAAGGATTTTCAGCAATAGCCATGCTGCTAACGTGATTGCTGAAAAAGGAAAAGAAGTTCGTATAGACGGATAAGCGAGCATAGTTTTCAAGAACTTAAACAAAAACTTACTACCACACCCATACTAATAATTCCATCTGGTCCTAAAGGATACGAGATCTTTAGTGATGCGTCATTCAGAGGACTAGGTTGCGTGTTAATGTAATATGGCAGAGTCGTTGCATATGCGTCCCATCAATTAAGACCTCATAAGTTGAATTACCCGACGCATGATTTAGAACTTGCAGCGATTATTTTTGCTCTGAAGATTTGGAGACATTACTTGTGTAGAGAAAAGTTCTAGATCTTTACAAACCACCAAAGCTTGAAGTATTTATTCTCTCAAAAGGAGTTGAACATGAGATAGCATCGTTGGATAGAACTTCTTAAAGACTATGATTGCGACATCCTGTATCATCCCAAAAAAGCTAACAAGGTCGTTGATGTATTAAGTCGGAAGTTTTCGATTGCGTAGATGAAGATTCAGGAGTGGATCTTACTCAAAGGAACTCGAGATTCGGTTTCCAAATTTGAGGTAGTCCACATTTCAAGTCTTATGGCCACCCTTAGAATTGAACCAGAAGTGCAAATAAGAATCAAGACGTTACAATTGATAGATCTTGAGATCTAGAGAATTCTGCAAGAGGATGCAGAAAAGAGGAAAGCTGACTTTCAGATTTTTGATGATGGAACACTGAAGTTTCGTGGACGATTGTGTGTACCTGATGTTGCCAAGCTTAAGGAGATTTTGTCAGAAGCTCATCATAGCAGTTACAGCATTCATCCAAGTAGTACGAAGATGTATCAGAATCTACGTCAACACTATTGTTGGACCGGTATGAAGGTGGACATCACAAGACATGTCGCCAAGTGTCTGATGTGCCAGCAAGTGAAAGCACATCATTGTAAGCTGGGAGGACTTTTGTAATCTCTCAAGATTCCCCAGTGAAAGTGGGAACATATCACAATGGATTTTGTGATGGGATTACCAAGGAGTCAGTAAGGTAATGATTCCATATGGCTGTCGTTGACAAATTAACGAAGGCTGCTCACTTCATTGCTATACGAAAGGACTATGCATATGTTGAGTTGTACGTGTGATAGATAGTTCAACTTCATGGAGTGTTAGTGACGGTTACATTTGATCGAGATTCGAAGTTCACAACAACCTTCTAGAATAGTTTATAGATTGCTTTGGGAACAAAGCTGCAGTACAATATGGCCTATCATCTGTAGACGGATGGCCAGTCTAAGAGGACGATTCAAACTATCGAGGACATGTTGCGAGCTTGTGTGTTGGATTTCAAAGGAAGCTGGGAGGAACAATTTTATCTAGTCGAGTTTGTCTACAACAACGGTTATTAGCAGAGCATTCAGATAGCACCGTTTGAAGCATTGTATGGCAAAGTGTGCAGAATTCCAGTTTGTTGGGATGAAGTTGGAGAGCTAAAGATCACCGGCCCAAAGTTGGTTCAACAGTCAGTGCCGTGAAAGTCATTCGAGAAAGACTAAAGACTACTCAGAGTCACCAGAAAAGTTATATAGATAAGTGGGGGAGACCATTGGAGTTCCAAGTTAGTGAACACATCTTCCTTAAAGTGTCACCGATGAGGGGTGCTTTGCGCTTCGGCAAGAAAGGGAAGCTGAGTCCGAGGTACGTCGGTTCCTTCAAGATTCTGGAGAGAATTGGGACTTCGGCATATCGCCTTGATTACTGCCAGGACTTGCTTAGGTGCATGACGTCTTCCATGTGTCGATGTTGAGAAAGTACGAGTCTGACCTAACTGACGTGTTGAATTTTGAAGAATTAAATGTGGACGACAGAGTGTCGTATGTGAAGAGACCAATTCAGATCGTGGATCAAAAGGAGCAAGTGCTACGCAACAAGACGATCTCTTTAGTCAAAGTGGTATAGCAACACCATGGAACAGAATGAGTGACTTGAGAAAGCGAAGAATTGATGAGATGACAATACCCCCACATTTTTGAAGAAGAATTGTAATAATTCAAATTTCAAGGACAATTTTTTATAAGAGGGGAAGAGTTATGACATCCTGAATTTCAACCCGTCTCAATTATATGAATTGAGCTTTTCATCGACGCGCCTGTGGTCCTTTTTCTCGGAGTTGATCACTCTCGAGTTAACTGATCTATGAGGTGAAGCCGTTAAGGGATATAAACATGACAGACTTGAGAATTCGATCAGAAATCGACTGTTTGACCGTGCTAATCGACAAGGGTCAATGCGAAACCGTTATAATTGATTAGAGATCGGAGATACGTTGATTTGACAGAAGAACGTAATTAAATTGTAAGTGATTCAACCTAATTGCAAAATTTGCGACGAATGGCACTAAACTCATTTTTCTGTCGGTTATGTATCCAATACTCGTAATTAAAACCTTGAGATTTTTACGACAACCGAGAGTCACCTATGAGTCAAAGATACACAAACGTGGATCAAAATTATCGACCACGGGTCAAATGCGATAAAATCCCTAAAAGCTACCCAATATGTTAGGTCGCGCTAAAATCCCATTCGGTTGATTTTAACCATGAAATTGAACTCGGTTTCGATAATTGAATATTCAAATGTGTCACAATTTATTTTTAAGACATCGTCTCATCCTTTAAAGAATTTTCGACGAGCCCAGAATTTTTTGGCCTTCAAAGTGAATTAATTTGTGAAGGAAATTATGGAAATTGGTATGGGCAACCTCATCAGCAATTTTGGCCATCAAATTAGAGTTAATTGTGGAGGAATTGAAAAGAAATGGGTGCAAATTCGTATGGCTACTGAAGGGATCTATGTTGGCCTTCAAGTTGGCTTGTTTGGGAAGCTTTGGGAGGGAAAAATGCCCATTGGTTGCTGCCTTGACCCTAAGGGGAGCTGAAGACTTTGTGGCTCAAGTCATGAGTGCAAGATATTTCAAGAAGAAGGGGATTGGCTGCATGGAAGACTTCTTGGCCCCTTTGTTCCCCCTCTCTTCCCTCTTGTCCCCCTCCTTCCCCTCTTGTGCGACTAGCCCAGCAAAAGCCCCAACAGAAGCCAACTTCTTATTCTACCTCAATTTTTCCTCTTCATTTTCCTCCATTGCTATTATTGTTGCCACCCCCTGCATCAAACCACTTTGCTAGCCATCGCCTCATGCCCTTTCGTCATCCAAGCCTCCCGCGAGCTTGGTTCCTCATGACCAGCCAATCGAGTGACCATCTAGACCAACTCACGTTGTAGCCCAACGCTAGACTACCTGGTCAACCGCTCGTCGCAGCCGCTACTGTCTCCTAGCCTGCTATCCGCTGTCCCTACTCAAGCTAGCGGCCAGCTCAAGCTATTTAGCTGTCGTCCCTCCTCACGCTAGCCCTCAATCTAGCTCCTTCGCAGAACTGAAGCTCAGCCTTAGCTGAGCCATGTTGGGTTGTTTTCAACCTCTTCCAGACCTCTTTTAGAGCCACCGTTGACATAAGATCTCATCGCCGTTGCGCTGCCATTGCCGTGAACCCGTTTGCTCGCTAATCCAATGAGTTAGCATCCAATCTCTAATTAGGCAGTTAGTTACACTTAGTAGGTGGATTAGTATTAATTAAGGATTAGTATAATCCTAATTAGGGTAATTAGTGGTTAGGAAAGTTAGTGGCCTTAGCTAGGTTAATTTAGGTGGTTAAATAGATTAGTTAGTAGCCTAATTAGATTAAGGTAATTATTCTAGCTAGATTAGTTAATTAGTTCAATTAAGTTGGTTAGATTAGCTTATGTAGATTAATTAAGTAGTTTAATTTAAATAATTTATAATTTATTTAATTAATTATCAATTAGCGTAAATTATACCAGGATAGTCGGTTATCAAAATTTTACGCAGATTGTCATGGTGGAAGTGATTTGTGAAATTGATTGCTAATTTATGCAATTGAGTGCTCGATGATGATTTTTAATTATTATTGTAAAAATATGATTTTATGGTATTTAATTAGAAAAATACCGAGTGTCGGTTTTTGACACAAAAATTATTTTAGGTACTATATAAAATCGTGAAATTTTGAAAAGGGAGAATATCATGCTTTATGATTCGATTTGACTGTGTGATCATACACAATTATTTTACCAGGCGTTTTTAATATGAAGAAAATTGGCTATGTCCACTATTTGAAATGGAAGTATCTAAGTGCAAAGCACAATGTTCTTGGCCGAGTATGGATATGTATGTGATTGCTATCAGAACCTGTGACCCGATGAAAGTTGGGGAGGCGATGCCTGATTAAGTTCGAATGCCCCATGTCAACGGACGCCGGTCACAGTGGAGCCTAGACCGATGCTCCTTTGGTAATGCCGTCTAAACCGTGCCCGACAAAGCGAGACGACGCCCGATTATGCCGGATGATTTGAGTTGGCCATGCCTGTTGGGTCCTAAATAATTAGGACACACTTGAGTGATTGAAATAGCCACGCTTAATTATGAGACGAAATTGTGTAGCACGGAATGGGACAATGTCATAACGATTTGGCCTTATAATCAGGACCCCTGTGATTGATTGAGATATGAGATGAAGTGTTCCAATTATTAATTATGCTTGCTACGTTTATATATGATATATGAGATGTACTAACGTGCAGGGAGGTACTGAGGTGAGGTAAGTCATATATGGTGCATGTTTAGGCTGCCTCTAGGTGAATTCTCGTCCTAATCGAGGTTTAAGGTGTGGACTCGCTGAGACTTTGTCTCACCCCGTCGTGGTTTAAAATTTTACAGGTCTTTAGATGGAGGTATGGCATGTTCGTTTTGGGTGGCCACGAGAGGCGGAGACTGAGCGTACCCTTCTCCCTATCCATGGGACCACTTGGACCCATGAGCTCGTAGTTACCACTATTTGGGTCAATGAGGGTCTACCTCAATTGGTACCTCATCGCTTCAAAGCATAATTCCATAACAGGCCTAACGGTGTTCAGGAGGACCCCTAGGATAGTTTCGACGGACCTGCCATCAATACCGAGTATGAGGTTGTACTTGACCCTATTGTGGATGCCGATATTTTGGAAAATATCGCGGCGAATCAGGTGCCTAAGGCTGAAGAGCCCGGAGTAGAGGTAGCTGATCCTCTAGACATCAACATCCCATATGGTGTTGTAATAGACTCGGATCCCAAGTAGGTAGGGTCTGGGATAGGGTTAGCTTGGTAGCTTCTTTTGAGTTTAGACTCATGTATATAAACTTGATGTGTTTATAAAGTATGTCTTGTGTTAATTGGTTGTCTTGCTTTTTCTATCCCATGTGTTTGATTGATGTCTGGAGTTTATTAGTTTGCTTCTGCATGTGCATAAATTGATTGGGTCGGCGACACATCCTGGGAACATCGCATTTTAGTTGACCGCTGAAGGATTTGTGTGTGCCCAGCATTTGGGGCGTGACAATTGCTATGCCATGTTACTTGCCTATTATATTTGAATTTGGTATTTGCCATATTATTGCCATGTCATGTTATTTTCACATTGAATTTTCATTTTGTCATATCTTATTCTCATTATGTGTGAGTTGTTCCTCCAATCTTGCCATGCCATCTCAATGCCATGTAATTTTTTCTTAGTGTAATGAATATGAATTTGCTTTGTCCTTGCCGCATTGAAATATTAAAATTGAATTTTTATGTTGCACTCGAATTGACATTTTATTTGCTTACAAGGCGTCACACACAAAGCAGTCATACCACACGGCCTCATAATCAATAATGACCTTGAATAAATGTTTTGGAATGATTTATGCTTAGGAATTAGATCATGAGTAAATTTGGGACTTAACTAAAAATAGAGCTTTGATACTAACAGGACATCATGAGATGTCTATCCTACACTTAATATAGCATCTCTCTACAGGAGGTATAAGGCCGACGAGTTAGTTGAGAGATATTGTGCAAAACATAAGTCGACCTTGCAGTGGGCATTCACCCACCCCTCCACGATTACTGGTATGGGCGGCTACTATATTGGTCTACCAGTTCCTCAAACACCTCTTACGAGATGTGGTGGAGTCTACCCTCCCCACATGAAGAGCCCTCTAATTCTCAAGTGTAATTTTTTCTTCCCCACTTAGGTAGGAATACCTCTGATATCTTACGTCCTGGAGTTCAAATGAAGCAGTTTTAGGACATACTAGGGTCTCAAGTTCCCAAATTTATAATCCCTAGTTTTCTTTTTGTCTAGTTTCCTTCACGTGTAAAATTAGGCAGCTGACTTTCCCATTACTGCCTAAGCATAGTCGGGTGTTTTATGATTGCCTAGTGGCTATAGGGTAGTCCGTGGCATTTAGGAATTAGTTCTCCAAATAGCCCAACTTCAAACCATCTCAAATATATTCTTCAATATTTACCTCTTTCGACTTGGACTTCCATTGATTTTGAATTTTAAAATGTACATAAAATTCAAATATCCCAAAATAATTAATGGTTAATACCTTGAAAAACCCCAAACTGGTACACCCATGACAAATTTACCCTAAACTTTTTTTTTTACCATAAAAAAACTCCAAACCGGTACACCTGTGACAAATTTACCCCGACTGACCATAAAAAACCCTAAACTGATATATTTATGATAAATTTATCCCAAACTAATTTATTCGACCGCAAAAAACCTCAAACTGGTAAATTTGTGACAAATATACCCTCTGCTAAATTGGATTAATACCACAAAAAAATCACTAAAATTATAAACTGTAACAAATTGAGCGTAAAATCCCAAATTGGTATATCAGTCAATTGTCACGTGTCATTTAACTTAATAATTTGACAATAAAATTTAACGAAAATTAACAGAAAGTAAATTTTTCACAAGTATATCAGTTTGGGGTAAATTTGTCAAATGTATACCAGTTTGGGGTTTTTGGTAATCAAAAAAATAGTTTTTGGTAAATTTGTCACAGGTGTACCAGTTTGGGATTTTTTAGGGTATTAACCCAATAATTAATCCATCCTTGTCATTTAAGTGCGTAAATTTGTCAAGTAAAACTATGGGTTTCTTTCAAGTTGTAATTTGTATTTCTGACAAATACTTTAATTTTAATATATTGTACATATGCTCGTTGAAACTTACAGACCGCAAAACTAGTTCATCAGTAAGACGCGGTCCAATATGGCAATTTCAGCTAGGTTCAATTTCCAGATTTGCTACTTCCCATTGGGGTCCGTCTTCGTTCGTTCAGTTGCTTTGTATCTTTGCTAAAATGCCCATGAAGAAAATATCTTGCCGAAAAGCCTAACGAACTTCTTTTACGGGCAAACTGAACAAAGAGTCCTTGCACATGCAGGAACAAACTCCATGCGCCGCCAAACAACGCACGTTGAGCATGAACTGTTAGTGCAGGCACACCCATGCCATTAGGCCAGTTCATGGTGAATGGTAACATATGATTTTATTAGGAGCAGAAAAGTCAAAATCTCCTACATGATTTAACAGCATCGAGTGACCAAAGCACTTCGTCTGCTAACTCGTCTTTTCCTTTTCCGGCTTGAGAGTAATTTACCAAATCGATTTACATAGTACTGTCGGTAGTTACGAACTTGATTGATTTGCTAATTAGTTGAGCATATTTATTGTTTAGTACACTTAATGAATATTTCTATTTTAACATATTAAAAGAAGCTGAAATTACACTCTCGGTCTTTTGACTTGCATTTTTTTTTTTTCAATCGAGTCCTTGATCTTGTGTATCGTTTCTAATCAATCTCCCCAACTCCAAGTTCGGGTTAGTGCTGGCCAGTCAAGAAACAATTGTGGTTGCCGATGCAAAGATTGGGTCAAACTTCAAAAGGCATGGATTGGCATGAAACTCTGTTTATCCATTTTACGCATGTATCTGCAACATTATATGTCTCATGCTTCAGGCGGGAGTCAATCTCGGTAGACAATTCAGTAGTAACAGCTTAGCGCTAATTGTTGTGAGTTTTTTTAATTGTGGGGATTAGGAATGAGACTAACTTCAAACGGTGGACTAGTATAGAGAGGAAATTTCTAAAAGCCACGTACGAAGAGTACTATGGCTCAATTAGGTTTCTGATTATAGTTCTAAAACTAAGGATTATGTATAAGTGTACAACCTTTTATTGAAAAAAAATATATATTTGGGGGACTATAAGGAATTTAAAAATGCTTCAGTTTCTCGTTTCATCTCCCTTCAAATATCAACTTTTAAGCATTTTGTCACCTAATAGAAACCGCAACTCCAAAGTTCGTATGGTGTCTCTCTAATATATGAATTAATTCACTGAGAAAACAGAAAATGAGAGCTTTGAGTTATGGGATGTGCCTTCCAATCCATACTATCAAAAGTATCTAGACAAAGCGAGGGGCTTGCATCGGCTAATGTGGTGACTTTTGAACTGACCATCATAGCATGAATTGGTAAGTGGATAACTTGATTGAAAATTTGTCACTTTGACTGCGAAGCCAATGAGAATAGGAGATTGATTGCCTGTATTTACACATTTAGAAACCAATTAAGGATTCAATTGTTCAGCATACGTGTGCCTTCTCTGCTTAATAGGTGGACAGAGATTCTTTCAATTCTGTCAAAGTTTACACTCATGCATGTAAGAAAAAGATCATGCAATAACCTGTGATTTTTTGCGGATATTTTACAGAATTGACTTCTGTGCAACACCTTACCTGAAGTTTGTTCACCCCCACACTCTGCCAAAAACGCCAAACTTCCTCGTCTTTTGTCTTTAAAACTCACATGGAAAAATATCTACAGATTCATTTGAAACAAGTATGAAGCTATATACCCAATTGACATCTCCATCTCAATGGAAATATCTGGCAGATGGTTAATATAATAGAACATTCAGGCGCCTAACACATTATTTTATTAAACACGAGAGAGAATGGATCAAATATTCGTTTGATTTACTTATGAATTGCTCTTTGTGATGCTCATGCATTAAACTGAAACATTAGTGTGCGTGCAAATAACAAAAGTTGCAACAATCTTATGTCAAGCTATGCATAAAGATAAATGATATGAAAAAGGCAATCGACAAATTAACCCAGATTAGGTATTGTCTCACTTGGCAACTTTCTTTTTCAAACTTATAATGGGCACCCTTGGCCAAACTTTGACCACCAACAGCAGAAGTATGTTTTGTCAGCTCAGCTTTAATCAACTTTTAAGTACAGCTCCAAAGAAAATCCTCCAACTTAACAACCAGCATGATTAGATATGTGGGCCTTTTTGAGGACTAAGCAGTAACAAAAAGCTACTTAATCAAACAAGATATCACCTGTTAGAACGCTTTATGCTTTGATCAATCAAACAAGAACTCAAAGACGAGTGATTTATTTGTCCAGATAGAAACTTCTAACAGGAGGAACATTCTTGAAGACAAACGCTTCAATCCAGTGATCTTTTCTTTTTCTTTTTTCTTTTTTTTTCTTCTCAGCCAACAATCTAATCTTTTCCGGGTGTAAATGTCTAGTATGTGCTTGAGTGTCAACAATCTTGTAACTCAGTCGACAGCTTTTTTCTGGGTAAGGGACATAGATTTCACCATTATATCTTTTTAGTATCTGCTATCTATAATGCACTCACACATGCTGTTTATATCCTCCCGGTTGTAACTCCTTATCACATATTCCATAGAATCTGCCAAGAATGATGTGCACGCAGTTTGCCAATACTTTATGAAAATTTATTGCTTATATTTCTTAGTTTCACGTAAATGAAATACATAGTTCAGTCCTCAAATCAAAGAAAAGAGCATGAGCATGACTACCCATTAACATAATTCCAAAAACCAGAAACTATTTCCAATCGTTTACCCATTATTCATTATAATAATAATGACCAAAGAGGTTAATTACCTCAGGCGAATCGTCTAACTTCTTAATAACAAACAGAAATAGAAAAATCAATATAAGGGAAAATCATAACCACCAAACACAACATAAAGAAAATGTTGGATATATCCATCCGGCAGTGCAAACTCGATGAAATTTGGCCGCTAAATTTTGTGCCTAATTTAATGACTAAGGATTCTCGACCACTTTCCTGTGGAAGTTCCTATGGCAGCCGCAAGTTGCGCAAGTGAAAGCCAAGTCCGAGCCCTCCACGCCTCGTGGCCTGAACTCGGTGCATCCATCGACCTGGTGACCTCCAGTGGAGGCAGCGTGATTCCTCTGGCACTCTGCATATCTTATCCTGGGCATCCTGGACGAAGAAGCGTTTGAGGACTCTTCTCCCCTCCCCAGAACAACCTTCTTCATCTTTCAGTCGGACCCCAATTGCTTCCTTTCAAGTGATATTGACGTAATATAACTTTTTACTTAGAGAGAGGGAGAGACAGGGGGAGCTCAACCCTAGAGGGGGTATTTATAGCCTGTAAAAGTTCTTCCTTCACACTGACTTGATCGACCTTTATTAGGAGTAAATAAACATTATCACAATCACTGTTCTCACAATTGCTTTTCGTTTGTCTACTTGTGCTTCTTTTCTATAATTGATTAACCTATTGAAGTAGCAAATCAGTAGGGGAAAAATTAGAATATTTGCAATGCGGACTTTTCTATGAATCAGTATGAAGATAACAAGTCAACTAGAGTATTAACGAGTTGGTCATCGGGAGATTTTTTGTGATTTTTTATCAAAAAATGTTTTGATTTTTTCTCTTCTGATTTGCTACTTCAATAGACCAGCCATGAAGTATAGAAATTTAGCGAGACAAACTCAATTGAGAGACAGACAGAGAGAGGAATTTGTATCGATTCTTGTATATGATAAGAAGTTTGTACATCAGGATTTATTTACTATCTTTATCCACTTAAATGGCTTATTAAAATGGCGATGCTGAGATATATTAATAACTGCTTTACAACTCAACCGGGCATTTAAAAAAAAAAAAGGAAAGAAGGAAAGAAACAGAAAGATTCTCGAATAAATAAGGGAAGAAAACCCTGGCAGGATGAGATGTCTGTAGGATTCGGGAATGGGGTATTGATTGGGTTATTATAGAATCACCAGCTAAGCAGGTTTTAAACTGGAAACTTGTGGCCCCCATAAAGAGTATTAGAGTGAGGGGGGCATGTCCTCGTGGGGCGCATTTACACGAAAGCCATTAACAATTCGTGTCTCTAATGTTGACCTAAAAACGTGAGCCTGATAACATAGTTCGCCGAACCCCGTACGGAGAGAACTCTCTCTCCAAGATGTTCTTGTAGATATTTTGTGAAACAAATCCAGAGATAGACCAAGAAGTAAAATGGCCAATCTACCGGTTCCCACCTAGATATTCAAACTCTGATCAACCCGTAAAGACGAACTTAGTCATGTGTGTTGTGAGCAAAAACTGGCTCACGACACCGATTAGATCGTCATCTAAAAAATTGTGTGGAGCTTGAATTACATGAAAAATTAAAATTGTGATTTGATGCGTGCAACAATGAAACTTGAATAAACGGTTAAGTGGAGGAAGATTAAATGCATAAAAAATCATTATGAATTCTACAAATGAACAATGTAAGATAAGCTATCACTATAATATTCTTTTTTTATTTGTATGCAAGTTTTGGAGGAGGGAAGGCTACCCAAAATAATACTTCAATTCAGTAAATACGATAATATTTTATAAAAATTTGCAGTCCTGTGATTGCCTATCAATCACCACTAATATCTGATCTTCTAGGCCAATGGTCTCACGCCATGGATTGGTCCTCTGGTCTAACATAATCACAAAAGGGGAAGTCATTATCTTCATGACTAGCATGTGTCGTTCGTCGGTGACCATACTTTTAGCAGTATTGAATTTCGTTATAGTTTGATTGAAAAGCAAAAACTGTAAAACAATGAAGCACTATTTTCTTTCTAATAGAAAAGGACATCCGAATATAACATAACAACCTCATTTCAATTTTTAGTCGGAACGCTAAAAATAATTGAAATACACAAATTTAGGGATATGATATCCAATAAAGAAAAAGGATATTGCTCTCTCATAATTCAAAAACATTAAGGGAAAATTTGTATAATATATATCATAATAAAGTCTAAATGATATTGTCTCTCCCCTTAAGTACTCCCTTCTTTGTTTAGCAGGTGATTAAAACACCAGAGTCAAGACTACCTGAGCTACTGAAAGGATTATATCCTTAACTATTGACTTTTTATCACTTAGTCTTATTCCATCAATCCTTGGGATTAATTTGCAAAACTAGGAGAGACTTTTAGGGCTAACAATACAACTTAAAGGGAGTGAATATATTGATTGAAAACTTTAATAATTTCCACGGAAGATAGCAAATTATACTCCAGCAGTTGCAAAAGCAAACTGATATTAATCAAACGTGTAAGTGCTAGTATGAAATAGATTCAATTAATAATGAATGGATAGAAAAAGCGCACACGAATTTATAGGGATTCAAATTATAACCAAGCCCATGTTCACTCCGTAACTAATAACCTTGATAGTGGCTAAAAGCCAATAGTAATCTTCAAGAGATGTTACAATCAACAAGTATTGCTTCTATCACACTATAAATCACAATGTTAGAATGCAATTGCTACTATCACATTTGTATACTTCTCTTATCACCAATTCCAAAATAATAAGAACTCTACGATTGAGAAAATATCAAACAAATAGTAGCATAGTTTGCTTAATGACGTGATGGATTGATCTGCTGTGATTTGATGCTCATTGATCAGATGAGTTAGTGTTTGGGTTTGAACGAGGCACAAGATGAGTTTTTTTGACCTCAATCCCTCTAGGCTTAGAAGATAGACTTTAAGACCTTCAATTTGATAGATTGCATGTCCCGAACGAAGGTCATTTTTGGTCCTTGAAAAACACCTCGAAAATCAATTGATTCTGCAGTAGTTTTAGGTTGATCTGTGTTTCTGTCCTTGTTCCGATTTTCAACTTTGTTATTTTCATACTGATTTTTGTAATCTGATTCTAGAAAGGTTTTCTTCAAGAGAGTTGTTTGAAATTGTCTTGAGTATATTTTACATTTTTTTTTCAGAATTTTTTAGCATGTTTTGGTCAAGCAAAATCGCTTAGAACAGACCATATATTGTTCTGCTCTACACTGATCCAAATTGCATTTGTGTGAAATTGAGCTTGTAGATGAGTCCATTTGCCTTCGTGATCTTTATAAGACTGGAAACACATATCGTCTGTGTTCTAAAGATAAATGATTCGTATGATTTGATCATCATTTGGTTTGTCAATTGCATGCTTGAATGTGTGTAGTTTTTATTATAATTAGTGTGTCTAATAACATGCATCTATTTTACTATTTTCACCTGAATTTGTGTGATCCCAATTAAGTCTGAATGTCTTAACAAAAACGTTCGTTGTTTCGTATCCTCCATATAGGATTTTTTGTTAGATTTTTTGAACATCATTAGATAATCAAATCAAGCATGTTCTATGACGTCAATGTTAGGTCATGGGCTTATCATGACCACAATTAAATGCATTCGTTAAGGTCTCTTAAAGACCAAATCTTGCATCAATGCCTTCTTGACATTTGAAATGTATTACAAGCTTTGTGTTCATATATTTGGACCCCATTTAGTATGTAAGCATCATGCATCAATTAGGTTAGTTACAATTTGAAATCCCTCGAACATGTCATCACTAGTTATAAGTCATTTACAACATTGATGGATCGTGTGATTATTTCACATCTTGACCTAGGGTTAGATGTTTCTGTCACGCCCCGAATCCCGGGTATGTGCACATCCCTCGATGGTCGATTAAAAATGCGACGTCCCAAGACGCATTGCCGACCCATTCTTTTTATCTTTCAATTAAGCACATGCGGAAGCGAATTAAATAAACACCCGGCCAACAATCAAACATAGGGATAGTAAAGTATACAAAAGTTGCCAAAAACAACATATTTTATTTAACCACTGCTACCCCTAAGAAGTTTAATGATTTACAAGCCCTTACATTGGCAACTTCCAACCGACCCTCTCAAAATCCTCAGGGACTAGGGTCAACCTACTTCACTAACGGCAGGGCTAGACAAAAAGGTGTCACATCTCTCGCTCACCAAATCCGCACTCAGCAGATCTCCACGCTACAGCCCTAAAAAAGGTTAACCACGACAGGGTGAGATAAATCTCAGTGAGTCAAAACCCTAAATCCTGATTAGGATGTAAATTCGCCTCGAAGGCGATCATAAACACACCATACAAAACTCACCTCGCTTCGGCACATCCCTGCACGTTAGTACATCACATATGTTATTATCAATGCAATAAGCATAATTAATAACTGGAACACATGTTTCACTCATCAAACATTTGCATGGGTCTTGATTATAAGGTAAAACTGTTATAACAGGTTTCATACCATGCCACACAATTTTGCCCCATAATCAAGTGCAACTATCACAACCATTCAGGCGGTTATGATTATTACAACCCATCGGCCACAGCCAACTCGAAAGTCGGCGATTATCCGACGTAACCAGGCATCGTGTCACGCCCCGAACCTCGGGTGCGCACACACCCCTCGGTGGTCAACTAAAATTTGCGACGTTCCTAGGACACGTCGCTGACCCTTTTTATTTTATGCACAGGCGAAAGCGAATTAAACAAACCCCGGACAACAACAAACATGGGATAGAAAAGCAGGACAACCCAATTTCATATAAACACACTTTATATACAATCCAAGTTAGCCCTACAAGTCTGCACATTAAGGTTTGTCCTAAAAGAACTACCGAACAACCTCTACTCCATAACCCTTCGACTCAGGCTTGGGATCCTCCACGACATCCTTCGATATCTCCAAACTAAGGACCTGAAAAATTGTAAATCACGATAGGGTGAGAATAAATCTCAATAAGTCAACACTCTAAACCCCGATTAGGACGAAAATTCATGCAAGGGCGTCCTAAACATACACCATTGAGAATTTACCTCGCCATAGCACTTACCTGCACATTAGTGCACCTCATAAAACACATGCATACAATAATCGCATTCAATAACTGGAACGCATCATGTCACTCATCAAACAATTCACAGAGGTCCTGATTATAGGGCCAAATCATTATGACAAATCACATTCCGTGCCACACAATTTTATCCCATAATCAGGCACGGGTAACTCGTATCGGTGGTTCAATCCATACCCGATATTCACTCTCAATATTCAAACTCAACATCCAAACTCAATATTTCGACTCCGCATTCCAGCTCAATACTCAAACTCAATATCAGACTCAAATTCAAACTTAAGGTTTTAGAGGTGCCCCCTTCTCATGAAGTTCTAATATCATGTGACATTTAGTCCCTGACCACAATAAGCAATAGCTCGACGTACTAAAGGTGGCTCCCACGAAGTCACACTGTCGTGTAGCACTTAATTCTCAACTATCATAAGCAATAGCTCAAGGTATTAGAGATGGCTCCCATGAAATCACGTTGTCATGTAGCTCTTAGTTCTCGACTATCATCAGCAATGGTACAAGGTTCTAGAGGTGGCTCATCTGAAGTTTTGTTATCCTACACACTTAGTCCTTTATCTACTCACAACCATTCGGTTTTCTTAACACATCTCATCCTCTTTCAATAGGCACCACATAAAACAATAACAATAAAGCATAATCATGGCACAACCATTCACACCTCATCATGCATAACATCTAAGCATATCACAAAGCAACCACATCTCTAAATAGGCATAGTTTAGCAAGCATAGCATCAAGAACAATCACCAAAACTACTACCGGTCATAACCGGTAGAAATGGTCCACTCACGTGTCTCTAAGTTTAAATCCAGAAATCTAATCAAATGAGTTCAGAAACTTCCCAAATTTAAATATGTTGTAAGGGACACATAAATGAACATTTTTTATGAAGACACTTTAACTCAGATCCTTCTAAATTAAGCCTAGTAAGTTGCTCAATCCAGTACCAAAAACTGGGTCCGTTTCTAGAAAATATGTTTTCAAAACCACCTCAGTTTGAGATCCAAAACTTATCCATTTGATATGAAATTTGACTATATTAAACTACAAGATGTGACAGACAAATTTTATGAAAAAACCATTTCGAAATTCAAACCCTAAGAGTTGATAAAAATCCATTGAATCCCAAAAAATCATAAGTTCCAGCGAAAACAGAGGTTCTGTTTTGAAATGACGAATATGATATCTTATTCGTTTAAATCCCTAAAATCTTGAGTAAAATATATGTTATAACTAAAGATGTCTAAAACATTTTTCAAAAGAAATCAACCTCCAAATCTCAGCACATTTTGATCCACGAAAAATGGCAAGCAACGAGGGTCCATAAATCAAATATAGGAAAAATCCACTAAATTAGACTAATCCCTCCTCAATAGTGCTAATCTCACCAATAAGATTAACATTAATCTATCTTAAGGCTAATCTTACCATTCTAGATTAGCACTAAACCATCTTAAGACTAATCTCACTAGTACTAATCTAATTAAGCTAATTAACACTAAACTAACCCTCTAAGTGCAATTAACAATCTAATCAAGGATTAGGGAGTTAATTCACCGAATTAGCGAGTTGACGGGTTCACGGTGACGGCAATGCGAAGGCAGTGAAGTGGTCGAAAACGGCCTCGTAAGTTTCTATCCTTAAATTGAAACTTGGTTATGCTTCTAGCGTGGATTGAGCCGATCTCATCAGCTATTGGCGCAACTTGGTTGGAACAGGCTAGGTGGGTGGCGGATGGCAATGACAGAGCTATGACGATCGAGCAGCGTGAATGAGTGCGGGACTAGAGTTGCGGATGGGAACGGCGGCTGCTACAGTTGGTTCGAGCGAGCTGGCTTCGGCGGGGGCTTGCTGTTTCTATCCAAGGCTAGTGCTGGTACTCTAGTCTTGCTTCAACAATGGAGGAGGTGAAAGGATGAAGAAGAAGCAAGAGAAGGCAGCACAAGGCTTCTGCTAGTTCTCTCTAGTTTTCTAGCTCCAAAATAGCAACAATGGAGGAAACAAAGGCAAGGAAGAAGAAAAAGAGGGGCTGCAACTAAAAGGGGACCACTAAACCTCCAAAGTCCTCAACAAATATCCCAATTAACTCAAGTTTAAGGCCCCACAACTTCATCCCTATCCTCTACCCATTTCTCTTCACTAATCTTCCTCCACAAGCCACTCTAGGTGGTCCAAAATGTTGCTCCCCCCATGGCTACGAATTTTAAGCATTCCTCCTCAATTTCCATTCAATTTCATTCCAAATGGCCTCAATTAAATGACCAACTTGCCAAGGTAGATGCCCACTTCAAATTCTACCATTTTCCTCAATAAATAATCTAACTTGGATGCCAAATGTGCACTAAAAAACAGGCCTCCAAATTTATCGGTCCAATTCTACCAAACTTTGATTTTTCGCTGAAAATTCGAACTCGCCGAAAATTCTTGGCAGGATGAGTCGACGTTCCTAAAATAAATCGTGACAGGATAGAACTTTCAATTTCTAAAATCCGGTTCAATTTTGCGATTAATTTCAACTGAACGTGATTTTAGCGTGATCTAACCTATCGGGTAATTTTTAGAAATTTTTAGCGCATTTAACACATGGTCGATTATTTTTTATCCACATTGTACATCTTCGACCCATTGGCGACTCTCTGTTGTCGTGAAAATCTCGATATTTCAAATACAGGCACGAGATACCGAACCGACAAAAAATTGGATTAGTGCCATTCGACGCAAATTTTGCAATCAGGTGGAATCACCCACACTTCAATTGCGTGCTTCCATTGAATCAACCTATATCCAATCACTAATCACTTATAACGGTGCCATATTGACCCTTGTCGATTATCACAGTTGAGCAATCAATTTCTAATCGAATTCTCATGTCTGTCGCGTTTAGATTCCTTAACGGTTTCACCTGATAGACTAGTTATCTCGTGAGTGACCGACTCAGATAAAAATGCCATAGGCGCGTCGATGAAAAGCCCATTTCATTTCATCGAAGATAGGGTTGAAAATCAAGATGTCACACATCGTCCTGCCCCATCGGGTACGGCATCATCCCGTGTATTCATACGCATCAGGATGGCATTCCAATAAGGAGCATTGGTCTGGCCTATACTATGACTCGACATTCGTTGACGTGGGGCCTTCAAACTTAATCAGGCATCGTCTTACATATTCATACGCATCAGGATGGGTTCATCACCCCGCATATTCATACCCATCAGGGTATTTAGGTGATCACACGAGCACACCATCAATCAAATTCATCGTTATCTTTTTGATTAGCCAAGAATACAAAAATCTCTTAATAAACCTTGCAACTCTTCTATTTTTTTTTTGTTCAAAATTTTCCGAAATAAATTCATACGTAGTCACGTACTCAAAATCAATCTGTCAAACTTTGCACACTTCTACTATAAAACATCCTTGTTTTATTGACACATAAAATTTAGCGTCCAAACCCAACACCTTATTTATTTTCTATTTTCTTTTGCAACCACCCTTTTTGGAACTAAACTTGAGTAATCCCCTTTTTTTTTCAAAGTTTTTGGAAAGAAATTCGTAAGTGCTCACGTACTCAAAATTAATCTGTCAAACTTTGCACGCACCTAGTTTAAAACCTCATTGTTTAGTTGAGCAAATAATTTTTGGTGTCCAAACCCGACACCTCATTGTTTTTCCAATGAATTGTCCATAAGGCCATCTTTTGCAGTAATAATAGACAATCACCGTAGAATAACCATTCACATAATAGTACGTATAAGTTCTAAGCATGTCAAAGTTCAACCACATCATAAAATATACATTTTTTAGGAAGCTAGACACCAAAAACAACCACAAAATCACAACCGGCCCTAACCGGCAGAAACCGGTCAACTCGCACATCTCTAAGTTTAATTCCAGAAACATAACTAAACGAGGACAAAAAATTCTCAAATTTGAATATGTTATAAATGACACTTAAACAAACACTTTTTATGAAGACACCTTGATCCAAATATTTCTAAAATAAGATCAGTAAATCGCCCAATTCGTTACCAAAACTGTGTCCATGTCTAGAAATTACGTTTTCCAAAACCAACTTGTTTCAAGATCCAAAACTTGTCCATTTTTTCTGAAATTTGATTATGTTAAACTAAAAGATGTGATTAAAAACTTTTGGGAAAGAACTCTTTCGAAAATCAAACCCTAAGAGTTGATAAAAATCCTTTAAACACCAAAAGGTCACGGGTTCCAACACCAACTGAGATTCTGCTTTGCATGTAATGAGTTTGAAATCTTGTTATTTTAAATTTATAAAATCTTGGGTAAGATATATGTCATAGCAAAAGATGTTTAGAACATTTTTCAAGAAGGAAGCAACCTCAAAATCATAGCATATTTTAACCCACAAAAATGGCATACAGCAAGCGTCCAATAAACCGATTTGAAGATTAAGCTAATCCATCTTAACACTAATCTAACCAAGCTAATTAACACTAATTTAATCAAGCTAATTAATACTAATGTAACCAAGCTAATTAGCACTAATCTAACCAAGTTGATTAACACTAATCTAACCGTCTATGCGCAATTAATAAACTAATCAAGGATTAGGGAGTTAACTCACCGAAATTCAACAACGGCAAGCTCATGGTACCGGCAACGCAACGGCGGTGAAAACCCGAGACAACCGTGTCTCCAACAGAGGCTTAACAGTGGAGGAAACAACCCCACAAATCTCGGCCAAGGAAGAGGTTTGGTTTTGTGGAGAGCTGAACACTGGCTATCTGGTTGTTAGACGCTGTGGCAGGGGCCGCTGTGGTTGGGTGGTGCCGCTTGTGGAGGAGGTGCAGCTGTGGTGGTTGTTGTTCTAGGCATGAATTGGGATGAGGTGAACTGTGCTGGGGCTGCTGGTGTGGAGGCGTAGGGGTGGTGGTGAGTTGGAGGTGGGCATGAAGGAGGGATGAGGTGGATGGTGGTGGATGGTGGCATGCAACAAGAAGGGGATGATGAAGATGGCAGTGCTAATGGTGAAGGACTGCTGAGCGGTGAGGAGGAAAATAGAGAAGAGAAGAGAGGAAGAAGGAAACGTGGGCAGAGGAAGGGGGAGTCGGTAGTAGCTTAAGGGGGAATGGAATGCATGCACGCATGGGGGGAGAGGGAATTGGAGAGAGAACAAGGAAGGAAAGAAGGTCAAGAGGAGGGCGAATCGAAAGCCTTGCAAAATATCAAGCACTCATGATTATGTCCCCAAAGTCTTCATGCTTTATCCTCTTTGTCTCCCAATTACTTTCTTGAGCCTAAATTCCCAAAATTGAGGAATTTTGGGCAGCAAATTGCTCAATCCTCTTCCCATCCGAATTTCCACTCATTTTCCATTTTGTCTGAAGAATTGATTTTTCCGCAAAATTTTGGACTCACTGAAATTTCTCCAAAAAATGAGATGACGTCCAATAAATGAATCGTGACATGCTCAAATGTCCGATTCTTGAAACCGAATTCAATTTCATGGTTAAAATTGACTCAACGAGACTTTAGTATAACCTAACCTATCTGGTAGCTTTTAGGGATTTTTGCGCGTTTAACCCGTTGTCAATAATTTTGATCCACGTTTGTGCATCTTTGAATCGTAGACAACTCTCGGTTGTCACTAAATCACAAGAGTTCAATTACGTGTCCCGAATATAATATTGATAAAAAAATCGGATTATTATCGTTCGACGCGGATATCGTAATTGTGCGAAGCCACCCGCAATCTAACTACGTGCTTGCATCGAATCGACCTATATCCATTCGATAATCGATTATAAAGGTGTCGTATTGACTATGACATCATAAATTTTCAACATCGTCTCGATAAAATGAAATGGACTTTTTGCCGACGCGCCTATGGTCCTTTTTCCCTGAGCTGATCACTCACGAATTCTTATTGGGTGAAGCTGCTAAGGGATATAACCGCGGTAAAATTCCTAAAAGCTATTTGGTAGGTTGGATTGGACAGAAATCACGTCCGGTCGATTTTAATCACAAAATTGAATTTGATTTCAAGAATTGAACGTTCAAGCGTGTTACGATTTATTTTTAGGATATCGTCTCATCTTTTGAAAAAATTCCGGCAAACCCGTAATTTTGGTAGAAAATTAGATTTTGGCAAAATTAAATCAAGGAAATTCGGAGGGGCCTCTTTAATTGGATTTTCGGGCTACCAAATTGAAGTAATTTGTGGAGAATTGGTGTAAATTCGTAAGGGCAATTCGTAAGGGCTGCCTCCATGGGATTTTTGGCCCTCAATTTGACTTACTTTGGAGAAGAATTGAGAAGAATTTGAGTGAAATTCGTAGGGCTGCAGTGGGGGTCTGTTTTGGCCTTCCATTTGGCTTGTGTTGGTGAAGATTGGTGAATGAATGGCTTATAGAGGAAGCCTAGCCAGCAGAGGGCAGAGACTTTGGTGCCATTTCATCATTACAAAGATATTTCAAATGGCTTCTAATTGAATGCAAGTTGGACTTTCCGTCCCCCTTGTCCCCCTCTCTCTTCTCTCTTTGTTCCCCCCCCTTTTTGTGCGAGAAGCCCCAATGACCAGCTACTTCTATTTTGCTTCATCATCTTCTTCTTTCTCTATTTTCATCTTCATTTCCTTTGCACTTTCAGCCAACCCCTTTAGCCCTTGTAGCTCCAGCCTTCGCCGAGATGTCCCGCCACCGCAAACAGACCCACTCGATCCCTCACACCGTCCTACGCTTGCTGTCCGCCCGTTTGCTTCCACTTTGGTCACTAGCCCCCATCTATCAATAGCTCCATTGTTCAGCCACCTTCCAAAGCCTAGCTGAGCCTCCAGCAACACCGCACCATCCAGCAGCACCCAACACCCATGTCGTCCACCAACAGCCACCGAGACCAACCCCGAACAGAGGCCAGCAGCTCCAAAACAACCAGCTCAAGCAGAGGCTTGCAAGTTGTTTTTTAGAGACTTCAAGCCTCCCTTGGAGCCGCCGTAGACACGGGATCTCACGGCCGTCACGCCGTTATCGCCGTGAACCCACTTATTTGCTAATCCGGTGAGTTAACTCCCTAATCCTTGATTAGGTTGTTAATTACGCTTAAGGAGTTAGATTAGTGCTAATTAGCTTAGTTAAATTAGTACTAAGTGAGATTAGCTTTAATATGGATTAGTGCCAATCTAATTTGGTGGATTAACCTTAAGATTGATTAGTGTTAATCTAATTGGTGACATTAGCACTTATGAGGATGGATTGGTCCAATTTAGTGGATTTTCCTCAAATCTAGTTTCTGGACCCTCGTTGTTTGCCATTTTTGTGGATCGAATTATGCTGAGATTTTGAGGTTCATTCCTTTTGAAAAATGTTTTAGACATCTTCAGTTATAACATATATTTTTCCCAAGATTTTATGGATTTAAAATAATATGATTTTAACTTCGTTAAAAACAAAACAACATCTCTATTTTTGCTGGAACTTGTGACCTTTTGGGATTCAATGGATTTTCATTAACTCTTATTGTGGCACCCCCAAACGGCCCCCGATCCGCTAGGGTCGCCACACTTCGCTTACCCTTCACTCATCTTGATAAAATATCACTCTGATTGGTCCCTGCGCAGTTTATATAGCGGAAGCATATTCAACATCTCCCTATTCCATATTCGAAAACAATGCGCACCAACTAAAACTTTTTATAAGATAAAGCCGAACACTTTTATTTACATAAGCTTGATAGACATCATCAGTCGGTACACCAAAATTTACCGTGGTTTTCTATAACCGGCTACATACTCAAAAGATAACCAACTCCCTTTTTCTTTTCATTCCAAACGGTCACGTACAAAAGTCTAATCAGTCAATGTCGGCGGTCCAAAAATGCTTCATCTGCTAACCGTCACTCTCAGCCACACCTAGCCCGGCCCGTCAGCTGGCGGCAGCGGTAACATCCCCAGCATGATCCTATCATGGCGGACGTGCACTGATAGAAACTCCTGAATTACTAGGCCATCAGGTGAACCGATGTCATACATGACTAGGACGCGCACTCGAATAAAAACCAACCCTCGTATCTCGAGGTGATGATTCTCCATACACTTACACTCAATGTCAACCGGTATGCCATAGAATGTGCCGGGGGTGACTGGTAGCAGAGGCATATCTCCTAGTCTAAAATGTTAGTCCCCAAATGGGGTGAGTACAGCCACTCAGTAGTAAAAGATTCAATAAACTATATCATATAGTACCATCAATACCTAGATTCATGCAGGATAGACAAAAATAGGTAATCAAGGGATAAATATGCATCAAAATCATAAAATTCTTTAATGCAGTGGCTAAATGCAATTTCTAAAGAATCAAAATGCATCATGTCTAGTTACACAAGTCCCGATCATAGGGCCAAACGGTAGTGACACGTACCATTCCATGCCATACAATTTAGTCCAATAACCAGACCACACACACTCTTAATAGAATCATTAGTTTTATTATTTAAAAGGTTTCATCCCCTAGAGGACCAACGTTTGCATCCTTCTGGGATTCTGCACCCAACCCTGGCATCGCGAAAGCCTCCGGCATTTGGCCACTTAGGGCCACCGGGCATCCGGAGCATATCACACCTCCAGGCATCTTGCACCCCACCTGGCATCACGAGGAAACCTTCGAGGCTCACTATGAGAATGGTTAACCTGGCCCTTCGGATTTACGTACCAAGTAGCATACAACCGGGCATCCCGAAGCTCCCTTGGAAAAACCTCCGGCATTCAGCCACTTAGGGCCACCAGGCATCCATAAGGCATCGACTCATTCGATCCTTTGGGCATCCCGACTCCCGGGGCATCGTTGACCCAAGGGTCCAACGGCAACAATTAACATCTTAATTTCCAAAAATACTTTCAAATGCAATTACAAGATGTCCCAAGAAACCTTCATCAAATCTCAATATTGCATAATATGCCAATGCCAGTATCATCATGTCAAATAGCAATTAAAGATGTATTCACCTTTGGGACGATTTGAGCAAATTCAGAACAAAACAGCTCAATTATTACAATGCACAGTTCTGGCAAAAATTTTGGAATAATCCCTAAATGAACTCAGAAAATTATGAAATTTTGACATGTTATCAATAAGACCTAAAGGAAAAAGTTTCATGAAGAACACCGAGTCAAATTCCTTATATATCAAAAGTAGTAATTGCTGTATTCTTTAATAATGTTCTGTAATGACTTCCAGATTTAACATTTTCATAGAAAATCGTTTTATCGATCAAACATTGTTCATTTATTCTCAATTTTTGATATGTTATTCCTAAAGATATTTTCTACAACTTTCATGAAGGGTTAAAAGTCTAATTCCAGCTAGATAATTACATAAAATTCATGGAATCACCGAAGGTCATGCTGTTTCCTACGAAAACAGTTTCCTAATCGAAAGAGAAGTACTTCTACTCATTGAATCCCAGCATCCAACGTCCATAACCAAACACTTACAAGTCTATTGCACTACATTATAACTACTTCACTTCAAGAATCCACTTTAGTTGGGCCTTTCAATTCTTATTTCAGCCAATAACCGAAACTACACAAAACAAACTCTATTTTTACTCAATCTCTTAATCCAACTTCATCTCAATCATCCAAAAATCCACATGCAGCTTCCAATTCTGCATTTTCTCACATCTAAAAATCCACAAGAATCCGCTTGCTGCTCACACTTGCTCGAACTCTCTCTCTCTCTCTCTCTCTCTCTCTCTCTCACTTGCTCGCGCGCTCACTCTCGGTTTCTCTCTCTCTCTCTCTCTCGGCTAATTCGCCCCTTTTGCTCCTTGCTTAATTGATTAATTAATTTTCTTGCATGCAGGTGATCCGGTGGCTTCAAGGGAGAGAGACAGGTGGAGAGTGGCATGGCAACAATGGCCCCCACCCCCTTTCCAGTTTCCCCTCCTCTTTGTCAACAATTAAGAGGGTTCTTGGGCTTTTTGGGCGTACAATTTGTGGCTGAAAGGTCCTAATTAAATAGCCCAAATTCTCCAAAGCCCTTAAATTTCTACACAAAATGAGGCATTTCGGTTTTCATACAAATCAACTAATATTCCCTTAATCAATTTGCTTCATGTACAAGTACATGACCGAAGTCCTCACGTGGAGAAGGGATTCGACTAAGCGGCATGGTGAGAAAATTCTTTTCCTCCTTGCCGAATCGCTCAAAGAAAAGACGTGCATGGTCCTCATGCATGGTCCAACTTCTCAAAATTTTATTCATAAATTCGGCATGTGTGTTCCTCATGCATGGCCGAATTCCATCAATCGATTGAAGTCCAAAGACTTCTCTTGTTGAACGGTTGGTCAGTCCAATAGATAAAAGAAAACATGGCCATTGCATATTTGAGGGTCGTTAGAATTTTTCGGATACCACAATTCTCCCCTCCTTAGAGAATTTTGTCCTCGAAATTGAACGTTATTTACATCTCATTAAACAAATGAGGGTACCTTTTCCTTATTTCTTTCTCACTTTCCATTGTGGCCTCTTCCATATCATGATGTTGCCGCAATACCTTAACTAAAGGAATTTTCTTCGTTCGAATGACTTGTTCTTTTCGATCCAACACTCGTACTGGCTCTTCTATGTATCTCACTTTCTCATCCACTTTGATGGCTTCATGATCGAGTATGTGACTAGGATCCAGCTAGTACTTCCTCAGCATTGACACATGGAACACATCATGTAAATTTTCTAGTTTAGGAGGCAATGCTAGCCGATAAGCTACGTCTTCTATCCTTTCAAGTATTTCAAAAGGTCCAACAAATCTAGGGCTCAACTTACCCTTTATTCCAAATCGTGATATTCCTTTCATCAGAGATACTTTAAGGAATACATGGTCTCCTACATTAAACTCTAAAGGGTTTCTACGTCTATCAGTGTAGTCTTTCTGTCGGCTTTGAGCTGTCTTAAGTCTTTTCCTTATGATCTCAACAGCCTCTATAGTAACTTGTACCAACTCAAGCCCTGTGAGTTTCCTTTCACCTACTTCATTCCAACAAACAGGGGTCCTACATCTCCTTCTATACAATGCTTCATAGGGAGCCATGCCTATACTTTTATGAAAACTATTGTTATAGGAGAATTCTACCAAATGTAACTTTTCATCCCAACTTCCTTTAAAATCAATCACACAGGCTCTTAACATATCCTCTAATGTCTTAATCACTCTTTCTGTTTGTCAGTTTGTCTGTGGATGAAAAGCAATACTAAACTGGAGCTTAGTCCCTAAGGCGATTTGAAGACTTCGCCAAAAGTTTGAAGTAAATCTTGGGTCTCGATCAGAAGTGATAGTCACTGGAACACCATGTAAGCGTACTACCTGGCTTCATATATCTCAGCATATTTATCCATCGAATAGTCTATGCGAATTGCTAGGAAATGGGCAAACTTAGTCAAGCAATCCACTATCACCTAGATAGAGTCGTGACCACTTGATGTCCTTGGTAATCCTTGCACAAAATCCACCGTCACATGCTCCCATTTCCACTCTGGGATATCCAATGGTCTCAATAGTCCTGCGGGTTTGCGATGTTCCGCTTTCACTCGCTGGTATGTTAAGCACTAGGAAACGTACTTGGCTATATCTGCCTTCATGCCATTTCACCAATATTGTTGGCGTAAATTCCTGTACATCTTTGTACTACCTAGATAAATACTATAGTTACTCCTATGTGCTTCCGACAGGATTTCTCTCTTCACTTCTTCATTGTCAGGAACACAGAATCGTCCCTGACATCTTACCACTCCATCTTCAGAGACTTGAAATTCTTGTCTTTTTCCTAAAGACACAGCATTTCGTACTTTCATTATTTCCAGGTCAGATTCTTCCAAAATCTTAATTTTCTAGATAATTTCCGGTTCAATCCTCAATGCAGTAAGCATGCCGGTAAGGTGATCTACTTCCAATTTAAACTCTAAGTCTGCTACTGACTTTAACAGATTCCATTATGTTATTCTCATACTGGCCATATCCATAGCCGACTTACGACTAAGAGCATCTGCCACCTTATTTGCCTTTCCAAGATGGTACCGTATTTCACAATCATAATCCTTTAACAACTCCATCCACCTCCTCTGTCTCATGTTCAGTTCTTTTTGCGAAAACAAATATGTTAAACTTCTATGATCTATATAGATTTCGAACTTCTCTCCATACAGATAATGTCTCCATATTTTCAAAGCACAAATTGTAGCTGCCAATTCTAAGTCATCGGTTGGATAGTTCAATTCATGAGATTTCAACTGTCTCGATGCATAGGCTATGACCTTGCCATGCTACATCCAAACGCATCCCAGTCCTTTGTGAGATGCATCACTATATACCGTGAACACATCAGATCCAGATGGTATAGTTAGAATTGGAGCCGTAGTCAATCTTCTTTTGAGTTCCTGAAAACTCCTTTCACATTCTCCATTCCACTCGAATCTTACGTTCTTTCGAGTCAATTTTGTCAATGGTCCAACAAGTCGTGAAAATCCTTCAATAAACCTTCTATAGTAGCCAGCCAGTCCTAAGAAACTCCATATTTCAGTGGGCATTGTTGGTCTCAGTCAATTTACTACCATCTCAACTTTCGCTGGTTCTACTACAATTCCTCCTCCTGACACCACGTGTCCTAAAAATATTATCTGGTCCAGCCAAAATTCACACTTACTGAATTTGGCGTACAACTTATGGTCTCTAAGGGTCTACAACACTATCTTCAGGTGTCGCTCATGCTCTTCAGGTCCTTTAGGATATATTAGGATATCATCAATGAAGACAATCACAAATCGATCCAAATAAGGCTTAAATATCCTATTCATCAAATCCATGAATGCAGCCGAAGCATTCGTCAATCCAAATGGCATAACCAGGAACTCATAGTGTCCATAGAGTCCTAAATGCAATCTTAGGAATGTCTTCTTTCTTAATCCTTAGTTGGTGATATCCTAACCTCAAGTCAATCTTAGGAAAGACCGAACTTCCTTGCAGTTAGTCAAATAGATCATCAATTCTAGACAGGGGATATTTATTCTTAATGGTCACTTGATTCAGTTGCCTATAGTCAATACATAAATGCATTGACCCATCCTTCTTTTTCACAAACAAGACTGGTGCACCCCAAGGAGAAGCACTTGGCCTTATAAATCCTTTATCGAGTAACTCTTGTAGTTGCACTTTCAACTCTTTCAATTCTATCAAGGCCATCCAATATGGGGCTTTCGATATCAGTCCTGTTCCAGGCATCAGTTTGATCTCGAACTCAATTTCTTGTTCCGATGGTAACCCAGGTAGTTCCTCAGGAAATACATCCCGAAATTCCCTGACCACTCTAATTTCATCTAGCTTAGACTCTTCCTTAGTATAGTCCTTTACCACTGCCAGGTATCCTTGACATCCTTCATCAAGTAGTGCACAGGCTTCTATTACTGAAATAAGTGCTATAAAGGGTTGTCTGACCTCCGAAAAATTCAAAACTAGATCGGTCAGGTGAAACAAACTGGATTGCTTTCCTATAACAATCCATCTTAGCATGATACTTATGGAGCCAGTCCATTCCAATGATAACATCAAAGTCATACATGGCCATTATGACTAAGTCTATTTCCATATCCCGTCCCCCTATAGTTATCTTACCTTTTCCACATACCAATGTAGACAATACCACATTCATTAACGGTGTGGAAACACAAAGAGGCGTCACAAGAGAGGTGGTTTCTATCTTACTCAACTATCTATATCTTTCAGACACAAAAGAATGTGTAGCACCCGTATCAAACAATGCATATATGCCTTCTTGCCATTTATAGAAATCATACCCGAGATGACATTTTTGGAAGCTTCCGCTTCCTCTTGAGTGACCGCATACACCCTTCCTTGTGCTGGTGGCCTCTGTGGATTCCTTGATAGATTTGGTCTAGTAGTACGTTGTTGTACCTGTCGCACCAAGTTGACATTCAGCTGCGACCTCTCTTGTGGACAATTTCTCTTAAAGTGCCCCATCTGTCCATAACCAAAACATTTCAGTGGGCTATTACAAAATCCTAGCCCATGCTGTCCACCACACCTTTGGCAAATACTACCCTGGTAGGGTACTCTCACTAGAATTGAGCCACTCCTAGCTTTTCCAAAATTCCCAAAATTACTCCTCTTCTTAGATTCCCAAGGCTGACCTTGTCCAAGATAGGGTCTCTTACCCCTTCGAACATCACTAAAGGTTATTTGTCTCTTAAATTCTGATTGCTCTCTCACTAACTCTTGCTCCACCAACTGTGCCCTCTCATAAATCTCATTATAAGCCCTTATATTCAGAGGCACTAATTGTTTTCTAATATCAGTCCTTAATCATTTCAGGAATCTCTTAGCCTTTTCCTCTCGATCCTCAACCAATCTGGGAGCATACCTAGACAATTCAGAAAATTTTGCTTCATACTGATCCACTATCAACTCCCTTTGTTCTAACAGAACAAATTCTGTGATCTTCTTATCCTTGGCACAATCAAAGAAATGCTTTCGATTGAAAGCTCTAACAAATTCATCCCAGTTTATATCAGTACCCGGTGGAAAGATCATGTCTCTTGAAGCTCTCCACCAAAACTTTGCATTTCCCTCCAATTGGTACTCTGCCAAGGTTATCTTTTCAGCATTGTTACAATTCAACAATCGGAAAATCAGTTCCATTCCATCAATCCAATGCTCCGCCTCCTTAGGACTTCCCATTCCACTAAACTTAGGTGGTTTCAACTTCAGGAATTGTTCCACTAGTACTTAAGGGCGATGTTTTGTTGTTGTTGTGCTTGCCTTTCCATCAGATTTCCTATATTGGCCAATGCCTACAGGTTATCTTCCATTTGGGGTTTAGCCCTTGAAGCAAAGGCTTCAGCCCTCGATGGATGAGAACTCCCAATTCATACCATATCTTCTTGCAGTTTACCAAGCATTCGCCTCAGGAATAATTAGTGACTTGATGTCACTGGTCAGATAATAAAATAAGGTTATTACTAAAGTCGCATAAGTAACATAGAATGTTACTGACACACAAAGGTAACATCACACTAGTTACCAGGGATCTACGAGTGAAAACCCATCACCCGTTGTTCAAAGTTAGTCAACTAGCCTCGGTTAGTATCCTATGGTGTGCATCATTCTATCCTCATTTCCATTTGAGGCTCCTTATCACTCCATATGAACCTTTCCTCTGATACCAACTGCACTGTGGCAACCCTGAACGGCCCCTGATCCGCTAGGGTCACCACAGTTCGCTTACCCTTCACTCATCCTGATAAAATATCACTTTGATACCATAGAACTATAATAGGTCCATAAGTCCTGGGGGTTTATATCATTTAGATCGGTCTCGGCGCAATTTATATAGTAGAAGCATATTCAATATCTCCCTATTCCATATTCGAAAACAATGCACACCAACTAAAACTTTTTATAAGATAAAGTCAAACACTTTTATTTACATAAGCTTGATAGACATCATCAGTCGGTACACCAAAATTTGCCATGGTTTTCTATACCCAACTACATACTCAAAAGATAATTGACTCCCTTTTTCTTTTCTTTCCAAACGGTCATGTACAAAAAGTCTATTAGTGAGTGACGACAGTCCAAAAATGCTTCATCTACTAACCGTCACTCTCAATCACACCCAACCCGGTCTGTTAGTTGGTGGCGGGGGCAACATCCCCAGCATGATCCCATCATGGCGGACGTGCACTGACAGAAACTCCTAAATCACTAGGCCATCAGGTGAATCGATGTCATACATGACTAGAACCCGCACTCGAATAAAAACCAACCCTCGTATCTCGAGGTGATGATGCTCCATACACTCACACTCAACGTTGACCGGTATGCCATAGAATGTGCCAGGGGTGACTGGTAGCAGAGGCATATCTCCTAGTCTGAAATGTTAGTCCCCGAATGGAATGAGTACAGCTACTCAACAGTAAAAGATTCATTAAACTATATCACGCAGTATCGTCAAAACCTAGATTCATGCAGGATAGACAAAAACAGGTAATCAAGGGATAAATATGCATCAAAACCATGAAATTCTTTAATGCAATGGCTAAATGCAATTTCAAAAGAATCAAAATGCATCATGTCTACTTACACAAGTCCTGATCATAGGGCCAAATTGTAGTGACACGTCCCATTCCATGCTATACAATTTAGTCCAATAACCAGACTACACACACTCTTAATAGAATCATTAGTTTTATTATTCAAAAGGTTTCATCCCTTAGAAGACCAACGTTTGCATCCTTCTGGGATTCCGCACCCAACCCTGGCATCGCGGAAGCCTCCGACATTCAGCCACTTAGGGCCACCGGGCATCCAGAGCGTATCACACCTCCAGGCATCTCGCACCCTACCTAGCATCACGAGGAAACCTCCAAGGCTCACCATGAGAGTGGTTACCCTGGCCCTCCGAATTTACGTACCAACTAGCATACAATCGGGCATCCCGAAGCTCCCTGGGAAAAACCTCCGGCATTCAGCTACTTAGGGCCACCGGGCATCCATAAGGCATCGACTCATTCGATCCTTTGGGCATCCCGACTCCCGGGGCATCGTTGACCCAAGGGTCCAACGGCAACAATTAACATCTTAATTTCCAAAAATACTTTCAAATGCAATTACAAGATGTCCCAAGAAACCTTCATCAAATCTCAATATTGCATAATATGCCAATGCTAGTATCATCATTTCAAATAGCAATTCAAGATGTATTCACCTTTGGGACGATTTGAGCAAATTCGGAGCAAAACAGCTCAATTATTACAATGCACAGTTCTGGAAAAAATTTTGGAATAATTCCTAAATGAACTCAGAAAATTATGAAATTTTGACATGTTATAATAAGACCTAAAGGAAAAATTTTCATGAAGAACACCAAGTCAAATTCCTTATATATCAAAAGCAGTAATTGATGTATTCTTTACTAATGTTCTGTAATGACTTCCAGATTTAACATTTTCATAGAAAATCGTTTTATCGATCAAACCTTGTTCATTTATTCTCAATTTTTGATATGTTATTCCTAAAGATATTCCCTACAACTTTAATTAAGGGTTCGAAGTCTAATTCTAGCTAGATAATTACAGAAAATTCATGGAATCACCGAAGGTCGTGCTATTTTCTGCGAAAACAGTTTACTAATCGAAAGAGAACTACTTCTACTCATTGAATCCCAGCATCCAACGTCCATAACCAAACACTTACAAGTCTATTGCACTACATTATAACTACTTCACTTCAAGAATCCACTTTAGTTGGACCTTTCAATTCTTATTTCAGTCAATAACCGAAACTACACAAAACAAACTCTGTTTTTACTCAATCTCTTAATCCCAACTTCATCTCAATCATCCAAAAATCCACATGCAACTCCCAATTCTACATTTTCTCATATCTACCAGCATTTCACCAGATAATTACAGCGTACAAAGACATAGATTAATGAACTTCCACTTACCTCTAGCTCTTCTACTCGGTTGCAAGCAAAACAGGGGCTCGGGGGGTCTCGAGCATGGCTCAATGGCGGCAAAGATCAGCGGCGACAATGGCGGCAGCACTGTGCTCGATGGAAGGGTGACCTCCTCCTTCCTCACGTCGTGCACCCACTTGCTGCTCACACTCGCTTGAACTCTCTCTCTCTCTCTCTCTCTCTCTCTCTCTCTGCTAATCCGCCCCTTTTGCTCCTTGCTTAATTGATTAATTAATTTTCTTGCATGCAGGTGATCCGGTGGCTTCAAGGGAGAGAGACAGGTGGAGAGTGGCGTGGTAGCAATGGCCCCCACCCCCTTTCCTGTTTCCCCTCCTCTTTCTTGACAATTAAGGGGGTTCTTGGGCTTTTTGGGCCTGTAATTTGTGGCCAAAAGGTCCTAATTAAATGGTCCAAATTCTCTAAAGATAAGCCCTTAAATTTCTGCACAAAGTGAGGCATTTCAGTTTTCATAGAAATCAACTAATATTCCCTTAATCAATTTGCTTCATGTACAAGTACATGACCGAAGTCCTCACGTGGAGACGGGATTCGACCGAGGGGCATGGTGATAAAATTCATTTCCTCTTTGCCAAATCGCTCAAAGAATAGACGTGCATGGTCCTCATGCATGGTCCAACTTCTCAAAATTTTATTCATAAATTCAACATGCGTGTTCCTCATGCATGGCTGAATTCCATCAATCGATCGAAGTCCAAAGACTTCTCTTGTTGCATGGTTGGTCGGTCCAATAGATTAAAAAAAACATGGTCAATGCATATTTGAGGGTCGTTGAAATTTTTCGGATGCCACACTTATGGTTCAAATTTTGAAAGAATTCCTTCATAAAAGTTGTTTGTCATGTCTTCTAGTTTAACATAATCGAATTTCAGATCAAATAGACAAGTTTTGGATCTCAAACTAAGCTGGTTTTGGAAAACGTGATTTCTAGAGACGGACCTAGTTTTTGTATTAAATTGAGCGATTTACTAGGCTTTAGAAAGATCTAGGTTAAGGTGTCTCCATGAAAAATGTTCTTTTATGTGTCCTTTATAACATATTCAAATTTGGGAATTTTCTAAACTTGTTTGGTTAAATTTCTGGATTTAAACTGGAGACACGCGAATAAACCGTTTCTGCCAGTTAGGACTAGTAGTACTTCATTATTGTTCTTGATGCTTTGCTTGCTAGAAATTGCATATTTGGTGATATGGTTGACTTGTGATATGCTTGGAACTCGTGTGTGATGAGATGTAAATAGTTATGTTTTGGTGATGATTTATAGTCATCGCAAAGGATGGCTATTGAAAGATGAGGTGATGTGTTGAGGTAGTTACATGTGTTGTGAATAGATGAAGGACTAAGTGCTACACGACAACGAAACCTCGTGTAAGTCACCTTTAGAGCCTTGTACAGTTACTTATTGTAGTCAAAGGCTAAGTGCTACATGGTGACTTGAGTTACATGGGAGTCACCTCTAGAGCTTTGCACTACTGTTATGCATAGTCGAAGGCTAAGTGCTATACGATAATATAACTTCATGGGAGTCACCTCTAGAGCCTTGTACTATTACTATGTGTGGAAAAAGGACTAAATGCTACACAATAACGTAACTTCGTGAGAGCTGCCTTTAGAGCCTTAAGCTATTACTTATTGTGATCAAGGGTTAAATGCTACACGATAACGTAATTTCATGGGAGCCACCTCTAAAACCTTGAGTTTGAATATTGAGTTTGGATATTAAGAGTGAATACCAAAAGTGGATTGAACCACCAATATGAGATATCCGCGCCTAATTATTGGACGAAATTGTGTGGCATGGAACGGGATGTGTCATAACAATTTGGCTTTATAATTGAGACCTCTGTGAATATTTGACGAGTGATATGATGTGTTCCAGTTATTGAATGCATTTACTGTATGCATATGTTTATGAGATGTACTAATGTGCAAGAAGGTGCTGAGACGAGATGAGTCCTTAGTGGTGCATGTTTAGGATGCCTCTGAGTGAATTCTCGTCATAATCAGGGTTTAGGGTGTTGACTCGCTGAGATTTATTCTCACCCCATCATGGTTTACAACTTTTCAAGTCCTTAGTATGCATATGCCAGAGGGTGTCGTGGAGCATCCCGAGCTAGAGTCAAAGGGATCCAGAATATAGGTGGTCCGGTAGTTCTTTTGGGGCAAACCTTAGTGTACAAACCTGTAGGACTGACTTGGCTTGTATATAAAGTATGTTTTGTGAAAATTGGGTGTCCTGCTTTTACTATCCCAATGCTTGATGGTTGTCAGGGTATCTGTTTATTTCGCTTCCGCATGTGCATAAAAGGAAAATGATCCATGACGCGTCTTGGGAACGTCGCTATTTAGTCAACTATGGAGGGATGTGTACGTGCCCAGGGTTCAAGGCGTAACATTGACCTTTGCCAATTATTATGGTCGAGCAGTCGATTTCTGATCGAATTCTCTAGTCTGTTGTGTTTATATCCCTTAACGGCCTCATCTAGTAGATTAGTTAACTCGAGAGTGATCAGTTCCGAGTAAATTAACTATAAGTGCGTCGACGAAACAACAATTTCGTATATTCGAAACGAGGTCAAATTTCAAGATGTCACGGTTTCACTCAAATCATTGTTGCATGCAATTCTTTGTTCGCATGCAAATTTCATACTATTCATACATTGTTTAAGTGATCGTTTAGATTTTTAATCATAAATCATGTTTTGTCTTTTTAATTGCTGACATGTGTGCTTTCACAAACCTCGACTTTTGCCCCTCAATTCGATCTCGATTGATAGGAAGTTGTAGGACTCATCTAGACCTTTCCAATGCCATTAATCTTGTGAGATGTGCTTACCATTTGGCCCTTTTTTTCCATTTTTGCCAATTTAGGTCAGAGTTATGACTTAGGTTAAATTCAAAACCCCTTCTTTACCCCCGTTTAGTTAATCTTTTGCCATTTTTATTTATTTTTTTATTAGAGATTCTTGAGTTAGACCCTTAACAAACTTTGATTGTCACTATTTTTTCTATGTAGTGGTGAAAGTTCACATTTTTTAGACCCCATTTACTAGGTCAAATTTCCTTGCAATGGCATATTACTCTACTATGTAATGAAAATTCTGATGCAATGTCGGACTTGGTTGAATTTTATAAATGCCTACATGACCCGTTTCAAAAAACTTTCTCAATGAAGTTTGTTTGTTTTGATGTCATGTATACTATATAATTTTCTTGGGACAATTTATCAATGGGTCCATTTGGAATTTTGCTGATTTTTTTTTGCTCAGTTTGTGTTGTTTTGTCAAAAACCCTTGTTGTGATTGTCTATATATATTTTTTATGATGACTTGCATATGGAATTAGAATTCATTGTCTTCATGAAATCCATTCCAAATTTCCTAATCCTCGTTGATTGAAAATTTTCAATAAATGAAATGAACTTTTGATGGCATTTTCTTCAACATTGATTTGAAATGTCGATTTGGCATATCAAAATGGCTTTATGATGCTTCCAGCATTAATTTAGAATCTTTCAAATACTTAATTTGACATATGGTCAAGATTTGGACCTTATTTAAAATGCCTACAATGTCTATGAGTGCATGATATGCGAGCCCAAGACAAGGCTTGCCAATTAAATGCATTCCATAGCTAAGATGTTACTTTATCTAAATGTTTTAAAATCTTTCAAATGCTTGGTTTGACATCAAGATTGTAAGGGTTTGGACCGTATTTAAAATGTCTGCAATATCTATGAGTGCATGATATACGAGCCTCAGACTAGCCTTGGTAATTAAATGTTTTTTCATAACCAAGATGCTCTTTTGTCTAAATGTTTCATTTTCCTTTCTCGGCATTTCAAATACTTTCAAATCTTTTGAAGAATCATATGAACCACACATGAGATAACTAGTCTATCTGAGGAAGCCGTTAGGGGATTATAATGCAATAGACTTGAGAATTCGACTAGGAATCGACTGCTTGACCGTGCTAGTCTACAAGGGTCATTATGGAACAGTTAAAAATTGATTAGAGACCGGAGATAGATCGACTCGACTAAGATGTGTGACTAAGTGTGAGTGATTCCCCCAAATTGCAAAATTCTCTTCAATCCACATTAGACTGATTTTTCTATCGTTTTGGTACCTTATGTCTGCATTTGAAAACTCAAGATTTTCACGGCAACCGAGAGTCACCAATATGTCGAAGATGTACAATGTGGCTCGAAAATAATCGACCATGGGTCAATTGCACTAAAAATTTCGAAAAACTACCCAGTAGTAGGCTTGGTCACGCTAAAATCACGCCAAATTGAAATTAACTGCGAATTTGAATCCAATTTAAGAAATTGAAAATTCTGTCATATCACGATTTATTTTAGGATCGTTGATTTATCCTCCGAAGATTTTTCTGCAAATTGAGATTTTTTGCGAAAATTCAATATAGAGCCGTTTTCGACCAAAAAATTTAGGGGACCATTTTTTATCGCATTTTTGGGATGCAAGTTGGTTCTATTGGCGAGGAAAAATGTGAATTGAAGTGTGAGCATCTTAGTTAGATTTATGGGGGCCGAATTGAATCAATTCAAGAAGAAATTGAAGTGGATTTGGGGGAAAATGTTACAAATTCGTAGGTCCCTTGGTCCACCACCTTTGAACCACTTCAATGGCTTCCTAGAGAAGCTTATGGGCTGCTATTTGGCTTAGGATAGGGAAGACAAGGTGAGGGGCCATCTAATGATCAAAGCAAGGGATATTTAGGCTAAGGGGACCCTCCACAAGGGCAGCTGGCTTTTTCTTCTTCAGCTCAACCTACTTTCTCCTTTTTCAGACCTTAGAGAGCTCTTAAGTTGTAGAGGAAACCAAGCCCAAGTCCCCCTAGGCCGTCGCACACCCGCCTGTCGCCGTCGTGCCTCATCGCAAACCTCGCGCGAGCCGTGCCTATCCCGCACCAGTTCGCCAACTGTTCCACTCCAGCCGCAACCCCAAGCTATCTCTCGAGCTCGCTAGACCGTCGTCTAGCTCGCCTCTGCCACCATGAAGCCCCGCTTGTTGGCCGCCTAGCCCTCGTTGCACCGTCACTGTTCATCCTAGCTACTCTTGGCCACTCAAGCAGTCTCTTGGTCAGCAAGCAGAAATCGAACCAACAAAAAACTGTGGGCTTCAAGGCCCATTTGGGACTGCTTCCAGACCTCATAGGGTGCCGCCGCTTCAGAGTTTGTCGCCCGTCTTCACGTTGCCGTCACCATGAACTCATCAGATTTCAAAATCAGTGAGTTTACTCACTAAACTCTTCTTAGGGAGTTAATTATGCTTAATGATTTATTAGTTTAGGCTAAGTATGGTTTAGGTGGTTAGTTAGAATGGATTAGCAATTTAATTACTTGTATTGCATGTTAGGTGGTTATATTGGCTTAATTAGCAACTAGATAGGTTGTATTATTTATCTAGATAGATTCAGAATTTTTTTGGGCCTGTTTCAATATTTAATTAGGCTTTTCTAGCCTAAGTTTCTATTTATGGCATTTAATTGTATTTATTTAATTATTTTTGGTATTTATTTAATTATTTATTATTTTCCGGAAATAATACCGGGATAGCCGGTGACCAAAATTTCGTGTTGATTGCAATGGTATGCTTGGTTTATTTAATTGAGTGCTAATTGATGCAAATTGAATGAAATTGGTGATTTTGATCATTTATTCCAAAATTGTGGAATGTCGGTATTTTAATTAGAAAATACCAAGCATCGGTTTTCAATGCAAAAATATCTTTGTGGGCTATGTGAATAGTGAAATTTTCTAAAAGAAAAACTTTGCACATTAGCTTGTGAGAGCAGTATACTGTATCAACCTATGTGGGGAGAAGTACACTAATGGTGCCATAAGTTGTGTACGGCGCTCACTTTTGTGCCAAAAATTTCTGTCGGATCACTTAAGTGCCAAATCGGAGGAAAAACGATCACTTTGGTGCCACCGGCGAGAAATTCCGGCCAAAATAATTACGTGGCTTTTATATTTAAAAAAAAAATCGACGTGGCTTAAGATTGTCCTCGGTGGATAGCATAAAACAACGCCGTTTTCCTTTCTTCGTAAGAAACGATGTCGTTTCTTGCCATTCACCGTGGATTCACATAAGAAATGACGCCGCGTTGCTCCATAGCAAAAAACGATATCGTTGAAGAGGGAGTAAAATAGGATCCGTATACGGTTCTCCTCGACGCCGGCCGTAGCTTGCTCACCCACCGTCGCTCACCCACCGCCGTTCGATCGCCTGCCGTTGCTCTCCCGCCATCGCTCACCTATCATCACTCGGCCACCGCTATAGTTGCGCCGTCATTCACGATCGTTCAGGTTTGTCATGTTCTTTACGTGGATCAATTTTGCGAAAAATTTAGGGTTCTGACGGGCAAGTTAGGGCACGGAGGGCAAATTGAGGCGGCTCAGGGGGAAAGTAGTGGGAAAAGTGGTGGGGATGTCACTTTTATGGGGACGAAATAGAAAAACTGATTCTTCCATCGTTCGTTTGCTTTCTGTTATGGGGACCGAATAGAAAAACAAGGTGTGGAGGGGCTTGACTCGGATGGAAACAGTGGTGGGACCGAATTTGTTTGTTTAATTAATTGGACTGCTTTTGTGGGGCACCAAATGTAAATGTGATTAAATTGAAAAATGGGTGGTGAGGACCTCACTTTGTTTATTTAATTCGGTTTCTTTTGTTTTTGTAAATGAATCGAATTGGAGAGATTTTAGTCGCATTTGTTCCTTGACAACAAAATTACAAGGACCTGTATGTGAAGTTGCCGATTATGTCATGTGTTTCCAACAAAACGACAATGACTCCTTTTCTTTTTTTTTCATTGGGTGCAACATCGACATGGACGCAAATCAGGTAGGCGTCATTGTTTGCTATGGTGGAAGTTTGTTATTGGCACTGAAGATTGGGAATATAGTGGTGGAAATGAATGTACTATTTATGTCAATGTTTGGAAGCCATTATATATTGATTTTATGAGGGATTTGGTATATTTTTTACGATGCAAAGTGCAAAAACTACATTACTGTATTCCTGGGAAAGAATTAAATGATGAGTTGAGATTTTTTAATGATAATAATGGTATTAAGGATATCATTTACCATTATCTTCACGGTGAAGAAGCTAAAGTATATGTTGAGTATTATAGTAAGGATGAGGATGAGAATGGGGATGAGCAGACCACCACTAAAGGAGGAGAGTGAGGGATCCTGTTCAAGCGAGTAATCAGGTTAGAGATGAGTTTATGTTAGATGGATGGCAAAATGAGAGGGAGATCATATTGATAAAGATGAACAAAGAGGGAGATGTTCTAAAATCTTGGGTGAAGATTTGGGTGAAGATGTGGGCGATGAAGACTTCATTGGATTAGAATGGGAAATTGCTTTATCTAGTGAATCGGAAGATGAATGTTTGGCTTTAGTAAATTTCCCAAGTGACGAAGATGATGATGAACTCGCACAATCAAGAAAAAAGCAAAGGGAATTTCTGAGAAAAAAACTTGCAGCTTCAGTAAAAAGGCCCGAGCTAGTAAATAGGGATGGAGATCCAGTTGAGGGTAATAGAAGTGAAGATGAAGAAAGCTGTGGCGATGAAGTCGCTGGTTCGGAAAATGAGCTTGACAATGATGATGAAGAACCTGCTCCTCGAAGAAAAAGTAAGTACCCTTACTATGATCCGACTGTTGATAAACCTGTTTTGTCATGGGCATGAGATTTGACGATGCCAAATAGTTCAAGGAAGCTGTTGTGAAGAACTCAATTGGTGAACAGAGGAGCGTTAAATTCATTAGAAACATGAAGGAGTTTGTGAGAGCTAAGTGCTCACAACCTAATTGTTCATGGAAGCTCTATGCCGTGCTTAGTAAGAATGGGTCATTCCAGATTAGGTCCTTTCAGGAAGAGCATACTTGTCCAATTATCTTTAATAATAAAAGGGTAACAAGTGTGTGGTTATCAAAGCATTTTTTCAATACTATCAAAGCAATGCCTGAGATCAAGAGTCCTCAATTTCAACAGTTAGTGAAGGAGCAAGTGGGGGTTAATATGTTGAGGAATCGATGTAAGAGAGCGAAAATGAGGGTGATGAAGATAATGATGGGTGGGTATAAGGAAGAATATGCGCAGGTATTGGGTTATGCTGGTGAATGCATATTTCAAAACCCATCTAGTATGGTATATGTAGAGGTTGTGGAGAGGCCACTCCCTGATCTTGTGCCTAGATTTGATAGATTTTATGTCTGTTTTGATGCATGCAAATAGGGTTTCTTGGCTAGTTGTAGAAGAGTTATAAGATTGGATGGATGCTTTCTAAAGGGTTTATGCAAGGGGGAGTTGTTGGTTGCTGTGGGGAGAGATGCCAATAATCAAATGTTCCCAATAGCTTGAGCGGTGGTAAAGATAGAGAACAAGGATATTTGGTCATGGTTCCTAAAAAATTTCATGGCTGACCTTGAGATAACCGATGGGGGAGGATGGGCATTCATGAGCGAACAACAGAAGGTAATTTCATTGTCAATTAATTCACTCCCTTTTAATATTAATCACTTGCATATTTTTCTTGACTTGTATTTATTGGTTTGAATCTTTGTAGGGACTTATTCCTGCATTGGCTGAATTAATGTCACACGCTGAGCATAGAATGTGCACGAGGCACATATATGCAAACTGGTCAAGTAACTTCAAAGGAGATAAGCTGCAGAAGCAATTCTGGCAGATAGCAAAGAGTACAAATATGGCTGATTTCAGATTAGCCAAATAATGATTGTTGCAGCTGACAAAGGAAGGTTTTAATGCACTCTTCCAGACAGAAGCTAAGCACTGGTGTCAAGCCTTTTTCAGTGAAGAGTTCAAATGCGATATCATTGATAACAACCTTAGTGAAGCTTTCAATGATAGAATTTTAGAAGCCAAGTGCAAACCAATCATCAGCATGTTTGATGATATTTGAGTTATGGTTATGACTATACTGCATAGGCAAAGAGATGCGGCTACAAAATGGAGTAAAGACTGTGGCTCTAGGATTGTGAAGAGATTGGATGCAAATATTGCTGCTAGTAGGTTCTGCCATCCAGTTTGGAATGGAGATAATGGATATGAGATTATTCAAAATCAGGATAAGTATGTTATCAACCTGGATAGAAGAAAGTGCTCATGCCGAGCCTAGCAACTGAATGGAATTCTCTATGCCCATGTAATTTGTGCTATTCAGATGAAGCAAGAAAACCCAGATGATTACTTACATGATTAGTACAAAAAAAGCTCATACCTTGCTTCATACCAATTCATGATGCAGCCTATCAGAAGTAGCAAATTTTGGGAGCCAACAAATCATGAAAGCCCTCTACCTTTACCGCTGAAGAAACAAATAGGAAGGCCAAAAAAGAGACGAAGAATGCAGCAGGAAGAGGCATCAAGTCAAAGGATGAGTAGGATTGGATCAAAGATGAAATGCTCCATTGCCGTAAGGAATGGCACAATAAGAAAGGTTGTGAGTTGAAAAAACAGCATCAACAGCAAGATGTAATAGTTGATTCAATGCTAGGGACAGGACCTACTGAAGAGTTTCTTGTTGGGTCTATTGAAGGGAGGACAAAAGGCCCTGCTGTAATGCCTACTGAAGGGCAAACAGAAAGCCATGCTGTAAGGTAAGTATCATCTTTGTCTTAGTAACTTTACAGTTTTTATTCGATAGTGCTGTTAGTCATAATCCTAATACAGTACATTGTTGTAAGGCCTACTAAAAGGCCAGAAAAAGGCCCTGTTGTAGGCTCAAGTGCAGGGATAGGGACTGAAATGGGTAGGACAGCAACAACAACAACTAAGTCCACTGTTGAGTAAACAAGAAAAAAATATCTTGTAAGTTATACATCATTGTGTTTGGTCTTTTATGGGCTAAAATTTACATTTGTTATGTGTTTCTCAGGTAAGAAGACAAGCAACTGCACAAGTTGCAGAGGTTGCTACAAGGATTATTGTTGCTAAAAATAATGCACCACAGCGAACAAGAGGGGCTCTTGGAAAAAGATTAAGGTAATATGGTTATGGGATTTACATAGATAAACATACTGGATTGACTATTTTGAATGTAAGATTTATAGGCCTCATGCATTTAATTTGTTGTACTTCAATTCATTTGGTTGACAATATCACTATGTTTTTGTAGCCTGGGAGAACTTCGGAGGTACTTCTCTCTCAAGATGGGCCAACTCAAGAATTAAGGGCACAACCAAAGAAGAGTGCTCCAAAGAAGAAGAAGATAATAGGTATAGCTGTGAAATAGCTATCCAAAAAGAACCCAACACCAGTTCCATCTCAACCAACGATTGAGAGCAGTAGTGATGATATAGACCAACACATGACATGTGCTAGAACAAAAATAGCCGCCGTCAAAAACAAGGAAAAGGAAAATGAGGTGACAGAAAGCCCAGCTAAAGAACCTGCACATCCAGTTCAAAAGAGTGCTCGGATTATGAATTAATTCAAAGCTCTAAGAGGAAAAGAAGATCAAGGTGTTGTCAATATTGACTAATGGGAGGGTGCTGGACATGGTCTCTTTTTATGTGATGCTAGACATGGTCTTTTTTCATGTTTTCTTTTTTTAGAAGTGTGCTGGATATTATATCATTGATGGTAGTTGTTGCCTACAACGCCATTGTTTTTTTTTTTAAGAGAGTGTTGAACTTTCGATGATTGGAGAGTGAAGTTAGACATGCTTTTCTTTTCTTTTGTAAACAACCAATCAATGTTAATGGCAAGTACTGGAATGATTATTCATTTTCTCTTGTGTTGGTTTCGACTAGAATGCTAGCAAGTCAATTATGCTGCTGTATATTTTATTTTTGCTGTTACTGCAATGTTGCTGTTGCTGCACTGTTGCTGTTGTTGCTAAAAGTTGTGGATTATAATGAATTTGTGGGGTTATGATTATATGTGTTGTTACAAGAACACTTTGGGTGCTGGTACATCTTGTTGCATCTAGGCTGGTGTAAGAAGATGCACCAGCAACTCAACTGGTGCAAGAACAAGGTGCAAAAACAAGGTGCATTTGGAATGTGACGTTTAGCATTAAAATATTCTTTTTAAAAAAATTTGTGCAACATAAGTGATCACTTTGTAATCGCGACTGACACTTAAATGATCACTTTTATAAAAACTTGGCACTCAAATGATCACTATTTACAACTTATGGCACCTAAATGGTCAATCGTGAATTTGCCACCATCCTTTAATTTCGGCCATGGTTTGCAGTTGCAGCAAACCAACAAACCAGCAAACCATTACCAAATAAAAAATGCAGCAAAACATCATCAAATAAAAAAAATGCAGCAAACTATTACCAAAAATTTTCAATGCAGCAAACCATTACCAAATAAAAAATGCAACAAATCATTACCAAACAAAAAAATGCAACAAACCATTACTAAAAGCTTTCAATGTAGCAAACCATTACCAAATAAAAAATGCAGCAAACCATTACCAAATAAAAAAATGCAACAAACCATTACTAAAAGCTTTCAATGCAGCAAACTATTACCCAATAAAAAATGTAGCAAACCATTATATTTGAAGCAAAAACTAACCAAAACAAATATTGACAATACACAACTAAATAAAAAAACTTTTAAGTGCTCACAACTAATGCATTCCAAGTCCAACCTTGCATTTCTACCTATAGATTACAACAACAAAACATTTTGCTCCATACAAAAATTGCTGCAAACCAAAAAACATATTATACTTATAAATAATCAAATACAAATGCATATTCCACGTCTTTGACTATGATAGACATACAAACTTCTTCTCATTACTCACTTTACATTTAAATAAACTACCCAAGAGAATAAGAACACAATCAATGCTCGATAAAAATTTCTTTCGATTTTCAGCCTTGAAACCTCCCTCTTCAAATGGTCCACCAGATATGTTAAACCCTTCATTTGAGCTTGTATTGAGTCGACATCCTCCAACTCGTCCATTAACATAGGTGAAGGTTGATTTCGGCCTTCAAGTAACTCCAATATCACCTCTGTCGCTCGATCAGAGAATTTTCTATTACCTCATTTGAAATATTGGCACTTCGAGCCTTCTCTATATCTACTGCACCCATGGAATCTTCTCCTGGGATTCAACCGAGTCCAAGATGTTCTTCTCAAACTCGGTAACCCACAATAACAGTAATACTCACCATCTAATTTGCTTTTCTTATAGGAATGTGAGCCGCTGCTGAAGCTTTTGTCCTCCCTTTGCAAGAGCGAGCTGATAACTTTGGGAGAAAATCGAAGTATGCACTCGAAATGATCGAATTGGGGATTTAGGGTTTCTTATTTGGGGCAAAACGGTAAACAGCATCATTTTGTTCTTTGTATGCTGATTGTATTCTCCGGCGATCCACGTCAGCGTCAAAAATTAATAAAAAATTGCCACGTCAGCTTTCCGGCCAACCAAATCGGCGATGGCACCAAAGTGATCGTTTTTTAAAATTTTTGGAACTTAAGTGATCCGACGGAAACTTTTGGTGCTAAAGTGAGCGCCGTACACAACTTATACCACCATTAGTGTACTCATCCCACCTATGTGCTTGGATACGTTAGCTTGTGAGAGCAATATACATTTTTATCAGCTTGTGAGAGCCCATTTGCATGTCAACTTGTGAGAGTAGTATACTGTATCAGCCTAGGTGCTTAGATACATCAACATGGGTGAACTACTATCTATCTATATTAGCTTGTAAGAGCTATGACCATATATATTAGCTTGTGAGAGCGTTGACTGTCTATTACAGCTTGTGTGAGCAATGGTGGTATCAATTGAATCGATAGACGGAATTGAGTTATATATGGTCCTGATTGATAGATTAACTTGCAGGAAGGAACTGAGGCAAGGTAAGTCCTCTGTCTTGTGTGTGCATAAACTGCCTTTAGGCGTATTTCCTTCCTAATCGGAGTTTAGGGAGTGAACTTGCTGAGACATTGTCTCACCCCGTCTTGGGCTCAATATTTTTAGGTCCTTAGATGGTTGCTCCTCCTAAGCATTTTGGCCAACCCAAAAAGATCACCAAACAGATCTCTCAAATTCTTTTCCATGGGAGCCAAGGAGCCTAGGTCTACAAGCTCGTAAGATCCATTGTCTAGGTTGATGCGAGTCTACCCCAGAGGTTATCCCATCAATTCAGATTGTGGTATCATTACCGGCGAGGTGGGCCCAGAGAAGGTCCCATACAAGAGTCTAAGGTTCCTATGTGGGTGTTAGAGGTTGTTTTGGTAAGGGTACAGCTGACCCTCCCGGTGGTGCAGTGGTAGACCCGAGTTCCCTAGAGCCAGAGACCCCGAAGTCTTCGATTGAGGGTTCAAACGCTTAGAGGACTCGCAGCCTTTTTATCTTTTGTAGACTTGTAAATATAGACTAGTATTATATATGACCTTGTCTGCTGTGTATATAAGTGTGGTTTGGTTTCAAAATTTTGGCCCTGCTCTTCTATCACATCTTTGTGTTGTTTGGGATTTATTTATACGCTCTGCATGAGCATTAAAATCAATGGGTCAGAGACACATCCTAGGACGTTGCATTTAAATAAACCACCGAGGGATGGGCACGTGCTCAAGGATCGGGGCGTGACAACACATGCATGAAACCATTCCATTTGTTAGTAATGCCTGTGATTGTGATTGGCACCTGTTAATTGAATAAGTGAACCATCATTGGCCCACTAAGATTGATTGATTGTTTGACAAATAAGGCTTAAGGGTCTGCCTGCATGTTTAATTCTTGTTGATGCATGTGGATGTTAGATGTATGTTAACGTACAATGCTTGATTTCGTGGGACAATCTTGGGATTCACCTAGAATTGTCTTAAGAACTTATAAGCACTAGTAGCCATGCCAAAACACAAATGGTCACTAATAGCTATAAGTCATAAGAATGAATTGGGGTAGTGTCTAAAGGGACCAACGCATGAATTGCAAATGCCGACCCCGAGGCCCAAACTTGGTCAATTATGGACTTTGCTTCAATTGTTTGATTGTCCTTAATTGTTCCTTGTGCTTTTGATTGTTTTATTGTGAATGATTGTTTTATTGTATGTATCTAGTCCTAGTTCTTAGATTAGAATTAGATTAGGATCTTAGAGGTGGAGCTCATCAAGACATGAAGATGATAGAAGGTTGATATCCATTCCGACCATATTATTGTAACCATTTTCCCCCATATATGTTTTGGGTTTCTATATTATAAAAACACCTGACGAGGTGCGAATTTATTGCTTTCACTTTATTTTTGCTCATTGTTTACGGTTGCATGTTAGATTTACCGCTTTTCTTACTGCTTACTTGGTTACTTAGTTACCATATCATCTTTAAATTCAATTGTGTGTTTTCTTTTCTTTTCCTTGGAAATAGGATCGCATGAAAACAATCATCATGATCACTTGGTTTAGATTCATCAATCCCGAAAAAGATAAAAAGAAATGCATGGACACCTTAGGTAACATGACAAATCATTAGGGACTGAAAGGGCGCTAATAGAAATATTAGCGTAACCTAAGTCCTCAAACCTAGATATCTAGTTGTGTAGAAATTGAGAGACAACTTCCGACCTTTTTTGGTCAACTCCTGTCCTTTTTTTTTAGGTTGTCTAAACAACTAGTTAATAAATGAACCCGTCGTGATGGGTATGGAACTCAACGAGGTTTGCTGTGGTCTAGCATACTCACTATAGAAAGTTCCTAATGGATAAAGTGATGCCATCCATGGGGAGCAAGTACTAATGGGAGGGCTGCCATAGTGAAGGTACTTCTAAATCTAATATTCACACCCAACCACCTACTTCAATGTTTCTCGCTCGTGTAGGTATAGATCACAACACCTTCCGCTGTTATGTGGGGTACGAGCTTGGGAGAGCTCGCGACCGTGTACGAGGGAACTCACAATGGTTTGTCTCAAAAGGCAAAGTGAGGACATTTTTTGGAATACAAACCGTGAGGGAATTCTCATGATCAAGTACCCATAAACCTGACATTTTCCTATATCCCAAGGTCAAGCCACGACATATAGGAGTGGCCATTATTATATTAGAACTCTATTAGAAAACCCAAGTAAAATGTAGGAGCACATTTTACTTATGTGGAATAGAGAATCATCAAGATGACGACTTGGTTTCATTGAATATATCTATTGCCCTTTTGATTCCTTTTCTCTTTATTTCAATTTTTTTCCAAGCAATCTTGCTCAATTTTAATCCTCACGCACTAACATGTGATAGATGATCATTTGGGTGTGCAAACAAATAATATAACACTCAATAATCAAAGCAGTAAACAAATTGATTGAAAAAGAAAGAAAGTTGATGTGCTAAGCAAATTAATCAAACCTACATTAACATGTAATGCGAATTAATTCTTTTTGGTTCTTTCTTGTTTATAATAAATTTGACTTAATTTAAATGTTGTCACTATATGAATTATAACTTAATATGCATTGATGAACTAACATGAAATTTAAATAGTGACAAAGATCAGCTGAAGATCATTCCAACAATTGACCATGGACTGCTCGACCCGATCAGAAAGGTAATAGAGAGATCAATCGTGTTTTGATCAAATAATCGGCCATGGATTGATCAAGGGATTGGCCATGGACAAATGCAATGACCATGCAAGTGGACTCAAGCCGTTTGGTCAATGGATGGCCTCCCGATCATAGGGGTTGGTCAAGGGATGGCCATATATCACCACAAATCGATGGGCGATCATGAATCGTTCTCAAATAGTCGTGTTCCCATCGCGGATGATTCTACTCGGTCATGTACCAACCGTGGACAACCATGAGTCAACCTAATACAACCATGTGTCAATTACGGATTGACCATCTCAAACAGCCACATGACAATCGAGAGTCAGCATGGATCAGGCCTTGGGCCGATTTAAGAGCTAGTCTGCTCCACTAGAGCCGATCCAAGGGCCAACCACTAAGCCCATACCCTGGGCCACCAACCTAGCCGAGAAGGCAAATTTTGCCCACGACAACCACACCAAGGGTGGCTTTGTCACGAACCTCGAGTGTGTTGGAATGGTCAATAAGAGATGTACACAAATAGCTCTTACTTGATCCCGATTGTACTTTCAATGGCTTATTTCCCTTGTTTGTCATAGTCTTTGGAAATGGACAATTGAGAACATTCTAAAACCCCCTAGGTCATTCATGAAAGGGGGTGACTCATCACCTTAGATGGACACTTCCAGATTTGGTAATCATTATGGGGATTATGGAAAGGACTCTTGATGAATGTACCAATAAAAAGGAGACACCATGGCCTATTATTACCATCCTAAGGCCTAGGTGCCACGTAACCATCTTTAGGGTTTCACCTATTCAAAGTGACTTATTCTCAAGAATAGATCAAGTACTTAAGTGGACTAATTGGAAAAGAACTTGGTAGAATATTCTAGAAGACTAAAACTTGGAAAGCAAGTTTTTAATTTAGGCATGTGCTAGATATCAAAGCCTCGTGATTAACCAAATCTAGGCATTTAATGAGAATGGTGAGTCATTGACTTAGGTGTCTATGGAAAATATGGTCATCATTACTAGAAGATTCTCCTTGGAGAACAAGTAGGTCAAGTCATAATAGCATAGTATAAGTGATCCAATGGGAGGGAAACAAGTAAGCCTTCCATCATTATTATAGGTCATTAGATGTGCTACCTTTCTAAATAGGTTTGCCACCTTCCAATTTAAACTTGCCACTTTGACTTTATTGCTATGCCACTCCAAGAAAAGGTGATTGGGTCATTTGGACAAGTAATGATGAGGATGGTGTCTATAAATAGGATAAGCCCGTCAGTCATTTCCATCATTTAATCTCTCTTGTCATTCACGCGCCATTTTTCCCTTTCTTTCTTTTCTCCCGGCCTTGCACCACCGCCCCTCATCAAGCCACTAGCCCTTGCTTTCTATATGTCCATCCAAGTATGTAAGATCCCTAATTCTCCTCTAGAACGGTGGACTCTATTATTGAGTCTAGTTAGGTGCTCACCCATTCAATTTGTGGGTAAATGTAAGATCTTTTGTATGGTTTGCTCATGCTTGTGCTGGAATGTATGCTTGAGTCGTTCACGCCTGGAATGAAGCCAAGGCTCATTTGGGTTGAGTTCAACACGAGGCAAGGTCGCCCAAGTCCATGAGGCAAGGTCATCCAAGGCCACAAAGCCATTGATCGACATTAAAGCATGCCGATCCAAGTCTCATTTAGTACAAGGACCACCCAAGGTCACGAGGTCTTGGATCGACATTAAGGCATGCCGATTTTGAGTCTTAATCAGCACTAAGATCACCTAAGCCCACAAGGTCTTGATCGGTGCGGGGATTTTGTGCTTGGCGTTTGAATTAAGCCACGAATAAAGAGTCATTCATGACATGAAATATGCTCATGCCGGGGTGAAGCTTAGGATCTTCATGAAGCGAGGTGTCCTCAAGCCTTGAGGTCTTGGATTGGCATTGAGGCATGTCATTTCCAAGCCTTATCCAATGCGGGGATCAATGCTAAGTGTTCGGTTCAAGTCACGGATTAAGGATCGTTCCCAACATGTTGTATAGTGCAATACTAAAATTCATGGCACACACGTATGAATGAACACATCTTCTAGCCATGTATGAGTTGGCTAAGAAAAAGAAAAAAGATAAGAACCGACTTGTGTGATGCACTTGTGTGTGCATTTAAAGAGGAAAAAGCATCCGTCGTCACATAGCATTGGCAGCAATACCTCATTCATGGAATGGAATGCCCTGATTGAACTAGGATGCTTAGGTCTTGTGCCTAGAACTCTAGGGAAGCTAGCCCTAAAAAGTTTTGGTCGAGCCGAGATGCCCTAATCGAGCTAGGAACCCAGCAAAACGCTCGAAGCCCCAATTGAGCTAGGAAGGCCTAGTCGAGCCAAGATGACAGTAAAAGAATCATTTTATGAGTTCTGATTATGCATAAGCATGATATGTTGATATGCTCATTTTTAAGCCAATGGTAGTTTTGCGTGGACATCATGTATTTAGTCAAGGCATGGCAAGTAATTTGTTATTGATCTGTCATCGACACGGTTTGTAAATGTTGTACTTCCTAGGCTTCGATGATGTGATGCTTTCCTAGTAGAGAACTAGGAATTTTACTTACTAAGCTCCCAAAACTCACTCCTTCATTTTTCAGACTTCTAGGCATGGAAGTTCCATGTCAATTTTGAGAGCTACAGTCATGCTAGAGGAGATAGGAATCCCCTTAACCTATGTGGAAACTTGTAATGTGATGTAGAAAGGAAAAAAAAAATGACCCGTAAAGAAAGGGCTTGTAAATGTACCATTGTAATATAAAGTAGTATATTCCGTGTAATGTATGTCCCAGTCTTCTAGCTGTTATTTGTCTGGAGAGTTGTTTGTTCACTTTTCCACATGTGCTTATTAATAAGATAAAAATAATTGGGAAGGCGACTAGCCTAGGACGTTGCAAAAATAACCCCTACCGCTCAAGACTCTAAAAATGGGGTTGGGTTCATTCAATCAGCATTTGATCTCAAAGCCACGTGCAATTTCAAAGTAGCATATGCAATCTTCATAAGCAACGTGCGATTTTCAAAGCAAGCATGCAATTTCATCACAACATGCATTTCCATACATTTATGCATCATATAATTTTACCGTAGATTTGCATAATCGTGGCACATTCAAGTCAAATGCAATATTTTGGTTTATCATGCAATGACGTGCAATCATCTAATTCTATATCTTGAATTCTATATAACATACTCCATCAATCAGTACTTCAAGAGTTCGGTCAATCATATTCACTGCATAAACACCAAATTCTTCAAAGAAAGATGGAGTGGGTTTAAAAATATTATTTTCAAATATTATCTATGATTTACAAAATCCTTATAGAAAATATGTGCAAGGGTTTTTGGTTCATGGACCAATAGCCTTCAAGAACTCAACCCCTACAGCCCATTCAGATCAATCCCCGCAAGCTGCATTTGGTCATTTGGATTTCGACTATGACAAGATTGAATAGGATATGATAGGATAGAATATGAAATTCAGGGATTTTGCTACATCCTATTTACTATTTGGTGAATTACAATGATAAAATCGAAATATCTTATCCTATCAATAGTTTAGTATTTATGACATATTAATCTAAATGAACTGGAAAATGCACAAACAAATTTAGTTAGAGAGAGAAATATGATCATTCACTTTTGTGATTATGAAAAATATAGTGCTTTGACTCCCACATTACTTTCATGAAACTCCAACATGTACCCCAAAGTTTTGGAGAAAAAGTTTCAACTCTTGTAGTTTTTGTGGACTTTTGACGTGAACTAGAGAGCTACAACAAATGAGAAGAAGCTTCAAGTCTCTTGTCGTTTTTGTGAAACTTTTACGTGAACTAAAATACCAAAGAGAAGTCACGAAACTTCAGCATGAATCGGAGATACATAAGAGAAGGAGAAGGAGAGAGTAGGTTTTGTTTTAGAAATTTCAATGCCCCTCCTCTTTTTAGAACTAAATAGATCCTTTTAAAGTTTGAATTTGTTCATTTAAAATCTGGGTTCTTCTACTTCATTTTTATTTTATTATTTTTATGACCCATTTCCATACCAACCCAAGATATGCTTATTGGTCTATATGTATTAATGAGTGGGAATCACCAAGGTATTTGTAAAAATAGGTATAAATACCTTAAGATTTGGTTTCTTTTTATCATACTTATTTCTTTTTTTGTTTTCCACAAAAATTAAATCATTAAAAAAGAATATGTAACTCCTTCTTTTCAATTTTACTTCTATTGTTCATTTGGGTTTGTAGCCAATGGAAAAGTAAGATCGATCAAATGATACGTCTCGATGATGAAGCTTATCCCTCATCGTCTTACTAGCCAACCTTAACCCCTATTATTTGGAGATAGTGTCTAGTATTCAAAGTTTGCCTCAATTTGATACTATTGTAGCCTGCACCGAAACGGTGCTTTACCCCTAAATATCTAGTCAACTAATACGCCTCAACGCATTTTGGGGAGAACCAACTAGCTCTAGGTTCGAGTGGCATTTCATCCCTAACTACAACTCGTCTGTTGATTCTTCAACATCAGTCAATTTAGACTTCCACTTAGTTTCAATCAAGATTTCTTCATCTCTTTCTTTTTTTCTTTTTATTCCCTTCCATCATTTCTCATTAAATTTTTTTATCGAATATTAAAATATACCATTATACCTAAAACATGTAATATATATATAAATATATATATCCGCAAAATATATATTATAGAGTAGAAGAAATTCAAATATATAAATAAAAATAGGAATAAATAAAAATGGAAATTTTAGTTTTTTTGTTATTTTGAATTATCTTTTTTTTTATTTAATTTCAAGTATTATTTATATTTAATTATTATTTTAATTATATTATTTAAGAATTTGTTATTCAAGAAAATAGCTTTTTATACCATGAATATAGGAAATGTTATCCACATTTATTTCACTTCTCCCATGAGATAGTTTTGTCCATGTTATATTCAACTTATATCCAACTTTCTCATATCTTGGGCAAGAACCAAACATAGAATAGGATCTTGACCTTTTTCCTAGTTACCAAATGTAGTTCAGCGTATGAATCACCAACGGATTCTTTGTATCTAGAAACAATACATCAACAAAACGCGAGAGAACCTCAAGTGAGAGCAAAACCCAAACTTTAGAGATTAAAATCACAAGAACAAGAGAGTAGATTAAACTTACCTTAGGAAAAATGTGAAATGAAAGCCCTATATCAATAGGAAATTTCTCAAATATAAGGGGAACCCTTCGAAGGACAAGTGCGACCTTTTGAATGGTTAAAATAGCCTTGCGAAAGGCTTGCCCGGCCCTTCGGAGGGTCGTCATGGCCTTTCAAAGGGCTATTTGGGTGGAGCTATTTAAGCCTTCTGAAGGGCCGAAATGGCTTTTCGAAGAGCCGGAATGGCTCTTTGAAGAACTAGCTCGGCCTAGCACCACACGATCCTGGGCTGGCACAGGGCTAGGCCTCCCTTGCAACCGTCACGTGGTAGTCGCATGCAGGCCGAGCTTACTGCCGCCATTTCTTTTTTGAATTGAAAATTTAAATATGCATTTTCTTGGAGATTTGACTCAACTTTGACCGCTCACTTCTATCTCGTCTGCCATCTGATCGGCCAAATTATTTGCGCCTGCGGAAAGTTTGCCAACTGAATCTTCCCAAAATGCGGTCCAATTTCCCAAGAAAGTGTTAGGAACACGATGAATTTCCACAGTTGAGGCAAATAGACCATCAAGGTAAAAAGTTGTCATTTCTTGATTCTGGAGACATTTGAAAGCCCATGACCAAATCCATGAAATCTCATCGCTCAATCTGTGTAAATCGCGACTTTCCTAACCCTTTCAAGATTGAATGGCTACAATTAAAAATCAACATATCGAGCAATCTGATCATCCCATTTGTGTAAGCAGGATGTTAGTAGAAAGATCTTGCTAATCACCACCTAATTGTTTCCTTCAATCGAAATTTTAAAAGGTTGACTTTCATTAAAAAATTTGACCAAATTTTCTGTATTCTATATAAAAATTTCATTTCGTTCTTGGTTGCGATGTGATCTCCACACAGACAAGATCTATACTTAGAATTTTAATTATCTCAATCTTCAATTGTTGTATGTGAGTTCACTTCTGATATGAGTTCAAGGCAATGTGAGAAGGATTGAACTTATTTACCTTTATTAGCCATGAATATGGACGAATTTGTCCTCGACTTATCCTATAATGTAAAACCGGGCTACCACGATATTTCACTCATTGGGCTTTCGGACAATCCATCTCATTTATGTGGTTGATGGGCCTTTCCGGAAGAGACAGATCCGGGAATACTTTTCATGACCAGGAGACCTCATCAAAGTATTTGACGACTTCTTTAAGCGACATCACAAATGGATCGGACTATAAGTTCGATACTCCATTTGGACTTAATGCTGACTTTATTTGGAAGACATTCGTGTTTACATACAAATATACATTAAATGTCATGTAAAATGAAGGATATGCACGTGGATTCCATAAACACTTTAATGCATAACAAATTTAGAAGGATAAGAAGAAGAGGAGAAGAAGTAGAAAGGGGAGCTAAAATTGGCAATACGTGGAATAGAATAGAAGGAACATGATGAAAAAGAGACGAGTGCTAGAAGAGAGGATGCAAGCAACATCGGGCCTATTGAATAGGTGAATCGGGTTAATTTTGGGTGGATGGAAAATGGATCGACTAAAATTGACTTATTTTTATGCAATACAATCTCAAATGAATTCTAATTATAGGTCTTGTTTCTTTCTTGCTCTTTCATATTTTTTTAAGGAAATGCTTTGTGTTCTTTGAGAGGGAAAGAGAGAGAAAAAACCACGCTTTTGTAAAACCATGGTGGGCGCAACCAAGCATGAGTAACGGAGAGTGATAACAGAAGGAGGGAGAAAAAAGGACATTACTACCAACCATTATACATAGTACCATCAATGCCAAAGTTAGCAATTTTCTGCTCAAATTGACTAGATGAACTTAACTAGTAAAATGTGAAAAGATTTAAGATTCAACTAGCATAATTGAAATGTTTGAAATTGAATCTGCAAAAATTCAATATGTTAAACATATTTTTGGTAACTTTCATTCTCATGGCAAATGAGAAGGTATAATAGAAGGGGAAGGGGGGGGAAGAGAGAGAATACCCATCATGGTCTATTTCATAGGGTTCGAGTTTTTCTAACTCAATTTAACTTGGTTTACAAAAAAAAAAAAAATGATTGGATAAAAATACGAGAACCTCTCGCAAAAGTATAATTGAAACCTAAAACTTTTGAAATTTATAATTGAGTTTTAAAACTTATCAAATTGATATAATCAAATCACTCTTCGTCTAATTTGACTGGTGAAAAATGATGAAATAATTTTTTTTTTTGTTTTTCTTTTAAAACTTGTGGCACTAATATGCTACCCACTAATTGTCACGTCAGAAAAAAAAAATCTTAGAAAGATAATTGATTAAATTTTTGAAAAAATTAAGAAAAGACGAAGAAGATGAAGTTGCCAAAGGATTTCTAGTAGTATCCATCTGTTGTTGACAATTGATTTTTAGTCGACACATCAAAAAAGTAAAAAATGGGATTACGGCTTTCGATTGTGATGGAGCTCGTTTCTCAACCAAAAAGTATCATTTTTCATTTCTTTCTTTTGCATTATCACTTTTAAGTAATTTCCTAATCATTTTCAACAAAAACTAGAAAAATCAAACGGTTGAATTTCGAATTGACCTTTTGATCAACCTCTTGACCAAAAGTCAACCTCGAGTCAAAAGTTAGCTTTTTGCCCAAAAAGATATCAAATAACTTTAATTTCACTTTAATCAAGTCAATCTTCAAAAATTTTAAAGATTTGACTCAAAAATCAACATTTTAAAATAAATCAACTAAATGGTTTACACTTGTTTAAATATTTGACCAAAAAAAAAAATCCTCAATATACTTTGTTTTAGTGTTAATTTGACTTTTGTGTCGAAAATTTTGCAAAAATTTAATTAAAAACCTTGTTTTCCGAAATTTTTAGTTTTAGGTTCGAAATCAACCAAAAATAAAATTACTTTTATTTTATTCATAATTAGATTAAGTTCCTTTCACGATATTTGGTCTATGGACTATTTCTAATCCACTCATTCATTTAATTTTGAGAATTGTCATGTGAAAAGGCAAAGTACCATTTTAAGCCCTAATAAGGGGGTTCAAATCAATCATTCACGTGTTGCGAATGGACATTTGTAACTCATTTTTTGAGAAATCCAAATCTAGAGTATGTTTTGAGAAATTCACTTGAAAACTTCCCAATTTGAAATTTTTTTTTTTTTTTTATAACCTGGGAACCGCCGTACAGCCAGTAACCAACGGCCGGCAGCATAAACTCGGGGCCACCCACAGGGACCCACCTCCCACGGGTTGCAGGTGAGTCGCACAATGGGGGCAAGAAGTTTCGAACCCCTTCCCTGCTAGTTGAGGGGCGAGATGCGAACCATCTCGTCCACCGCGGGGTGGGTAAATATACCCAATTTGAAGGATTTTGCTTTCTTGAATATAGGAAAATTGAGCAGTTGAACTTCAATTGAAGAAATTCAAGTTTACCCATTCAAGATTAAGATTTGATTTCATCAATCAAGATCCAATTTCAATATTAGACCTCAATTCATTTTTGGTCTAAGTCTCGTAACTTCAATCAGGTCAATTTGGATGTGATAGACTATCCTAAGTATCGATAATTAGTCAAATAGGTTTATCGCAATATTAATTAAACTAAATTTTAATTAATTTGTGAATTTGAGCCAAAAATTGCAAAATTGTTTGTTTTAGCCTATAATGTTCAATTACGTGTATCCATGGTCTAGGTCTGCTATTTTTCATGATAATCAATCAATTAAGTCAATAGAAAATCCATATATTGCATTTACAAGGTTTAATTGGCTTAATTTGATTTAAAACGGACAAATTCTCCTCAAATTAAACAAGTTTTCTCTTCAATTTAGTTATCAATAGACCAAATTGCATAAATTTTGAACCCATATGGACTGCCTAGTCAAGAATCAGTTAGAACTGGTCAAGACCCGATTAGGAACTAGTCAAGCCGGCGTGAATCGGCCTGCATGATACAAACAGTGGCTAGCAAGGCAAGCCGATTCGGCCCCTTGCCAGCTAGTTCTAGGTCGCCGACAATTGGTTCCAAGATACTTGTTGTGTGTATTTTACCCCATGCCCTTACATTCTCAAGATTTTGCAAAATGTCTCCTGAATTTCATGAATTTACGATTTAGCCCCTAATTATGCCATGATTGCGATTCTCTTTTTAAACCCTAATTTTTGCGAATCAAACCCATCTGATTGGTCATGAAACATATTCTAAGTGTGATTAGCCATTAATGGACTTAATTTAGCCATCAAATCAAAATTATGACCGTCATATTGAATCAACGGTCAAGATTCGACGATTAAGCTTTAGTATAAGAGGTTTTTTCCCTCTGAAATGCAAATGGGAGCTCATTTGCTAAATTCATATCAGAATTTTCTCTCTTTTCCCTCTCTTATTTGCATTTTCGCACCCTTTCTTCCTCCTTCCTGACGCGTATGGCTGTCCATTGCCTTCAACGTAGCTCCCTCACCAATGATCCTCATCGCCACACCACCTCCTCTAGTCCTCCTCCACATCTCGTCGATCTGATCAGATCTTTTCCCAACTCTGGTGATCACAGCAGCTCAGGTTATAAACATGATCTCGTCGGAAATTGAGGTTGGCAATTGAACCGACCCTCAATCCGACAAGTTTCTCTTCCTTGATCGGTGTCCAGTGGCCATTCCCGAAGTTCCTAACCTGTTCCGATTTGTCCTCAGCCATGTCCTCGACCATCCAAAGGTCGGGGATTGATCAAATAACCACCGAACCATCTCTAGTGGCTAGTTTTGTTCCGGTGATCCAGAACCGATCGGATTTATACCGGTTCCTTTGACCACCTGAACCAGTGGTCCGATGGATCTTGTTGGTTCTGTTTGCTATTGAACTTTGTCCGACTTTCTGCATTGCCATTTTTGTGTTGACTTTTGTGGTTGGATTTTGGAAAAATTTTCTTCATGAGATTTACACGAAATTGTTTTTTTTTTTTTTTTTTTACAACATAGAATTTTTCCGTAATTTTTGAAGATGTTCTGATAAGGCAAAATCTCCAAAAACCAACTGTAGGTATGTCCGTCCTACACTAGGTCCGAATTGCATTTGTGTGAAATTAAGGTTGTAGATGAATCCATTTGACTTTATGTCCTTCATGAGTGTCGTAATACATGTTGTGTGTGTTCTAAAGAGGTATGATTCGAATGATTTGAGCATCATTTGGTATGTCAATTGCATGCGTGAAAGTCTTTAGATGCGTTCGTTGTGTGTGTTCTAAAGAGGTATGATTCGAATGATTTGAGCATCATTTGGTATGTCAATTGCATGCGTGAAAGTCTTTACATGCGTTCGGTTCAGCATTCCCAAGGGGCTTTCAACCTTGAAAGCCCCTTAGGGAAATGTTGCACTGTTTGGCAACCAATTTAAAATAGCTTTTAAGTTAAAGTCAGCATTCGAAACGCTGAAAGCCAAATGCTAGTAGGGACTAGCTTTGAGTTTTCAGTATTTAGCCAAATGCTGAAACTTACTTTTTTTTCCCAAAACTATCATCACTTATTATTCAAATTTCTAATTTTACCCTCATTACTTTTTTTAAATGCCAAAATAATGCTAAAAAAAATCAAAATTATATAAATACTAAATACATATATATTTTGGTCTTTTCAAAAAAAAAAATATTTATATATTTGATTTTTTAGCATTTTGTCAAAATTTATATGTAAAAAATTACATACATTTTTTTTTTCAATTTTAAACAAATAAAAATTAAAAATTCCGATGAAGAGTTTGGTCCTTTTTTTAAATATATATATATGTGCATTTGATTTTTTAGCATTATTTTCAAATTTATATTTAAAATTTGCATACATTATTTTTTCAATTTTAAACAAATAAAAATTAAAAAATTTCGATGAAGGATTTGGTCCTTTTTTTTTTAAAATATATATGTTTTTGTAGCATTATTGTCAAAATTTATTCTTAAAAAGTTTTATACTTTATTTTTTTTTTCAATTTTAAACAAATAAAAATTAAAAAATTCGATGAAGGGTTTGGTATTTTTTTAAATATATATATGTATTTGATTTTTTTAGTATTATTGTCAAAATTTATATTTAAAAGTTGTATACATTATTTTTTTCAATTTTAAACAAATGAAATAAAAAAAAAACTAATATTAATCATGCAAATGGCTTTTCAAAAACATTTTCTATCAAACGACATTTCTCTCAAAGCTGCTTCTCAAAACATAGTTTACCAAACGGTATTTACATTTGCCTAAAGTCATTTAGGCTAAACTGCTTTGCATTTTCTTATTGGGCTTTCAAAATGCTAAACCAAATGCATCATTTATGCACTGGTGCCATTAGTGCATCTCATAATATGCCTCTATCTTGTTATTTTCATATAGGATTTTGTGATCTAAATTGAGTTTAGGTTTCTTCACAAAAGATGTTCATCACGTCACATTCCACATGTAGAATTTTTCATAAGATTTTTACACGTCACTACATTATCGAGAATAAGCATGTTCTGTGATAGTTGTCTTAGATTAGGAGCTTATCATGGGCCTACTAAAACATATTTGTATGGGTCTCTTTAAAGACCAAATCATGCATAGACGACTTCTTGACATTTGAAGTGCATGTTACAAGCTACAGATCCATACATGGCATGTCATATTTGAACCTCATTTGATTTGTGAAAATCATGCATCAACTAGGCTAATTGCATTTGAAATTTATTGAGCATTTCATTCCTAGTTCTAAGCCACTTTGCAATGTTAATGACTCACATAACTTCTTTGCATCCCAATTTAGGGTTAGATGTTTTACCCAAATTAATATCACATTCAACCTTATGTCATGTGCACGTTTCATGCTTTTCATGGATTGTTTAAGTGGTGTTATAGGTTACTAAACATACATTATGTTTTGTTTTGTAAATGGCTGATTCGCATGCCTTCAAGAACATTGATTTTCGAACATCAATTTGACCTCGATTGGATTTAAACCCTCTTAGCAAGTTGTAAGACTCGTTTAGACCTTTCCAATTCCGCTTTTCCATTTTCACCGAATTAGATTAGAAATATGACTTAGGTAAAATTCGGAACCCTTGTTTTACCCTTGTTTAGTCAGATTTTTGTTATTTTCGTGTGATTTTTCATTAGAGATTCTTAAGTCAGACCCTTAACAAACTTTGATTGTCACTCTTTTATCTGCATTGTGGTGAAATTTCACATTTTTTTTTTTTTATACTTCGTTTACTACGTCAAATCTCTGTTGTTATGTCTTGATATCCTGCTGTTTTGCTGCTTTCCTGATGCAATGTTGAATTTCATTTAATTTTTATAAATACCTACAAAGCTCTTTTGAGGAAACTTTCTTCATGAAATTTGTTCCTCATGATGTTATGCACATTGTGTAATTTTCTTAAGACAAAATATCAATGGGTCCATTGTCAATTTTGTTGAATCCGTTTGCCTTGTCTTACGATGTGGTGTTACAATTTTCTGTTGTGTTATTCTTTCAGATTTTTTTGTATCAATTTGCATGCTGAGTTAGGATTAATCATCTTCATGAAATATATTTCAAATTATTTAATCTTCATTTTTGAAGATTTTTCGAAAAAAAAAAGAGAGGTCTTTTAGTGACATTTTCTCCGAAGTTGAGTTCAAAACGTTGATTTTTGCATGTCAAAGTGGCTTTGGTACAATGTAATGTTTCCAGCATTAATTGTTTAGCATCTTTTAAACTTTTGACTTGACATTGAACTTGTCTAGGTTTGGACTGTATTTAAAATGCCTATGACATCTGTTAGTTGTGCATGATATATGCCTCAGATTAGCTTTGACAATTAAATACATTCCATAGCCAACATACACCTATGTCAAAATATTTCATTTCCTTCTCGATGCTTTGAACACATTTCAACTTTTTGAGGCATCACATGAACCGTACATGAATAACATCATTGTGTTTGACCTCTGTCGATAGAATAAGTGATCCATTGTTAGCTCACTAAAATTGCTTGATTATTTGAGAAATAACGCTCAAGGGGCCTATCTGCATATTTATTTCTTGCAATGCATGTGGATTTTAGATGTATGCCTAGGTTTGATGCATGATTCCGTGGATAGACCTTGAGATTCACTTAGAGCATGTCTTAGGAACTTTTAGCGCTAGTGGCATGCGAGAACACAAATCGTAACTATTGGCTATAAGTCATGAAAATAAATTGGAATAGGCATCTAGAGGGACTGGCACATGAATTGCAAAGGCTGACCTCGAGGCCAACTAGGCTAATTTCAAATCTTGTTTCAACTGATTGATTCTTTTTGTTTGTTTCATGGTTGCGTTTGTGTTTGTTATGAATGGCCGTTTCTTTCCTTTTGTATGTACCTAGTCTTAGTTTTAGATTAGGATTAGATTCAACACTTGGAGATGGAGGCCCGTCAAGATATGAAGACGATGGAAGGTCGATGTCTTATCCGACTATATGTTGTACCATTCATCCTCAACATATGTTTAAGGTTTTCTAGTATTATAAACACCCGACGACTTGCAGGTTCTTTTTTTGCTTTTTTCTTCTTTTTTTTTTTTGCTTCTTATATCGTTTAGGGTTGCATGTTAGATTTATTACTCTCCTTAAACTACCCATTTGATTATTTACTTCCTATCTTTAAATTTCAATTGCATTGTCGCGACCCAATTTTTCGGGTGTGAACCACCTAAAACTAGGTTAATGGACTGTCAAGTTTTTTAAACTTAACTCGGGCTCTTCCAAGCCGATACCAAATCACGGCTTAAGTCTAAATTTTTAAACATGCAAAAGATCATTAATTAGGAGTCACCACTAATCGGTTTACGGTAGATCGATTAGACACCTAAGTAAAATAAATGGAGATTTATTTTACTCCTACGAATCAGAGACTAAGGGTACGGGGACTTGGTTACACTAGAATTTTGTAATACATTTTCGGTACCATTTCTTTTTTTTAATTTTCAAAAGTGTTTTTGCAAGCAGCTTGAATTTATTTTAACCTAAATTAGTATCATGCAGTAAGTGACCATACGAATGCTCAAGCATTCAATAAATAAATTGCATCATACAGAGCAAACAATTTTTAGGGTTTTCTTGAAATTAGGATTTTTTCATAAAAACATGCATTTTAACTACATGACCTAAACTATATGACATGAAGAAATGCAATCTAAATGACCTAATTCTAATGACATACAATGCAATGCAATGACATACAAAATTATTTCAACTAAAGTGACATGTAACATGCAATTTAATATGTGAGTTATATGTCACGCGACATTTATTAAATGACCTAGCCTAATGACGTGCATTTGATATTACTATTTTTAAAAATGCAATAATGATCTAGCTAGATTAAAATTCTATCTAATTTAAACTAAGGATTAAATCACATTAAATCCTAATTTAAACTAAGATATTATCTTAATCTAACATGCAATTTATCTAAAAAGATGATCTAAATTTAAAATGAAACATGCCATTCTAACCTAATATGCTCAATGATTTTTTTGTGATTTTCTTTATGAAAATTCGAAATTAAAATTAATACATAATTAAATATGCAATCCAAATAACAAACTAACAACCTAATTGAATGCATTTTTTGTTTTTTTATATTTTTTTATTTTCGGAATAAAATCCCTATTCTAGATATGCAAGGTAACAAGAAATATTCCAAAACAAACTGAATCCTAATTCAAATATTTTTGGATATTTTTTAGTGGTTTTCCAAAACAAGCAATTATCAAATAAACATTGTATTTAAACTAATCAGGACATTCAATCAAATAAAAGATTAAAATAATCGAAAAAAATAACCTTTGTTGTCTCATTGGTCAAATTAACGATTATCCTAACCCTAATTATCACGACAAAGAGTTCAAAATAACTAAAAATCTGATCCGAATTTTTACGAGATCAAATTAATAATTATATTGATTAAACACTTAAAATACTATCGACAAACCCCCAAAAAATAATATAATTAAAAAAACTGATGCGACATCTTACGGATCAAATTAGTAATTACAATAATTATGGGGAAGACCCTCTGCGGATAATGCCTACAAAATTCATGACCTAAAAGTCACCTCACAATATTCAAACTTAAACAATAATAGCAAAACTAACTAAAAATAAAGTAAATAAATATAAAATAAGAAAAATAAAAATAAACGAAAAATAAACAACCTAAGGAAAATGGAGGGGCAGCCAATTTGTTGACACCGGGCGGGGGGTTTGGGTTGCCGGTGTTCAGGGCTCCGGTGAGGTGAATCGCCGGTGCGGCTGGATGGCGATGGCTCAACTCAGCTCAGGCAGAGGAGGAGCAAGGCGGATAGGCGGTTGCTGTAGCATGCGTCGCTTGGAGCGTGAGATGCACCGCTCGAGCCGCCGGGGGCGACAAGGCTATGCGGGCCGCCGGATTTGATGGCGTCGGGGAAGGTCCGCCGAGGTTGTGGGCTGCCGATCGACGACGGCAAGGACACGGGCTTCGGATCGCGAGCGAAGCGACGGCTTCACGGTTAAGACGGCGTCGGGCCGTGGAGGTGTGCTCGCGGGTCGTCGGGTGGATGCGTCGGAGGCAGAGCGAGAGCTGCGCGGCAGTCGCGGCTGGCTTCGGGGTGGCGTCAGATCTGGGAATCGAGGCGGAGGCGGCGCCAAGGTGGCATGGATCTAGATCTGGCGGTGGCTGAGCTCGGATCTACCGGCGTCAGACGCCCGAGCGGTGAGATCGGGATAGCAGCGGTCGTCGAGCAGGGGTTGGCTGGTTGCAGAAGTGCAGCGGCACCAGGCTCCGAGCGGATGCGTAGGCGGAGGCCGAGGTGTCACGAGCCGCGGATGGCTCGATCAGTGCGGGTTGTAGGCGAGGCACTACGGAGCTCAGGGCAACGGCGTCAGGCGCCGCAGTTGCTGGCATTGCGACGAGTGGCAAGCGCGGTGGACTTTGGCTACGGGCACGCCGAGGTGGAGGCGTAGGCAGGGACCGATGGTGGGTGCGGCGGGCTACTGGTCGGCGCTTGGGTTGTCGTGGGTCGGCGCGATGATGGCTGGTGGAGACCGACGGTACGAGCACAGCGCGGGTGAAAGAAACTTGCGATTGGGGCAGCGAACGTGGGGAGCAGATGAACAGTAACTGTCCAATCACTTCCTCCCCTCTGTTGCTTTGGCTTTTTCCTTTCCCTTTTCACTTTTTGTTTTCTTTTCTTTTCAGTCCTTTTTCCCCCTTTCAACGAAGAGAAACCTCAAAAAGCCGCCCCCCCACCTTTCCTCTGCCGTACACTGTCTCCTTTTATAGACAAACATAATGTGATCTTCGTAGAATATTTGGAAGATTACCCATAACCTCCGAATCACAAAATCCTTTTATTTTATGAATATTCTCCCCGATTTCATCATCTATCGATAAGATAAGATTACAATGTGATTTTCTTAATTTCCAAAAATCATCATAGTATCACATCAAATCTTAATTTTTCACAAAATAATCTATTAAAAATAACGACGGGCTTGGGTTAATTTTCTCCTTTTGTGGGCCTAGCCCGGCCTGCCAAATTAGAGCTCAGAAATATTAATTTGAACCCATCCACCACTGGTCCTAAAAATAAAATAAAAAAAATGCAAAACATGTAAATTAAAAATAAATGCACCTAATAATTATATGCTATGCAATTATAATATTTTTTTCTTAGGGGTTAAAAATTAAACCCCTAATTTTTATGCAATAAATTACTAAATGGGTCGCCAAAATTTAGGTGTCAATAGCTGCCCCTTTTTGAAGGTGAGCTCGTAGAGGTTGCCTTCAAAGACAAATTGAGACCTAAATTTTGACTATGCATATGCATTGATTGATTTTTTTTCTCGGGAAATGAATCCCATTTAAAAAAAATGCGGTTTGAATATATATTTTTTTTAAGAAAAATGAATTCCATTTAAAAATATAATTTATATGATGCATGGAAATGCTAATACAAATGCATGATGTCAAAGGAAAGAACGTACCTACAATTACTTACCAATCAGTGCGGTAAAGCATCTTGAGGTACATGATAAATCCCCATTTACTCCACAAGTACCCAACTCTCACTCAGGTTCCTTGCAAAGTGTAACAGGTAATAGATTGAGACATTGAGATTGAGAAGAACATTCACATCCAAAGTGAAATGTTCAACGGAAAAAATTGAGACATCCAGATCCAGACTGAGACGTCAAGATTTTTTTAAAACTCGAAATACCTAGATCCATACTAAGGTATAATGAGGAAGCTCGAAAAATAATCACATCCAAAGTGAAATGTTTAATGAAAATAATTAAGACATCCAGATCCAGACTGAGATGTCAAGATTTTGTGCTCAAAATACCTAGATCCAAACTAAGGTATAACGAGAAGGATTGACAACATTCACATCTAGAGTGAAATGTTTGAATGAAAATAATCAAGACATCCGGGTCCAGACTGAGATGTCAAGATTTTTGTACTCGAGATACTTAGATCCAGACTAAGTATAGCGAGAAAGGTCGAAAAAACATTCACATCCAGAGTGAAATGTTTAGACGAAAATAATCAAGACATCCAGATCCAGACTGAGATGTCGAAATTTTGGAACTTGAAATACCTAGATCTAGACTAGGTATAACAAGGAAGATTGAAGAACATTCACATCCAGAGTGAAATGTTCAACGAAAAGAATGGAGACATCCAGATCCAGATTGAGATGTCTAATTTTTGGAAAATGTTAAGAAAAACTTACCTGGAATATCTTACCTTCAAGGAGGGTAGAGTGATTCAAGGTAATTGGTGTTACATATCTAGGACCCGTACAATTCTACGGCCGCCCAGAATAGTAACATGGCTTTGTAAAGAGACTGCTTTCCTAGGACTCGTACCATTCTACGGTTACCCAATATGGCAGTGTTTGATTGTGTCTAGGACCCATACCATTCTACGGTCGCCTGAATAGGGAAATAGATGCTGTCTAGGACTCGTACCATTCTACGATCGCCTAAACGAGGGTTTACCTTCCAGGACCCGTACCATTCTACGGTCACCTGAATAGGGAAATAGATGTTGTCTAGGACCCGTACCACTTTACGGTCGCCTAAACAGGGGTTTACCTTCCAGGACCCGTACCATTCTACGGTCGCCTGAATAGGAAAATAGATGTTGTCTAGGACCCGTACCTTTATACAGTCGCCTAAACGGGGATTCGCTTTCCAGGACCTGTACCTTTCTACGGTCGCCTGAATAAGGATCATTTTCCAGGACCCGTACCTTTCTACGGTCGCCTAAACTGAGGTTTTGCTTGGCTAGGACCCGAACCTTTCTTCGGTCGCCTAACGTTACAGCATAGATCATCTGACCAAGACCCGAACCTTTCTTCAGTCACCTTAATCAGACTTAATCAGGAGAAAAATCTTTGGGGGACAGCTCGATCGAGTGTCGGTGTTTTCAAAAGGGAATACCTGCACAATGACAAGTATTTAAGGTATGGATAGAGATATACTTACCTGGTATCATCTCTGTTCCTAGGGAAATGTCTACTGCAAAACATGGTCACAGGAGACGTAATATGCATTTGTGATCACAAACATGCATTAATTTAAGGGAGGTTCATGCGCTATGATTTATATCAAGCCTGCATCACCTAATCTCCATTGGGAAGGATTTCACAAAGAATGTTATGATCTGAACACATGAGTGTCATGGATGTGCCAAATGGGGGACCTCTTGGTCTAAAAGGACTTTTCACTCATCATCATTAAAAGGGCCATTTTATCCTGACCTTTGATGTAGGATTTGACAATCGCTCTATCTCTCCATTGTCATACCAAACAAGGGTCCAAGCAGTCTCGCAAGTGGTACGAACTTACCAATCTGAGAGGTCTTTAACAGGGACCGTAACGCTGTCTTGGTCAACGGCTTAGCAAAGGAGACTCTTTGAGTCAAGGCTATAAAAAAAAATGAATGATATTTCACAATCATCTTGGGGTTTACAAGTCAAGAAACATGAGAAATGAAGCAGAAATTATCTTACTCGCACTTCTTCAAGCGATGCTTCCAAACATATGAACTTTTACGTTAATTCAAGTGCCCTAATCTGAAGAGATTTTGTGAGGGACGTAACGTAAGCTAAGTTCATGGGTTGAGAAACGAAATGATGATTAGGCCCAAAAAGTGTTTAGGGGGTCAAAGTGATGTAGCTAGTATAAACACCTAGAGGGGGGTGAATAGGTGTAAAAACAATTTCTCGAGATACCACAGAAATACTAAGCGAGATGATAGAAAGGAAATACGCTTTTGCTTAATCAAAATGAATTACGATCAAAGTAAAGTAAAGAGAAGGGAAGAGAAGATTAAACACAAGGTTTATAGTGGTTCGGCTTATCCTAAGCCTACGTCCACTCTTTTCGCACCGACATGCCTATCGGCTGGATTCCACTATGAACAAAAGAGATGTTACAAAGATAGTTCTTCCTTGATTCCACAAAGTGTAGATATTCTATCACACTTCCTCAAGGTTTCTCACAAGTATAAACTCTCTTTTGAGTACAAGTTTTTTCGCTCAAATGAATTGACTAAACAACAAGAGACTTCAGACTTTGGAATTCTTCTATCGCGTACTTTCTTGAACAGCTTAGAACGTCTTCTTTTATACTCCTTTATGCCATCATACCCGTTGGCACTTTCCAAAGGAATTCCTCCAATCTACCCGTTGTACGGAATCAATTTAAGAAGATTATTCGAGCTATTAAGGGAATATGTCGATAGCCCATCAATCCTGTTCGCCCATACAATCAGGATCTTGGTTTCCATAAGTAGAACCTTCTACGAATATTTCGCCAATCATCGGATCCTTGACCATTGAATCAATCTCGATCAAATCAAAGGGATTCCGATAAGTCATATCCAGCCAAGAGATCTTCTCCAGTCGATAAGGTCATATCCTTAATAAAACATCCAGTTCTGGATACCTTTCCTTCAACGGATTAGAAACTACCAATGAGGATAAACTTTGAATCTTGAGTCCGGGCTGTCCGAGGGTCTTCGAGACTTTAAACGGCGAGTCCGCAAGCCTTCAGACCAGACCGATGGAAACGATTTGTCAGCTTCAAAACACTTCAAGAAGATTTCTCCAACAATCTCCCCCTTTTTGATGGTGACAAAACTTTTCTGTAGATTTGGACAACTTTGACCTGCAAAACATTTCTCAAACACATATGCATATCTTATAGAGATAAATGGCTAAATGAATAACACTAGAATCATAACCACGAAAAATAGGTTAGTCTTGAATAAGATAAAGCCATAAAGCTAACCATAAGATATCAATATCAATAGCAGTCAAATCCAAATCCAAATCCAGACACAAAATTAAAGTCAAACATTAATCCAAATCAAACAATTCAAACGATTAAAAATTCAAAGTTTTGATTCAAATCTTGCACTTATCCCCCTTTTTGTCAGCATTAAAAAAAGGTTAAGATGAGAATGGAGTGAAATCAAGATTGCTTGGGAACGCGGACAAGCTGGAAATCTCCCATGGACTGTACGATCCCTTCCAGCCTTTTCAAGTCTTCCTTCAGATGTGCAACCTCTTCACTTTTAGCATTTGCCTCGAATCGAACGAGAGGGGCTTGGATCTGATCTTGTAATGAAACTGAAGAAACTTGACCAGCATTCTGCAAGCTTTGAACCTCGCATCCCAGAGCATATATTTGTCCACACATCTCTAAGAGAATATCCATGATTCTGTGAAAATCTGCTGAGCTGTCGGTCTGCGTACTAGCTTCAGCATGTTCTGCAGATGATGGCATATCAGAATAATCGCGTAAATTTGGCAATGAAGCATCATGATCTTCTTTAGGAAAATGAGAGGCACGAATGTCTTCTGGATCGGCTGGAGAGCGGCTAACTCCCTCATTGTCTCCCCCTGTCTCTGTGCCTTCAGGTGGAGAAGAGTGTTTTTCAGGCTCTCTTTCCTTTTGATTCATTCTCTCTTCTTCAGGTCTTTCTTGCTCTTCTTCTTTTCGCCAAATGCTTCTTTGCTCTTTCTTCGCTTCTTTTTCTTCTTCTTCTCTCGCTTCTTTTTCTTTCTCTTGTCCTTGTCTTTCCTCTCCTTCTTCGTCTCATGATGTTCCATGGATTCTCGAATGAGAGCGACTTAGCTTCTTCAAAGCTATGGCCGAAATGGTAAGGTCGTCATCCTCTTCATCTTCCACGATGAGAGCTATTCTTTTATTGGTTGGAGCAACCATGGGCTCCTTCCCTTTCCCTTTTGATGCAGAAGAGAATTGATGAGACTTTACAGGAGTCTTTTCCTTAAACTTCTCCAACTCCTTGCTTAGTTCCTTCAGACGCATCTTGGTCACCATTTTCAGTCCTATCACCATATGATCGCACGATCGAACACAAAAGATTTGCGGAGGCTGAATATTCAGATGTCTGAATAACTTCGTCACAAGGCTTGGGTAAGGAAGTTGACCTCTGTCCTTCATCACCGCTCTATACATGTGGAACATGATAGTATGAGGAAGAGAAAACCTTTTTTCCCAGTAAGGATGGCGTACATCAGCATTGCCTCTGAACTTGAGACATCAGTCTTGGAAGTTGATTTCGGTCGAAGGCAATTGATCACAATCTTGTGAAGCAAGATGTTGAATGCACTCATCCTTAAGTAGGTGATCTTTTCGTTTGTTCTCTTGTCTTTTACCAGTTCCAGTGTAGCCCGAGCAATAGAAACTTTGATCGGTTGATATCTTCCTCTCTCAACTCCTAACACATCCGCCAGCATATTCATATCCACAACAAAATCTTGATCTTTGACACTAAAGGAGAATCTATTCGCATCCAAAAAGCTAAGATTTGAATAGAAATATGCGCCGGTTCGGCAAAGATAGGCCTCTCGTAGTGTCGGAGCAGAACTTTTCAAGTTGAAGATGACCGAACTTTTCTCTCAAGTTCACATTCACAGCATCCAGAAAGTCAAAATCTACACTCCTAGGGTTTATCACCCCACGCTTCAGCAGATTTGAGTATAGACCCTTCTGTTCTTTTGATCTAAACATCTCTCCTCTTTTTCCTCTGATTTCCGCCGCAATACCCATCCTTGGTTGAAATTGCATGAACAATTTGTCATCATCATTCCCTTCTCTCCGATTAAATCCCCAATCACGAGGATCACTTGGGATATTTTCAAGGGATTCTTCAGCCACCCCTTTACGAGCAATTCCCAAACTTTCCATCTTCCGCAAAAAGATATACTCATTCCCATATCCTTTGTCTTTTAGAAAATCATCGACATAGCTCAGAGGAGTACGAGTTCCTTTTAAAGCACGATACAGCTTATAAATAAAGGCGGGTTTTTGAACTCTTATAGGATCTGCATCCTCAATGATTTCTTCCTCTTGTTGATGATCAATGCCTTGAGGACTAGATGGAGGAGAATGACGCTGTTGAGAATGTTGTGGGCTCTGTTGCTGATCTGGAGACACTTCTTCTTCGGTGAGATCAAAGTGCGTAGGCCCCTCATTCATTCGCCGTGGTCCCCCGCGCTTGCGATCCTTGACGACTTTCTTGAAGACGACATCTTTCTCGCACTTTGAAAGATTCCTTGCTTGACTTTCCCAAGAAAATGACAACTTTTTCGAAGATTAGGCGGAGATAAAAACAGGGAATGGAGGATCGGTGCTTTTAGGGTTTTTTGAGAGTGAAGAGAGGAGGAAGCAACGAAGATACGATCGGTTAAAAAGAGAGGTATACGAATCGTCACAAATAAAAAGATGCCTTTTCAAAATAACTGTCCTTTTTCCGCGAAAATAGTCATTTAAAAAAATAACTTCTTTTTCGAAAAAGGAAACAATGCAATAATTATGCCGATTAAAGATACCAATAAAAAGACACGGTTCGACGATCGTACCTTTTCAAGATAATATTCGAGAGAGAGAGACTAACTTACAGTCAATGTCTTGTTTGTCTGAGTCTGAGAGTCTCTAGACTTTAACATCTTCAAACCTTAATATGTTGAGTCTGGAGCAAATAATTTCAAATTGATTTTTCTCCAAGGGCTTTGTGAATATATCCGCCAGTTGGTTCGTTGAATCAACATACTGAATCGAAACTTCTCCATTTTGAACATGGTCTCTAATGAAGTGATGTCGAATCTCTATATGCTTTGCTCTTGAGTGAAGAACTGGATTTTTGGTGAGATTGATAGCGCTGGTGTTGTCGCAATTAATCTCTGTGCATGAGTCTTCAATTCCAAAGTCTCTTAGCTGTTTGCTTTATCCATAGAATTTGTGAACAAAGAACTTCCAAGAGCTACATACTCGCTTCTGCTTTGTAGAGAGAGTTACTTGTACTCTTTTTTCTTGAAAACCAAGACACCGTCCCCGCCTCCAAGTAGTTGACAGGTACCCGAGGTGCTCTTTCTATCAACTCTGCAACCAGCTAGATCTGGGTCTGAGTATCCAAGAAGAGTAAAGTCTCCCCTTTTAGGATACCATAGGCCGATGCTTGAAGTTGAAGCAATGTATTTGATAATACGCTTTGCAGCACTTAAATGAGATTCTTTAGGGTCTGCTTGAAATCTAGCACAAATGCAAACACTAAACAAAATGTCGATCTAGAAAAGAAGATAAAGAAGTGAGCCAATGATACTCCCGTATAGCTTCCGGTCGACTTTCTTTCCTTCTTCATCTTTGTCTATCTTCAAGGCACTTGACATTGGAATGTCGGTCTTTTTGCAATTGTCCAGTCAAACTTTTTGACAAGATCATTAGCATATTTTTCTTGACAAATAAAAGTTCCTTCTTTAGTTGTTTCACTTGAAGTCCAAGAAAGAAGGTTAACTCACCCATCATGCTCATTTCAAATTCATCCTGCATAGTCTTAGAGAATTTCTTGCACAGACTTTCATTAAGAGATCCGAATATAATATCATCGACATATATTTGAACTAGTACAAAACTTTTGCTTTCCTTTTTGATAAATAGAGTAGTGTCTACTTTACCTTTCACGAAACCGTTTTGAATTAAAAACTTACTCAGCCTGTCATACCAAGCTCGATGTGCTTGTTTCAAGCCATATAAGGCCTTTTTGAGTCTGAATACTGAGTCTGGTTTCCTTGGGTCTTCAAACCCAGGTGGTTGTTCCACATAGACTTCCTCATGGATGAATCCATTTAGAAAAGCACTTTTGACGTCCATTTGGAATAACCTGAAATTTTTGTGACAAGTAAATGCAAGTAATAAACGAATTGCTTCTAACCTTGCTACTGGTGCGTGAGTCTCGTCATAGTCAATCCCTTCTTCTTGCACATAACCCTTGGCCACGAGTCTTGCTTTGTTTCTTACGACTTTGCCTTTCTCGTCCATCTTGTTTCTGAAAACCCATTTAGCTCCAATAACAGATTTACCTTTAGGTTTAGGAGACAATTCCCAGACATCATTGATACTGAATTACCTGAGCTCTTCTTGCATGGCTTCAATCCAGCTTTCATCAAATAAAACTTCTTCTATGTTTTTGGATTCTATTTCAGAAATAAGAGCCACAGCACTAGATTCTTCGCGCCTTTTGGATCTTGTGCGAATTCCTTCATTGATGTCGCCAATGATAAGATCTTTGGGATGACTGGACTTATGCTTCCGATTCTTGGATAATTTGTCAGATTGATGATCACTTCCTTCGCTTGATTCTTCAACAGTCACTTGCTGCTGTTCCTTCAAAGTCTAAGCTACTTCTTGAGATTTATACTTTGTAGAGTCTGGAGCAGGTTCAGATTCTTCAAGATGACTCTGAATAGATTCATTTTGAATGGAATCTTGGAATTTGACATTCATTGATTCTTCCACTGTTTGAGTCTTCTTGTTGTAGATTCTGTACGCTTTGCTAGTGATTGAATATCCAAGGAAGATGCCTTCATCTGACTTTTCTTCAAACTTACCAACTCGATCATTTGTATTTTTCAGTATAAAACATTTGCATCCGAATACATGAAAATATGAAGCGATGGGTTTCTTTTCTTTGAATAATTCATAGGGGTTTTTTTTCTAGAATAGGCCTTAGAAAAACTCTATTAATAATGTAACATGCTTTGTAAAGACGCTTCACCCAAAAACGTGAAGAGATGTTGCTTTCAATTAAGAGAGTTCTTGCCATTTCTTGAAGCGATCTATTCTTTCTTTCCACAACTCCATTTTGCTCTAGAGTATATGGAGAAGAGAACATATGCTGAAAACCAGATTCATCACAAAACTTTGCAAAATCTTGATTTTCAAATTCACCTCCATGATCTGTTCTAATACTTGAAATAGCATATCCCTTTTCATTTTGAACCTTTTTAGCAAATTTTTCAAAGTAAGAGAAAGTTTCAAACTTACTTGCCGAAATATACCCAAGTAAATCGTGAGTAGTCATCCACAATTACTAGGCAATATTTCTTACCTCCAATGCTTTGAGTTCGGTTGGTCCAAAGAGATCCATATGCGGAAGTAAGCGGGCCGATGCGAGCGGTTGTAGTTGAGTCCTTCAACTAAAGAAATATTGTTTATTGTGAGGTTTCCAATCTTCACAGTTCCAAGTCCTACTATTCTTCCTTTGATATTTCCTCAAAAAGAAACTTTTCCACCATTCGTTTGAACAAGCTTTATGAAACAATTTGAATCTCCTGTCATATGTCTTGAGCATCCACTATCCAGGATACCATTTTACCTTTTTCTTGATAGTGACTCGCATTTAAAAAAAGAAACTCAAACTTTCTTTGGTACCCATCTTTTCTTGGGTCCATTTGAGTTAGTATAATATGTTGTATTTGCCCATACTTTCTTAACGGTTTCTAAACCATTGGACACTCTTTTCAAAATGATCTCGTACTATTGCACTTTGAACATCTAAGAGCATTGCGACCAACTGGTTTTACAAAAGTCCTTTTAAAATGATTTTTGTAAGCATCTCTTGAGGGTCTTTATTTGATTCTTTCCTTCACTTTAAGAAAATCAAATAAAGGAATGGTTTCAAAGAGTCATTCCCAAACCAGATTTGTTGAAATAAGGTCTTTGAACGAAAGTATTTTTTCTAGTTTCTCGAGATCCTATAGAAAATCTTTTGGAAATATTTGAGATATCATTTTTCAAGAATGCATTTTCTTTTGAAAGATTATTTTCACTTTCTCTAAGAGAAGAAACATTCACATCTAAACATTTTATCTTTTCTTTCAAAACATTTTCTTGTTGTTTTAAGGCAGAATTTTCCTTTTGAGTTCGGAAATCCTTTTAAGAGAAGTCTTAAGACTAAAGCACAACTCATTAATGTATTTAGAAACTTTAATAGGGATTTTAAAGTTACTCGCCTCAAATTCACTGTCTGAGTCTGTCTCGGAATTTGAATCTGAATCCGATTGTGCCATCAAACATATGTTGGCATAATCATCATCACTTTCTTCACATTCTCGTATCACTCCGGTGTTTCGCTTTAAGAGCCTTTCGATACTTTTTAGCTTTTCCTTTCTTCTTCCTCGAAGAGGACAGTTGGGTCCGATGTGTCCCTTTTTCTTGCATTCAAAGCGGACTACATCTTTGTTTGATTCATCATCCTCAACGACTTAACTCCGTTGCTTTTGAAAACCTTGTTTCCTTGGATTGAATCTTCTTCCTTTTCTGTTCAGCTTTCTGAATCTTCTTATCATGAGAGCAAGCTCCTCTTCGTCCATATCGTCTTCAGAATCTGCAACATCAGAATCATCATTGGATTTCAATGCAATGGATTTCTTACCTTTAGGGTCTTCGTTTTCATTGATTCGTTCTACTTCATAAGACTGAAGAGTTCCAACCAACTCATCAACAAATAGTGGCATGATTCTTTGAGTCTCTCTGATTGAGGTCTTTATGTGATTCCAATCCTTGGAGAGTCCTCGCAGTAGCTTATTTACTTTCATGGGATCAGAAATTGGTTGACCTTGATTTTCAAGACCATTCACGATATTTGTAAAACGACTAAACATGTCAGTTATAAATTCTCCCGATTTCATCCTGAAGGCTTCGTATTGACCGAGGAGAATATTGATTCTGGTCTCCTTCACTCGATCGGTTCCTTCATAGGTAATATGTAATCTATCCCAGACTTTTTTTAGTAACACAAGAAGATATTCTATTATATTCAAGGTGATAAAGCACAATATAAAGAATAAATTGCTTTTGCATCAAGAGCTTGTCTCTTGATTATCTCTTCCCGAGTCATTTAGCTAGACTCCACGGTATCTTTTCCTCTTTCGAGGCGGGTGCGGCTTTAGGAGTAATTCCTTTTCTACAACATCCCATTCCGGAGGATCCTTTGATCTTAGAAACGCCTTCATTTTGTTTTTCCATATGTTGTAATCCTTTCCATCAAAGTAAGGTGGTCTGGTATTGCTTTGTCCTTCTACCAGCCCTGGAGCCAACATACTAGCCATGGATCTTTAACTCTGAAGTAAGACACTTCAAACAAAGTGAGTACACAGGTGCTGATACCAATTAATGTAGCTAGTATAAGCACCTAGAGGGGGGTGAATAGGTGTAAAAACAATTTCTCGAGATACCATAGAAATACTAAGCAGATGATAGAAAGGAAATACACTTTTGCTTAATCAAAATGAATTACGATCAAAGTAAAGTAAAGAGAAGGGAAGAGAAGATTAAACACAAGGTTTATAATGGTTCGGCTTATCCTAAGCCTACGTCCACTCTTCCGCACCGACACCTATCGGCTGGATTCCACTATGAACAAAAGAGATGTTACAAAGACACGCTTCTTCCTTGATTCCACAAAGTGTAGATATTCTATCACACTTCCTCAAGGTTTCTCACAAGTATAAACTCTCTTTTGAGTACAAGTTTTTTCGCTCAAATGAATTGACTAAACAACAAGAGGCTTCAGACTTTGGAATTCTTCTATCGCGTACTTTCTTGAACAGCTTAGAACGTCTTCTTTTATACTCATTTATGCCATCATATCCGTTGGCACTTTCCAAAGGAATTCCTCCAATCTACCCGTTGGACGGAATCAATTTAAGAAGATTATTCGAGCTATTAAGGGAATATGTCGATAGCCCATCAATCCTGTTCGCCCATACAATTAGGATCTTGGTTTCCATAAGTAGAACCTTCCACGAATATTTCGCCAATCATCGGATCCTTGACCATCGAATCAATCTCGATCAAATCAAAAGGACTCCGATAAGTCATATCCAGCCAAGAGATCTTCTCCAGTCGATAAGGTCATATCCTTAATAAAACATCCAGTTCTAGATACTCTTCCTTCAACGGATTAGAAACTGCCAATGAGGATAGACTTTGGATCTTGAGTCTGGCTGTCCGGAGGTCTTCAGACTTTAAACAACAGAGTCTGCAAGCCTTCAGACCAGACCGATGGAAACGATTTGTCAGCTTCAAAACACTTCAAGAAGATTTCTCCAACACAAAATTGGTGATCATCTTGACATTTCCAACAATTTTCCTCCCCATCGTCGAAGATTTTCTTCACATCACAACTCCACTGATTGCAACATCTCAACATTTGAGTTTTTTTTTTTCTTTTTTTTGGGTACCACCTTGTTGGGGATACGACTCACTTCATCAAGTGTTTGATGATTTTTTTTTTTTTAGGTATTGGCCTTGCTTTACCAGGCACACTGCTTTTTCATGCCCCATTTTTTGCACTCTTTTTTTTTTTTTGACAAAGTCTCCATTTTTTTCAGCATTGTAAATCATGCTACTTGAGTGGTTTGATTTTTCTTTCCTTGCCCCAGTGTGGGGGATGATCACCAACTGGATTTAATGTGAAATGAATTCATAGGCTCAATGGGGCTATGCAATGGATAAAGTGTATAGGATAGAGAAAGAACTGCTCTTCGTCGTCCTAAGGCACTTTAAATTATCGTACAAGTCACATTGTAAAAGCAATACTCGAAGATTAATGCAAGTACGAGTAAGAAAATTCCTATCATTCATTTCAAATCTTGTCCCAGTATGAAACGATTCTTGACATGGATAATTTAAAAAGCTCTTCATGTGTGTGGGCTCAAAGGACTGAACAATGGATATACCTGTAGTGTTTTGGGTAGCAGAAGAAACTGCCTCTCATCACCTCGGTTGACGTATCCTTTGCGAGATCACCCTTTTCTTCATAGGCATGGAATTTTTCCACACAACTCACTGGGGGTCAATGTATGGAATAAGGTTTGCCTTTCATCATTCCAAAGTATCCCATTTCACACATTTAATCCATCTCACACAATTCATCAAGATTTGCAACAAATTTGAACAATTCAATTCACTGAGGCAATTTACTCATCATAGAAATGCTTGCAGCTCAAAACATGACATGGCAAATTCTATCATGAATAATACTTCTTGAAAGCATTAGAATTCACTGGAGTTCGAAAACTCACGACCATCAATTTTTGCTAGGGTGGCACCTCTTGGAAGTACCTTCCTTACCACATATAGGTTGTAATTTGGAGAAAACCTGCCCCCAGGATCTTCCATTGGAGAATGATAGTTTTCTTTTACTTGCCCCAAATCTTTTTTCATTGCAAGTGCGCTCTAAACCTATTGATCACAAGTCAAGTTTATGATCATTGAAACTTGATACGCTATTCTCAGATGTCCCTTGTCATAACAAGTTATAAAATTATGCACTGAGACAAGAAGCAAATGAGTCAGACAAACAAACAGGTTTAATCTGCTACAAGCTTTGGAAAAATGTTTTTTTTTTCTTTCTTTTTAACAATGAAATGCTTTTTGTTTTCGAAAAGGTTTTTGGGAGGAAACATGAGAAAGTCCAGCCCTCAGGATTCCTCCGTGGATGATATTTTCCTTTTTCATGGTTGGATATCGTCATTGGATTGGTTTGGTATACTCCATCATGTCCTCAAAATTGAAAATAAAATTGTAATTTCATTGAATAGAATCAAATGAATTACATTATTGGAATGGAAATTGTGATTCCTAAACCCCTAAAAAGAGAAAAAATCGAAAATGATTCCTAAAAAGCAAAAACCAATCCTAAAAAGTGATAAAAATTCCTAAATAGAGATAAAAAAAATTCCCGCGCAGGGGAATGTGAACAGTAACAAGTTACTCTTGCAAGCTAACGTCCATGTCTTTCGAAGGTCCTTCGTCATTGGCTCTTATGAAGAGGTCATCGAACAAACTTGTGATTCCTTCCAGGGCATCATTAGAGTTTTCTATCTTTGGAGGTGTTAGATCATCCATGTCATCCCATCCACTTGGAACTATGTTGCGGGAGTCAAAGTAAAAGCTGGGAGGAGCCGAATACTTCACCAGGTAATCAAACTTGCCACTAGGCTGCCCCAGAGTGTCCATCACTTCCACTTCATCTTGCCCCATCTTAGGGACATTGTCAAGTTTAGTTTTTTCAGCAGTGACCAACAGTGAGTCATCTTCCAGGTCAGGCGTGTCGCCATTGCTCATTTGGGTCTTCCCTGACTACTTCAGGACTACTGTCTTAGGGAGAGCAGGTGCAAGAGTCAAAACCATTTGGAGGGATTGGATTTGAGCTGTCATGAATTGCATAGAGGCGAGCAACTGTCGGAGTTGGTCTTCTATAGCGGAGATACGATCACGCATTTCAGTTTGGTCGGCCATTCTAGTTCTTGATCACCTAATTGTGGGTGAATGTGAGGGATCCGTTGTCACCTAAGGAAAATGGAAATATGTAAGAACAAGGTATACTGAGAAAACCAATCCATGACAACAATATATTTTTTAGTTAAGAAAAGTCCACAATGAAAAGGATTTCTTAAAAATGGACTAGGAAAATAAAGACATGGGATGCCCCAGTAAGGACAAAATTTCCTAAACATGAACTAGGAAAAGCCAAGACATAAATTGAAAACAAATTTCCAATTTTTTTATTTTCCAAATGATTCATTGTATGGCAATTCATTTCATTTCTAATTGACAAAGGAATTAAATCAATGATTGACCTAGATTGTCATGGACCGACCAAGAGTGACAAAGTAAGTAAATTGCATTAATATGGGAATAGAAGACTTACTTCACCAAGGAAAATCAATGGCAATCACATAGACATGCATATGAGATGTGAGGCTCGATTTCTACTCTAGACAGGCTTAACAAAGTGGAGCTAAGAGGATGATCTGATCATTGCAGTCTCGCATTAACGTGTCAGGTCCCCCTAACTCCGGCTCAGTCGAATGGAATGTCCAATAGTCACGCAGTCTCGCGGATATGGACAAAACACATTCGATACCATGAAAAACTTTCGGGGAAGAGAAAGTCAACCTCTACATAGCAGTCTCGCTTTGGAGGAAGTATCCTTCTCAACACCATCCTAGAAATCCTATCGCAGCCCAAGTCCGACCGCAAGTTGTGTGTGCAATAGTGTAGTGCTAAAAGTAATAAAACATGCACAACAGTTTAAATACAAACAACACTTCTATAGTTTTAATTCAAACATTCATCCCTACTCCAACCTGCAAGACAGGGGTTAGCAAAGACTACTCCCCTTATACCTCCCATCTACAAGAACATTTAACACCTTAGAAATATTATGGACGTACCTAAGATCCTCGCTGCCAAACAAAAACATTTTTAAAAGAAAAAAATTGGCCTAAGTCCACTAAGTGTTCTAACACAAGTCCCCGGCGGAGTCGCCAAACTGTCGCGACCCAATTTTTCCGGTGTGAACCACCTAAAACTAGGTTAATGGACTGTCAAGTTTTTAAACTTAACTCGGGCTCTCCCAAGCCCATACCAAATCACGACTTAACTCTAAATTTTTAAACATGCAAAAGATCATTAATTAGGAGTCGCCACTAATCGGTTTACGGTAGGTTGATTAGAAACCTAAGTAAAATAAAAGGGAGATTTATTTTACTCCTACGAACCAGAGAGTAAGGGTACGGGGACTTGGTTACACTAGAATTTTCTAATGCCCTTTCGGTACCATTTCTTTTTTTAATTTTCAAAAGTGTTTTTGCAGGCAGCTTGAATTTATTTTAATCTAAATTACTATCATACAACAAGTGACCACATGAATCCTCAAGCATTCAATAAATAAATTGCATCATACGGAGCAAACAATTTTTAGGGTTTTCTTGAAATTAGGATTTTTTCATAAAAACATGCATTTTAACTACATGACCTAAACTATATGACATGAAGAAATGCAATCTAAATGACCTAATTCTAATGACATACAATGCAATGCAATGACATACAAAATTATTTCAACTAAAGTGACATGTAACATGCAATTTAATATGTGAGTTATATGTCACGCGACATTTATTAAATGACCTAGCCTAATGACGTGCATTTGATATTTCTATTTTTAAAAATGCAATAATGATCTAGCTAGATTAAAATTCTATCTAATTTAAACTAAGGATTAAGTCACATTAAATCCTAATTTAAACTAAGATATTATCTTAATCTAACATGCAATTTATCTAAAAAGATGATCTAAATTTAAAATGAAACATGCCAATCTAACCTAATATGCTTAATGATTTTTTTGTGATTTTCTTTATGAAAATTCGAAATTAAAATTAATACATAATTAAATATGCAATCCAAATAACAAACTAACAACCTAATTGAATGCATTTTTTGTTTTTTTATATTTTTTTATTTTCGGAATAAAATCCCTATTCTAGATATGCAAGGTAACAAGAAATATTCCAAAGCAAACTGAATCCTAATTCAAATATTTTTGGATATTTTTTAGTGGTTTTCCAAAACAAGCAATTATCAAATAAACATTGTATTTAAACTAATCAGGACATTCAATCAAATAAAGGATTAAAATAATCGAAAAAATAACCTATTGTCTCACAGGTCAAATTAACGATTATCCTAACCCTAATTATCACGACAAAAAGTTCAAAATAACTAAAAATCTGATCCTAATTCTTACGGATCAAATTAATAATTATATTGATTAAACACTTAAAATACTATCAACAAACCCCAAAAAATAATATAATAAAAAAAATGATCCGACATCTTACGAATCAAATTAGTAATTACAATAATTATGGGGAAGACCCTGCGGATAATGCCTACAAAATTCATGACCTAAAAGTCACCTCACAATATTCAAACTTAAACAATAATAGCAAAACTAACTAAAAATAAAGTAAATAAATATAAAATAAGAAAAATAAAAATAAAAGAAAAATAAACAACCTAAGGAAAATGGAGGGGCAGCCAATTCGTTGACACTGGGCAGGGGGTTTAGGTTGCCGGCGTTCAGGGCTCCGGCGAGGTGAATCGCCGGTGCGGCTGGACGGCGATCGCTCAACTCGGCTCGGGCAGAGGCGGAGCAAGGCGAACAGGCGGTTGCTGTGGCGTGCGTCGCTCGGAGCGTGAGATGCGCTGGTCGGGCTGCTGGGGGAGGGGGGCGACGAGGCTGTGCAAGCCGCCGAATTTGATGGCATCGGGGAAGGTCCGCTAAGGTTGCGGGCTGCTGATCGACGACGACAGGGACCTGGGCTCCGGATCGCGAGCGAAGCAACGGCTTAGCGGCTGAGACGGCGTCGGGCCGTGGAGGTGTGCTCGCGGGTCGTCGGGTGGATGCGTCGGAGGCAAAGCGAGAGCTGCGCGGCAATCGCGACTGGCTTCGGGGTGGTGTCAGATCTGGGAATCGAGGCGGAGGCGGCGCCGGGGTGGCACGGATCTAGATCTGGCGGTGCCTGAGCTCGGATCTACCGGCGTCAGACGCCCGAGCGGTGAGATCGGGACAGCAGCGGTCGTCGAGCAGGGGTTGGTTGGTTGCAAAAGCGCAGCGGCACCAGGCTCCGAGCGGATGCGTAGGCCGAGGCCGAGGCGTCACGAGCCGTGGACGGCTCGATCAGTGCGGGTTGCAGGCGAGGCACTACGGAGCTCAGGGCAACGGCGTCACGCGCCGCGGCTACTGGCGTTGTGACGAGCGGCAGGCGCGGTGGACTTCGGCTATGGGGACGCTAAGGTGGAGGAGCAGGCAAGGATCGACGGTGGGCGCGGCGGGCTACTGGTCGGTGCTTGGGTCATCGTGGGTCGGCGCAATGATGGCTGGTGGAGACCAACGGTACGAGCACAGCGCAGGTGAAAGAAACTGGCGATTGGGGTAGCGAACGTGGGGAGAAGATGAACAGTAAATGTCCAATCACTTCCTCCTCTCTGCTGCTTTGGCTTTTTCCTTTCCCTATTCACTTTTTGTTTTCTTTTCTTTTCAGTCCTTTTTCCCCCTTTCAACGAAGAGAACCCTCGAAAAGCTACCCCCCCACCTTTCCTCTGTCGTACATTGTCTCCTTTTATAGACAAACATAATATGATCTTCGTAGAATATTTGGAAGATTACCCATAACCTCCGAATCACAAAATCCTCTTATTTTATGAATATTCTCCCCGATTTCATCATCTATCGATAAGATAAGATTACAATGCGATTTTCTTAATTTCCAAAAATCATCATAATATCACATCAAATCTTAATTTTTCGCAAGATAATCTATTAAAAATAACGACGGGCTTGGGTTAATTTCCTCTTTTCGTGGGCCTAGCCCAGCCTGCCGAATTAGAGCTCATAAATATTAATTCGAACCCATCCACCACCAGTCCTAAAAATAAAATAAAATAAATGCAAAACATGTAAATTAAAAATAAACGCACCTAAAAATTATATGCTATGCAATTATAATATTTTTTCTTAGGGGTTAAAAATTAAACCCCTAATTTTTATGCAATAAATTACTAAATGGGTCGCTAAAATTTAGGTGTCAACATGCATGCTTTCTTTTCCTTTTCTTAGAAATACAATTTAATGAAATCAAACATCCATGTATGATCACTTAGTTAGTATAATCAACTCGAAAAAGTAGAAAGGCATGCATGGATTGTAATATCCTGAAAATTCAGTTCTGATTTTGATTGGAGAAGTTAGGCCTTTCATCGACGCAATTTAGTGTTTTTCTCTGAGATGGCTACTCACGAGATAACTAGCCTATCGGGTGAAGCTGTTAAGGGATTTCAAACGCAATAGACTTGGAAATTCGACCAAGAATCGACTCATCGACCATGCTAGTCTACAAGGGTCATTACGGCATAGTTAAAAATTGATCATAGATCAGAGATAGGTCGGTTCGACTGAGACACATGGCTAAACGTGGATGATTCCACTAATTTGAAAAATTCTCGTCGATTGGCACTATACTGATTTTTCTGTCGTTTTGGCGCCCTGTGTCCGTATTTGAAACCTTGAGATTTTCACGACAATTGAGGGTCGCCGATGTGTCGAAGAGGTACGTGTGGCTTGAAGAAAATCAACCACGGGTCAATTGCACCAAAAATTCCTGAAAACTACCCGGTAAGTTAGGTCACGCTAAAATCATATCAGATTGAAATTAATCACGAATCTAAACTCGAATTTAGAAATTGAAAGTTCTGTCATCTCACGAGTTATTTTAGAAACGTCAACTCACATTTCGAGGAATTTTTGGCAAGTTCGGGATTTTTACGGAAAATCAATTTTGATGATTTAGAAAAACAAACGGAAATTCGGATTGGCCAAATTGAAGGGATTTTGGTCTCCTGTGTGAACTACTTGGTAAAAGAAAGTTGTGTGAGCTTTTTCTTCAACAAAATTGGACCTCAATCAAAGAGGTTTGTTCGGAAAATCGGATTCCAATAAAAATGAAACAGAATTCGGAATTGAGAGAAATTGCCCTTTTTGTTGCCCAAGACTTGTTATTTGGGGTAAATTTGGTGCAAAAAGCAAGTGAGGATCAAGTATTGTAGCGTATAGAGATTTTTGGGGCCAAATGGATTAAACAAGAGCAAGTGAGATCAAGAATTTTGGTTTTAGGAATTTCTTTTTATTTTCCTTCCCCTTTCTTTCTTTCTCTCTCTCACCATTTCGCACGTTTCCCCTTGGCCCCACCACCTGCCGACAGCCCCTACTTGGTCTTCATTTGCCTCATCTTCTTTGACTTTGCTTTTCATTCTTATCTCCCTCTCTCTCTCTCGCCCCGCCCCGCCCCCCCCCCGGCCAATTTTTCTTTGACCGACATCTATTTCTCTCTCTCAAGCCATTCTCCTCTGCATGTTTTCCCTCGGTTTACAGCCGCACATCTCCCTTCTTCATGCGCCAGCTTCGCCGAATCCCCATCCCCTTCTATCTTCGTTTCTCTTTCAATTTTTCTTCGAAGACGCCACATGTCCTCAACCAAATCCGCTGCTTTCCTTTCCATTTTTGTGCTGCAGCAGCCTCGAAGATCATCATCCTCTCTCCACATCCTCTGTCTCTCCACCGACTCCCTCCTCACGCTGCTGGCACCACCCAATTTCTCTGCAGCAGCTCACCGAACGGCCATTGTCCCTCCGTTTCGTTCCCTCCAGCTGCGAAGTTCACCGAGCAGCTTGCGCGTCAACCGCGTCTCTGCCGAGCTCCCACTGTTCAGCCGTGTGACGGCCCATCCCCTACGAAGAAGCAAGGCCAGCAGCGTTGGAGCCATAAGACCAGCCCATCCACGGGCTTTGCGGGGCCATTTTCAGGTCGTTCCGGGCCCCCGTCGGCACCACTGCTTTGGAGTTTATCGGCCGTTGTCGCGTCCCCATCGTTTTGGTCCAAGCGGATTGCAAATCAAGTGAGTTTAACTAACTAATTCTTACTTAGTAAGTTAATGACATTTAAGGACTGATTAGTTTAGACTAAATATAGATTAGATGGATAGTTAGATTAGTAATTATTATTGCATTTAGGTGGTTAGAATAGTGTAATTATAGCCTAAACAAGCTCTAGTATTTATCTAGAGTGGTTTGTAAATTTTCCGGGCCCGTCTCAGCTTTTAATTAGGCTTTACGGGCTTAAGTTCTATTTATTGGCATTTATTAATTATTTTCCGTAATCATTTAATTAATTTTTTTCCGAAAATTAGACCGGAATAGCCAGTGACCAAAATTTTATGCCGATTTCAGTGTTGTACTCTATTTATTTAATTGAGCTTTAATATGTGTAGATTTTGTATGATTTGTATTTTAGGAATTTATTCCTAAATTTATTAATTTCAGTAATTAATTAGAAAATCACCGTGCGTCGGTTTACAGTGCTAAAAATATGTTTATGGGTTATTGAAACTAGTGGAATTTTCAAAGGTGAAAATATTATATTTTAGCTAAGGCCAACTGTGTACCCACATACAAGTATTTTATCGAGAATAATAAAAATGACGAAATGGTTAAATGACAGGATGATATATTATATCAACCTACAAACTCTGGACTGGTAGCTTCTAGTGAGCATAATTAATATATCAGATTAGTAGATTTAGCAGCTTCTGGTGAACATAATTAATATATCAAATCAGTGGATCTGGCAACTTCTGATAAGCATATTTAGTGTTCTATAGTAGTATATGTGGCGGCTTCTGGCGAGCATATATATATAATATACTATCAGTTTATCTGGCAGTTTCTAGCGAGCATATATTCAGTATACTATATTGGTATATTTGGTAGCTTCTGGTAAGCTATATTATCTATTACTAGCTTAAAGTAAGCAGTCATGGATTATGATTAGACTTTATAGATAGTATTGATTGAGATGACCGAGGAATGGTTATGATAACATATAATTAACTGAGTCAATTGATCGATGGTTTGATCCGATTGATTGAATTGATTAGTTGAAGTGCTTGAATGGTTATTTGAATTATACTGACTTGCAGGAAGGAATTGAAACAAAAGTAAGTCCTCCGATCTATACTTGTGCTTAGGCAGCCCTTTGGGTATATTTTCTTCCTAGTCGGGGCTTAGGGGGTTGAACTTACTAAGACGTCATTTCTTTATATTGTGGGATAACATTTTCAGGTCTCCAGGGTGGAGAACTCAAAACTTGAGGCGGAAGGGTTAGGAGCGTGGAGGGCTCAGAAGTCCTTTTTTGAAGATAGACTTCCCGTACTTAAACCCGAGGCTTAGCCTCTGTTTGTAAACCATATTGTGACCCTACTTTTCTATCCCATCTTATTGTTGTCTGGGGATTAATTATTTGCTTCTGCGTGCGCATTAGATTGAATGGGTCGGTGACGTGTCTTTGGATGTCACTATTTAATCGACCAAGGAAGGATAAGCATGCGCTCAGAGGATCCGACGTGACATGGACACCTTAGGCAACATGATAAAACGTTAAGTACCAAAATGGAGCTAATAAAAATATTAGTGTAACTCAAGTCTCTGAACCTAGAATCTCTACTTGCATAGAAATCGAGGGATTACTCCTAACCCTCAATCAAGTTTTCTAGCCGGCCCCCAAAAGCAAGGCTAATGGCAACTCTAGTCCTTATTAGGTTGTCCTAAACAACTGGATAATATAATAAACCCATCGCAAGGGGTGTAGGTCTCAACAAGGCTCACCATGGTTTAGCATACACTCTGTGGAAAGTTTCTAGTGGATGAAATGATGCCATATATGGGGAGCAAATACTATTGGGAGAGCTACCATGGTAAAGATACCCCAAAATTCGATATCCACACCCGACCTCCTCCTTCAATGTGTGTCGCCCATGTGGGTATGGATCACGATACCTTATGTTGTCACGTGAGGTATGAGTTTGGGAGAGTTTGCAACCATGTACGAGAGAACTCAAAAGATTTCGTCCCAAAAAAGTGAGGTGATGATATCTTTTGAAACATGAATCGTAAGGGAACTCTCATGATCAAGTACTTCTAAACCTTCCCACCTTCTTGAGATTGCAAGGGGTTGGGTTGCGACATCCATTGATGGCAAGCTTGTCTTGCAATATAGGTCGTATCCATCCATCCCTCCTTCAATCCTCGAAACTTGATTGCAAAGTTGGAGACTGTACGTTGTAATTTGTGGTCTAAGGGGAGATGATGTTCCCGCCGATTCCCTCCAATTTATTTTCCAATTTTAACAAATTTTCTACCTTCTTTTTGGTAATTAATTCTTGTGAGAAAAGAAGCTAGAAACTTTGCTGATTGTGTGATTCTTGATTTGGACCGGTTAAGTCCCTTCCACTTTGGTGGATGTTTGGAACGAAAATGTGTTTACCATTTGGTTGAGGAGTTGTTGATTTTGGCTAATAATTGTGCCTTTTGACAAGTTAGCGGAGGATTTCGAAGAGAAGCTCAAGATCAATGTCTCTAGAGCCGGCTCAAATTTCTAGATAAGAATAGCATGATTTCCATAATTTTCATACGACTCTCATTTGAATGTTATCACTTTTTTATTCACTCACTTAAGTGCCACAAATTTAAAAAACCGATCACTTAAGTGCTATTAGACATTTGCCTTGCCACAAAATCCAACGTAGACACTGTTCATCCTATATGGCATCACTAATGCTGACATGAACAATTTTTAACTTTTTTTGTTTTTTATTTTGTTTTCATGTTTTTCTTTGCTCCTTTTTTTTTTTTTTTTTTTAAATGTCGGTGACCTGGCCTCATCCAAACTAGGTGAGGGTTGCCTCACACATAGCCAGCAAAACCGCCAAGACCCTGGGCAAGGACATCATGGTCTTGTTAGCCACGAACAATGACGCGAAGGCCCTCGCTAGATCTAGGCTAGGTACTTAGCAACCCCACCAACCATGGGTGAGGCCTTCAAGCTTGCTGGCAAGAGCCTTCCTAGTCGACAAGGGTCGTTGGTACAAAGGAAAAATAAAAAATAAAAATAAAAAAGCAAATGAAAGGAAAAGAAAATTCCAAAATAAATAATTTAAAATTTAAAAAAATTTAAAAAGTCGATTCAAAATGGAAAATTAAGTAAAAAATGTACATAGGATAATTTGTCTAAAATAACACTAAAATGATTGATTTTACTCCAATATGATATTTAAATAAGCGGAAAAAAAAGTCATAGTCCTCAAGTGAGGGTTATATGAAAGTTTTGGCACTCCTTTTGTTTTTATTTTGTCAAATATCAAAATCAAATATGCATAGCAAAAGCCATAGCTCAAGGAAGAAGACGAAGAAGGTGAAGATTTTGATTTCGAATTCAAATTCGCTTGCCTCGACTCGGGTGGTATGCCTGTCTAGGCCGACAACGTCTTGATAATGGTCAGATTCGCCCGATTTTTCCTCTCTTCAACCGCAACCTCGTCTTCATCGACTCTAAGTTCAACCCTTTGCTACCGCTGTCGATTCTCCGACCACCCATAAAGAAGCAGTTTGCAGAAGCAAGCATTGGTAGCTGGCGCAACAAACCACGAGGGACGTATTGTCGAGTAGATGGTCCAGATCGCGGAGAGGTCAACCTCGCCAGGGAGCTGCCGCAAGAGCAACTCAACTAGCCCTTGGTTTAGACAGTCCGGATCCGTTTTTCTTTTTCTTTTTAAATTCTTAAGTTTTTTTTTTTTTTTTTTTTTTTTTTGATGTGGCATTTTGGCACCACATTGACCCTAAGTGTCTTAAGAAAGTAATAAAGAAAAAAAATCACGTCACCACTTTTCAATAGTCAAATTAGATAGAATTAATTGAATGACTTGATTATACAAATTTAATAAGGACTTGATTGCATCTTTCAAAAATTTTGAGAGTCAATTATACTTTTGCAATAAGTTTTATGATTTGTGATGCATCTATTCCTATAATCACGTGAGTAACTCATATCGAAATGGACCAACTAAAAATCAAGTTACAAAATAGGTTTTTGATGGCTTTAAGCAACACAAGAACGAATCTTTAAAATTCTATATTGAAGCTTCTCTCACCCCCATCTTATTTATCCATTATTGATGCCTAAATTATTCAGCACACGTGAATGGAATCGTTTGCAAAACATTCACTTAGTTTTGTTGTCAATGAAGATAAGAATAATGTGGAAAAAGAGAATTGTGTAATTTTTATATATTGAAATATTTATTTTATGGAGAGTACATGAGCTTATTAGTAGACTTTATTAGATGACTTTCTAAAATTAACATATCAATTACGCATATACACAATCAAAGAGAGAAATGAGAATCTTCTAGACGTATGCAACATTATGAGGGATATGGGAAATCATGGAATATAATAATGTCTCTAACATCTCCCTCTTAGTAGAAGTCAACTTGATTTTGGATAGAAAGATTTGAAAAATGCCTGGGTGGATCGCCAAAAGCAGTTCAGTGTGCTGCAGAGAAAACTGGCCGATACTGACGTGTCTACTTACTTGACCATTGTGTGTTATCGTGGTTACTATGCAGGCTACACCGCAAAAGGCTATCGTGGTTGTTTGCAAATTACACGACAACTATATAGGCTGACGTGGCTATTGGATGAAACGGGCATGTTGAGGATCGATGCTGAAAGAGTGATGTTATTGGTTATTAACAAAGAAAATGAAATGAAATGAAATAAGAGGTGTGTCCAGGTGCGCATGCAAGTGCGCACCGAGTGTGGTGTGTGCGTAGTGCACCTTAGGCTTGTCTAATTCTAACACCAAGGTGAGAATTATGATGAAAGAAATAAATATATAATATTATGAACATTTCAAAATAAAGAGTGTAAGTTCTATATCTATAGGGCGAGAACACTATTAAACTAAAATACAATTAATTTAAATCACGATTAACTTAATCCATACTAGTAATCCCAATGTAATCTAAGAAACGAATTCAAAACCTCTGGGCATAAGTACCGGCTGACATGAATTGATGCCAGGGTCCGAACATCGATGGTTAGCTAACTTTTTTTTTTTTTTTGACAAGAAAAGTTATTATGCGTAAACGTTTAATTGAGTAATTTGACCCTAATGAATCCAACATGGAAGGGGGAGATGAGGGGTTCAAATCCCCACTTTCTCAGGGAGGGATGGGGTGGGGACGCGTAAGTTTCAGAAGTGGGTTTCGACTCCCACGCCCTACAAGAGGCAGGGCAAAAGTCTGAGAGTGAGTGTAGAGTAGGAATAGAGTAGGACTGACAAAAAAAAAAATAATAAAATAAAATAAAAAACTAAATTTCTCTGTTTGAGCGTAATGTTTGCATGCTAATTAAAAGAAAAGCCCATGTCACTTTAATGAAGAGGCCCAAAATGAAAGATCCATCAACCATTTTAGATCTAAAATAGAGTACGTAAAATTAATAAATAAATAAATAGAAAAAGGAAACATGCACATAATTTTGTTAATTTTTGAATCAATAGCTTCGAATATGTTATCGAGTTTTTTTTTTTACTCTCACTCTCAAACTTTTGTCATGCCTTCTTATAGAGCGTGGGAGTCGAAACTCACTCTTACATTACTTTTACTTTTGCTCAGCCTCCTTATAGACTAAAACTAATTCGTCGACTTTTGCTCCGCCTCCTTGTAGATTGAAACTAATTTGTCCCCACTTCAACCCCCTGAGAAGATGGGGATTCGAACCCCCACCTCCTCCTTCCAATATAGAAGGGTAGCCACTAGGGTAAACCCAATGGTTTATGCTATCAAGTTTAAATAATTTATTTTCAGACTCTTGTAGATGTGCCAGTAATTTTAGATTAAATATATTTTTATAATATTTATGGCCATTTCCATAATAAAAATCACAAGCTGATTTGGTGGGGAAAAAGAAAAGAACACCGACAAAAAGGATTTGAGGGCAATTAAGACAGAATGGTCGAGGGTGTGTACCGCCACCGTTCCGACTTTGCAATCTCTCTCTTCTCCAGTCTAAATTTTTTTTAATTGACTTTTTTAGTTTTTCTGTTTTCTTTGTTTTGGACAAAAATGTATTGTCAAATTCTTATTTGAAACAAAGTCTAATTTGAATTTTTTTGAGAAAATGATCTCGATGCAAACTTTTATTTGGAATTATTCCAAATATAGAGTGCCAAGAAAATAAGCATTGAAGAGCAAATTGATGCATAAACAAACATCAGGAGGAAAAATTTAATCCTTCATTAAAAAAATTTATTCATCGAAGCCATATTTGGTTGAAAGAAATAGGACAGATGTTGAACCACAATTCTGACTCCGTTGCTTTATCAAAATCAAACACGCTTTATATTATTATTTCTACACTATTTATCATGAAAATCAAATGCAAGTTAAACCATTAATTCTATTTTATCGATTGTCACATTGCATCCTTTCCCCGTTCTGTTCTCACCTCATTCTGTTCATTTATACCCCATTTCATCAGTGAATTCTTACGAAGAATGTGCCACTTAGAACAATGAATTTCACATGATTTTCATTATAAACAGTCCTAAATTTGTGATTTTCAGACAAGTCTTTGCAAGTTTAATTTGTACAATCAAGTCCTTCATGTTGCATAACTTTTCCAATCAAATCCCTCAAACACCAGTTCTATGAATTGGAGCTAACTTGTTTGTTGCACCCAAAAAGAGCCCACCGTGGGCCAATGTTAATAACTCAATTTGTACTATTCGTTTTGAGAAACCTCATTTCTCAAGGTCAGGTTGTAGTCTTCATCTTCCAGATTTTCATTCTTATGTGTTAGCTGATATTCCATGATCAGAAAGTGTTTTTCAATGTGAGCATCTTATCGGCTCTAACGGACATGCAACTCCAATTATTTGAATTTGGAGTTGGAGAGATTGTTAGCTATATGCCCTAAAGCAACCATGTAATAGTTATATGTTAATGATTATTTAATGAAAAATAAGTTTTCATTCATCATCCTATTTATATATGAATGAGTCCGTAAGATTAGCTATGATTGAACTTATTCTTAAGGTGTTAAAAATATGTATGACAAGTTTACAGTTATGCTGAATCTTTAAATAGTTCCCGATCGATAGATCATTGAGAGAATATTGATGATCCTATTGAGACTAGTGTGTTCTCAAGTTTCACCATTCAATATTGGAAACTTGAGGGGATGATAGTCACAAGTCATTGGGTATTATGATATCAGAATTAAAACATTAGTGCTTGTCTAGGATAAGTTCATTGAATGTGACATGCATAGAACGATTGGCAACATGGAAACTTTTAGCGAGGTCAATATGTGATCGTTCACGCTTTGGTCAGGTGTAAGATCCTCAGACCTGAGGCACAATACTGACTTGTATGTTACATAGCTATGGTTCACAAGAGCGCATATTGATGCTTTATCGAACCATCCCTATACTTGATGGTCATACTTTGTTCACACACGAAAGCATATGCATGCGCAATATGGAATCTGTCTTCTTATTATATATATATATATATATATATACAAGATTGGTGTCCTATGTGATCTAATCATGACATAATATCGAAATCCTCAATTGAGATTATAATAAAAAATGAATGGTTCATGTCTCGTAGAATACACGTCAATTAGATTTTGACATGTGATCAAATTGGTGGCTTGACCAATAATTCCATAGCCTTTGTTCAATTGGGACATGATGAGACAGAATGATCGAATTACATGGTCGTTAAAGCTGGCAGGTCATTATGTTCTTGAAACATTTCATACTGTTTGGATAGCTATAATATATTGCTAGATGTCATTTATGGTTTGCGGGAACATAAGATTGATCTAGACAATCAGTTCTCTTAGTTGTGCTAATATGTTAGTATAAGTTATGCTGTCATCTCAGTGATGAACCTAGAGGTATCACACATCATAACCAATTAGAATGACGTTTGAACAAGAGAGAGAATATTGCAAGTATGTTTGCAAGTTGAGCTAATTAGATTGAGTCAAGCTAGAAGATAAAAAATCTGACAAAGAGACTTCATAATTTACAAAGCTTGAAGTGGGCTTTAGACTTTATGGCCAAAAAAAAAAAATTGAAGCATATTTAGATTCAATGACCGAATTAATAATATCGTGAATTCAGAATTAATAGATACATTACTGATCTGAAGTGAGTCTAAAATCAATGGCATCATTAATGAACAGAAGTGAGTTTAGAATCAATAGCTAAATTAATAATTTGAAACGGTTTCAAACTTAATGGCTAAATTAAAGATCTGAAACGTTTTCAGATAGTCACATTAATGATCTAAACGTTTTCAAAATCAATGGGTAGTTTTTTTTTTTTTTTTTTTTTTGTCAATCCTACTCTATTCATACTCTACACTCACTCTCAGACTTTTGCCCTGTCTCGTGCAGGGCGTGAGAGTCGAAACCCACTCCTGAAACTTACGCATCCCCATCCCATCCCCCCTGAGAAGGTGGGGATTTGAACCCCTCACCTCCCCTTTCCATGTTGGAAGGGTGGCCACTGGGGCGAATCCCGGTGGTTCAATGGGTAGTTTAATGATATGAAACATTTTCAAATTTAAATGACCAATTAATGCTCTAAAACAATTTCAAATGTAACGGTTAAATTAAATATTTGTAATAGTTGCAAATTTAATACTCAGAATAAAGACTTGTAATGGTTATAAATAAATATCTAGAATAATGTTTTGTAACAATTATAGAGTTAATGTCCAAAATAGTGTTTGAAATGACATCAAAATTTACGTTTGTCAGTTTTTTCGGCCTAATTAATTCTAAAACGATTTTAAAGTTAATGAGCCGATTTAAATGTGATCTACACCGACTATAAAAGATAATACAGAAAGCAAATTGCGGGATGATCGATAATCAACAATTGACAATTAAGAGTGTAGATAGTGATTAACCAAATCATTTGCACATGAGACCAATTGCTTGCACAATTATAGTTGTGAGATTTCTCAATTTCTCTCTTCTGTTCAACGTAAGAATTGGTGGTATGTCTGAACTAGAGGTTTGACACTTGTGGGGCTAGATCTGAAGAATGTCAAAGCCTATAGTACGAAGAGATTAGACATTCCACATTTGAAGAACGTTAGAACCAGTATTACCAGAAGACATTAGACGTCCATGTGGTCAAAATTTCAAGAACGTCATAACAATTGTTAAGGTGTCAAATGTTCATGGTAAGAGTTTGAAGAATTTCATAACCATTACTATGAGGACATCGGACATTCGTGCTCAGAATCTGAAGAACATCAAAACCAAATTTGGAGCACTATACAAGGTTAATATGATTAGCCCCTTTATCTCTTCTATGTGTTTTTTTTTAAATGCACGACAATACTTTGGAAACATGTGTATAAGCGGTTTTACTTCCATTACGATCAAACTTTAATCTTAATTTACTTATACACATTTGCTTGTTTAGCAAAACAAACACCAAAAGGGCTTGATTGCACGCTAAAGAACTCAAAAAGACACATAGTTTAACGACTTTATAGGAAAGAAATGCAGAAGTTAAGGGATCAAAAATGGACTTTCGCCTAACTAAGCAGACTTGAACATTGCATCCCATATTTTTAACATAAAGAAAGAAAAATACAGATGTGCCAGAACTTTAGATGTCAGAACACTAGAGCATCCATTGGCATTGCTATGTATATATGTCATGACGAGAAATACAGCCATATAAAGGACACAAGCAGAAATATGACATTGGCTTTCCTAGAAACCAATGCAACCTCTCCCTTTTCTAACAGAGCATCAAGAGGGTTCATTGTTCTCCTGGTCATCGCAGCTCCTCGTTCGTCGAAGTTTGAACGAAAACGAAGGTGCGATCGCATGGACCGGCTTATCTGAGACCCGGATAAGATTGTAAGACCAAGCCCCGACAAGCGTCCCTGTCACCGGCCCAACCACATATACCCATAGTCCCTTGAAGTATGAACTGGCAAGTGCTGGTCCTATTGTCCTTGCTGGGTTCATAGATCCACCTGATATCGGTCTGCATATCACACCTTAGCCACACTTTCTTTTTTTCGAATTTTTTGGAGCATGTTCTCCCAGTAAAGTTGGATCATTTTACTTAATTTCCGTGTTAGAGAGAAAGCATAACACGGGCAGAATTCTATAAGTATTACAGGCAAGTAGAGGTGGATTACAATGTGAGCTAAACTTCAGCTATCGTCATGGCTAATTTATGTACTATGGTCAGCCAATTACAGTGCAAAATTTCATTTTTTGTGGTAAAAAATGCTGTTATCGTGTCCCTTCAATTTTTGGTATGGGTTTTTAGCACCTATAACAATGGTCAAGTAGCTAGGTTCCACAATCTTCCAGTGTTCAATTCAGTCTCTTAGTTATGGGATTGCATGTCCTATTATGCTGTAGAGACTGCCTATCTAAGACTAATTATTCTTTGTTCTGGTTTTAGCTAGCAATGCCTGTCTAGTATCTGTTGGTTGCTGCGAAAATGCGATTGATAGACTTGACTTTGCAGTATTGTTAGTGATATTGTTTCTTACCCTGCCAGTATCGATGTTATGCATACTGCAGAGCCAACTGCTATACCTGCGAGCTCTCCAATCTGCAAAGGAAATGGATTAATAAGAATAGCTCTATAGTTATTAATTTTCGCTCCAAATAAAGCAGTGTTGTGATACTTACAGCTTTGGTGTCAGTGGCCACAGCTGAAGTTACGAACATCATGGAAAACGTGACCACAATCTCCATGATCAAGGCTTGGGCGGCTGATCCGGAAGGTGAAGTGGTACCAACAAGTTTGATAGGATCCAGGAGTACGCGCAGCGAGAATGCAGCGGAGACTGCTCCTGTTAGTTGAGCAGCAGCATAAAGTGGGACCTGCAACACACATGAAAGTGCCAAACCGGTTGTGTGAGAAGCCAGCTCCTTTCTATTACTCGAAATTAAAATTGGATTTGTATTGGCTTTAAACTACAATTGGGCCAGCTTGTCTTCACGGCTTGTGGCATTCCACATGGGGATTCATTACTGATCATTTTCCGAATTCTCAAACAAAGAGTAACGTTCTGAATGATTTTTCTAGGGTGGATAGGTTCCCTGCCCAGAACATACCCAGTTAGAATTGGTTCATAGTTTGTGAAAACAGGAATAGATCCTATTATCCCTAGAATTGGATCGGATCAGACTGGCCGGTTATAGGGTCAACCCGAGAACAAGCTGGTGTTTTTTCTTTTTTGACATCACTTCAATTAAGAATCAACAAGAAGTAAATTTCCTCGCTCAAAGACAACCTGCTAAGGGGACAATCACTGAATGCTATTCAAAAAAACAATGGGCATTCAGCGCGGCTAAAATGAATTAAATCGGGTGCAGCATGTCGGAAAGATGGTGCTGACGCAGAGTACTGAGTTAGAGCCTAGATAACGAAGCTATGTCAAAACGGTATTCAAGAACACAGTCCTAAAGACAGCCATGGTCTTGGACTAATTCATATTTTGCCCATGTTCTTAGAACCAACATTAAGAACGGCCGAGCGAAGCTTCATCTTATAACTCCATTGGCGAAAGAAATTATCTCTCCGGACAGTTGTCAGGCCACCTTCTTCCCAAGGGAAAAACAAACCGAATTCAAACTACTGATGAATCACACTGTGTTTTCCAGTTTAAACGAGATAAGACAGAGAAAGCATGAGAACGGGAAAGAGAATCCACCAGTCCAGTTTGTATGTCCGGTTCTGTACAAAGAACTAGGAACCGAATTGGTTATTGCCGATTCCAAATTTTGAAACCAAGCACCAGCCAGAATCGGATTCGATCTGGTTCCAAGCTGAACTGGGAGAGACCAATGCTCATCCCTACTGTTATACGAAGTCCATCATGCCCTGAAATTTACCTAATGTTCTTCCCTGTACAAATCAAATTCTACCCATGTTAGTCTGTTTGTTGACTCTTTCACTCTTGACGTTTTACCTTTTGAATGTCTTGCGGTATTCGCAATTTGAAATTTTATCAAATGGGAAACATCAGAAGGCTTTTAGAATATATTATTTTGCAATAAATAATTATCAAACCGTATTTTTTTTTTAATAATATTCTGGAACTTACATAACTTTCTGACTTCTTCAACTCGTGTGAGAAAAATTGCCTCAGACAATAAAAGAGAAGGCACAATCTTACCTTTCCAATTTTTGATTGGAGAAGAATTTTCATCCATAAAGGAAAGCAATGCCTTTTACGCACCGAATAAACTGGGATGGAGGATCCCACGTTTTGTTTTTCTATTACTAAACTGGGATTTTCTCGAGAATCTTAGACCACTCAACCTATCCCAAGAGGCATGATAGGTTTCCTTTCCTATTTGCACTGGATGCTAAGTAGAGTAACCATGTTCTCATCCCTCTGGTGTATTCAGATAGAGTGATTGCAAAGAAGAAAACAGATTTTGGTATTTACCAGGAAAGAGGAAAGGAGAGAACGAATTGAGTTCATCATCAAGTGGGAGGGCTGATTAACATAGAAGAGAAATGGAAGATAATCAATCACCTCTTCAACTTATCTCACTCCTGAGAGGGTTTTTAAATCTCATTGAAAATCGACTAGGATAAGCCGGAAAAGCTGAGAAATGTGTGTCACCCCCTTCGCTTCTCTTTCGCCCTAATCGATTCCCTTCAGCCATGTACAACCAACCCCAAAAGGAGACTCGACGTCGTCAGATTGATTGACATTGCCAATTCCTCTCTCGATTAAAGAGGAAGGGGCCCAACCCATGAGGCCTCGTAGCTTTTTGGTCAGGAGAGTCGGGCCATGTACTGTGTCCTCTCCTACAATAATTTGTGTCGCACAGTGCAACTTGTTCTCTGCCACATAATATTAATTTCTTTTTCACCAATTATCTCAGTTTTGTTCCACAGTGACAGGAAAAAAAAACACCTCCATTCAATCCATAGATCAGCATCGGGCAAAACCCGACAGATGGGCGTCATCGTCCTTACTTTTCCCACATTTTCTATATGTTCGGAATACTTTTCCAACTTCAATTCCGGCTATTTTGAGCGGGAGACTAAATGATGACGGGATCTAAATCTAACATTAGAATTGGCAGGACCCGTACTTGCTATTTTGAGTGATGACCCGTGTCCGTGGCACCCGAACTTGGATTTCAACGGGCTGGAGTGTCGATCTCGAGACATGAGCTCGGGTCCCATGGCCTTAATTTGGGTTCCAAAGACCCCAGTGCTAGATTTAGTTCTCTAGTGGCTCAGACACGAGTCACGTGTCCGTGGCACCCAAACTTAGATTTCAATAGCCTAGAGCGTCGATCCCGAGATATAAGCTTGGGTCCCCATGGCCTTGATTTGGGTCCCAAAGACCCTGGGGCTAGACCTAGTACTGTAATGACTCATACGTGAGTCCTAATGTTTGAACCTAGTTCCGGATGCTATACTTAGTGTTTTTCCTTAATAGTATGTAACATTTCATATTCTTCCAATAACATATATCAAAAATTTACATCTCTCTATTTGCAAAAATAACTCGACACATAAAAAATCATATCCCTTGAAATAGAATTTCAACAAAGTTCATTTTCCATTGAACAAATGGAATCTTAATTTTTTTTTTTTAAAAATAGCAAATTTATAAACGTAATTTTTTTCAATTTCAGACGTGGCTAATTCTGCTGTACTTAATTCCTATTTCATGGCCACTTCAATCGGAGCATAGTAGTTTTAACATCCTAGGTCCCAGAGATAACGGTGAAGTCAATTCTCTAAATAGGAAGATTTGTAAAACTCACTCCCAAGTAAGAGAGAAAACTTGTGATGCAAATTTATATTTTGGCAACGTGCTTACGCAAACGGTCACTGCTTAATTGAATATTCCTTTTAAAGATTTAATGCAAATATTATGAGTTTTCACACCCTTTCTGAGCAGGGAAAGAAAAAGACCCTTCGGACCGAAAAGCACGAAAAAGCCTCACGGCATGAATCCACGAGTTTGAAATGCGTCCAAACTCAAGGAAAAGCAGAAGTAATTGTTTTCTTTGAATTAGGCAAAGGCCAAAGACTGTGACGATGAGAAAAATGCAACGCATGGGGATTACAGGAGAATGGACTTTGTCAAAAGCGTCTCCTTTTAAATAGTTTCCTTTACCTGGTTCCATGGGAAGTGTCGGACGGCGGCGAAAGCGAGGGTGACCGCGGGGTTCATGTGGGCCCCAGAGATGTGGCCCACCGCGTAGATCATGACGGTCACCACCAGCCCTCCCGCCACCGAGGCCCCCAGCCTCGACACTCTGTTCTCGTCGCTCGCGCTCAGTGCTGCCGATCCGCACGTCACGAACACCAGCAGATACGTCGCTATTATCTCGGCCACCACCTGCGGTACATACGTGTCCTCTGCAAGTTTCGTCAAGAGGGAAGTGTATCTCTAACTTCACAAGCAAACAGATATAGATTTTTGGGCAACGAGTGGCCACGAATCCAGACGGCATGGGAAAATCACAGAAAAGAAGCGGAGCAGGAGCAGGAGGAGGAGGAGGAGGAGGAGGAGGAGGAGGAGGAGGAAGATGGAGAATTTACCTTTCTGTGGAAACCAGGAGGGTAATGCTTCCCATACAATCTCTTCAAGGAAAGAACGCTTCGTTCAAGCGCCGACCTCGGGTTTTGAAAGGGGGGCAGCTCGTTACTCGGGATGTTGAGCTCAGGGTCTTGCGTTGTCGCCATTCTTGTGTCCGAGGAATGGCCAGACGAATTTAAGACGAGGGTCTTGTCGAGAAGAAGGAGAGTTGTCGGACGGAACTAAGTGACGCAGGCGCTGTAGCAGCGATGGCGCGATTATTGCAGGGTGCTTGTGAGTAATAAAATGTGACCATTTAGCTAGATATCTAGGCTATTTATAATGACCGTTGAGCCCGTCCTTTCTTGGAGCAGCCTCCTCTTTTTTCTCCGAATCTTTTGAGACACTTCTTGGTAGAGTTGAGTGGACGTGCCACTACTCTTTTAATTTATTTTTATTTTTTTTAAAAAGCATCTTTTACTTGTGTAAAAGCGACCAATATTGGTCAATATTATCACTAAAAAAAATGTTAATGTCATTAGAAAGGTCAATTAAAGTTCAAAGATAAAAAAAAAAAAACACTTGAAATATTGGCTTTGAGACTGATAACGAATCATTATACATTCATATGGCTCATCATTCTTTTCAATCAAATCAAGTTGCTCTAGAAAGACTCTCTAGTGAACTAAAATCAAGACAAGTGATATCGGCTATATATAATAACAGATGAAATAAAGACAAAATCAAATCAATATATGAATAATGATTTAGTAGATGAAAAAAACTACATTGTTCAGTCAAATCTCATAAATGAAGATGTGTAAGGACCTAAGAGATTACAATCTTAGATTGGATGAGTCAAAGCTAAATTTAAAATTTATACTAATTTAATAGTATCCGATTCAAATTTTACTTGACATAGCTCCAATCTTGGTTCTTCAGAAAACTCACATGAACATGTGAGACCTTACCTTAGTTCGTTTTTATGGATTAGAGTTCAATTTATTTATTCAAATAATGACAATTGAAAACCCCCAATTCTTCCTTGATTGCAAATTAGATTTTGAGAATAGCTGTGATGACCAATCTAATGCAAATTCTTAAGTAAGTGAAATTCATTGAAGTTCTCTTGAGCGACAACACCGATCAAGTGATTAAGGGTTGCTTTCTTCTACATTATTTATGTTTTATAATTTGTAATTAATTATTTTGAAAGCAACATAAGATGCCAAGTTGGCTAGCTAACAGATTAGTCAATCTCATTAGTATTTTCAGTTTTACTTTTTTAACATAATGATCGATCTGGGAAAAAAAAAACATATTGTTTAGCGTGCCGTTATCCTTTTCTTTTTAGCTTCCTTTGTAGAAGTAAACGAGGTATGTTTAACTTATAAAATTTATATTTAAATTCATCTACGAGTCCCCCCAGTTGCCATGAACTTGTAAAACAAATTTGTGGTGAGAAATGCACCGTTATTAATTGTAAATAACGTTACTGTTGTCTTAGCAAAATTCTTGGTGAGAGTAATGTAAATTTCATTAAATTACTTAAAGCAATTCTGTCTCTGGTGTAGTAGTTAGTATACTCGACCCGGCCGAGTGACTATCTCTTTAACAGGCGAAACAAAGACTTTATCGATGGAGTTTTTAAATACTGGAGTTAGGCGGATGTTGTTACGGTCCAAGTGCGTGTTAGGAGAGAAGTTTCTAAGTTCTGGAAAGTGAAAATGTAGGCGTATTAATCATTTTTCAGGTTTGGCAGGTACATCTTCGCCTTTTGCAATCTCGAAGATCGTACCAACCTCTGATATTTTAAGACAGTGGAAGGCTTGTTCAGCTTAACAATTATACAGACATTTCGAAGACCATGCCAACATCTGATATCCTTGGACATATAGAACAGAACCCCCAAACTCTTCCAAGCTTTCGCTATATGCCCCCCTCATTATAGGCACATGTTGAGCAGGTTGGAGTGAAATATGGTCATGAAAGATGGAACTTTTATCAAAAAATTGGGAGACCTGATCGCGGTGAGGGGAGGAGAAGGTCCCCCATCCACGATGGCTTCAGAGGGCACAAAAGTTTTGCTATGGACCATGGGGATAGGGCATATTAGAATAGCCATCAGTTATTAACAATATGTTGGTCGGTCCAGGGACTGTGGGGTTGAGGGACGAGAGAATAAAAAGGTTGGGGCTTAGAGAGACCCTTTTGGAGGGTTGCGGGTCACGAACTTGCGATGGGGAATATGGTCATTGGGCTATTAGGATTTTCTTCTTTTTTTTATTATCCTTTTTCTCCATTCAAGCTTTAAGAATTACTTCGCGGAGGGTTGCGGGTCACGAACTTGCGATGGGGAATATGGTCATTGGGCTATTAGGATTTTCTTCTTTTTTTCTCCTTTTTCTCCATTCAGGCTTTAAGAATTACTTAGTGGAGGGTTGCGGGTCACGAACTTGCGATGGGGAATATGGTCATTGGGGTATTAGGATTTTCTTCTTTTTTTTTCTCCTTTTTCTCCATTCAGGCTTTAAGAATTACTTAGTGATCCCAGCTCAGATATATTATTATTATTATTATTATTATTATTATTATTATTATTATTATTATTATTATTACTAATGGAGGAGTACAGGCATGGGGGAACATAAAACACCCTATAAACCCATGAAATAGTCAATTTGAGGCCTAATTTAGAACGGTTTTCATGCAATTCGTGGGATTCGACAGCTGATCTCCAGTTCCTAAACTGGAAATTCCCAATGCTCTAACCAACCATGCAGTAGGTAAAGTTTTTGAGCCTTTATTTGGGAGAATGCCACAACCCTCTCGAGGCAAACCACAAGGAATTATGATGGATTGCCAAGTGGGCGGTGAGTGCGAGGTGTCCCTCAGACTTTCATGGATTCTTCCAAACCTTTCAATCACAACTGGAAAGTGTTTTTTACTTTAGGAGCCACCACTAATCTTTCGAAGGCCGGTTAAGAGCCAAATAAAGTGCTGGAGGCCGCTTTACTTCCACAAACCAGATTTTAGGTGAGTGGACTTGGTTATGCTAATTGTTAAATTAGCATTAACTAAAACATCCTTTCAGTGCCTAAACTCATTTTAGTTCTCAAAATGTAAATCAAGGAGTCTTTCCAATTTTAATTCCCTTGCATATATTTCTTAACAAATGATAATACCATTTTTGATTTGTTTCACTTGAAGTCCTAGGTGTTGAGAAAACTCCTATCGGGTTTTGAAGTTGACAAAATTTTCCTTCTCTTATTCTTACTCTTACTCTAAAGGATACTAGACTTCTGCGTTATATTGTGGAATGCTGTCAAAATCTATTTTACTTCAGAAGTCTTTCCCACTCTGGCGAGATCCAGACTGAACTCAAGATAAGAACAGAGATATAATCAGACTTAGGATTATTGATCTTTTAACAAGGGTTCAATACGTGCAAGATTTATCCATATTATTTGGCTTTCTGGCGGAGAATCTCACTTAATTTTTCTAAATATATTGATGAAATCAATCACAGATTGATAAAATCAATTTGAAGACAAGTTTCTTTTTGGGAAGCGTCTACTTATAGAAACCTAGATTCTCATTGTATGGATGACTAGAATCATCGGATTTTCACCTCAATCTTCAAATGGCTACAAGTTTTCCTTAGTTGATTTTTTTTTTTCAATGGGTTGATTGGAATGGACCAAATGACCTCATTAAATACTCATCTATGCCTTTCTAACCATTGGCACTCTCCAGAGGAATTGTGAGAATTAAAATTCCAAAGTTTGAGGCATTTCCAATCACTTGTTCTTCATCGATAATGCTTACAAATTGTATTCAAGAGAGAAAAACACAAAAGGAGTGACTTAGTGAGAGAAAAAGAAACTCTTCACTAAGTGATTGTACTCAAATCATTGTATTTCTCTGTTGATTCCTTAGTGAAATTTAGCCAGAAGGCTGTCAAGTGGGAAAGTGGATATAGGCTTGATCTAAGCTGAACCACTATAAATCTCGTGTCTAATTTTTTCTTCCATTAACTCTATTTATTTGTTTGTTGCAATATTTTTCTGAGTTCTGCTAATTTCTAAAACATCTTATTTGAGTGTAAATTTATATCAAAAGTTCGGTGTCAGTTAGACCTTGTTTGAAGAAAATCACTTTTACTACTTTTATTATCTTAATTTGTTTTTACACCTAATCACCCTCTCTCTAGGTGGTAATACTAGCACTTTCAATTGATATTAGAGTTGAGATGCTTATCTTATTGAAGTGCTTTTACTTCTAAGCTAAAGTGTTCACACATTTTCAACATAGGATGGGAGTGGTTGCAAATGTTCGTGGTGAAGGAGCAAGTATTTTCCGCTCTAAGGATCATAAGAAGACCTACTCAAATTTGTTGAAGCGAGGGGTTATGAATCCAAGAAGTGTTGATTTTGATTTTCTTGATTCGGTGAATGTAAATCTAAGGGAGAAGTTTGCACTCCTTCAATTGGAACGATTTTTCTTTGAGACAACAGTTGCATATCCAGCACTCACAGCATACTTCTATTCAAATCTATTATTTTTGGATGCGAATAGATTTTCCTTTATAGTTAGGGATAATGAATTTGTGGTCGAGGTAGACACCTTAGTTTATGTGTTTGGGGGTGGAAAGAGAGTGTTTCCAATCAATCAGTGTATCAGTTGCTCATGCTACACTGGAACTTGTACGAGACAGGTTTGTTGAAGGAAAAATTTCCTACACAAGGATGAATGCTTCCAATATCTTGCTTCATAAGATCGTGATCAATTGTATCCGGCCCAAGTCTACGTCAAAGACTGATGTTTCTCGTTCAGAAGCAAAGCTGATGTACGCCATCAAAATTGGCTACAAGTTCTCTCTGCCTCATACTATCCTCATGCACATGTATAGGACAATGGTGAAGGACAAATGACAACTCTTTTACTCTAGTCTTATCACAAGACTCTTCAGACACTTCGACATTCATATTCCTGCTCATTTGTGTATGCAAAGCATTGCTCCAATTGTGATTGGATTGAAGATGGTCACTAAGATGCGTTTGAAGGAGCTCAGCAAGGCTTTAGAGACCATGAAGGAGAAGTCTCTTGTCAAGGCAAAGCAAGACTTTGCAACAATAAAGTGGAAAGGCAAGGAACCAATGACTAAACCTATCAAGAAGAGGCCTATCAAGAAGAGGAGAGCACTCATCTTAGAGGATGAATATGAAGATGATGACATTACTCTCTCCGCCTTTGCCTTAAAGAATTTACAGAGTTTTGTTAGCTTTCAAAAGGGAAGAGAGACAGCAGAAGAAGAAGAGATGAGAACAGAGGAAGAAGAAGGAAGAACAGAGAAAGGAAGAAGAGAAGAAGAAGAAGAAGAAGAGGGTCAAGAGGACTCTTTTGAACCAACCTTGGCTACTACTGGAGAAAGAGGAAAAGGGACACATCACTCAAATGTTGAAGCTGAAGCAGAAAAGGAAGAAGAATTATTTTCTCCACCTGAAGGCACACAAACAGGGGGAGCTACTGAAAAACAATGTATTTCTTCGCCTCCTCTGGTATCTCCTACTAGTGATGTTAGTCAATTTGCAGTAGATCCAGAGGATGTGTATGCCTCTCTTTACCCTGAAGCAAACATTGAGGCATCCGCTCCTAATCATGATGGACAAACTGCTGAAGAACTCTCCAATCTCAAGACTCATGCAACTGACTCAGCTAGACCCAGTGCTGCACTAGAACAAACAGCAAACTTTTTAAGATTGCTGGTTATCCTATTGGATATAAGGAGACAACAATATGGCCTGGATTTTGAGATAAAGGATCTAAAGAAAGCTTTCTTGACCAATTCAGTTTCTCTACAAGAATAGCTACTCGCCCTAAAAATTCAAGTGCAAGATACTGTGAAGGCTGAACATTTACAGCAACTGAAGGAAACTCTTGGAAAGCTACCACAAAGGCTACTAGAAGGTGTCATTAAAATTGAAGGGCTAGATAAAAGAAGGACAACTAGAAGAAAACTAGCTGAAGGGCCAACTACAAGAAGGCCATCTAAAAGACGTCCAGTTGAAGAATTGGCTAAAAAAGCCTCTACTATAGCTGAAGTTCCAAATGTAGTTAAAGCTAAACGGCTAGCTAAAGGGGCAAAAGAAGGGCTCAAGAAATCATTGGCGAGAAGAAAAGTCAACAAATCATAGGTTACTAAAAGTGATGCTTCCCTTCGAACAAGAGGAGCTATTAGGAAGAGATTAAGACAATATGGTCATAACTTTTATACAGATGAGCGTATTGGAATAGTCATTCTTAAAGTAAGCTTTATTGGTCGTATTTATTTTAATTTATGGTCCAAACTTTTGCTGACAATTTAGTTGTCTTTTTGTAGTTTGGGAGAAGTTTGGAGGTTTTTATCTCTCAAGGCCTAACTCAAGAATCAACAGTTGCGCCAACTAAGCAAAAAACATCGGTTGCGCCAACAAGAAAGAACAAGAACCCAATTGCAGCTCCATTCGAATTAGGATATCATGAGATAGATGCAGCTCTATCTAAATCAATGTATCCTAAGATAGTTGAAGAAAAAGTTGCACATCTAACTAGAAAAAGTTCAAAAGGATTATAAATCAAATGAAAGGTCCACTAAAAGAAGCACAAACAAGGGGGTGTGCATATTAATTGATGAGATGGGATGGGATAAGGTTTGTAGGGCTAAAGAGTTAGTTTTGTTTATAACTTGAAATGGATAGGTTTTTTTTTTTTTTTTTTTTTTTTTTTTAAGTTTGTCATTGAGTTTGTGAAACTTAATTTCAATAAATGGAATGATCTTAGTGCTTCTCTTTTTTTTTTTTTTTTTTTTTTTTCACTTTTTTCACTTTTTATATTATGCTTTTAGTTGTTGCTTTCGTGGTTGGTGGCTAATAGTGGTTTTGGTTGTTCATGTTGTAATGGTGGATGGTGGTTATGTTGGTGGTTGTGGCTATTAGTGGTGGGTCTATGGTGGTGGTTGAGGGGCTCATGAACACCTGATGCAAGTGTGCAGTGTGCACATCTTGCACCAGGTGGTGCTGGTACAAGTTAGTGCAAGGCTTACACCAGCACCTTTTACAGCAATACATTACCAGCATAATGGTGGCTTGAGGTGGTGGTTGGTGGTGCTTAGTAGTGGCTGGTAGTTAGAGGGCTCATAATGGTACTGGTTGGTGGTGGCGGGGGCTCATGCAACATCTAGTACAAGTGTAGAGTGTACACATCTATATTAGATGGTGCTGATGCAAGCTAGTGCAAGACTTGCACCAACACCTTCTACAACAGCACACTACTAGCATAGTGATAGCTAATGGTGCTTGGTGATGGATGGTGGTTAAAAGGCTCGTAATGGTGTTGGTTAGTGGTGATGGGGGGATCGTGCAGCACTTGGTGCAAGTATATAGTGTGTACATCTTGCATCGGGTGGTACTAGTGTAAGCTAATGCAAAGCTTACATCAGCACCTTCTACAGTAGCGCACCACCAGTCACTATTTGGTTAGTGGTGGCTCGAGGTGGTTGCTAGTGGTGTCTAGTAGTGGTTAGTGGTGGTGTCTGCTGGCCAACGATAGTTGGTAATGATTGAGGGCTCATACATCACCCGATGCAAGTATACACTAGGTAATGCATGTGCAATTGCACCAGCACCTTCTGCAGAAGCACACAATCAACACGGTAGTGGCTGGTGGTGGTTCAAGGTGGTGCCTAGTGGTGGTGGCTAGTTGTGGTAGTTAGTAGTGGTTGATGGCTAGTGCAATTTTTAGGAAAAAATTACAAAAATTGGTACTTAATTGATCATATTGTAAAAAACTTGACATGTAAGTGTTCACTTTTAACCAATAGTGGCACTTATGTGATCACTTTTGATAATAAGTTGACACTTAATTGATCATTTTCTAATCACAACTAGCACTTAAATGTATTACTAAACACAACTTATGGTACTCGAGTAATCACTCATATTGTCCTATTTATATGCTGATTTATAAAAAACTAGAGAAGTATAACTCATTCAATTCAATGTTTGCTGATTTACATTCAATTCAAGCAAAGAAGTCACCACAACACATTGACCCAATACACATCATTGCTGGTTTATATTCAAGAGCAAGCAAAAACAAAGAACAAGCAGCATTCCATTCAATCATTCCCTTTTCTTGAGCTTCCAAAAAGCACAAGAAGTAAACCACAATATATATGTTAGCATAAACAATAACAAAGCCACAACGATATTGTGGACAACACATACAAAAAAAAAAAAATAGCCTACATTTGACACAAAACAATTTATTTATCCACTCATTTTCAGCTATGGCAACCTTAGAAACTTTTTCTCATATTCAAGTGCTTTACATTTCATCATTGAATAGGATAAACAATAAAACAACACTATAGTAAACACTTGGTAATACTTGCATTCAATTTTCATCCTTAAAACTTTATTCTTCAAATGGTTAACTGAAGACACTTTAGCCTGCATTGAATCAACATTGTCCAAGCCGTCCATTAATGTAGATAGAGGTTGGTGTCATCCATCAAGTAGGTCTAATATCATCTATGTGGCTTAATGAGAGCACTTCGTATTGACCCATTTAAAGTATTTGCACTTCGACCCTTCTCTATATCGAGTGCATCCATAGAATCTTCTCCTAATATTCATTTGAGTCCATGATGTTCTTCTTGAACTCAATAACCCACAATAACATAAACACCCGCCTTCTCCCTCGCTTTGGTGAGAGGAATTTGAACCGCTACTAAAAGTTCTATTCTCCATTTCCAATATTCGATAGTGGAATTTGGGGCAAATCAAAATTAGGGTTCAAGATTAGAGTTTGGGCACTTCAATGGAGATTTTGGGCTATTTAAGGTTTTAGGTTTGGGGCAATTGGGGAAGACAACATCATTTTGGCTGATTTAGGGCTTTTATTTTGGCCAACTATGCAAACCGCATTGTTTTGGGTGATCTAAGTTGAGTCAACTCTCCGACAAGCCATGTAAGCAAGCTATATTAACAAAAAATTGCCATATAGGATTTCTAGCCACTGTCGCCGAACTTGACACTTAGGTGTCTCAATTAAAAAGAAAATGGCATTTAAGTGTACATTTTGTAACTTTTGGCACTTAAGTGTCCCTCGAGCCAAGTTTTAGCACTTACGCTATACTTTTGCCATAAATTTCAAAGTCCAAAGTGATGTTGGACTGTGACCGTGAAAAGTGGAATTAAAAAGTGTGAACTTATTGTGAAATTGAAGGTACGGAAATTCCCATTGGATTCAACAAAAGTCTTCACATTGATATATGTGTTTCCATGGGTCAATGGTTTTGTCTTTATACAAGTTAATGTGCAGAGTAAAACTTCACGGAGAGTTTCCTGGCATTGCCCTTGTCATGAGCTCCTCTAACGGTGAATCACTTAGGGTTTGGCTAATAGATTACTAAGTCTAGACTTAACTCAGTCCCAAACTATATCAATTTGTAACTTAACTTAAGTTCTTGACATATAAATCATTTTCATTGAGGAGTCACCACTAATCAATTCTTTTATCAATTGATTAGATATCCAAGTAAAGTGTAGGATAATTACTTTACTTTTATGAAATAGAGATTTATGAGTTTAGGGAGTTGATTATGCTAGATTAATATAACGACCTTTCAAAATCATTTATTTTATTTCTAAAAATATTTAGGCAGGCAACTTGGATTGATTTTAACCTAGACATTAGTGTCACGATCGATCGAAGGAGATGACATGTCATAGAGGTTTCCATACAAAGGACCACGACTAATCCATGAACGAACAACACTTATCTTATCTCTCAAAGTCATAGGGTTTTCTTAAGTATTCTAGAATATTATTGGGGGTGGGCAATACGGTAACTATATACGGTTGTAATGCGAGTAGTTGGGTAGATGGGGAGATGTAACCTCCATTATTAGATTAAAAGGAGATTTACAATTACACTTAGCCATGTACTTGTATATATAAAGGCCTCATTCCCTCCATTTGTATCTCATTCACTAGTGAAATACATTCCAAAACTTCTCTCTCTAAGATCCTTGTGAGTCAAATGGGTAGGGCTAACTTGGGAAGAAATTCCTAATGCCATATTGGTTAGAGAATGCTAGATTGATCAACTCATGACACTATTATGCAAGGAATGACCATGGAGGTGTGTAACCATTAAAATAACATTTGATTAACAAAGCAAGTAAATGAATTGCAAGAAAGAAAAGCAAATAAACACACCAAAGCAATCTAATATTTTTGGGGTTTTCTTTTATCTTAAACTTTAGACTAAGCTATGTGATTTTAATTAAATGCACCTAATATGCAAACTATATATAACATGCATATGATATTTTTGGTGTTTTCATTAAAATTTGAAATTAATTTATAACATGAATAAACTATCTAAAATAAATAGTTATCTAGTCTAGATTAGGGATTGATATAAATTATAACCTATTATAATTTAAAACATGCAAGGCTATCTAAATTATTCTAATCTTAAGGCTTAAAAATCAAAATATCAATTTTAAACCTACACAAAAAATAATTCTATCTAAAGGCTCAAAGATCATGTATGGTTGCGAATCAGGAAAGTTATCCTAATTGAGATATGCCTAAATCAATAAGTACAAATTAGGCAATGAAAGATTCAAATCAAATTCTGATAAGAATTGTCACCTAAATTGGAGATAACATTGCCAAATTCGAATGAACGATCAACAACTCATGATGTTGGCTAGTAGAGGGGTGCTCACGTACGATGGCTGATGATGGAGTTCAACCAAGGAACGATAAAGATGGACTCACGGGGCACAATGGTGGCAAGGCTGGTCGTGGTTACTCGAGGCTGGTTGGTCATAGCTCAGTAGAGACTTGTGCACTGGTGGTGCTCCACGAGTGACTAGCCATGGGATTCAGCTTAGTGATATCAAGCAAGGCAGCAAAGCGGTTACGGTGAGGATCTCGGCTCACGGTTCAACAAGGAAAGAAGCATCATTGGTCAGAGGCGACTTCACAGCAGGGGCAATCTCCACGACTCAACGGGGCATGAACCAGAAGCAGCCTTTCGTCAAGGAAACAACGGCAACCTCGTTGGAGCAACTTTGGCTGGGAAGCACGGCAACAGGCTTCCTTGAGATCATAAAGTTAAAGCTTTGTCGTGGGGCTCGGCAAAGCAATAAGTGGCTCATCGGGCTACTTCATCTTGGCTGGTGAGGGAGACTATCACAAGCAAGAAGCAGCAGTGGTCATGGCGATGCTATTGCCCACAATGCAGCTCAGTAGAGTGTTAACCTAGGTTTAATTACTATTGTGCGCTTAATTTTGGTCTTATAACTTGATGTGCTCTAGTAACCTAAGGCCATTCCCTAATTAGAATTTTTATGGATTGAATTAAGCTTAAATTAGGCAATTAAGGCCCTCTCCTTAGCGAATTTCGGCCGCCACTCCTCACATAAGCTGGCCGAATTAGGGACCCTCTTCGCGGGCTTAGTCTATACAATTTAAGCTCAAAACCATCCACCGTTGGTTCGATGAAATGCAATTAATTGAAATATGCCACTAATGACTATAAGCTATTTAATAATTAATTTTGCCAGGAGCCAAGTCGATCCCCAATTTACTATGCAATGAATTACTAAATGAGATGCCAAAATTTTTGTGTTGACATCACTTGCGTCAAGAAGCTTTGCTAATTGCATACCGGTGAAGATCCACAAGTGTTTCATATCCAATAGAAAATCTTATAATAAAATTTCTAAATTTCTCTATAAGATTGACAAATTATTTTGTAAGAAATTGTGTAAACTAAACATTGTGTGGGTTAAAAGGTATAATAATTGAGCATAGAGCGAAATACTAAGAATGTGTGAGTGATTCAAGTGTAATCATAATCTTTTTTTCTATCGCTCAATTTATAATGGAATCATATGCTATTTTCCTCATGAACATAGGTCATATTGATTGAATCATATAAATCTGTTCTTAGATTTTTTTTGTTTTCTTGTTCTATTTATTTTATTGTTCAATTACTCCTTTCCACAATGTTGCAACCTAAACTTTGTCATGCGGGCAGAAACACATATGAAAGCCATGATTCCATTCATTTCATGAAATGTCTTTTGAGAGAGTGAGTTTCGTACACATGAGGCGACTACAATGCACAAGGCCTCCTAACCTGGATGTGACCCATATGGGTCTTTGCTCGATAAAGGAAGAACAGAAAGCTTGGTAGCCTAGTCGTGGCCACATTGAGGGGCCACATTTCTTTGCTAGCCTAGTCGTGGAGTCCAATCTTTAATTTACAAATAGTTAGGCTCCAGTTATTTCATAAAAATAAATAATTTAAAAAATAATTTAAAAAAATGATCGCTTATATCATTTGAAATAACTAGTCAATAAAAAATATTTTCACTATTGATAATAATTATGTCTAAATATTTTTGTGGATGATAAGAAAAGATTCGCACATTAATTTTTCTAAGAAATATAAGTGATCACTTTTAGGAATATATTTTTCATTCATTTTATATGAAACAAAAAACTTCTTTATAGGAAAATAGGGTCAACTATGTTCTGACATACATCACACGCCTAACTTAGAGTTTTAGAAAGAAAATTAATTGATGGAACACATGAAATGATTAATTCAAGAAAAAAAATTACCCCACTAATTGCGTTCAAAATATATAGCTATAATGTGTGTTTTGTATAGAAGGAACCCTAGAGTTCTCTTGAGCATATTAGATTGAATAACACTCAATGGAAAGAAGATGGAGCGACAAGAAATGTCATACAATTCCGAAAGTTCATATGTTTTATTCGGTTCACTTTTCTAAATCACCGTTAACTATTTGTTCTTACCTAGCAAAATGAACATGATACCATTTAGACTTGGGGTTTGTTCCTACGGTACTTGTTCCGCTCCCAGATTTGTGCGGTTATATACTAACAATCTGATATCGCCCGTCCTAAATATATGAATTAGAATTCTTGTACGGGTTTGACCTCCCCGGCCCCCCTCTCTCTCTCTCTCTCTCTCTCACATCTTGTCTAATGAGCTTCTCTTCCCTCGCCCACCAGTAAAACAAAAGAAAACAAAAGGGCATAGTTTAAAGTGGAGAATGCAGAGAATCAGCAAGGGTTTTCCTCCATCAGCATTCCCCTTACCCTCAATGTGCACCAGATTCACCGGTTGAATGGGGACGATGATGCTGGCAAAATCACTTTCTTCTGGACTTTCTTCGTTGGACTCTCTCTCTCTCTCTCTGTGAGTGTGTGGATACTGAGAAAATATATATATTTGTCAGTCGAATCATTGCAAAATGTGGTCTCATCTGTGAGGGATACGTCTCACCGGGAATTTGAATTTTTGGTTGCAACTTGACGAGCGAATCTTCTTTTTCTATCCTCGAATTGCCAAAAATCTTCGAATTTGCCACGCTCAGATTCGCAACAATAGCCGCCTAGAACTTGGCCATAGTAATGTTTTTCTTCATTTGGATATTTAGAAGGATAATTGTCTTTCTTTTCCATCAAAATTGACATGTCATGACTCAAAAAGCTAGAAACATCACCGTAAAGTAGTATGATTATTACTTGGTGCAATCATCTCACGACGCTGATAAATTCACACCCAAGCAACAAACAAATCCATCCTTAAAAGTCGATAAATGCATCTCTATATATTATTAGCTACGGGTCACCAATCGACGATTTGTCTTTGACTTGACCAATAATGTGAAACTAGAAAATTAAAGAATTGTCATCGCATAACATGTCATACAACTTGATTAATATCTCTCTATTGTAAAACCAACTCCATATTGAAGTAATTGTAACATATTTTGGCGGTGCAAAAGAAAATTCACGCAATCAACAAAAAATCCGAATCAAACCGAAAGTTTTAGGTCTTTCTAGATTGATTTCCTATCAGATAGTAAAAGAACGGGTTCGGTTTGGTTTTTGATCCAAAAAACATTACTAGTATGGCTGACAGAAATTAAACCCAATAATTTGGCATCCCCCACTTTGCTCAGCTCTCTCCCTTCGAGCCTCTTTCTAATCCTGTTACGAACTGACAGGGAAGCACCTCTCCTTCTTGCCAAGTACTTGCGAGGCGGAACCGTACTATCTCCGTCGTTGCCGTATTCGTCACTCTCATCTCTTCCAAGATGATCGGCATGGTCTCGTTTCAGAATATTCTTCGACCATTCTGATATGTTGACCAGCAATGAGGCCATTGCCTTCAGTTTCTGGTGTTAGGGAAATCCCTTATGATGTTTTGAAGATGACAAAATAAATCAAAGTCTATTAACATGTTTATTGGTTGAGTAATAGACTATGCAGATGATAGAACACGTAAATGATATTATCAAAGTCTATACTTGAAAGAACTAGAAGACTGAACGTAACACATGTCCAAAGTATATTTTGAAGATTTCCAGACTTTTGTGTCAAAGTCTGAAGACTGCCAGACTTTAATGTCAAAGTCTATTCTACATCAGAAGTCTGCTCATTCTGACAAATTCCAGACTAAACGTGAATGAAGAACCAAAAGACAGACTCTATGCTGAAGCTAAACTTATTCAAACTGTGTCCAGGCCTTAAAGTTAAATCTGTTCAAAAGCAGAATATGCTCAGACTCAGATTGTAAAGTCTATTGCTCTAAGACTACATCTAAATTCAACAAAACGTAACACAAGCCCCAAACATACAACGGCTAGTGATCTGGTTTGAATTCTACATCAAGATTGATTTGATTGACTCGATCTAATTGATTGACAATTAGATGTTGAGGACAAGAACTTTATATACGAAGAAGCTCTACTTATGGAAACCAAGATTTTGTTTGTATGAGCGATTGGAATCAATTTGGGATTATACATTTATCACTCAACGGCTACCAAATCTTCTGGATACAAATCTATTTAATGGGTAGATTGGAAGACGATCCTCAAGATACTATCCAATGACTAGTTTGGAAGTGGAAGAGTATTTAAGGGGATGAAGGACCGATGAGCAAGAAAAAGAGACGGAGCGTAGAATTTATAATTCCAAAGTCTGAGCGATCTTCGATCATACACTTATCTCTTGTGAGTTTAAACCTTTGTGATCGTGAGAGAAATACCAAAAGAGTGACTTAGTGAGATAATGTGATATACTACTAAGTATTTGCACTCAAAGTCGTAATCTCTTGTTGATTGCATAGTGGACTCCAGCTAAGAAGGCTGTTAGCGTGGGAGAGTGGACGTAAGCTTGGATTAAGCCGAACCACTATAAACCTCGTGTTCTTATTCTCTTCCTTGAATCTCTTTATTTTTTTTGTACTTCTATTTAACTGCTAAAGTCTGATCTCGCTCAAAATCTGCTGCTCTTCAAACTCAGTTTCAAAAGTCTGTTGTTATTTAGACTCAGGTTAAAAGTAAAGGTTTTCACTACATTTTGCAGAATTTGTTTTTATACCTATTCACCCCCCTCTAGGTGTTCATACTAGCACTTTCAATTGGTGTCAGGGCCAAGTGCTCAGTTTATAAAAGTGTTCTTACTTTTGAGCTAAAAATCTTCTATGGTTAGTATCTTGGCACCAGAACTTATGGAAGGGCAAAGCAAGACTAGGCCACCATATTTTGATGGAAAGGAATATAATGTGTGGAAGAACAAAATAAAAGCATTCCTAAGATCCAGAGATCCCTTACAACGAGATGTTGTGGAAAAAGGAATCAATCCCACTGCTGCATCTACATCAAATAAGAATGGCAAAGACAAAGAAACCAAACCCCCTACTCCTATGTCTCGGACGAAGATGTCCAAAAGAGAAGCGCTTGATGCAAAAGTCATTTATTATTTATATTGCGCCTTGTCTCCTGCTGTATATAACAGAATCTCTTCATGTGAAACAGTAAAAGAAGTTTAGAATAGACTTCATGTTACATATGAAGGGACCAATCGTGTAAAAGAGACAAAAGTAAACTTCCTGCTCGGCAAATATGAATCCTTCAAGATGAAGCAAGGAGAGTCGATTGGAAATATGTTCAACCGTTTTACAGAAATTGTAAATGGTTTAGCATATCAAGGTCAGCCAATTTCTTCCCCAATGAAGGTCAACAAACTTTTGCGAGGTCTCTCAAAAGATTGGAACTATGTCAAAACCTCAATCCGGGAGACTCAGAGGATTATGCCACTCTTCGTTGATGAATTGATCGGCACTCTTCAATCCTATGAAGTGGAAGAAATCAATGATGAAGATCCCGAAGGTAAGAAGTCAATTGCTTTAATATCTAACGCTAATTCTGATGATACAGACTCAGAAAATGACATGAATGACAAAGAACTTGCTTTTATGATCAAGAAATTCAAAAAGCTGAGTAGAAAATGAAGGAAATTCAATGGATTAAGACAATATAAGCAGAATGGGCATAAAAGAACAATGAAAGAAGATGATGAGCAAGGAAATATATGCTTGATGGCATATTCAAACTCAAACTCGAATTCGGAATCAGAGTCTGACTCAGACACAAACTCATAATTAAAATCTGACTCCGACATAGACTCAGAATCCAATGAGGAAATCGAGATAAGCCATTCAAAAATTCCCATCAAAGTTCTCAAGTATATAAATGAGCTCTGCTTAAATCTCAAATCTTCTCTAAAAAAAATCTCCGAACTTAAAAAGAGGAATTCCCGGCTAAGGCAACATGATCTTTCTTGAAAGAAAAGTTTGAAATTTTGCAAAAAGATTTTCTACAAACAAAAGAAAGTCGAGATTTACTTGTCAAAGAAAATGATTCTTTAAAAAATGAATTTTCAAATATTTCAACAAAATTTTCAAATGGTTCAAAAATATTAGAGTATATTCTTTCCATACAAGTACCTTACTATAATAAGTTGGGACTTGGTTTCAATAAGGAAAGTGATTCTCTAATAGATTTTTCTAAAGTCAATGAGAGACTTAGATAAAGACCTCCTAGACTTGCGTACAATGAGTATTTTCAAAAGATCTTTACAAAACATGTTTGTCAAAATGCCCTCAAGTATTCAAATTGTGGAGATTTGGAACACTTTGAAAAAGAATATCCTAAAGTCTAGAGACCTATTAAGAAAAATTGGGTAAATACAACATACTCTACTAACTCTCATGGACCCAAGAAAAAATGGGTACCAAAGAAAAATGAGAGTTTGGTAAGGAATGTATTTTTTTTTTATTCTCAATTTGGTTTGAGTACACAATTTAAAATTTCTCATTATGCTTGATATTTGATATATCCTTGGTTGATTCGGAATTTATAATGATCATATTCTTTGATTTGTCTTATTGAAAAAGAATTGTGTGATTTATTTTTATGATTCGTGCGTTGAGATTTGATATGATACCTGTGATCATTTTGCTTAGAAACAAATGAATTTATTTGGTTTGATTTTATACTCTAAGATTTTATCATATTTTGCCAAGTAAATCTGTTTTACATAATATTAATTTATTATGCAAGATATTCTTAGATATTCAAGGATTTTATTCTCTCTGTTTTTATCGTACTATGACTAAGTGAGAATTTATTTTTCAAAATATCATTGTGCATAATACTTTTTCTTTGAATACTTTGTTATGATGAATTAAGAAAGAATATTTGATTATGGAGATTTTATATTTTACTCTAATGAAATGGAAGGATCCAAATTGATGGATACCAAAAAGGAAATGAGTTGATTGCAGGAAATTCTATAAGGGAAGAACGATCATGAATCTACGCAGATTTTGGTACAATCTGAAAAATATCTCCTACGAAGATTGGTAATGATTTTATTTTTCCAATGGTATATTTCAAACATATACCATAGGTAAGAGAATATTTTTTTTATCATCCCGCCTTGCAAATTTCTACGTGCATTTATCATGATTTTGGATGATTGTTTTTAATATCACGAATATCTTTTGTCATAAAAATAAGGTATTGCAATTTTTGCACGTGATAGAAATATATATTTTCCTTTTACAAAATGCATCAATAATATATATCTGAGATTTATGCTCAATGAAATCCCTTTGATCTCGAAAGATATTATTGCATATTTATGAATATTCTTACTATATCCATGAAAGATATCTTATTTCTAGCAAGTTTGATCCACAAATCAAATGAAGATATTACGTGACATTTTTGCAAAGATTATTATCTATTATTCAAGATTTTGCAAGTGACAATAGAATCTTCCATATGAATTTTGAAAAACTCGATTTGAAAATCATGGAGATTCTATATTATCTTCTGAAGGTTCAAAAATTCCCTTCCTTGTGCAAAATTTTTGCTTATTGAGAAAATCCCTTATGTGTCGTAAGGAAGGTTGAGTAGTTCTAAATTTTAATTTTATATATACTATTTAATTTAATTATTTGAAGAAATGGCATTATATATTATGTGGATATTATTACAACTTACCTGTGCAAAAAGTTTGTTAAGTTGATGCAGGTTGAATTTGAGACGAGCTTGATTGAAGAAAATAAATTTTTGCCTCGAATTTCAAAATGCAAGTGATCGTTGCGGATATTGTCGCTAAAAAGGAAATACTGCAAAAAATATTATGTTCAATGTGCACAAGCAACAATTGTTTCTATTCACAAATATTGTCATGAGCACAGGGGAAGAACATGAATCTAAAAGAAAAGAAATAATCGTGATCATCTCAAAAATGCAACAAATTGAAGGGGAGTGTTGATCATTTATGGAAATTTTTTTTTGAATTGATCGTGATCTTGATTATTATAGAAGGAAGGAAAAGGTAAATGTGACAGAATTTGTCAAGATCCGATTAGTGCATCTTTTATTACCTTTTGTCATTAACAAACCTCTTATTGATATTATCATTTTATTATGACAAAATGAGTCAAGTGAATTTTATAATGCATCCGTGATTTTTATTGGATATTTACTGATATATATATAATCGAAGTGAGCTATATTGCATATCTTTTATATTCGATTTACTTTATAAAAGCTAATTTTTGGAAATTGTGTTTCATGCAAGACATATATTTATCATTTTATATTCTCTATGTGACTCTTTGTTATCGTTTTTTGATTATGACAAAAAGGGGGAGAGAATATGAATATGCATATGTGTTGATTGGTTAATATTATTTATTGCATAATATTGAGATATTGAGCTGTGATTATTTTTTTATATATTGTTATGCTATCTTTTGATATCCTTTGATTTAAATTAATATCTTTAAAAGTATGTTTACAAATCTGCATATTCAGATATTGTTTTGTCATCATCAAAAATGGGGAAATTGTTAGGGAAATCCCTTATGATGTTTTGAAGATGACAAAATAAATCAAAGGCTACTAACGTGTTTATTGGTTGAGTAATAGACTATGCAAATGATAGAATATGTAAATGATATTATCAAAGTCTATACTTGAAAGAACCAAAAGACTAAACATAATATATGTCCAAAGTATATTTTGAAGATTTCCAGACTTTTGTGTCATAGTCTGAAGACTGCCAAATTTTAGTTTATATTTTACATCAGAAGTCTGCTCATTCAAACAAATTTCAGACTGAAGTGAATGAAGAACCAGAAGACAGACTCTATGCTGAAGTTGAACTAGAAGACAGACTCTATGTTGAAGTTAAACTTATTCAGACTGTGTCGAGACCTTAAAGCTAAATCTAGCAGAATATGCTCAGACTTAGATTGTAAAGTTTATTGCTCTAAGACTTTACATCCAGATTCGATAGAACGTAACACGAGCCCCAAACATATAACAGCTAGTGATCTGGTTTGGATTCTACATCAAGATTGATTTGATTGACTCAATCTAATTGATTGACAATTAGATATTGAAAACAAGAACTTTCTATACGAAGAAGCTCTACTTATGGAAACTAACATTTTGTTTGTATGGGCGATCGAAATCAATTTGGAATTCTACATTTATCGCTCAACGGTTACCAAATCTTCTAGATCGGAATCAATGCGGAAGAGTGGACGTAGGCTTGGAATAAGCCGAACCACTATAAACCTTGTGTTCAATTTTCTCTTATCTATTCCTTGCTTTACTTTGATCGTAATTCATTTTGTTAATCAAAAGAGAAATTCCTTTCTATTGACTGCCTAGTATCGCTTTCATATCTCGAAAAATTATTATACACCTATTCACCCCCCTCTAGGTGCTTATACTAGCTATCTCAATTGGTATCAGAACCTATGTACTCACTTTGTTTGAAGTGTTTTACTTCAGAGTTAAAGATCCATGGCTAGTATGTTGGCTCCAGGGCTGGTAGAAGGGCAAAGCAATACCAAACCGCCTTACTTTGATGGAAATGATTACAACATATGGAAAAATAAGATGAAGGCGTTCCTAAGATCAAAGGATCCTCTGGAATGGGACGTTGTAGAAAAATGAATCATTCCTAAAGCTGCACCTGTCTCAGAAAGAGAAAAAGATACTGTTGAATCTAGTGAAATGACTCAGGAAGAGATAATCAAGAGACAAGCTCTTGATGTAAAAGCAATTTATTCTTTATATTGTGCTTTATCACCTACTGAATATAACAAAATATCTTCTTGTGTTACAGCTAAAGAAGTCTCGGATAGATTACATATTACCTATGAAGGAACCGATCGAGTGAAAGAGAGAAGAATCAATATTCTCCTCGGTCAATACGAAGCCTTCAAAATGAAATCAGGAGAATCTATAATTGACATGTTTAGTCGTTTTACAGAAATTGTCAATGGTCTTGAAAATCAAGATCAACCAATTTCTGATCCCATGAAGGTAAACAAGCTACTGCGTGGACTCTCCAAGGATTGGAATCACATAAAGACCTCAATCAGAGAAACTCAAAGGATCATGCCACTATCTGTTGATGAGTTAGTTGGGACTCTTCAGTCTTATGAAGTGGAACGAATCAATGAAGACGAAGACCCTAAAGGTAAGAAATCCATTGCATTAAAATCCAATGATGATTCTGATGTTACAGATTCTGAAGATGATATGGATGATGAGGAGCTTGCTCTCATGATAAGAAGATTCAGAAAGCTGAACAGAAAAGGAAGAAGATTCAGTCCAAAGAAATAAAGTTTTCAAAAGCAACATACTAAGTCTGTTGAGGATGATGAATCAAACAAAGATGTAGTCTACTTTGAATGTAAGAAAAAGGGACACATCGTACTAACCGTCCTCTTCGAGGAAGAAGAAAGGAAAAGCTGAAAAGTATCGAAAGGCTCTCAAAGCGAAAAACACCGGAGTGATACGAGTGTGAAGAAAGTGATTATGATTATGCCAACATATGTCTAATGGCACAATCGGATTCAGATTCAAACTCCGAGACAGAATCAAATTCAGATAGTGAATTTGAGGTGAGTAACTTCAAAATCCCTGTTAAAGTTTCTAAATACATTGATGAGTTGTGCTTTAGTCTTAAAACTTCTCTTAAAAAGATTTCCGAACTCAAAAGAGAAAATTATGCTCTAAAACAACAGGAAAACGTTTTGAAAGAAAAGGTTAAATGTTTAGACATGAATGTTTCTTCTCTTAGAGAAAGTGAAGATAATCTTTCAAAAGAAAATGCATTCTTGAAAAATGATATCTCAAACATTTCTAAAATATTTTCTATAGGATCGAGAAATTGGAAAAAATTCTTTCGTTCAAAGACCTTATTTCAACAAATCTGGTTTAGGAATGACTGCTAAAACCATTCCTTTAATTGATTTTCCAAAAGTGAAAGAAAGAATTAAGCAAAGACTCACAAGAGATGCCTACAAAAATCATTTTAAAAGGATCTTTGTAAAACCAGTAGGTCGCAATGCTCTCAGATGCTCAAAGTGCAAAAGTGCAGATCATTTTGAAAAAGAATGTCCTATGATTTGGAAACCTGTTAATAAAGTATGGGCAAAAACCGCATATCATACTAACACCAATGGACCCAAGAAAATATGGGTACCAAAGAAAGTTTGAGTTTCTTTTTTAAATGCGAGGTCACTATCAAGAAAAAGTAAAATGGTATCCTGGATAGTGGATGCTCAAGACATATGACAGGAGACTCAAATTGCTTCATAAAGCTTGTTCAAGTGAATGGTGGAAAAGTCTCATTTGGTGGAAATAGCAAAGGAAGAATAGTGGGATTCGGAATTGTAAAGATTGGAAACCTCACAATAAGCAATGTTTCTTTAGTTGAAGGACTCAACTACAATCTGCTCAGTGTCAGTCAGCTGTGTGATACCGGTTTCAAAATCTACTTTCAAGAGGGAATATGTTCAGGAACCAGTAAAGACTCTACTCAATCATTCATGAGTCGAAGACATGGAAATATCTAACTCTTGGATGTGAAACCAAATGAATCACAATGTCTAATCTCAATCTAAGACGAAGCAAACTTATGGCACAGAAAGCTTGGGCACATCAATATGAAGCAGATAGCCAAAATTTCAACAAAGAAGCTTGTTCGTGGTCTACCCAATTTATCATACCAAAAGTCTGATCTATGTACACCATGCATTTTGGGAAAACAAGTAAGAAATTCTTTTAATCCAATAAATCAAGTTTCCACTAACCGTGTACTGCAGCTTCTGCATATGGATCTCTTTGGACCAACCAGAACACAGAGCATTGGAGGTAAGAAATATTGCCTAGTAATTGTGGATGACTACTCACGATTTACTTGGGTATATTTCCTGGCAAATAAGTCTGAAACTTTCTCTTACTTTGAAAAATTTGCTAAAAATGTTCAAAACGAAAAATGTTATGTTATTTCAAGTATAAGAACAGATCATGGAGGTGAATTTGAAAATCAAGATTTTACAAAATTTTGTGATGAATCTGATTTTCAGCATTTGTTCTCCTCTCCATATACTCCAGAGCAAAATGGAGTTGTGGAAAGAAAGAATAGATCGCTTCAAGAAATGGCTAGAACTCTTCTAATTGAAAGCAACATCTCCTCACGTTTTTGGGCTGAAGCAGTTTCTACAGTATGTTATATTATCAATAGAGTTTTTCTAAGGCCTATTCTAGAAAAAACCCCCTATGAATTATTCAAAGAAAAGAAGCCTATTGTTTCATATTTTCATGTGTTCGGATGCAAATGTTTTATATTGAAAAATGCAAATGATCGAGTTGGCAAGTTTGAAGAAAAGTCAGATGAAGGTATCTTCCTTGGATATTCAACCACAAGCAAAGCGTACAGAGTCTACAATAAGAAAACTCAAACTGTGGAAGAATCAATGAATGTCAAATTCCAGGATTCTATGCAAAATGAATCTATTCAGACTCATCTTGAAGAGCCTGAACCTGCTCCAGACTCTACAAAGTCTAAATTGCAAGAAGCAGCTCAGACTCTAAAGGACCAGCAACAAATGACTGTTGAAGATTCAAGTAAAGGAAGAGATCATCAACCTGACAAATTAACCAGCAACTGGAAGCATAAGTCCAACCATCTCAAAGATCTTATTATTGGCAACATCAATGAAGGAATTCGCACAAGATCCAAAAGGCATGAAGAGTCTAGTGCTGTGGCACTTATTTCTGAAGTAGAACCCAAAAGCATAGAAGAAGCTTTGTCTGATGAAAGCTGGATTGAAGCTATGCAAGAAGAACTCAAACAATTCAGCATTAATGATGTTTGGAAGTTAACTCCTAAACCAAAAGGTAAATCTATTATTGGTGCTAAATGGGTTTTCAGGAACAAAATGGATGAGAAAGGAAAAGTCATAAGAAACAAAGCAAGACTCGTGGCCAAGGGATATACGCAAGAAGAAGGGATAGACTATGACGAGACTTACGCACCAGTAGCAATCTTAGAAGGAATTCATTTATTACTTGCATTTGCTTGTCATAAAAATTTCAAGTTATTCCAAATGGATGTCAAAAGTGCTTTCTTAAATGGATTTATCCATGAGGAAGTCTATGTGGAACAACCACCTGGGTTTGAAGACCCAAGGAAACTAGACTCAGTATTCAGACTCAAAAATGCCTTATATGGTTTAAAACAAGTACCTCGAGCTTGGTACGACAGGCTGAGTAAGTTTCTAATTCAAAATGGCTTTGTCAAAGTTTGTGCAAGAAATTCTCTAAGACTATGCAGGATGAATTTGAAATGAGCATGATGGGTGAATTAACCTTCTTTCTCAGGCTTCAAGTAAAACAACTGAAGGAAGGAACTTTTATTCATCAAGAAAAGTATGCAAATGATCTTGTCAAAAAGTTTGGACTGGACAATTGCAAAAAGGCTGATATACCAATGTCAAGTTCCTTAAAGATAGACAAAAATGAAAGAGGAAAGAAAGTCGATCAAAAGTTATACAGGAGTATCATTGGTTCACTTCTTTATCTTACTGCTTCAAGACCTGATATCTTGTTTAGTGTTTGCATTTGTGCCAGATTTCAAGCAGACCCTAAAGAATCTCATTTAAGTGCTGCAAAGCGTATTATCAAATACATTACTTCAACTTCAAGCATCGGTCTTTGGTATCCTAAAAGAGGAGGCTTTACTCTTCTTGAATACTCAGATGCAGACCTGGCCGGATGCAGAGTTGATAGAAAGAGCACCTCTGGTACCTGTCAACTACTTGGAAGCAAGACAGTGTCTTGGTTTTCAAGGAAGCAAAGTACAGTAGCTCTCTCTACAGCAGAAGCAGAGTATGTAGCTCTCGGAAGTTGTTGTTCACAAATTCTGTGGATAAAACAACAACTAAGAGACTTTGGAATTGAAGATTCATGCACGGAGATTAACTGCGACAACACAAGTGCAATTAATCTTACCAAAAATCCAATTCTTCATTCAAGAGTAAAGCATATAAAGATTCGACATCACTTCATTAGAGATCATGTTCAAAATGAAGAAGTTTCGATTCAGTTTGTTGATTCAAAGAACCAATTGGCGGATATATTCACAAAGCCTTTGGAGAAAAATCAATTTGAAATCATCCGTTCCAGACTCAACATTTTGAGGTTTGAAGAAATCAAAGTCTAAAGACTCTCAGACTCAGACAAACTAGACTTTGACTGTAAGTTATTCTCTCTCTTGAATCTTATCTTGAAAAGGTACGATTATCAACCGTGTTTGATTATTGTTATCTTTAATTGACGTAATTATTGCAACGTTTCCTTTTCGAAAAAAGGAGTTATTTTGAAAAGACTATTTTCTCGAAAAAGGCAGTTATTTTTTAAAATGCATCTTTTTTACTTTCTTTTATGACGATCCGTATGCCTCTTTTTAACTGTTTATGCACTGTTGCTTCTTCTTCGCTTTACTCTCCAAAAACCCTAAGAAAGCACCGATCTTCCATTCCTGTTCTCTTCCCTTGTTTAATCTTCGAAAAAGTTGTCATCTTTCTTGGGAAAGTCAAGCAAGAAATCTTTCAAAGACTGAGAAAGATGTCGTCTTCAAGAAAGTCTTCGAGGATCGCAAGCAGGGGACCACGGCGAATGAGTGAGGGGCCTACTCACTTTGATCTCACCGAGGAAGAAGAGTCTCCAAATCAGCAGCAAAGCCCACAACATTCTCAGTAGCGTCATTCTCTACCATCTAGTCCACAGGGTGTTGGTCATCAACAAGAGGAAGAAATCGTTGAAGACGCAAACCCTGTAAGAATTCAAAGGCCCTCTTTTCTTTATAAACTTTACCGTGCTTTAAAGAGGACTGGTACTCCGCTGAACTATATCGACGAGTTTCTTAAGGACAAAGGATATGGAAATAAGTACATCTTTTTGCGAAAAATGAAAAGTTTGGGAATTGCTCGTAAAGGGGTGGCAGAAGAAACCCTTGCAAATATCCCAAGTGATCCGTGTGTTGGGGGATTTAATCCGATAGATGGGAATGATTATGACAAATTGTACAGCCAATTGCAACCAAGAATGGGGGTTGCGGCGAAAATTCGAGGAAAAAGGAGAGAGTTGTTTAGATCGAAGGAACATAAGGCTCTATACTCAAAATTGCTGAAGCGTGGGGTGATAAATCCTAGGAGTGTGGATTTTGATTTCCTTAATGCTGTAAATGTCAATTTGAGGGAAAAGTTCGATTTTCTTCAACTTGAGCAGTTCTGTTCTGACACCACAGAAGCCCATGCTGAATTAACTGCCTATTTCTATTCAAATCTAAGTTTACTGGATGCGAATAGATTCTCTTTCAGTGTCCGAGATCAAGACTTTGTGGTGGATATGGATATGCTAGCGGATGTGATAGAGGTTGAGAGAGGAAGATATCAACCGATCAATATTTCTATTGCTCGTGCTACATTGGAACTTGTTAAGGATAGAAGAACAGAGGAAAAGATTTCCTACTTGAGGATGAGTGCGTTCAACATTCTATTTCACAAGATTGTGATCAATTGCCTTAGACCGAAATCAACTTCCAAGACTGATGTTTCAAGTTCAGAGGCAAAGCTAATGTATGACATCATCACTGGGAAAAAGTTTTTTCTTCCTCACACTGTTATGTTCCACATGTATAGAGCAGTGGTGAAGGATAGAGGTCAACTTCCTTATCCAAGTCTTGTGACGAAATTATTCAGACATCTGAATATTCTGCCTCCACAAATTCTCTGTGTTTGATCGTGTGATCATATGGTGGTAGGACTGAAAATAGTGACTAAAATGCGTCTGAAGGAACTAAGCAAGGCGTTGGAGAAATTCAAGGAAAAGACTCATGTCAAAACTCATCAAATCTCTTCTGCAGCAAAAAGAAAAGGGAAGGAGCCCATGGTTGCTCCATCCAAGAAAAGAAGAGCTCTCATCGTTGAGGATGAAGATGATGGGGACAACATCACCATTTCTGCAATGGCGTTGAAAAACCTGAGCCGTTCTGCTCTAGAGAAAGACTCAAAACAAAGGACTCAAGAATGAGAAGAGAAAGAAGCAGAGGAGAAAGAAACAGAGGAGAGAGAAGCTGAAGAAAGGGATGCTGAGAAGGAAAGAGTTGAAAAAGAAGAAGAAGATAAAAGAGATCAAGAAGAAGGAGAACATGAGGAACACTCTTCTCCACCTGAAGGTATGGAAACAGGGGGAGATCATGAGAAAAGAAGAATGTCCTCATATCCTGCTACCAGTGAGGGAGTCAGTCGCTCTCCAGCAGATCCAGATGACATTTATGCCTCTCAATTTCCTAAGGAAGGACATGATGTCTCATTGCCAAATCTGCGTGATTATGCTGATCTGCCATCGTCTGCCTTTACTCCATCAGATCGTGCCAAAGCCAATACACAAACTGATAATTCAGCAGATTTTCACAGAATTCTGGATGTTCTCTTGGAAATGCGAGATCAGATATATGCTCTGGGATGCGAAGTTCAGAATTTGCAGAATGCAGGTCAAGCTTCTTCGGGTTCCTTGAATGATCAGATCCAAGCCCTTTCTCTTCAGATTCAGGCTAATGCTAAGGGTGAGGATGTTGCACAACTGAAGGAAGATTTGAAAAGGCTGGAAGGCATCATTCAGTCAATGGGAGATTTCCAACTTGTCCTTGTTCCCAAGCATTCTTGACTCTATTCCATTTTCATCTCAACCTTTTTTTTATGCTGACAAAAAGGGGGAGAGATGCAAGATTTGAAACTTTGACTTTTTAATCGTTTGGATTATTTGACTTAGATTGTTTTGATGTTTGACTTTACGCTTGTGTCTGGATGTGTGGACTGAATTTGGATTTGGACTTGACTGCTTATATTAACTACTATTGATATCTTATGGATGGCTTTATCACATGCTAGACTAACCTATTTTCAATGGTTGCAGATTCTAGCTTTATCATTCATTAAGCCATTTATCTTTATAAGATATCCATATTTGTTTAAGTAATGTTTTGCAGGTCAAAGTTATTCAAATCTGCAGGAAAAATTTTGTCATCATCAAAAAGGGGGAGATTGTTGGAGAAATCTTCGTGAAGTGTTGTGAAGCTGACAAAACGTTTCCATCAGTTTAGTCTGAAGGTTTGCAGACTCTGCTATTTAAAGTCTGAAGATCTCCGGACAGCCAGACTCAAAACTCAAAGTCTATCCTCATTGACAGTTTCTAATCCGTTGAAGAAAGGCTATCCAGAACTGGATGTTTCATTAAGGATGTGACCTTATCGAGTGGAGAAGATCTCTTGGCTGGATATGACATAACGGAATCCTTTATTTGATCATGATTGATTCGGAGATTAAGGATCCGATGATTGGCAAAATATTCTTGGAAGGTTCTACTTATGAAAACCAAGATTCTGATTGTATAGGCGAACGGGATTGATGGGCTATCAACATATTCCTTTCATAGCTCGAATGATCTTCCTAATTGATTCCGTCCAACGGGTAGATTGGAGTAATTCTTTTGGTAAGTGCCAACGGGTATGATGGCATAAAGCAGTATATAAGGAAGACGTTCTAGTTGTTCGAAAAATGCACGAAAGAAGAATTCCAAAGTCTGAAGCTCCTTATTTTTAGTCAATTCATTTGAGCGAAATCCTTTACGCAAAAGAGAGTCTATATTCGTGAGAAACCTTGAGGAAGTGTGGTAGTATATCTACACTGTGGAATCAAGGAAAAGCTGTGCTGTAACATCTCTTTTGTTCATAGTGAAATCCACCCGGTGGGCTGTCAGTGCGGAAGAGTGGACGTAGGCTTGGAATAAGTCGAACCACTATAAACCTTGTGTTCAATTTTCTCTTCTCTACTCTTTGCTTTACTTTGATCGTAATTCATTTTGTTAATCAAAAGAGAACTTCCTTTCTATTGACTGCCTAGTATCGCTTTCATATCTCGAAAAATTATTATACACCTATTCACCCCCCCTCTAGGTGCTAATACTAGCTATCTCAGACGGTGGCCGAGGGACAGCGGCCAAGCAACAGTGGTTGAGGGACAGTGGCCGAGCGATGGTGGCCGAGCAACGGCGAACAAAAAAACCCTAATTTCAATCCCCAAATTATAAAAAAAAAAAAAAATCTCCAAATGAGTTGTGTGGGGTCGTTTTTGTGAGGCCATCCACGTAAGATGGCAAAACGACGTCGTTTTCTTAAGGAAGACGGAAAACAACGTCGTTTAAAAGGCTTCTCGATTTCTTTTTTTTTTTAAATATAAAAACCATGTAATCATTTTGGCCGGAATCTCTCGCCAGTGGCACCAAAGTGACCGTTTTTCCTCCAATTTGGCACTTAAGTGATCCAATGGAAACTTTTGGCATCAAAGTGAGCACCGTACACAAATTATGGCACTGACATTGTACTTCTCCCCATAAATATATCACACAAGCCGGTTCTTATGTTTTCTCTTAGCCGACACATGTATGGCCCGAAGGTGTGCTCATTCATTCATGTGTGTCATGAATTATTATACTTCACTAGCAAATATGTCGAGAACGATCTTTGGTTTGTAACTTGAATGAATCACTTAGCACTGATCTCTGCACCAGACAAGGCTCGGAAAGGTACACCTCAATGTCGATCCAAGATCTCAAGGCTTGGGTACACCTTGCCTTAGTGACAATCCCAAACTTAACGGACCTCTGCTTCGACCCGATGTGAATACATATGCATCAAGAATGACCCTTGGCTCGCGGTTTGATTCAACGCCAAGCACAAAGTCCCCATGTTTTTTTTTTTTTTTTTAACTATGGAAATCGACATGTTTGGTGCCTCACCAAGACCTCGTGGATTTGGGCGATCAAGGCATAAGATCAACACACCTCATACTGATCAAGGCATAAGATCGACATGTCTCAATTCAACTTAGGACCTTATGGCCTTGGGCAATTCCCGTACCAAGCGAGACTTGGACTCGGCATCCTATTTATGCCAAAACCAAGGCTTTATGGCTTGGGCAACTTTGTCTTGCAAAGAACTTAATCCGAACGAACCTCAACCTCATTCCAGGTGTGGACAACTCAAGCACGCATTCAAGCACAAACATGAGCAAAACCATACAAAAAATCCAACATCCTATCAACAGCTTAACGAGGGAGCACCTAACTAAACTCAACAATGGAGACTACTGCACTAGAGGAGACTTAGGGATCTTACTTACCTTGGCAAACCTCAAGAACTAACTTGAATAGCTTGAAGGGTTAGTGATGCAAGGCCAAGAGAAAGGAGGAAGAGGAGGAGGGTAGGCGTGAATGGCAAAGGGGGCTAAAGTGGTGGAAATGAATGGGAGCTCCTCCTATTTATAGGCACCAAGCTCATCATTACTCATCCAAGTGGCCCAATCACATTTCTTTAAGTGGCATGGCTATGCCATCAAGGTGGCAAGCCTAGTTTGTAAGGTGGCACACCTGGAGTCCTAAGAGAGCACTTGCCATCTTCTTATTGGACCACCTATTGGCTTGCTCTCCAAGGCTCAACTTAGGCTCATGATGTGCCTATGATCCTAAGGGACACATACGCCCCTTTGATGCCTAATGTCTTCTTGGTTGGTTCTTTCCTTGTTTTCCAAGGCTATCATTTAGGCTCATCATAACCTAAGATTCTAGAGGACACCTAAGCATGAATTATTAATTTCTTCTCCAAGGAAAATCTCAAGTCATCATTACCATGCCAAATGGTCCACTCTAATTTCTCCAAGTGCCCCGCCTAAAGTCCTTGGGTGGCAAGTCTACTTGCCTCATGATTACACCTAAAAAGTGAGTTGTCCTGGCTAAAAGGTTTCACTTGGCAATCTAGCTTCTAGGTATCATTGATGGTGGCTCGCTTTTTGCTCTTACATTGGTCCACCTATACCCCGCATTTAATGAACATTTAATGGAGTTTGATGATGATGGTGCCATAGTTGCCAACTCAACAAATCTAGAATCGTTGGTCATTAATGAGGACCCATGTATCGCTCTCCAATTAGTCCATGTGTGTGCTACATTTTTCTAGAACTTCAAAGATATTTTGCGCTGCCATCATAACGTTTGAATTTTCAAATGACACATCACCCCTTCATTTAACGAAGGGGTTCTAGAATTTTCTTCACTTTTATCATTTTCTTCATTAAGAAGGTGGTCTAGAGAATTCTATCGTCCAAGTTTGTTTCAGGGCTGGAGAAATGATCATTAGGTACACCTCAAAAAATGGAATCACGTACACTCGAGGTTTGGCCATCATGCCCCATGCTCGCTTGAACCGTTCCTTTGGACGGTTGGTCGACCTAAAGGGTCGATTCTCCTTTGGTCGGTTCAAGACTAATCCTAAGGCTACTCATGGCCTAGCACTAAGCTAAGGCGCTCATAGACCTTAGAATTAGTGACGAAATAGCTGGGTCTATTCCTAAGCTCTATTCCTAAGCTCATTTCAGTTGGCACCTGATCCATCTATATGGCTCATAGTCGGTGCATTATCAATCCATAATCAAACATCACCAATTCGCAATTCATTTCCAATCATTAAGGATTAAATAAGGAATGATGCATTTTTGGTTGGAAGGCAATCACATTTGATCAAGTTAGATCATTTGTGTATCGATGCATAGCCGAGCATAATCACTCGTGGCCGGGCATAGTGACCAGTTAGATCGGCCCATGACCATCTACCAATCCAAAATCATCTCATGACCAATCCTCGTGATCAAAAAGTCATCTTATGAGCTGGTGATCCTATCCCACTAGTATGGTCAGTAGAAATTTACGGCCGATACTTCGACCATTTCATGACCAATTAGTCGATTAGTTAGACCATGATCGATCCGCGATTCCTTGCTGATCGAGCCGATCGATCCATGGCCAATGGCCCATGATTGATCCTTTTAAGACCTTGTCACCCAATCCTTACCGGATTGGAATTGAGGATGTTACAGACTGTCAAACTCTAATAGTTTATTATCATCGTCAAAGTTTTTAGATGCGGTGATTTGATTAGAGGAGGGTACATTTAAGTGTGTTTTGCATGAGGAGTTTTGAGGCCGCCATTGTTGATGGTCGGTTGCTTTTAATGAGGCACGTAAAATATCCTTTGATGATAAATTATGTCCTTCGCATGGAGAGAGAGGGGAAGCGATTGTAGTTTGGATTTTACGCTGATTTGGTCATAAAAAAAAAATAATAATAGGGAGCTGGACACCTAAAGTGCGAAAACTTGACATGGGGGGACGTTTAAGTGCCAAAAGTTCGGAAATGTACACTTAAGTATCAAAATTGGAGCAAAATTGATCAATTAAGTACCAACGATGAGAAAATCCAGCCAAAATACTAACGTGTCATTTTTCCAACGAAACAAATGCAAAATGACATTGTTTTGCACGCTAGCATGGAAAGAAAACCCAAAAACAACGTCATTTTGCCTCGATTTGAATTTTAATAAAAATATTAATTAAATTACTTTTAAAACTAAATTTAAAGATTTAAAAAAAAAGAAAAAAGCAAAAGCAAAAGCAAATCACAGAAGACCCCTGGTAAGCCCTCAACGTCGCCAACAAGGGCTGACGACAGTGGAGGGAGGGTCGACCGGTGTCACTAGGCCTTGGCCAGGGACCGGCGACCCTAGTTGACCAGCAATGAGGGCCCATGAGCCCTCCTCAAATTTGACTAGGGTCACTGGCCCTCGCCCAATTGGGCCAAGAGCCGTTGCCTCTCCCACTTTCCCCGCGGAGATGGGGAGGTAGCGACGAGGCTAAGCCCTCGCCTCTAGCCTTCTCCTTTAAAAAAAAAAAATAATAAATATAAATATTTTAATTTAATTAATATTTATATTAAAATTTAAATTAAAAAAATATAAAATGACGTTGTTTTGGTTGTTTATTACTTACTTAGCTCTTCGTCATGCCATGTAGGCCAGTTATATTATTAAAAAATTACCACATAGGATTTCCGGCTGCTGTCGCCAGATTTGGCACTTAGATGTCTTATTTTTGAAAAGAAAAAAAGTGGCAATTAATTGTACTTTTCCAAACTTTTGGCACTTAAAAGTCCCCCTTGTACTAAGTTTTGAAATTCTAGGTGTACTTTTGCCCAAAAAAACACATATGCTTCATATTCAAGTTGAGTCAAGTATCAATGGAGATCCATTCCAAACCAACCCATTGACATCCTAACACAAGCTACTATATATGTCATTGATTAGAGAGAGTGAGTAGTTATAATTCTTAAATCAACACTGAATAAGGCTGCTTGTATAAAATATCCTTTGCACCAACGGTTGATGATCTATTTTTCCAGTTAAAGATCTTTTAACCTAATTTTTTTACATACAAAATAGCATTACAACTCTTGATATGCACAATTAGATACTTGGATATTAACATAGTAAATATTTTCCGTTAAAATAATCAAATAAATTCAAAATAATTTTTAGATATCTTTAATTTTGTTAGCCAATTGTATACATTTTATTTTTCATGAAATGATGTTGTGATTTATTAGCAAAACTTAAGTTGAGCTTTTGAAAACTCAAATGTTAATTCTAATTTAGCCTTAAGGGTGATAATCATAATATTTGTTGAACGTAAATTCTTCCTTTCATATTTCACGTTAGATTTAGCGTGCAATGTAATTAATCATCTATTTGTGAATGCAAAATTGGTAATTTTCATTCTACTTTTTTTGCATATTAATTCTTCGTCGACAAAATTTTTCAACTCAAAGATTTAAGCATTACATTTTCGAATTAAAAACATTATTTTAAACTTTTCCTAGAAATTTTTCTCAGAGGAAAGTTCTAATTGTCCCTTTATTTTTATTTTTTTCAATTGATGGTAATCTTCGGATAAATTTTTATTTATAATTTCCTCTTGAATTGGACAAGCTATTTTAGCTTAAAAATTTATTTTCCTTTTCTCATCTCACATATTGGTATTGATATTTTGTTATCGTTAACTCTCCATTGGTCATAAATGCGATTTTTAGTCCTATACATGGAAAATTTTTATAAACCTTGCAAACACCATATTTAAGATTCCAAACAAAACCTATTTCATGCAAATCCCAAATTTATAATGAATATTTATAAATTGAAAAATAATTTGAATTCCTTTTTAAAAAAATAGCACCATTCAGACGAAATTTTCTTTCTTAAATTATTTTTCATTTTTTTTCTCATATTTTATGCATCTTTTTTGCTACTAAGGAAAAAGAACTTACTTCTTGGTCATTATCTGAGATATATTAGGCCAAATTTATCGAACTTTATTAGGTTGACATATCTTTGGTCGTTGTTAAACCACCGTGGGTTGGCTCAACTATTAAGATATGAATTTTCCGCACATCATGCCAAATTTAAATCCTGCTGCCATAAGTTCTCTTTCTTAGACAATCTGTAAATCCACCATAAGACCTTCTAGGACTGGGATATGTCCTGACCGGCATGGAATAATCCCCCCTTTTCCTAAACTTTCCCGTACCAAAATAAATAAATAAATAAATAAAAGAACTTCCATTCCTTGTCTATATCTTTCCTACGCTTTGCCTTTCGGCTACTTGTGTTGGATGAGGGGTTGTGTCTCACTGTTATTGTGGTACTTGTACTCAGTGGCCCATTTCACTTTAAATTTTGGGCTTGATTGTTTCCCTATGCATGCAAAGGACTCTCCATACGCTTCGATTAGTTTTACAGTCAAATATCTAAACTTTTTTTATTCAATGGAGTATCTTAACTTTTTGATGCGTGATGGGGTGAGTGATTCAAGAACGGAGATTTTTTCAGAGGGGAATTTTGTGGTTAAGTGTATGGAGTAGTGTATACAATAAAGAAACAAAAAGGAATAAGAAAAGATAGAACGATCTCCTTCCAAGGTATAAAGGACACGCCACCAACCGAAGAAGAGGATCAAGATCTATGAAGTCCACCACTAAGGCCTAAAGCTTCCACCAGCCATTGATAAAGGACTTCAGGATAGAAGAAGCTCACCACCAAGGCCTAAAGATTCCACCAGCCAAGGATAAATGGCTTCTTGGCTCACCACGAAGGAGTGATCTATGCTCCAAGGATAAAGAAACCGAAATGAGTTATCCACTCTCCAAAGGAGTTCACTCAAGCAGAGGAAATCTCACCATTTTCATTCATAAAAATTCGTATCTCCCCTACATTGGATAGTTTCCCCTACTTATAGGAGGATTTTAGCATTAGGAAATATTAAAAACGAACTTTAATGACCTAGTAACTTAAACATTCAACTCTTGAGCTACATAAAAATAAAAACACCTAGGAACTTAATAAAAAAACCTTTATTAACATGGGAACTAAATGCCTTTAATCTTCGGCCTTCTGTATCCTCAAATCGTTAGCTTTCCATGTTCTTGAACCTTTGGCTTTCCATATTCTTGAACCACATTCATGAACCTTTAGCCTTCCCAAAATTCGAGCTCCTCCCTTGACCAGAAAATAATCCTCCTGAAACTTCATCAATTGGTCATACAAAACATCTAAAATGGCCTCCCATTGATAGTTATCGATGATACACAGAGTACTAATAAGTAATTAACATTATTCATTCAAAATAATCCATCGAAGCACATAATGCCCAACTTCTTTATTGGCTTGGATAAGCATCGATGGTTCTGAGTTGGTCGATGGATCTACGTTGGATGCTCTCGCATCATCCTCCCCGGGTTGTTTGAGATTTGTCCTCAAATCTAGAAGGTTTTCATCCTCCAAGTAAGGAGAAAGGTCTCCCATGTTGAATGTTGCTGAAACTCCAAACTCTCCCGGAAGGTCAATCTTGTAAGCATTGTCATCAATTCGCTCAATAACTTTAAAGGGACCATCAGCTTTAGGCATAAGCTTGTTCTTTCGTCGAAATGGAAATCTCTCCTTCCTCAAGTGAAGCCACACAAGATTGTCCGGTTGAAATTGAGTCTTCTTGCGATGTTGATTAGCTTTCTTCTTGTAAGATTCATTGGCCTTTTTGATCTTGGATCGAATCTGCTCATGGAGCTTCTTCATTGATTCAACTCTTTTCTTGCCATCAAAGCTTACTTGAGAGTTAGATGTAATTGGAATCAAATCAATGGGTGTGAGAGGATTAATTCCATACACAACTTCAAATGACGATCGACCAGTAGTATAACTTGGTGATCAATTGTAAGCAAATTCAGCATGCGCAAGCTTTAAATCCCAATCTTTCAAAGATTTACTCACCATACCATGAAGAAGAGTAGTTAGAGTATGATTTGTCACCTCCATTTGGCCATCGGTTTGTGGATGACAAGCTGTGTTGAATAAAAGTCTTGTACCAAGCATTCTCCAGAGTGTCCTCCAGAAATGGCTTAAAAACTTGGAATCACGATTCGACACAATTGTCACGCCCCGATCCTCTGGCACGCACATATCCCTTACCTTTGGTCGATTTTAAAAGCGATATCTCAGGACGTATCACCGACCCTTTTCATTTTGATATGCACATACGAAAGCAATTATAATCCCCAAACAATAAAACAATGAGATAGAAAAGTAGGGTCATATTTTTCATATTGAAATTTACAACCAAACTTTTATACAACCACACCTCAAAGTATTTTACTATACTATTCACAAAGGTCTAGCCTCACAGTCAACTGCCTATAAACAGCGCTCACGAAGAGGATGGGATCATAGTCCTCATCCGAGTCGTACTCGAATCATCATCGGGGTTCTCTTCTAGGTACTCCTCTTTGGGTTCTTTCTCCTCAGGCTCCTCATCAAAGTCCTAAAATGTTGTCCCACAACCGAAATGAGACTATGTCTCAGCAAGTTCTACCCCACTAAGACTCGATTAGGAAACCGATACGTTAACCGGGCTACCTATACACGCACGGGTCAGAAGACTTACCTTGGCCTCAGATTCCACCTGCATATTAGCACAATTCAATAGGCACCCTGGCAATCACATCACGGATTGATATCTCGATCAATTGACCTAGTCGATTACATGTCAATCGGACCATTCAAGGTCAGACCATTTCTCAATATAAAACCTCCCATTTGCACTCTTAATCACAGAGCTACAGTAATGCTCTCGGGCGTTTATTCGCCAAGGTGACGTACGGTGAACACTTTACTATGCTCTCGGGCATCTTTTTTGCCAAGGTGATATACTGATCACAGAGCCACCATAAAACTTTACTATGCTCTCAGGCGTCTTTTTCGCCAAGGTGATATACTAATCACAGAGCCAACATAAACAATTCACTATGTAATAGACAACACTCATGCGTTCTTTAAGGCGCCGTTTTCACCAGTAATATCCCCAATCACCGAACCACGTATGTCCATGATAATGCATGTAGTAGACAGCACTCATGCATTCTTTAAGGCGTCGTTTTCACCAGTGATTTCCTTATCACCGAACCACGTATGTCTATACTAATGCAGGTAATATATAGCACTTGTGTGTTCTTTAAGGCGCCGTTTTCACAAGTGATTTCCTTATCACTGAACCACGTATGTCTATACTAATGCAGGTAATAAACAGTACTCGTGCATTCTTTAAGGCGCCGTTTTCACCAATGATTTCCTTATCATCGAACCACGTATGTCTATACCTCGTACTTGATCGATCTCAGCCAAGATTATTCTCAGTTCAGCCTCACGATTTTCTCTACTTTACAACTCATCAAAGCATTATCAATGCTAAATAACCACACTCGGCCATCTACCAATCAATCATTCAATTTCACTCAATTTCAGTCAATTTAGGAATAATTCCTCAAATTGCACAATTAATTCAATTCAACACAACGTAGACCTCAAATAAATAAACGAACTGCACCATGACAATCAGCATGAAATTTCGGTCGTCGACTATCCTTGCCTAATTTCCGAAAAATAATAATTAAATAATTAATTTCAAAAATTAATAAATAAATACTAAAAATCCAATTTAGGCCTGTAATGCTAATTGAAGCCCGATAAGGGTCAGAAAAATCCCAAGATGTATTCAATAAATAGTAGACTATATCTACTTGCTAATTGCACAATCAAAATATCTAATATGCATTTTAATTATCTAATAATCACTAATCCATTCTAATCTAACCACTTAATTGCACTTAATATAATCTAATCAACCCTTAAGCGTCATTAGTCTATTAAGCAAGGGACAGCGCGACGGCGACTAAAATCGGGCTTTCAACGACACCAGCGGGCTTGGACTGGGCCTTAAACTTGGGCCCAACAAATCTCTGCCCAACTGAGATTTGTTCTTGCACTAGATTGGGCTCACTCTTGGGCTTGGGCTTGACTGCGATTGGGCCTTCTTCACGGGCTGGACTTGGGCCGAACTTGCTGAATTGGGCTCAATGGGGCTGCTGGATTTTTAGGCCAAAGACTTGGGCTAATGGACTTATTTAATGGGCTAAGCTGGGCTGCTGATTCCACTGGGCTTTGCTGGACTCTCGGGCTTGTTGCAGGTTGGGCTAATTGAAATTTTCTTGGGCTCATGGACGGGCCCAACTACTGGACCGTTTAAAATTTGCTGGGCCGATGACACCCGGACCAGCTGGACGAAGGAGAACGCACGCGAAGCAGCTGTTTCGGTGGACTGTGGGCTGACGTTGATGCCTGGATTGGAGAGTCCACCGCGGGACTTCGAGGGAGAGAAGCTGACTCGGGGACATGTGGGCGTTGGAATTGAGCTGCGGAGTCAACAATCTTGTTGAGATTGACTAAAATCTCGGTGGCTTGGTCTTCGGTGCAGCTTGCAGGAGAGATCAACGGGGGAAATGGAAGCAGGCTGGTGCGTGTTCGGATGTGGCAGCAAAAAGGAGCGGCTTCGGTGAGTCTTCGGTGGATTGCTTCGTGCGTCGAAGGAGCAAACGATCGTGGGTTCTGGCCTTCGATGGGATGAGCCCGAACTTCCTGAACACGTGCGACTTCAACTTCGCTGGCTTCGGTCAACCAAACGGAGGAGCTGTTGGTTTCGTTGACTCGATTGAAGATGGAGAGCTTCGCTGGCATAAGTTCCGTGGGGAGCAAAAAGTAGTGGAGCAGCTGAAGAAAATCTAAGTGGTGGAGGGTTGTTTCTGTGGGGGAAAACAGAGGCGTGAAGCTGCAGTAAGCTGAGGGAAATTAGCTGGAACGAAGAAGATGGGTTCGGTGGCTGTCTTCGAGGAGATGGAGCTGCCGTCTTCCACGGAGATGAGGGAACACGAAAACAAAAGGTAAAAGGAACGAGAAATCGTGAAGAGGAAGCCAAGGAAGGGGGTCCAAGGATAGCAAATCTTATCCCTTCCCTTAATTGCATGTTCCCTAATACTTTCTTGACTCATATTTTCTATAATTGATCCAAATTAAAGTCCCAAATTTCAGCCCCATTCCATTTTCGAATTTCACTAACTTGATTTCAATTCTTCATCAATTTTCCGAATTGAGGTCCAAATTTGATGAAGAAAAATCCCGTATAAATTTCTGTAATTCCCTGACATTCAAAGGCTCGGCTTGAAAGTCCAAACTCGCTTAAATTTGGCCCATATGAATTTCCATTAATTTTCCACGACGTCCGAACCGATTTTCCATAAAAATCACAAAATCTCCGAAAAATCTTCTGAGACTGAGTCGACATTCCTAAAATAGATCGTGACACCACAGAACTTTCAATTTCTGAAATTGGACTTGAGTTCATGATTAATTTCCATTCGATGCATTTTTAGCGTGACCTAAGCTACCGAGTAACTTTCAGAAGTTTTTAGTGCAAATGACCCGTGGTCAATTTTCTTCGAGCCACTATGAACCCACTCGACTCATTAGCGACTCTTGATTGTCGTGAAAATCCCGATGATCTAAATACGAACACAGGGTATCAAAACAATAAGAAAATCAGTTTAGTGTTGGTCGACGAGAATTTTTCCAATTTAGTGGTGTCACCCACGATTAGCCACATATTTCAGTGGAACCAACCTATCTCTGATCTCGAATTGATTTATATCTATGCCGTAATGACCTCTAAAGATGGACACGGTCGAGAAGTCCATTCTTGATCGAATTCTCAAGTCCGTTTGCCTTAAAATTCTTAATGGTTTCCCCAGATAGTCTAGTTATCTCTAGAATGATCAGTTCTGAGGACAGCCCTATAGACGCGTCAATGAAATGCCCGATTTATTTAATAGAAAACATGACTGAAAATCTGGGATGTCACACAATGGTCTTTGGTACTCCATGAATGCGAATAATCTCTTCGAAATATAATTCAGCAATATGAGATGCATCATTGGTCTTGTGACATGGCACGAAATGAGCCATTTTAGAGAATCGATCGACGACCACCATGATAGCATCTTTCCCTCTTTGAGTTCTTGGTAGAGCCACAATGAAATCCATGCTAACATCTTCCTAGGCTGCAATGGTACCGAAAGTGGAGTATACAAACCTTGATGGAAATGGTTTTTTGATCTTTGACAAGTTGCACACCTTAAGATGATAGCATGCACATCTCCACTCATCTTTGGCCAATAGAAATGCTCTTGAAGAACCTCAAGAGTTTTGTTAATACCAAAATGACCAACCAATCCTCCACCATGCGCTTCTCTAATCAGCAATTCGCGAAAAGAACTCTTTGGGACACATAATTGATTTCCTTTAAAAAGAAACCCATCTTGCAAAGAATATATACCTTGAACTCCCCGCTTGCAATTGTTGATGATGGATGAGAACTCTGCATCTTCAAAATAAAGTTCTTTCATTGATTGAAATCCAAGAATCCTAGAGTCCATAACAACAAGCATAAAATATCTTCTTGATAAAGCATCTGCTACAACATTAGTGTGCCCAGGTTTATATTTTGAGACGAAAGAAAAGGATTGAAGAAATTCTACCCATTTTGCATGTCTCGAATTAAGCTTACGTTGGCTACTAATAAACTTAAGTGCCTCATGATCAGAATGAAGGACAAATTGCTTTGGCCTCAAGTAATGACTCCAATGATCAAGAGCTCGGACAATGGCATAGAACTCTTTGTCATAAGTTGAATAATTCCTCTTGGAATCAGATAACTTCTCGCTGAAATATGCCAATAGCTTTTGTGCTTGCACCAAAACAGCACCAATACCAACTCCGCTTGCATCACACTCAACTTCAAATACTTTATCAAAATCAGGAAGTGCAAGAATAGGGGACTCACAAAGTTTTTGCTTGATTACCTCAAAGGCATTTTGAGCAGCCTTTGTCCATTCAAAAACACAATTCTTCATGCATTCAGTTATTGGAGCCATGATGGTACTAAAGATTTTGACAAAACGTCAGTAGAAAGAAACAAGTCCATGAAAACTTCTTACATCAGAAATGGACTTCGGAACTGGCCAAGTCTTCATAGCTTCCACCTTGGTTTGATCAACAGAGATTCCATCTTTGGAAACCACATAACCAAGAAACACAATGCTTGGAGAGAAGAACTCACATTTCTCCATTTTAGCATACAGTTTTTGACCTCTCAAGACATTGAAGACCTGTTTTAAATGAGAGATATGCTCCTCCTCGTTCCTGCTATAAACAATAATATCGTCAAAATAAACAACAACAAATCAACCAATAAAAGAATGAAGAACCTCGTTCATAAGTCTTGTGAAGGTACTCGGAGCATTATATAATCCGAATGGCATAACCAACCACTCATAAAGGCCTCCCTCGGTCTTGAAAGCCGTCTTCCATTCATCTCCTTCTCGCATTCTGATTTGATGATAATCACTCTGCAAATCTATCTTTGAAAACACAGAAGAACCATATAATTCGTCAAGCATATCATCAGGTTTAGGTATAGGGTACCTATACTTAATGGTGATGTTGTTGATGGCCCGACTATCAACACACATTCGATATGTACCATCTTTCTTGGGCACAAGTAGAGCCGGAACAAAACAGGGATTCATGCTTTCTCGGACGTATCCTTTGATGATAAGTTCATCGACTTGTCTTTGCAACTCCTTTGTTTCCTCTGGATTGCATCGATAAGCTGGCTTGTTTGTTAGTGGAGCATCGGGGATCAAATCAATTTGATACTCAATACCTCTTATGGGAGGTAATCCAAGTGGCAAATCCTCCGGGAACACATCTGCAAATTCTTTCAACAAGCAATGCATTTTTGGATGTATGGGTCGCTCTATCTCACTCTTTTTCTCGACCACAAGCAAAGCAAATACATTCTTTTGTTTGCTAACGGCTCTCTCAACCCGTGTCTCACTCAAGAATAGATTTTCCTTACAAGTGTTTCCCTCCCTAGGTTGATTATTATGTATCGAAGAAGGACTCAATGGTAAAAGAGTAAAGCATTTTTGTTCCTTATGAAAAGAGTATATGTTTTTCCGACCATCATGCATAGCATTTATATCAAATTGCCACGGTCTACCCAATAACAAGTGGCATGCCTCCATAGGAATCACATCATATACAACCTCGTCTTGATAGTTCTTCCCAATCGAAAATTATATACGAACGCGTTTGGTTACCTTGAGTTCATTCCCTTGATTGAGCCATTGGAGCTTGTATGGTTGAGGATGTTTCATTGTTGGAAGCTTTAGCTTGTCGACAAGAGTTGTCGAAGCAACATTGGTGCAGCTCCCACCATCAATGATCACCGAACACACCTTTCCGTTAATAGTGCAACGCGTGTGAAATATATTCTGCCTTTGCTCTTTATGAGGAGAAGCTTCAACATGCAATGCTCTTCGGATGATCAACAGCTCACCATCATCGGCTTTCTCCACAACTTCTTCTTCCCGTTCAAATTCGGAAATATTTTGGTCTTCATTGCCATTAGCCTCTTGAAGCACCGAATTGATCTCCTCAATTTCTTGAAGAGTCATAACTCTCCGATTTGGACAATTTGCTTGTAAATGCCCAAAACCATGGCACTTAAAGCATTTCCTTGCATCGCCTTCAAACTTCTTTTGGACTTCTTTGGAAGGCTCTGCATTCTTTCCCTTGCCTTTGTCTTTTGTCGATGTACTCTCGCCCTTGCTTGAGGAAGCACCCTTAAAATAGGATGTTGCCTTTGTTGAGGTTTTGGAGGAAAACATCTTGCTCTTCAATTGTTTTTCGACTTTTATGGCTAACTTGCATACGTCTTCAAAGGACCAATATAGTTGAAGTTCAACCATATCAGCAATTTCTCGATTCATGCTGCCAAGGAAATGAGCGATGGTTTGCTCAGGAACTTCTGGAACTTCACTCCTCATTTTGAGTTGTTCAAACTCACGAATTTATTCTTCAACACTCATCTCTTGTTATCTTAGGGAATTCAGTTTGAGGAAGAGATCTTGCTTATAGCTATCGGGCAAGAACCGTTTCTTCATCAACTTCTTGAGTTTTTCCCAAGACTTGATTCAACCTTTTTCCTTCCCTTGCTCATTGATGCTTTAGATTCTCCCACCATAGAGAAGCATATTTTGTGAGCTTTAGGACAGCAACCTTACATTTTCTCTCATCCGAATAAGATTTGAAGTCAAAAATTCGTTCGGTTGTGTGAAGCTAATCCACAAAGTCGTCAAGATTGAGATTACCGTCAAACTCAGGGACCTCCACTTTAATGTCTCTTTCATCCTCCTTATGCCTTGCTCTTTTTCTTCATCTTCGAATTGGAGATTCAGAATCACTAGAGTGCAGAATCGTTCGGTTGTCTCCAGTGGACTCGGAATCACCATCAGAATTTTGACAAGATTCGGAATCGTCACGCCGATGCCGTTCGTTGGGACACCTTGCTGGTTGTCCTTGTCTCGCCGGATTCTCTAGAAGATTGAGGACTCGCTCCATTTGTTGTTAAAGATTTTGGATTGCACGATCTCGCCTTTCGTTGTGCGCTTGCTCCAAAGTCAAGCCTCTTGAAACTTGATCATCCATAAGGAATTTGTAACAGAAGAAAGAAAGGAATCACTCAAATGAGTTGAACCTTGAGCTCCGATACCAATATTTTGATGCGTGATGGGGTGAGTGATTTAAGAACGGAGATTTTTTCAGAGGGGAATTTTGTGGTTAAGTGTATGGAGTAGTGTATATGGTAAAGAAACAAAAAGGAATAAGAAAAAATAGAATGATCTCCTTCCAAGGTATAAAGGACACGCCACCAACCAAAGAAGAGGATCGAGATCTACGAAGTTCACCACCAAGGCCTAAAGCTTCCACCAGCCAATGATAAAGGACTTCGGGATAGGAGAAGCTCACCACCAAGGCCTAAAGTTTCCACCAGCCAAAGATAAAGGGCTTCTTGGCTCACCACCAAGGAGTGATCTACGCTCCAAGGATAAAGAAACTGAAAGGAGTTATCCACTCTTCAAAGGAGTTCACTCAAGCAAAGGAAATCTCACCATTTTCATTCATAAAAATTCGCATCTCCCCTACATTGGATAGTTTCCCCTATTTATAGGAGGATTTTAGCCTTAAGAAATATTAAAAACGAACTTTAATGACCTAGGAACTTAAACATTCGACTCTTTAGCCACATAAAAATAAAAACACCTAGGAACTTAATAAAAAAACCTTTATTAACACGACAACTAAATGCTTTTAATCTTCGGCCTTTCGCATTCTCGAACCGTTAGCTTTCCGTGTTCTTGAACCTTTGGCTTTCCATATTCTTGAACCGCATTCGTGAACCTTTAGCCTTCCCAAAATTCGAGCTCCTCCCTTGACCAGAAAATAATCCTCCTGAAACTTCATCAATTGGTCATACAAGACATCTAAAATGGCCTCCCATTGATAGTTATCGATATACCACAAAGTACCGATAAGTAATTAACATTATTCATTCAAAATGATCCATCGAAGCACATAATGCCCAACTTCTTTATTGGCTTGGATAAGCATCGATGGTTCTGAGTTGGTCGATGGAGCTACGCTGGATGCTCTTGCATCACTTTTCGAATTATGAAATGCGTTGATTAAATTCACAAACAGAAAACACTCACGTGACACTAACATATTGTGTGCTCAGGTGGCATGCAAGTGTTTACCAAATGTCTTATTTTTCGTTTTCTTTTTCTCTTCCTTTTTGTCCTCTTTAACTTTTCATGTCTTCTCTTCAGCCATCCAAAGTGGTTTTGCTTAAGGAAGGGCGTGGCTTTGTCATTGAGACCATGAAATGTTGGAGTTCTTTGGCTTAAGGAAGGGCCATGATTTTGTCATTGAGACCGCACCATTCCAAACCATGGATTTTGAGACCACCATTTATGGACACCCAACCCCTCCAACTAGTACCACCTGGAAGTCACGCAAGCTCCAGAACTGTCGTGCGGAGGTCGTGCCATGGCTCAATGGTCATCGGATTCGTCGTGTGACCCAACTGCAACTTGATACTCACAACTGTTGAAATGGCGACAATGGTGATGGTGATGGCAATAGTTGGAGAGGACAGTGGTCACAAGTCTACCATTCATTGACCATTTTTGTGTGCAGGATTAAATAAACATGCAATCAAAACGTTCTGTGCAAGCTTAGATCATCAAGCAATCAAAATGTATCTTCATAATCATCTCGAGGATGATTCCCATAATAGAACTTACATATTGGTAAGGGCTAGGCCACCCTCATCAGCCACTAATATATAAAAAATAAAAAAGAAAAGAAAAGACAAATAAATAAATAAATTAGCAAAAAATATATTGAAATATTATTAAAAAATGTCAATGTTGATGCCGATCGTGCCACATAAGATAGTCGGTATCAAGGTCAGCAATTTTGAGTCAAAATTTGTCGGATAAACTCAATTGGAAAAACGTGATAAAGTTTAGGATTTAATTGGCAAAATTAAAAAGTTTATAACTAAATTGATAAAAGTACAATAAATTTAAAACTTTTTTGTAATTTTCCCGACACGTATAAGAAATTCAACATCCCTACCCCAGCATTGTTTCCACTAAAACCAACCCCGCTTGAGCCCTCCGACAGTAGATAATGTTTGCTTTGGTTGCGGCTCACTCGCACTAACCTCACTTAGTTTAAGATTGTACGAGATTATCTACCTACGTACTTGGATGGTGTGGGATCATAGACATACATGATACCTAACATTCACCCCTAGGTTTACCACTATTGGAAGCTTATAAAAATCATCACTCATCAAAACTGTGGAGTTTTCAATCACATACTCCAATGTCTAGTAAAACATTTCAAGGTTTTATTGGTACTTTTGAGTATTGTTGAAATCTTGAACCGAGTTGATTCATGATCCACTTATTGTAAGAGTTTTCCTAATCTAGACTACATTAATTGATATTGTAATTTACCATTTTACGGGGTTGATCTAAAGTGAGATAAAAGGTTTCTTAATTTGTCTAATATGGAGCTGGCTAGTATGGGCCGAGTTGAGCCTAGCCCGTAATGAGGGGGCTTGATTGGAAACTCTATAAATAGTGCTTAAGTCTCTCCTCTAATTCTAATTCTCACGTGTATCCTCACAAAAGAAGCATTAACCTAGCATTTAAGGGTGAGGGGGCTGTCTCATTGAGCTAGTGATACAAAGAGTAATAGATGAGAATGACTTGTGTATAGATTATCGCTTTTCTACTTCTGCATCAAGAACGATAGATTCCAAAACAGATGCATTAATTTTTCTACTCAATTATCTGTGTTCTTATTTTGGTTATGGAAATCATGGGATTACACGAGGACTTGTGTATGGATTATCACTTTTTTGCTTCCGCATCAAGAATGATGGATTCCAAAACAGGTACATTAATCGTTCTATTCAATTTTCTATGTTTTTGTTTTAGTTATGGAGATCATGGGATTACATACTTTGCATCTTAAATGTGATATAAGAGCAACTATAACCTAGAACTCGAATGCATAGAATTTTCGCCATAATTTTGAGATTTTTGTGATTTTTTATTCAATAAAAATCAAATTAATTGTAAATTCGGATTGGGCTTGGCGAGATGAGCAAAACCATGGGTGGCGCATCGCCGGGGGAGGCCCCATGCACCGCCACATGCAGCCACGTGCTACCAGGGTGTTGACACGCGAGGTCACGCGCCTTCACGCACTCCCACGCGCATAGCACTGCTCGCGCGTGGGACGCAGGCGTGAGGGGCAGATGTCACGATGACGTCAGCAACCCTGGACCCGACCCAACTCGTTGACTCAACCCGACCCGTTGACCCGACCCGACCCGACCTGGTCAACTATGGACCGGATCGATCAACCGATCAGACCAGACGGTCGAGCCGGGAACCAGTCAGACCACCACCGGCCGGACCGATTTTTAGGGTTCAGAACGTTGGCGCGTGAGCTCCACGCGCTACACACTCAGGCGGCACGTGCTGGCGCGTAGAGTGTCGGTTCAACATGTGGTTGGCGACTTTAGGTTCGTATGTTCATCCTCTATATTGTGGTGTATTTATTTTACATGTTTAATAATTTATGGATGTGAAAATACATACGAAACCCTAAATACATATATTTTTAGTATATTTTCACATATTTTTCTTGTATTTTTCTATGATTTTGGAAAAACGGGTGTTGGGTTACAAGTATGTTATCACATAGATATTATAAAAGTGCGATTCATTGATAATATATATAAAGTTTAACTTTTATTAATGAATAAAGTAATATAATTAGCATGGTATGTGATTTTAGTGATATATTGCCCCTATCACTAAAGTTAAAATCACATGTATATTGTATATGTAAGAAGTAAAGTTTATATTTTTGGTATGAGATAGTTTCAAAGATTCGATTTAGTAGTGACTGTCAAAATGGCACACTTGATTGGATTTGAGAAATATCGGTCTCATATAATGAGTGGGATGTCTCCTGGTCTAATACGTGGTCATACTCTCAAATGATGTGATTGTGTATTAGTTCGTGGAAGGATACATGATAGTGTGATAGAGGAGTGACTGATCCTAGTGATTCATATGCCAAAATGTGATGAATTCATGAAAATTAGAATATATTTTCATAATTGCTATCATGTGAGGAGTGTACAATTACATGTCATGTATTTTGCTCAAAGATGATTATATGATTTTGCATGTAACTCTATAGATATATACTAATACGTCAAGTTACACAGTACTCACATGATGCTAATTATATACACTATTTGTTTTTTAGTCACCTTTTCTACAATTAATAAGTTCACTATTATTGAGGTTTTTACTTGTTCAAATTTTAAGTAGTGGAAATAAGATTTTCTATTTGATAAAAGAGCAATCGAATTTGCTTGTTATTTATAAAACTTTTCATTTAGGAACATTTGAAAAGTGATTTACCAACCGATTATACTGCTAAAAGATGATGGAGGCCTTGGTGGCTTAAAATTATATTTTGTCTAATATCGAAATTATGACACATCTGCAATGACTTTTTAACATAATAATATATACGTCTCGTATACGGTTGAAAATATTGTTTCCAAAAGTTTTATGTCTAAGAAATAATCTCACATATGTCTAAAGAAGGAATAGAAAATTTGACAATGTTGATATTATGTCTACTCTTGACGGTTATCTAAAAACTTCTATAAATTATTATGGAAGTAAAATGACTAATATAAAGAATAAAACAGCAATCTGTAGTTCTGACATGTTAGAGGTCATTTAAGTTAATCTTAGTGAATCTTATGTAGAAATTTTATTTCAACAAAATCATTAATGACTATTCTCTGTATTTAATTAAAGAAAAATTAGAATTAAGTCTTAAAGGTTGTCAGGCCTAATTGTGGCGGTGAGTATTTTGGCAAGTATGGCAATGCTGTATAACTTAAATGGTCATTTGTCAAATACTTGGTAAATTTTGGGGTAGTAACTTAATTTACTATGCCTAAAAATCCTGATAAAATGATTTGGTCAAAAGGCATAATTACACCATAATGAACATGATGATGAGTATGATTAATAAGATTAATTTATCTAGTCTTCTGTGCGCTGATATTTTGAAAGCAACTTTTTCACATACAAAAATATCTTTTTACCAAAGTTATTTCCTAAACTTCTTTTGAGTTATGGATTGGACGTAAATTTAACTTGTATCATATTAAAATTTGAAAGTGTCATGCAAAAGTAAGGTTATATAATCCAATATTAAGTATGTTACGATTCAAATCCACTCAGAATTATTTTATATCTTACCAAGATTGTTAAAGGGGCATCAATTTTATGACCCTAATGAAGGTACAAGAATTATAGAATTATAGACAGTAAAGTTTCTAGAGTTCAACGTAATTATAGAGAATAACTACTCTCAAACTATTAAGGATAATAGTACGATGAAGATCACCGTATCTTTGTCTTTTCATATATAGACAATTGTGGAATCTTCTATATCATAAACTATACTTGTCAAGGTTCAAAATACTATTCTTGATATAGTTTATAATGAAATTTCTCAAACCTCTCAAGTACATAATGAAGTGGTTGTAACCTTACTCAAGAGATTTGTTAGGGAAAGACAATCGGCTATACCATTAGACTATATAGTCAATCTGTGAGAGCATGATTATAATATCTATTACATGGTTGATTCAGCAACTTACATAAGTATTGTTTCTTGTCCTCAATCAAGTATGTGATTAGATGTCATAAAAAATAATATGCAATCTATGAAATATTATAGTGTTTGGAAACTTACTAACTTGCCTAAAGATCATAAGTTCATTTGTTGCAAATAAGCATACAAAACTTAAAAGATTTCAAAGAAAGATTATGGAGTTTAAAGCTAAACTGGTAGTCAAAGTTTTTACTCTAAAAGAGGGGTGGACAATGAAGAAATATATATATATCTCTTTTAAAGATTCTTTCAGAGTGAAGATGGCATTAATAGCTCTTTTTTTTTTTTTATATGGAGTTACACCAAATAAACACTATCTTTTCAAATGGACACGTTGATAACAAAATCTATACAATGCATTAATTGGAGGATTTTGCAGCAGATAATTCAAGTAAATTTGTGTGTAGACTGAAAAGTCTTATTCATGGTTTTAAGCAAGTTTCTAGATAATATTATTAAAGTTTCATAGTGTTTTCATTTCATTCAGTTGAGAACAAAGTAATTCAGTAGATATATACTGCAAGGTCAATGGGGGGAAATTTATATTTTGCTCACAAGTAGTGACCTTAAGGCATCTTTTGCCTTTTGCATTGAGGTTCGTAAGAATTATTCTCGCCATATATATAGGATTTATCTTAGAGGATATTTTCTAGAAATATTCAATATACATCACTGCAAGCTAGGAATTGCTCATATCATTAAGGGTAATGGACCGAATCTATTACATTATCCTTTTTATATATTAAGAAAATCTAGTTAAAAGGTATACCTTGTGTCAGTGCACTTAGAAGTATAATGTATGCTCAAATTTGCACTAGACTAAATATAGTCTTTGCAACGGGATTTCTAGGCAGGATATCAGTCAAATCCATGGGTTGCCGCTAATAAAGTTTTAAGGTACTTAAATAGGACAATAGATTATATGCTGATTTACAGGTATGTTATTGCAACTAGTAGGGTATTTAGATGTAAACTTTACTGGTTGTTAGGATGACATAAGATCAATAACGGAATACATATTTATTTTAGCAGGATATGTAGCAAATAAAGTTCTATGTCATATTCTACTATGTAAGCATAGTTTATAACATTCTTTTAGATTGTTACTTGGGCTATTAGGCTCTGGAATCTCATTAAGGAGTTGATCATATTTAACTTTATGAATAGACCCATACGATTGTATTGAGACAATAATTTGTAGTATTATTTATTAATAATAGAGATCTTAAGGGGTCTAAATATATGGTAGTCAAATTTTTGACAATAAAAAAATGGTACAAAAAGGTGACGTTATAATGTAGCATATTTTCACATATGATAAGGTTACAAATCCACTAACTAAATGACTTTATTCTTCTATTCTTGAATGACATGTCATTAATGCTTAAGAGCTTCATGAGATGTTGTTATTTAGTGGAAGCTAGTGGGAGCTATTTTGGCTTTACTCTAATAAAGTTTACTTATGTATTTGTTACATTTAATAACATTTGATATGTATTAACTTTTGCATTCAATAAAATATTTTTGAATATGTTATCATTATATTGAATATATATTTATAAAAGTCTCAAGGTATTGTGTAAACTTTGAGTGAAGGCTAGGGACATCCGATTATCAATCTTGTGTATATGTTTTGTTATACATTAAAAAAGAAAGGTTAATCGTAAAGACAAGGCATATATGAGTTTATTGGAACCATAAAGACATTCTCTAGTGGCACAAGTTTTTTGTGATACTTAAGGTAAGAGAATGGTAATTGACAAATGAGATTTCTCTATGAGAGATGTTATCCATTTGTCACACTACCCATATTGAATCCATATCAATAAAGTTGAAAGAACTCGTGAGCATCAAATGTTCTGTGTGTATACATGCAGTTACCACTATGATTCGGATTGTCTATTAAGAATTATCTCTAGACCAAAGTGAGCACATACGGTACAATTTCAATTAATACAGTACAAGTGGGAGAATGTAAGACATTTCCTAATGTGGACTACATTAATTGATATTGTAATTTATTGTTTTACGGGATTGGTCTAAGGTGAGATAGAAGATTTCTCAATTAGTCTAATATGAGGCTGGCTAGTGTAGGTCGAGTTGAGCCTGACCCGTAATGAGGGGGTTTGGTTGGAAACTTTATAAATAGTACTCAAGTCTCTCATCTAATCATAATTCTCACATGTATCCTCACAAAAGAAACATTGACCTAGCGTTTAAGAGTGAGGGAGCTATTTCATTGAGTTAGTATTACGGAGGACAATAGAGGAGAATGACTTATGTATGGATTATCGATTTTCCACTTTCGCATCAAGAACAATAGATTCCAAAATAGGTGTGTTAATTTTTTTACTCAATTATATGTGTTATTGTTTTGGTTATGGAGATCATGGGATTGTACGTTTTGCATCTTACACTTATCGCTCCTAGTATGCTCTACATGGAGTGTGATCATAGGGTCAAACCCCAATCCAATGGAATGTCCTAAAAATTTTGTTATTCTTGGAGAAACCCACTTTCTTTTTCTTATTCTTTTTTTTTTTTTTTTTTTTTAGGGGGGGGGGGGAAAATTTCATTTTGACCTTTCGTTTTTTTTCCCATTGCAAAGTGAGACTAATAATGATATCAATAAAGTGGAAGCAAAGAAAGCCATTATTCCACTCATTTCATGAAATGTCATTTGAGATAATGAGGTTTATACACATTGCATTGTCTCCTAGTTTGAACGTCGCCCATACAAGTCGTTGCACGATAAAGGAAGAGTAGTAAATAAAACAGAAAATGGAATAAATTAATTGAATAAGGAAATAAATTGAATATTAAATTTACACGAGTCAATATGTATAACCGATATTTCTGGGAAGAGTAGCAAGTGATTATACTATTGATCAAATAATAATAATGAATATTATTACCATACTCGAGTTACTCAAATAATCTTAATATTTTTCATAAACCCTCAATCATACTGAATAGCTCACACAATATTTAACCCTCACAATTTTTCGCAAAAAACTTGCAATTTCATAAAGGAATGACACAAATATTAACATAAGATTTAATTGGCTTCGGCACAAGAATATTTGATGTAATCTCACGAAGTAAAAACCTCTCTGAATCAAACCTCTCATAATGATATCTCGGCACACTCTTCAATCTCCCCTGTGCAGCCTTGAGATCTCTCTCACGTCAGGAGCTCTTCCTCTTCATATTTAATAAGAAAGTTCTATGGAAGGAGAAAAGGGAAAAAAATAAAAAAGGAAACACTGATTGGCCATCTCAAGTGAACACCATCATTGCCGCCTTTTTTGAATATTAATAAAAATTTTAAAGTGATACATTTATAATAAATTTATCTCAAACTAATTTTTTAGTCACAAAAAAAATCTTAATTTCAATAAAAAATTTACCATAAACTAATTTTTTGGTCACCAAAAACCTAAACCTATCTCAATAACAAATTTACGCCAAACTGGTATATATTTCCAAGTGATGTCATTTAACTTGACAAAAGCTAACGAAGAATAAATATATCAAGAGTATGTCAATTTAGAATTTTTGATAATCCAAACATCAGTTTAGGGTTTTACCAAAAAAAAAAATATCAGTTTAGGGTAAATTATCATAGTATACCAATTTAATATCTTGGTGACAAATAATTTAAGATATATTTGTCATAGGTATACCAAAAATGTAATAGTGTGGAGTTTTTCCAAATATTAACCATTTTTTTCCATATGAGGATTGTCCATAATTAATCTCTTTTTCTTTTCTTAAGCTGAGCAAAATTATCACTCTTTCGGTCAAGACCATTATGGTCTCTCTCTTTTTATTTCCATGGTCGAAACAACACCAAGATGGAGTGGAATAATGGCCATTAACAGAACACCATTGCATTTCTCTCTCAAAAAACTTGAACAGTGGTCGACCATCCATATTTCTCATTGGACCAGGTTTCATCGCTCAAATTAGGGGAGAAGTACATTACCAATGCCATAAGTTGTGTACGGCACTCACTTTAATGTCAAAAGTTTCCATAAGATCACTTAAGTGCCAAAAATTTTGAAAAACGATCATTTCAGTGCCAACGCCAATCAGGTTGGCCGGAAATCCGACGTGACAGTTTTTTATTAATTTTTGACGCTAATGTGGCTCGTCGGAGAATATAGTCAACATGTAAACCATAAAACGACGTCGTTTGGTGTTTTTCCCCAAGTCGAAACCCTAAATCCCCAAATCGAGAGAGAGAGAGAGAGAGAGAGAGAGAGAGAGAGAGAGAGGCATGGCAGCATCGTCTTCTTCCCCGAAGAACAACAGCAGCACCAGCCATTCTATGAGTAGAACCCGATCCACCATCTCCATCTGTGCGCTCCTTGTTTCCTTCGCACTCCTCATCTTCTCTCTCTCTCTCTCTCTCTCTCTCTCTCTCACCCTTCGACCCCACTTCTTCCTTCTCCTCCTCCACCCTTGCCTCCTATTTTCCCATCGCTTCTTGCCTAGGAAACAACCTTAGTCTCTCCTTACTCACCTAATCGAGCAACTACGACGGTGGCCGAGCACGGTGGCCGAGCGACGGTGGTGGAGTACGATGGCCGAGCAAGCTAGGTCGGCGAGGATTGAACAAAAAAAAACCCTAATTTCAATCCCAAATTAGCTATGCGGCGTCGTTTTTGTGAGGCCATCCACATCTGACGGCAAAACAACGTTGTTTTCTTAAGGAGACAAAAAACGACGTCGTTTAAAAGGCTCCTCGATTTTTTTAAAATAAAATAGCCACATAATCATTTTGGCCGGAATCTCTTGCCGGTGGGACCAAAGTGATCGTTTTTTCTCCGATTTGGCACTTAAGTGATCTAACATAAACTTTTGGCACCAAAGTGAGCGCCATACACAACTTATGGCACTGATAGTGTACTTCTCCCCTCAAATTAGAGACATATTCTAACATAATCATTGAGAGGCCACATTTCTTTATTAGTCTAGTTGTGTAGTCCAGTCGTTATACAAAAACAGGTTCAACCATGTCCAACAAACATTACACTCCTAACCCGAAGTTTTAGAAAGAACACTAATTGATGGAGTCCATGATAAGATAAATTCAAGAAAAAATTACACCACTAATCGTGTTGAATGTAGATAGTACTATTAGGTCTATTTTTGTATGCCCTAGGATGAATACAAGAGTTCTCTTGATCACGTAAGATTGAATTGCACCTAACTTAGGGGAAATAAGATGGGGGGACAAGAAAATGGGGAAATTATCAAAAAAATCCTGAAATTATTGCTATTGTGTCATTTCAATTATAAACTTTTTTTTTTCTTTTTTGTGTCAATTGAATCCTAAACTTTTTGCATTTGTGTCAATTCAATTTGCCCGGCCAATTGTAGCTAGTCACTATTGACATGGAAGTCAATCATCCTACATGACATCATTGACATTAATGTGAACAATTTTTAATAATATTTTAGTTTTTTTTCTTTTTTTTCTTTTTTTTATCACTTTCTTCTTCCTCCGACTAATTGTCATGGGCAATCAGTTAGAGTTAGGGTTTGCAAAGGACCTCATCAGCCTTATGAAAGCCTGGCCATGGCTAGGCGAGGCTCAACCTCGCTAGTCGAGCCTTGGCCAACCTCTAGCCTCACCCAAGCCACTAGCTAGGCTAGTAAGGCTCACCCTCACTGGACATGGGTGAGGCTCTACATTGCCATAGGCTATGAACTCAAGGGGCCTCTAGCGAGGAGAGGCTAGGTGAGGCTTGCCCTTGCCAATCTAGCCAATGGCCAGGGCAAGGCTAGTTGAGGCTCAATTGGTAAGGTCCTTGCCTAACCATGGCTAGGCTTCCCTAAGGACAATGAGGTCCCTCACGGCCTTACTTTTGGCCAGCGATTAGCTGGAGGAAGAAGAAAGTGATTAAAAAAAGAGAGAAAGAAAAAATAAATACAGGTACACTCCAACTCCTCACTGAACGGTTTGGTTTAGTTCTGCCCCGAAGAGGAGTTCTCATCTACCCGAGTTTCGCTGGTTCGCCTGGTTCATCGCTGTGGGAGTCTCTGTTCACAAGAGTTGCTCGAACTGAGCCGGGAACTGAGCCTGGGACTTATGGTGGTGTGGGTGTCCCTAAACATCCGTCCTCCTCTCAATTAGGCCCTGGTATGGATTTCCTCCTTCTTCTCTAGAGGACTAGTTGGTCTGGTTGAGGGCTATGCTAGCTTGATGGCCTCCTCCTCGGCTGAGACGCTTATAGGCTCAAGTAGTGGGAAGGGTCAAAGTCCCCCTCCTCTTGATCTTGTCGATAGATCGGATGGTAAGGTTTCTTCATCTGGTGTTGATGCCAAGAGGACCCTGGGTACTAGGCCTCCTCGGATGGATCGTTCCAAGGGGAGGAGTCATTCTAGAGCTCCTTCTAAGCGAGCCTAGAGCAAGCAAGCTCGGTCCTCAAAGCCTCCTTAAGCCTAGACATGGGCCAACGTGGCACGGCTGGTAGTAAAGGGCTATGAGCTCTCTTATGTTCTGCCTGCTTTTGTAGATGGGAAATTGGTTGTCAATTTGACGAGTGAGGTGCTGCAGGCCGCGGACCCCAAATGGCATGAATTCTTAGTCGGATATTTTGTAGGGAAGAGGCTCCCATTTCAATTCACAAAGCAAACTTTGAAGAACACCTAGGGACCGAAGCTAGTTGTCGTGCTGGCCGAGAACCAAGGCTTCTATTATTTCCATATTCCGAACCCGATGTTTTGCAGTAAAATTTTAGAAGAGGGTCCTCTCACTGTTGCTAAGATTCCTCTAATATTGAAGCAATGGAAACCACTCATGGAGTTGAAGAAGGACAAGCAGTCCATTGTTCCAGTTTAGATAACGCTCAAGAACTTACCCCTTGACCTTTGGTCTGCTCCGACAATTGGTGCTATCGCTAGCTCCATGGGTAAGCCCATTTTTGTAGATCAACGCACCGAAGGACAGAGGATGCTTTCGTTTGCTCGTGTGTGTGTCGAGATTGAAGTGAACCAGCCTAGGGTCTCTTCGGTTGAAGTGAATGTAGATGGTGTCCCTAGGACCATTACTATTGAATTCGAATGGCAGTCGGTGGAGTGCCAAAAATGTGGGGTTTTTGGACACAATTGTGCTGCCCCCCTACTCGACCTTCTAAGCCTGTTTGACCCCATGCCCCTAACTCAGCAGCCCCCTCTGAGTTGGATCAGGGCTGGAAGATGGTCAAAGGCAAGAAGAAAAAGCCTACTCTTCCGCTTCTTGGCAGCTTGTCTGTCCTGGTTGATTTGAGTGATGATGGGAGGTCCTTGAAGCTGAAGACTATGGCAGTAGAGAAGAGATTGCCTAACACCTACTCTCAGAAAGGTCCTTAGGGACAATTGATCATCTCTAAGCCGTCTGATGCTGCCCCTCCTTCCTTGGACATCTCGGTCCTTCCTTTGGAGCCTATTGGTCCGGTTTTGCCCAACCTGAGTGAGGGGGCAAAGGAATCCGACTTCATCTCTTCCTCGAACGATGAACTCCTCTCCCCCTACACCTCTCTGAAGATGTCCCTAGTGAGGAGGCCTGCCCTAGCTCCAGAACCACCTCCTTCCACATTGCAAGACAAGCTTCTCGATGTTACTTCGGAACCCCCCCTTCGGTAGCTCAGCCTACTCTGCCCACTACAAGGCGTAGCTCCTCTAAAAAAAGGTAACTTTTCTTCCGTTCCTTTTTTAAATATGTACATAGGGTGTTGGAATATTAGAGGGCTTGTTGCCCCTCTTAAGCAAGCGGAAGTGAGGAATTTTGTCTTGTCAAACCTGTTATCCTTGATCGGGTTAGTGGAGAGCAAAGTTCCTCATAATCTCTTTAATGCCATTACTGGAAATTTGTTGGTGGACTGGTGTTGGTGAGCCAACTCGAAGTACTCTAATAGGGGTAGGATTTGGGTTGGTTGAGATCATACTACGGTTTCCTTAGAGCCTATGTCGGTCTCGGATAAGGCTTTTAATGGGAAGCTTTGTTGGTTGAATTCTGGTATGACCTATGTTATTTCTATCATTAATGCTGAGCATACTTTTACTTCTCGGCGTCCTTTATGGGAGACTTTAATGCGGGACTTTAATGCGATCAAGGATCCCTCAGATAGACTAGGTGGTTCGGATAAGGAGCTTTTCTCTTTAGGATGTACCTTGGCTTGTTATGGGAGACTTTAATGCGATCAAGGATCCCTCAGATAAACTGGGTGGTTCGGACTTTTGGTTGTCGTGCTTCAATGAGTTTGGACAGTGTCTTAACCAGGCGGAGCTGGGGGACCTCAGATATGTGGGGTTTCAATATACTTGGTCCACTTCTTCAAGTCAGTCTCGCAAGGTGAGGAAGATTGATAGGGTGCTGGTTAACCCTTGCTGGAGCCAGGTATTTTCCTATTCGGAGGCTTCTTTTCTTACACCAGGGATTTCATATCATTCACCTATGGTAGTCAAGGTTGAGAACCCGGTTTTCCGGAGAAGACCATTTAAATTCTTCAATTTTTGAATGCAGCACCTAGACTTTGAGTTAATTGTAAAGCAAGTTTGAGAGGCTCCATCTTCAAGTGTGCTAATGTTTAGGCTGGTTTCTAAGTTGAAGGCATTGAAAGGGTGGCTCAAGCAGCTGAATAGGATTTCGTTTGCCAATATTTCCGAAAGGACTTCTCAAGTGAGGGAAGCCTTAAAGCAGACCCAAGTCGACCTCTTACTTGATCCCACCAGCGAGGTGCTTGCAGACTTGGAGAGGGTTCAATGTAAGTCCTTCCTAGAGCTCTGGTCTCAAGAGAAGTCATTTTTTAGACAGAAAACCAAAATTAGATGGCTTAAGGAAGGTGACCAAAACACAAAGTTCTTTCACCAGGTTGTTAATTGGCGACATTTGAGGAATAGAATCCTCTTGGTAGTGGACTCTTCGGGTAACCAAATTACTTAGCCTCAGCTGGTCTAGCAGCATTTTGTGGATTATTTCCGAGAGCTCCTCTTGCCTCATCTAGAGCTAGATACTCCCTCAGTCTCAGAGATTCAAGAGGTTATTCGGTCACAGCTCAATGAGGACCACATTTTGTTTCTTGCTAGGCCTGTCTTTGAGCTTGAGATATGGGACACTCTTTTTTCCCTGGCTCGGGGGAAGACACCAGGGCCGGATGGTTTCACGGTGGATTTTTTCAAGGAGAATTGGGACACGGTGGGTCAGCTGGTTATGGCTACCGTTAAAGATTTCTTCAGTTCGGGGAGGCTCCTTAAAGAAGTGAACAATACCTTCAAGTTCAGATAGTGAGAAAGTGAACAAAATGCGACTATGGTTGACGTCTTCAGGCCGATTGCTTGTTGCAACACGGTGTACAAGATTATCACCAAGGTGTTGGCTAATAGAGTTGCTACCATGCTTAGGGATCTTGTCAGCCCGACTCAAAGCGCTTTCGTAAAAGGGCGTAGAATCAGGGACAACATTCTTTTGGCGCAAGAACTTTTTTTTGGCTTCCATGTTGAACCCTATACTCTGAACTATACTATTAAAGTCGACTTCCGAAAGGCGTATGACATCGTGGACTGGCGGTTTCTTAAAAACGTGTTACATGCCTTTAGATTCCTTAATTGGCTGGTTCACCTTATCATGACCTGTGTATGGACTCATCGATTCTCCATTGCGTTGAATGGGGAGCTACATGGGTTTCTCCCTAGTGGGCGTGGATTACGGCAAGGAGATCCCATCTCTCCCTACTTATTCACACTGGTTATGGAGGTGCTCTTTGGGATTATTAGGAGGAGCTCGCATCAGCTGGACTTCAAAATTTTCTGGAGATGCAGACCTACCTGCCTCTCGCACTTATTCTTTGCAGATGATATGTTCCTTTTTTTGCGAGGGGCACCTGCCATCTGTGAAGCTTTTGAATGAGAGTCTCCAGGTGTTTTCCTCTTGGAGTGGCCTTCTTCTGAATTCAAGGAAAAGTGAGGTGTTCCTTTCGGGAGGCCCGTCGTCCTTAAGGAATCAAATCCTTCTGGAGCTTGGGTTTGGTGAGGGTACCTTCCCTGTGCGGTATCTTGGTGTTCCAATCATCACGAAGAGGCTTGGAAAAGCGCACTGTGCGGTTCTTATTAGGCGCATCACTTCTCGGGTGCAATCCTGGACTCACCGTTTCCTCTCTTTAGCCGGCTGTCTTTAGTTGATCAGGTCAATTCTCCATGCCATTCGGTCATTTTAGGCAAGTGTTTTTATTATCTCTGCTGCAGTTCTCGACCAGGTTGAATGTATCCTTAGACAATTACTTTGGAAAGGACCTACTTTGGGTAGAGGAGGTGCCAAAGTTTCCTGGGAGGATGTTTGCCTTCCTAAAGTGGAAGGGGGGCTTGGTATCCGGAGATTGCGAGAGTGCAATAGGACAACCATCTTCAAGCATATCTGGTACTTGTTTTCATACAAGGAATCCTTATGGTGTAAGTGGGTCCATTCGACCTTAAAAAACAGGAACTTCTGGGTTGTGAAGCAACCGACCTATTGCTCTTGGGCTTGAAAGAAACTTCTACAACTCAAGACTGAATGCTGACTCCGCTTCCACTGGAGAATAGGAGATGGCTTAACAGCATCGCTCTGGTTCAATAATTGGCATCCAAGGAGTCCATTGAATTCATTTTTCATGGATTCCTTCATATTTAACTCAGGCCTCTCTAGGCAGGCTTTGGTGGCTGACCTCTTCTCTGAGAATGGAGGGACTATCAGATCAAAGATTGAGTCTTGGGGTTCGCCTCTTCCCGCCTTGACTGATATGCAGGATTGGTTTAGTTGGAGGGAGGAGTCATCAGGCATGTTTTCGATGGCTTTAGCTTGGCAGATCATACGGCAGAAGAAGGAGAGAGTCAATTGGCATCGACTCATCTAGAGCAATGTCATTCTGCCTCGACACCAACTGAACCTGTGGATCATTACCAAGCGGAGGCTGCCTACTCAGGCTTTGCTTATGTCTCATGGCAGAACTGATGCTGCGACTTGCCTCTTTTGCAACAAGGTGCCTAATTCTATTGAGCATCTCATTTTTGGTTGTTGCATTACCTCAAGTATTGCTTTTTTTTTGGCTACTAGATGCAATCTCCCTTGGACCAATAGATCTTGGGACCATCGCCCGCAGTGGCCGCGATGGTTTCAAGCTTAGTACCCCACCGTCGGGGGAGGAGTTCGAATCCCTGCGTGGTCGATGCTTGAGTGCAAGCCGCGCGATTCACCTGTGGCTGGGTCTGTGGTAGTGGTCCAGTCCACCCCAAGGTTTACTTCGCCGCGAAGCGGCGCACGGAGGTTCCCTGGGTCACCAAAAAAAAAAATAGATCTTGGGAGGAGACCCTCAGCTAGGTTAATACCTTCCTGGTGGGAAGGGAGTTTTATAAATGTCTGGCCTATTATTCCTTTAGTGCACTATGCCACATCATATGGAAGAACAAGAACAATATTTTGTTTAAGGGAGAGCCGCTTTCTATTCCGGCCATGAAGAATCATCTCATCAAGGTAGTGAAGGATAAGGCTATTACCTACAGGAATGTGGAGGACTCCACTAGAAACAGGCAAATGCAGCGCTCGTGGGAGTTAGATCCTATTATCTTCTCTCCCCTATTTCTAGACTGTTTGGCTAGGTGTTTTGTTGGTAGCTAGGTCGTATTGCCTGGTGTTTTTTGCTGCTTGGCTCCTAGTTCTCCGTTTGGTTTGGTGCCTTTTGGCTTTTTCTTCTTAGCTCCCTTTCACTCAGATTGAGCATCTTCATTTGAGCGTAAGTTTTTGGAACCGTTTGGTTGTACATATTGACCTTCCCCATTATATTAATTACTTACTTTCACCAAAAAAAAAATAAAAAATATATACAAATTCAAAAAATATTAGAAAAAATATTATTAAAATTTGTCAACATTAGTGGTGGTGGCACCATGTAAGACGACTGACGTCCATGTCAACATTGACCAATCCCCAGCTGACCAAAATTAAATAGATCAAATAAATTAGCACAAATGCAAAAGGTTTAGAATTCAATTAGCCAAAAAAAAAATTTATAATTGAAATAACACAATTACAATAAGTTAGAACTTTTTTGGTAATTTTCCCACAAAAAAAAGTGTCACGTCATATAATTTTGAAAACTCATTTTATTTATTGGATTTACTTTTCTTATCACTCTTAACTATTTGTTCTTACCTATATATTCACTGGACTCGGATAGAGATTCAACTAAGTTTAGATAAGTCATGTGGTCGGTTGTTTAGTATTAAAAGACAATTGCTGTTCTTCTTGTAGTAGAATTGAACTCTCAAAGAAATTTTATTGGAAGTTTAAGGATTGAAATTTTGTTTGTTTAATAATGTAGAGAAATGTTTTGCACATACGTATATGTGTTTCTATATAGATGATGTTAACATTGCTAAGTAGACTCTGTACCAACTTCTGGAAAAATTTTACTTTATTCCATCAACTTGAGATCGGTACACATTACACCTCGATTTTTTTAAAATAATATAATTTACCTCCTTAAACATGCATTTTGTCACGTTAATTAACTCATTTTCACTTTTTTCCTAATAAGTTCAGGGCACATGATTTTTAGGAGAGTTAAATTGTTATTTTTTCTCTTTTAAAATTTATATTAAATTTTCCAAGATAATTTGTCGAAAAAATCCTAAACCAATCATAAGGCAGCCATTTCAATCTTAAACTTTTCAATTTGAAAATTTTATTATTAAATTTGATGTGCTAATGTGATCATTTTGGCCAATTTTGACAAAAAATGGCTAGCGTGACCATTGACCATCCCACATGGTATGCTTGATACTAATGTGAACTATTTTTGTTATTATATATATATATATATATTTGTTTCTTCTTTTCTTTTTCTTTCTTTATTATTCATCTTACTAGAAGGGTCGGTAGGTCATCAAGGCCTCAGCGATGGCTAGCAACCCTCACCGATCACGGACAAGGGTCAAGCCCTCATCCAAGCAAGGGCCTATAAGCCCTAGGCAGCACTGGGTGTCACCACCCATGCAAAGGCCCTAACAGCCTCAATCAGCCCTTCGAGGAAGATAAACAGTGGAAAGTTATAAAAAAAAAAAGAAAAAAAAGAAAAGAGTCCTTTTTTTTTGTACAAGAAAAGAAAAGAGTTAATAAAATAAAATAAAAAAGTGATACAAATTTAAGAAATTTTATTTAAAAGATTGCAAAAATATCCATCTCAATGCTAGTCATGCTACATGGGACCATTGGCAAATTTTAGTCAAAATTGACCAGAATGACTATATTAGCAAATCATTAAAAGGTTTTGAACTTAATTGGTCAAATTGAAAAATTTTAAATCGAATTGGCTATCATACAAAATTTACAATTTTTTGGACAAATTTTCCCAAATTGCCCATGTGCATCTTTGACGCAAAACTCAAGTAACCCTATCCCTGAAATTCACGTGCACGGCCCATATTAATTGAAAAGGACGATGGAGTTTAACAACAATAAACAACTAAAAGAACAGACAAATTCAGAGGATAACATGTAAGGTGGAGATATTCTTACTAAATTGAAACGGATTGATGCACTGGCCATCATTCTACGTTAGCGTAGTGAGGGAGTGAATTTCTTTTCTCATCTTTCCATATATGGGTTTTATCGGAATATAAGGAAATGATTCATCCATATGAATACATCAAAGAATACTAAACTTTGTTGATATTTATAGCAACTAATGCGTGAGATACTCTCGTTTGAATTGAATGATATCGACTTCTTAAGGGAAAAGTGCCAAAAAAGTCCTAAACCTTTTGTCTTTGTGCCAATTTAGTCCTAAACCTTTTTTTGGTGCCGATTTAATCCTAAACCTTTTTTTTGTGCCAATTTAGTCCTAAACCTTTTTACGTTGTGCCAATTCAGTCCTTTCCGGCCAATTTAGACCGGATTTTACTAACTGGACGCTAGCCGGCTGACATGGCCTGATCGGAGTTAATGTAGACAAACTTTTAATAATATTTTAATATTTATGAATTTTTTTCTTTTTCTTTTTTTCTTTCTCTTTTTTTCTTCCAGCCGGTCGCCCCATCTTAACCGACACTACGCATCTAAATCGGAGCCACCCCCACCGTCGTCTCCACCAAAAATTGTCCTCCATCTTCGTCATCTTTGTGGTCATCTTTACCCGTCATTGGCCTTGAGCAAATGGCCAAAAATCTGGGGAAAATTCAGGAAAAAATAGAAATCTCTCGAGAAAAAAAAGAACTTGCACAAAAAATCTTTGAGACAAAGAAGGGGGCAGTGGGTCTCTTGTACTTCTAGCCTGTTGGGAATAACGGATCCTCGAAAACCGGATTCGACACTAAATCGAACCCCTAAATCAATGCGGAAGACGAAGCCCAAGAAAACAACACGTATCACCAATCGTAAAGCACACCACGAAGTCGAGCGTACCTTGTTAGCCACAGATTAGACACCGACGCTAATGGAGGAAGAGAATTTGTCGCTGTTCAATTCGATGAAGCCTTGAAAGGAAGAAAAACACCGTATGCTTACTGTTTTTCTTTTGGGAGAGAGAGAGCGTGGGTGAGGGGAGAAGACGTACGTTAAAATGATCCAAGAGGTGTCTTCTCTCTCTCTCTCCTTCCTTTTATACCTTCCCCCTTCCACGGGCCCTATTCCCGTGGGCCGGGCTTTCTGGGCCCAACTTGGGCGGACAGGGCCTTAAGCCCTTTAATTAAATAAAGCCTTCATCTCCCACTCGCAATGGTGGGCCGAACAGTATTCTCTTTACCTCTCTTCAACATTCATACCGGTGAATAATCCGTGCGACCAGCATACTTCGAGAGCTCGTTGCCATACATCTGTTAGGAATATATAGCAGCTCATAATGGGCGTCTCACTCTGAGTAGATTTAGTATGCAGTACCCTAGATCGATCGATCACATTTATATCTCCCTTGATCTCTTTTAAACAATGATATATATATTGTATTCACAATTATAATTATCACAAGACAGTCATAATTGGTCGACCAGTGAATACAAAACTACAATGTGATTCTCCAAAATCGATCTTCCTCTTTCCTTCAAACTCTCAATTTCAGTCCAGCTTGCTTTTCTAGAAATGCCCAATTAGATCGAATCATCTCATGACCATTGGCAACACCCTAAGATAGCAAACACTAAATAGAAACCTTGAGAATAAGTAAGAGTCATGAGGGGACTAAAAAATTGAGGAACTCTTTTCCTCAAGAGTCTCACACGTCATAAAAGTTGAGATCAAACTTTTTGCCACTCTCGTTGGTCGTCTCATGCATACGTAGTATGAAATACGTATTACGGTATTGACTCCTTTCCCATGGAGCGTATGTCTACACTTTTCAATACCGTACAGATAATAGTTCAGACATACCCAATGTCTAACTTGAGTTCACGTATCTACTCATTCACAAAATTCATCAGAACTCACATCTGGCATCATAGACAGATAAAGTAAAATATGTGGGGTATTTTACTTTCGGACATCTTTAGTATTATGTCATCATCTTAACACTCAGTTAAGGTGACATACGTATTTTAAGCTTGAGCTCTCGATTATCACCTAGATAATAAGCTTAAAAACAGTCTCATCTCTATTTATCACATAGTAAATAGAGGCGATTACCCGTGTGAGTGGGCTAATCTTATATCTGTCCGACATACTTCTCAACTTAAAATAATGCACTGAGCATTAAGATGCATAAAGATCACACATAGATTCATAGGCATTAATGATGAAAACACAAATTCATCAAATTGTGAACACTTAGGGAAATTACAATATTCAGTACATTAGCTTTTACGCAACCCTAGAGATCTCATATGGCCACAAAAGCACATCTCTAGGCATTGGCTTTGTCTTAGGATCTGCTACCATTCTATGCGTAGTATGTACTCTAAGTTCACATCTTTTCGTGCAACCATATCCTTGACAAGATTATACTTGGTATCTATATGTTTGGTCTTGCCATGATATTTTGGATCTTTGGTATATGCTTTTGCTGCTTGGCTATCACAGTTAACCAATAACAAATCTGCAGCACTTCCAATAACACCTAAATAATCCAAAAAATCTCTTAAGCCAAACATCTTCTTATACTGTTGCTAATAATGCCACGAACTCAATTTCTATCGTGGACAAGGCTATGCATGTTTGTTTCTTGTAGCTCCAACATATGGTGCCATCATTCGGTAAGAAAACAAACCCAGAGGTAGATTTCCTTTCATTCAAATCTCCTCCCCAATCAGCATCAGGATAGCCTTAGAGTCGCAGATCCTTTCCTTAATAACTCAGCGTATAATCAGCAGTCCCCTTTAGATACCTCAGTATTCTCTTAACAGCTTTCTACTGTGCTTGACCTGGATTGGATTGGTAACTACTCACCATTCCAACTGCAAAACATATGTCAGGTCTTGTACACATCATAGCGTACCTAAAGCTTCTAACAGCACTAGCATGATGAACATATTTCATCCGTTCCTTCTCTTGTGGAGTCCCTGGACACAGTCTATGGCTCAATCCTTCACCTTTTGCAATAAGAGTGTTTATGGGTTTACAGTCTTGCATACGAAATCGTTCAAGAACCTTATTTATATAGGTTTCTTGCGAAAGAGACAACGATCTCTTCGAACGATCTCTTGAAATCTTAACTCCAAGAATGTATGTAGCCTCACCCATATCCTTCATCTCAAAGTTGGAAGACAACCAACTCTTGACAGTATTAACAAACTCCATATTGTTTCCAAAGAATTAGTATATCATCAACATATAATGATATGATCACAAATTGATCATTGGATCTTTTGATATATACACAATGATCCTCATCTATCATTGTAAAGTCACATGCCCTTTTGGCATTATGAAAACGTATATACCATTGTCTCGATGACTGCTTAAGACCATATATCGATCTAAAAAATCGACATACCTTACCTTCTTGGCCTTCCACTATGAAACCAACAGGTTGTTCCATATATATTTCTTTCTCCAATTAACCATTGAGGAAAGCAGTCATTACATCCATCTGATGTAACTCAAGATCCATACTAGTTACTATTGTCAGAATAATGCGAATCGAGATAAATCTCACTACAGGAGAAAATGTATCTTCATAATCAATTCCTTCCTATTGATTATACCCATTCGCTACAAGGCGAGCCTTATGCCTTTCTATTGAGCCATCAGCCTTTCGCTTTATTTTGAGAACCCATTTGTTTCCAATAGCTCTGTGTCCTTTTGGAAGATCAATCAGTTCCCAGACTTGGTTTGATTCCATTGACTCCATTTCCTCTTTCATTGCATGAATCCATTTTTTTCCTTATTAGGGCAATTTAGAGCCTCATTAATATTTCTTGGCTCATCCTCATCTTGCGGAGCAATCATAAAAGTTTCCCCTTCAATGTCAAAACGTCGACGGGGAATACTTTGGCGACTTGTTCACCGTATGGGAGATTGTACACTTAGCACATCATTCCCCATTATACTCACACTTGGATTAGATAATGATGATGTCGTCTCATCATGTGGTTGCAATTGAGAATGAGTTGAATTCAATTCATTACTTCTCATATTACTCCCACTTGGATGAACTCCACTAATATCATTATCTTGATCCAAGGTTTCAAATAGGGAATAATCTTCTCCTATTTCGCCCTTTTTAGGAAATTCATCCACTAAGAATGTGACATCTCGTGATTCAAATTCAGTTATACTCCCACTTTCCTACTCACCTATGAACACATACACTTTCGAGTGTTCGGAGTATCTCATGAAAATACTCTTATTTCCTTTGGGACCCAATTTCCCAAACTTGTGAGAGGACTCATGTGTATAGGCAGCACAACCCCATGGCTTAAGAAAACTTAAGTCCGGTTTTCTAACTGTCCATAACTCATATGAAGTGGAAATAATTGATTTGGAAGGCATCCGGTTAAGTATATTGGCAGCAGTTAACAATGCATCACTCCAAAAGGTGATTGGTAAGTTAGCATGCGCCATCATAGACCTAACCATTTCCAGTAGGGTTCTGTTTCTTCTCTCCGCAACACCATTTTGTTGAGGAGTATATGGAATAGACAAATGTCTTTCTATTCCTTTTTCATCACATAATTTTCTGAACTCATCAGATAAATATTCTTGACCTCGATCGGATCTCAATGCTTTTATTTTCTTGTCTAATTGATTTTCTACCAGGTTCATAAACCTTCTGTAACAACTTATGCTTCAGATTCATGAGAAATCAAATAGATATATCCGACTCGAGTATAATCATCTATAAAAAGTGATGAAATAAACAGCCCCTTGCCTTCCTCTCACATTCATTGAACCACGAGGCGTCCAAATGGATTAAATGCGAGAGGAAATTCAGCTCTTTTACCTTTTCCAAATGGTTTCTTTGTCATTTTCCCTACTAGGCAATGCTTACATATGGACAAATTGACTTTTTCAATATTGCCCAACAAGCCCTCTTTGGCTAGTCTATTCATATATTGTTGGCCCATATGACCAAGTCTAGCATGCCACCATATTCACATCATTATCATATAAGGTAGAAGACGTGAAATAAGGGAATAACATATTGACATCATCACAGTCAATATTTAGTACAATAAAACCATTCAGTAAGTAATCACAACCATAGTAGTTTGTATCCAAATATAAATCTACACTTTTATTATGGAAGTTCACACTAAAACCAAGCTTAACCAACATTAAGACAGACACTAAATTTCGACGAATCTCCAGAGAATATAGAACATCAAGATGCGTCCACCATGCATGTTCAATTGGCAGGTGCCAATCCCTTTAACTTCATCTCTGGAGTTGTTTCCCATATAGATCCACTCAGTTCCAGTTGGTACTCGTCGAAATTCCACGAAGGATCCTCTATCCTTCACTATATAGTCTGTCGCTCTCGAATCTACAGTCCACAAAGGATTGGATTCAGCCAATAATACAGAACTTGACATATAAGCAAAGTTCTCAAATGTACAAGAGGTGTTGACTTTTTTTTTTTTTTATGACTCACAACAGTTGCAAGCATAGTGACATTTCTTGTCACAATTGTAACACCTCACCCTTGACATTTTCTTCACTTGAGGACGTTTTCCTCTCTTGTGTTGGTTAACTCTTGATTTCTTGCAATAAGGACTTGATCCTTTGCATTCCCACATATTGAACGAATCAATACGATTGTGCTTAGAGCACAAAGCCCTTTCTAAGCTAAAACCAGCATAGCAAATGTCTATTTTCAGCTCAAATACCGTTAGGCGGTCCTCTTCTAGCTCAAGGTGGCGCATGGCGTCCTTAAGATCTTCCATAACATGGTCAAGAGCTTCTAGTGCTTCTTGCTTTTCCAGCACATATTGAATCTTCATATTCAATATTTCATATTTGTTACCGTTCATATCAGCAATCACGTTCTTAGTTGCTGAACCATCGTTCTGAACACATCAGACATCCATGCACGAATAATTAATGCCTATCATTTATGCATCCTTATTTGCATAGACCCATCATATTAATAAATAATTTCAAGTAAGGCTTCAGAATCAAAAGGTCACTATGTTTCCAATCATCCTCCAAAAATCCTAACTTAAAACTATCATTAATATAATTATCTTATGCAAAATAAATTCTATGAAGTTACAAAAATTTCTATAACTACCCATAGCTAATTACCCAAAGCAACCAGCAATAACAGAAAGCAACTAGAATAGACATCCAATAAAAACAATAATGCTTTCAATCAATACAACTAACATATCAGTTGTTACATCAATAACAATCAGGTAGTAAACAATACATTATATGTCCACAAAGCACACTTAACATTCATCGGCCAATACAACTAACACATAGTCGGCACACGAACCGGAAAGATCCTCTTTTGTTCAATTTCTTGATCTTTTCCCTTGTAACAATCGAGTAATATTCATTTACAAAATCTATTACAATTTTCTTATAGGAAGCGACTCCGTTGACATCCCATATGCGATTCAACACATCTTGCCATTCGGGTGGAAGAGTGCTTATGAAAAATTGCACCATCTCTCGATCGTGACATAGGACAACCATTCCATATGACTGTTGAATTTTCCCGTTGACTTCAGGACGTGATCAATTAAGTCACCACTCTCCCATCGATGACCAGAGTCGCCATTCCGCCTATCAACTTAGACAGCCTTTCCTTTTGATCATCGGTCTGCACGCACGAATAGGTGTCGCGCAACCTCGGGGGAGGCATTGTTCCTGCAACAAATGCAGAACAAATAAGGGATTACATATAATCCACATAGACTTAATTGAAAAAGAAACACATTCTTTTCCCTTTTTTTTTTTGGGTCAACGGTCAACGGTCAAAGTCAACGGTCAACGGTCGTCGGTCAACGGTCAACGGTGGTCAACGGTCGTCGGTCAACGGTCAACGGTGGTCAACGGTCGTCGGTCGTCGGACCGGTCGGACCGGTCTGACCGGTCGGGCCAATCGGACTGCTCGGGCGGACCGACGCACGTGCCGCGCGCGTGCGCGGGCTGACGTCACGCAGACGTCAGCCGGCATGTGCCACGCGCGTGCCAGCGTCCGCGGGTCGGGTCGGGTCGGGTCGCCGCCCGGCCAACCGACGTCATCGCTGACGTCATCGATGACGTCATCCCAGTGGTTACTGACCGTTGGGTGACGTCATGATGACGCGTCGGCACGCGCTCGTCCGGGGCCGACGCGCGCGTGCTTGTTTCGCCGGCCGGCCGCGTGTAGCGCACGTGCTGGCCAATGCCAGCGCTTTGGGCGCGTGCGGCGTCTCCTGGCGGCGGGCGACATGTCGCCGAACTCGTCTCGACATCGCCTTTCACCCAGTGCCTTCAGAATTCGTTTTCGACTTACACAAACTCGGAAAAATGGCCGAACAAATCGGGTGTCGGGATTTTTGCCCCAATCCGTACGGCCGAGAATTTCTTCGCGGAAATTCAATCAAAAAACATCAAATTGATCGGGAAAACGTGAACTAGGGCTTTGATACCAATGTTGGGAATAACGGATCCCCGAAAACCGGATTCGACACTAAATCGAACCCCTAAATCAATGCGGAAGACGAAGCCCAAGAAAACAACACGTATCACCGATCGTAAAGCATACCACGAAGTCGAGCGTACCTTGTTAGCCACAGATTAGACACTGACGCCAATGGAGGAAGAGAATTTGTCGCTGTTCAATTCGATGAAGCCTTGAAAGGAAGAAAAACGCCGTATGCTTCTTGTTTTTCTTTTGGGAGAGAGAGAGCGTGGGTGAGGGGAAGACGTACGTTAAAATGATCCAAGAGGTGTCTTCTCTCTCTCTCTCCTTCCTTTTATACCTTCCCCCTTCCACGGGCCCTATTCCCGTGGGCCGGGCTTTCTGGGCCCAACTTGGGCGGACAGGGCCTTAAGCCCTTTAATTAAATAAAGCCTTCATAGCCAAAAGATATGAAATTTGGAGGGATTTACAGAGCAACATGGGTAAAAAATCAGCGGGTCTCTTGGCCGAAAGGTAGAAGACATGACTGCAAACGACTTGAATTTTGGGAAATCTGTGGAAGCTGGGGAAGAAAGAAAAAGAAACCTGAATGCCAAAGCTCTCCCATTTTTCATCGCAGCTCGTCGGGAGAATAGGGGAAAAAATTGAACCCATAAATCCAAAATCTGCCCACGACTTCCTCTGTTCGTCTTCCACTTCGTCTTTCCGGCGGCCCAGCTCCAGATCTAGAGCAGAGCCTTGTCCATGGCGGCGACAAGCGAGGTCGAGATCCCGGCTATGATTGGGCTCCGACGGTGTTGGGGATGGGGACGAAACTCAGCTTGCCACCAGCGTGACTTCCACGGCAGGGGGTAAGGGCTCATGGAAGGAGGATTGCGACGGACTGAGGTCTGGTGACCGGCTGGAGGAAGAAGAGGAGCAAAAAAAAAGAAAAAAAATCAAAATCAAAAAATCAAAAAAAAATCAGAAATATTAAAATATTATTAAAAGTTGTCAACGTCAACGTCAATGCCAATCAGGCCACGTCAGCTTGCCGGCGTCCAGTCAGCAAAATCCGGTCAAAATTGGCCGGAAATGACTGAATTGGCACAACATTAGGACTGAATCGGCATCAAAAAAAGGTTTAGAACTAAATCGGCACAAAGACAAAATGTTTAGGACTTTTTTAGCACTTTTCTCGACTTCTTAGAGCTTTCAACTTCTCTCTCTTTCTCTCTGAAAAATATTACACATGCTTCAATTACGAAGAGCACATGATCATATCCATTGATTGTGTGAACCCCAAAGTGAGAATCACATGATCAATGGCTATAAATAAGTTGGTCCACATAAACTAAGAGCGTGTTTCGAAAAAATTTCATCATAAAGGAAAATACTTTTCAATAAATCATTTTCTGAGAAAATGTTTTCCCCTTTTCAGATTAGGGAATTCATATTCCTAAGTTTAAGTATGCATATTTTCTCTAATTGTTAATAGTTTTCCATTGGCTGTTTATTTTTAGTAAATCAAACGCTAAAATTCATTCACTCAAATAAACATGCCCTAGGTCTACGTAGTAACTTCTCATCTAGCTCTTTCTCTCTCTATGCATGAGGATGACTCGTTATTCGTTTGTGCAAGTAATCCTGAGATCTCTGGCTTAGGACACACACTAACATTGCGGATTAGGAGTCCACATGTTACGAAAATTTAGCCACGGTTACAACTTCTCTCTCTCTCTCTCTCTTTCCCTTTCTCTCCCCCCTCCCTCCCTTCCTCCCTCCTTGAGGATGACTCATAATCAATTTGTCCAAGTAATCCCGAGATCTCCGACTTAATACACACACTAACCTTGCGTATTACGATACCACATGTCACTAAAACTTCGCCTTTGATCTTGAGCTTGCATGTTAGCATCATTCCGCGCCCCACCTCTCTCTCTCTCTCTCTCTCTCTCTCTCTCTATCGCATCTTTCTCTCTTGATTCTCTCTTTACTCGCTCCACTCACTCCGCCAGGATAACCAAGAAATAGAAAGAAAGGGCATTGTCTAAAATGGAGGACGAAGAGAATCGGCAAGGGTTTTCCTCCATCAGGATTCCTCTGATTCTCAATAAGCAGCAGGTTCAGCCATTGGATGTGGAGAAAGGCGCCGGCGAAATCTCTTTCTTCAGAACCTGCTTCAATGGACTCAATTCTCTATCAGGTTCTCTCTCTCTCTCTGTGAGTGTTTGGATATCGAGAAAATATATATATTTGTCAGTCGAATCGTTGCTAAATGTTGAGGAAAACCTGCGAGGCATACCTTTCACCGGGAATTTGGATTTTAGTTCGCAACTTGACGAGCGAATCTTTCTTTTTTTATCCTCCGAAATCCCGGATCATATCTTCCTCGAATTGACATACATAAATTCTCGGATTTGCCATGGTCAAATTCAAAATAGACGGTTAAAAAAATAATTTAATAACGATGATTTTCTTGACAACTGTCTTTTTAGAATAATTGATAGAGGTCCCATAAAATTACAGAGATTTATTGTTGTGAGTTATTTCGAATTAGGGCACTCATAAACATTGCTCCAGACATTGGCCTCATCCAACTCAAATGATATATCATTGTCATAACTTATAAGAGTTTAAATAGGCTGTGGTTTGATCGGAGGGTGGGTAGCTTTTAGGGCTTTTTACATGAGAAGTCCTTTTTGAGGCGGCCATTGTGGATGATTGACTGCTTTAAACAAGGCATGAGTGAAATCCTACGATGGAAAATAAATAAATGATCTGACCCAATCTGAACCGTTCATACACTAAATCATTGACACTCCTAACACAAATAGTAGCTTTTTAGCTAAACAAATAAGAACAAAAAAGAATTCCTACTTTGACACATTTAGTTCAATGTTACAAAAAGCAATTGTATACCATCGATTAGAGAGAATGTGTAGTTTTAATTATCAAATCAAAGGACAGATAAAGCCTCTTGTGTAACAATTTCCTTATATTGGCGATTTTCGATCTGGTTTTTAAATCAAAGCATCTTTCAATCTAAAAATTTTACATAGAAACTAGCAGTGCAACCCGTGCTACGGTTGGATGCTGGGAAAATAATTTAGACTCAATTAACTATAATTAAATGATCAGTGTGCATTATTTTAGAGCCAACGGTAACATAGTCATTAATAATATATCAGAAAAAAAGCTCTATATACTCACTAGTTGATTAAATAGACAATACAAAATGTGCTCGAAACTTTGAAAGTCAATTCTTAGACAAAACAAATTGGTGTCAGGTTTACACAAAAATGATAAATAAAAATAATAATACACATCCAATAATTTTTTCAATTTTTTTAATTATCTTCAATTTTGTCATTCATGATGTACAGTTTATTTTTCATGAAATGATTTTGTGATCCATTAATCGAAATTAGAGTTTTTTGAAAATGTCAATTCTAACTTTCCTTCCAGCAGTAGTAGGGATATTTGTTCTACTCGTTGATTCATTTCATGTTTCGCTTGAGATTTAGCACCGAATGTAATTAATAATTTATTTGTGAAAGCAAGATTCCTCATTTTCATTATACTTTTGTGCATGTTGATTCTTCTTTGACAGTAAACTCAAGAGTTAAGCTTTGTACTTTCGAATTTAAAAACCCCCAAAAAAAAATGCATTTTAGTTTTGTTTTTATGAAATTATTTGCCCTTTCTCTTCTCACATATTGATATTGATAGTTTGCTTTTGTTAATTTTCCATTAGTCAGAAATGTAATACTTGTTCCTCTTATGACATGTCACAAGGAATAGTTTATAGACCTTGCAAACACTATATTCAAGATTCCAGACAAAGACTATGTGTACTACAATTTAATAGTAACAATAATTAAAACATTTTACACAAATCTCATATTAAACCTTAAGTGTCACATAAATCCCAAATCTATAATCAATATTAATAAATCCTACATTACTTTGAATGCCCTTATTAATTAACACCATTCAGATGAAAATTATCTTTCTTTAATTATTATTACTATTATTTTTTTGCACTCATATTGTGTGTGTCTTTCTCGATACAAAAAGAACAAATAGAAAAACCTTTTTCTTACACATTAACCTTTTTCTTTAATGGAGTATAGAGATCTTATCTTGATTAAGCACATCCCCTTCATGTCTTTAGTTTAGAAGAGGGATAATTGTCCAAAAAGTCATAAACCTATTGTCCCACAGCCAATTTAATCTTAAATCTTTCAATTGTATCAATTAAGTCCTCAATTATTTTTGTCAATTTAGTCCTAAACCTTTTGGGGATTTGTCAATTTAGTCATAAACCTATCATGTAACTATTTGGCCAAAATGATTATATCAACAAATCTTCAAAGGTATAGAACTACATGTGCATAATTGGAAGGTTTAGAACTAAATTGGCAAATCATTAAAATTATTTAGAGTTAAATTGATTGATATAGAATAAGTTTATGATTTTTTGAACAACTTTCCAGTTTAGAAGAGGCCAAGTTCCTATGTGCTAGTCAAAGCTTGAGATGAAGAGTCTAGCTGGCTCATCGTTTCTTGGGAATTTTTCAAGCTAAACGTCAAGAAAAGTTCTGAAAACATTTCCATGTAATAATATTTTTCTACTGCTTACCATCTACACGTGAAGATTCTCTTTTTCTGAATTATAGATGAGGAATGAATAAAAGGAGAGCTGAGGTCCCAAGAGAGATTCGTGTCTTATCTTGATATTGAACTGATTCCCTGAAAATCTCATAATTGATTGAGATACTATCCGTGTAGAGGGTAAATGGACTCTTCTAAACAATGGACTCATCACAATCAAGTAGTGGAGGATCCAGTTGAGTTGCATCACCAGTCTACTCTAACTTTATTGAAATACAACCCACATTATGGAGAAAAAGCAGTGATATATATATATATATATATATATATGTATGTATATATATATGTATGTATGTATGTATAAGTATATATATGATTTGAAGGTTTATGATTTTGATAAATGAGATGAATATGATAAAGTTAAAGATTCTATCCTATTTAATTGATTACCAATAGCATGGAGGTGTTGGTTTGTATAATTATTTTGTTGTATTATTTTTACATTGTGAGGTTCATCGGTTTCATTTGTTATTCTAAAAGAAGAAGCTATCATTTCACTATCCCTGTGTTCAATTTTAATTTTCCTTAAAGGATGATGAATAGACTTTATGGTGTACCCATTATATAATTTCCATTTATAAGTGTGATTTAGGACATACATTTCTTTTTGTTGAGGAAAATATTCTTCAAGCCAGTCAAAGAAAAATATATGAGTTTTATGTTCATATAGGTAATCATAATATTTGTCTCTAATTTCTTTAGCCTGCTTATGAAATGTATTAAAAAAATTATTATCTAATTTCTTTGTTTTCTTCTTAATTAAATTCTTTGTTTAAGAATTCTTGATTAGTTTCAAGTTTTTTTCAAGAGTAAGTATTTCAGAATCTACCAATTGAGAATATATATAGGAAGCATCGGTCCCATAATCTCCCTCTCCTGTCAATTGTATCCGTACAACTCTCAATATTTTTTTGTCTAACCTGGCAAACTATAGATTATGCGGCTAGAGAGTGACTGTTCTCGGCATCCAATCATGAGAATTCCGATTCCCCTCACGCACAGCTTTCCTAGTTGAAGTAATTAAGGTTGCGTATGATAAAATTTATGTTTATTGATTTCTCTATTTCTCTGTTCCCCGGAATAGGTTTGAAATAGAAATGCTTTAATAACGATTTGATTTCTCATTTAAAAACATTTTATTCCAAAAATAGATTTGAAGAAGAAATCGAAGTTAAAATTTTTAGCTTCTCAGTTTCTTGAGAAATTAATTTCTGGCCAAAAATCAATTTCTGTTTCAGAAATTTTATCATGCGCACCCTAAGTTTCTAGATGATCAAGAAAAACAATTTCCCTTTCGTATAATTATATTCACTTTTCCTTTTCAAAACGCACAGTCTCATCATCTATAGAGTCAAGAACTTATTAAACTTAAGAGATTCAGTCCTCTATGTTACATAATTATCGAGGTTTCCTTCAATGTCCCGAATGAAAGCCAAGAAAAGTCTGTTATTCTTTTTATGGTTTCTTTTGCTACTTTGAACTTCCCTCTTCATGGTCACGTTTGCTGATTGTCAAAAGAGCGATATGAGTTAGACGTTGGCCGGTTCTCAAGATCTTAGAGAACGCCTGTCGTATTAGGCAAGGACGTTGTCCCTCTCTTGTCTTTCTTTTGGCTGTTGTCTTGTCTTTATCTATTTGTTTTGAGAAATCATCTGAACAAAGAAACAGATCAGTAAACCCTTAGTATCTAACTTTGACAAATGTTATAGTCCACTAACTTTTGTCCCCTAGAAACTTTGGCTTTTTACTAGGTGGTGCGCACTTAATGCGTTGAACCGATTTGGCTTCTTTCTCTTTAAATTCTCTCTCTTTACCTACCTCCATTGGATAACGCCGCTGATTGACACCTATTAGCATGATCTCTTTAATCTCAATATAACTGTTCCATACGATTTAAAATGCCCTTATCTGCAGATCGTATTTGCTATTACACAATCTTCTCATGGTCACCGCACACTTGTGTGATTCAGGGAGAGTCGTAGGATTTTTTGTCGCAAATGTAGACCATCTACTCAGACATGTCTTGCCTTTGGATGTTGTCAAGAGTTTGTGTTAGTCCTGGGCAACTTCTAACATGAGAGGAAAGATAGATCAACCCGAAATCTGGAGCCTATAAATAGATTAGGAGCATACGCAACATTTGACAAGCAATTAAGATAAATTAGGGTTGTCTTTTATGAAAAAAGAAGTAGGCGGCTACTGCAAAATTAAGGATTCAATAGACCTGGTTACGAATTCAAGACCAATTCCTTGTACTCATCCCAAGGATAAGAAGTTTTTAGATCTATCGGAAAACCAAGAGCCTTGTACATCTAAACTTGTCATCAAGTACCAAGGCTTTACATGACAATAAGAAAATAAAAGCCACTTGGTCTCATCACAACCCTCTCATGAAATACATGATAAATATGATACATATCTCTTGACAGAAAATTTAGATGTCAATAACTACGCGATAATTAATTTGAGTGTATACAAATAACTACAATGCAGAAATTTTGGGAGACCTCAAGGGAATTTTTTTATTCCTAGATCTATTTGTCGCATTAATAATAAAGGATGAGACTTCAAAAATGGTGGCCTATCTCTTTTGAATATTCATGAGATGAGACGAGATGACAAGACGTGTAAATAAATAAATTTGAGGCTCTGGAGGGATTGACTCGACAGGGTGTCATTTCGAAAATGAAAACAAAAATCAATCCCGCAACCCGGAATTCGCTGGATTTCCGAGACCCAAGATGTTAACACCGCAGCTACGGTCCAAAGTGCTGGATTTGTCGCTCACCGAGATAGATACTCGTCGATTTTGGGGACCTTAGCACGACAATAATATAAAAAAAACAAAAAAAGTTATCAAAGTAACCTACCGACTTTAGGACGTGATGATTTGAATTTGTCTAGGGAACATAGGGAAAACCAAGAAAAGGTGGCGAATCAAAATGAAGATGCTCGAATCTTACATTGGGGTCCGGGGTAGTGGACGAATTTTCCCGTGAAGTGGAGGGAAGTGGAACGCAGAATTTATGATTAAAATGACAACGATTCTCTTGCCATCTGTTTTTCTTGTTTTCTTGTATGTTGGCTCCTTATGCGTGAACATTCGTTTTCATGCCATACGGTTTCATGGGAGGACCTAGGACCACTTTACTCTCTTCCTCTCTAATGGACAATACGTCAATTTTACGTACTCTTTAAATTTCAACCAATACCCATCTAGCTACCCTTCACGGTTCACTTTTCATGCTTCACTTCCAATAGTTAAAAAAGAACCTTGTCGTATGTGGATTAGATGAAAAGTTATAGGTTTGATTCCTTGTACTATAAAGTGCATATCGTTTGATTACTTATCCTGATTTTGATTTGCATCTTAACTGGATTATCAAATGAATAAGACATCGTACGCACTCCTAATTTACTTACCTAGGGAGGATTCCTCCTCATTAATAAGATTATTTAGAGATTGCAGGTGTTAATCTCTCCTTGTGCTTTTTAGCAAGGCAATACATGTAAAACTTCTTTACTCATGTCCAATCAGCAGACTTAGTGCATTAATCTATAATTTTGTGCTAAGAAGCACGAAAGAATGTTCTATGATAATGATTGTCTCAATTTGTTTGTGATTTTCTCGTATAAATATAGAAACTTTAGGAGTGACGACTTTCGTTATTGAGATAGTAACTTTTCAATTTGCTATTGGCCATCAAATAATGAAAAAAAAAAAAAATACTGGACTATCGGAACCCAATTAATTAGGAAAACCCCAAAACAGCTTTCACTTGTGGTTCTTAACGTCAATTGATCTAAGGAAACGAAAATTATCTTTTAGGAATCCTCATTAATCAAAACCTTCGATAAATTATATTATTTTATATCTAGGGTTAAGGCTATAAAGCTCCTATATTGCATTATTCACGTTGGACACATGACCCAACGTGTTTTTTGCAGTTATTTGCTTATGAGCCGTATCATATCGACATGTCTTTTTTCTTAGATTTCTTTTAATTAGGAAAGGAATTTGTATCATATCATAAGAAGTATTATGAGGCATGATATATATATTTTTTTTTGGTCGAAAGGCATGATATATTTAAAATGTCACTTATTACATGAAAAGGTCTACGTACATAAATGTTGAGTTTCAATCCGAGAACCCTTAAAGACCAGAAAATATAACTTACGTAGACAAGCTAGAGACATCTTTCTTTTTTTCAAAATGGTGAGAGATCAAGATTCAAAAATTTGGATCACAAGATGTGGTGGGAAAAGATGTTCTCCTCATCAAAGCTATTGAGCTTCGTCGTACTTGGCAAAAATGCTGTTTTATTTTTTTTTGTCGATACTTGGCAAGGCAATGTCATTCTTTCTACCGCATTGAGTCCAAAGCCATGGCAGCTTGAAAATTGATGATAATGTGCAGTAGTCCAAACTCGCTGCTTAAAGGACAAGGGAAAACTCATCACTCAACCCCACAAGGAAGGTCATGAGAAAACACCCCACGTTCGCAAACATGTAACGGAAAAAAACAAAAAAACAGAAAAACAGAAAAACAAAAACAAAAAAACAAAAAAACAAAAAAAACAAAAAAACAAAAAAACAGAAAAACAAAAAAAAAAAAAAAAAAACAAAAAAACAAAAAAAAAAAAAAAAAAATTGAAAAAAAAATGTGGCACGTGTAAAATGTGTGTTGAAAAAGAGGGCATGCAATTGCTATTCAAAAAGCAACTAGGGTTTTGAGTTTGAAGGCCACCTCCAAGTATTTATTTCTTGATAGGGTTTCCACGTCTTCCCTCTAAGGAATCACCATTCATATTCTCTCTCTCTCTCCCTCCCTCCCTCCCTCTCTCTCTCTCTCTCTCTCTCTCTCTCTCTCTATGGAGGCGAATTCAAGTGATGGTTCGTACTTGAATGAGCCTCTCTTGTATAACGAGAAGCAACAAGGATCGGCGCACAAACTAGAGGAAGGACAGTCGAAGTGTGAAAATCTCTGTGAAGGCAACACATCTTTCTTCAAAACCTGTTTCAATGGCCTCAACGCTTTGTCAGGTCTCTAATTCTTTTGCCCTCTAGTTTGACCACACCTTCGAACGTCGTAGGCTGTTGCTGTACGTACCATCGATAGAGCTGCTTGACTCGTAATATTGATGCTTAGCGCACATTCATGTAGAACCATGCAGTGCAGATGGTGTTCCCTGTTCAGCTTTCATATTTTTGATAACCAATTGTCTCAGCTAATGAGCATCTTGACCTTAAAGGATTCGTCATGCTTGAAACACATTCTTTTAGAGTCATGCTTGAAATTTCAAAGAGGAACTAAGAAAGATGAAGTCTTGATGACCTCCATGAGCATCTTGACCTTAAAGAATTTGTAGAATCCAAAGTTAATTCTATGTCAAAGTATCTCAGCTAGTGAATTAACTTTCATGATGTTAAGGCTGGTCTATGTAGTTTATGGAGAATTCTTTTATGCTGAAAAATGTTCTGACTTCATTATGTAGGAGTGGGAATTTTGTCGACACCATACGCACTTGCATCCGGAGGTTGGTTGAGCTTAATACTTCTCTTTGCCATAGCCATAGCAGCCTTTTACTCGGGCCTGCTCATTCAGAGGTGCATGGATGTCCACTCAAGCATTAGAACTTACCCTGACATTGGAGAGCTAGCCTTTGGTAGCAAGGGGCGTGTCCTGGTATCAGCCTTCATGTACATAGAGCTATTCTTGGTTGCTACAGGATTTCTTATTCTAGAGGGAGATAATCTGCATAACTTATTCCCGGACATGGAATTCAACATTGGAGGGTTCATCTGTGGAAAACAGAGTTTGGTGCTGATTGTTGCACTAATAATTTTGCCCACGGTTTGGTTGGACAATTTGAGTTTGCTTTCTTATATATCTGCAAGTGGGGTCTTAGCTTCTGGTATCATCCTCATCTCAATTCTATGGACCGCAAACGATGGAGTTGGATTTCATCATACCGGAGCACTGATAAATTGGAGCGGAGTTCCTACTGCTGTTAGCTTATACGGTTTCTGTTATTGCGCTCATCCAGTTTTTCCCACGCTTTATACCTCTATGAGGAAGAAACATCAGTTCTCTAATGTAAGTAACAGCATGGTTTCCAGTTTCCCTTTTTGTGAAATTCCGCTCTTAAGAAATTGAAGCTACTGAGAAAAAGGTTTTGGGCTTTTTAGTGAAACTCATCACTTATAATTTTTGTTGCAGGTTCTTCTATTGTGCTTTATCCTCTGCACTGTCGGTTATGCATCAATGGCTGTAATGGGGTACCTGATGTTTGGAGATGAGGTACAGTCGCAAATAACATTAAACATCCCTCTAGGAAAACTGAGCTCAAAAGTGGCAATTTACACAACCTTGGTGAACCCTATATGCAAATATGCTTTGATGGTGACACCAATTGTCAATGCGACCAAGCAGTGCTTTCCTTGCTACTACAACAAGAGGCCTTTCAGTCTTTTGATCAGTACCCTCTTGGTGATCAGCACTGTTGTTGTGGCCTTGACTGTCCCTCTCTTCGGGTATCTGATGTCACTGGTCGGAGCTTTCCTCAGTGTAACCGCATCTATCCTACTGCCTTGCATATGCTACTTGAAGATTACAGGCACTTACAGGACCTTAGGATGCGAAACTGTCACGATAGGCGCAATCATATTGATGAATGTTGTCATTGTGGTACTCGGTACTTATACATCCCTCGGACAGATTTTAGGCCATTTATAAATTCATCCCGCACTTCTATCTTCAAGGCATGATATTGTTACTGTTTTAAAAGCTTAATTAATAGAAGTTATCAATATAACTTAGAATACAGCCGGTAGGGAATGGAGATAGTCAATGGGAACGAAGAACTCATGAATCCTTCGTTTGTACATTCGATGATTTACTTTGAGGAGAAATCAGCCACTATTTGCCATTCATCGAGTGCTGCTTGCCCTCTGGTGTATCTGACATCTTTCTCTTGAGTGTGTCTGCAAGCGCACGCAAAACTGTTGAAACCCTCATAGTTGATGTAGATTCTCATGAGCCTGTAGCATCTTTGGTCATTACTGAACCTTCCAGTCCTTATCTATATTTGGCTGTGCTTATCCTTTCGGCTACTCATATCAAATGAAGGGTTGTGTGTCACTGTTGCTGTGGTACTAGCGGGCTTATTTCACTTTAAAATTCCAGTTTGCTGGTTCCCCTTCATGTGAAAAGGTTTCTCCATATGCTTCAATTAGTTTTACAAGACATGATGACACCACTTGATGACACCACAACTACCTTATGTAAGCCCGATTTAAAAATTAAAATATAAACTATTTCTTTATTCAATGGAATACCTTAAATTTTTAAAATTGTACTTAACGTGATACCTGCATTGAATTCATAGACGGAAGACATCGGTATGGTACTAACGCCATTAAATGACCATCCAACATGCTCACATCGTGTCCACTTGTTTGCCAAATCTTTTTGCATTTTTTAAACATAAATTTCATTCAATCTCCCTCCCTCCCTCCTGCAACAACCACGCAGAGTGTTTTTCCTGAGTCTCTCTTCTCCCAAATCATCCGTTCTCTATACTCCCATTAAGTTTTGAAGTTCTTGGGTTTAAGGAAGGAGCCATGGTTTTGTCATCACGACCACACCATTCCGAACCAATGATTTTGAGACCGCCAACCACCAACCCCCATCAACAACAGCCAGGACCACCAAGTAGTCCTGAGGCCTCCAGTTCTGTCATGCGCAGGTCATGCCATGGCCCAGAGGTCGTGCACCCAGATTCGTTGTGCGACCCAACTGGGATTGCAATCACGGCTCTTAAAATGGGGACAATGGTGACGATGTCAGTGGAGAAAGAGGACAATGGCAACGGGTCTACCAAGGAAGAAGAAGTGGAGAAAATAAGAACATGAAAAAGCAAAGAAAACAGGGAAAGAAAGAAACGTAAAAATATATAATGTTCTGACTTCAAAAATAAAATGATGCGGCTGTCCATGACATTATTTCGACCTCATGTTGGCTGTTGGTCGTTAAAAGTCATTTGACATGGCAATTAAGTTAACAGAGACCTGATATTAAGCACCATTTGAAAATTTTGAAGTTCAAGTTTGTAGTCATTACTCCGCAAAAAATTTATGGACAATCCAAAACCAACTTTACAAAATTCACGGGAGACCCTAAAGATTTGATTTCATATTGGTGAAGCCATGAAGAATGAAAAGAATAACTTACAAGTAATCAATTACAAGAGAACAGGACAGTGGAAATAGAATTTATATATGACTTCCATTGGCTAGCTAAGAAGGCAACTAAAGTTACAATTCATTGATATTTTTTCATGTGCAGGCTTAGATCATCAAGCATATGAAAAGTCTCTTCATAATCATCCCGAGAATCATTCCCGGAATAGAACTTATAAACAGACCCGCCTAACTCAACACAACTCTCCCCTGCCATCTTCTTTACCCCTTTGCTTTTCATGTCTCCCCTCGTTTTTGCTGCTTTCTCCCACATCCCAGCCTCAGCGTACATGTTTGCAACCATAATCAAATTCCCGCCCCTCCTCGGCTCCAGTTCGAGCAGTCTCTTCCGTACTTCACTACCCAGCCCACTTTTGTCCTCCACGTCATGAATGTGGCATGCACTGAGCAATGTCCTCCATACTACTGAGTCAGCCTTTGTTGGCATTGTTGTTATAAAAGAATAAGCCTCCCTGAGACGACCAGCACGACCCAGAATATCTACCATAGCACCATAATGTACCATCATTGGTTTAATCCCATGAACATACTGCATTTCATGGAAGTATTTATATCCCTCATCCACTAATCCAGCATGGCTACAAGCACAGAGAACTCCAAGGAAGGTCACATAGTTTGGGCGTACAAATGTACTCTCCATCATGTTCAAAAAGAGGCGGAGGGCTTCATTAGCAAAGCCATGTTGGGCCAGCCCCAGGATCATTGCACTCCAAGTCCACAAATTTCTCTCTCCCATTCGGTGAAAAACAAAACTAGCGCACCGAACAGCACCACACTTTGCATACATGTCAACAAGGGCAGTACCCAACTGGCAGTTCATAATCATGCCCTTTTGAATCACTTGGCAATGAACCCATTTGCCCAAGCCCAAGTTCCCCAGCTCGACACAAGCAGAGAGCACAACCACCATTGTGGTCTCATCCGGCTCAAATCCGCAGTTCCTCATCTCCACAAAATATCCAATCCCATCAGCCAATCGCAAATTCTCAATGCAGGCAGTCAGAACAGCATTCCAAGAAACAACAGTTCTTGTGGACATTCCATCAAACACCTCACATGCGTTCAAGATCTTTTTGCACGATCCGTAAAAGCTAATCAAAGCATTCTGAACATAAACGTTACTCTCCAAACCGAACTTACAAACCTCCCCATGGACTTGCCTGCCCTGTCGTAGCACCGCAAGAGCCGCGCACGACTTCAAGACGAAAGGGAAAGTGTGTTCATTCGGACTAACCCCACCGCGCCGCATTGTGACATAGACCCGCAAAGCATCTCTCCACGAGTCCTTCGATGCCAAACCTCTTATCACAATGTTCCACGAAGAGGGCGCCGAGATCTCCGCGTGCTCGACTATCGACCGAGCGTAGCTCAAGCATTTCGTGGAGGAAGACAGGGAGCAGAGCCGGATGATTTCGCGGGCAAGAAAAGCGTCGCCGAGGAGCCCAGAGACAAGTATCTGGGCGTGGATTTGAGTGATGTGCTTTATGGAAGAAGAGTGCTTCAGGAATGTGATCAGCTTGTGCTTTATGGAAACGAAATTTGAATTGTAGCTGAGGATCTTGACCGGGGAAATGGCGCTGGCGGTCGAGATTGGGAGGGGAACCATGCATGCGGTCGGGACAATGTTTGAACGGAGAGCAGAGAAGTCGATGCTTTGGGCTTTAGTTGGTATTTGCCATGTAAAGCAATAATTTGCTTTTTCGCCCGGTTTAATAATTCAAATCTCAAAAAATAATGAAAGATACGTACTTATGTATTGATATTTATTTTATGTAAATTTTAAATAATTCGAATTTAAAATATGTTGAGATATATACGTCATAAAATTTAGATTATAAAAAAGAAATAATTAGATAACAGCCTTTAATTTACTTTGAAAATAACATTCTATTTTGAATCATAAAAAATAAATAAATTACAATTATAAATTGTTATAGGGTATATACTTTTAAGAATTTGTAACTTATAACAAGTTGTTGTTCTCTAAGTAACCTAAAAATTATTATGCTAACAAAGCCCATTTTAAAACGTCAAAAGTAAAGATCCATCCACGTTAAGGTATTTCATTTTCCTAGCGAAATGACTAATTTGTTTGCTAGGCATGTAAGGCAAATCGTGCTCATCCGAAAAACCAAAATTTTTCTTTTTTCAATTCTTTTGCTAGACTAGACACACTCTTCAAACAAATTAACAAATTCCTTCGTGCTGCGCAGTTACTAATTTCTTTATTTTTTTAACTAAACAGCACACGTGTTGCAACTTGCAAGTGCAAGGAAATAGTGGAAAGAGTTCAAAAGAATAAAAGAATACGTAAAGGTTTTGATATAATGTTTTCGCATAATTTCAATTGTCGCAAAAGGAAAGATGATAGATTTAAGGGATATTTGAATTGTTTTAAGTAGAATTTTGAAGGTAAGGCATTCATTGATAATTTGCTGACTATTTCGATTATTGTAAATTAGGATTCTGTCAATCATAGTTTTGCGTGATCATAAGATGTTTTCAATATATGGGTTTTTCATGGAAACTCTTTGAAAATTTTGAGGGTGAAGTAGCCATTAAGTTTGTTTAATGTGTGGTATAGATGATATATTACTTCAAAGCATTAGTTAGAAGTATACCTAACATATATTTTTGTATAGTCGCTTAAAACTGATAATTTTTGTAGCCATTCTTGTAGTATAGGTTTTTTCATGTGCTAACTTGTCGTGATGTTACATTACTTAATTTTTATCGAACTTGTCTCGGTTACCATATTAGAATGACATCCTCTTCGGTTTTTCCGAAAGTACAATGTCCAGTTTGACACTTTTATAGCATATCATGCTTTAAATTTCACTTTTTTACCGGGACGCATGTACTACTTTTAAAGAAGGATAGAGTACTCGTTTATTTAATCTGTTTTAGGGTGATAGAATAACCATTGGCCGGAGGGGCTGGCTCGCCCAAAGGAAGAGTGAGGAAGGAAGAAAAAAAAGAGAGAAAAAGAAAAAAAAAAGAAAAGTCAAAATTAATAATTAATAAAAATAAAAGAAAATGTATTAAAAAATTGTTTATGTCAGGTTTACTAGACTGCTAATGCCAGCTGACCAAAATTAACCAAATGGGCTGAATTGACACAATTGCATTGAATTGACCAAAAAAAAAAAAAAAGTTTATGACTGAATTTAAATAATTGCAATAGGTTTAGGATTTTTTTGATAATTTTTCCAATATGTATAAGCTACCATATACTTCTTCAAATTACATGCTTTTTCGAATGCATTAGTTTTGATGCAATGACATATGTATAAGTTACCAGATATTTCTTCAAAATACATTATCATACTCTAAAATTAAAATTTTAGATAAATTGAAATCTATTTCCTGTTGAAAATTATTTTTAAAGTATGTTTGACCATGTGACCCAACCACATACTAGTGTTTGGCTTGCTGCTCTCCCATCTCATTTGGGGCTATACCCAGTGTAATGCTGAATTGCAAATCATTATTAGTTTTACTAATATGTAAGACTTTTTATTGTTTTATTTAATTTAAGAAATGCATGGGTTAGTGAGATGGAGCCTATGGTTGCGCGACGAGGGGCTTAACCACAATATTGGAATTTAACTGGTTGTCTCATTATACATAGTCATGTATCTAATATATTCGTTGATAAATGGAACGCTAAGGTGAATTCAGCTTTACTGATCATTATGTCAGATTACATCCAAATTACTTTAATGTTGCAATTTGAAGTCTTAAGTGCATTTAAGATTAGAGTGTGAGGAAAATGAAGTTACTTTGTCCAAAATGTAAATAGAAAGTGGGAGGTAAATGGACCTCTATAATTTAAGGTGATGTGGCTCAATCACATAAGGGAAAATGATACAAATGGTTTCTAAACTATGACTCAATATGAAATGCGGTCCCTAAGCTTTAATTCGACGTGCAATTTGATTCTTGAACTTTTAGTTTATTTAGTATGGTTTTTAGACTTATGGTACATATTCAAAATAGTCACTGAATTACAAGAAAATATTCAATATTGACATTTTATTAATTCAACATTAGGGATAACATTAGATATTTTCATATGATTTAGGAACTAAATTTGACATATACTAGAAGTTTAGGGACAACTTGCCCATTGTGCCAAAACTTAGGAACCATTTGTATCATCATCTCATCACAGAACTCCATTTTATTCATTTTACTCTTTTACTCGAGAAAACAAGCATGACCTTTAGGATTCTCTTTTACATTGTTTATCACTTGAAAAACTACTTTATTTCCCATTAAAGTGTAAGTAAATTAATAATGTACGCAATTTACATCCATGTACTATTCTTGTAAATTAAATTATATCCTAGTCGGATAGTTAGGTTTCTTTTTCTACTTTGTGGAGAATGAGCTTTCTGCTCAACAATGTCTTGGTTGCTCTTCTAATATCATATTATATTGTGTTAATCAACTGACATGTAGAATGTTTGAATGAAATTTACGGCCCAATGCTCTTTCGATGAACATGTTTATTATAATGAGCAAAGGGTGTCACACCCCGAACCTCGGCCACGTGCACATTCCTCGGAGGTCGACTAAATTGCGACATCTTAGAACGCGTTGCCGACCCTTTCGTTTTATGCACATGCGGAAGCGAACTCATAAACCCCATACAACAATCAAATACATGGAATAGAAAAGCAAGACAACCAATTTTTCTTATAACACACTTTATAAACAGTTTTGAAGAGCATAGTTAGCCCTTCTCAAAACGCTTTTGTGAAGAGCAGGCGGATCAAGGACAATATCTTGTTGGCCTAGAAACTCTTCTCCAGGTTCCATCTAGAGCCCTACTTACCTAAGTGTGTGGTTAAGGTGGACTTCCGGAAAGCATATGACACAATTGATTGGGAATTCATTGAGAGAGTTCTCTGTGCTTTTGGTTCCTGAGTTTGTGACTCGATTTATCATGACTTGTGTGTGCACTCCCAAGTTTTCTATTGCCTTGAATGGGGAGCTTCATGGGTTCTTCTACAAGTGGTCGTGGCCTTTGCCAAGGTGATCCTATTTCTCCTTATTTATTTATTTATTTATTTATTTTGGTTATGGAGGTGCTGTCCAGGATCCTAATTATGTGCTCTTCGAAGTCGGAGTTTAAGTTCTTTTGGTGATGCAAGCCGACGAATCTATCGCATTTATTTTTTGCAGACGACGTCTTCCTCTTTTGTGAGGCTAATTTGTCTACTGTGACTCTCCTCAAAGAAGGTCTCCAAACCTTCTTGGCTTGGAGTGGTTTGCTTCCTAATCCGAGCAAGAGCGAGATCTTCTTAGCTGGAGGTATGCCTTCTTTAAGGAATCGGATTCTCCTTGAGCTCGGTTTCCATGAAGGTAACCTTTCGGTGCACTATTTGGGGGTTCCAATTATTACATTGAGACTCAATAAGGCGGACTGTTGCACTCTTGTCAACTGGATTATAGCAAGGGTTCAAGCTTGGACACATCGCTTTTTTTTCTTTTGCTGGCCAACTTCAGCTTATCAGGTCAATCTTTCATGCTATCCAAGCCTATCGGCCGAGTGTATTTATTTTACCTATAGTTGTGTTGGACCAAATTGAGAAAGTCCTCAGACAAATCCTGTGGAAAGGCCTGGAATTGGGTAAAGGGGGTGCTAAGGTAGCTTGGGATGATATATGCCTCCCAAAAGAGGAGGGAGGGCTTGGTATTTGAAGGCTTCGAGATTGCAATAAGGTTGCCATGCTAAAACATATTTGGCTCCTGTTTTCAGACAAGGAGGCGTTGTGGTGCAAGTGGATTCATTCCACTTTTTTAAAAAGAAAGAACTTTTGAGTTGTTAAAAAACCAACCTATTGTTCTTAGGCTTGGAAGAAAATCTTATATCTCAGGAGGGAGTTCCGGAATGTCTTCTATTGGAGGATTGGGGATGGCCTCTCAGCTTCACTTTGGTTTGATAACTGGCACCCTAGGGGTCCTCTGAACTTATTCTTTTTGGATTCACTCATCTATAGCTTCGGGCTTTCTAGGCAAGCAATAGTGGCAAATCTTTTCTCTGATGCTGGACAGCCTCTCAAGATGGTGCTGGAGTTGTGGGAGCACCCCCTCCCGAGCCTTTCTCAAGTCTCAGACTGCTTTTACTAGAGGGAGAATCCGTTGGGCCGATTCACTTGGGAGACCATTAGGCGGAAGAGGACTCCAGTCCTTTGGCATACGTTAGTCTAGAACAATGCAATCACGCCATGGTATCAAGTAAACCTTTGGCTTATAGCCAAGCGCAAACTTCCCACCCAAGCCCTTCTATTGTCTTATGGTAGAATTGAGAGTGCATCCTGCACTTTTTGCAATGATATGCTTGATTCTATTGACCATCTATTTTTTGGTTGTCGTGTCACGGCTGGTGTTGCTTTCTTTTGGGGGGCCAGATGCAATTTGCCTTGGCGCAACAAGTCTTGGGAGGAGAATCTTCATTGGGCCACCACCTTGCTGTTGGGCAAGGATTTCTATAAATGCATTGCCTACTTTTCCTTTGGTGCTCTTTGTCATATTATTTGGAACAATAGGAACAACATTTTTTTAGAGAACAGCCACTTGCCATTCCAGCTATGAAGAACCATCTTTTTAAAGTGATTAGAGATAAGGCTATCACATTCAAGAACGTTGACGATTATTTCAAGAACAGAAGATTGCAACGGAGCTGGAGCATTAACCCGATTATTTCTCTGGGGACCCTAATCGCATCCCTCAGTTCGGCCGACACTTGTAATTTGCTTCTCAATCCAAGGTTGTTGCTGTTTGTTGTGGAAGCTGTGGAGCTTCTCTCCTCCTTGGCTGAGGTTTCTTTTGTATCAGGTTGCCAGTTGTTCATGTTGTGCTAGTTTCTTGTTGTTTTTGCTTTTGTTGTAGTTTGGTTGCTGCGTGTTGTGGTTTTTACATCTTGGCATCCTTCCACTCATAATGATCTTATCATCTTGAGTGTAAGTTTTGGTGCCGTGATCTTTTGTATAGTTAGTCATTGCTCTATATATTTATTACCTTTTACCAAAAAAAAAAAAAAAACCGAGTTAAACCTACAGGTTCATATATAAAGGTTTGACTCAAAAAGAAACCACTAGACCATCTACACTCTAGATCCTTTAGCCTCAAGCTTTGGATCCTCCACGCTACGGCCTTGAAAAAAAAAAGGTAACCCACGATTGAACAAAATAAAAATCTCAGCGAATTAAACCCTAAGCCTTGACTAGGGCAAGAATTCACTCAAAGGCGTCCTAAACATGCACCATCTAGAACTTACCTCGCTTGGGCGCGTCCCTACACATTAGTACATCTCATATGCACTCATTAACACAGCATATGTAATCAGCGATTGTAACACTTCATAACACTCATCGAATATTCACAAAAGTCCCGATTATAAGGCCAAATCGTTATGACATGTTACATTCCGTGTCATACAATTTCGTCCCATAATCAAGCATAGATAACTCATATCGGTGGTTCAATCCACACCCGATATTCACTCTCAATATCCAAACTTCACATTCCAACTAAATATTCAAACTCCAAATTCAAACTTAAGGTTCTAGAGATGACTACCACGAAGTTCTATTATCATGTGACACTTAGCCCTTGACCACAATCAGCCACAATACAAGGTATTAGAGATGGCTCCCACAAAGTTACGCTATCATGTAGTGATGCGGGAGCATCCAACGTAGCTCCATGGACCAACTCAGAACCATTGATGCTTATTCAAGCCAATAAAGAAGTTGGGCATTATGTGCTTCGATGGATCATTTTGAATGAATAATGTTAATTACTTATCGGTACTTTGTGGTATATCGATAGGTATCAATGGGAGGCCATTTTAGATGTCTTGTATGACCAATTGATGAAGTTTCAGAAGGATTATTTTCTAGTTAAGGAAGGAGCTCGAATTTTGGGAAGGCTAGAGGTTCACGAAAGCGGTTCAAAAATATGGAAAGCCAAAAGTTCAAGAACACGAAAAGCTAACGGTTCGAGAATGTGGAAGGCAGAAGATTAAAGGGCATTTAGTTCCCGTAATAAAGACTTTTTATTAAGTTCCTAGCTGTTTTTATTTTTATAGCTCAAGAGTAGAATGTTTCAGTTCAGGGCATTAGTTCCCATGATAAAAGCTTTTTATTACGTTCCTAGCTATTTTTATTTTTATGTAGCTCAAGAGTCGAACGTTTCAGTTCCTAGGTCATTAAGTTTGTTTTTAATATTTCCTAAGGCTAAAATCCTCTTATAAATAGGGGAAACTATCCAATGTAGGAGACATACGAATTTCATGAATGAGAATTGTGAGATTTCCTCAACTTGAGTGAACTCCTTTGGAGAGTGAATAACTCCTTTCGGTTTCTTTATCCTTGGAGCGTTGATCACTCCTTGGTGGTGAGCCAAGAAGCCCTTTATCCTTGGCTGGTGGAATCTTTAGGCCTTGGTGGTGAGCTTCTCTTATCCCGAAATCATTTATCCTTGGCTGGTGGAAGCTTTAGGCCTTGGTGGTGAGCTTCGTAGATCTCGATCCTCTTCCGGTTGGTGGCGTGGCCTTTATACCTTGGGAGGAGATCGTTTTATCTTTTATAATTTCTTTTTGTTTCTTCACCGTATACACTACTCCATACACTTAACCACAAAAGAATCCCCTTTGAAAAATCTTCGTTCTTGAATCACTCAACCCATCACGCATCATGTAGTACTTAGTCATTTTTTCCACATATAACAACAGTACAAGGTACTAGAGGTGACTCTCACGAAGTCACATTATCGTGTAACACTTAGCTCTCGACTAAACAAGACAATAGTGCAAAGTTTTAGAGGTGGCTCCCATGTGACTCAGTTCACCATGTAGCACTTAGCCCTTGACTATGATAAACAACGATACAAGGTACTAGAGGTGGCTCACATGAAGTTTTGTTATCGTGTAACACTTAGTCCTTTACTTGCTCACAACCCATTCGGTCTCCTCAACACATCTCATCCTCTTTAAATAGTCACCACATAAAGTAATAACAATAAACTATGATCATGGCACAACCATTCACGCCTTAGCACGCATAACTTCTAAGCATATCACGAAGCAACCACATCACCAAATAGGCATGGTTCAGCAAGCATAGCATCAAGAACAATTACAAAAACCACTACTGGTCCTAACCGACAGAAACGGTCCACTCGCGCGCCTCCAAGTTTAAATCTAGAAATCTAATCAACGAGTTCAGAAAATTCCAAAATTTGAATATGTTGTAAAGAGCACATAAAAAAAAACATTTTTTTTAATGAAGACACCTTAACCCAAATCTTTCTAGATTAAGCCCAGTAAATCGCTCAATCCAGTATAAAAATTGGGTCCGTTTCCAAAAAGTCTGTTTTCCAAAACCAGCTTGGTTTGAGATCCAAAACTTGTCCATTTAATCTAAAATTTAACCGTGTTAAACTAAAAAATGTGATAAACAACTTTTGTGAGAAAACCATTTCAAAATTTGAATCTTAAGAGTTGATAAAAGTCTAATGAATCCCAAAAGGTCACCAGCTTCGGCAAAAAAGAGGTTCTATTTTCAAATGACGAAGCTGAAATCTCATTCTTTTTAAATCCCTAAAATTTTGAATTAAATATATGTCATAGCTGAAGATGTTTAAAACATTCTTCAAGAAGGAATTTACTTTAAAATCTTAACATATTTTGATCCACAAAAATGGCAAACGGCAAGGGTCCAAAAATCAAAATTGAAAAAAGTCCACTGAATTGGACTAATTCAACCTCATTAGTGCTAATTTCACCAATTAGATCAATACTAACTATCTTAAGGCTAATCTAACCATTCTAGATTAGCACAAATCCATCTTAAGGCTAATCTCACTCAATACTAATCTAATTAACGTAATTAACACTAAACTAACAACTTAAATGTAATTAACAACCTAATCTAGGATTAGGGAATTAACTCACCAGATTAGCGAGCCGACGGGTTCACAACGACGACAACACGAAAGTAGTGAAGACCCGTGTCTACAACGGCTCTAAAGGAGGCCTGGATGTGGCTGAAAATAGCCACAAGCTCACAGCAGAAGAGGAGAAACCGGTTCTGCTTCGAGGGGGCTAAGCTGATCGACGGGACGGTGGGCAAGTTGGGTGGCGAGGTTGTGACGGCGGGACCGGGCGAAGGCTATGGTGGCTTGAGCGGCTTTAGGACGGCGAAACTGTATTGTTACTCTTGCTCCCATTAGGATAAATCTAACCCCTTCCTCTGTTCCCGCCTACATATATGGGATATTTTAAGAAGTGGCCTGGTCGACGGTAAGCAAGCGCAGGACGACGACCTAGACGTGCAGTGCAGCGGCTAGAGTTGCGCAAATGACAAGCGGAGTTCAAGCAGCAGCAGCTGCTCGGACGACGGGCAGTTGACAGTGTAAGGCTTGAACAGGCTGCTGTTGGTCTCCTCTAGTTCTCTGCTGGTTTTTCTTCTTCGAAAATAGCAACAATGGAGAAAGGTGAGGCAAGAAGGAAGAAAAAGAAGAACTGCAACTGAAGGGGGGACAATTACCTCAAAAGTCTTCAAGAAATATCTCAATTCATCATCACAAGACCCCCACAAGCCATGAGCCTTATCCTCAGCCAATTTCCCTCACCAATCTTCCTCCAAAAGCCACTCTAGGTGGTCCAAAACGTTGCTTCCCCCCCCCCTCCATGGCTATGAATTTTGAGCATTCCTCCTCAATTTCCATTCAATTTTATTCCAAATGGCCTCAATTAAATGGCCAACTTGCCAAGGTAAATGCCCACTTCAAATTCTACCATTTTCCTCAACAAATAATCTAACTTGGATGCCAAAAGTGCACTAAAAAAGGGGCCTCTGAATTTATTGGTCTAATTCTGCCAAACTTTGATTTTTCGTAGAAAATTCGAACTCACCGAAAATCCTTCGGAGGATAATTCGATATTCCTAAAATAAATTGTGACATGACAAAACTTTCAATTTCTAAAATCGGGTTCAATTTCGTGGTTAATTTCAATCGGACGCAATTTTAGCGTGACCTGACCTACCGTGTAGCTTTTAGGAATTCGTAGTGCATTTGACTCGTGGTGGATTATTTTTGAGCCACATTGTGCATTTTCGGCTCATAAGCGACTCTCAATTGTCGTGAAAATCATGAGATTTCAAATATGGATATAGAGTACAAAAATGATAGAAAAATCGATTTAGTGCCATTTAACAAGAATTTTGTAATTAGGTGGAATCACCCAACTCTAATCACATTTCTCTGTCGAACCGACCTATCTCTAGTCTTTGATTGATTTTGACGGTGCCGTATTGATCCTTGCAGATTAACACAGTCGAATAGTCGATTTTTTGTCAAATTCTCAAGTTTGTCGCATTTAGATTCCTTAACGGCTTCACTTGATAGATTAATTATCTCGTGAGTGGCAAACTCAGAGAAAAATGCCATAGGCACGTTGATGAAAAGCCCATTTCATTTCATCAAAAACAGGGTTGAAAATCATGATGTCACAAAGGAAATAGCCTTTTAATTCACAAAAGAAAAAAAAAAGATTAGAGCATAATTCCAAAGTAGATCTTTCCAATGTTAGCGCACTAACCATCTTTCAAAAATGATAAATTCATTGCAGGTAGAGAAATATCATGCCTCAAAATTTAACAAGCATCCTTACTTGTAAAAAGAGAAATTAGATACCCAAAGTTTAATTGAGTGATTAAGTATTTGGTGAGGATACTACAAATTTATATTCAAATTAGGAATCTCCTATCCAAAGTAATTTTAGGGACCACACTCACCGGCCGATTGGGGGTAGTCTTATTTGATGGGCGTGGACCATACGATTTATATGTACTGATAAAAATTAATTGAGTTTAGAAAGTTCAAATACATTATTCTTATGAAAAAACAAAATGGTAAAATATTTGCGGTCCTTAAATTATCTGGAGTGGCGAAAATAAAATTAAATTCAGCCATCAACGGCATATGCTACCTGACAGAAAGGATCATTTTCTCCCGAGACAGAAGTTTCAATCCGCCACTTCCGCTTTCCCAAGTGTATGGCTCGAGTCGCGAGGAGAAAAAGACAGATATCTCTCTTCTCTACAATTCAAGTCACGATAACTGTCAAGTCAAACGACTTTGTCATTCACCAACTTCCAGACCCTTCACGAACCGAGAACGAGAACTAGGAGACAAAACGTGCCCTGCAGAAGAAGAAGAAGAAGAAGATTCCAAGTTTCAAGTGCTGGAAACATCCAGCGTTGCTCGGCCTTATTTATATACAGAACTAGTTTGCATGCTGTCACCCAATTGTCACCGAGGTTTCAAGCGCCAGAGAAGAACACAAAACGCTAGCTGCTCTTTAGCTGAATCTCATCAAGTTCGATAGAAGAGAATGTCGCCTGCTCTGTCCCTGTCTCTCTCTCACCTCCCTCCGTGCAAGTCCCAGGACGGCATCCCCAAGGAGAGTCCACATCCCAGGATCAGCGCCGCAAGCCAAAACCCTTGTCAGAAATCGTGTTCCGACGCCAGCGTCGGCAGGAGGAAGCTGCTCGCGACTGTGGCTTCGACGGGTCTGGGGCTAGGGACTTCTTTTCTCAGGCCTGCGAGGGCGGAGCCCCAGAGCCTGATCGAGTCCGCCTCAAGTAGGATGTCCTACACCAGGTTCTTGCAGTACCTGGACGAAGGCGCAGTGAGGAAGGTGGACTTGTTCGAGAATGGGACCGTTGCGATTGCAGAGATCTACAACCCCGCCCTTGACAAGGTCCAGAGGGTGAAGGTTCAGCTGCCGGGCCTACCACAGGAGCTGCTCAGGAAGATGGAGGACAAGAACGTGGACTTCGCAGCTCATCCTATGGAGGCCAGCTTGTGGCCAGCGATCCTCGATCTGCTGGGGAACTTGGCTTTCCCGTTGATACTCCTAGGGAGTCTGCTGTTGAGGAGCTCGTCTTGGAACAATCCCGCAGGACCCAATTTGCCCTTTGGACTTCAAAGGCATGAAAATTCAGCAATTTCCTAGCTAGCTTTAGTTGTATTGAGTGAAGTCAGTAATTCTAGTACGAAAGTTGTTGAGAAAATTGATTCATGTGAACTTTGTAAGCTTTCTTCATCAGTTCAAATGTCTTGAGACAAATCTTGCTGAAACCAACCTGTTTTCTCATGTTTATGAAACAGAAGCAAGGCGAAGTTTCAGATGGAACCAAACACAGGAATCACATTTGATGACGTGGCCGGGGTTGATGAGGCGAAGCAGGACTTCCAGGAGATTGTGGAGTTCTTAAGGACGCCGGAGAAGTTTGCAGCCGTGGGAGCAAGGATCCCAAAAGGAGTTCTTCTAGTGGGGCCACCAGGGACAGGGAAGACCTTGTTGGCCAAGGCGATTGCAGGAGAAGCTGGGGTCCCTTTCTTTTCGCTGTCCGGGTCAGAGTTCATCGAGATGTTTGTCGGTGTAGGCGCTTCGAGGGTGCGAGACCTGTTTAACAAGGCAAAGGCGAATTCGCCTTGCTTGGTCTTCATTGATGAGATTGATGCCGTTGGGAGGCAGAGAGGAACTGGCATCGGAGGAGGAAATGACGAGAGAGAGCAAACACTGAATCAGTTGCTCACTGAGATGGACGGTTTTAGTGGGAACAGTGGAGTGATCGTCATCGCAGCGACGAATCGTCCCGAAATCCTTGATTCTGCCTTGCTTAGGCCAGGAAGGTTTGATAGACAGGTAAATCCTGGCATTTGTCTAGGAGATATCAGTCGCGCATGTCTGTTTTGAGTCATCCCACGTTGCACTGGACTTTGATAACCTAATGAACTGAAAAAAAAAGAAGTTTCTTCGGACAGACGTGTTAAATCAAATGGGTACCAGTCCGTTGAATCTTTTTGAAATATTACTGACATTAATTTGTTTGATTTGAAGGCTACTGAACCCTTACATTGTGCCTGAGCAGGTAAGTGTTGGACTACCAGATATAAGGGGAAGGGAAGAGATACTGAAGGTACACAGCAAAAATAAGAAGCTAGATAAGGATGTCTCTCTCGGTGTGATTGCCATGCGAACACCAGGATTCAGTGGTGCTGACTTGGCGAATCTGATGAACGAGGCCACCATTCTTGCCGGGAGGAGAGGCAAAGACAAGATCACGCTGAAGGAGGTTGACGACTCAATTGACCGCATTGTGGCTGGAATGGAAGGAACCAAGATGGTGGATGGAAAGAACAAAATGTTGGTCGCGTATCACGAAGTCGGCCACGCTATCTGCGCGTAAGTTCATCAACAGAGCTTGTTACTTTTTTAGGACTAACCCTTTCACTAGTCGTCTGTCCAACAATTTTAAGATGCTCTCTTTTACAGGACATTGACGCCAGGACACGACCCGGTACAGAAAGTCACTCTAATACCCAGAGGCCAAGCTCGCGGTCTCACGTGGTTTTTGCCTGGTGAAGATCCTACCCTGATCTCCAAACAGCAGTTATTTGCTAGAATCGTTGGAGGTCTAGGTGGCCGAGCTGCTGAGGAAGTCATATTTGGAGAACCAGAAATCACCACCGGCGCAGCTGGAGACCTGCAACAAATCACTCAGATAGCAAGACAGGTTTGCTCAAAAGAAATTCTTTCCAGTGACTCGAGACAAAACATAAATTTATCTATAAAACATAGATGATAAACTATTTTTTTTCCTCATTTTCTGCAATGCAGATGGTAATAACGTATGGTATGTCCAATATTGGGCCATGGGCGTTGATCGAACCAACAGTGCAAAGCAGTGATGTCGTCCTGAGGATGCTAGCTAGGAATTCCATGTCAGAGAAGCTCGCGGAGGACATTGACTCATCTGTCAAGAACATCATTGACAATGCATATGAGATTGCAAAGGCACATATAAGGAACAACCGGGAGGCCATGGACAAGATAGTGGATCTGCTTCTGGAGAAGGAGACACTTACAGGAGATGAATTCAGAGCGATGCTTTCGGAATTTACAGATGTCTCAATCAACAACACAAAGAGGACTCCTGTTAGGGAGATGATTGAGGCCTAGGAAACACAATCATAGTTGTACATAAGCAGAGTGAAAAGAATTCTAAATAGGTACTCTGACTAGAGGATAGAATAGATAACAACGTCTAGTTTCTTTATATGGAAAAGAGAGTTTTACTGTGTCTTACTAATAAATATTACAACGATCTATTCATTTGATTGCTGCATCCTGCCAAAATTCTCATACATGAATGTCTTACTGCTCCAAAAGATATTATCAATTGCACTGTGGCATCGAATTCAAGTGCTAGTAGAAGATGAAGGTGGGAAGTTCTCTCGTTTTTGATCTTTGACAAAGGGAGAAGAACTTATAGGCCATGTAATCAGAAGCGCAATAAAGTTAAATGACCAGGTTTCCCGTATTCTCCGAAAAGAGAACCCAAATTTCATATCTATATCTAGTAAATTCCTTGCCATTTTAGAGCAACAAAGCAGAAATATAATCACCTAAAGTCCTAACAGATGTGATTGGAACTGCAGCCATATTTCAAACCAAAATCGGTGAGGACATTTACGAAAGAGACAAGGCAGTTATTGGAACACAAACACTGACCAAGATCTAAAAATCTCCTTGGAAATATAACAATGCACCGCTTCTGCTTGTTTAATCGTCCTCTATGAAGAACTGAAGATGCCGGAGTGTGTGCCCGGGGTTATGTTAACTTTGAAGGCATAATGAATACTTTGCTGTGATGCTGCCTGTTTGATGCTACTAATGTATGTGATGAAGCATAACCCATCATTCTAATGCCCGGGCTTCGTCGCTTATTATGCTTGGGAAGTTGAAAAAGAGAAAAGGAGGAAAAAGTGATCAATGTCACAATGTCTAAAGCTTTTCCACAAGCGGGCATCAAACAAAATGGCTACTATTCACTCAAACAATTCTGTACGTGATGGATCCATGTCCAGTGACTTGTCGAACCTCGCCTCCTAAAAGTAGAGGAAAAAAGATGTGAGATGCTGCTTGCTCACTTTATCGCAAAGTTACCCACGGGAGCACCAATGATGCACGTAGAATTCTTGGGATCTTAAGATAGGATTAGGCTGAAGCACATGGAAGAAATATAGTAATCCCTTGCCTACATCTCCTGCAAAAGATGAGAATATGAGCTCCATGAAGCGAATCTAATGCAACCAAATTGATGGTATTGCAAATAGCTGAATTAATCACAGGAGTTCCGATAATGGGGAAAGTGGACGTTAGGAGTCTCTTGCTTTACCTTGATGGCGCTACTCCAGTAACCCTGAAGACAAAAGCAATGTGATCCGAACTAGCCATGACTGACTGAAGTGATACGGTAGCCTTGCTTCTGCCTTTCGAGGATGCCTTCAGCAGGAAACTGGAAGTATATCTCTACAACCTTAATTTTAGCACAAGAAAACGAATCGGGAACTTGCAGGTTTAGACAATACAAAAAGGGAATCTTGAAGCTAGAAGTATCTATGAACCTGGGCAGAAAATCCAGCTTCATCGGACGTAACAACAGCCCATTTGCTCCCAGAAGTGGCCAAGGCAGTGACGTGGAAACCTTCTGTCCACTGTCTCTTGATCCACCTGTAAGGAAATGTATCGCTGACCTCAAGATGCTGCCAAAGATAGCGGGACCCTCCATTTGGTGGTTTGGGAACAATTTGTCAAAATGGTACGGTACCATGTCATCAGAAGTTGAAATCAGGCATTCATTGGCCTACCCTTGGACATTACAACATATGATCTGTGATCGTCTGCTCCGGCTATTGCAGTGATCTGGTAGCCCTCCGGCCAGCGTGCCCAAATCCACTCCTTTAAACATTGAAAAAGGCTGTTAAGTCCCCCTAATTGAGAATGCCATTTTTGAGTGGTTGATGCATTGGTCAAATGCGTTATGCATTATCTAGTAACATGGAACTATTGGATCTTCATAGTACATGAATGTCCTAAATAGAGCAGATGAAATGGAACCTGGGGAAGAAATTCGGGTGGAAGATAACAAGTTTGAGCAGTGAAGCCAGTGCCGTCGTCCATGATCAGGGTCCACAAATTTAAGCAAAAAGCTACACTGCTGACAAAACATTCCATTTACACATATCTTCTCGGCTTGTAAGGGCAGGTTCAAATCATGAATAGCAGTGTAAAACCTACAAGAAAAGGGGCCAATGTGATGAAACCATGAAGTAAGTGAAGCACAAATTCAATAATGTACAAAAGCAGACCTTTGCTTCACGGGCGGATGTGCATCATAATTGAAAATCCATTGCGATACACTCCACCCTGTTCATACTTCCTTTTGGAGCTTATCTTCTTCAGTTGAAGTAACTCCCTTATTTGCAACCTGCCAAATGAATGTTGCAGCAAGGAGAACGTATGGCTCAATTAGAGGACGAGATCATCCTATCAGATATTTTTACTGGCATCTACTGATTTTCTGAGAGTAGGCTACTACCTCTTTAGCAACATGAAGACTAAAGGGCCAGATGTACAGATTTGGACTGATGCTTCCCTGGAAAAGAGAAATGTATCTTGCATAGTTTGGTTCTTCGTTGAATTTCAAGCTAAACACGAGCTCAGCGAATCGCAGGAAAGGCTCAGGACAATTGCGACACAGAGTTTCTGGAGGAGTGGCCATCTTTTGCTTGCAAGAAAGGAGAGAGCTATCCTTACCCTGAATCAGCCATGGCAGTTAAAGGACAGACAGATGCGTTTTAAAGAAATATCATAATATAGCAAACCTTGTATTCTTGCCGGGGCAAACGACCGGAGGTAAGCTTATCAAGCATATAAGCCAGGGACTCTAGGTCATCCCTTCTGCTACTTGTTCTGCCAAGACAAGCATGTACACTGGCGAACCAAGTTGTTCCTCTGCAGTAAGCCATGAATTAGCATGCACCAGTAATTTCATGCAGGAGAGCTTTAATAGAGGAGGTTAAGATCGTTTCCAGTGCACCTGAAACGAAATGGAGTTTGATTGTACTTAACGTGTAAACCGGTTGACTTATCTAGCCATCTTCTAGCTGCAAGATCATAAATGACACAAAGATAGTGAGACGGTCGAATCTTTCCTTTTTTTCTCCTTTTCAATCAGTTATGCAAATTGGCCATAAACTAATCCAAGATCAGTCAGATACAGTTTTTTTTATCTTCCAGCCCTGAGGACCAAGAAAAAAATTACCAGGTTTGACATCCCCATGAATGTACCTGTCAGGAAAAGAAGCATAATAAAACTCATGATCAAACCTGGCACTAGCAAGTATGGTCTGTAGCAGTAATCATAGAATTGTACAAACCCAATATGACTGTTTTTCACTCATTGAATCTTCATAATCCTGTCTTAAGGACAAAAGGATCCCATCATTGGACTTTCAAGGATTTTAATTTTTCCAATAAGGGGAACCTTTTGGAATGCGAATTCCGTTAATACATAGCAGAACCAGAGATGCTACAATCAAAATCTAAACAGAAAAAACTGCTTCAGAAGAACTTTCCCATATATGAGAAGCTATCAGAAAGCACAGTCTTTGAACATGTCTAGTTGACCCTTAAATAAAGAACAACGTCCCACCAGGAAAGGAAATCAGAAGCCAATCAGCCATTACCGTTAGAGTGCAGTTTCTCGAGTATAGAGATTGCTTCAACAGCAACACAAGAAACCACCGCCAATAGATTGCTGAATTAAAGAGTGAAAGAGAGAAAACTAGGAAGGCCTAGAATCTGTTGAAATGTCCAAACATTAGAAAGAAACTGTATAGAAGACACTTCATGAGAAGTCGTACGCTAGACTATTTTGCACCAGTTCACATTCGTTCTGTCCAAGCAAATCCATGACCTGCATACGTAAAGCAGATCCCAGATATCGTAAGCATGTCATCATCGATCTTCAAGCATGCAAAAGTCTCCAATTTTAGGGGAATGCACATACCATGACATTATAGTCCCATTGCTGCCCCTTGTAATGTATTCAGGGAAGCGGAATGCCATGATCATTACCCAGATCGCTGTTCAATATGCAAAACACAGATGGTAATATACATTAGGCATTCACACAGTACAGTGTGCACTAAATACGCGACAATCTGAGATGTCTCACTCCTAAGCTTTCCACTCAAGAGGGATTCCATCTTCACGTGCTTTGTGGGCTTTTCAAAGCTCAAATTTTATGGCTACCTATAGATCGTGTGCATCCATTGTGTAAGGGCAGCGCAAATATAGCAGCTGAGCACAAAAATGAGAAGATAGAGCTTGGAGGTACACCTCTACCACTCCTGGACCAATTTGACCAATTGTAGCTAAAGGACCGACAGGTTCACCGACACAAACTTGTCCATACAATCCCTTTCCTAGCGTTCTTTTTACTCTGTACACCAGAGAATCACATATCCGAACCTAATATGTCATGCCCCGAACCTCGAGCACGTGAACATCCCTCAATGGTTGATTGAAATACGACGTTCCCAGGATGTGTGACATCCTAGATTTTCGATTATGTTTTCTATTGAATAAATCGGGCATTTCATCGATGCGCCTATAGGGCTGTTCTCAGAGCTGATCACTCTAGAGATAATTAGACTATTCAGGGAAGCTATTAAGGAATTTTAATGCAATAAACTTAAAAATTCAACTAGGAACCGACTTCTTGACCGTGCTCATCTTTAGAGGTCATTACAGCACAGTTCAAAATCGATTTGAGATCAGAGATAGATCTGTTCGACTGAGATGCGTGGCTAATCGTGGATGACATCACTAAATTGAAAAATTCTCGTCGACTGGCCCTAAACTGATTCTTCTATCGTTTCGATACCCTGTATCCGTATTTAAATGCTTGAGATTGTCACAATAACCGAGAGTCGCTAATATGTCGAGTAGGTTCATAGTAGCTCGAAAAAAATCGATCATGGATCATTTGCGCTAAAAATCTCTGAAAACTACCCGGTAGCCTAAGTCATGCTAAAAACACGCCGAATGGAAATTAATTGCGAATTCTAGTCCGATTTCAAAAATTGAAGATCTGTCAGGTCACAATAAATTCTAGGAATGTTAACTCAATCTCAGAAAATTTTTCTGTAATCCAAAACTTTTTGGGAAAAAGTCGACATATGACCGTTTTTGTTTAAAAAAAAGGTCGGAGATTATTTTTGATCGCAAAATTGGGATGCAAAACGGATCCATAGGTGATGAAAATTATCAATTTGATAATTGAGGTGTCAATTGAATTTATCGAGGCCATATGAGATTGGATTGTAAAGGAATTGAGTCCAATTGAAGCCAAGATTGTTCAAATTCGTAGCTCCCCCATGGCCTAGTTTAAATGGACCATTTCAAGGGTTGTTCAATGTGCATTGGTGGCCTAATGGAGGCCAAGGAGCAGCCGGTGGCCTAGGATGGTCAAAGGAGACAAAAGAATGGAAAAAAATGACATGTGGAGCCCTTGTCTTCCCACCAGCCAAACCCATTCCATTCCCCCTCTCTCTCAACTTGTTCGACGCCAGCAACCAGCAAGAGAAACTGGAGCTGCCGTCGTTGCCTCACGCTGCCTCGCCATCACCATTTCGCGCGCCACCACCCACGCGCACCGCTGTTTGCCTAGCCGTGCCTCACACGCTGTTCCAGCCATCGTGCTGTGACCTGAGGAGCCAAAGCAAAACCAGTCCAGCTACCATGAGTGACTGAGGAAGCCACCTGAGTCACCAGTTTGGACTCGAGACCATCCTCGTTGTCTCCCCCAAGCCCTGCCACCGCTTCAGCCTTGTTTTTTTTCTATTTTTGCAGCCAAAACAGAAGGTTTGGAAGTGGGTTTCACAGCAACTTTGAAGCCCGTTTTGAGGTGTTTGTGGACCTCAGATCCTAAGCTCACTTTTGAGAAAAGTGGCCCTCGCGACGTTCCCGACGTTTCGATCCGAATGGATTGTGAAACGGGTGAGTTTTGCTCACTAATCCCCATTAGTATGCTAATGATGCTTAAATGTTAATTAGATTTAATTAAGTGCAATTATGTGGATAAATTAGATTAGAGTAATTAAATTAGAGACTTAATTATGCATGTTAGGCAAACAGTTATCGTAGTTAGCAAGGAAATAGGTCATAGTATTTATTGAACGAGTCTCAATAATTTTTTGGGCTTGCCTCGGCTTCCAACTAGGCATTACAGGCCTAAATTGGATTTATTGTATTTATTTAATAATTTTAGGAATTATTTATTTATTTATTTATTTATTTTTCAGAAATTAGGTAGGGATAGCTGACGACCGAAATTTTATACTGATTATCGTGGTGTAGTCCATTTATTTATTTAAGTGTTGATTTGTGCTGAATTGAATTAAATATGATTTTAGGATTTTATTCCTAAGTTATTCAATTTTAGAAATTGATTGGAAAATGATCAAGCGTGGGTTTATAGCATCAATAATGTTTTGATGGGCTATGTATAAAGTGATAGAAAAGAATGTTGTACCACGTGGCTCAGAGACCAAGAACGTCATCTTGGAGAATGCACATGACCTATGGATTTAGTATAAAATAATGAGAAAGAGAGTTGTAATATGTGGCTCGAGGACCTAGAGTATCATCCTGGAGAATACACGTGACTCGCAGATTAAATAAATCACCTGTGGATAGCACGTGGCTCGTGATTTGGTATATCGCATTTGAGAATGCACGTGACTTGATGATTAAGTACGTCACCTTAAAGAATGCACGGGACTTAGTGATTAGACATGTCGCCTTAAAGAATACATGTGGCTCGGTGACTAAGTATGCCACCTTAAAGAATGCACGTGGCTCGGTGACTAAATATATATTATCTTGGAGATGGCATAGTATGGATTAAAATGACTGGGAAATTGTTTGCTTGACATGTAATTGACTAGGTCAATTGATCACTAATTTGATCTGATGCTGTGAGTTGATGTGGTTCATGTATATCTGATATATACTGACTTGTAGGAAGAAACTGAGGCCAAAGTAAGTCTTTTGACTCGTGTTGTGCTTAGGTAGCATCTAGAGTGTATTGGCTTCCTAATCAAGTGTTAAGGGGTATAACTTGCTGAGACATAGTCTCATCCCAGTTGTGAGATAACATTTCAGGTCCCTAGATAGTACCATCTCCACCTCCTCGTCCTCCCATGCATTTCGATATATCCGAAGAAGTCACCAAGATAGAAACTCACTTCCCGATACACCCTCACCCAGAATGACTAGAGTATGTTCTAGTTAAGTCGACTATCTGTGTTGATGTGGATAAAGATGCCTTGAGGCCCCACGAGGATCAGTCATGGTATCAAGAATATAATGATAGGTGAAGGGAAGGTCCCATGCTAAAGGGTGATGTAACTTTGTTCGTTTTAGAGGAAACATTCGGAGAAGGGACTGCGAATCCCAAGGATGAAGCAATGACTGATGCCAAAGACCTAAGCTTGAGAGTGACCCCAACTCTCCCAAGCAATTAGTAGTAAACTCTAGCTAGAGCATGCTAGAAGGAGAGGCTAAACAAGAAGATGTATACCTAGAAGAGAACTAGGAGGAGGAATCTGAGGAGGAGGAACCTGTGGAAGAGTAACCCGAAGAGGAGGACCTTGGTGAGAAACCGGAGGAGGAGTTTGAAGAGGATCCCGAGGATGACCCGAAGTATGACCCGGATGAACACTGAGACCTCACTTTGTTTTGAAAACCCTAAGTCGGGATCTGATGTGTGATAGATCTGGCTTGTTAATAGTACTGTAATATATACTATGAGGTTTGCTTGTATAAAAGTTTGGTTGTGATTTTTCGGTTGTGAAAAATATAGCCCTACTTTTCTATCCCATTATTTTATCGTCTGGGGATTATTTTATTTGCTTCCGCATGCATATTAAAATGAAAGGGTTGGCGATGTGTCCTAGGACGTCGCTATTAATCAACCAAGGTGTGGGATGGGTGCGTGCTCGAGGATCGAGACGTGATAAGACGCGTCACCAACTCATTCGTTTTATGTACATGCAAAAACAAATTGAACAAACTCCAAACAACCAACAATCAAAGGGATAGTAGGAACACACTTTATATACATAACCAGTTGGGTCTACAAGACTATACACAAGAGTTTGACTCAAAAGAGAATATTAGGTCGCCTACGCTCCGAACTCTTCAGCCTTGGGCCCTAGGTTCTCCATCCTAGGGATCTAAAAACATTTAAGCCACAACGAGGTGAGATAAAATCTCAGTGAGTTTACATCCTAAACCCCGTTTAGGACGAGAATTCACCTAAAGGCAGCCTAAACATGCACCATATATATAAACGCAGCAAGCGTAATTCAATAATTGGAACACCTAATATCATTTATCAATTATTCACAAGGGTCACGATTATAAGGCCAAACCGTTATAACACGTCTCATTCTAGACCATTTTGACCAAAAAGATCATCTTGTTGCGCATCACTTGCTCCTTTTGATCCACGATCTGAACTGGTCTCTCCATGTACGACACTTTCTTGAATAACTTTGACGGCGTCGACTAGCTGTTGGACTAACTCAAGGCCCATAATTTTATGCTCCCCAACTCCGTCCCAATAGACAGGAGTTTTGCACGATACAACACTTCAAACGGCGCCATCTGGTACTTTGCTGATAACTACTACGATGAGCTTCTAACAAAATCTCCTCCCTAAGCTTTGCATCGTCAGACATACACAATCGCTCACGAAACTTTAATGTTTCGTCCTCAGAAACCTGAAAGTCAATTTTTCTCTTTTCCGTAACTTCCTGCAGAATCTTCTAAATCTTAGGATCTGCCAACTGCAACGTCTTGATTCTTATCTGCACTTCCGGTTCAATTATGAGAGTGGCCATAAGATTTAAAATGTGGCCTACCTCAAATTTGAAAACCGAATCCCAAGCTCCTTGAAGTAGGATCCACTCCTGAATCACCATTTGCATAATCGATGATCCGACTCAACGCATCTTCGACCTTGTTAACTTTTTCAAGATGATATAGGATGTCGTAGTCATAGTCCTTGAGAAGTTCCATCCAACAATGCTGTCTCATGTTCAACTCCTTTTGAGAGAATAAATACTTTAAACTCTGATGATTTGTAAAGATCTAAAACCGTTCTCCACACAAGTAATGTCTCCAAATCTTCAAAGCGAAGATAATCGCTACGAGTTCTAAGTCACGCGTTGCGTAATTCAGCTCATGAGACCTCAGCTAATAGGATGCGTATGCAACCACTCTTCCATGTTGTATTAAAACGCAACCCAGTCCTCTAAATGACACATCACTAGAGATCTCATACCCTCCAAGACTAGACAGAATTGTCAACACAGGTGCCGTAGTTAGCTTCTGTTTAAGCTCTTGAAAACTACGCTCGCACTTGTTTGTCCATACGAACTTCTTTTGCTTCCTCAGCAATTGGGTCAGAGGCATGACTATTGCTGAAAACATTTCTACGAACCGTTTATAATAATTGCCATTCCTAAGAAACTTCTGATCTCTATCATTGTTGTTGGTCTTGGCCAGTTGATCATGGCTTCCATCTTGGTTGGGTCCACGGAAATCCCCTCACTAGAAATCACGTGATCTAGAAAAGCTACACGAGTCAACCAAAACTCGTACTTACTAAACTTGGCGTACAATCCATGTTCTCGCAAGGTCTGAAGTATTGTCCTTAAATGTCTTTTATGCTCCTCAACTGTCGTGTCCACAATAGTTGCCAAGTAACCTTGGCAACCCACATCCAGTAACCGGTTGCCTTAAGCGACGAGATTAAGGTAATCAAGGGTCCTCCTCAACTTCTAATAAACTCGAAACTTTCACCCGCTAACAGTTTAAACTGGATTATTTCACAATAACAATCCATTACGGCAAGATGCTCCTTGAGCCAACCCTTTTTCATTTACGACATCAAAGTTATACATAGGCAAAATAGTCAAGTACAACTCTAGCCAACGATTCTCCTTTCTACGACTTCATTTCAATAAACCGAAATTCTACAAGCTTAACCATATTTCCGCTGCGCCATTCTAATAAAATTATCCCGAGAACATTCTTCCCCCGATCAACACATAGCTTGGTTCATTCTTGTCCCCTTCGCCATCCTAGTAGTGCCCTATCTACAGTAGTGGTGGCTGTATTCCCATAGGCCTGTGTGGACAGTCCCTAATCTGGTGGCCATGCTAGCCACACCTATAGCAAACTGTTATCCTAGGAAAACATGAGGTTGATCCATGTTGTCTCCTGTAGAAACAGCATACACCGTTCAAGTTAGGTGCCGACTTTCCTATCCCACCTTTTTGGTTGGAAGGGATGGAATACCTCCCTCCCATCATTGACCTCTTCCTGAACCGATCATTGTCTTTGCTAGGCTCGAACTGCGACCCAGATGCGGCGGCTTGCTCATTCAAGTTCCTCTCGATTAACTGTGCCCCCTCATACAGAGCGTTGTAATCCTTCAGATTAAACGGCACCAATGCATCCTTAATCTTCGGTCTAAGGCCATCCTCAAGCCTCCTATCTCTGTCTATTGGATCCTCGATCAGTCTTGGTGCGTACTGGGACAGCTCGACGAACTTCACCTTATACTGGTCCACAGACATCAGACCTTGATGAAGACATTGAAACTCTGCCATCTTCTGCTCTCTAGCGTAGTCAGAGAAGTACTTTCCATTAAAGACTTCAATGAAGGTATTCCACACCGGGACCATGCCTTCATGAAACACTTTTCCTCTGGTGGCCCTCCACTAAGTGCTTGCATCTCCTTGCAACTGGTAGACCGCCAAGACTACCTTGTCTTCCTCAGAGTGCCTCAGCAATGCGAAGGCCTTCTCTAATTCTTGGATCCAGAGAGTTGCAGCCTTGGGATCACCTGCTCCTAAGAACCTCGGCAGTTTCAACTTCAGAAACTGCTCAACTAATTTGTTCATCGGTCGCTCCCTGATCACATTCCCAAGCGAGACTTCAGTAGGTGTGGCTGCAATAGTGGCAGTAACATTGGCAGCAGTAGTAGCGACGGCGATAGCAGTGGCTTGATTTTGCGCTTGCTATCCCATCAAGTTCCCAAGGGTCTCTAGCGCCTGCACAATCCCGTATATTCTAGAATCGCCGGGTGCTGCTACACCAGTATCGGCCTACCGCGGTACTCTAACACTCACGCTAGCCTAGGCCGGCGCTCTACCTCGGGTACCGACCCTAGTCGGTGTCCTACCCCGAGTGACAGATGCCACTATCCTCTTCCTAGGAGTCCTCTGTTTTGGATCGCTCATAATGCAGACTCTCTACAGACACTTGCTTTCTAATTCTAACACAGAATTAGAAAACTGAGTGACCCACACAAAACAATCAATCAGTTAATCACAAGCGTTAGCATAAGGAAAAAACATTTCCTACTAACTATCCCATGACCCATCGTACCTTATCACTCCAAACACTAACCAGCTCTTATACTACTTAAGGTGAGGATATCACGCCCCAAATCTCGAGAACGCGAACATCCCTCGATGGTCGATAGAAATGCGACGTTCCCAGAATGCGTCGCCGACCCATTAATTTTATGCACGTGCGGAAGCAAATTGAACAAACTCCAGACAACCAATAATCAAAGGGATAGTAGGAACACACTTTATATACATAACCAGTCAGGTCTACAAGACTATACACAAGAGTTTGACTCAAAAGAGACTATTAGGTCACCTACGCTCTGGACCCATCAGCCTCGGGCCTCGGGTTCTCCATCCTAGGGACCTCAAAATATTTAAATCACGACGAGGTGAGATAAACTTTCAGTGAGTTCACACCCTAAACCCCAATTAGGATAAGAATTCACCTAGAGACAGCCTAAACATATACCATATAGGACTTACCTCACCTCAGCACCTCCCTTCACATTAGTACATTTCATATACATATATAAACACAACAAGTGTAACTTAATAATTTGAACACCTTATATCATTCATCAATTATTCACAGGGGTCCCGATTATAAGGTCAAATCGTTATGACACGTCACATTCCGTGCCACACAAGTTTGTTCCATAATCAGACGTGGCTATCTCAATCACTCAAGCGTGTTCCAATTATTTACAACCCAACAGTTATGGCCAATTTAACAATTGGCGGTCATCCGGCATAACTGGGCATCGTCCCACTTTGTCGAGCATGACAACGTCTACATTTAGACGGCATTTTACACAGGAGCATCAGTCCAGCCTCCACTGCGACCGGCATCCGTTGTCAAAGGCATTCTATATAGGAGTATCGGCTCAGCCTCCACTACGACCGAAATCTATTGTTAAGGGCATTTGAACTTAATCAAGTATCGTCCCGCATGAACGTATCAGGACTAGTTCCGATAATAACCACACGCACATCCCTACTCGGCCAAGAACATCATGCTTTGCACTCAAATACTTCCATTTCAAATAATGGACTTGGCCAATTTTATTCGTATTAAAAATATTCAGTAAAATAATTGTGTGCGGTCACACAGTCAAATCGAACCATAAAAAGTGATATTCTCCCATTTCAAAATTTCACGATTTCATATGGTACATAAAACATTTTTGGCATAAAAAACTGACATCCGGTATTTTTCTATTTAAATACCATAAAATCCAATTTTACAATAATAGTCCATAACAATAACCGATCACCCAATTGCACAATTAAGTAATCAATCTCACATATTATCAAGCATAAGCTGTAAGTATGCCAAAAGTCAACCCCATCACCAAATATATATTATCTATCAAGCTAGATACCAAGAACAACCACAAAGCTACAATCGGCCCTAACTGACAGAAATCGAGACCACTCGCACATCTCCAAATTTAAGTCTAGCAACCTAATCAAACAAGTTCAGAAAATTCACAAATTTAAATATGTTGTAAGGACATATAAACAAACACTTTTCATGAAGACACTTTAACCCAAATCTTTCTATATTAATAGCAATAAATCGCCAAATCCGTTACCAAAACTGTCTCCGTTTCCAATAATCACGTTTTCTAAAACTAGCTTGGTTCAGGATTCAAAATTTGTCCGTTTGATCTAAAATTTGATTATGTTCAACTACAAGATGTGAGGAAAAAATCATTTGAACACCAAAAGGTCACTATTTCCAGCACCAACTGAGATTCTGTTTTGGATGAAACGAAGCTGAAATCTCATTCTTTTAAATCTCTAAAATATTGAGTAAAATATATGTCATAATTGAAGATATCTAGAACATTTTTAAGAAGGAATCAACCTCAAAATCTTAGCACATTTTTCCCCACAAAAATCACAAATGGTGAGAGTTCAATAACTAGATCCGAGGGAAATTCACTCAATTAGACTAAACCACCCTCATTAGTGCTAATCTAACCAATTAGATTAACACTAATCTGTCTTAAGACTAATCTAACCAAACTAGATAATCACTAATCCATCTTAAGACTAATCTCATTTAATACTAATTTAAATAAGCTAATTAGCATTAATCTAACCTCTTAAGCACAATTAACAACCTAATCAAGGGTTAGAGAGTTAACTCACAGGATTAGCGAGGCAACGGATTTACGACGACGGCGGCATGACTACGGTGAAGAAATTGGCGACAACAATAGGCAAACTTGTGGACAGTTAGCTCGAGGACTGCTGGCGGACGGCGGTGGTGAGCGGTGCGAGGAGTTGGTCACGACTACTAGCTAAGGCGGTCTGGCATCGGGGCTGCGACGCAGGCTGGTTGGCTCGTGGACTAGGTGGTCGAGCGGGCTATGAGACAATGGCTCGGCTGGCTGTGGCTGGCATTCTAGATGAGGCGGCAGCAGAAACATAGAGAGGAAATGGAAAAATGAAGGAGATGAAGTGAAGAAGAAGAAGTGGCTACCGTGGTTCTGTAGGGGTTCACACACAAATGGAGAAAGGGAGGAGAGAGGAAAGAGAGAGGGGGACAATGGGGCCATGCAAGTCCATGCATGAACCAATGGCAAGCCAAGAAAAAATATCAAGCAATGATCACAATTGGCAGAAAGTCTTCTGCCCACAAAAGTCCTCGCATTGTCCAATTGTCATTTTCCACCAATTTCTTCACAAAACCAACCCAATTGACAGCCAAAATTGCCTCCCTTACTGCCCACACGAATTTACATCTAATTTCTTTCACTTCCTCACTAAACCAAGTCATTTTGGTGGTCAATTTATCCCCTCAAAGCTGCCATGCGAATTTTTCTTTTATTCACCACAAATCCATCCAATTTGAAGGCCAAAAATCCACATAAAAGTGGCCATCCGAATTTCCACCATTTTAATTTGCCGAATTGATTTTCCGCCTAAAAATCCCAGACTCAACGAAAATTTCCTAAAAGATGAGACTAGGTCCTAAAAATAAATCATACACACTCGAATGTTCGATTTTTGAAACCGAATTAAATTTTGTGGTTAAAATCGACTGGATGCAATTTTAGCACGACCCAACCGACCAAGTAACTTTTAGGGATTTTATCATGTTTGACCTGTTGTCAATAATTTTCAATCCACATTTGTGCATCTCCGACTTGTCAGCAACTCTCGATTGTCATAAAAATCTCAAGATTTCAATTACAGGCACCGAGTACAAAATTAACAGAAAATCGGATCAGTGTCGTTCAACGCGAATTTTGCAATCATTTGAAATCACCCACAATTTAATTACGCCATTCCATTGAATCAACCTATATCCGATCACTAATTGATTATAATAGTGCCATATTGACCATTGCCAATTATCACGGTTGAGCAGTCAATTTCTAATCGAATTCTCATTTGAGACTACACAATTTTGACCATTGAAATCAAAAGAAAAAGATTATGCATATACTTCAAGAATCAAGCTACCTCCTCTGGAATTGGAGGAGGGTCGCCCTAGTTCCTTTCTTGAGGCCCCTCGTCTCCTCTGCGACTTTCGAGATCAGACTCTTTCGTAGCTATCTTCTCCCTTCGATCTAATCTTGACCACTCCGAAGCGCCACCACTATCTTCTTCTTCGCTTGCCTTGGTTCGATCCTCCTGACCTCATCCTTCTCGTGGAACGAACCGTGCGCCTGTGGAGCTTTCAAGAAAACGCTGGAGATGAAACGGAGAAAAAGAAAGCAAAGTGAGATCTTTCTACTTGTGGAGAAAGGGGTTTTCGGTTATATGGAGAAGAGATATGAGAGGTTTGGTCTGGGCAAGTGGGAGGGAGGAAGAAGGAGGTAGAGTCACTCGAATCTGTTTTGACGGTTATTTTTGGCGCATAGAAAGAATGAGTTCGGTTGACACCCAATGGTTGAGTGACACATGGATCATTGTTTCAAATATTTGAAGAAGTATAGTATAGTACAGTATAGTGTAGTATATACTATAGTATGTAATATCCATTTAACTGATTTTTTTATGGCCAAACCCATCACCACCCTACCTCGCCCTACCCATTCCGACAATTGTTCTATTTTATATAAATTTCGTTTTTTAAAACATATTCTTCCAAAAAAAAAGGTTTAATAGAAGATTATCTCAAATCAAATATCAAAATCTCTCTATGATAATTTTCAAGATTAATATTACAAAAAACCATAGGCCAGTACACGAGTGACAATTGTATCCTAAATTAATTTTTGACTACCAAAAATCCTAAATAATTGTGACAAACTTGCCCTAAAAACCTCGAATTGGTACCATTCATTGAATTAATTCCATGAAAAATCACAAACCGATATGCCTAAGACAAACAGAAAATAAAATCATAAATTGATACAGTGGTCAACTGCCATGTGTTATCCAACTCAACAAATTTGATGGTAAAGTTTAACGGAAACCAACAAAAGATAAATTTATCATAGGTATATCCGTTTGGTAGTTTGAGGTAAATTAGTCACAAGCATATCAATTTGGGATTTTTCATGGTAAATCATAATTTTTAAGGGAATTATTTAGTACTGTCAATGTGATTGTAATCTAACATAAATCATGACCGGACAAGACATAAATAAAAAGGAACATTAAAAATATAATTTAGAGGATACTCCTTAAGTAATTCCTTGAGCGATGATAATAACACGAGCCTAACAACTAGGGATAACCTTCTCGGAAATTAACAACAAAAGAAAAAACAGCAGTGGAAATATATGCAACACCAGCGGGCTAAGGGAAATGAGAATCCCCAGATGTAGAATAACATTTTTTTTGGCATGGGATTTGTGGTTAACGCAATATAAATGGTCAATCTAATGCTTACATGATACTGATATAATACCCAATCAATTTTGAGTTAAAAAAATTAAAAGAAATTTTTGCTAACGATAGAAAATATCTCCCCCGCCTCCATTTCCAACGCAACCCTGATCTTCGTAAATATTATTCAATTGCCCTGATGGCCAAGGGAATAACGCAAAACTGATCTTCGTAAATATTATTCAATCGTAAATATTATTCAATTTTTGCTAAGGGAATAACGCAAAACTGATCAACAAAAAATTGGTCAAAATCTATTATATGACTATCAATTCAATCACAAAAATTTCAATTGTGTCAATTAAATTTTAAACTTTATTCAATTATTCCGACCAATTTCAACTCGAAATTACTAACATAGTGTAGTTGTCTAATCAACACTAGCCATTATGTGGCATGCCAAATATGGACATGGACAATCTTTGCATTTTTTTTAATTTTTTCTTTTCTTTTTTTTCCTTATCCTTTTTCCCTTTGTCTGCTATCTTCGAGCCTCTTTGATGGCCAGCAACAGTCAGTTTCACGCCCAAACCCTCGGATGCACGACAACCCATTTTCTCTTCGATTATTCGATTGCAACGTCTTAGGAGACGTTGTCGACCCATTCATTTTATATTTTGATTATATGCAAGCAGAAGCAAAAATAACATCACCCAATCATTCATAAGTAGGGATAGCATAAGACACATATCATAACATACTTTCATGTGTGTGTGTGTGTACACACACCTCATTACACACTAACTTTCTTACATCAAAAGCTTAGTCATACAAACATCCAAAGCAGATTCCTTCATACTCATCAAAAGGGAGTCGGGATTACCCTAGCATCTCTATACTACAACGGTGACTTCAAAAAGATGGTATCCCCTACGCGTCTAGCAGGCATCCACATTATAATACCCTGGCTCGGGTTCGGGGTCCAACTCCACGTCCTAGCCGACAAGCACCTTGAAATGTACGTGACGGAATAGGCTAGTCATGGTGAGGGCTTGAAAAGTTTAAACAACAGTGGATGAGATATACTTAGTAAGTAAACACCCTAATTTTGTGATCATGCCTTCTTGACAATCAAACACATGTTACAAGGTTTGCATATATGTTTAGGTCATATCCTTTGAAAATCATTTTGAACATTAAATTTGTGTCACAAAAATGTTCATTATACTTTGAATTCTCAAACATATCATTAGGAATCTTAAATCATTTCATAATGTCATTTAATTTGTATGGAATTTTGCATGACGACCTGGGATTAGATGATTACCTAAACTTTCCATCACATCTAATTATAAGTCCCATGTGATTTCTTCATACAATTTGTACATTATTTGAATGACTTTGAGGTTTTTAAAATGCATGCTTGTGTTCTGGTTTTTAGTTACTAACATGCACACCTTTAGACATATCGATTTTGAGGTACCTAATTGACCTAGTTTGGACTCAAGCCCTTCTAGGAAATCAAAATACACACTTAGAGGTTTCTAATGCCACTAATTTCACATAGATTGCTCATCGTTTGGACCACTTTCCATTTTTTTTTTTAAAACTAAATCAAAATCTGCACATGGGATCAAATTCAGACTCTAGTTCTAACCCCTGTTTGGACAGACTTTTGATATTTTTGTTCCATTTTTTCTATGAGGATTATGTACTTGCCTCTTAATGAAACTTACTTTCATCATGTTGGCTATGTTGTGTGTAAATTTGGTGATTTTTATACTTGTTTTGATAGGATAAATCCTTGCGATATTGGCTGAGTATCCTGTTGTTTTAACAATTTTCTGACTTGCTATTGTTTGTTGTCTGATTTTTGTAAAATCATGTGTAGCTTGTTTAGGAAAAATTTCTTCACAAAAGTTGTTCGTTATTATGTCATGCATATTAGAAAATTTTTCCATAGCTATATTGTCAATAGGCATTACTCAATTTTGTTGACTTGACATGTTTGGTCTGAAATTTCTTGATATGAACCTTCGGTTGTGTTTGTTTAGTTATACCTTCTAGGTTAGCTTGTGCATGAAATTATGTCATGTCATCTTCATGAAAGTTGTTATAAATGCTTTGATCTTTGTTTTTAAACAATTAACTTTTCCAAATTGCATCTTTAAAAAAAAAAAAAAAACTTTAGTACATGTGATATTTCCCAAAAACAATTTCTAAGAAATTATTTTCTAAAGCTCGATTTGGCTTAAGGAAAAGTTGTGGTTTTGACCATATTCAAAATGCTTGCAACACTTACGAGTGCATTTATGCGAGTCTTGAGCTAGCCTTGACAATTGAGTGTGTTCCATAGCATAGATATTTCTTAATCCTAAATATCTTCAAACCTCTTTAAAACTCTATTTCACATTGTGAAAAGTCAATGTTTGAATTGTATTCCAAATATATGCAATACTTGTGAGTGCATTTATGCAATCCCCGAGCTAGTCTTGGCAATTGAATACCTTTCATAACCACAACATCACTTTGTCTAAAAAAAAATTTATGTGGATGATTTCGAAAGATGTCTTTGAAACATCACATGTAGCCCTCATGCATACAATTACATCATACATTTAGAAGTGCATATGTTTGTGATTGGCGCATGCCCTTGGTAATAAGTGACCCGCTGTGGCACCCCTCGACACGGCCCCCGATCCGCTAGGGTCGCCACAGCTCACTTACCTAACACTTGTCCTAATAACATGTCACTTTGATACCATTTGAATTGTAGTGGATCCATAAATCTCGGGGGTTCGTACCATCTCAATCGATCCCAACGCAGTTCAAATTAACGGAAGCATACTCAACATCTCCCTAACCCGTACACAAACTAAATAATACAATGCAATGCACATCAACTACACTTTTCATATATATATAAAAGCTAAAGCCGAACCACTTTTATTTACATAACTAAGATGGATTTCACTAGTCGGTACAACAAAAGGCCAAAACTTTAACTAAGCTTGGCTAAACCCAGAAGAACCCGACTATACATCAGACATGTACATCAATCCATAAGCTAGTGTCGGCCATCCCAAAAAGTGTCAACCTCCACCAATCACACGCTCCTATCACACCCATCCCAGTGCATCGGCCGGTGGCGGTGGCAGCATCCCCATCATCCTCCCATCTCGACGAACATGGATGGACAGAAACTCCTGTACTATGGGGCCATCAGGTAGGCCCACATCATACATAACCAAAACACAGACACAGATAAACACCAAACCATGAACACCAACACAGGAGTGCTCCGAGTACTCAACCTCAACATCACATGGTAATCCACGCGTGACAGGTGCTAGAGGCATCTCTCAATCTGAAATGTTAGTCCCCAAAATGGGTGAGTACAACCACTCAGCAGTAAAGATCCACCAAACTATGCAGTGCAACAAGCAAGACAATCAAGATATCACGAGCAAAGCACATATCATCTATATTATCGAGCATACATCACCATGCGGTCGTGCATATATCGCCATGCAATCGTGCATATCTTACAATGTCATCGTGCATATACCACCATGCAGTCATACTTATATTTCCATGAGGTTCATTCCATGCCATATGTACATACATACGCATGATTCATATCATCTATACAATCATGTATACATCCCATGGGATCCATTCAAGCCTTCATGATCGCATTCTCAATGTCAAATAGCATCAATTTACTTTCATAAGCAGATCATGCATCATGCCATATGCACACACTCATGCGCATGATTCAATTTCCAATTTTATCTTTCAAAAGGATCTCATCATTTTTCTTCTAGGGACCAATGTTTGCATCCCTCAATTTATCGCTCGCACCCAACCTGGCATTGTGAGGAACCTCTGGCACACACCTCCGAGCATTCGGCACACAACTCCGGGCATCTCGTATCCCACCTGGCATCCCGAGGAATCGCCGAGACTCACCATGAAAATGGTTGCCCTTGCCTTCCGGAATTACGTACCGACATACCACCAAGCATCCCCCCGGAATTACGTACCGTATACCACCAGGCATCTCGAAACTCCCGAGGACCCTCCGGCTCACACCTCTGAGCATCCGGCACATATACTCCAGGCATCCCGACACTCCTAGGGCATCGTCGGCTCACACCTCTAATGGTATTATCATCATCACAATGCATATTCTCATATATATCACATTTTCAATTTAACATTTGATGCAACAATGTTAGAGGTTTAAACCAGCCTTTTTGATGTAATGTAATATACCAAATGTCACCATATATACAGTACAAATAACAACCCAAGATATCATATCTTATAAAACAATTCATTTGTTTTTGAAAATAGAACAATTTTCGGGTAAAGCAAAATACACTTCTTTAATAAAAATTCTGGAAAATTAGTAAATGATTTCAATAAATTCTAAAAATTTAACATGATGTAAACAAGATCTAAATAAAGAGATTTCATGCAGAACACCATGTCAAAAAAGTTTCACATCAATCACATAGGTCCATACATCACAGCAAAAGAATTTCCAACACCACTTTTGCACAGTTTTGGAAATAATTTCGATTAAGTCCTTAAATAAACTCCAAAAATTCTGAGATCTTTAATATGTTATAGATGAGACCTAGAGATAAAAGTCCCATGAAGAAATCGAAGTCTAATTCCTTATGGATTAAAAGTTATAATTTTTATAACTCTCCCTAACTCTTGGTTCATCCAGATTCATCCTCTTCAAAGAAAATCGTTTTCCCCGATCATTACTTATCCGTTTATTCTCAAATTTTAGTATGTTACTACTCAAGATGTCTCCTACAACTCTTATCAAGGACACAAGATCAAATTCGGACTGGATACTTGCACAGAATTCACAGAATCACAATAGATCAACATAACAGTTTCCAGATCTAGTATCTTTGAAGAAAAATGGTTTCACCAACAAATACTTGTTCGTTTCCTTTTAAATTTTAATATGTTACTCTCCAAGAAGTCCTCTACAACTTCTATAAAGAATTCAAAGTGAGATTCCAACTAGAACATTGCATGCAGCTCACGAAATTACTAAAGATTGGACTGTTTTTCCAAAAAATAGATTACTAGACTAAGGTACTACTCTCATAACTTCGAAAATTCTCACATCTACCACCTCCGAAATTCACCATACATCACACACAATCACAACAAGCAAAGTATAGATCAGTGGACTCTATTTGCCTCTAATCCAAAGAGAATCACAATAAGCACACGGCAGGGCAAGGCGGACTCAACGGCGGCGGTCAGGCGGACGCATGGCATCAACGGTTTTCTTCTTTCCTTCCTCTCTCTCACGCTCGCTCGGTCTCCCTCTCTCTCGAGTGACAACTCTCTCTCTCTCAGTACTCCTCGCTCACTCCGCCCAATCTCCCTCTCTTTTCTTCCCTTCAACAATGATTAGCAATCATTAGATTGCATGCAAGATGACACTTGGTTAATCCCCTTATCCACTTGGCATTTTTCCCATGCAGGATGATGGGCCAAAAGGGCCGGGCCTCTCCCTTTCCTCCTTCGATCGACAGCAGCCCTCTTTGGTTTTTGCGGACTAGGCCTTAGTGGCCGAACAGTGGGGCTGGTCTTGGGCTTAAGAAAATCAACCCACTTCTTCTCTAATTTTTCCCATTTAATCTGCACCTAAGTATACACCTAATTACCAATTTATATTGCCATAATATTATGTAACATAAATCAATAAAATCCAACCTATAAAGTGCACGGCCAAAAATAAAATTTTCCTATCAAATAATTATCCATTGAAATGCTCGATCTTAATCTATTTTATTAAACCAACGACCATAACATAGTCCGATGGTGCTTTCATCACCTATCCATGGTTCATGGCATATCTAGGGGTTGTCACGAAGTTTTAGGATGCCACACCGGCCGACAGTTCACTTTCTTGCTTAATTGGTTGGGAAATAAGGTCCAAAAGACTTGCACGCATGTTTAATTTCTGCCGTGCATGTGACTTTTAGATATACGATAGGGTCGATGCATGATATTGAGGGAAAATCTTGGGATCACATAAATCACTTGGTTAAAAGACTTATAAGTATTATTGGTCATGTGAGAATACAATTAGTTGATAATGATTATAAGTCACAAACAAAATAGATTTGGTAGGTGTCTTAGTGGGAACCACACATGAAAGACAAAGACCGATCCTGAGGCCCAAATCTTCTCTTTGCATTGAAATTCTTTCGAAAAATTGATTTTAGCATGATGTCATTTTTTTTGTTATTATTGTTTTGATAAGGTATGCTTGTTTATTTCCATTGTATGTACCTAGTTATGTAGTTCTTAGACTAGGTATTAGATTAGGATCCTAAAGATGGAGAAGACATGAAGACAGTGGAAGTCAATGTCCATTCCTACCATAATCCTATACTATTCATTTCCTTGACATATGTCTCGAGTTCCTTTTGTTGTATAAAGCCCGACGAGTTGCAAGTCCTCTTTTCCTTTTTCAATTGTGTTTCTTTTTTTATATTTTATTGGATTGCATGTTAGATTTATAACTTTCCTTGATTATTTACTTACTACTTGGCAATTTTCAATTCAATTAGGTTCTTCCTTTTTATTTTTTTTTAGAAATAGAATAGCATGAAAACGCCTAACCATGCATGATTGCTTAGTTTAGGACTAATGATCTTGAAAATATAAGAAGAAATGTATGGACACCTTAGGTAAACACAACATATTGTTTAGGTACCAAAATGGCACTAATAGAAAAATTGGCGTAACCCAAGTCTTCAGACCTTGATATTTGGTTGCATAGGAATCGAAGGAACACTCCTGACTCTTGATTAGGTTCTTAGTCAAACCCCAAAAACGAGACTAGTGGTGACTTCCATCTTATTTTTAAGTTGTCATAAACAACTAGACCATATAAATGAACCCGTTGCGTAGGGTACGAGTTTCGATGAAACTCACCATGGTTTAGCATAGTCGATGTGAGAGTATTCCAAATGATGAAGTGATGCCATCCTTATGGTTGAAGCATACTATTGAGAGGGCTACCATGGTAAATGTACCCTTAAATCTAATATTCATATCCGACCTCTTCTCCCGAGGTGTCTCCCATATGGGTATGGATTGCGACACTCCGCTATCACGTGGGGTATGAGCTTGAGAGAGCTTGTGATCTCGTAGAGGGAATTCACGAGAGGCTTGACCCAAAAGACAAGGTGATGGCGTCTTTTGGAACACAAGCCATGAGGGAACTCTCATGATCGAATACCCTTAAACTTGACATTTCCCCTTTCTTTCCTCATGATGGAGGATCGAGGGCAGCAAGATTGGGTCGCGACAATCCCAAATCATTAAACATGCCAAGCTTGATGGAGATTCACGACTTGGTTCGATTCATATGATACATCGATTTAGTACCAAACTTGGCTCGAGAAAACGATACGCCTCAATATTGCCCCAGTACCAACAAATGACCAATCCGTCGTGGTCCTATGTCCAAGGCCGACAAAGCCCTTATTCAAAACTCAGGTCATGGAAATACATTTTTCAAAATGGTTTAGGAATTTTATAAAACAACATTGAGCTTTCTTTAAAGCACTTTGCAAAATAGTTGGGATCAAAGTAAAGTGAAACCATAATGAAACAAGGATCGGGCCACTTCAAAAGTCAAGCCAAAGCACAACAACCAGCATAAGAATTAGGCCACTTCAAATTCCAAAAGCCAAAGGTCAAGCCAAAGTACAACACTAATCCTAAAACTAACTCAAGCAAACATACATAAAACCTCAGTCAAGAACAATAAATTAAACACGGACTCCTTACAAGCTTGGACCAGCATAACACAACGTCCTAACCAAACTCTAGTAAGTTTACTTACTACTTTCTAAGCAGACGGCCTAGAGTCGGTGATGACAACAAGAATGGCGGCAAGGGCAATGGCAAGAACTTCTAGAGAAGAGATGGCTGAACTATAAGAGTAAGAAAGGGAGTGGTCGGTGATGGAAGGGGAAAGAGAGGAAGGTGGCTTTGGTGTGGTGTGGTGGAGTGAATGGGTTCTACCCCTATTTACAGGAGTCCTCCCTAAAGAATGGTCCGAACGGCCATAAATGAATGTGGCTTAGGTGGAAAGCACGCGGTTGATGTGGCCAATTTCTGATTGGTCCACCTAGCCCCTTAATTAATGAACTGACACACTTTGTCTACCCTCCCCTCAATAGGCGTTATAGGTCTCCCAATAGGCCGGCATTATTGTCCTCAAATAAATCAATTAAGAGGCATTTATGAAGGGTATTACTTGATCTTCAAGCCTCAAGATAGGGTAGGGTTAGAGTTGAGTAGATTGGGACACCTCAAGAGAGCAATTAAGGACTAGAGGCCAAGCTGGGCATGATTCACACCTTATGGATTGACCGATTTTCGAAATTAATATCATTACCCTATCAAATGAGCTCAAAAAATTATGAAATTTTAATATGTTGTAAAGAAGATCTTGATTAACATTTTTCATAAAGGAAGTCTAGACGATGAATCATTGGGCCTCCGTCCCTATTATTTCACCTCAAAAAAATATGAAATTTTAGTATGTTATAGGTCAAGATGTTTGGAACAATTTTCATGGGGAAGTTTCTTCAAATTCCTAACACAAAAAGCTCTATAAAATTGACAAACAATAAAGGTCCAGTAATTTCAAAAATCAAAGGTGGTAAATTCTAGTTGGAAAGAGGAGCGTCCCACTTGGTCTTTGAGTCAATGATCATTAATGTTTGGACAACCTTATCTTCCAAGTCTCCAACTAAAGAAATCATTACCTAAGCACTAAGGGACATCTCATCTTGGTATTGAAAAACTAGAAGCCAAATGCATTCACTGCCCTCTTATCTTGTCCAAGAAGGCTTGACTTGCTTACTCCTTCTTCCAATGGGTGTGTAGCCTTTTTTTTTGGCCCCCAAGATCTCATTTTTCACACTTAGTTTAGGATTATAATTAGGCTAGGCTATAGGACACATATTCCTTAGTAGCCCACCTTTCATTTAATGCATTCACACGTGTTCACATTTGTTCACACTTGTTTTTCTAAGAAACTTAGACTAGTCCAAAGCCTAGGTGTCTCCTTCATTAATGGCTCTAAGTCAAGTTTAATCTTATCTTCCAAGGTAAGGCCCACCAACATGCCAAGTGTCCATACTCCTTAAATTACTACGTGATGGAGGTTTTTGATGTAACTCGGAAATATCTCAGTTTTGGAGACCTTATCATCGGGTAGGGATTAATCAAGTTTGATCACGATCGACTATCTTATGTGGCCCAAGGTTCTTGCCTAAGTCAAGCCCAAATGGAGCCGAACACAACCGGGCTCGATCAACCAAACAGAGCTTGAGCTCCCTTTTATCGAGAAAAGGGTTCATGGTTGGTTTCAAGGCTAGGCCTTGGCCCAATCGATCGGTTCATAATGGGCCAGTTCCTTTTGGCCAGGCTCATGGCTAGTCCTTGGACCAGTTGACCGGTTTCGTGGTCGATCCTGTGGCTAGTCCAAGGTCCTACATCACAAGTCATGATCAATTTGAAATTGAACCCTATTGAGTACATTCAATCTATCACGACCCCAACTCCATCCCTAGTATCACAAGTAGCAAGGGTTATTTTCACGACGTCCCAGGCGTGCTTGCCATCCCGTTTCATTTTTATCTTTTCATTAAGCACATGCGGAAGCGTATATTTAACACTCGGACAATAACAAGCAGCCAGGAAAACAATCATTTAAAAACATACAATTACATCGGTTACATTTACAAGCCATTTTTGTCATGGGCCGTTATATTTACAACCATCACATACTCTATGCTCAAAAAGGCCGGGGTAAATCTTAGCTCCCTTATCGAGACTGCAACTCCTCCATACCTATAATTCTGAAAAACAATGGGTTGAGTCATGGACTCAATAAGTAAAACCCACTAATTTCCAGATAGGAGGATGCCTCGCCTATCAACAATCATATAACTCATCCAAAACATTAGTCAATGATAGATCAATAGTAAAATAAAAACTTTGTCTTGGATGAAACATGAGGAATCCTCAATTGACAGTATGCAAGCATAAACCAATATTCACCCACAACATGAGGAACTCACGCCTCACTCAATATTTTACAAGTATAAACAATATCCATTCCATAATACAAGGAACTCACGCCTCACTCATATGCAAGCATAACCAAAAATCCATTTCATAATATGAGGAACTCATGCACACGAGATTCATTTATAATAATAGTCGAAATCCATCAACTCTTCCAAAATTCACCAGGCATCCGAACTTAATCAGGCAATGTCCCCTAATCCAAGGGTGACGGTGATCCTCCGACTGTGCATCCATCGAGCATCTGAACTTCATTTGGCAACATCCCCTAATCTAAAGGTGATGACAGTCCTCTAACGATGAATCCATTGGGCAACGTCTCCGAAATCCATCGGTCGATAGCTAGAAATTAGTCCATCGTGTGACCATGCATATCGGGTTCTTATCTTCACTTTTAGTTCAAGGGCCCAAAGGTGTGCCATGCATAAGTGTGTGAAATGACTTATCGAAACCGAGACGTTAAGCATGCTGAGCACGAATCAAAGATCGAGACTTGATCTGACACGTTAGAGCACCGATCTAGTACCCAACTTGGCTCGGGAATGACATACCTTGATATCGCACCGAGACCATGATAGGACTGGCCTGTTGTGACATGTTCACTAACCTAATACTAGACTTGGCTTGAGAACAATACGCCTCAATATCGCACTGAGACCATGAAAGGGCTGGCTCATTGTGGCATGTTCACCGACCTAGTACTAAAGTTGGTTCGAGAACGATACGCCTTGATATCACACCAAGACTAAGAAAGGACTGATCTGTCGTGATCTCACGTAGGTCAAGGCTGCCAAAGCCCCCATTTTAGAGCTCAGGGCATGACTAAAACATGCACTTGTGAAAATGGTTTGGAATAATTTTAAAGTAGGTTTGTATCAAGGAAAAAACCAAAACATATCAAATAAACACACAAACCGAGCTTCTTCCAAGCAACTCAAGCCAAAGCACAAGCCAAAGCTCATCAAACAAGGATTGAACTCAATCAAGGAACAAGGTCTAAACTGATCCAAGCAAATACAACCGAACTTCAAGCAACAACAAGTCAATCAACTTCAGTCAAGAACTCATCACACGCTCGGAATAGCGTAACACAACGTCCTAGCCAAATATTAGTAAGTTCTACTTTCAAGGGATAGCCTAGGTGACCGAGCAACGTGCAGGCTAGCGAACGAGCAAGAAGGTGTGGCCACGAGAAAGGGAAAGGGCGACGGTGAGGGTGAGGTGGATAAAGTGAAGGAGGAAGAGGAGGTGGTGTGTTGTGGAAATGAGGGGAGAGAAGGCCTCTATTTATAGGCAAAGCCCTCATGATGATCTTTCCAAATGGACCAATCATCTTCATGTAGGTGGATAATCTAGGTTGAGGAGGTGGCAAGCTAAAGAGATGGGTGACAAGTCTAGTTCCTAAGGGCGACACTTCCTCATCTTTTCATTGGTCCATTTAAGGGGTTGAGTCATCATGAAATAATTACATATAATTATTATGGGGATACCTAAGCAAATGACTAAGCCTCTCTCATTTAATATTTGGATTTTGAGTAATCATTAGGCTAGATATCTTCATATTACAAACTCTCTCCAATTTTTTTTAAGGTTAGGAGGCATTATGGCCTATTCCTATGAGGGACACCTCAACTTGGCATTGAAGAACTAAAGTCCAAGATTGGGCGTGACTCACACCTCTTGAGTAAAAAAAACAGTTTTGAACAATTTCCGAAATCAGTGTCTTTTATCAAACAGAATCGAAAAATTATAAAATTTTAATATGTTGTAGAAAAGACCTCAAATCACATTTTTCATGAAGGAAGTCAAGTCAAATTCGTGCTGTGGAAAGAGAAAAAAATCATTGAACACAACCTAATAATTTACCCGTCAAGCAGATTCAATGGTCGAAGGGAGAGACTCATTTCGGAACCCAAATATTTACAAAACTCTTTGAAATTTATATATGTTATAGACATGGATGTCATTTAAAGCTTTCATGAAGAAAGCATGGTTAAATTTGAAAGGAACAATTTTATAAAAAATCGAGAAGGCAACCTGGTCATCGTTTCCACTACATGGGACAAGTTCCAAACGGTGAATGATTGGGCCTTCATCCCTCCCATTTTGCCTTAGAAAAATATGAAATTTAAGTATTTTTTAGATCAAGATATTTAGAACAACTTTTATGAAGGAAGTTTCTTTAAATTCGCACCACAAAAATCTTTGTAAAATTGGCAAATAGCGGAGGTCCAGTAATTTCGAAAATCAAATGTGGCAATCTTAGTTGGAAGAAGGAAGCGTCCCACTTGGTCAAGAAGTATTAATTGTTGGGCATCCTTATCTTCCAAGTTTCCAACTAGGTCCTAGGTTAGCTTGGACACTTCATCATTCTTCATTTAATGAAGAGATTCTAGAATTCTCTTTTGCTTTATCATTTCCTTCCTCAAGAAGGCGGTCTTCCTTCCTCAAGAAGGCGGGCTAGAGAATTCTATCATCCAAGTTGATTCCGGGGCCGAGGAAGGGATCATTAGGCACACCTGAAAAAACTGAATCACATACCCCCGAGGTTCAACCATTACGTTTCATATTTGCCCAAACTGTTCCTTTAGACGGTCGATCGACCAATAGGGTCGGTTGTCCTTTAATTGGTTCAAGACCTATTCTAAGTCTACCCATGGCCTAGCACAAAGCCAAGGCACCCATGGACCTTAAAATAAGTGATGGAATAGCTAGGTCTATCCCTGGGCTCGTTCTAGTCGGCACCCAATCCACCAGTAGGGTTCATGGTTAGTGTATTACCAATCCATGATCGGATATCACCAATTCAAGATTCCGTTCTGATCACTAACAATTAAATAGAGAATGATAGATTTTTGGTCAGAAGAAAGTCGCATTTAGTCAATTTGGATCGTTCATGTAATCGGTGCATAACTGGGCGAAATCACCCGCGACCAGAAACTGCGACCAATCAAATCAACCTATGACCAACCACCAATCCAAAATCATCCTATGACCAATTCTCATGATCAACAGTCATCTTATTAGCTGGTGGTCCTATCCCATTGGTATGGTCGATAGAAAATTCGGGCCAACACCTTGACCAATTCGTACTGGTTGGTCAGTCGGTCGGACCATGACTGATCCACGATTCCTTGCCAATCAAACCGATCAATCCATGGCCAATGGCCCATGATCAATCCTTTTAAGACCTTATGGCCGATCCTTACGGAGTTGGAATCGAGGATGTTACACAATCCATGGTCAATTATCGATTGTCATGTAATCGTGTGTGATCAACGAATTGGTTCCGACTCACGATCATCTTAAATCGACTTATGGTCGTCCACTGTCGGTACAACGATCGGGCAGAATCACCTGTGACTGGTGCATCAACTGAGTGGAATCAAGCCATGACCGTTCGCCGATCTGTGATGGTACGTAATCATCTCACGACTGATCCTTATGGTAAAATAACTTTTCTAGGGTCAAACACTCTATAATTGGGCCTTGGATTGTCGATCCCTGAATGATCACTTGTGTGACATCCGGATTTCGCCGGACCTCGAGTATGTAACGATTTGTGATGGGTCGACGAATTTGTCGTCAGACTACGTCGTTGACACTAATTACAGCCCCGCTTCATCACCACACTCGCCGTAAGTAACGAAATGTTACGTTTCATCACATTCTCATAATAGCTCTTCATCTAATTTTCTCGCTTAACGCGGTCGGCTATGAAGACACGTTAACCCCAAGCGACCTCACAAATCAACGGAGTTGAAGACCTCGATTTCTTACCACCCCGCCACCACCGTCCTTTTTCTTAGATGGCCTCACCGATGACCATGCATGAAGGACCATGCAACCACGATAAATTGCTTACCCATGCAGCTATATTTGCATGCAAGAACTGCTTACGAAGAAGTCACGTCCCACAATGGTCAACAAACGAAGAGTTGTTGACTGAGAGGAATCGAATGGCAGCCACGTTTTCTACCCTACTCAGCAAGCAGAAGAAGCCCCGTGAAGACCACATCCTCCTCCAGCTGTCAATGTGCGCGCGCTCCTCTTCTCCTTCGGCCAACACATCGAAGGCTTGAGCGATGGACTGGCATGTCCCTGCATGAGGCGTGCATGGTGTTCCACGCACGGGTTGCCACCAAGTCCTATTTAGTTTACTATAGGGGTCAACTAACACGTATCTGCATGGAGAATCATGCTGTCTCGGCAAGGAGAGAAACTGGCATGCGAGGAGCCACATCTTCACCAGCTGCCTTGCGTGCGTGCGGCCACCGGGATCCCCATTTGGTTGACTCATGAAGTCAGTGGCCAGAGGGAACGAAGCAAGCAGAAGACCTCCTTCTCTCTCTCTCTTTTCTTTCGTCTCTCTCGGCGCCCAATTCTCTTTCTCTTTTCCCCATTTCCAGCGGTGTTTGTATCGAAGAAAACCCAGAATTCCTTCACCCTCTCACTCGTAATTTGTTGTTCCACCCGTGTTTCATCGACCACTTGCACCACCCGCGCCACCAACCTCCCGTACCGTTGTAGGTCCAAGTTTCGGTTGCCGTCGCGTCGTTGTCGCCGTGAACTAGTGTATTTATTAAATCGGCGAGTTTATGCACTAAACTCTTCTTAGTAGGCTAATGACGTTTAAGGGGTGTTTAGATTTATTTAAGTGTAATTAGTTTAATTATTAAATAATTTTCAAAAATTAGGTCGGGGTAACCAGTGATCGGAATTTCGTGTTGATTGCAATGATGTGGTTAATTTCTAAAATCGAGTGTTAAATTGTGAAAATTTGAGTGCTAATTGGAAAATTGGTCACTTATTCTCAGAAAATCCCAAGTGTCGAGTTTTAAACACCGAAAATTGTTTTATATACTATATAAATCAGTGGAATTTTGAAAAAAAGGTTATGAATTTTCCGGGTCCAATCTAACCGTGTACCCACACACAACTATTTTTCATTATAAGTTTTTAATACGAAGAAAATAGGCTAGGAACATTATTTTAATTAAGGCATTTAAGTACAATGCCTAGTATCCTAGGCCTAGATTGATTAGTCGTGTGTTGGTTAAGAGAACCCGTCCCCGAACTGTGTCGGATGAACGTTACCCTTTATGGGATACCCATTTATTGGGATTTGGGTCGCAGTAGAGGCTGGACTTATACTCCTTCGAGAAAGTCATCTCTGAGAGATGTAACCGTGCTCAATGGGGGGAGACGATACCTGGCTATGCCAGTAGACTGCTGAACTTCAAGTAGGCCGTGCCCTAGAGCGAGCGTAATTATCAATTGGAGCACGTGTTGAGTGAAATATCTACGCCGGATTATGGGATAAAATTGTGTGACACGAAATGGGACGTGTTATAACGATTTGGCCCTAATTTGAGAATTGAGTGCGGCGTTCCAGTGTTTGGAGCCATATCGGTATGGCTATATGTGATATAAACTATACTAATATGCAAGGTGGATTTGAGGTGAGGTAAGTCATCTATACAAAATGCGTGTGGTTAGGACGCCTCTAGGCGTATTACCCTCCTAATCGGGGTTTAGAGTGTGAATTTGCTGAGACATTGTCTCACTAGTTATTGAATAACCATTTTCAGGTCTTTAGAAGGTGGTCGTGAAGGACCAAGGCCCCGAAGTTTGAGGAAGAGGAGTATGGAGGATCGGCGGATGTGTCCTGCTAGTATGTCATAGGACAACCTCTTTTGAGAGTCGACCTTCTTGTAGACTTTCAACTAGACTCGTTTTGTACTTGAATCCCGTTGTTCATAAAAATGTGCTTTTGCGAATTGATATCCTGCTTTTCTATCCCGAGATGGTTATTATCAAGGAATTTATTATTCGCTTCCACATGTGCAATAAAATGAAAGGGTCGGCGACTTGTCCTAGGAAGTCCCAAATTTTATTGATCAGAGAGGGATGGGCACACGCTCAGGGTTCAGGGCGTGACAACTTGACTTATGACCGGCTCTTGGGCTGGCTTATGGCCCAGTCTCGTCATTGGCGTACTGGGCTTTTGGCCTACTAGTTTGGCTAAAATAAGGGTTGAAATCGAAGATGTTACATGGCTCCTCATTCTCAATCCATTTCCACTTTTTTGAAATTTTGCGATCCGCCAATGAAAACTTGAGTTTCCCCTAAAGTGACCCTTTGCATGCCTTTCTGTGTTTGTCAATTATCATTGTAATTCCACTCCATAGATTGGGGTCAGATTAAGGATATCACAGCTGGCCTTAGGCAAGGACCATCCTCGCCAGCCTTGAGTGAGAGATGCCCTCACTTGGGGTAGATTGCCAAAAGGAGATGTTGATCGTTAGATTGAAAATTGAAAATCGCCGACTAGACCACCGATGACCGTGGGTCACCCTCACCCAAGACTAGCTGAGGGGAAAAGGAAATAAGAAAAAAAAAGCAAAAAAAATCATAAAATAAAATAAAAATGGCAAAGATTGTCCATGTTAGCATTGGTTGTGCCACGAAGAATGGTTAATGATGACTAAATCATGACGTCAATAATTGAAGACTAAATTAGCAAATTATCAAAAGATTTTGGATTAAATTAATACATTTGAAATATTTATGACTGAATTGATCGTTGTACAAGATGTTTATGACATTTTAGACAATTTTCCCGATCTACAAAGAGATGGAGAAAGGAATTATAAAGATTGGACATAGATGGTATGAAAAGAAATCAACTCGAATTTATTCTTTAATCCCTAAGTGTGGCGAAAAGCCAACAATTTCATGCTATGTTTCCTATTTATATATTAATTCAAATCATTTACAGCCTAATCGAATAACAATAAACTTAAAATAAAACTTCATCCGAAATTTGACAATTAATCATATGAAAATCTTAATAGGATTCCAACTCTGCCTCAAGCACCTATTTTGATCACGGGTGATCGGGTAATTGCTCGGGATTATTCTTAATCAACTGGACAATCAACTGAAACCTATTAAGAATAATGGTGTGGACATTTTATTCTTGAAGTGTCCTGATAGAAGAATATAGATTCCTTATTTCTTATTTTTGAAGTGTCCTGCCTGATACAAGAATTTAGTTTGTGGACGAATTGTGAAGCAAGGCTGTTGACCTTTGCATCCGAACCCTTTGAAGCGAGACTCGTGAGAGAAAAAGATCAAGCGACGCCATTAGAAGACAAGAGAGAGAGAGAGAGAGAGAGAGAGAGGCCAGCTCCGAGATGAGAAACGCAAGCACCCCTGGAATGGAGACGCGACTAGAGTTGGGATTATAACAACATAAATACCGTAGCTTTCCGTAACTTTTTTTATTTTATTTTATTGCTTAAGTGTTATAATAGTAAAAAGTCAATCACTTGGGGCGTGCGTTTACAACCATTCTATTCCAAAAATATGCTCCTAATGAAAATAGATTTTTTTATTTCTATTTCTATTTCTGAAGAGTTTAAGAAAAATAACCGTTTGATAATAACACAAAATTTCTATTCTAAAAATAGAAATTCGTTTGATAACGACATAAAATTTCTTTCTTTCGAACGGCGGTGGCGACGACCAACAACCTTTAATATAAAAAATAAAAATGATTTAGTAACAAAAAATAAATAAATCATAAAATAAATCATAAAAAAATAAAATAAAATATCATTTTATTTTAAAATTAAAATATCCTTAAAAATAAATTTATTTTATTTATTCTATTTTATTTTATTTCACGAATAAATTTATTTTAAAATGAATAAAAATTAAAAAGAAAAATAAATTTATTTGGCAAAACACTCAAGGCAAATAAAAATAATTTATTTTTATTTATCATAAATAAATTATTTTTAGTAAATTTAATAAATGTATTTTTAATAAACTAAAAATAAAATGATAAATAAAAATAATTTATTTATTTTTAATAAAATTATTTTTATTTTTAAATGAATAAAATGAATATTTTTATTTTTATTTTTAATAAAATGAGAAGAGGCGGAGGAGGAGGAGGAGGAGGCAGAGACGTAGAGGAGATGAGGGAGGACTTACCGAAATTAGGGTTTAATGGAAGAAATTATTTCGATTTCTCTTCTAGAAATCGGAAGTAGAAAATTTCTACTTCTAATTTCTTTTCAAATCAATTTCTCGAATGTAAATCTATTCCGAAATGAAAACTAGGTAGATTTATCAAACATGTTTCTATTCCAAAAACAGTGCCCTAATAGAAAAATTATTTTTGAAACAGAAATTTTGGTTATCATGCACCCCCTTAATTATCATCCAATATTTATGTGGTCAGAAAATTTGGCATGACATTAAATCTAATGAATTGACCATTGTGGCTCATCAGATCCAATCAGCAAAGACCACAAAAATATCGTCATTTCGCCTCAATCGATAGAGAGAAAATATGTAAACCTCACCAAAGCAGCCATGGAAGTCCAAATGTTTGCTGATGCACATTCGTCTCTCTGCGGAATACTATGCTTTCTCATAGTTTAAGAGAGAGGCACTCAGCCTCAGGTACTCCTCTTTTCTTATCAAAACTTCTTTTTATACTGAAGCACCATTCCCATATCGTTGAAACCCTAATTCCCTTGGTTTTGGGCAAAATTACCTTCTGAATCGTTCAGGACAACAGATAGAAGAAGTGGAAAGCAAAGATTTTGCTCTCTTGTTCAAAGTCGTCTCATTGATTGTGAATCTGATCGAACAAAGGAGTATGGCCTCGGTACTTCTCGTTCATGCAGTGCTTCATCTTCTCACTCAAAGGCAACTAAAGAATGAGTTTTTCGACAAATGTCTTGGATTGCACACGACGAAGCCAAGAGAGTTGAAAACTCGGATTGCCTTGGACTAATCGCTCTGATATCACTGCGGCCTTTCCATAGCCATCATGAAAGCAACGGATTTATAGTAAGTGTTTTGATATCCTCTTCATTCCAAGTCTCCAGCGAAGAAGATGAACATCTTTGACAAGAAGAAGAAGAAGAATAGAAGGTTTGGCACGTTGGACTCAAAATTTGGACTTGAAATTTGTTTCATTTTCCACTTTGAACATGTAATTCTTTTAAAAAAACCATGTCATACCCAAAATTTATTTTAAAAGGCCACCTAAGACAAATCGTCAAAATAGACATTTCAATTATCGATTTTTCACTAATGTAACATTCAAGTAATTGGAAGAAAAAAGTTTGACTCTCGAATAAGTGTATTAATACCATACTAGGGAGAGAGAGTAGCTAAGATTTTGCAAGATAGAGAGAGTGAGAACTAAGAGGCCCATCTCATAAATAAAGTGTTAAAAAGAGATTTTTAGGATTTCGTTTTGAACCAATTCTACATGAGAATTGGCTTTGAAACCAGTTCATAACCAATTCCACCTGTCCCAGCTTAATCCGGTCGAATAAGGTCAATAGGGTTCGGTTATCAAATTAAATCAACTTGGTTGCTTATCCCTTATCATGATGGAATTCCAAGCCTTATTTACCCTTAACGTAATGGAACTCCAACCCTTCTTTATCAATAGGAGAAAGATTACCAAAAACTCCAAATTTTGCCAAAGTTACAAATTTATCACAAATTTTTTTTATTATATGAAAAACCAAAAACTTTGCAAACCATAACATATTTACCCTACTAAGGGCATTTTCATCTTTTTTTTCTATTTTTTTTCTTTTTCATTTTTTTCTTCTTATCTCTTTCCTCCATCGGCCATGGCGGGGGGAAGCTAGAGTCAAGCGAGGGCGGCCCTCGATAGGGTCAAGTGAGGCCCTCCCTCTGTGACGTCCTAAAGCGTCACGTACTAAGTGCAAGAGGAATTATAATTATTATTAACATCTTACCTAATTTGTAATCTCCTTTTGATAACCCATAGCGTTTACCATTGAAGGTTAGCATGTATAACATGGATTATTTAAAATCTCAAGTTTATATTATGAGGTTATCCTGCAATCACTCTACCTTCAAATTCAAAGTATTGGCCAAATCATTCATGCACACAAAACACGATTACAAGAAGCTTCATTTCTTCTTATCATCATAAGGACTTACAAAATTTATTAACCTGGACTCTTTCTATGTTCATCGCATATATATACAACATATACATAACAAAAGTCAGGCCTAACAAAAGCCAGGGATAGAGGGTGAGGGTGTCTACTCCACGAGTTCCCATACTAGCCTGCATCTAACAAAAAACAAAAGTCAGTCAGCTTCTACAAGATCAAAGGCGTCTAGGCGCCGTCCATCCCCGCTCCAGGTCCTCCTACTCCAAAGGGTAAAGATCCGAACATCTCCCTTTCATGGTTGATAAACCATGCAACGAACGTCATCGGTATCAACTCGGCCCTACCATCATCCATCCATAAAGTCACCTCATACTTGGAGAAAACCATGTCAATGTCGGATCATACACGTCATGAAGAGAAACATCAAGACGCACTACCGCCCCGTATCGAGCTACTAGCGGTACATCCATGCTATCAATCTGAAAATGTAAGGTATGAGCAAACAACCTTGCCCAGTAAAGAATGATAAAACTCTAACTTAAACAATCCACAACGATCAAGATTACAAGAGAATCATCAAACAATTTAGGATGCTAAAGGAAGTATATCACAAGCATAAACGATTGGATATTGACATATTATGTATATAATCACCTTATGAGCATCCATTTCTATGCTTACCTTTCTCAAGCTCAATCTCATATCAAGATGTAATGCAACAATAATAAATGGACTCACTCGCCAAATAGAATTATATTTAGTGTGCACATAATCCACCCTCGATCAATCACTAACCGGAATTCAACCAGCCGATCGAGCCACTTCCGAAAAGTACATTATCCGGAATTCCACAACATCTCTAATTATGGGCATCTCACTCCAAGGCATCCCGGCATCACACAACCGAGGTCCTCCCAAGACCACACAACAAGGGGCATCTCACTCCGAGGCATCTCAATATCACACAACCGAGGCATCCTTGATCACACACAAGGGCATCTCACTCCGAGGCATCCCAGTATCTCTCTACCAAGGCATCCAAGACCACGCAACAAGGGCATCCCAAACTTCCGGGGGCATCACTAGTATCTTGGTACCGATGGGTTCATTCATCTTAAGCACACGTTTCACACCACCACACCTTTGATTAATGCATTTATCATATGCAAAAGAAAAGACTCCAAAGTATCTAACTATATATCTAACTCTCATGAACCTAGCACACATGCGTGTCCAAATTATAAGATAAAACCCATTACATCATGTCCCATTCCATGGCAAATAGATATTTACCCCATATTAAGCACTATGCATCGCACTCATTGCATACGCATGATACTATATGCATCTGTTAGGGAAATCCCTTATAACGTTTTGAAGATGACAAAATAAATCAAAGGCTACTAATATGTTTGATGGTTGAGTAATAGACCATGCAGATGATAGAACATGTAAATGATATTATCAAAGTCAGAAGACGGTCAGAAGACTGAACGTAACACATGTCCAAAGTATATTATGAAGATTTCCAGACTTCTGTGTCAAGGTCTGAAGACTGCCAGACTTTAGTGTCAAAGTCTATTCTACATAAGAAGTCTGCTCACTCTGACAAATTCCAGACTGAACGTGAATGAAGAACCAAAAGACAGACTCTATGCTGAAGCTGAACTGGGTACAAACCTTAAAGCTAAATCTGTTCAGAAGCAGATATGTTCAGACTCAGATTGCAAAGTCTATCGCACTCAGACTCAGATTGTAAAGTCTATTGCTCTCAGACTTTACATCCAGATTTGATGAATCGTAACTCAAGCCCAATCATATAACGGCTAGTGATCTGGTTTGGATTCCACATCAAGATTGATTTGATTGACTCAATCTATTTGATTGACGATTGGATCTTGAAGACAAGAACTTTCTATACGAAGAAGCTTTATTTATGGAAACCAAGATTTCGTTTGTATGGGCAATCGGAATCAATTTGGGATTCTACCTTTGTCACTCAATGGCTACCAAATCTTCTAAATACAGAGCTGTCCAATGGGTATATTAGAAAACGATTCTCCGGGATACTGTCCAACGGGTAGTTTGGAAGTGGAGGAGTATTTAAGGAGATCATGGACCGATGAGCAAATAAGAGACGGAGCGTAGAATTTATAATTCCAAAGTCTGAGTGACTTTCGATCATATACTTGTCTCTTGAGAGCTTAAACATTTGTAATCGTGAGAGAAATACCAAAAGAGTGACTTAGTGAGATAGTGTGATCTACTATTAAGTGTTTGCACTCGAAGTTGTAATCTCTTGTTGATTGCATAGTGGAATCCAGCCAAGAAGGCTGTTAGCGTGGGAGAGTGGATGTAGACTTGGATTAAGCCGAACCACTATAAATCTTGTGTTCTTATTCTCTTCCCTAACTCCTTTACTTTACTCGAAGTTTATTATTCCGCATATATTTGCCAAGATTTATTTTATACACCTATTCACACCCCTCTAGGTGTTCATTCTAGCACTCTCAGCATCTACACCTCAAATGATATATGAGACTTACTCTTGCACAATTAACATCTATTAGAGGGTTATTAGACTCTATGTGTGTCATAGAAGTCTAATATAAAAGACACATCATCTAATATATGTTCTCGGGTCTAGATAGTTTACTAACTAAGTGTACAGTTTCGGCTTCAGACATAGAAGGTATATTAATTCTTGTCGAAATGTTACCAAATTTTAGTATGTTATATTTGAGACATAGAATAACAATTCTCGTGAAGAAACTTAAGTCTAATTCTTACTGTACTAAGAGTAACAATTGCATAATCTTTACTAGTACCCTGTATCGACGTCCAGATTCTTTATCTACAAAGAAAATTGTTTCACTAGCCAAATCTTATCGATTTAATCTCAAATTTTGACACGTCATTCCTTAAGATGTATTCTACAATTTTCATTAAGGATTTGAAGTCCAAATCTAACCAGGTAAATACAGAAAATTCGTACAATCAGTAAAGGTCATACCGTTTCTCACAAAACAATTTACTGGTTTTACTAAGTTCACTTCCATCTCTACGTTTTTATATATTCATATGGTTATAGCTACGTGTATAACTTAATCTTATAGATTTTTTATCATGTAGAATGGTTTCTTTCTTATTTCTATTAACATACATAAGAAAATTTAACACAAACAAAAGACTCCATAATTGTTTTCACTTAGAACAGAATAGATACACAAATTTTCTCACTTCTAACTCAATGAAACAACTTGTCTATCCACAAATCTCTTCTAAAATACTCCAATGCTTACTCACAGCAACTCAAAGCAACTTCAGCATATCTTTTTCTAACAAATGATCAATTCCACAGCTTGGCTCAAAGTGTCGTTGCATCCATAAGCCACTTATCACGATTTCTACCAAAACAACACACTTGGCATCCATTTCATCACTTTGCTCAAGAAAACAGCATACTCACACAAGGATTTCGAAACATGCAATCCTCAAAAACAACATGCAATGGCTTCTAACTCTAATCTAACACTTACTCAACTTAGATTAACCACAAAACAGCAACTACCAACTAAATCCTTCACTATTTGGATTGACCCGCAAGCTTTCTTGACAAAACAATGAATAACTTTCAATTTAGAGTTATATCTTTTCTTACCTTGTTCAGCTACTAGACAACACAAAGATGCTTCAAGATCAACACCAAAATCTCGCATGCAAGAAGAAGAAATCACTGGTTTGCTTCTGGTTTGCTTCTAGTTTCACCGCCCAACCGAGAGAAAAAGAAAGAAGAAGATGAAGATGGGTTGCTCAGTTTTATATGGAGAGAGAGAGAGGGGGTTACGAAACTTAAGGGGGAAATAGGTCTACAAAGCTAATCCCTAGGCTAGACTAATGATGAAGTTTGCTAATGATGATGTCTCTTGAGTTTTGCACGTCTTGGTTTGTGGAAATCAAAACCGTGGGTGTTGCATGCAAGAAGAAACGAGAGAGAGATGATGATGTGGCCTCCAAGTTTATTCTCTCAAGTTTAATTTGTCACTCAAAAATCAATTAGTCTCTAATCCGAGTCATTAGTCGGTTCATTAGTTTCTAATGCTTTTCAATTAATTTCCTTTCGATTCCATTAGATTTCATTTCTATTACAATCATACAAAGTCATGACATAACATATCAACTAGTCAATGTTGGTCTATAAAGAATTCATCACAAAATGCTAGAGTTAGAAATTGATATTAGCATTATAAACATTAATCAAGTTATCATAACTATAATCTATAAAATAAAATCATCCGGGCCTAAATATTTGTTCCCGGCCCAATAGGCTTAATCTATAACAATTCCGGCCCACTAAACTAAATCTACAAATCTAATAATTCCAAACCTTGGCCCGCTTCAAGCCAAATCCAAGCCCATAATCTCTCATTAGATTTCTCAAGTCCAATTCGTGTGGCCCACTTACTTCTGAAGCCCACACATTTCTCACGATCCATCGGGTTCACTTTCTAGCCCAATCTAATTAATCTAAGTTCCTAATTATCTAATTACACTAATGAAGGTCGGTGAAATTTGGGATGTCACACCCTCACCTGATTCGGCAAAGGTGAGGGCAACCCTCACCCATACATCGACAAAGGGTGGCCCTAGCTTAGCCCAAGTGAGGGCGACCCTCGCCTGACGCCAACGAGGGCAACCCTCGCTTGACTCTGGCTTCCCTCTACCATGGCTGGTGAAGGGAAGACAAAAGGAAAAAAAAGAGTAAAAGACCAAAATGCATTATAATTTATGGTAAATGTGTCACACGAATACAAGTTTAAGGTTTTTTATGTCATGAAAAAAAATTGAGATAAATGTATAACAATTGGCAAAGTTTGGGGTAAATTTGTCATTTTGAGCAAAATTTTAGGTTTTTTTATGGTCTTTTCCCTTACCAATAAGCTTAAGTATGATTGGTCTATGAAATTACATGCACTCGCCCTAATCCATATAACTTAGGTCGTATGTTCTTAACCTTTGAATATATATTTATGGAAAAATGCAATCGATATTGACAAATGCAATTAAGATTTCGCACGTGCATCTTCAAGTATCTTTGTCTAAAGAATTTAATTGACAAAATCGAATTTAATACATAAGTGATGAGACTTCATATTTTGCTTTCATTTAAATTCATCGAAAAGTTTTACGAAGAATCGATGGTGACTTGAGCCACGATGGAAGAGGCATGAAACACATTTTAAACACACAGAATCTTTCTGAGGCTAAATTCAGTCATCGGATAACATGAAAAACGAGAATCAGCTGGACGGAGGCGGAAGGAATCAGTGGACAGAAGAACCAGAAACGCAAGCACAAAACCAAACAAAAACAAAGGAAGGACGATAACACGTGGCCGGTGGATATGAACCCAAAGATCGACGCCGGTGACGATCTCCTGCTCCCAAACTCTCAGCTAATCTGAACCTCACAGTATTCCCCCACGATTTCAATGACAGTATCATCCATGGGTCCCGCCACAGCGGCCTTCAGCGCCAGCATCGATCTTTCTCTGTTCGTCTTCACCTCCATGGTCTCCCCGACATCCTCACTCCTCCCTCCTCTACTGCCACGCTCTTTTTTCCGTCTCCAGAGCGCCTGAATCGCTGTTAGTTTCTTTGGGGAATTTCGTCGAACACCCGGATGGCGTCCCTTGGGTCTCTGCAGTTTCTCAGCGAGCCGAAGGCAGAGAGCTCTCTACTCCTTTACTGCATCAATCGGCGTCGACCCAAATCGGGTTCGTGCGGTTATTGGCCGAGGAAGTCGCCGGTTCCGCTTCATTTGAGGGGCTTGTCTTGTGGGTTTTCGCGATCGAGAGATGCTGAAGATGGCTGGCTCAAGTGTTCATTTTGCCGCGGCAGAATGTTGGGTTTGTATGACAGAGGCCAGTTCTTGAGTGTGAGAGCGGCTGGGATGGGGTCTGCGGAAGGCGATGACGGTGATAGTCTAGAAACTGAGGACAAGCTCCAGGCCACCATTGAGAAGAGCAAGAGGGTTCTTGCAATGCAGAGAGACCTGCTCAATCAGGTAATTCTGTCGAAAAGGAAACTTTTGCTTTGTTCCAGTTTCTAGTTCTTCTCGGAAGACGGTTAACTTTTTAGGTTTTGGATGACAATCGTCTTTAATTTCACTGATTAAAAGTCAGCTTCGTGTAGTTTTCAAACTCTAAAACGTAAAGTGAATCTGGAAAGTGCAGTGCTTTTCAATAGAAAGAAGAAAAAGGGAGCGACCTATTGATAGTTTTCCTTTAATTATATGCTGAAGTTATGTTTAAGTTTCGACTTACATTGTAGGGCCTACTTAAATTATTCTCACTGTTAAAAAGCACCCAAAATTTAAACTAATCCAGGTCTAGCAAATTCAATGCTTTAGCTTCAGATATGCAGAATTTGATGGCATTTTATGGTCCTTGCTTTCTGGGAATCAAAGTTGATTATAAGTAACATGATATTCCATCTATTGAGAAGCTATGATCTCATCTGCATAAGAGGCTTGTATACTTCATTTTCAAGCAGTATCATAGTTAGATTTTGGTATAATTTTAGTTCGATGGCTAAGTGCATCTGGTGTATGGTTGAAAGGATTTTCCATATTTATATATGGTAGTCATTTTCTTGCACTGACATAGTCTCAATGTAGGCTTGCTTCATTGGAGAGAATCTCTCAGGTCTAGTTCTTACCAAAGTAGCAGATTTCTATGCATTGTGGAAATTTTAGCTTGTCCAGCTGGCATGCAGAAATTTGCTAGCTTGGTGTTCAATCACAGCTGATTTCTTATATAATGAGTGCCTCCAGAAATTATCGAATGGAATCCCTTTCGTTGAGTGTAGCATAAAGATAATGATTCCCCACTGTCTACTTCTTTTATAAAAAAATGGTAACAGTCAATTACTTCTGCTATCTTTTTGAACCTTGTATTTATTTTGATCCTTTTGTATTTTACCTAGTCCTCTGAACCCAAACTTTTTCATCAACTACTTATTTCTAACAACTAGGAGACGCATCCCTTGTCCTTTAAACTCATTATCTTGTCAGTTCTCTGTTGCATTATCTTCAGTCTCCTATTGTGTTCTTTTGTTGGCCTATTTTCTTTTTTTTTGTTTCCATTTCTGTCTTTCTTTCTTTTTTATGTTTTTTTTTTTTTGGGGGGGGTGGGAGGGGGTTTCTGTTTGACATACTGTTGTGCACTGATTTTGCGCAAGGAGTGAGGGATCAATCTGGGTGGTGGTCCGCCTTAATTAGATGTAAGTGGATTTTTTTTTTAGGTGGTAACAAAACCATGATGCTTCAGATGAGTGATATTATAATGGAGTTGATCTTTCTTCAAGGTCTTTATCTAACTTATCTAATTTTCTTCTTGTTATCTGTAACCTTTTTTTCACTTTGTTGTCCTCTGAAGATTGCTGAGAGAAGAAAATTGGTTTCTACTATAAAAAACAGCACGATTAGCGCAACAGAGGCTGAAACTGCATATGAAGATGGGATGAGCACATCTTCACATCAGGATGTTGCTTCAACTTCTGACAACTATACTACTTTTGAAGATAATGTCCTTGGACAAACAAATGGGCAAAGTTTTTCAGGGAGCCCACTGCATTCAACAAAGGAGGCACCAGAAAGTGTACTAACTAAAGAACCTGATAAAGCAGAGAGAAACCTTGAAAGTCAGTTTTCTTCTAAGGTGACACCTTCCAGCAGTGATTCTCCAGAACATTTGAACAACATCAGTTCAGTTTCAGTTCAGTCCACAAAGATGCCATCATTTCTTTCGAGTACCCTGGAGGTTGAACCTTTAGAGGTGGAACAGAATGAAAGTTTGAAGGAATCAAGCCTTCAGAATGTTGATAATGAGACAGCAGATCCAGTCTCTGAGGACATGGAACCCCCTCCTTTGGCTGGACCCAATGTCATGAATATTATATTGGTTGCTGCAGAATGTGCTCCATGGTCTAAAACAGGTACTCTCACAGTGGACACTATTAATGGTGTAGAGTAACAAAAGTAAATTACTAGAGCATTGGAAATTCGTATTTCAGTCTAGGTTAGTAGAATGTAGTCAGTTGCCACAAGAGATCTTCTAATTTGATAAATCCTATGGCTTCCTAAGGTTTATAAGCTAACTATATGCATGGAATGTTGGGTTGACATTATAAAACTGTATCAATTAGTTTGAAAAGCTCCTTCCAAGTGTCTGTAGCTATATAATGAATAAGTACAACCAGATGTCATGCTCTTTGCCTGTTTATTTAATGCTAAAGTTTGACTAACATGTCAAGAGTATATTGTAGGTGGGCTTGGAGATGTGGCTGGATCTTTACCAAAAGCTTTGGCTCGTCGGGGGCATAGGGTTATGGTAATGTCAATACCCTAATCCTCCCATGTCTTTGAAATACTGATAACTATGATTAAACCGTTTTGGGTAACTTACTGGGAATGTGTGCAGCATTCATTGTTAAGTAGCAGTTGTGGATAATAGTTGTATATGCAGAAAAATTTTCTACATGTTCATCTTTAAAATAGCATATAAAATGAACTGCCAACATCTCTCAGCGGCTTTCATTTTCCCCCTAACTGAAGAGAGGAGACATGTGTTGCAAACAATTTTTTTTATTGGCTTAAACTTAAAATTTGTCCAGCTACTATTGTGAGATTTATGGCATGTTTACTGAAACTTTGTAGCAAATCAATTAACCTAAAATAAATCAAACTATAGTTACACTTCCTCTTTTATTTTTATTAAATAGGTTGTGGCACCTCGATATGGAAACTATGCTGAAGCCCAGCAAATAGGTGAGAGGAAAAGGTACAAGGTTGATGGCCAGGTTTGCACAGCTTCTGAATTTTATCTCATATGATTTTGGTTTCTTATGTACCGTGGGCTTTTACACTTTTAATGCTCCGTATAATTTGCAGGATCATGAGGTCTCATATTTCCAGGCCTATATAGATGGTGTGGATTTTGTTTTCATTGAGAGCCCGATGTTTCGTCATATTGAGAACAACATCTATGGAGGGAACCGAGTGGTCAGTTTTTTTTTTTTATTCTCTTTTACTAGAAATAAGTAGAACATTATGTCTTTGCAGATACATATATTTTGTATTTATCATATATCCTTACCATGCTTATAACACTGACTACCAGACAAGATAGAACATTAGCAACTCTATTCTGTGTTCTCAGGGATAACCATGACCCTTGGTTCTTTAATAGTTACACTAAATTGAGTACACACTGGCTATGATTTTCCCTTCTTATATTTTTCAATAACAATTACTCATTAAGCATTTTGATCATGTCTTCCCATTATCAATTGATTCCTCGTGGTCTGATAGCTTGGTGAATGGTTCTGACTGTCCTTTTGGCAAAATGCATGACCTCTTATGGATATCTTTCCTATTATCTCTGTAATAGTTCTTGATCATTATGCTGACAGTGAAACAAAAAACAGATGAGGAATCATCTTCAATCATTGCTTTGCTGTACGAGACATCTCATATCCTGTAGCTTTGATGGTGCAGGACATTTTGAAAAGAATGGTGCTGTTTTGCAAAGCAGCTGTTGAGGTATTGATTATTGGTAGAATCCATTCTTGTTTCTACATGATGCCTGTTGATCCATTGGTTTGGCACCCAATAGTCAAGAAGTAGCACATGCATCATGCCATATGCCAATTATGGTGTCAAAACACATAATTATCTTATACAGTGATCTAAAGTAGTAGTCCATATGGGTAGATGGAATAGCTTTTTGTTTTTTTTCCCACCTAGCACGCTTGACACCTTATCAACACTTGTTGGTGGCTTGCAGGTCCCCTGGCATGTCCCATGTGGTGGTATCTGCTACGGGGATGGCAATTTGGTTTTCATCGCCAATGATTGGCATACTGCATTGTTGCCAGTATACCTCAAGGCTTATTACAGGGACAATGGTTTAATGTCATTTACAAGGTCAATTCTAGTGATCCACAACATAGCTCACCAGGTAGCTTCCTGAAGCTTTGTCTTCAAGTCTATGATCATTGCACTCTGAACTCTTGATGTCTGATGTGTAGTACCAGCTTGTCTTCTATACTAGTATTGCAGTAGCTTTCTATTTGCAAAAGCAACCGAGACAGTAGCTTTCCATTTGGGTTCTAAGATAGGGCATAGCTTGTGTATACAAATTGTATGAATGGAAATCAGTTGCTGTTTGCGAGCGCGAGTGAGTGATACCATGGGTGATGCGAGGCTTGAGCCCAATAGATCACGTTCCCTACCTGTGTGATCCCATGACCCTAGAGATCCTCCACAAAAGAACTATTTGTTTTGTGTTGTCTGTGCATTGAAAATGTAGTGGAGGCTCGAGCATTTCATGTGGACAATGAAGTCTTTTGGTAGGCAAAGTAGTCAACCCAAGCTTAATTGGAATCAGGAAACACGATCATAGATTTATACTGTCAGGTTCATTCATGTGTCACATATAGCAGTTTTGCATGTTCAAGGGTTTACTTGGGTATTCAAAGAGTTTCCAGTATCTTTTTGACAAAAAGAATCGGCATCCAAAAATTACAGTGTCATTCATAGGTGATAAAGATGAGTGTTTATTTCTATTTGTGTTGCTTAAATTTATACGAACTACATATTTAGCAATCAGGTATTAGCATATTTGACTGGCTGAGAAGAACTTCCATTGTTATATTTTTGACAATGAAAATATGATCCTTAATAAAATGGTGTTTCTGTAGGGACGGGGACCAGTGGATGATTTTTCCTTTGTGGATCTTCCGCCACACTATATTGACCTTTTTAAATTGTATGATCCTGTCGGAGGGGACCACTTCAACATATTTGCCGCGGGTCTAAAAACAGCAGATCGTGTGGTAACAGTGAGTCATGGATATGCTTGGGAACTCAAAACTTCTGAAGGCGGTTGGGGTTTGCACAACATCATCAATGAGATGGACTGGAAACTGAGAGGCATTGTCAATGGGATCGATACAAAAGAGTGGAGTCCACAATACGATGTTCACCTAAAATCAGATGGTTATACTAACTATTCCTTGGAAAATCTGCAAACTGGGAAGGCCCAGTGTAAGGAAGCATTTCAGAGGGAGCTTGGTTTGCCTGTCCGTTCCAATGTTCCTCTGCTCGGTTTCATTGGGAGGTTGGATCACCAGAAAGGTGTTGATCTAATAGCCGAGGCTGTACCGTGGCTGATGGGTCAGGATGTGCAGCTAGTCATGTTGGGAACGGGAAGGCAAGATCTTGAACAGATGCTTCGGCAGTTTGAAGGACAACACCGCGATAAAATCAGGGGATGGGTCGGGTTTTCCGTGAAAATGGCTCACAGGATAACTGCTGCTTCAGACATTCTACTTATGCCGTCGAGATTTGAGCCTTGCGGGCTCAACCAACTCTATGCCATGAGCTATGGGACCGTACCAGTCGTACATGCTGTGGGTGGACTGAGAGAGACGGTTGAGCCGTTTGATCCCTTCAACAATACGGGGCTTGGGTGGACATTTGATAGTGCAGAAGCAAATAAGCTGATAAATGCGCTGGGTTACTGCTTGATGACATATAGGCAGTACAAGGAGAGCTGGGAAGGAATCCAAAGAAGAGGGATGACAAAGGACCTCAGTTGGGACAATGCAGCTCGGAATTACGAGGAGGTCCTTGTTGCTGCAAAGTATCAGTGGTGAGTCTTTCAGGTGTTTTTTAAGTGCATAACTTATATGGCCTATTCTTGAGCATGGCCTGTGCATGCTGGAATGAACGTCTATAGCATGCAAAATCCATGGGGCTCTAGTTTCAGGCGAAAGATGCCGGTTCATGTCTTTCTCAGTTGTCATCTTCCTGAATTCGAGAGTTTTTGGGCCAATATCTGTTCGTGCTTGCCGTACGCTCGGTAAATACTAGTAGGCCAGTGGACCATTTGGAATTTACTGCTGTATAAATTCTTCAACGTATCGGTTTTTTTTCCTCGGCCAAATAAATAGGTTTTCAAGATATCATCCACCAGCGGAAGAAAAAAGGAAGGAGAAAATTCTTGTAAAACCAAATGCTATAAACCCATGTGATCTAATCTCTATTTTGGGCCATCTATTCCTGCCCGACTTTATTGCTATAAGTTTGCTAGGTAAACCGGAAAAGAAAAATAAAAATAAAAAAACGGGGGGAAACGGTCCGATTCCGTTACAGCAACACCTTTGTGAAGTCCACAACCTTTGAAGGTAGTTTTTGGGTTCAAAGTGGATTTTTATTGTGGTTAAGTATGAAAGTAGAAACAATTATAGAACAATTCCTAAAGTTTATCAAGATCCATAATATATATATAGTTTAGTGATTTTTATTTTTGTGCATTTAAATCTTAAAACTTACAATTTTTATGTTTTTGAGTCCTTTCGTTGATTTCATAGTTTAGTGATTTGTGCTACTATCTTTTCAATCATACGTTATCATAAAAAATAAAAATAAAAATTCCATGTAAATTTTCATTTTTCTAAAACCTAAAGAAATGACTGAAATGGACGACAGTAACAAGTTTTAGAATCTTAAATGCACGCAAATTAAAGGTTAATATGATTCAAGTACATTATTGTGAAAATTGGGATCCCGCTGTGACTGTCCCTGTGAAAGCAGGTTTCCACTTGGGTCAAGTTTTCATGTATCCTGCTTTAATTATATCAAAAATGAGTCATGCATATTAAAAAAAAAAAGTCCCTGAAGTCTTATTTTAGTTAATTCAGAACGCTTTCACATCTGACCTATTAACTTCATTGAAAGATCTTTACATGTTCTTTACTGTAGAGCTTTCTCTGGCTTTGTGCTTGGGAGAACCTAGTCAAGAATGTAAGTATGCTTGACCTTTAGAAGGAACTAATCTAAACAGAATTTTTTTGAGAGAGGTAGCTAATCATGTCTATTTACTGTTAATTTGTTTTATGAAAAATAAATGATTTAGTAAATATTATTTAAAAAAAAAAAAAAAAAAAGATCACTTGAAGTGCTTATAAAAATGAATGAACTAAAGATATTATCATAGTCTATGAAAATTTTTAGAAATAAATTATTATCAATGATGAAAACATTTTTCATGGACTAACTATTTTAAACGATATATGTGATCATTTTTAGGAAAAAAATTTCAAAATCATTTTTTTCCGGCAAAAGGAGGCTAAATATTTCTTACTTTAAAAAGGCTTGAGTACCAGAATTCTGCTTAACTCAAGAAGACTGTTGGAACTCTGCCCTTTCTACTTCAAGAGCAATCCCTTTCATAGAGGAAGTGGTCTGTTAAGAGACAAAACATTCAAACGTAGACCGGATCATGATCATCGCTTTCGATGAAATAATGGACTAGGTTTAGTTTATCTCCATCTGGTGAAGCTTCGGTAGTTATAATTGAACTTTGAGAACATGACACTGTTTAGGGATGGAAATTTTTGTCCAGCCTAGTAATTAGTCCACGGTTCCATGACTCTCGATTACTATTACATCGTCTGGACCAGCTCATTGGTTTCCCATCAACCTCGCTGCAAAAATTACTGAAAAGCCTTAAATCTATATTATGGATTTCAATTCAGTCCCAAACTTTTTAATTTGACTAATATAGGCATAAAACTTTTGACAAATTTTCCAACATAGTTCATCCAGTCAATTTATGCTTAAAACCACTAACGTAGAGATTCAATCGCCACCGCCCATCCTACGTAGCACGACCAATGGCTTATGCATGACTATTTTAAACAAAACAATGTAATTTTGAATTTATTTTTTTCAATTTTCTTTTATTTTATTTTCTTTCCCTTTATTCTTTCATGTTTTTTTCCTATTTTTCCCTTCTCTATTGTTCATCTTCTTTCAACAAAATTTTAATATTAAGGAATTTTGTCCTGCTTGTTACTTGGTTTTGACGTCAGTTTCTTGAATGGGCATTTGTTGCTTCTTTCATGTTCTTGTGTTTTTTTTTTTTTTTTCTGTCGAAAATGTTTCTTATTAAACTGACACCGTTTGGAGTAGATGCCTCTCTTCTACCAATTCTCGAGTGAGACAGTAGGCCAAAGGATTCTTTCAACCCTGTGAATGATCAACAAATAAGAGCAAACTGGTTAAGCCACAATTGCCTACGTAGGACTTAGCCCTTACGCTTGTGTCACGGGTGGATAATTTCCTTGGCCGCAAATTAACCCGTGCGGCGCCTGGCAAATGGAATTCACCAGATCAATCTTCCTTCTATAGTTGTTTGAATGAATAATACGACAAATAGCTCTTTTCATACGAGATCGTACCACACACAGCTTGGCTTGGGCATCTAATCCATCAAGTGAGACAGCAACCCTCTTTAGACTCAACAACTAGTTTTGGCCTGTCATGGTCTCATCAAGAAAGTGGCATCCCAGTTTGTGCATGGGAGGTCAACCCCAGCTTCAGAACTCTTAAATAGTATTATCTTTCTATCCTAGAACTCCTAGCACCAACTGTCATTACGCCACTCCCACATACCAATTGTGTTCATCCTCTCTACACCCTCGCTCTTCACTCAATAACCCTAAACTTCACTCCAAGGGTTCATGGCTACAGGAGAATCACGGACCATGTCAAACTCCCCCACCGAATTCCGCAACGCTCGCGATTGCAGGTTATTCTGTCACTTTCCTGCATTTCCAAACAATAGTGCCACTTCCTAGGACTTACATGGATGGCTCACCCAACTAAACAAGTCACACCACTCCATTGCTTGCTTCTCTTAATCAAAGCTGTTCGCTAATCTCCGGTCACTCGTAGTCCTTGACAAGTGTGGCACCCCTAGCCAACTGCACCCTATGGCAACACCTTCTTTCGCCTACTAAGCTCCTCATGATCTCCGGAAGCCAACAAAGGGTCCCCTTGGTGGAAACGTGATTGCAAACCTCTTCTTAAGATTCATCCGTTGATTTAGGAACGTTATCCCCATTCAGCGAGCAATTCGGTTCCTTCCTATGCTCTCATTGCCATCCCATAAGCTAGACAAGAGCCGCACATTGTTCGAGCCCCTTTGGCCCCAATGATCACTTTTCGCCCTCATAGAACCGGGAAGACCACAGGCTTTTCCCCGAATCACCCACCTACTGAACGAATCCCCGCTTTAATACCATTTTTCACGGGTCGATAGTTTCCTTAACTACAGATTAACCCGTGCAGCACTTGGCGATTCACCAGGCCAACCTTCCTTCTATAGTTGTTCCAATGAATAATGCGGCGAATAGCTCTTTTCATACGAGAACGTACCATGCTCAGCTTAGCTCGGGCATCTAGTCCATCGAGTGAAACAGCAACCCTCTTTAGGTTCAACAACTGGTTTCGGCTTACCATAGCCTCATTAGGAGAGCAGCATCAACTCCCAACCAGTTTGTGCACGGGAGGCCAACCCCGCCTTCGGAGCTCCTAAGTAATATTATCTTTCTATCCTAGAACTCCTAGACACAACTTCCACGGACCAGTTGTGTTCATCTTCTCTGCACCCTTGCTCTTCACTCGATAACCCCAAACTTCACTCCCAAGGGTTCATAGGTACGGGAGAATCACGGACCATGTCACTTGCATGTGAGATCAATTCTTTTTAATAAAGTCAATTACACATTTAATGCTCTCATTAGAAATGGTTTTGAGAGCTAAAATCATTTTTAAAAAAATCTATCCCTCTAATTATTGCTAAAACCTATTTTTACTTTTTGCTTTTCAATTGATCACCACATCACCCATTTCTCAAATCATCAATTTCATCATTCCCTCGGGCAAAGACCTCCGAGGTTCCCCGGCATTCAGCCTCCCAGGCCACCGGGCATCCGGCCCCCCACATTCCGGGCATCTCGCATCCCAACTAGCATCACGAGGCATTCCCTTCGGGCAGAAACCTCCGACAGGGCTTCCGGCCTTTACCCTTCTAGCTAGGCATCTCGCACCCCAATCCTGGCATCGCGAGGCATTCCCTTCGGGCAAAGACCTCCGACAAGGCTTTCGGAATTATGTACTGACATACCACCAGGCTTCCCCTGGAATTACGTACCGTATACCACCGGGCATCCCGACACTCCCGGGGAATCTCCGGAATTACGCCACTAGGCCACCGAGCATCATCCGCCATCACAACCATCTCCTCATTTACCATCATCCATGTTTACCAGTATTTTAATCTCATTTTAACATGGCACATGGCATGATATCAAACAAATCATAATAGGCATGACATTCACACATGCATTGATTCAATGCCATACATATGCCAAGACTTTATCACATATGCATCTCAATTCAATGTCACATACTTACCAAGACTTTATCACGTATAATCTCAATTCAATGTTACATACTTACCAAGACTTTATCACATTCACATCTCAATTCAATGCCATGCACATATCAAGACTTTAACACACATGCAACATGAGTTAATGGCCAATGAAATAATCCATTTTATTTATTTATTTATTTATTCATTCATTTATTTATTTATTTATTTATTTATTTATTTTTTTATAACTATAAATTCCCAAAATTATCAAAATTCAAGAAATTATTAAACAAACCCATAGGATGATAATTACTTGCAAAATTCATGGCCAAATTGAATTTTTTACAAATCCCATAATTTTCACAAAACATCCTATGCTTTTCCATCATTAGATAATTAATTTTGGCTTCATCAAAACTAGCAAAAATTGTACAAATAGTTTTTACCAAAAAAAAAAAAATTGTACAAAAAGTCTTAAACCTATCGTACGGCAACTAATTCAGTCCTAAACATTTCGATTATATCAATTTAATTCTAAACACTTTAACGATTTACAAATTTAATCTGAACACTTTAAAGATTTGCTAAAGTAATAGTCCTTCGGCAATCTCTAGCTAAAAGTACCAAGAATGACTATTGGCAAATCGAAAAAAAAAAAAAAAAAAAAAAAAGATTTAGGACTAAATTGTCAAAATTTTGTAGAATTAAATTTATATAATTGAAAGGTTTTGGACTAAATTGGCCTTTATACGAAAAATTATCCCGTTAAAATTATCACAAAAATATTTGCATAGTTTTTACCTTTTATTTTCAAAACTACACACCAATATTCATTGCTTGCATCCGTTTCTATGATTAATTTATGAGTTTCTATTGATTAGGTTTAAGTGATAAGTGCATTGGAAGTTTTAAAATTTATCATAAAGTGCAATTGGGTTTGAAAACTTACAAAAAGTGCAATTAAATCCTAAAACTTCTCAAATTGATTTAATTGAGTTATTTCGTTAACTCTATTCAATTTAGCTAACGAAAAATGCGATGTTATTTTTTATTATTATTTTTTTATTCTATGTAGAGATGACATGGCTAAAAAGAAATTTTTTTAGCACAAATTTGATTTTTCATACAATTTTATTTAAATTAAATTAAAAATATATGTAAAAAAGGGGGACAACCACCATTGCCCCACCTCGCCAATTGCATGTGGGGATCATTGGCCATCCCCCACCCTCATCGACCCTTTCAGGTGATGGCATGGCGACAACAACAACAAGGCTTGCAGCCCTCGCAACCTTTTTTTTAATAAAAACTTAAACAAAGTTCGTGTTAAAAATCAAATTTAGACCAAAACAGCGTTGTCTTAACCTTATGTTTTATGATTTAACCGCATCATCGCTATATAGGGGAGAGAAAATATTTTTGGAAAAAAAAAGCCTTGCCGGCATTTTCCATTAGTTAAGTTGGACGAAATTAACAAAATGACTCGATTATACTAATATAAGTATTAGGATTTGATTACACTTTTTATAAGTTTTAGAATTCAATTGCATTTTATAACAATTTTTAAGATTTTCAGTACACTTATCTCTAAATTTAATGTTTGCAACTTTGTGCACGTCTTTTTTCGGTTTGTTACAACAATAGTGTCTTGACTTGTCCAAGGCCAAGTTGGGTCTTTCTTTAACTCAAGGTTTGTTTGTTTCATCAAAAACTTACTTTTTGAAAAACAATCTTAAATATGATCGTTTGCATTGCGTACAAAAATAAATTAATGAATACAATTTTCATTGTTTACAAAAATGTTTAGGCATACATTGTCGTCAACAAAAAAAAAAAAACATTTTTTTTTACTAATTATTTCAAATGATGTAACAAATGTTTTCCATGTCTTTCATTTTCCACAAAACACATGGACCCAATGCAATGGCATTCTAAATTTTGCCAGATTTTTATGAAATCCCATGCATACGTTAAACAACCAAAGAATCTTTTTAATTCCTTCCTATCTTTAATCTTATTAGGGAAATTTTCTATTTTTTCTAAAACAATGTTTTTAATAAAATGATTATGACCTCCCTCTCTTTCTAATCCTAAGTATCCTATTATTTTTGCTCAGCAATGTATGCATTTATAATTTTTTTAAATGATGCCATGCTTCATACGCTCTGTAGTTGCCGTCTCTCTATATCCTTCTGCTGCTACTCGAGTTCTAGAAGAAACTTTAAAAATTATCCTAGATGTTAACAAAACAACAGTCCAATAGCGTATGGGCATTATAACTGTTGTGCTACCGTCGCATGTTTGCCGCTTCTAAACGGATGAGCTCTATGATGAAAACCAGTGATGACAAACTCAACTTTATCTGCTAAAGTCTACCAGTTTTATCTACGACGCATGGCTCCGATATCAATTACAAAAGTAAGCAGATTTAATTAAGTTAGACCGATCGTTTAGGCTATCAAGATTTTTAATCAAGAAAAATCGGAACTAGAGTCATTGTCAACCATTGGTCATTAAGGCATATTCTCAAAATACCTATATCTACAACTATGACAATAGGCACATGATATGATAATACGCCAATATGTCCAATATTAATAGATAAAATGATTTATTTCACTTATGAATTCCAAACAATTCGATTAGGGGTTAGTACACAAAGATTTAAGGTCATTTCTTCATTTTACTCTCCATATCTAAGTTCATAGCCTTTGCAGTAGCTTTATCGATGCTTTGTTTGTTTGCAGAAAATAAATTATTTGCAAAATGTTTTCCTTCAAATGATCACTTGTATCACTTGATATAATTAATTTATGGAAAAACACTTTATTACAAGCAATATTTTATGTTTAAGCATTTTTGTAAACAATAAAAATATTTTTCATTCATTTATTTTCATAAGTGATACAAGTAATCATTCTTAGGGAAAAAAATTAAATCATTCATTTTTCGCAAAACAAATACAGTCTAAATTTGGATTAACATAACTACGTGGATCTAGAGTTAGGTCAATATTGCATTAAAAATTCCTAATAAAAATACTGAAACTTCAAAAATAGTAGAAATATCCATCCGGTATAATACTGAATGAGGCTCCACTTTAGAAAGATAATTCTATTATGATATAAACTAGTGAACTTATCCTGATTACCATTTTTGTGTTCCAACTAACATATCGAAATTCAAGTTAACTTTAACTCGAAGAGACCAATGATCTGGAGAAAAGAAAGAACTCTCATCGAATTTTCTTGAAAAATTCGAATTAAATGTGACATGACCGGGCCCAGGAGCATGTAGGCCCAGGACCACGTGTTATTAAATAACAATCATTCGGATTAAGTCTGAGAAAATAAATAATAACTATAGAAATGATAACTTGAGCAGCAGCACTTCGAAGGACAAATATAGTAAAAATTTATTTCATTCTGTGCATTGTTTTATCATAGAGCTTAAATTCTACTAGTTTCATAACCAACGTCTAACATGAGCATCGGAGGATCCCGCAATATTTTTTGAACACTCGAACTTTTATACCAACATGAGACGGCCAACACCCCTAGCGAGAGATAGCAGAGCAGAGTGCCAAATGGTTCAGCAAAGTCCAAACCTTGCATCTTGAACCCGACAGCGCCCTATCCTATCTGAGGGAATTTTGGCAACATAAAAATCGTTGGAGTCAATCGACTTAAATATCATAATTTTTTTTTTGTGTAATTTAATGAGTTAAATAGAAATATTTTTTTTTCAATCCTACTTTACTCCTACTTTAACTTTCACCCTCACAATTTTTTGTCATGCCTTTTTGTAGAATGTGGGAGTTGAAGCATATAACTATACTCTACTTCTACTTTAACTATCATTCTCAAATTTTTGTTATACCTCCATGTAAGGTATGAGAATCTCAAAGTTTTGCCCTACCTCCGTGTAAGGCATATGAATCGAAACTTATAACTAAATCTAAATCGTCCTCACCCCCAACTCCCTTAAGAATGTAGGAATTCGAACTCATCACATATCCTTTCCCATGTAAAAAGGATGACCAATGGAGCAAACCGCAATAGTTAATTAAGCTATTACTTAAATATGCTACTTCTTGTCACTTAAATGTTCATAAATTTTCTTACAAGCAAACTAATGTTGGCTAGATAGGCACATCATCGAAGTTTGTACATTAATCGTGACAAATTAAAGAATGATCAAGAATGGAAGGGCGCTTCTACAGCCCCTTAGAAATTAAAAATGCGACTAGTTTCGTACCTATATGTAGTAATCTAATTTAATGGATTTGTAATTTATCTAGTAATTCATTTACCATTATAAAAAGTAAGTTATTATTTTTTCTTTTTTTTTGGATGATAACTTACAAGAATGTAACCTGAAAATGTTGACACTTAGTAATAAATCAAAAAGTGTAGTAAAATACCAAACATTGTTGTAAAGGACAATATCAACTCGCAGTAATTTTCCATGACAACTCTATTTTTCCTTTTAGTCTTTTTAAATGAAAACCTATTAATCATGCTTCAACCTAGTGAGTTACCTCATAATTTCGTAAGGTTGAAATCCCCAGCATTGTGACTTTCACGAAATATCGTAAATGACCCGAACCTATTGTGTACCTTGTTCCCTATAACAACTTACCTCAATGATAGTAGCATTCCTTTACAGTTCGTAAATCTAAGGACCCTATCTATTAATAATCATCCTTGCATGCCGTGATTTTATCTTAATTAATAGTAACATTGACAATTTTATAGTAGCAATTTTCTTTATGAGTTCGTGAGTTATTGTTTTTCTAAGATCACCATATGATCACTATGTTGGGATTGTCGAATTCCCAAAAACCGGATTCGACACTAAATCGAACCACTAAAACGAATGTGGAAGACAAGCCCAGGAAAAACATGTATCACCGATCCTAAAGCACACCACGGAATCAAGCGTACCTTGTTAGCCACAGATTAAACACCAATGCTGATAAGAGGAAGAGAAAACTGATCCAGTTCGATCCGATGACGTCGATTGGCCTTGAAGGGAAGATGGCGTCGCCGTTTGCGCTCGTTTTTCTTTTGGAGGGAGAGAGGGAGAGAAAACGTACGTTATTATGCCAAAAGGTATGTTCGTCCCTCTCTTTCCTCCCTTATATACGTTCCCTCAAAAATAGAAACATACCCCTTCATCGATGGGCCCTAATAAAGTGGGCCGGGCTTTCAGGCCCAACATGGGCGGACGGGCCTTAAGTCCATCACATAAAACCATCATCTCCCACTCGCACATGGTGGGCCGAACAGGATTCTCTTTACCTTTCTTCAACATTCATACTGGTGAATAATCCGTGTGACCAGCATACTTTGAGAGCTCGTTGCCATACATTTGTTAGGAATATATAGCAGCTCATAATGGGCATCACACTCTGAGTAGATTTAGTATGCAGTATCCTAGATCGATCGATCACATTTATATCTCTCTTGATCTCTTTTAAATAATGATATATATATTGTATTCACAATTATGATTATCTCAAAGACACTCATAATTGGTTAACCAGTGAATACAAAACTACAATGTGATTCTCCAAATTCGATCTTCCTCTTTCCTTCAAACTCTCAATTTCAGTTCAGCTTGCTTTTCTAGAAATGTCCCATTAGATTGAATCAACTCATGACCATTGGCAACATCCTAAGATAGCAAACACTAAATAGAAATCTTGAGAATAAGTAAGAGTCATGAGGGGACTAAAAATTAAGGAACTCTTTTCCTCAAGAGTCTTACACGACATAAAAATTGATCGTCTCATGCATACGTAGTATGAAATATGTATTACGGTATTAACTCATTTCCCATGGAGCGTATGTCTACACCTTCAATATCGTACAGATGATAGTTCAGACATACCCAATGTCTAACTTGAGTTCACGTATCTACTTATTCACAAAATTTATCAGAACTCACATCTGGCATCTTAGACAGATAAAGTAAAATATGTGGGGTATTTTACTTTCGGACATAGTAAGTATTATGTCCTCATCTTAACACTCAATTAAGGCGACATATGTATTTTAAGCTTGAGCTCTCGATTATCACCTAAATAATAAGCTTAAAAACAGTCTCATCTCTATTTATCACACAGTAAATAGAGGCGATTACCCGTGTGAGTGGGCTAATCTTATATCTGTCCGACATACTTTCTCAACTTAAAGTAATGTACTAAGCATTAAGATGTATAAAAATCAAACAAAGATTCATAGGCATTGATGATGAAAACACAAATTCATCAAATGTGAACACTTAAGGAAATTACAATATTCAGTACATCAGCCTCTACGCAATCCTAGAGATTTCATATGGCCACAAAACACATCTCTAGGTATTGGCTTTGTCATAGGATCTGCTACCATTCTATACGTAATATGTACTGTAAGTTCACATCCTTTCGTACAACCATATCATTTACAAAATTATACTTGGTATCTATGTGTTCGGTTTTGTCATGATATTTTGGATCTTTGGTGTACGCTTTTGCTGCTTGGCTATCACAGTTAACCAACAATGAATCTGCAGCACTTCCAATAACACCTAAATGATCCAAAAATCTCTTAAGCCAAACACCTTCTCATACTGCTGTTGATAATGCCACGAACACAACTTCCATCGTGGACAAGGCTATACACATTTGTTTTTTACTGCTCCAACATATGGTGCCATTATTCGGTAAGAGAACAAATCCAGAGGTAGATTTCCTTTCATCTAAATCTCCTCTCCAATCAACATAAGAATAACCTTAGAGTTGCAGATCATTTCCTTAATAACTCAGCGTATTATCAGCAGTCCCCTTTAGATACCTCAATATTCTCTTAACGGCTTTCCAATGTGTTTGACCTGGATTGGATTGGTAACTACTCACCATTCCAACTGCAAAACATATGTCAAGTCTTGTACATATCATAGCATACATCAAGCTCCCAACAGCACTAGCATAAGGAACATGTTTCATTTGTTCCTCCTTGGACACAGTCTATGGCTCAATCCTTCACCTTTTGCAATAGGAGTGTCTATGGGTTTTCAATCTTGCATACGAAATCGTTCAAGAACCTTATTTATATATGTTTATTGCGAAAGAGACAACGATCTCTTGAAATCTTAACTCCAAGAATGTATGCAGCCTCACCCATATCCTTCATCTCAAAGTTGGAAGATAACCAACTCTTGACAATGTTAACAAACTCCATATTACTTCTGGCAATTGATATATCATCAACATATAATAATATGATCACAAATTGATCCTTGGATCTTTTGATATATACACAACGATCCTCATCTATCATTGTAAAGTCATATGCCATTATGGTATTATGAAAACGTATATACCATTGTCTCGATGACTGCTTAAGGCCGTATATCGATCTCAAAAGTCGACATATCTTTTCTTATTGGCCTTTCACTATGAAACCAGCAGGTTGTTCCATATATTTCTTCCTCTAATTCTCCATTAAGGAAAGCAGTTTTTACATCTATTTGATGTAACTTAAGATCCATACTAGCCACTATTGCCAGAATAATGCGAATCAAGGTAAATATCACTACAGGAGAAAATATTTCTTCATAATCAATTCTTCCCTGTTGATTATACCCATTCGCCACAATGCGAGCCTTATGTCTTTCTTTCGAGCCATCAGCCTTTCGCTTTATTTTGAGAACCCACTTGTTCCCAATAGCTTTGCATCATTTTGGAAGATCAACCAGTTCCCAAACATGGTTTGACTTCATTGACTCCATTTCCTCTTCCATTGCATGGATCCATTTTTCCTTACTAAGGCAATTCAGAGCCTCATTAATATTTATTAGCTCATCCTCATCTTGCAGAGCAATCATAAAAGTTTCCCCTTCAATGTCAAAACGTCGATGGGAAATACTTTGGCGACTTGTTCGCCGTATGGGAGATTGTACACTTAGCACATCATTCTTCATTATACTTCCACTTGGATTAGATAATGATGATGTTGTCTCATCATGTGGTTGTAATTGAGAATGAGTTGAATTCAATTCATCATTTCTCATATTACTCCCACTTGGACGAATTCCACTAATATCATTATCTTGATCCAAGATGACAAATAGAGAGTAATCTTCCCCTATTTCGCCATTCTTAGGAAATTCATCCTCTAAGAATGTAACATCTCGTGATTCAAAATCAGTTATACTCTCACTTTTATGCTCACCTATAAACACATACCCTTTCGAGTGTTCGGAGTATCTCATTAAAATACTCTTCTTTCCTTTGGGACCTAATTTCCCAAACTTGTGAGATGACTCATGAGTATAGGCAGCACAACCCCATAGCTTAAGAAAACTTAAGTTCGGTTTTCTACCTGTCCATAACTCATATGGAGTGGAAGTAACTGATTTGGAAGGCACCCGGTTAAGTATATAGGCAGCAGTTAACAACGCATCACTCCAAAAAGTGATAGGTAAGTTAACATGCGCCATCATGGACCTAATCATTTCCAATAGGGTTATGTTTCTTCTCTCTGCAACACAATTTTGTTGAGAAGTATATGGAATAGACAACTGTCTTTCTATTCCTTTTTCATCACATAATTTTCTGAACTCATCAGATAAATATTATCGACCTCGATCGAATCTCAATGCTTTTATTTTCTTATCTAATTGATCTTCTACCAAATTCATAAACCTTCTGAAACAACTTATTACTTCAGATTTATGAGAAATCAAATAAACATATCTGAATCGAGTATAATCATCTATAAAAGTGATGAAATAAACAGCCCCATGCCTTCTTCTCACATTCATTGGACCACAGACGTCAGAATGGATTAAATGCAGAGAAAATTTAGCTATTTTATCTTTTTCTAAATGATTTCCTTGTCGTTTTCCCTACTAGGCAATGCTCACATATGGGCAAATCGACTTTTTCAGTGTTGCCAACAAGCCCTCTTTGGCTAGTCTATTCATTCGTTATTGGCCAATATGACCAAGTCTAGCATGCTACATATTCACATCATTATCATATGAATTAGGAGACGTGAGAAGGAATAGAAAACATTTGCATTAACATAGTCAATATCTAATACAATGAAACCATCAAGAAAATAACCACAACCATAGTAGTTTGTATCCAAATACAAATCTACACCTCTATTATGGAAGTTCACACTAAAACCAAGCTTAACCAACACCAAAACAGACACTAAATTTCGACGAATTTCCGGAGCATATAGAACATCAAAATGCGTCCACCATGCATGTTCAATTGGCAGGTGCCAATCCCTTTAACTTCAGCTCTGTAGTTATTTCCCACATAGATCAACTTAGTTCTAGTTGGTATCGTCGAAATTCCACGAAGGATTCTCTATTCTTCGCTACATGGTCTGTCACTCCCGAGTCTACAGTCCACAAATGATTGGATTCAGCCAATAATATAGAACTTGACACATAAGCAAAGTTCTCAAATGTACAAAAGGTGTTTACCTTTTTCGGTTTACAACAGTTGCGAGCATAGTGACTTTTCTTGTCACAATTGTAACACCTCACCCTTGACATTTTCTTCACTTGAGGATGTTTTCCTCTCTTGTGTTGGTCAACTCTTGATTTCTTGCAATAAGGACTTGATCCTTTGTATTCCCACATATTGAACGAATCAATACGCTTGCGCTTAGAGCTCAAAGCCCTTTTTGAGCTAGAACCTGCATTGCAAATGTCTATTTTTGACTCAAATGTCGTTAGGCGGTCCTCTACTAGTTCAAGGTGGCGCACGGCATTCTCAAGATCTTCCATAACATGGTCAAGAGCTTCTAGTACATCTTGCTTTTCCAACACATATTGAATCTTCATATTCAATATTTCACAATTATTGCCGTTCATATCAGCAATTACGTTCTTAGTTGCTGAAACCATCGATCTGAACACATCAGGCATATATGCACGAATTATTAATGCCTATCATTTATGCATCCATTTTGCACAGACCCATCATATCAATGAACAATTTCAAGTAAGGTTTCAGAATCAAAATGTCACTTTGTTTCCAATCACCCTCCAAAAATCCTAACTCAAAATTATTATTAATATAATTGTCTTATGCAAAATAAATTCTATGAAGTTACAAAAACTTCTATGAACTACCCACAATAGTCAACAATAACAGAAAACAAATAATATTTGACATCCAATAGAATAATAATGCTTTCACATAATACAATTATCCATTACACGAAGCAATATATATACAAAGAAAAATATCAACATAGAAAGAGATATTCACATTCAAAAACATCTCAAACTAATCTAAGAAATAAATAGGGAATGTCTCATCTAATCTATCAGTTAAAATATCTGAGAAATTTGAAGGCACATTTGCCAACCATGAAAAAACTTTTGGAGAGCTTTCATGTCGCCTCCAAGGCGCATTCACTCTGCGCCATGTGGTGCTCAATCTAAGGGTTGAAGTTTTGGTTAACTCAGTCCTATGGTACTCTCTAACAAAAGCTACCACTAGACTCCTATAACTCGGGACCACATTGACCTCCCATAACTGATTTAACACTGCTTGCCATTCAAGTGGAAGAGTGTTCATCAAAGTCGGCACATTTTCAAAATCCGGCATAAGATAACCATTCCAGATGATTTCCTTTATCATCTGATTGACCCTGACTACATGTGATACTAAATCACCGTCATACCACCGATAATTAGCTAACTCTATCATCAGCCTTTTAAGTCTTGCATTTCCCTCGTCTGTTCTCGGGATTGCAGATATCCTTGCATAACGCATCATAGTTCCTACAACAAATGCAGAACTAAAAATGGATTACTTATAATCCATAATGTACATAAGGGAAAATACATAATTTTCCATGTTTCATGCAACAAATGCAGAATAAATAATGGATTACATATAACCCACAAAGACATAATTAAAAAAAGAAACAAATTCCTTTTTTTTTTTTGGGTCAACGGTCAACGGTCAACGATCATCAGTCAACGGTCAACGGTCAACGGTCGTCAGTCAACGGTCAACGGGTCAACGGCGGCGAGTCGGGCCGGTCAGACCGATCGGGCCGGGTCGGACGAATCGACCGACACGTGCCCCACGCGCGCGCGGGCTGACGTCACGCAGACGTCAGCCGACACGTGCGCGGCACGCGCCAGGCTTCCGCGCATGTTGGGTCGGGTCGGGTTGCCGGTCGGGTCGGGTCACCGGCCGGTAACCGGCGGGCCAACGGTCGTCGGCGATGACATCATCGGTGACGTCATCCTAGCGGTTACCGACTGTTTGGTGACGTCAGCACGCGCTGGTTCGCCGACTGGTGCGTGCTGGTTCGCCGGCCAACAGCGCGCACGTGCCGATTCGCCACCGGCGCGCCCACACGCAGCGGCTTCTAGTCGCGCGTGTGGGCGCGTGCGGCGTCGCCTGGCGGCTCACGACACATCGTCGGGCTCGTCTCGACGAGATCTTTCACCCTATGCCTTCAAAAATCTATTTCGATTTACAGAAACTCGAAAAAATGAATGAACAGTGCTTGGGTGTCGGGATTTTTCGCCCCGATCGGTGGCAGCTGATTAATTTCGCGAAAATTCAATCAAAAATCATTCATAAACATCAAAGGGATCGGGAAAACATGAACTAGGGCTCTGATACCAATGTTGGGATTGTCGGATTCCCAAAAACCGGATTCGACACTAAATCGAACCACTAAAACGAATGCGGAAAATAAGCCCGGGAAAAACATGTATCACCGATCCTAAAGCACACCACGGAATCGAGCGTACCTTGTTAGCCACAAATTAAACACCAATGCCGATAAGAGGAAGAGAAAACCGATCCAGTTCGATCCGATGACGTCGATTGGCCTTGAAGGGAAGATGGCGTCGCCGTTTGCGCTCGTTTTTCTTTTGGAGGGAGAGAGGAGAGAAAACGTACGTTATTATGCCAAAAGGTATGTTCGTCCCTGTCTTTCCTCCCTTATATGCGTTCTCTCAAAAATAGAAACATACCCCTTCATCAATGGGCCCTAATAAAATGGGCCGGGCTTTCAAGCCCAACATGGGCGGACGGATCTTAAGCCCATCACATAAAACCATCACACTATTTACTACATCTTAATCTAGCATATCAAACTGAATTGGACTGATCGTTCCGTATTTTTATATAAGGACTATAGAATTTTCTCAAACTGGAAACACTCACTTCTTTAATTTGGAGCAAATGGTGTGGTGAAGAAATTGTGGGACAGTGGGACTAAAAACTAAAAGTACGCAATGTGCATTGTCCTACAAGAGGATTTGCATGTTTGACATGATTTATTTAAACGTTCGATATAAATTTTTAGGAACATATTTCATTTTATTTAATACCTAGACCTTATATTTCACAACAGTACCAATATTTTCCTTGAAGTCTCATAAGAAGTTATGTGAAATTATTAAATAATCTTTAAAGAAATGATATGATTGGAAAGGTAAAAATTAGTTTTTGATTTCTTAAAATGTTAGGCACTGTTCATGAAGATATATATATTTTTTTGTTTTTGCTTTTTCTTTTCTTGTAGAGCTTTTAATATGCGTTTATTAAATATCTTATATTTAAAGTATTTTATAAAGTATACGAATAGTGAAATAGTGAGTCCTTTGATTTTTAATATCAGAAATATAAATTTTATTACTAAAATGTTGGATGAAATATATTTTTATTTCGGTCGGGGATGAAATATAACTAATTGAGAAAGAACATAGAGACGCTCGAAACCCCAGAGATTTATGATTTCCCTGACAGAGGTCAAAACAGGTCGTAAAAATGCGGCTGTAGATGCAAGCCGTAGGTTCGTCGATAGTTTTATGATGTAATTTGTCAAAAAAATTTAACCTAAAGAAAGAAAGAAAGAAAGAAAAGGTATGGCCTGTTTGTTAGCTACTAAGCAATATAAAAATACTTTTTTTCCAACCAAAATTCAAGAATTGATCGAGTTTATATGAAAAAATTTATATATTAATCTGCGTATCAACATTTATATTATGAAATTTTTCGGTGTTTTGCATCAAGAAAAAGTCAAAATGCATCCAATGCAACTTATGAATTAAGCAAAAGTTATAATATTAAATTTATCCAGACTTGATGTAAGTTTTTAAAATCTTAGGACGCAATTTGTGAGGTGTTGATAATAGGAGATGTCGATTTACTAATATGCTATGTAAAATAGTCAAATTTATGTAATCATGATAGCAAATTATATAATAGATAAAGTCCATCTTTGGTTTCTAAATTTGTACTTCTTTTACAATCAAGTCCTCGAACGTTTAATGTCTATGCTTGAACTTGCATAATTTTTTTAACTAAGTTCTCTCGGCTCCAAATTCGATTTATTGGAGGAGCTCACACGTCTGTTGAAACTGGCAAGAGTCTGATATAAGGTAAAATCTTATGCACTCATGGGCTTTTAACTAATCCGTGGGACTAAGAACCCTAACACGAGCCACAATCAGGTTTTGAATAATAAGATTTCTCGACACGGCTTTCCATGTAAAGGTTGTTGTTGCCTCCAATGGACATGACAACCCCAATTAACTAGATTTGGAGTAAAAAGAATTCGATTAAAAAGTCATGCACATTCAAGGAATTAATTAGATAAATAAATAGTTTTTAGGACTTGATTAACAAAACCGCACGAGTTTAAGGACCAAAAGTGCTAGTCTACCGTTATTGTAGGTTCATAGATTGAGCTATACATATCAACAAAATGTAAGTTTCATTCCTAGATTAGATTTGACTCGTATGAGTAAGGCTGAACAAATTATTAGTTTCTTTTCTTTTAATTTAGATTGATCTAGTTAAGATCTAAAAGTGGACATAATGGTAGAAAGATCTTGTGATCACATAAGCTAGGGGTAATTGGCTTTAGAGTAGGTAGATTTCAAACTTGGAACGTGGATTTAGAACTTGAATCCTATTATGTTCACCTTAAAACCAACCCTAGAATCTATACATTTGTCCTTAAATTGCCTATGTTTTTCCGATCTAATTCCAAGGTCTACCTGAGAATCCTTTTTATTTATTTATTTTATTTATTTTGTTTTGTTTCATTATCAAGAAAATAATGAGTAACGAGATCATTAATAGAAAAGATCAATGAGGACGAGTGAACAAAGGCAAATTAGGAATGAGCAAAGGTTGTGAGGCTTGAACGAGCGATGACAAGTCACAAGCAAGAGAGAGAGAAAGCCATGAAGTGTTTAAATGAAGTTAGAGAGAATAGAGAAATAAAGAGATATCGAGAGAAAAAAATGTCAAGAGCGATAGTGATTCCAAATTTCGACTTTATGATATTGATTCCAAATTCGGTGCAGTTAGTCCAATTCTCAATTGATTCTTCACTCCAAATTGGGAATCAAACCGATTTTCGCGACGGTCTAATCTGGTTCCATTGCACAGCCCTAGTACAAGATGTTGCTCAACACAATACTTCACCCACTTCTATAATTGTAGATGCAAATTAAAGTATAAATTAGTCAGTGCACGCGTGTACCATGCCATGAAGAAATATTAGTTATGTGCTTCATCCAAAGAGGAGGGACGAAAAAGGAAGAAGAGGCTGAGGGTGCGTTTGGTTCAACATTAAAGTAATTTAACCTAAAAGACTTTAGGCAAATGCAAATACCGTTTGATAAACTATGCTTAAAAAACAACTTTGAGAGAAATGTCATTTAGTAAAAAATACATTTGAAAAGTCATTTGGATGATTAATATTAGTTTTTTTAATTTCATTTGTTTAAAAGTGAAAAAAATACAATATGCAACTTTTTAAATATGAATTTTGACAATAATGCTAAAAAAATCAAATATATATATATATATATAATTTTAAAAAAGAAAAACCAAATCCTTCGTAGAAATTTTTTTAATTTTTATTTGTTTAAAATTGAAAAAATAATGTATGCAACTTTTTAAATATAAATTTTGACAATAATGCCAAATCCTTCGTAGAAATTTTTTAATTTTTATCTGTTTAAAATTGAAAAAATAATGTATGCAACTTTTTAAATATAAATTTGTACAATAATACTAAAAAAATCAAATATATATGCTAAAAAGTCAAATATATAAATAATTTTTTTAAAAAGACAAAATATTTAACTTTTTTAGCATTTATATATGTTTGATTTTTTCAGCATTATTTTATCATTTAAAAAAATAATAACAAGGGAAAAATCAAAAATTTGAAGAATGAATGATGAAAGTTCCGGAAAAAAAAAATTAGCATTTGGCAAAATCTTTAAAGCTCAAAACTAGTCCTTACTAATATTGAGCTTTCGGCCTTTCCAATACTAACTTTCACTTAAAAGTTACTTCAAAATAATTGCCAAACAATTCAGCATTTCTCCAGCATTTTCCCAAGGCGCTTTGGAGGTTGAAAGCTTCTTGGGAATGCTGAACCAAACGCACCCTAAATCCACCCAAGAAAACACCCATTTGCAACTATTCTGAAGAAATACATTATTGACAATATTGAGCACAACATATGACGAAAGCATTTACTTTGTTAAGGGTTGGGAGTGGGTTCAGGGACGTTTGCTGGATTTGAAACCCAGTATGCGCCAAGAAAAATGAAGAAGAAAAACATATACTCAATAATTGCCCCAAGTAAATGTAATATTGGCATCTGACAACATCATATCATCACCCATGAATTAGATCACTTTTCAATTGCAACAAGCAAAAGCACTTCAAAGAGGGGAACACAGAAATAGATGGCATGAGAGCGCAAGAATGGTCACCCCAAGAGCATAGCAAATTGGTATATCGAGAAACTACTTGATCTACCAAAACCCGCTTTATAGCTAAAATAACAGCTCTCAGGTGTAGGAGACTCTTCTTTCCTGGTTGTATGGCAAATAGGAACGCCCGGAGAAGAGCCCAGCAAAGCCCTTTGATAAGCAACCTTCGACTGCACATGGAGACTTGGAGCCAAGGGGACTACTGTGCCTGACATTTTCCATGTAGTCATCTGGAGTATCAGTTAGTGGGCTATCCTCGAAGGCTGAAGACAAATTCGCCTTTTGCCTTCTCTTGGAAATCACGGACCAATGATCATGACTGGTGTCCTCAATGCACGTTTCTGAGAGTCCCTCACTAACCCTGGTGAAGTCGTCACTGAACTTCCTCTTCAAACCGTGATAGCTCTTCAATCCTGCAATAAACACCAGTTCCAGGAAATGATTGCTAACCTGAAGCAATGGAAACGAAAAATTAAGTGGCCGTGCAATTGGCTTACCTGGGAGAGGGTCATCATGAGATTCCAAATCATCACAGGTACAACGGAAGTTTGTATTGTTACTGGTTCCCGATACCCTGCCCAAAAGGAAATATTAATCAGCAGATCCTCAAACTGTCATCGTACAACTGCATATGCAGCTAAAGGCACCAATAAGCCTAATAACAATTATTGCTAATTGACTTTTTGTAAACAGAAACAACTTTTACAAAACAGTCTCGTTAGATTTTATGAAAGTAGTAGTCAGGGAGTTTTTACAAAAGTAAAGACTTTGATTAGTGAAAGACCTGAACAATTCAGGCCAGCCCTGAAAAGGTTATGGAGATCAGTGAGTATTTTAACGAACCTGTACATATGCTCAACGAAATCATCTATTAAGACAGGCCATGCACCTGGAACAACAGTAAGCAGAGATAATTAATGGCATGAAGCTTCATGAAAAATGATAGAGAATATATTTCATCAAAGTTATCTTTCACAACATCATCATAATCCTTAAATAGAGGAGAGACTCAAATGAAAGGTGTAACTCAAAAGTGTATATTTGAACAAATTTCACAAAGAGGTAAGAAAATGCCAAATTTGATTTCTAGTACGGATATAAGGAAAATATATATATATATATATATAAAAGCCCCCACAATGTCTCTGCTTGTTTCTATAGAAATTCAGTTGCAAAAGTGACCGTCATTGCCACATCTTCAAAGTTATCAAAAAGCAGGACTGGTGGACCAAAAGTAGCTTAACAGCAATACACCACAGAAATGACCATCTCAACACTGCAATAGCAGGGACCTATTAAGATTCAATACCTGCAGGATCATAACCTTCTAGAGTTTCATGTACGCAACGGCTAAATGCTAGAACTTGCTGCCAAGTATCTTCAGAGATGTTATATCGCTGGTTTTTCTGGAGGAACCAACATTTCAATATCCTTAAAGAGAATCACTAGAAAAACTAAAGGAGGTAGAAGAATAGGGAAATTGAAGAGAATTTATGCAACCAAAATGTTAGAAAGAGGACCATATATGAACGAAATAAAACTAATTTTACTTGATCCAAAACAAGTATTCGGGACAATGAACATCTGAAGCATCTTCAAAAATACTTAAAGATGCTTAAACATGACAGCTCCATGCAAATAAAGCACTTAACTCGCATACTTAACGCTCGACTACCCTAAAAAGGTACCTGATTATCATTTCCAATCACCGCAAGTTTTTTCAAAAAAACCGCTATGCCTTAACCACAATCATCCAATAACTATACTCACTTCTCATTAAACACAGGGATCAGTAACAACTGATATTTATACTACTTTCCCAAAACCTAGGGCCAATCACAGATCTAGAAAAGATTAAAAAGCATTTTCCAGAAGATTACTCAATTCTAAATTCAAAGCGCACGAACTCTCTCTTACTAAAAGCCATTTAAAAAAGATGAAGCTATGATAACACTATTTCCACTTCAGTATAGTGTTCATCTTCATTGACCACACAGTTTGATTATTAACATACTGTTCAAAATTATATAATTTTATACCTTACAAAATGGAGAATTAGCATAAGTGCATCGCAAAACCGAGTTGGCAAGGTCATTACAGCATGTTCCAAAGGGCATGGTTCAAATCTCCAAAGGTCCCTTTCCACATTTTTAGAGAACAGTGTATGTTTAAAAGAATTTTACAGCCTTCAAATTAACAGGGACATTCATAACCCAGTTGGTTGAGAGGCAATAAAGGAAAAAGAGGTCATCATTCCACTCTTATGCTTGTCATCACAACTCTTATTTTTTACAAAGTGCAAAATCGGTCTAATGAGCTGGTCTAATCCAGTCTAAGCCAAAACGGTTCATAAGTTTCTCACCAATTTGGCCAGGTCGACCAGTTTTGACCACTAATGGACAATGATATGAACCAGATCGGAGGCCAAGCCAGTACTTAAGTGTCCCAGCATCATCTGCTTAGCATACTTTATAAGAGACATATTACACTTAAGATAGTGAATGCATTGGAAACTGTAATATTCCTTATTTAGTTACTCAACAAGTGCCTCCAGGACACTCACTAATAAACTCCAAGTTTGAGTTCAAAGCACAGAGATCTTACTAAAAATTACTTACAACAAATTAAAGGTAATAACACTATATCCAAGGGCACAATGCTTAACAGTCAACATGAGTTAACAGTCAAGTCCCCCGCCCCCTCCCTCTCTCTCTCTCTCTCTCTCTCTCTCTTTCTCATTCGTGCGCATCCCCCTTATGGAGTTTGGAAATTAATTTGCTGGTAAGATTATCCAGCCACATAGAATCAGACTCAAACCAGAAAAAATGGGAAGAAAAAAAAAATCCCTAAGTAGTCCCCCCCCACCTTTTCCCCCCACTCTCCCTCTCGCTCGCTAATGGAGTTTGGCAAGTAATTTGCTGGTAAGATTATCCAGCCACATAGAATCAGACTCAAACCAGAAAAAATGGGAAGAAAAAAAATTTCTTAGGCCCTATTAAGGGTCAGATGCAACAGGAATTACCCCTTAAATCAAAGAGTCATACTCCGCAATGAAATTTATAAAAATAAATCTGTTCCCAAGATGGATTCCATAATAATGTTTTTGATATAGTGGATGGCTCAGCATGTGGAGTTAATGTGCTCTAATTCAGCTGCTTTGGTAGTTTTCAGATTTTTTCAAGTGTCTTGACCGTTTAAAGGGTACACTCGACTTACTCTAGAGGTGGGGTTCGGTTCAGAGGGGCTAAGTTATGAGCAAAAAGAATAAGGCCAAGTGGCACATTTGCAGTCCACTGTTTTGACACAAAGTTGAGAGAGAGAGAGAGAGAGTTTTCAATGTCATCAGTTTAAACGTGCTCCACCATCTTGATGCTAGGGCATTTCAATCAGATCACTGAAATAATTGTGTACACAACTGAAAATGGCTGCAGAAAAAGGGTCACCCTAAAATGAAGATTTGCGAAAGTGAGAATCTCCACATGTATTACATAATTTGACCCAACCAACAGAAAATTGGAACAGAGAAAAAGGGACAATTGTGCCGCCCCATATTCAAAAAACCAAAAAAAAAAAAAAAAAATGCATTACACCAGAATATGTTTAAGAGAATTTTTCAAAAGTACAACAGTGCTTAGACATGATAGATAGCAACTACAAAATTGAGGACTGGTTAAGAGAAAAAAATAAACAAGAGAAGACTCTGAAAAAGAGGATAAAGCAAATATTGATTGTGAAAATAACTTTACAGCTGCGAATGAAACGCGTGAAGACTATTTCTCCTCAACTCATCAAATAATACACTCATACAGGCTAGGTGACTTCTTAGCCACGTTGTGAAGTCAGTGGAACAGATGTTCTATTGCAGTATATACTCAACTGATAGATGATGCTAAAACTTCACTTATTTCTGCTGATGATAGGGTGCCATAATTACTGGTTCTGTTGTTGGCATCAAGTATATTGGCTTGGTTTACCATACTAAAAAGACACCGAACAAAGAATGGAGTAACAGTACCTCAACAAATTCGCACCACTGGTTAAGCAGTCGAAACCTCCCAGCTAATACAAGTTTCCAGGCAGTAATAGCCTTGCTTACAGCTGCCAATCATGCAGGATGAAAGATCACATTAATAAAATGAAGGCTACCAAATGCTAAAGCAAGAGGTTCTTTCAGGAGAATAATTTGGCAAAAAGAGAGTCAACAGAAAATTATATAGACGAAAAGAAACAGCTTACTGATGTTCTTTTGTCCATTTTCACGGCAGATGAAGAAAACAAACTCATAGAAGCATGCAAATTCTGCAAAATCTGCCTGCAAGAACAGAGTACGGGTAACAAGAAAATTCATTTTTCCATATAAAACTAGCAATGCCAGTCATGCTGCTATCTGATCAAGCATGAAAAGAACTATACAGTTGAAACAACTGTGTATGCTGAGCTTGAAAAGTGCTTCTATTAAAATTTATTCATTTCAAAATAGCAAAAAGACAAGAATCCACGGACATAATCTCACCAGCAAGTTCAATCGTGACATAAGCTTCAAGAGCTCATTAAAAATTGAATCCCTGTCACAAAAGCAACCAAACTTCTTGAGAAAAAACCATAGAGAATATATTTTAAAAAATGCTCAAAGCTGATGCTTAAAGAAATACTAAAACCGATAAACTCAAACTGATGGGTCTTCTAGCAAGCTCCTCTGAAAACTTTAAGATGTATCTTTACAGATGAATCCCTCAATAGAAATAGCTAACATATTTCAACTAACCAGACAGCCCCATGACACATTAAAAGCAAAAGAGAGCACAGAAGACACAATAATTCTCAACATTTTGACTTAACACTGCAAATCAAATTACGGCTTTACATGGATTGAAATAAGAAAAAGTAATGTTTAACATGCAAACTTACGTCCCAAAACTGACAAATCTACCACGGGCAACATCCATCAAGTAGCATGCCCAAGCCATAGAGTGCATACCTCGTTGGCAATCTTGATTCAACATATTTTAAGAGTTGAGCCAATGCTTCCCTTGAAAATTTTGCTGTTTCTGACTCGTCGTCTCGTCTCAGACCCTTTTCCACACGTGCACAAGCAATTCCAGATTTAATGTCTGCAAGTAAATTTAAGCTAGATCAACTTGCAGACAGGAGACAAGCAAATTGATCCCATCCAGCATTGATCTCGTGCAACAAGCCGGTTTTCGATAATGCAGCAGCAAACAATGCATCCACAAAGGGGAAGAGATAGAGAATGGAAGTACCGCATGGTCTCTCAATTGTTAGCGGGTTGTCTGTAAAACACAAGACCTCTATCAACTAAAGTGACAAAGCTTAACTCAGTCCGACATTCAATCAAACACCTCGCGTTCCCATTTTGGCTCTAACTCTCTTTGAGCACGCCAATTCATCAAATAAACCAAAATTGGAACTCAAGAGCAAAAGTGCACCCAGAACCGCATACAGAAAAAGCGGCAACCGAGACCGCCCAATCAAAATCAAGAATCCACCCGTCAGGAACCATTACTAGCTTGCGCAAAGCAATGAAACAACCAAGAAACGACAAGATCGGGCGCAAAACTCGCGAGAAACGACCGACACGAATTCGCCGGAAAAACGAAAACAAAAACCGGAGATTGAACGATCGGCAGACGGCTCGAGTTACCGCAGAATCGGCTGTAGATGTCGAATATGTCCAGGCGATCGGCAGAGGGATCCATCGGCGGACGACAGCGGGAGGGGCTATCGGCTTCAGCTCTAGAGTTTCGATCGGAGGAAGTCGAATCGAAACCCTAAGGGCTTGGACTTAGACACAGAGAGGAAATTCACACGATGATAATCGCTTGATCTCGAAGCAAAACTCGCCTCCTTCGGGATCCTTTCTTCCTTATCCTTCTTTTTCAAATTTCTCTTTTCCGGGATTTTTCTTAGCTGCTGCGACGGAAGAAGAAGAAGGTGAGTCGACTCGGATTGGACTCGATCGCAGCAGACAATCCGTCAAATGAGGCTTTACGTCTTTGGTGCCTTGACGTCTGAATCAAGTTCTCGCTTCCATTGGGAATTCCTCTCGGTCGTCGCTTGCTTGGGGGTTCTATCTTTATTTATTTTCTCTTTAAAAGGTAAAGTTGATTAGAGTTTTAATCTCTATATTTTTTAAGTTATTTTCTAATTTTTTTTCTTTTTTTCCTCAATTTTTTTTCTACGATATTCCATAGACAAGTGACATCTTGGTCCCTAGCAACTTTTCGATATGCTAGATTTGGGTAAATTATGAGATCAAGACACGATTATGAACTTAAAATATTTACTCAAGTTGTCACCAATTTATTTAAATGAACATTGGTCGATGGATACCCATGCAAAGAGCTTATATAATGACCGGAAAAGTCAATTAACCAGGTGCTCTTGTGAATGAACAAGTCAAACGAAATCTTAAAATCAAAGATCGTGGAACTCGGTTACACGTGAGGCGGATTAGCATCCTGCGAAACTCTTTCAGTACTGTAGGTTTTTTAATTTTTTTAGGTTGAGTCTTGAAGCAACCATCAATTTCCTATTACGAATGATATTATGTTCTAAAATCTCCAAATATCTCCAAAATTCTCATTCGGCGATGTTATGAATAAATGAGGTCATTTCCTTGCGTATGGTGATATGACTTCATTTGTGGGTGAAAGTGTGGATATAAATGCCCATCAAAATACAAAATTCAATCATGACATGTGAGGATGACATGATATTACAATTATTACATGCAATTTGGCATGACAAATCAAATATTGGACAGTTTGATGAAATGGCATGATATAACAATATTCACATGGCAATGATAAGATGACATAACATGGCCATGATCACACATAGCATGACTTGACAAATCAAATATAAAACTCAATAATAATACGACACGGCATCTAACATGAGACATCAAGTCAGATGTGGAAAATGAAAATGAGTTAACATGACATGTCACTAATCATAAATAATATGATAACAAGATGACGTGACATAAGAATAATCACATGCAAGATGACATGTAAATCAGATCTCTATGACATAATAATATAATGACATGACCACACCTTATGAAGAGTTATTTATTCAATTTACGGCTTTACTTGAGCATGATGGCATTTACGAAGAAATGCACCCTTTTTCCTTCGGTCAAGTCAAAATAAAAACTATCATTTGATTTTCAATTCGCGTTTGAGTTCGATTGACTCAATTTGATGATTGGGTTCTATAGATCCCATTTAATAAACATCTCATATCGGTCATATTTCACTATGCAATTATTAACATCCGTAAGAATTCGTGAAATTACCTTCTAAAGGCACAAAATTTATAGACGAAAGCATGCCTTAATATTTAAATACTCTATCAAATCCACACGCTTAGTCTGTTTTTTTTTTTTTTGGTTAATACTAAGCGTGGACATAATTAATTGGAAAGACAAATAGGATCTGAAAATATTTGAACTCGGGATCTTTTACTTTGATACCATATATTTTTATTACAAGTATGATGAAATCGTTTTATCTAACCAACGCACATCAGTAGCGAGCATCAAGAAATTAGCTAATTTGACATTCCATTCAATTGATTCTTCAACTATTACTAACTGAGGTTACGACTTCACAAGTACCGGTCGTGTAAGGAATAAATTCTTGACTTGGGACTAGGGCGTATAATCCGAGTTGGGCGTATAATCCGGATCGACCATTTCGTCTTCTCTAGAGAACTTCTTCCCCTTCCTCCGATCACGGCGGGCTTTTTCACGCTCTTGGGCTCTCAATTCATCGTGCAAGGACGTCAACGAGGTGGTCAGACCCCGGTTCCTATGAGCTGCGAAAATTTGAAACTTGTAATAGGGATCCTGTGCAACGATGCAGATGAGAAGTGAAAGCGGCGAAACGCTCACCGGAAATGACGACATCTTCTGCTTTCACGGACTTCCGCCTCGCGTGCTGCGCAAATAATATGAGATCCTTCGCTAGCTGTTCTGTTCATCACACAGCATCAAAAGGATTTAGTCTACAAGTTCCTCGAATCGATTCATCGAACAATTCCTGTGAACAAAATGCAAAACTGCAGCTGATGGCAACGAGCTGCCAAGGTTAATGTAGACATTAATTCGGGTGAATTCACACAAGATTCGACCATCTTTTCGGTCAAGACTTGTACCTGCATATCTCAAGGTTAAATTGGCAATGCATTCCGATACGGGTCGGGACAATTCCGCATCATTTCTTTTGGCTGCGATCAAACGAAAATGAAAGGTGATGAATTCTTCCGACAGGGCGAACGATGGTAGGGAGCTAGACGGGTGCAGGGAAATTGAACCTTCAGCTTCGGCCAAGGAGGCCGCCGAGAGTTTGAATTGATTCCTGAGATCGGCGACGAGCTCATTTTCCTCCATGGAGGATGAATTACGTTTTTTCTCCTGCCTTCGCTAATGATCTTCTCGCATTTAACTTTTGAGAGGGAAATGCGGAGAGGGGATCGCCATTGCCATCTTTGCGACCGGTGGTTGTGGAAACCATTGAGCTGAGGACCAACCAAAAAGGTTTCTCCTAAAATAGGGGGATTATAGTTCTCCCGAATTTAATGTTTAAAATGGCAAATCCTTTTCATTTTGTTATGCGCATGGGAATTCAGAATTGTCGCCGCTTATTAGGGAAAATACTTTGAATATAAAAATTTATTTAAGAAAAGAAGAAGGGCAACTTTTTCTTGCGGGTTATGTGAAAAAGAGTATAACAAACTTTAGGTTCTCTCAATTTTGTGGAAAATGTAGCGTTTCCATAAAATACTTTTCAGTAAGCCATTTTCTAAAAAATGACAATATTTTTATATTCAACTGAAATCTATAAATAAACTAGAAAATATTTTATGCCGTTTGGTAAGGAAAATTTGATTTGATTTTTCCTTCATGCACTTTGAATAATTTGTATTTGTATTTTATATTTTAAAAGTTGATTTTTAATTTTTAATTTTCTTTTTCTTTTTTTTTCCTTCTTCTTTGGCTAGTCGCCGGCCACAGTAATGGCTGGCGACCAACCACAAGCGAGGCTTGAGCTTGCTAGATTCTAGCGAGCTCATTCATCGCCACCTTGCAAGCTCGAGCCTTATCGAATCTAGTGAGGCTCGGCTCAACTTGCCAAAATTTGGCAACCTTGCCACAACTTTGTGGCCAATTACTTGTCATCATTGTAGCTGATGATTGACCTCAGAAAAGGGGGAAAAAAAAGAAAAAAAAGGAAAAATTTTAAAAAAAAATATTGAAAGGAGTGTATGGAGGAAAAAGAAAAAAAGGAAAAAAATAAAAGGAAAAGGTGTTTGGTGAAAGATAGTGCTTGGTTTAAAGGTGAAAGAAAGAAATGAAAAATGTATTATGCTTTCCTGAAAAGTGAAAAACGTTGTCCCTACTTTTGACTGTATTCTTTTCATTGGTGAAAATTGTTTTTGTTGACTAATTTATTTTTCATGAACCAAACGCGGGAAAATTCAAACTATGTTTTCTTGAAAGTTTTTTTTTGGTAAAACTAACGAAACCTAAGCCTCATCCCCTTATATATCTAATAACTAACAAATTGTTTTGGGAAAATTCTACTTTATGTCTATATTTTCTCACAACTTTTCTAATTAGATTTTTATGCTTTTATTAGTTTTTACTGACATCCTTCTACTTACGTATAATATCTAAGCAAGTTACCCAACCAGAAAAAAAAAAAAATCCAAGCAAATTCAGCCTTTGCATATATGCATATCTAAATTGACTTTTATTTTCTATTTATTGGTTAATCGAGTTCTTACATCACACCAAATTTGACTTGCTTTTTTTATTCGAGATGCATAAAAATTTCACAATATAAATGTTGAATATATTGGAAAAATATGATTTCGAATTAATAGAACAATCAAGTTGGACTTTAAAGCGTGATATCATTTTTTTAAGGATTTATTTGCTACACAATTTATTAATGATCACAGGCAAATATCCTAGTGTCAGATGAGAATACTAGATAAGAATTATAATATATTTCTAGGGTTTCTCTAAGAAACAATTGAAAAGATAACTATAGTTTTGGAAAGAATACTCAAAAAATGATTTCATATCTGTTCATCCAAAAACTTACACACACACACACAAATTGATCTTAAATAACATAGGCAACTCTTTGCAAAAAGTTGCAAAGTAAACAAATGTATTTTTTGGAAAAAGTTGCAAAATGAACAAATGTATTACTTCAAAAGAAGTTGCACAATGAACAAAGGCATTTCTTCAAAAGAAGTTGCAAAATGAATAAATGCAATATTTCGAGAAAGGTTGCAAACTGAACGAATATAATTTCCAAACTTTATCTTGAAAAGACATATATATATATATAACAATTTGGAGTAAAAAATAAAAATAATAATTTTTTAATAAATAAAATACCGAATTTTCATAATCTCCAAAAATACTTAATAAACAAAAACAACCTTTGGAGTAATAAAGTTTAATAAGATAATGGTAATTAAATCACGGGCACTCAAGCGTGCAAAGTGCGTCTAATAATTATATAGTTATTTGCATACCCGCATGTGAGTATTGTGAGGTTTAGTCTACACCCAACCTTTTCTTTAAACACTTACACTTGTTACTTGGTCCATCTTCTCTCAAGTTTTATTTGTGGAGCAACGAAAATCACATTTTGTTTATTTTACAGACAAACTTCCAACATAATATGATAACTCCATGCATAGATTCATAGCTTCCACCTTGGTTTGATCAACAGAGATTCCATCTTTGGAAACCAAATAACCAAGAAACACAATGCTTGGAGAGAAGAACTCACATTTCTCCATTTTAGCGTACAATTTTTGATCTCTTAAGATATTGAAGACCTGTTTTAAATGAGAGATATGCTCCTCCTCATTCCTGCTATAAACAAGAATATCGTCGAAATAAATAATGACAAATCAACCAATTAAGGAACGAAGAACCTCATTCATAAGTCTCATGAAGGTACTCGGAGCATTAGATAATCCGAATGGCATAACCAACCCTTGGTCTTGAAAGCCCTCTTCCATTCATCACCTTCTCGCTTTTTGATTTGATGATAACCACTTTGCAAATCTATCTTTGAAAACACAGAAGAACCATATAATTCATCAAGCATTTCATCAAGTCTAGGTATAGGGTACCTATACTTAATGGTGATGTTGTTGATGGCCCGACTATCAACACACATTCGATATGTACCATCCTTCTTAGGTACAAGTAGAGCCGGAACAGAACATGGACTCATGCTTTCTCGGACGTATCCTTTGACGATAAGTTCATCGACTTGTCTGTGCAACTCCTTTGTTTCCTTTGGATTGCACCGATAGGCTGGCTTGTTTGGTAGTGGAGCACCAGGGATCAAATCAATTTGATGCTCAATACCTCTTATGGGAGGTAATCCAGGTGGCAAATCCTCCGGAAAAACATCTGTAAATTGTTTCAACAAGCAATGCATTTTTGGATGTATGGGTCACTCTATCTCACTCTTTTTCTCGACCACAAGCAAAGCAAATACATTCTTTTGTTTGCTAATGGCTCTCTCAACCCGTGTCTCACTTAAGAACAGATTTTCCTTACAAGTATTTCCCTCCCCAGGTTGATTATTATGTATCAAATAAGGACTCAATGGTAAAAGACTAATGCATTTTTGTTCCTTATGAAAAGAGTGTGTTTTTCCAACCATCATGCATAGTATTTATATCAAATTGCCACGGTCTACCCAATAACAAGTGGCATGCCTCCATAGGAATCACATCACATACAACCTCATCTCGATAGTTCTTCCCAATCGAAAATGATATAAGAACGTGTTTGGTTACCTTGAGTTCATTCCCTTGATTAAGCCATTGGAGCTTGTATGGTTGAGGATGTTTCGTTGTTGGAAGCTTCAACTTGTCGACAAGAGTTGTCAAAGCAACATTGGTGCAGCTCCCACCATCGGTGATCACCGAACACACCTTTCCATTAATAGTGCAACACGTGTGAAATATATTCTCCCTTTGCCCTTTATTAGGAGAAACTTCAACATGCAATGCTCTTCGGATGATCAACAGCTCACCATCATTAGCTTTTTCCACAACTTCTTCTCGATCAGATTCAGAAATATTTTGGTCTTCATTGCCATCAGCCTCTTGAAGCGCCGAATTGATCTCCTCAATTTCTTGAAGAGTCAATAACTCTCCGATTTGGACAATTTGCTTGTAAATGCCCAAAACCATGGCACTTAAAGCAATTCATGCATCACCTTCAAACTTCTTTTGGACTTCTTTGGAAGGCTCTGCATTCTTTCCCTTGCCTTTGTCTTTTGTCAACGTACTCTCGCCCTTGCTTGAGGAAGCACCCTTAAAATAGGATGTCGCCTTTGTTGAGGTTCTAGAGGAAAACCTCTTGCTCTTCAATTGTTTTTCCACTTTTATGGCTAACTTGCATACATCTTCAAAGGACCAATATGGTTGAAGTTCAACCATATCAGCAATTTCTCGATTCATGCCGCCAAGAAAACGAGCGATGGTTTGCTTGGGAACTTCTGGAACTTCACTCCTCATTTTGAGTTGTTTAAACTCACGAATGTATTCTTCAACGCTCATCCCATGTTGTCTTAGGGAGTTCAGTTTGAGGAAGAGATCTTGCTTATAATTGTCGGGCAAGAACCTCTTCTTCATCAACTTCTTGAGTTTTTCCCAAGACTTGATTCGGCCTTTTCCTTCCCTTGCTCGTTTGATGCTTTAGATTCTCCCACCATAGAGAAGCATATTTGGTCAACTTTAGGACAGCAACCTTACATTTCTTCTCATCCGAATAGGATTTGAACTTGCAAACTCTATTTACCAGTAAGCTCCAAATGAACATCATTCATATCTAACAAAACAAAATATTAAATAGAGCATTCATTTATTAGATATACAAAAGAATTACAAGATAAAAAGATACATCAATGGCTTACCCCATTCAAATCTTCCTGCATTCTCAATGCACTCTTCAACATTAATTGACATGGTAACCTCTCTTAACCAATCTTGAGTGCAAATCAAAGCTTCCATCATTGTAGGAGTTAGAAGGCCATCAAGCACATGATCGGATGTATTGAAAGTCGACTCTGAAGTAATGATTGTTACAGGAGTAGAAAAATATCTTGAGCCATCAAATAAAGGATTTCAAACTTTTGGCCAATCGAGATCACGACTTTCTTCACATTCGGCTTTAAGATACTTGTTGAGCTCAGATAGCTTACCTACGGACACTTTTTTCTCCTCGTGAAGAAAGATATCAAATGCCTTTGTCTGCAATGAAATCCTCAACCAAATCAAGATCATCCTTCTTTCCCTCCTTATGGTTATCAGAATCCCAATTACTATCAATATTAATAAAAACTTGACCACCCAAATTTCTATCACAAGAGCTGAGATAACATTTCACATAAAAATGAAACAATCTTTCCAAGGCAATTCTCACCTTATCATACATTTCATCAACTTTTGCACTATCGTTATGGATTAATCTATAACAATACTACACATAGCTCATCTTTCTTCTTGGATCCAATATCATCGCAATCAGCACCATTATATTCACTTTTTCAAAACTTCCATAATATTTGTGAAACTTCTCCTTCATCTTTGCACCCATAACTTTCAAACTAAGATTTGAAGCCTTCTCCGCTTGTTTCAAAGTTTTATATAGAGTTGTTATCTCATTGAAATAATCATTCGCAATGATGAGTCCCGGACATCTTGTTGGTGGCATAAAAAAACTTGTCTAAAAATACTAAAAGAATTCTAGCATATTCCCAATCTTCATGCTTAGGAGTGGCATAGTCAAGCTCACTTAAAGAAAAAATAATCATCTTCTTTCATCATTTCAAAAGCTTTTCTAAATTTTAAGGCAGTATTCAACATGAGATAAGTAGAGTTCCACCTAGTTGTGACATCAAGACAAATCGAATCCTTATAAGTGATCCTCACATTTTCAATGCAACCTTGTAATGTTTTAACTCTCATGGGAGAACTTCTCACATACTTAACCATGTTTCGAATATGTGTAATAGAAATACGTACCTTAATCAATCCATCTCTCACAATCAAGTTTAATTATGAGCCATGCACCTTATGTGTAAAACATCACCTTCTAAGATTAATTGCCTATCTCTTAATAATTTTTCTTTTAAAAAACCAATAGCAACATCATTAGAACTAGCATTATCCACAGTGATTGTGAATACTTTTTTCTCTATTCCCCGCTCATAGATGCATTTCTCAATCATTTTCCCTATATCCTTGCCCTTATGACTAGACATTACCACAAAATTGATTATTTTTTTGTGCAATTTCTAGTCATCATCAATAAAATGTGTGGTGAGACATAAATAATTCAAATTCTGGATGGAACTTCATGTATCAGTCGTGAGTACAATCCTAGACTTAAACTTGCCAAAGTAAGTTTTCAAACTTTTTTTCTCACAAAGATATAACTTCATGCAATCTTTAGCTACTGTAAATTGTGAGATGTGATAAAAGAGAGGTTGTAATTGATCAATAAAATCACGCAATCCAACACGTTCAACCATCGAAAAAGGTAGTTCATCTGTTATGATCATTCGAACAAGCTTTTGTCTATAAATATTTCGATCTAATTCCCATGCTAATAAGACATTTGCATTACCATCAGTACTAGTATGCCCCATTGTTATCCCTTGTGCTATAAGTGGGGTGAAAATTTTTTGCTTCTTATCTATGTTGCGAGTATGCTTATTGCACCTTTTCAAGTGCTTCAACATAGCGGAAGTACCATTATCAACATAGTACGTATACTTGGCTCCACAATAATTGCAAATCACCATAGTTTTCTCCTTCTCGGTTTTGCCCTTACGAAAATGAAGCCAGACTACTGATGTTCATCTACCAAAACTAGGAAGACAAGTATTAGATACCTTGTTTGTGTTGGATGACACTTTGAGGTTTTCAATTTCTTCACCTTCATGTTCTAGTGAGTCCATCATAAGATTCATATCATCATTTGATTGATCCGCTTTCGTTGACATATAAATAGATCCCCTGAATCAAGCAAAACATTATAATGAGCCATCAAACCATCATATTCATTTACAGCAATAGGGATACTAAAGACATGATTGCAGTCTTACTTCTTAATGTTATGTCCATATTTATCATATAACTATACCTACCAAAATAGATACTAAAAAATTAAGCAGATATTAAGTTGCAACTTGAGCAAGAGCAGATTTCCAAGTAGCCAAAGTGATACTTTTTCCTCCAAAATGGACCATAGACAAACCAAAAACAGAATTAAATCGATCAAATAGAGAATGCTAATGAAAAAGGGCTGAATGAACACTCCAAAACTACAATTCCTCCAACACAAACTTGTTAGAAAAAGGAAATTGAAGACTTCCACCAATTCATAACTAGTCAAAGCATACAAGCGATTCCAATCAAAATCCTTGAATCAAAATACCATATGCAATTCACATCAACATACCAGAGAGATCAAACATGACAACATGAACCTCAGCGCCCTTGAACCAAACTCATTCCTGACCATCATAAGATTGCCCTCGAATCAATCAATCAATTGGCAATTAAAATTTTCACAACTTGTGGAGAAAGAGAAAATTTACCAATTTTGACGATGGAAAGGCGTTTGAGCGTCAAGCAAGGCCGGAGGCAAGGTCGTGAGAGGGGAAGGTGTTGACGTTGAGGCTTAAGCAACTCGATCGAAGCTAGGCATGAGGCGAGGCTGCGACTATGAGAGGCTATGACTTACTACTACATGCTTCACACAACCTATTAGCAGACACATTTAGAGATTGAACAACCAAGCAAACTCCAATGAGACCGCCGCACCTATATCAAGTGAGATCATACTAAAACAAACGCTACAAAAAGATAGCGATCTAAAATTGATGAAAGTGAAGCCGAGAAACGCACCTATGTCGGTGAAGAAGCAAACTTCACTCCAAAGAGCAGGAATGCACATATCTCGGGCAAAGCATAAGAGGAAGAGAGCCAAGCGTCAAAGCAAGCAAGGCATCAAGGCAAGGCACTCACCGAGCGTTAGAGCGAGCAACGCGTCGAGGCGAGGAACTCGAAAAAGGAAGAGAGTTGAGTGTCCGAGCAAGCGTGGTGTGAGGCAAGACCTCGCAGATAGGCGCTCGGAGGAGAAAGAGAGCAGAGCATCCGAGGGAGCGAGGTGTGAGGTGAGACGTTGTGGAGAGGCACTGGGAGGAGGAAGAGAGCTAAGCATCCAAGGGAGCGAGGTGTGAGGCGAGACGATGTGACTAGGCACTCGGAGGAAGAGAGTCGAGCATCGGAGCGAGTGAGGCATGAGGTGAGGCGTTAGGGGCAAGGCATCGAGCGAGCAAGAGGGGAGGGGTTATGATTTTGAGAGGGAAAGGCAAAGTGAGAATTGGATTGCAAAATTTGGGAAAATGGAAGTTGATGTGATGGCTACTGTAGATTAGAGCAGAAGCTAGAGAGAGAGAGAGAGAGAGAGAGAGAGGGTTAGGGTTACAAGAGGGAAAGGGAAAGTGAGAATTGCAAAATTTGGAAAAAAAAAAAAAAAACCTGATGTAGTGGTTACTGTAGATTAGTTCGGAAACTTAAAAAAAAAAAGCGGGGGGGAGGGATTAGCTTAGAGTTACGAGAGGAAAAATGAATCTAATGGTAATGAGTACTATAGATTAGTTCAGAAACTAAAAATAAAAATATATATAAATGATTGGTCCGATCCAGTCGATTCGGTCAGTTCGATTCCAACCCCGAAGCTGAGAATCAGACCAATTGGTCACCAGTTCCAAAAATAGGAACCTGAAATCGGACCGAGACCCTCTAGAACCGCTTGAAACCGACTAGTCCAGTCCAGTCCAACCAATTCCCAATTCGGGTGGTTTCCGTTGCACACCCCTAGCCAGAAGCGTGGATTGCAGTTTTGTTAAATACTTTATGTTCAAATGTAAACAGTTTGAATTAGTGAAATACTTAGCTTTTCGCAAAACAGATTAACCATAAAAACTCTTTGATATGACAATGTGTTACGTGTGGATGGACATGGCTACAGGGTGCCCTTCTAATCGGTTGCTCTACCCTGCGATTTTTGTTAGATAAATAAACTTGATTTGAATTAATGAAGTACTTAGCTTTCCAAGTGTGGATGGACCTGGCTACAGGGTGCCAAGGGTCCATGGAAGGAACATAGGAGAACATCTACATTTTACAACTCCAAGTTAGAGCAATGCTGTTCTCCAATTTCTGGTCTCGTATTTAGTGCAACGTTAACCCTTCCAAACTAATGACATCAAAAAACAGCCCTTGAAAATCTACTTTTTACAGCTCCAGGTTCATATTTTGGGATTGTTTTTGGTACAGTGGATTAGGTTCATCAGATGATAGTATGTACGTCTTAACTATTCCACGAACTCTACCACTCCTAATCCTGATGAAGGAAACGGTTTACCTGAAGGCATGCGTTCATATTTTGGGATTGTTTTTGGTACAGTGGATTAGGTTCATCAGATGATAGTATGTACGTCTTAACTATTCCACGAACTCTACCACTCCTAATCCTGATGAAGGAAACGGTTTACCTGAAGGCATGCGTTCATAATTTAGTAGGGCAATCATGTCACCGAAGTCTATTCTCACCGACTATGCAAAGACCCTGACAGGCTAATCCTGCTAACATCGTCCATGAAACTGGCTAAGGACCAGCAAAGATTCAAGCTCTTCCCAGGACTCTGGTATGGGTTCCTTGAGTGTCCTAACCCGTTACTTAGAACGTGGGATTTAGGAACTCCGGATGGGCTACTGCACAATACTTAACAAGGAAGAACAGAACGGAACTGGAAAGCTGCTGATAGAATTTTCAGAAAGGAAAGCCTACAACCTCCAAGAGATTTACGAAGTTAAAAACAATTTTATGATACAGACACAGAATTTGAGGTATTTGTGGGGGCCAAGGACATGATTTGTAACCATATTAATATATCAGAGCAAATCTCAACCATAGCCACCGCAGCTCTGCTTAGTTTTGTAGAAGTGAATGGTCCTGACTTGTGCCTTTATCCGAGTTGCCTGGACAGAAAGCAGGGATCCAAGCCCAAGCAGATTATATCACAGGTTAGGACTTTCAGGTGGTGGTAAGGGAATACAGTTATTATGTCTGATAGGATCTGGAGATAGAAGCTCTCTGTTTTTAACTTGAGCAAAACGATTCTCGCAAGAGCTAAACAATCTGACATCTAATGAACCCACCACTCCAAATATCTCAAGAAAAAGAAATGAATCAGTCACAGATATATGAACTTCAGGAGTATGTAAAACTCTGGCTAAAAAAGATGAAGATTCTCCAAAATCATACTCAGCATCACCATAACTCATGCTTAAACATAAGGACAAATCTGTTAACAAAGTGTTCTCTCTTCACATTAGCTTATCAAGAGCGCATGCTATCAATTCATACTTGAAACTCAGATGAGCTAATAACCATTTTGCAAGACAGAAATCATAATAGACAACCTTCCATGGATGCAAAAAAAGCTACTTCCCATATCATATACCAGCTCTAAGTGCAACCAAACTCAAGGATGGGTTTAACCCCTCACAAGGCAGTACCAATTTCCAACTTCACCACGATTCGCCATCCACACAAAAGCGACCATTTTCAGGATGAATAAATGATGCAGAGCACAGGGTACAAAGTTTGATCTTTTGGTTGGGCCAAATGAGTACTGGAACGTAGCAAAGAGAACCTATATAACGAGCAGTAATATCATCAAATCAGAACAATTTTTACATCATCCTGTTTATCATAGTGCAAAGAGCTTTATTTAGGAAGGTATCCGTATGCCCCTATCAAAGGACTCCACAAAGGAGCAAGTCCTATCTGCCTAATACCCAGTCCTCTGCATTAATATATATCTCCTCTTCAATCAAATACCCTGCAATAGTTCTCCTACTTCCTGATCCTTCGCTGCTTCTTTGGTCCGGGAACTGCCAATCTCCCGATGACACACCCGCATCGCGCTCGGAATATGAGAACGGCCCTTCCATTGGGCGGGGCCATCTTCTTCAGCTCCGCCTCCAGCTCACGGTGGTGATCCCGAGGCAATTCGAATATGCCCCTCCTGAAGCCGCCTTTCATGAGGGAAGACGGATCGCTCTTCACGCATTCCTCCGTCTCCAGCTGGATATCGAATTCGGCCGCTTTCCTCAGGCCCTTGCACTTCGTGTTCCCGCATCTCCTGGTCGAGTACATCAGGAGCAGCCAGCAAGCGACAGCGACGCAAGACAGGCTCAGCCCGATGGACCCATAAATCAGCAGGGCCTCGGGAACCTCCTCCGCGAAGGCGCTCGCGACCGCGCCGCCGGCTGCGGTCAACCAGAGACGCGCGAACTCGACGTAAGGAAACAGCAGGAACCCGCAGGCCACGACGACGGCAATCAGGATGGCGACGTCCATGGCGGCGGTCCGAGATCCATCGCAGGCGAGAGCCCTCGCGCAATTCGCGGAACTGCGCACCTTCCGATTCCTGTGGGCTTGATGGGTCCGGTTCGGCTTGGTCGGATTGAAAGAGCCGGCCATGGCTTTCAAGTGGTCAAAGGGATTGCAGACCGAGACCGATCGATCAGAACCGACCATTTCAACCACAAAGAAGCCGAAAAAAAAATACAGTATCGGATTTCGACGCGGCACCAATCGAATTCGCTCGCGATCGCAGCTCAAGAGCAGCAGCAGTAGCTCCTCGGCGGAATCGGGGAGGATTCAATTGAAAGCAGCAAGGCCGACTCGAAATCTCGGTCAAGTCAGAGAGAAGCGCGATCGATTCGATGCAGAGCGCGGCTTAAAGAGGAGCGGGGGGGCGTGGGGAAGATCAAGCTGGTCCGCCGGCCCGCATGGGAGGCAGAGAAGACAGGAAGGAAAGGTCAAGAGGCTTTGTTTTGCTGATCCAAAACGGCTGATCCACGCGTTCTGCGATTCGCGTAATGGTCGGTTTATAAAACCGGCGAGCGAGAGAGAGAGATAGATGCAAGCATGCAAGGAGGACTGGAGGAGGGGGGGAGGAGATCCCAAGGACGGACGAAACGGCGTCGTATTTGCTGGCGCCGCCCGCGAACGTGCAGCTCGGAATCCCAGCTGCCATTTTGACGAAGGAGCGGGGTTGATGCGAGCATGAATTGGTGGACCACGCTCATCGGCGCGTTCGCTTGGCCGGTCCGCATGGTCTATACACTTTTTTCCTCTTCTCGTTTTCTTTTGGTAAAAGAAGTTGCCAAGTTAAGGATGGGTAAACATCACGAATAATTCTAAATTGATATATATGACCATTGAAAATCTGAAATTAATATATTTATAATAAATTTACTCTCTATTAATATTAAATTGGAAAATCATAAATCGGTAACGAAAGGTAAAATCTCAAATTAATACACCCATTAACTATCATGTGTCATATATATACAATAATTTGATAGTAAAATTTTAAAAAAGATTAATAAATGATAATATTATTATTTGTGTACTAATTTGAGACTTTTGGTAGTCAAAAATTAGTTTGACATTTTTCATGATATTAATCTTTTTATTTATTTATAAATTAGTTACGAAAAATGTATTATTTATTTATTTATTGATTGGTCACTCCACTTTGTTTGCACTATTAAAAAAACATCAAAGTTAGAGTTCATTGTTGTTCTTGCTATCCAACTTTTAAGGATTGTGTATTAATTTGCTACTTTTGACGTTAGGCCTCTTTTTTTTTTTTTTTTTTTTTTTTTAGGGGGTGGTGAGAGTTCGTTAGGCCTCCTTTTACCAATTAGCAAAAGTTATGGCACTACTTCATGGTTTTGATGGTTAAAAGGTGTGTCTACGTGGCAAACGTAAATTGCAATTCTTTTGTGCAAGTCTTCGACGAGAGCAAATGAGTCTTTTTGGAGTGACTTTGAACTTATCTTAATTGACTTTTATCTTTTTCTTTTTAGGATTAATATACTAAAAAATTCCAAATTAATACAACTGTAGTAAATTTATCTAAAATTAATTTTTTTATCATAAAAACTCCAAACATATATACTTGTGACATATTTATTTTGAACAAACTTATCAACCATCAAGAATCCAAAACTGATACATTTATAATAAATTTATTATCCGTTAGCTTTTTCAAATTTAAAGATTAAATTTGCTAACTTGAATGACACATAGTAACGTGGTAAGGTGATGTGGCAAGTCAACGAGGAAATACATAAGGTAACTATCACGAAAAATCTCAAAATTGTACACCTATAACAAATTTAACGATACTCTTATGATAAATTTAAGTTACACCTGTGATAAATTTAGGATTTTTTGTGACATTAACCCTATGGATTTTCACATGGACTTACCTCATCACCATAACATGTCACTATGCGTCATCTATGTTAATGAATATAATAGTAAAATTTGACGAAAGTTAATAGAGAGTAAATATGTCACAAATGTAACAGTTTTTGGTTATTTTAATTTGAGTAAAATTGTTACAAGTGTATCAATTTAGAATTTTTAACAATCAAAATATTAGTTTGAGATAAATTTGTCATATATATACTAGTTTGAAGTTTTTTATGGTAAAAAATTAGTCTTTGGTAAATTTATCATAAGTGTGCTGATTTTTTATTTTTCAGGGTATTAACTCTACTTTTTAATTAATCTATATCTTGATGCATTCACATTTCGAATTTTTAACCAAAAAGCCCGAAACTTTCACCAATATAGATATTTTTACATAAAGGCTTCATTTTGTTTCGCAAAGATTGAATAATTTGGAAAACGTTTTCCAAAAATTGATTGCTTATATCGATTGAAATAATTAGTCAATAAAAAATATTTTCATCATCAGTAACAATTTATGTCTAAACATTGTTATTGACACTAAAAATATGTTTCGTTAATTTATTTTTTTTAATTGATTTCGATATCTTTTTTTGGAAAATATTTTTCAAATCATTCGTTTTCCTCAAAATAAATGCACCCCAACACATGAACTTTTTTTTTTTAGTTCTCGAAGATTTGAGTACTATTTTGATCTTTGGTCGGAACGTAGAAAGTTGTTCTCTGTTTAAGTCTAAATAAATGCGCCCTTTCACATTTTACAGTTTGCTTTTCTTAAAATCTTGTGGCGTACGAACTTTCACCTTCTGAATTATTTAATGTAAGATGATTGAAATGTCTAAAGCTAATGTCTTTTTTTTTATATAGGGCCTCCCACGTGCATAGAGCTCATATACTAAAAATATAAAAGGTTATGCAAAATCTATTCTGCTAACTTGTAAAAAAAACACACACAAACACAAGCTTATTTGTGCATAGAAATGGAAAAAATTAGGAAGAAAAGGCACCCCAAAAAACCAGTAGGTGAAAAAATTTAGAAAAGGCGCCCCAAGGAACCAATAGGTCAAAAAATTTTGTCACCAAAAGTAAACTTGTGGTTAGTGGTAGGAGTGAGGTTCCGTCCTGGTTTGACCTAGTATCTAGAATCTATCCATGGAACAGGTTCTCTAATTTTTAGAACTTGGAACCTACTTTGTGTCACGCAACAACATGTGCTTGTTGTCATTCATTTCCTTTAACTCATTCGATTGCAACGTTCCAAGAGGCATCGTCGACCAAATCGCTTTATTCGATAAAATACGCAAGCGGAAGCATAAACAATTCACTTAATCAACAAACAGTGATAGTTTCAAACACACTTATATTTACATATATGCATCCATAACATCATTACAACATACCAGCTATAAATATCCAAACTTGAACATCATTCGTTACACCATTTCATGTTCAATCAATATGCGCGATGATCCACCCTTCCAAAAGGTTTCAGGGTTAGCCTAGCTCCTCCATGCTACGAAATGACTTGAAAAGAGTGGTATCCCCCACACACCTAGTACGCATCCAAACTCAAAATACCATAATCGAGTGATGCGGGAGCATCCAACGTAGCTCCATCAACCAACTCAAAACCATCGATGCTTATCCAAGCAAATAAAGAAATTGGGCATTATGTGCTTCGATGGATCATTTTGAATGAATAATGCTAATTACTTATCGATACTTTGTGGTATATCGATAACTATCAATGAGAGGCTATTTTAGATGTTTTGTATGACCAATTGATGAAGTTTCAGGAGGATTATTTTTTGGTCAAGGGAGGAGCTCAAATTTTGGCAAGGCTAAAAGTTCACGAATGTGGTTCAAAAATATGGAAAGCCAAAGGTTCAAGAACATGAAAAGCTAATGGTTCGAGAATGTGGAAGGCCGAAGATTAAAGGCATTTAGTTCCCGTGTTAATAAAGGCTTTTTATTAAGTTCCTAGGTGTTTTTATTTTTATGTAGTTCAAAAGTCGACTGTTTAAGTTCCTAGGTCATTAAAGTTCGTTTTTAATATTTTCTAAGGCTAAAATCCTCCTATAAATAGGGGGAAACTATCCTATGTAGGACATACGAATTTCATGAATGAGAATGATGAGATTTCCTCAACTTGAGTGAACTCCTTTGGAGAGAGGATAACTCATTTCGGTTTCTTTATCCTTGGAGCATAGATCACTCCTTGGTGGTGAGCCAATAAGCCCTTTATCCTTGGCTAGTGGAATCTTTATGCCTTGGTGGTGAGCTTCTCCTATCCCGAAGTCCTTTATCCTTGGCTGGTGGAAGCTTTAGGCCTTGGTGGTGAGCTTTGTAGATCTCGATCCTCATCCTCGGTTGGTGGCGAGGCCTTTATACCTTGGGAGAAGATCGTTTTATCTTTTCTTATTCCTTTTCGTTTCTTCCTCGTATACACTACTCCATACACTTAACCACAAAAATCCCCTTTGAAAAATCCGTTCTAGAATCACTCACCCCATCACGCATCATCGAGCTTGGTTAGTCACAATTAGGGCCTAAAAAAGGTTAAACAACGAGCAGTGAGATAAACTCAATGAGTGAACTCCTTAGATCTAGCGCAGGGAAGTCATTTACCTCGGAAACGCCTTAAACATGTGTTGACACCTGATTTTTAGTTGACACATCATTAAAAAGTAAAAAAAAAATCGAGATTTAGGTTTCTGATTGCAATAGAGCCCTTGTCACGCCCTGATCCTCGAACGCATGCCCATCCCTCAATGGTCGATAAATATGCGACGTCCCAAGACACGTCGCCGACCCATTTATTTTTAATACGAGTGTGGAAGCGAAACAATTACCCTTGACGACAACCAACACAGAATAGAAAAGTAGGAAATAATTCAAAACCAAAACACGCTTATAAACACCTCAGTTTGTATACAACAATAGATTAAAGTCAAAAGTATACAAAAGACCGACTCTCAAAACGAAGCTGTCCTATGACCAACTAGCCGGACACATTTGCCGATCCTTTAATCTCCACAGGCTCCAGGGGCGTCGGGTCCTTCACAGCACCATCAGCAGAGTCAGTTGCACTCTCACTTAGAGTGGCATCGACTACCACAACGGGAATTTCAAAACCTTAGAGGGGACCCACACGGGATCCATTGAAATTGCAGCGAAACCACACTCTGAACCGATGAGGTACCCTCTGAGGTAGGCCCTTATCAACTCAGACGGTGATAACCATGAGTTCATAGACCCATTGACCCCCTTAGGGTATGGTAGTCAAAACTCCACTTGGTAACCCCTCATCGGCCGACCAAAACGTTCCGGAGGAACTGCCATCTAAGGACCTGAAAATGTTGAGCCCGCAGTGGGATGAGACAATGTTTCAACAATTTCACCCCCTAAACTCCGACTAGGAAGGCAATACGTCTAAAGGCAGTCTATACACACCAGTCAGAAGACTTACCTTGCCTTAGTTCCCTCCTATGCATCAGTATAATTCATAATCTCAACCAATCAATTCAATTCAATTGATCAATTCAATACAATTGATATCATCTATCAATTTAATAAATTCGATCACTGCTCACACAGGCTGAGGTATATTTATGCTCGCACAAGCTAATATATATTATAGCTCCCCCAAGCTGATATAGCATGTTATTAAAGCTCACATAGTTGATATAGTATACTGCTCTCACAAGTTGATCTTTCATTTCTCTCACAAGTTGACAATTTAAAGCTCACACAAGTTGACACACGATAAATCAATCCCGACCAAGGACCTTGTGCTTTGCACACCAATTCCTCAATTAAAATAACAAACTTGGCCTAATTTCATTGTGTTAAAAGCACCCGATAAAAATAATCTTGTGTGGGTACACGATTGGTCTATGCCAAAATGCTATATCTTTCTTTTCAAAAATCTCACTATTTAATATAGTGCCTAAAAATATTTTTGGCATTAAAAACCGATGCCCCGGTATTTTTTGATTAAATACCAAAATTACACAATTTTGGGATAAATATCCAAAATTACACAATTTTGGGATAAATACCCAAAATTACAATCACCACTCAATTTGCACAACATAACATTCAATTGTAGAAACTAAGCATACCACTACAATCAGCACGAAATTTTGATTACTGGCAATGCCATTTTAATTTCTTGAAAATAATAAATAATTAAATAAATATAAAAATAATTAAATAAATACAATTAATTACCAAAAATGCAAACTATGCATGTGTTATATTGCTATATTGGTTATATGTAATGTGAAAGTTAGTGGGAATTTTCTAAGTCTTCCATAGTACCTTGTTTCTAAGTTTGTAAGTTTGAACACTAGTTATGGATAATTGTGAGTTTGTAGTTTGCAAGACCGGTTGCTTGCCATGTGAGAAATTACTTTTGCATTGAAAAATGTTGCTTGATTTGTGTGCTTGTCAATAGCACTATATGAGCTATTGCCACCAGAATAAATCTGGAACCTATTAACAATCCTATTAACCATGTATGGGAAAGAATATGACAAAAGTATTGGAAGAATGAAAATTCTTCATGGCCAATTTCAGTATCACCTATTAACAATCCTGAAGAGCAATCACTTTCGTGCATTATCCAAACCAAAACCAAGCATCCCACATAACTCGTTGAAACATGATTCATTGACAAAACAACATGCTTACATTTTGAGTGCACAAAAGGTTTTGTTTAACAAAATGCCTGCACTTTCAGTGCACAAAAGGTTCTTTTCAACAAAATATGCACTTTCAGTGCACAAAAGGTTCTATGCACAAGCGCTATGTCTCATACAGAAAACCAGCTAATAATTAACATAAATTCACCTAACAACACCAATTTCAGCAAACCTAACAATCCAATGTGATGGTCTCCGATGGTCTAGTAGGTTGAGCTTTCACTTGATTCATAATTCTTGCGCTTTTCCTTATATATGGTCTCACAGCGATAGGCTTTGGAGTAGTTGTTGTAGCATAAGATGATTGAGCCTGGGAACTGGCCTTAGGTTGCAACAGTGGCTTCGGCTTCACCGCAATGTGTTTTCGAGGAGCTGTTGTAGCCTAAGATGACTAAGCTTGGCAACTGGCCTCAAGTTGCCACAGTGCCTTTGGCTTCATCGTAACATGCTTTCGAGGAGCTAATGTTACACGAGATGATTGAGGTTGGAAACTTGCTTGGGGTTGTGATGGTGCCTTTTGCTTTAAACCAAGAGGCTTATGAGCTCTTGTAACTTAACATGACTGAACTTGGAAACTGGCCTCAGGTTGCGATAGTGCCTTTGGCTTCATTGCAATGTGCTTTGGAGGAGCTACTGTTGCATGAGATGACTGAGGTTGGGAATTGGCCTTGGGTTGTAATAGTGGCTTCGGTGTTACCGCAATTTGTTTTTGAGAAGCTGCTGATACATGATATGACCGAGGTTGTGCACTGACTTGGGAATGCACCTTTGCTGTTAACGTAGCCCTTGAAACTACCATTTTATCTGGTAGATTAAAGATTCTTGCACCAGTTGTATTAGGCTACATAAGAATGAGCATGTTTTTAACTTAAGGAGATAAGCAATTGCTATTAGAAAATTTTAAAAATATTACTTACCTTGAGAATATGAAGGTTTGTCATAGGATTTACATAAGAATGAGCATGTTTTTAGCTTAAGGGAATTTTTGTGGTTAAGTGTATGGAGTAGTGTATATGAGGAAGAAACAAAAAGGAATAAGAAAAGATAGAACAATCTCCTCCCAAGGTATAAAGGCCACGCCACCAACCGAAGAAGACGATTGAGATCTACGAAGCTCACCACCAAGGCCTAAAGCTTCCACCAGCCAAGGATAAAGGATTTGGGGATAGGAGAAGCTCACCACTAAGGCCTAAAGATTCCACCAGCCAAGGATAAAGGGCTTCTTGGCTCACCACCAAGGAGTGATCTACGCTCCAAGGATAAAGAAACCGAAAGAAGTTATCCACTCTCCAAAGGAGTTCACTTAAGCAGATGAAATCTCATTCATAAAATTCGTATCTCCCCTACATTAGATAGTTTCCCCTATTTATAGGAGGATTTTAACCTTAGGAAATATTAAAAACAAACTTTAATGACCTAGGAACTTAAACGTTCGACTCCTAAGCTACGTAAAAATAAAAACACCTAGGAACTTAATAAAAACCCTTTATTAACACGGGAACTAAATGCCTTTAATCTTCGGCCTTCCGCATTCTCGAACCGTTAGCTTTCCATGTTCTTGAACCTTTAGTTTTCTATATTCTTGAACCGCATTTGTGAACCTTTAGCCTTCCCAAAATTCGAGCTCCTTCCTTAACCAGAAAATAATCTTCCTGAAACTTCATCAATTGGTCATACAAGATATCTAAAATGGCCTCCCATTGATAGTTATCGATATACCACAAAGTACTGATAAGTAATTAACATTATTTATTCAAAATGATCAATCGAAGCACATAATGCCCAACTTCTTTATTAGCTTGGATAAGCATTGATGGTTCTGAGTTGGTCGATGGAGCTACATTGGATGCTCCTGCATCAAAACCGTCCTTGCTTCTAGAGCAACGCCATGGGAGGTGCGACCTATCTTCACTGAAGTGGCTGCTCTTCTTTGTGGCTTCTCAAACCCGCAAATTAGGTTTTGTCGAAGGGAGGCCAATTTTGTGGCTGACTAGGCTGCAAAGGCCCATAGCAATAGAACCCTTCCTCTTAATTGGCTCGTCTCGCCTCTTCCTCTTTGTTGGATTTACTGTATTTGGATGCCTTGGCTGCCGGTTGTGCTCTTACCTTTCATAAATGAATTTCTCCTTTCGACCATAAAAAAACTAGGATGGAACCAACCGATCAAAAAAAAAAAAAAGTAGGATGGATCCATTCCAGACAACATGCACAACCTTATCGCATATATTCTAGATTCTAAATCAGTAGAGTGGGGGCAAATTCAATTTAAAGTGCAAACGAAACGAATCTAAATCAAATAAGGGAGACATTGGAGTCCAGTATGTAAACTAACATTACTCATCATGTATTAAATTCACAAGTCAAAATAGGAGGGACTTAAACGATTCTGACATGAAAACAAACAATGGACTTCGTGTACTTGAAAAAAATAAAACAACGAAAAGAATAAAACAGCAAGAAGGAAGTTTACAGCTAAATTGATATACGTACAATATATGTATAATTGATTTGGTAATTATCCTTCAAATGTCTAGGCTAATTCTAGCATTATAACAACTAATTTGAAGTAAAGAGGGATTCAGACTCTATCCAATTGCCTAGTGTTTCGCTCGCTCCTCTAGTTAGCCTCCTCCACCCTCGAGGATGCTCTCAAGAATTAAGAAAAAAACAAGCTAGTAAAAAAATCAATATAAATCTTTCAAGGGATGAGCAAGAGAGGAATTCACTTCGAAGAAAAATGAGCCCCATCAATGTGGCACGCCAGCGTGGCAGTAGGGCAAGGGTAGGCCACTCGATGACCACTATTTGGCAGTCGTGTGTTGGCTAGCCTAATCGTAACCAAATATTTTTTGTTTTATGATAAAAGTTGGCTTTCGATCTAACTTTGACTACCCATTTCTCTCTCTTTGCATGTCCAAACTGCACAATTTTCGCTTGCATATAGAAAGCTGATCTTCGAACTTTCAAGAAGTACAATCCATTTTTCAGAAAGTGTCATAAGTGCGGATTTTTTGAGATAAAAAGTCACAACATCTCTCTCTTTCTCTCTCTCCCCACAAACTCCTATTGCAGTGATTCTCAAGGCATTGCAAAACATATGACCAAGTTTTCGTAATCTCATCATTGGACCTTTGATTATGATGATTTTCTCAACACCTTTGAAATCGGATGTTTACGACTAAATGTCACAATTACCAGCTATCTGATTGTTTGGTTTGAGCAAATCAAGTACTAATGGTAAACTCATACAAAGCATGATCCAATTAAACCGTTCGATCAAAATTTTGACGATCTTGAGTTTCTATCTAAATTTGGTCAAGCTTTAGTATAAAACTAGACGTCTCCATGTCCCTTTTATGGGACCATAGAAACTCTCAAGTCATGCGATGTTTCGGTGGGAAAGTGGAAGAAAAGACAAAATGGATTTTAAGAGCGTTTGCTTAGGTCCAAGTTTGAAAGTGGGATGAACGAGCTACTGCAGCAGTCAACCTTCTCCCTTGGGCTACGATGGAATTAGAGCCAAACGTTGGTTTACGTCAACATTTAATGGAATTGACGTAGCGAGAGACTCCTCAAGAAAAAGAAAAGAGAGAGAGAGAGAGAGAGAGAGAGAGAGAAGTGAGGAATGAACGATCACGGTCAACCCACCAAGTCTTGGCATAAATTGGTGGATCTGAAAGACTCATGTCAACGGTTAGTGGATGCTTATCAACCTACGCAAAGCAACAGATCCATGAAAAAGAGATGGCGCACGCATCAATCTATCGCACTCTCAATATGTCTATAAAGTCTGCCAGTCAAATGTTAGTCAACCACTCCAAAATGCCAAACTTCAACACCGTGATGCACGGGCAGCTAAGCACCGAGAATGGGGCTATATTTCCAGAAATTTCTTTGAACCCGTGTTTCGCGCAAAAATGGTTCTTGTCGAATTGTCCATTTGGATATGGAAATTATTGCGCTTCCACCAATCGACGATCCTAATGAGACATCGCAATCCTTGTGATTGGACTTGTTAGACGATTGTGCACCAAGAAAGGAACATGAACATGATGATTGAATTTGAAAAACTGATGAATGATAATATGAATCGAAAAAATGAACAAGAGCAAGTGTTTCGTTGACAAAGTTAAATGAAATAGCTGGAATGTGATGCGGGAGCATCCAACGTAGCTCCATCAACCAACTCAGAACCATCACTGCTTATCCAAGCAAATAAAGAAGTTGGGCATTATGTGTTTCGATGGATCATTTTGAATGAATAATGTTAATTACTTATCGATACTTTGTGGTATATCGATAACTATCAATGGGAGGCCATTTTAGATGTTTTGTATAACCAATTGATGAAGTTTCAGGAGGATTATTTTCTGGTCAAGAGAAGAGCTCGAATTTTGGGAAGGCTAAAGTTCACGAATGCGGTTCAAGAATATGGAAAGCCAAAGATTCAAGAACACGGAAAGCTAACGGTTCGAGAATGCGGAGAAGATTAAAGGCATTTAGTTCCCGTGTTAATAAAGGCTTTTTATTAAGTTCCTAGGTGTTTTTATTTTTATGTAGTTCAAGAGTCGACTGTTTAAGTTCCTAGGTCATTAAAGTTCGTTTTTAATATTTTCTAAGGCTAAAATCCTCCTATAAATAGGGGAAAACTATCCAATGTAGGGGATACGAATTTTATGAATGAAAATGGTGAGATTTCCTCTACTTGAGTGAACTCTTTTGGAGAGTGGATAACTCCTTTTGGTTTCTTTGTCCTTGCAGCGTAGATCACTCCTTAGTGGTAAGCCAAGAAGCCCTTTATCCTTGGCTGGTGGAATCTTTAGGCCTTGGTGGTGAGCTTCTCTTATCTCGAAGTCCTTTATCCTTGGCTGGTGGAAGCTTCAGGCCTTTGTGGTGAACTTCATAGATCTCGATCCTCTTCTTCGGTTGGTGGCGTGGCCTTTATTCCTTGGGAAGAGATCGTTCTATCTTTTCTTATTCCTTTTCATTTCTTCCTCGTATACACTACTCCATACACTTAACCAAAAAAAATCCCCTCTAAAAATTTTCCGTTCTTGAATCACTCATCCCATCACGCATCATAATGGCCAGAGATTAACCGCTGTAAGGAGTGAAAATAGAAATACAATGCATTGACACAAGTGAATCTCGATTTTAAGAAGTTTGTTGCGTGCTTAATGTTGGTCAAATCCTCCTTATTGTACTAACTATCACCCTTAACTGTACAAAAACATTCGCGAACCAACCCGACAACTGTCTTGGATTAATTCAAACATAATTGGACTAATTAGATTGATCTCTCTTGGTCTAGTCAATCATTGAATCATCAAGTTCGCCAGATCAAGTTCAATTGTTGTGATTTTGTCTACTTTGGAATTGAGTTGCTTATGCTTGATTGTACTCAATTATGGCTAATTTCCTTTAACCATGAAGCTCTACATTGGGGAAATTTATCTCCAGCTTGGAATCTTGAAATCGACTTGACAATTATCTCTTAGAAAATTGATGAGCTAGGAATGTAATTAGGCTAAAAAGAAGTTGATTTAAGGTATTATTTTTTGAAAAATTGTTGACCAAGAGTTGACTTTAATGATTGACTGAAAAGTCAACTCCAAAGACTCCTTTGGATTATTAGAAAAATTATTGTCTTGGCTTAGATGGAACATTAAAGAACTAAAATTAACTTGAAAAACACTACGATGACTGGTCAACTAAAAAATTAGGTATCAACAATTGGACATGAGCGGAAAGATAATGTGGCATCCAGAAATTTTGACAACCCTCGGCTATGTGACGGCCATGAATGATCGACGGAGGTATCGTTGGACTGTGTCATCGGTATCATGTACGGACATTATTTTGTTACCACCATCTGGCCGATGAGTCACGATTAGAAATGGTTCGACCGTGAGCAAGTTGTAACCTTGTTCCTATGTACTATTACTAGTGAGACCGAGGCTCGTTCTAAGTGATGTGTCGACAAGATTACTTATTATTTGGACTTTAGCTGTTTTTTATTAAGTACGTATCCTATGCGAAGGAGCCGAGAGACTCCATTTTACGTTCAAGCAGCCCGTGCCGCTCAAAGACCCCATTTCCCTGGCTGTGTGTTCACGTTATCCATTTTCCATCCACGTTCGTGGAAATTTCATGTAGCTGGTCAACTATGGGAGGTGGATGTTGACCAAGAGCCACGTAGCTCTTTTTACGTTGGACAACAAAAAAAAAAAAGGGAAAAAGAAAGAGAATACGGTTGGTTGAGGACACGTCCCTTGCATGGAGGAGAAAAGTGGCGTGCATCCAAGAAGGAGATCTCCATTGCTGGACACGTATAATCCAGCTGCCACTCACCCAATTAGCCACCGAAAACCCCCCCTTTTTTTGTTGACTGGTTTTCAACAAAGCCAGTGACTAGAGAAGCAAGGCCAGAGGAGGCTGCGTTGCTTCGTGTGGAGCAACCAGCGAAGGCCAAGAAAACCCAGCTGGAGACATGCCTCCTCCACCCGTCTTCCATGCATGCATCCACCAAAACCCCTACATGCAAAATCATCATTAGCTTAACTAACATTAGAGGAAATAATGGGTTGGGTTTTCAGAAAAAAGTGCTCGTGTGATTGAGGGAGAGGAGAGAGAGGAACCAAGTGAAATAGGCAGTGAGCGAGAGGGAGTTCGAGGGAGCAATCTGTGAGAGAGGGCAGCAAAGAAAGAGGGAAAGAAGACCGCCCTCCGTCCGTGCTAGTGCGAGCTGCCGCCGTCACGTCTTCGTCGCTGTTGAGCCAAGCCCAAGTTTTTGGTTTTGTTTGCTGTCAAGCTAAGGAATTAGAGGCAAGTAGAGTTCATTGATCTATCCCTTGCTTGCTTTGTTTTTGTGTGTGATGAATGGTGAATTTCGGATGTGGATGAAGTGTGAAATCTCGAAGCTACAAGAGTTGCGTTCTAGCTTGGTGTTCTGTTTCTGGAAAAACAGTCCGACCTTTAATGATTTCGTAAGTTGCTTGCGATGTGCTAGTGGGATTTGACTTCGACTTCTTGATGAAAGTTGTAAAGGACTTCTGGAGAGTAACATATCAAAATTTCAGAAGAAATGAACAAGTATAGACTATTGAAACTATTTTTCTTTGAAGAAGTTAGATCTGGAAATCGTAATGCTGACCTAGTGTGATTCTGTGAATTTTATAAAATTTTCCGATTGAAATTCGATCTCGTGTTCTGAATGAAAGTTGAAGATGACATGTTAAGGAGCAACATACTAAAATTTTAGAGGAAACGGATGAGTTTAGGTTGGTAAAATGATGTTATTCGAAACGGCTAGATCTGGAATTTGATGTCGAGGGTTATGGATGGTTATGGTTATTATAGTTTTTAATCTATCACAGATTTGATTTCGAGTTCTTCATGAAATATTTACTTCTAGACTTTGTCTATAATATATAAAAATTTGATGTGATCTAATTGAAATATACAAATCGAGAATTGAATCATGCGCATGGATGTGTGCATATGGCATGGGATGAACCTCATGGGAATGCAAGCATGAAGTGCATGGTGGTATATGCATGGCTGCTTGATGATATAAGTACAAGTGCATGGTGGTATATGCACATTGTATGGTGATATATGCATGGCTGCTTGATGATATGAGTACAATTGCATGGTGGTATATGCACGTTGTATGGTGATATATGCATGGCTGCTTGATGATATGAGTACAAGTGCATGGTGGTATATGCATGTTGTATGGTGATATATGCATGGTTGTAAGGTAAGGTATGCTCGAATGCATGAATAATGATATGTGTTTTATTCATGATATCTTGATTGTTCTGTTTGACGCATTGTGTAGTTTGGTGGATCTTTATTGCTGAGTGGTTGTACTCACCCTGTTTGGGGACTAACATTTTAAACTAGATAAGATACCTCTGCTGCCACTGCCACCGGTAGATGGATCAAGTGGTTGGATATGACCGCGAGGAGGAGGATAGCAAAGGAAGGAACTTTTGGACGCCGACACTAATCGATGGACTTTAAGTATACGACTGTAGGAGGAGATGTTGGTTATCTTTTGAAGTATAGCCGAGTATAGAAGACTATGACATTTTGATGTACCGATGAATGATGTCCATTTGGTTTAAGTAAATAAAAGTGTTCAGCTTTTACCTATAAATGTTTAGTTGGTGTGCATCATTTTCTGAATATAGGGAAGGGAGTTGTTAGATACGCTTCTGTCATATTTCTGCGCAGGGACCTATGGAAATATATATATATATATATGTATATATATATATGTATATACCCTTAGGACTTATAGACTTATTATAACTCTTTCGTATCATAGTGATATATTATCAAGTCAAGTGAAAGGTAAGTGAACAGTGGCGATCCTAACAGTTTGGGGGCCATTGAGGGGTGCCACAGATAAATATAAAAAAAGAGATAATGGAAAGATAGAGATGAGTAGAAGATTGAGAAAGCTAGAAAGAGGCAATTATTTAAAAAATGAAAAATGAGTGAAACAGTAAATGGGTTCAAATTGGGTTTCAAAAAATTTGGGCAAGAGTCAAGTTTTCTTTGTTTCGCCAAAGACATTTTTCAAGGAAAAAATTTTCTAATTTTCTAGCGTTTGGATCACTCAAGAAATTTAGTCAACGGAAAATGTTTTCCTATTAAACTTAAATTCAAGAAAATTTTGTCTTTCAAAAAGCGAAAATCAATTATATAACATGACTAGTTATCGATGCTTGGATAAAAAAATCTACAGTTAGGCAAGGGAACTTCTTTCTCACTCTCAGGCTCTTAGTAGTAGGGCCAAGTCCCTAGCGCTTAGGCTCGAGTTCATCGAGGCCAGGCTCGAGACCCTAGCACTTTGGCCTAGGTTCATCTAGGCCATGCCCAAGACCCTGACCACCGTGCTCAAATCCACTAAGGCTAGGCCCGGAATGTCAACCCAATAATATCAAGGCCAAGCAAGTCCTTGACGACCATGCTTAGGTCCATCGAGGCGAACTTCTATTCATATGCCTAGGTCCTTTACACTCACACCCTGATCCATTAATGCCAAGCTCAGGCCCAAGTGTTGGGGATTGGATCTTTGCCTCGATGGACTTGGGCACGGGTAACAAGGTCCCTAGAGTTGACATGAATGGGCTTGAATCCAAGAATAGGGAGTTGGGTCTAGGGTGTCAAGTTCGAGGCCCAACCTTGATGCCCCAATTGAGGGCATTAGGGCCAAAGTTTTGGACCAGGCCTCAATTAACTAAGGCTCGAGTGCTAAGGTCCTAGTATCCATGGTGCTAAGGTCTTGGGCCTATGGCCTATCAAGGTTTGGGTGCCGAGGACCTACGCTCTAAGTAGCATCGATACTAACATGTGACATACGACACAACATGACGTGGCACGACACAATATGTTGCTTCTCAAAAAATAAAGTATTCCGACATGTTGGGATACGTTGCATATTAAATGTGTATTTGTATATATACATGATAAATGATCATTTTTATGATTATTTTAATCAAATTCGCAAATAAAAAAAAAAGAGCTTACAATGAATTTACACCGAAAATATTAATCCACAATTTGTTCAGATCATTCATTATTTCAATTTGACAAATTCAATTCCATTCAAATAATCCATAAAACTTAAAGGGGGAAAAAAGCAATTTACCTTCTAGACTCACATGTAAAAGCATGTCAGAAGAGTAGAGAAAAAAACTTGGGGTGAATTATGTGTCATAAAAAGTGAGAGTTAGAAGCAAAGTGAAGACTAAGTTTTTCTTATTTCTTCAATTATTGATCACTTTTAAAATTGATTTCATGCACGTTCGAGTTAAATTTGAAAATTTGTAATTTGCATGTCGAAATTCAAAACTCAAGTGTTAGAAAAGTTGACTAGATGTCAAATTTTCCAATACATATCGACCGAGTACCAAATAGTGCTGGAGAACATCGGACACGTGTCGAGCATTTAACACGACTTTCATTCTGAAAAGTGTTGGTGTTTCATAACCTGAGCTTATACTTTATAGACTACTGCTAAGGACTTAGGCCCATGCTCTATATAGACCAGGGCTAGGGCACTAGGCAGTTTGGCGTGAGCACCAAGTTCTTAGGCTAAATTTAGGCAAATCCAAGGCTAGTTCTTGTGCCTAGGAGTCAGGATCCAACCTTGAGATCCTAATGGCCGTGTCAGGTTTCTTGGCTACCTATGTGCAAGCTACTAGCGCATAAATAGAGTACATCTATTTAAAAAAAATCAAATGACAGGAACTTATTTCCATTTCATTTTCAAGTCTTAGCCAAATACTAAAAAATATTGTCATTTTCTCGGAAAACGATTTTATTGAAAAAAGTTTTTGGAAATGACATTTTTTTAGGAAATAAATGGAGCCTTAAGTATAGAGAGTTTGGGCTTGATTTAGTGAGTTTGCTAAACTTGATTTGGTGCGATGAGTTTAATTCAATTGAAGGGACGATGTTAAGCCCAATTACATCCTAGGCCCTGATCTACGAGGTCGAAGTCTAACCATCATTTGGACTGGATCCAGAAATTCGGCCCGTGTCCTCTTTTGGTTAGGTCCAAGTCTCATGTGTTCGCATTTGTACTGAGGTGCTGAAGCTACGGCCAAGCTGTCATTTGCATGGTTTAAACTTCGTATCGATTCCCTTCGATTTTGTCTTGATCCTATCTCTACATGTCTAGAGCGAAAGCTTTCCACCTCAGGCGTTGCGAATTGATCTTGTATAATCTCCGTCTTCGCCTGGATTTTTTATATCAGTGATTTCGGCTTTACATTGAGTTATATCAAATCACTTTTAGCCTGATTGACTTTGTTCCCTACAGTGCACGATTACAATTCATATTATGATTGGTTTAAGGCTCCGTTCATTTCATGAAAAATGCGGCATTTTTGAAAAAAAAAAATATATATATATATATATATATATATATATATATATATATATATTTTTTTTTTTTTTTTTTGTGATTCGGGAACCGGGTCATGTAAACCTGGGACGGACTTAGCCACCACCACATACTCAGGCAGTGGGTGAGTCACACGAATGCGACGCCTCTGGGATTTGAACTCCTCCCCGTTGTGAGAGGGAGAGAGTTTGAAGCTAGCTGCGCCACCGCAGGCGGTGGTAAAGGAATATAGAAAGGGGATTCTAGAAATTTTTTTTTAGTAAGTCATTTTTTAGAAAAAAAGTCATTATTTACCTGTTTTTGTCTAACACCTAAAAATAAAGTGGAAAGCATTTTTGGTAGTTCGCTAAGGAAAATATTTTTCTCTATGTATTTTTGTGAATAATTTTATTTTTTAAAAACCGATTTTAAAAAATATTTTTAAAAATCGATTTTAAAAATATTTTTAAAAATCGATTTTAAAAATATTTTTAAAAATCGATTTTTAAAAATATTTTTCTTTTCTATTTTTTTCTTTTCCTTTCTCTTTTTTCTTCTTCTTCTTCTTCTTTGGTTGTTTGTTGGCCAGTGACGGTTGGTGATCAGTCGAAGGCCAACTTCCGCTAGCCCAACGATCTTGCGAGCGGCGAGCGAATTGGCAAGTACTGTGACATCCTCAATCCAACCCTAATTTTTGGAACGGGATTATAATAGTGGCAAATCTTCAAAGCGAGATTGCAATGGGGATGGATAGGCCACGAAAATGCCGAGAACACCACTTTGGGGGCAAAAACTCAATTTTTCATTGATGGGACGTAAAAATTAGGAAAGGTGGAAATGGGCCATGGACAAGGACCCATGTGGCCCACAAGTGGACCCAATGGGCCCTTGGACCCACAAAGGTCAACCCAATGGGCCCAAGCCCAAGGTGGGAAGCCCAATGGGTGTTACACCTAGGATGGGAGGCCCAAAGGAGCCCATGGGCCACTCAAGCCCTTTTTGGTCTTTTCAAGTCCCACATTAATGCCCATGTGTGTGTGTATCATACTTAAGGCTTGTGAAATTACCATTTTACCCCTCTGCCTAATAAAACAACAAATGGGCGCCCAATGAGGAGAGGAGAGAGAAGATGATCGCATGCCTAGTGTACCTTGCCTAACTAAGCCTACCTATCCTATTTTCTAGCCTATGTATGATGAGTTCATTTAATGTGCTAAAATGGTATTAATGGAACTTGGGAAGGAAGTCAAGCAGTAAGCAATCTTGGCCCTCAATTTTTGTCTTGGGGAGCAAGGATGCATCTTGGCCATCTAATGGCCTTGACTTGTGCAGCAACCTTTGTACCTCTCCCCTAGCTCATTCAGCCGCCCCTTTTCTCTCTCATTCTCTCATTTCTCTCTTTCTCTCTCCAACCCTTTGGACGAATTTCACTCTCTCTCTCTCTCTCTCTCTCTCTCTCTCTCTCTCTCTCCATTTCCATGCACCAGCTAAACCCTCTCATCCTCCCCATCCCTCATCACACACCCAAATCCCTCTCTTTTCCTCTTGGTTGGAGCCATCATCAACCTCCGGAAACCGCACACCCTTACTGTCGCTGTGGCAGAACGATTGTCCTCACCACCTCACACCACTGTCCCTTGGCTATTTTGGCTTTGCTATGGGCTGCCAAGCACCAACCAGCCACCTCCACACCTCGCTGAGCCTCACCGTGAGCCATGCCGCTAACCCCAGCCTTGCCATGATCTCTTTGGAAGGTAACCAACAATCGCCAAGCACCACAGCCGCCATCCAACCCTTGTCACACTTTTGCCGTCACTTGCCGAGCTTAGGATCGGGAGTGAGTGACTTTCTAGCCCTTGAATAAGGCTATTATTGCATTTTGGAGTTAGTTTAGGGCTAGATTAAGGTGAAATGATGTTTTGTTGATGTGATAAGTGGGTTTTACACGATAAGTGATCATAGGCTTTGGATACGTTATCATGCTGTGTCGATAGGTTATCTTGATAGGATATCGAACGTTGCGATAGGTTATCATGATAAGCCTTTCTAATTCCTGATAAGCTATTGAAATGTGATAAGTGGAGATGTGATAAGTTATTATGTTGCGATATGTGATGAGTGTTAAGTTATGATGACATGTGAAATAAGTCATTATATTATAGGCTATGATGGCATGTGATAGAAAAATCTAATAACTTATACACAATTGTAATGATTTATCTTACCTCGATGTGAGTTCTATATGCCATGAGTCCTAATTTCATTGATGTATTGTTGATTGCTAAAGTTGAATATAATGCATTCTTATGTACCTGTTAGCATGGGAAAATAATAAGGGTTATGATATGTGTTGATTATAGCTAATTAATAAGCATGTGAGGTATCCACAAAGATGGCATGTTGAAGTGTTCAAGTGATGTATTTAGGTGATATGATATGAGATACAAGTATGACATTATGGCATGTGACTAATTAGTGTCTACACGGGAATATGTGAAAAGATAGTATGATGAACTGTTTAAAGCCTTGTTATGAGATAAAAGTTTGATTAATTTGACAAATGTATGATTGGGATATGATCACGTGGCACGCAGCATGGTATGGTTGTGTAATTAGTGCCGTTGCATTTTGTATGAGCATCACACACTCTTCTATCGAATAATGAGAAAAATATGAAATGAGATTGAGTGATGTATGCTCGTGTGATCACTTAAATACCATGATGCGTATGATTATGGGGGGTGAATGTATGCTTGTGTGAGCACTTAAATACCCTAATGCGTACGATTATGCGGGGTGAATGTATATTTTATGATCACCTAAATGCCCTGATGTGTATGATTGCGGGGTGATGGCTCCATCCCGATGCGTATAATTATGCGGGATGATGCCCGATTAATTTCAGATGCCTCCAAGTCAACGGGATGCCGTTCGTGGACGGATTTTAGAACAAAGCTCCTTATGGGAATGCTGTCCTGAGCCGTATACATATGTAGGATGATGCCATGCTTTGGCATCCCAAAATTTCATTGCAATTTCTAGAGGCATTACGACCTATCGAAAAGTGAATGGTTGTGTCGTTGAAGTATGTTGTGGCTATTAGACAGAAAAATTGTAATAGATTAAGACCGAACACTTTAATGGAAAGATATCTTATGTTCTTGGGTTATCAAAGTTGGTGCTATAGGACAATTTGATAATGAGAATTTTGTTCTTGGCTATGTGATTTATAGGTTGGAATTTATTAATTTATGTTGCAAGTCTTATGGCCAAGTGAATAAGTGTAATTAGGTAATTATATGATGGGTAATTAGATGATAATTAAAGGGAAAAATTTAAAGAAGAGTGGGCTGAATTTTTAGGCCCAAGGCCAGCCCCACCATTCGTCCCTTTTAGCCTGGTCCACAAAGCACAAAGGAAAGGAGTTGCCGTTGACCAAGGGGAGGAGGCCCGGCCCATCTTCTAGCAAGTGCATTAGCCATGCAAATGATGAAGGGGAAAGAAAGAGAGGGAGAGTGAGCGGATTGAGGGAGAGAGTGACCGTCCGAGAGAGAGAGAGAGAGAGAGAGAGAGAGAGAGAGAGAGAGAGAGAGAGAGAGAGAGGGAGTGAAATCGAGAGAGGGAGAGCAAGCGAGCGAGAGAAGAAGGGGAAGAGGGAGGCTGTTCACTACCATTAGTCACCGCCGTCGAGCCGCCGAGTCCCGCCTTGCCCTGCCATCTTTGCTTATTATGTTGTGCTCGGATTAGAGGCAAGTAGAGTCCGTTAATCTACATTTGCTTACTGTGTTATGTGTGTGATGAATGGAAAATTTCGGATATGGATGAAGTGTGAAATCTCGAAGCTACAAGAGTTGTGTTCTAGCCTGGTGAAACAGTCCGACCTTTGTTGATTTCTTGAGTTGCATGCGATGTTCTAGTGGGAATTTGGCTTCGACTTCGTGATGAAAGTTGTAAAGGACTTCTTGTAGAGTAACATATCAAAATTTCAGAAGAAATGAACAAGTATAGACCGGTGAAACTATTTTTCTTTGAAGAAGTTAGATCTGGAAATCGTAATGCTGACCTAGTGTGATTTTGTGAATTTTACAAAATTTTCCAGTTGAAATTTGATCTCGTGTTCTGAATGAAAGTTGAAGATGACATGTTAAGGAGTAACATACTAAAATTTTAGAGGAAATGGATGAATTTAGGTTGGTGAAACAATCTTTATCCGAAACGGTTAGATCTAGAATTCGAGGCCGAGGGTTATGGACGGTCATGTGTGAATATAAATTATGATAATGATGATACCGTCGGAGGTGTGAGCTGACGATGTGCCGGGAGTGTTGGGATGCCCGGAGTGTGTGTGCCGGATGCCTTAGGAGTGTTGGGATGCCCGGAGGTGTGTGCTGGAAGCCTTGGAGGTGTGCCGCGGGGATTCCTCGAGATGCCAGTTGGGGTACGAGATGCTCAGAGTGTGTGTGCTGGATGCCCGGAGCTGTGTGCCGGAGGCTCCTCATGATGCCAGGTTGGATGCGTGCGATAAATTGTGTGATGCAAACATTGGTCCATGGGAAGAAAATTGATGTGATCTAATTGAAAGATAAAAATCGAGAATTGAATCATGCGCATGGATGTGTGCATATGGCATGGGATGAACCTCATGGGAATGCTTGATGATAAGTGTATGGTGGTATATGCACGTTGCATGGTGATATATTCATGGCTGCTTGATAATAAGTGCATGGGGGTATATGCATGTTGCATGGTGATATATGCATGGCTGCTTGATGATAAGTGCATGGTGGTATATGCACGTTGCATGGTGATATATGCATGGCTGTAAGGCGAGGTATGCTTGAATGCATGAATGATATGTGTTTTATTCATGATATCTTGATTGTTCTATTTAACGCATTGTGTAGTTTGGTGGATCTTTACTGCTGAGTGGTTGTACTCACCCGTTTGAGGATTAACATTTCAGAGTGAAAGATGCATTTGCCACCAGTCACTCGTGGTACTTATTATGGATTGCCATCTGATGTTGAGGTGGAGTGCACAAAGCATTCTTGTGTTAGTGTAGCTGGTCTGGTGTTTGTTTGAGAGTCCGTGTATTGGTGATGTACGAAGTGGGTCTTGCTGTTGGCCCTGTTATCCAGGAGTTTTTGTTTGTTCATGTATAGCGTGATGGAGTGATGCTAGGGATGCTGCTGCCGCCTCTGCTTGATGCTCCGGGTTGGGTGTGATCAAGCGTACGGTTGGTGGATGGGTGTATATGTCAAACGTAGGGTCGTGTTCTTTTGAGTTAGCCAAGCATAGTTAAAAGCCTTGGCCCTTTTTGCTGTATCGACCCGAGATGTCCATCGTGAAAATGTAAATAAAAGTGACTCGGCTTTATCTTTTCATTTGGCACGTAGTTGGTGTGCATTGCATTATTGTTATTGGAGTAAGGGTTGGTGAGACTCGTTAATGCTTTCGTTGATGAGCTGCACTGGGTCCTTAAAAAAAAAAAAAGGTTACTAGAATGGTATGTAGTAGGATAAGTGATACGTACCTGTGGCGACCCTAACGGATCGGGGAGGGAAGATGCCTAGTTATGCTGGATTATTGCGAACTGTTGGGTTGGCCTTGGGTCTTGAGTGGCCATAATAATATGGACATAAAGTGTATGAGAGATTGAAATAACCTAGACATGGTTGTGTGAAAAGTGCATGAGAGCTTGAAATAAGGTGGACATGGTTGTGAAAAGTGCATGAGAGCTTGAAATAAGGTGGAGATGGTTGTGTAAAAAGTGCATGAGAGCTTGAAATATTCTAGACATGGTTGTGTGAAAAGTACATGACAGCTTGAAATAATCTGGACATGGTTGTTTGAAAAGTGCATGAAAGATTAAAATAATTTGAACATGGTTATGTGAAAAGTGCATGAGTACTTGAAGTAATCTGGACATGGTTGTGTGAAAAGTGCATGAGTATGCATGAATGCATATTTTGAAAAGTGATAAGCGATGCTATAGTGTACACACATGCAACATGAGATTAATATATGAGGGGGTTTAGATCATTGCATGGCATGGGCGCATGACTATGATATATTTCACATTTTTGTGTTTTAGCTCCTGAGTGTAGGAGGTGTTTAAAGAATTGATTATATGCTCATATTGATAGTTTTTAGGAAGTGGAATAACCATTCATGTTATAGTTAAGGCAAAGTAGAGGTTGCTTTGCTATTGCTTTACTATTGATCTGCCGTCGAGATATAACTTGCACATTTATGGCGTTTCCAAGATGAATGACTTCCTTTCGACGAAATGGAAATCTCTCATTCCTCAAGTGAAGCCATACAAGATCGCTCGGTTGAAATTGAGTCTTCTTGCGGTGTTGATTAGCTTTCTTCTTGTAAGATGCGTTGGACTTTTCAATGTTGGATCGAATTTGCTCATGGAGCTTCTTCATTGATTCAGCTCTTTTCTTGCCATCAAAGCTCACTTGAGAGTTAGACGGAATTGGAATCAAATCAATGGGTGTGAGAGGGTTAATTCCATACACAACTTCAAATGGCAATCGACCAGTAGTATTACTTGGTGATCGATTGTAAGCAAATTCAGCATGCGCGAGCTTTAAATCCCAATTTTCAACGATTTACTCACCATACCACGAAGAAGAGTGGTTAGAGTACGATTTGTTACCTCTGTTTGGCCATCCGTTTGGGGATGACAAGCTGTGCTGAATAAGAGCCTTGTACCAAGCATTCTCCATAGAGTCCTCCAGAAGTGGCTTAAGAACTTGGAATCACGATCTGACACAATGGTCTTTGGTACTCCATGAATGCGAATAATCTCTTTGAAATATAATTTAGCAATATGAAATGCATCACTAGTCTTGTGACATGGCACGAAATGAGCCATTTTAGAGAACCGATCGACAACCATGATAGCATCTTTTCCTCTTTGAGTTCTTGGTAGAGCAACAATGAAATCCATGCTAACATCCTCCCAGGGCTGCAATGGTACTGGAAGTGGAGTATACAAACCTTGATGGAAATGGCTTTTTGATCTTTGACAAGTTGCACACCTTGAGATGATAGCATGCACATCTCCACTCATCTTTGGCCAATAGAAATGCTCTTCAAGAACCTCAAGAGTTTTGTTAATACCGAAATGACCAGCCAATCCTCCACTCATCTTCGGTACACATAATTGATTTCCTTTAAAAAGAAACCCATCTTGCAAAGAATATATACCTTGAACTCCCTGCTTGCAATTGTTGATGATAGAGGAGAATTCCGCATCTTCAAAATAAAGTTCTTTCATTGATTGAAATCCGAGAATCCTAGAGTCCAAAACCGCAAGCATAGAATATCTTCTTGATAAAGCATCTGCTACAACATTAGTGTGCCCCGGTTTATATTTGAGACGAAAGAAAAGAATTGAAGAAATTCTACCCATTTTGCATGTCTCGAATTAAGCTTGCATTGGCCACTAATAAACTTAAGCGCCTCATGATCAGAATGAAGGACAAATTGCTTTGGCCTCAAATAATGACTCAATGATCAAGAGCTCGGACAATGGCATAGAACTCTTTGTCATAAGTTGAATAATTCCACTTGGAATCGATAACTTCTCGCTGAAATATGCCAATGGTTTTTGTGCTTGCACCGGAACAGACCAATACCAACTCCGCTTGCATCACACTCAACCTCAAATACTTTATCAAAATCAGGAAGTGCAAGAATAGGGGACTCACAAAGTTTCTTCTTGATTATGTCAAAGGCGTTTTGAGCAGCCTTTGTCCAATCAAAAGCACCATTCTTCATGCATTCAGTTATAGGAGCCATGATGGTACTAAAGTTTTTAACAAAACGTCGATAGAAAGAAACAAGTCCATGAAAACTTCTTACATCAAAAATGGATGTCGGAACTGGCCAAGTCTTCATAGCTTCCACCTTGGTTTGATCAACAGAGATTCCATCTTTGGAAACCACATAACCAAGAAACACGATGCTTGGAGAGAAGAACTCGCATTTCTCAATTTTAGTATACAGTTTTTGATCTCTTAAGACATTGAAGACCTGTTTTAACTGAGAGATATGCTCCTCCTCGTTCTTGCTATAAACAAGAATATCGTCGAGATAAACAACGACAAATCGACCAATTAAGGAACGAAGAACCTCATTCATAAGTCTCATGAAGGTAATTGGAGCACTAGATAATCCGAATGGCATAACCAACCACTCATAAAGGCCACCCTTGGTCTTGAAAGCTCTCTTCCATTCATCACCTTCTCGCATTTTGATTTGATGATAACCACTTCGCAAATCTATCTTTGAAAACACAGAAGAACCATATAATTCGTCAAGCATATCATCAAGTCTAGGTATAGGGTACCTATACTTAATGGTGATGTTGTTGATGGCCCGACTATCAACACACATTCGATATGTACCATCCTTCTTAGGTACAAGTAGAGCCGAAACAGAACAAGGACTCATGCTTTCTCGGACGTATCATTTGACGATAAGTTCATCGACTTGTCTGTGCAACTCCTTTATTTCCTCTGAATTGCATCGATAAGCTAGCTTGTTTGGTAGTGGAGCACCAGGGATCAAATCAATTTGATGCTCAATACCTCTTATGGGACGTAATCCAGGTGGTAAATCCTTCGGAAACACATTTGCAAATTCTTTCAACAAGCATTGCATTTTTGGTTGTATGGGTCGCTCTATCTCACTCTTTTTATCGACCACAAGCAAAGCAAATACATTGTTTTGTTTACTAATGGCTCTCTCAACCCAGGTCTCACCTAAGAACAGATTTTCCTTACAAGTGTTTCCCACCCCAGGTTGATTTGAACTCAATGGTAAAAGTGTTTCACTCTCCAAAGGAGTTCACTCAAGTTGAGGAAATCTCACCATTCTCATTCATGAAATTCGTATCTCCTACATTGGATAGTTTTTCCCCTATTTATAGGAGGATTTTAGCATTAGGAAATATTAAAAACCAACTTTAATGAGCTAGGAACTTAAACATTCGACTCTTGAGCTACATAAAAATAAAAACAGCTAGGAACTTAATAAAAAGCCTTTACTAACAAGGGAACTAAATGCTTTTAATCTTCAGCCTTCCGCATTGTCGAATCGTTAGCTTTTCATGTTCGTGAACCTCTAGCCTTCCCAAAATTCGAGCTCCTCCCTTGACCAGAAAATAATCCTCCTGAAACTTCATCAATTGGTCATACAAGACATCTAAAATGGCCTTCCATTGATACCTATCGATATACCACAAAGTACCGATAAGTAATTAACATTATTCATTCAAATTGATCCATCGAAGCACATAATGTCCAACTTCTTTATTGGCTTGGATAAGCATCGATGGTTCTGAATTGGTCGATGGAGCTATGTTGGATGCTCCCGCATCAACTCGTGTATGCAACTCCTTTGTGTCTCCTTCGGATTGCATAAATATGCTAGTTTATTAGGTAAAGGAGCATCGGGTGGCAAATTGATGTGATGTTCAATACCCCTCATTGGGGGTAATCCATGTGTCTACCCCTTTGGAAATAGTTCTGCAATTTCTTTCAACAAGAAATGCATTTTGGGATATTTGGGTTGCTCTATTTCACTCTTTTTTTCTACGATAAGCAAAGGAAATACATTTTTGTTTGATAATAGCTCCTTCAGCTCGTGTTTCACTCAAGAATAGATTTTCCTTACTTGTGTTTCCTTCCCCAGGATGATGTTTACGTGTCATGGAAGGAACCAACGGCACAAGAGTGATGCATTTTCGTTGTTAAATGAGTATTTGTTCATACGGTGATGCGGGAGCATCCAACATAGCTCCATCGACCAACTCAAAACCATCGATACTTATCCAAGCCAAGAAAGAAAATTGGCATTTTGTGCTTCGATGGATCTATTTGAATGAATAATGTCAATTACTTATCGGCACTTTATGGTATATCGTTATCTATAAATGGGAGGCCATTTTAGACGTCTTGCATGACCAATTGATAAAGTTTCTTGAGTATTATTCTCTGGTCAAGGGAGGAGCTCGAATTTTAGAAGGCTAAAGGTTCATGGATGTGGTTCAAGAATGCGAAAGGCCAAAGGTTCAAGAATGCAGTTCGAGAATATGGAAGGCTAATGGTTCAAGAATACGGAAGACTAAAGGCCAATGGTTCCTAGGTGTGTTTATTGTTATGTAGTTCAAGAGTCGAAGGTTTAAGTTCCTAGATCATTAAAGTCCATTTTTAATATTTCATAAGGCTAAAATCCTCCTATAAAAAGAGGAAAACTATCAAATGTATTGGATATACGAATTTGATCAATGAAATGGTGAGATTTCCTCTACTTGAGTTAGCTCCTTCGAAAAGTGGATAACTCCTTTTGGTCTCTTTGTCCTTGGAGCATAGATCACTCATTGGTGGCGAGCCAAGAAGCCATTTTATCCTTGGCTGGTGGAATCTTTAGGCCTTAGTGGTGAGCTTCTTCTATCCCGACGTCCTTTATCCTTGGCTGGTGGAAGCTTTAGGCCTTGGTGGTGAACTTCGTAGATTTCGATCCTCATCCTCGGTTGGTGGCGTGGCTTTATACCTTGGAAGGAGATTGTTCTATATTTTCTTATTCCTTTTCATTTCTTCCCCGCACACACTACTCCATACACTTAACCACAAAAATCCCCTCTGAGAAATTTTCGTTCTGGAATCACTTGATCACGCATCATACGGCCATCATGCACAACATTTCTATCATATTACCATAGTCTTCCTAATAATAAGTGACTTGCATCCATGGGAATGACATCACACAGAGGTTGACCTTGAGATCATTTCCTTGACCTGCTTGTATGGTTGAGGATGTTTAGTTGTTGGTAGCATCAACTTGTTGACCAATGTTGGTGCAACTCCCTCCGTCGATGATTACCGAACATACCTTCGGACAACCAATAGCTCCCAACCATCAGATTCATCCACAATTTCCCCATTCTTTTTAGATTAGAAACTATTTTGGTCCGAGTTGTTCTTAGCTTCTTAAAGTGCCAAATTGAATGTCTCCATTTCTTGAAGAGTCATAACTCTCTGACTATGACAATTAGCTTGAAAATGCCCATAGCCATGGCAATTAAAAAATTTTCTTATGTCACCTTTAGGTTTCTTTTGAAGTTCTTTAGAAGGCTCGACAAATTTCTCCTTGCCTTTGTCTTTTGATGATGCACTCTCAACCTTGCTTGAGGAAGCATCCTTAAAGTGGGATGTCCCTTTTCATGAGGCGCTGGAAGAAAACCTCTTGCTCTTCAATTGCTTTTCCACCTTCATTGCCAACTTACATACATCTTCAAAGGACCAATAAGGTTGAAGTTCAACCCAATCAGCAATATGCCAATTTATTTCGCCAAGAAATCGAGCGATGGTTTGCTTGGGTACTTTTTGGACTTCACACTTCATCTTGAGTGGTTCAAACTCCCCAATGCGTTATTCAAAACTCATCCCTTGTTGCCTTAGGGAATTGAGTTTGAGGAACAGGTCTTGCTTATAGTTGTCAATCAAGAACCTTTTTCTTCATCAACTTCTTGAGTTTTTCCCAAGATTTGATGTAGCCTTTTCCTTCTCTCACTCGCTGATGCTTTAGATTCTTCCATCAAAGAGAAGCATATTTTGTCAATTTTAAGACAGCAACCTTACATCTATCCTCATCCAAGTGGGACTTGAAGTCAAAGACTTCTTTGGTTGTGTGCAGCCAATTGAAAAAATTATTGGGATTTAGATTTCCTTCAAACTCAAGAACCTCTACTTTCATGTCACGTTTAGTCTCTCTTTGCCGCCCTCTTTGATGCGGGAGCATCCAACGTAGCTCTATGGACCAACTCAGAACCATCGATGCTTATCCAAGCCAATAAAGAAGTTGGGCATTATGTGGTTCGATACATCATTTTGAATGAATAATGTTAATTACTTATCGGTACTTTGTGGTATATCGATAGGTATCAATGGGAGGCCATTTTAGATGTCACGCCCATCTCGTAGGATCCAAGGGGTTCCTACGGGACGGGCGTGACACGTTCGACCCTAGGCTTGTATCCCCGAGATTTAGGATTTTCTTGAGTCTTCTAGAATATTCCTGGGGGTGGGTGATGCGGTATATGTATTCGTATGTAATAAATGCAGGTAGTTGGTAGTTGGGGAGATATAATCTCAACCGTTAGATCGAGGAGAGATCTACGGATACGGTTTGTCTTGTCTTTGTATAAATAGGGGTCTCCTCCCCCTCATTGTATCATCTCATTCACAAGTGAAATACAAAACCAAAGCTTCTCTCTAGAATTTCTCTCTCTAATATTCTTGTGAGTCGAGTGTGAGAAAGGTTGCTTAGGGGCAAAATCCTAAGGCCGCATGAGTTAGCCTACGAGTGATCGAGTGTGATCAATCGGCCCGTGACACTTGCTTGTTTTTGGTCACTATCTGCGAACTATTTCTTCTTCAAATCAGGCCCTATGTTAGTAACCCTTCTCGATGTGTATGTTTTCATGGGTTTGGTACCGGCCTTTTTTTATACTGGCTTTCAAAAAGCCTATGCTCATCGAACTAGAGATATCGAGGATGACGAGCATGTTGCTTTTTCTCTTTACTGGTTGTTTGTTCGTTTTCTATCATCCTTCCCTCCATATAGCTCGGGAACTCAAAGATTTACTTTCTATCTTTCTCAAGATAAGCAAATAGCCATGGGCTTTCTTACGCTTCTTGCTCTTTATCGTGGCCTAGCTTTTTCCTCTATGGCTATGTGCGTTCTCACATCTAGAGTTTTTCATGGTCCTTTTAGGATTCTCCAAGCATGGGTTAGGTCATATTTTCCATCCCTTTTCTCATACACCGAAATCCCCCTTCCTCAGGGATCCAAAGCTGAGCCATTCTATCCAGCAAGTAAAGGAGTGCAAGTGCTGAGCTTTCGTTTTCGTCCATCTCCCGAGGAATCATCATAGTTTCAGGCTTTCAGCATTTCCTTCACTGGTTCTGCCATCACTTTCTGAATGCCAATGATTTCTGCCCACTTTTAGGCCTAGATTTTATCTTTGTTTAGATTTTGGTCGTATTCAGGACCACAAAAAATTCTGGTGTTCTATTCTAATCGCATCTAATCTGACATTGACAACATCCTCAAAAGGGAAATCGAAGTCAGCTTTGGAGACCTACTCTCCTCAGTACTGTGCTCAGCAGCTCGACTTGACCTAGGGCATACTGCTTATAACTCCCTAGTCAATCGATTTTCCTTTCGATGAGAAGCATCTTTTTGGGGCAACCAAATCATCCGATCCTTTCATTTATAACTGCACAATTACCAGCAAAATACTCCATTATTTTGCAATCAAACCGTTTGTCCCAACCCCTAGCATTCCTAAAAGTTTCGCTATCTCATGGACGACTTATCGAGATTATTTTTTTATTGATGACTTTGATGCCATCCTTGGTAGGGTTGTCTCCAAAGCTCATTCTAGTCTTCCTGTCTCACTAACTCATTAAGTGCCAAAAAGAAAGCCAAACTCAGGTATTTTCCTTTCTCAACTTTGTGATGCTTCTAGATCTAGCTTTAGTCTAATGTTCCAATAATCCAGATATACCCACTTAAGTATCTTCCCTTGGACCAGATGGCATTTGTCAAGATCTGTACCGATTGCACAATCAACCCAATTAGTGTGCGTAACATCCTGCTCTTCTGCTATTGAGATCATTGATGTGGAGCCATTACAAACTCAAGGCCGTTTTCTTACCAATAGTCCTCCATCTTCAGCTCCCTCTACCAATACTTTTGCGTTAGCTCTGACCGATACCGATGTTTACATGAATCCAACAATTCTTACTACGTCGGAGCATGCTTCTTTGTCTTCAGATAGGGTGAGCAAATCTCCTTCAACGCCTAAAGAAATCCTGCTAGAGTCAATCTTCCTTGAGAGGCTACCACCTCAATTACTAGTGAGCATGATCGTGATGCGCCTTTAGAGGAACCAATCTTATTACCTAGTTAAGAAAACTTGGAAGTAAAGCTTGCTCTAGATTTGTCTTCGGAAAGAAGGAGCGATCCCGCTAATGCCTCCATTCCATGTGTTGTTGCGTCGGGTCCTTTCCAAGAGTTGTTGACTACTTCCACTCTCGGTGCCGACATAGAAAAGGAATCCACCCTATCTCTAGCCCACTTCTTCATTCTTTCATTGCCATCGGCTCTATTAACTTTGGAAGCTATCTTTTCCCCAACTGTTTTCATCACTACAATTTCGCCGTCCGCCATCGCCATGCTGACACCCACTAGGTCTGAAGGTGCTGCTGCTATCAAATGGAAGTTCAGCCCTCATCTGACCTTTATTTTATTCGTTCTATTGCTTATAACTTTTATCTTGTCAAGTTCCTTGTCATGAGCCTATTCCTACAATCATTGGGTCAACGACTGATGCGGAAGCATCCAATGTAGCTTCATCAACCAACTCAGAACCATCGATGGTTATCCAAACCAATAAAGAAATTGAGCATTATGTGTTTCGATGGATCATTTTGAATGAATAATGTTAATTACTTATCGGTACTTTATGGTATATCAATAACTATGAATGGGAGGCCATTTTAGATGTCTTGTATGACCAATTGATGAAGTTTTAGGAGGATTATTTTATGGTCAAGGGAAGAGCTCGAATTTTGGGAAGGCTAAAGGTTCACGAATCCGTTCAAGAATATGGAAAGCCAAAAGTTCAAGAATACGGAAAGCTAATGGTTCAAGAATGCGGAAGGCCAAAGATTAAAGGCATTTAGTTCCCGTGTTAATAAAGGCTTTTATTAAGTTCCTATGAGTTTTTATTTTTATGTAGCTCAAGAGTCGAACCTTTAAGTTTCTAGGTCATTAAAGTTTGTTTTTAATATTTCCTAAGGAAAAAAATCCTCCTATAAATAGGGGAAAACTATCCAATGTATGGGAGATACGAATTTTATGAATGAAAATGGTGAGATTTCCTCTGCTTGAGTGAACATCTTTGGAGAGTGGATAACTCCTTTCGGTTTCTTTATCCTTGGAGCGTAGATTACTCCTTGGTGGTGAGCCAAGAAGCCCTTTATCCTTGGCTGGTGGAATCTTTACACCTTGGTGGTGAGCTTCTCCTATCCCAAAGTCCTTTATCCTTGGCCGGTGGAAGCTTTAGGCCTTGGTGGTGAGCTTCGTAGATCTCGATCCTCTTCTTCGATTGCTGGCGTGGCCTTTATATCTTGGAAGGAGATCGTTCTATATTTTCTTATTCATTTTTGTTTTTTCACCATATACACTACTCCATACACTTAACCACAAAAATCCCCTCTAAAAAATCTCCGTTCTTGAATCACTCACCCCATCACGCATCAACGACTTAGCTTGACTCTTACAAAAGTTTTACCACGTTTTGACCATCGCAAGTTACGATACAAACTAGGACTAGTTTTTCCACCTAATCACAATTTGAAGGAGGCTGATAAGGTTGATAATATTATTCTACCATCGAGAGATTAGGTTAGAATTTGATTTGATTATGATTATTCTAATTGCAGGCCAATTGATTTGGTCAATCCATAAGATTATATATTCAGAATATTATTCTTAATATAAATAGTTGTATGTACTATAGAAGCAAAATGTATATTATGGCTTTCAGTGAAGAACATTCTTCTCCTGGGAAATTTACCTTCGAATCATTTCTTTCTCAATTCCTTTGATATTCTTCAAAGCCAACCTAGCAATATGGTTGAGCCAAAAAGTCATTTCTCTCTCTTCTCTCCCTTTTTCCATCATTTTCTTTAACCATCAGCCATGGCGAAGGGTTTGAGCTAATCTCATCCTCTCCTCTCTCTTTTGTTGATTTTGTTTGGATTTTATAGTTCTTTTTTTAATTTTTCTTTTCTCCCGATTTAGATTTGGAAACTCTCTTCTTCCGATCTAGTTCTTGATTGAGAGTTTGAATTGTCCCAATCTCATTCTAGATTTGGGTGTTATTGTCTCCCAATATAAATTTCGAAGTTTAATAAATATGTTTTTTGTTTTGTTCGTATATAAGTTCTTTGCCACCAAGCTCAATGATGATTGTGGAAGTTTTGACATCTCATTAAATTATGAAGATTTGCTTCTCTACATGTTATATGTATATATTTAACCTATTTCGATTGTCTCGTATGATGATGGTGTAGACGAAGCTGAACTTAGACATGTTTCGCCAACTATCAATGTCATAATTATTGGAGAGGGAATTTTTGGTGTTACTCATCACTGACAAAGACACAAAATCCAATGATTGGCCACCAATTTTCTTTGATGGATCTTTTCTTGTGGAATGAGTTTGTAATCAACTATGTACTTATGTATACTTTCAAATAATGAATACAATTTTATGTCAAAAAAAAAAATAGCAATCTGATTGGCTAGATAAATGTCGGCAATATTTTTGAATTCACTAGTTAGTGCAAAATATAGGATCAGTCAATGGTCTCTCATGTGCACTATGCCTCCACAGATTTCATCGTTGGATCAAAAGTAAAAACTCACTGCCATACAAGCTAAAATTTATTAAAAAGCTAAGATCTATCTCTTTTCAAGCCAACGGTTAAAGATTATAAAGGCACTGTGTGTCGTAATGACTGTGGCTCGACTCTAAAACAATAGATAAGAGTTGACAAACGCAAAAAAAGATCCCCTCCTTATTTGAATCTCAAATTGTTTGTCTTTTTTTTTTTTTTTTGGTAAAGGGTAAGAATATATTAAGCTTTGGACAAATATACAAGAATTTTGAGCCAAAACTCACACTCTAGCTGCGGGAAAACAGGGAGAGTGAGAGGGAGCTGAATCAAAAGATACAAAGGCAAATAAGAACAAGCTAAACAACCCACGGCACTACAAACTACCACAAACCAGACCGCCAACCCTCAATCAAAAAAGGCGAAGAACATAGAGGGTTAACACGAAGTCAAACACGGAGGGATTGAAGCCCCAGCTTGTCTGGAGTCTTTTGTTTCTCGGAGTAGGTGGTGCATTTTTAAACGTAAGAGACTTATCCTTCACAACCTTGATCAGGTGATTTTTCATAGCTGGGATCACCAAGGAATCTCACCAAAAAAATGATGGAATTCTTCTTCTTCCAGATAAGGTGGCACATGGCCCGAAAGAGAAACGTGCAACACTATGAAAGAAATCCTTTCTAGTTAGGAATTTTAACGCCCAATACAAGTTATCCACCCACATCCTATTCCTACAAGGAAGATTACACCTGGAAGCCCAAAAATATGCAAGAGTTGCAAAGGTCTCACATTCAAAAAACAAGTGGTCAACGGAATCAGGAACGGAACTGCAGAAGGTGCACACTGTAAACTCGATTCTTCCTTGAGAAAGGAGTAAGGTTTGAGTTGGCAGCCGATTTTTAGTGATCAGCCACATATTAAATTTAAACCTAGGGGCAATCGCATTATCCCAAATAAAAGAAGCCCAAGGCACGCATTCCTTTTTAATCCTAATAGTATTCCAAGCGGAAGCAACTGAAAATGAACCTGAAGGGTCATTGTGCCAAGTGAAGCAGTCATGGGTCGTGAAGCGATTGGGAATAGGGATGCCCCACGTTGCGAGGAAGAGTGTGAGCGATTGACCTGCAAGGGAGAAGAAATCGGCCACCACTACATAGATTGGAAGGTCAAAACTCTCCATAAGATTCGGTGGTACAAACAAATGTAATGGGCCACAAGTTAGCTAATGGTCACGCCATGGAGAAACTGAGTAACCATGACCAATCTGCCAAAAGAAAGACAACTTGAAAAATCTTTGAATCTGCAGTATTTTTTTCCACGCCCACGAACACAAGGTGGGTTTGGAAGAATTCCAAAAATTGTCCTTCTTTAAGAAATATGAATGAACCCAACGACACCATAGAGATTCTTTATCGATGAAGAGAAACCAAATATATTTAAGCAAGGAGGCTGTATTGTAATCTTTTAGCTTACGAATACCTAAACCACCTTCCTCCTTAGGGAGACAAATATCATCCCAAGACACTTTGGCCCCGCCACGACCAAGTGAGGTGCTCTTCCACAAAAATTGTCTTAACAATTGTTCAATCCTATCAATGACAGAAGCAGGCAGAGGAAAAAACACTTGCCCAAAAGGCCTGGATAGAATGCAACACTAACCTTATAAGTTGAAGCCTTCCTTCAAAGGATAAAAACCGATGGATCCAAGATTTAATCCTGCGGTGATACAATCAATCAGCATAATACAATCACCTTTCCCTAGTCTAGAAGAGATAATAGGAACCCCAGGTAACGAACTGGAAGTCTACCTTCCTGAAAGCCAAATGCAAGCCGAATATTATCTCTAATAGAAATGGGACCGCCCGAGAGAAACACTTTGCTCTTGTTTTTGTTTAGATTGAACATGAGAAAATGTCTAAACTTCTCTTAAGCTTAGTAGCTGAGACCCAATCAGCTTGGCAAAAAGGAAAAAGTCATCGGCAAAAAATAGCTGAGAGAGCTTCACTTTCTTGCATCTGCAAAAGTATTTAAACTACTTCACCGAAGTTTGAGCATTTAAAATCCCTGAGAACCCCTCCATAACAAGCGTAAATAGATAGGGCGACAAGGGATCACCTTGGCAAAGACCACGACCGCTAGAGAAAAAACCATGTAATTCACCATTAATAGATACAGAGAATTTAGGCGTTCTAACACAAACCATAATCAAGCGAATGATCCAATCAGGAAACCTGAAAGCCAGAAGCATGAGTTCCAAGAAATCCCAATCGACGATATCGTACGCCTTTTGAAAATCGACTTTGACGGCACATTTCGGTAAATATGTTAAACGCCTTTTGGAAACCAGAAAACAATTCCTAAGCTAGGAGAATGTTATCTCTAATTCTTGTACCTTTGACGAACGCGTTTTGGGACGAGCTAATCAAATCATTTAACACAGTAGCCACTCGATTGGCAAGGATTTTTGTAATAACCTTATAAATGGTGTTACAACACGCAATAGGCCTATAATCCGTGAGAGGAGAAGCATTCAAAACTTTGGGAACCAAAGTAAGGATAGTGTTGTTTACCTCCTTTAGAAGATATCCCACAGAAAAGAAGTCCTGAACTGCTTCTAAGACAAGCGAGCCGACTATTTCCCAATTGGTTTTGGAAAATTCAATAGAGAAACCATCAGAACCCGGGGCTTTAACCCTTGCAAGAGAGAAGAGTGTTTCCTTTATCTCGACATCAGTAATCGGACATGCGATAGAGCAGCATTGCACATCCAAGAGGGGCCCGTCAATGAACGTCAACTCTTGAAGAGAAGGCTTAGAAAGACCCACCTGAGGTGAAAGCAGCTCAGCGAAATAGGATACAAACACTTGTGGCACTAGAAAACGGTTTGTGATGATGGAGCCGGATGGATCTTTCACTAAAAGGATGTGGTTATTGAGTTGTCTATTCTTCACAAAGTGGTGAAAGAACTTGGTGTTTCAATCACCTGAGACTTTTGACGGTAAAATGATTCTTCTTGGAGACGCAGTTCAACAAAAGCACAGCGCTAAAATTTCTCAAGGTCTGCAAGAGAAGAATTAGTGGGATCAACTTGAAGACCAACTTGAGTGTTGCAAAGAGCTTCTCTAGCTTCCGCCGTTCTCACCGAGATGTTTGAGAAAGATTCTTTGTTAAGGGTCTTGAGGCGACCTTTTACAATCTTTAGTTTAGCCACAAGGTGAAACATCGATACTCCCCTCATCAGGCTATCCCAAGCATGATTGATAATCGATGAGAAATCCAGGTGCTCTGACCAAAAGTCAAAGTATTTAAAAGACTTTCTTCTTAGCACCAGATCAAGAACTCTGACGATCATAGGAGAGTGATTGGAGATCCCCGAGTTAAGAAAAGAAGCTTTAGAGAAGGAGAAATACTGGTTCCATTTAGAGTTAATCAGAACCCAGTCAATCTTTCGCATCTTCCTTGCAGCATCGGATGACGTAGACCAGGTAAACCGAAGGCCAACATAATAAAGATCCACCAAATCAGTCCGAGCTAAGCATAATCGAAACTCATCAAAATTAGGAATCCAAGAATTTGAACCTCCAACCCTATCTAAGGGGTCTCTTATGGCATTGAAATCACCAGCCACAAGCCAAGTTGAGTCTTGCAAGACTTCATTGTAATGGATAAGATCATCCCATAAGGGTCTACGTCGCACAAAATTATGATCTCCATAGACTACCAAAATGTAGCAACTCATGCTGGAGATGTTAAGCGTAAGGTAACCATGAACATCTTGCACATTAGAAGAGAGGGGGTCAAAAGCAACAACATTGGGGTCCCACCCGACCTATATTCTACCTCGTGAAGAGTAGTCATAATTAGCCATCCACTTCCTTCCTCTTAATAAGGTTGAGGAGATGGAGTCAAACGAAGGTTTGGGGACCTTTGTCTCAAAAATGCCAATCAAGCACAAATTGTTCAAGTAAACGAGCTTCTTGATCTCAGCTCGTCTAATAGGACCGAGAATACCCCTAACATTCCAAAACCCAAAATACATATTTACAATAGGATAAGGAAAGAATAACCTCTTCTTAGAGGCCTTACGACCAGTAGAGGTCGCGTTGGTGTTCACCAAAGGGGGCGTGTCCGGTCGGAGAAGCAACAGTTGCTCCTGGAGACTTTCTGGCCTTACATCTGAGATCTGGGCTCGAGGAGAAGAATTGATGGAAAGTAAATCTTCATCGTCTAGAGTAGTATGTAAACTGGAACTACCAATTTCATCAGAGCACTAAGCAATATCCAAGGGGGAAATCGAGTCTGACATTTTTACACAACCATCATGCACCTTGGAAGGGGCCTTCAAGAGACCTTTAGAAATTCGCATAGGTGGAAGGAGTGGTGGTTTAATTGGTGCCGAAGTCTTCAACTTCAATTGCTGCCCACCTTCACTAGGTCAAGCTAAATCGAAAGAATCCGCCTCTTTAGTTGCAGGTTGCTTTTTCTTCTTCCCTTTTACTTGTTGCCATCCCTTATCAACTGAAGATGAAATAGTCACAAAAGGAGTCGAGGCGAGAGGTAAGGCCACCTCGCGAGCAACAGCAGAGTCTGCTTGAGGAGCATTATGTTCATCAACAGGGTCTGTAATGTGCCGATTTGAAGTGGTCTCCCCTGCTTGGCAATGTCCAGCATCTGGCCTATTAATAAATAAGGGATTGTCTCGCGTACTGTCTTTAGTTTGTACATGCTAAGGGGGATTTGCATGACCTGGAGACAGAGCAGGAGGAGTAGGGGCCAAAGACACATCTTGAGGCATCGGAGTGTAACGATCAAGGGTTGTTGAACATTCTTTTCAATAGAATGAGCAGCAACTGGATTGCATTTACGGTCAAAAATGCCACACCCTACACAAGCCGTGGGTCTCCATTCATATTCTATATCAACCACGCATGATTCACCATGATGAACCACCTCAATTGATTCACACGGAGGCTGCTTTGTTGTGATTTCTACACAGACTCTAGCATAGGCTAACATTTTCATATGTTCTATTCTTTGGTCTACATAGAGCAGCCTCCCAACGGTGCTAGCAACTTTGCTAATTGCCTGAGAGCAAAAAAAAGTAGCAGGAAGATTTATAAGCTTTACCCACACGGGAACGGTTAGATGAGCATCCATCCTTAGCTCTAGGGTCGACCTCCATTGTTGAAGAACGATCGGCACTTTTGAGACGGTAAAAGGCCCACCTTCTAATAACTTCCTTCGAAAATGTCTGGAATGTGGAAAAAGAAAAATCCCTTTCCATTGACCATAACTTCAACCAAGTTCATGCCCCAAGCTTTCTTGAAAGCAGCTTCAGTAACTTTGAAGGGAATTCTCCTCCCAATATAGTAGCCAACAAGATAATCTTGAAGTTTGGGATAGGTGGCTTGAAGATCTTCGTCGGTCATTTCAATAACCAGTTTATTATTATCAACATAAGTTGGAGGGCAGAACTCCAAATCATATCCTTTTGACACCCTAGCCACAGCCACACTCACCCAAGTACGAAGATTGGAGCTCGTCGAGGTTGCTCTCTGAGGCCGTTTAGAACCCGACTTGCCTCTACTCCGACCCCTCGGCCCACCTTGAGCTTGGGGTAAATCGAGCACGGGCAAAAGCATCATTCAAACTAGCAGGGGTATGGGCAGTAACACCCATATTCTCGTTCACGGGACCACCAGAAGGGGATGGACCAATATTGGGATGGGGAGGGCTATGAATGACAGACCCTAGCCCCTCATTTTGGGCTAAAGCCATTTTGAGAATCATAGCAGCACAGAAACGAAAAACGTAGAAACAGGGGCGGAAAACCCTAGCTAAAACCAGCCATTGAACCCAAGGAGGAGCACGTACCAGGTTGAGCTTGAATGGGTTTTGAAGAGGCCTTCAAGGTGCCACAGATCCCCAACAATCAGCCTTAACGAACGGTCAACACTTCAAGAATCAGTCATGCAAGAAATCGGATGAACAGTGAAAAAATCACCAGATTGGGAGCTTCTAATGAGCAGTAACCCAAGATCCTCTCTAGGACTGGTACTTTTTTTGATTCCTCAAATCGTTTGTCTTTTTAATAAGCTCTACCTCTATTTTTTCTTTTCATAGAGTTGCTTTCTCTCTAGTTGAGAATACTCAAAAGTGGAACTATAATTATGGATATGAGCTAATATTTTGAGTCATATAGTAATCCGAGTTGAGTGCGTTAAAACTTAATTTGAGGTCTAGCTAGCTCAAACCAAATTTATTAAATAAACACCATCAAAATGACTTTCGGGTTTTTCTAAAATCATTGATTTTATTACTTCTATGACTTCGTTTGTTTCACGGAAATTGAATAATTTGAGAAATATTATCTTAAAATCAATCACTTGCATCGCTTACAAAATTAAAAGAAAGAATGACAAATATGTTCACAAAAACATTTAGATAAATATTATTCTCGACAACGAAAACATTTTCCATTAATTAATTATTCAAGCAATACAAGTGAGAAATTACAAAAAGTCTTAAAATGTGTGCCAATTTAGTTCTAAACATCTTAATAATTTACCAATTCAGTCCTTCACTTTTCTTCAATTTGACAAATTAATCGTTGCAATCAATTTTGGCCAAAAAGCACCAAGTAACAATCTGGTCAACTCATGGACAATTTTTTGTCTATTTTAAATTTTTCTAAATTTTTATATTCTTCATTCTTTTCTCTTTGTTCTTTTTTTTCCTTCTTTTCTTCTTTTCTTTCCTTTTTTTTTTCCAACTCTTGGTTGGCAAAGGTGTAGAGGTCATCAATCGATCCTCATTAGCCATGAATGACGCCTGGAACTCTCGCCTATGGTCTAGACAAGGACCTTCGTGCCTTCACCAACCACAAGTAAGGGTGTCTTAGGCCCCGTTTGGCAACATGCCAAACAAAGGATCGATTCCGATTTTTTGTTCCCGCAATCGCCTTGGGACGAGAATCGCGTTTGGTAAAATTTTTGTTCCTAGGAACAAATTTGTTCCTGCAATCGCCTTGGGAGAAGATTTGAGAATAAAAAAAAAAAAAAAGTTGATTATGCGTCCGAGAATCAAAAAAAGAATCAACACAATAAAACTCTTCTTCTTTCCTTCCGCCATCCCGCGACCGTCGCCCGCCGCCGCCCGCCGCCGCCCATCACCGCCCGCCGCCGGCCGCGGCCGATCGCCGGCTGCCGGTCCAACGAGCTCACCGGAGGCTCGCCCGGCCAAGGCGAGGTCCGGCAAGCTCGCCGGGGCTCGCCCGGCCACCGGCGAGCCTCGCCGAGGCCGGGCAAGGCCCGCCTAGCCACCGGCCGGCTCGCCTAGCTCGACCGGTGGCCGGGCGGGTCTCGCCCACTGTCCACCGAGGAGGCTCGGCCTCGCCGGATCGGGCGAGGCCGAGCCTCGCCGGGCCGGGCGAGGCCCGCCCGGCCACCACGGCTCGCCTTGTGACATCCCGATTTTTCAATTCTATTTTGTGGCTTGAGATGATCAACCACAGGTCAAATGCATGAAAATTTATAAAGGCTACCCGGTAGGTTGGGCCGCGCTAATATCGTGCCAAAGTGAAATTAACCGTGGAATTGAGATCGAATTCGAAATTGGAAGTCCGGGTGTGTCACAAATTATTTCCGGATCATTGGCTTATCTTTAGAAGACTTTTCATGTAATCAGAGTTTTTCAGCAATTAAATCAGAAAATGGTTAATTTGGCTCGAGAACTTAGTAGGCCCGCATTTGGTCGCGCTTTTGGGACTTAAGTTGGTTCTATGGACAAGTGAAGATGTAAATTGAAGTGTGGTGACATTGGATTAATTTTATGGACTTCAATTTGATTCAATTGGAAGAGAATCAAGTGAAATTGAAGAATTGGTCGTACAAGATTTTGGACCTCGGCGGAAAAATGAAAGTGCAACCATTAGAAGATGTTGTGGAGGGATGAAATAGTGGAAGATGACATCACTTGATGTCATGGTAGTTGGGGCCAATTTGAATGAGAGCTTGACAAGTGGCAAATGCTAATTGGTCCCCAAAAAGTGAAGAGGTCCCACCATCTTCTTCTTCTTCAAGCTTGGAACCGGTTGGGGGAGGAGGGAGCTGCATCGTGCGAACCAGTCCAGCCCGCACGCCCGACCGGCCGCCTGCTTCATCGCCGGAGTCCATCGCCGCCACTGTCGTCCGTGCGCATTGCTTGCGCACCACGCCCGCTCACCGTCGTCTCGCTCGCCGCTCCGCCGTCGCGCCGCATCCAGCCGTTGTCTCTCATCGTCCCGAGCTGCCCGCCGTTGCCAAGCCCGCCGGAAAGCCGTTGGAACCACCACCAGCAACCGCCTGAGCTGCTACCACCCATCCCCGCCGGTTTCGCACCCAAACCGCCGCCGTGCAGCCTCCGTTCGGCCTCAACCAACAGCCAAGAAAAATGGATATGGCAGCACCTATTTGGCCCCTTTTGGCCATCTTCCCGAGCCCGGATGCTTGGCCCGCTTTGGAGAAAGTCGATCCCATCGTCGTCCTTGTCGTTTTGGTCCGCTCGGTTCGTTAATCGGGTGAGTTTAATTCACTAAATCTTGATTAGAGTGTTAATGATGCCCTAAGTGTGCTTAGTTAAAATTAAGTAAGTTTAGGTGTGTGGATTAGTGTATTTAATTATAAATTGGATTAAGAGGTTGGTTTATGTTAAAATGTGTTTAAATTAAAGGTTAAAAGAAGTTATTTAAAGTTAAGCCTTGATGTGACATAAAATGATTTTAGTTTTGAATTATTTAAGTGCTTCGAAATTCTGGAAAATATAATATTATATTATAATCCGAAATTATTAAAATATTATTATTTAAAAAAAAAAAATCAGAAAAATTATTTTTGACCCCTTGGCTCGAATTTCGTCGTGCCGATCGCTGTTGTGTATTCGGATTTTGAAATTGATGGTCGGATATTATAAATTGAGTGTGGATTGCGAAAAATTATGGATATTATTATTTAATTAATTTTCGGAATAAAATTAATTATTTATTAAAATTCGAAAATTTCGTCGGGACCCTAAACTCTCAGAATTTCGTGCCGATCGCTGCTGTGTATTTAGAATTTGAATTTGATGATTGATTGTGGCAAATTGAGTGTGATTGTTATAAATAGGGATTCTTTTTATAAAGTCCCAAGTGTCGAAATTTATGGAAGAGTTGGCCGCAATTAACCACCTATTAGAGGTCGTGCCCAGTAGGGCCGTGATATGCCACCTATTAGAGGTTGCGCCCAGTGGGGCCGTGATATGCCACCTATTAGAGGTCGCGCCCAGTGGGGCCGTGATATGCCACCTATTAGAGGTCGCGCCCAGTGGGGCCGTGAATTGCCACCTGATAAAGGTCGCGCCAAGAGAGGCCGTGAATTGCCACCTGATAAAGGTCGCGCCGAGTGGGGCCGTGATGCCACTGATTCTAATTTTGCCGAGTGGGGCCGTGATTAAGAGTAATGATTGATTTGCTGAATTGACATGTAATCGGCCAAGTCGATTGATCGCTGAGACGATCCAAGTGGTTGAATTGTTCTGATGATGTGATTGTGCCATGGTTGTTTAGTTATTATAATTGTACGTAGTTGAATTATATAAATTGTGTTAACCTGCAGATGAAGGCTAATGCGAGGTAAGTCTTATGTGTGATGTGGCTAGGCCACCCGGGGCGTATTTTCTTTCTAATAGGGGTTTAGGGGGTTGAACTTGCTGAGACATCGTCTCATCCCGGTTGTGGGATTAAAATTTCAGGTCCTTGGTGGACGGAGCGACCAGATAGCTTTGGTTGGCCTTGAGGAGTTGCAGAGGTGAAGTCATAAGATTGGAGAACGTGTCCGATTTGTAGGTCGCAGGACAATTCCTTTTTAAGAGCCGGTCTTTAGTAGACTTTTGGCCGTAGACCTCTGTTTGTAATTCTGTTGAATTATGAAAGTGTTATGTTGTGGTTTTGCTTCTTGCTTTTCTATCCCGTATTTTATTGTCAGGGGTTTTATAATACGTTCCGCTTGCGCATTAATAAATCAATGGGATCGGCGACACTACCTGGGAATGTCGCATTTGATCGACCGCAGTGGGATGTGCGCGCGCCTGGGGTTCGGGGCGTGACACCCCTAGCCTAACCGGTGGCCAGGCAAGCCTCGCCCAGCCTCGGTGAGGCTTGGCCGACAAGGGCCGGCCTCGCCGAGGGCCGGCGACGCTCGTGAGGTCGCCAGCCCTCATCCGGCCGGTCGCCGGTCCGGCGACCGGCCACAAGAAGAAAAAAAAAGAAAAATAGGAGAAAAAGGAAAAGAAAAAAAAAAAAAATGAAAAAAGAAAAGGAAAAAAAGAAAAAAAAAAAGTAAAAAGTAGAAAAAAATTATTTAAAAATTAAAAAAATAATTTGGAAAAGAATCAATGAACACGTTATCAAACGTAATTCTATTCCGAATCAGAAATTTTAAACAATTACCAAACACGTTCTTTTACTCGAATCGGTTCCTAACGGAACAGAATCGTTACCAAACGCGCCCTTAGCCTTCATATCAAAGCAAGGGCCCGGACACCCTCACCAAATCTAGGTGAGGGTCATCAACCCTCAAATATGGCCATCAAGTGTGGATTAGTGACCTCGATAGCCAAGAGTTTGAAAAAAAAAAGGAAAAAATAATAATAAAAAGAATATATGAAATATTAAGAAAATGTAAAAAAAAAAAAAAAAATTGTCCACGTTTTAGCCAAAATTGGTCAAAATGACTTAATTAGAAAATTTTCCAAAGGCTTAGAACTAAATTGGCAAATTGTCAAAAAATTTATGATTTAATTGCCACAATTGAAAGGCTTAATTGGCAAGTTGTCAAAATATTTGAACTAAATTTGCACAATTTAGAGATATACGCTTGAATTCGCGTAAGTGCCATAGGATTTTTTTTTTTTTTGTAATTTCTCCATTTTATATGCACTATAAAAACATATTTTAAAATTTAGGAATCAACCAATAGCCATCAACAATCTAACTAAGGCAACAAAGTCACAGTTTTACTCGTGCAAGAATTTAGTGGTTAATAATAATGCAACAAAATTCTTCAACTCAACGAAATTTATAACTGTGCTTTTAGCTTGTTTTAAATTTTAGCTAGGTTATAAAATAGACATATGCGATTAGATATCTCTCTGGTAGCAAGATTTATTTTTCTTAACTTTTTTATTATAGGGCATGAGAATATTTGGCCTTGTCAAGGAAGCTAGTACTCTGGTAAAACTCAACAATAAATCATTTACCAAATCCATAACTTATAACAGCATTTGTAAATATTATTTTTACCAAGAATAGATGATCCCGTGCTGCTAAACTGCCTAAATACCTTTCCGGGCATATTAAGGACGAAAATTCAACACGGAATTGTACTTGCTTGTCAGTTGCAGTTGATGTTCATGGACATATTAGGTCACATTACTCCTCCTTATCTGGTCTTCTGACTTTTTCGATTGAAGCCAAATGATGAAATATAGACAAGCAAGAGAACAAAAAGGATAAATAAAATGCCAAAAGAAAATAATAAAAATAAAGTGTTGCCGTAGAGATTCTAGAGAACCTAGCAATCTGGTTGGGTAGATATATGTCGGCAATATTTTTAAAGTCAACTTGTTTGTCCCAAATATAGGATGAGTCAATGGTCTCTCATGGGTAATATGCCTCCCCAGATTTTTCATCTTTGGACTAAAACTAAAAACTCATGATCGTAGAGATTGAAATTTATTAAACGGCTAAGATTTATTCTTATTTCAATCCAACAATAAAAGATTATAAGAGCATCGTGAGTCGTAATCACCGTACCTAGACCATTAAAAAAATAGATAAGAGCTGACAAAATCAAAATAATATCCCCTACTTATTTAAATATAAAATCTTTTGTTTTTTTTTTTAATAAGCTCTATCTCTACTTCATCTTTTCATAGAGCTGCTTTATTTATAATTCAAAAAACTTAAAATTGAAGTACTATGCTCTAATCCAAATTTATTAAAGAAAATCTGGTTTTTGCTACAGAAGTTTACTTTTAGAACAAACTAGCATTTATTTCTATAGTATTCCTCTTGTGAACCCCTTTTAAGTTCAAAGTAAAAAAAAAAAAAAAGAGCCTCAAAAGCTTAATCTTCAATTTTAAATCTGCGATGATATAATGTGTAGAGAGAATCAATCAAGATTATAGAAAATTGATATTCTTTCGAATTTTTTTGAGAGGATACCTTTGAAAAGTGCAACTGATTTTATACATCCACTTAGTCAAAACTATCTCAAATTTCTATTCCAATTTACATTTAAGTAAACATATCTTTAAACTAACTCATGTAGCTAACACTCTTCATACCACATGTATTTAAATTATTTGTTCAAAATTGAAAATGTTCATTTATACAGATCACACGTATGCAAACCTTTCCCGTAAGAAGTACCTCCCACACACCTACTTTCACATGCGATCATCACGTAATTCTTGCTCAATTATTGCAAAAAAAAAAATTCTTGTTAAAGTTGGCCAACAAAGAGTCTTCCTTTATAATTTCTTCTATTTCTCTTTTTCTGTTTTTGCTCAATAAGTAGATTTGTCAAGATTGGCCATAAACTCATTTATTAACTCACATATGATGAATTGAGTTGTTATATAGATTAATTATATTCAATAAATGAGTTATAAATGAATTTAAAGATAATATGGGTGTTAAATGGATTGTAAATTGGTCATAAATGAGTTTATAACATATTTAGATCCAATCCATCTCTATAACTTTTTCTTTATTTTATTTCACCCTCACTTGAGTGTTCACTCACTTCACACTTTCACTTCAATTTGAATATGAATTTTCCTTAATCTAGTTAAATATTGAAGTATTTTAATGATATAAGTATAGTTAATATGATTATGAGAATTGGTCAAGTCTAATACGGGTCACTATATTTTTGTTGCATGGTAATGGATTAAAATGTGCTAAATGAATCTATTTCGGTTGAACTAAAATTGATTCACAACCCAAGCTTGACCCAACCCATAAGTTTGATCGACCTGTCATCAAATAAAGAGTTCCCGTCATCATCGGATTTGAAGCCGTGGCGCCTTCCCAAAGAGCCCCAAAACAGTTACGTTATCTTTTTATTTTATTTTACTTTATTTCTCCAAATCTGTTAAATAAATCCGAACTGAATATAGAGAGAGAGAGAGAGAGAGAGAGAGAGAGCAGAACACCAATAAAGCCCGTTTCCCCAGTGTCTTCCGAGCAAAGGCTTGATGGGTCGGTCTCGCTTTCTCGCAATGCTCCTCGTCTCCTCTCTCCTTCTCCTCTCCTTCCCTCAGGGTATGATGTGAATCACCAAGTTCGCAATTTGTTCAGGATTTACTTTTTTAAGTCAAAGACGCATGAAATCAATTCAATCTTGTTTGCTTCCCTCTTTCGGGATTTTCAGGATTTGGCAGGAAAGTTAAGCAGACTGTAAAGCAGGGAGATTCCCCAGTTGAACTGGAGGTTTGTTTCTTTTAAAAATTCCCAACTTGTTTCCTTTCCCAAAATTATTCTTAATTTCCCTTTTTTTATTATATTTTTTTCCAGGAAAGTCGAGGAAAATTGAGGAAGATGGTGGAAGTGATGGATTACTCTGATCCTGAACCGAACACGAATCCTCGGAGTGGATTCCTCTTGAACCCTCCTCCCGTTCTCCCTGGACAAGGCTAATTCTCTCAATTCCTGTCGCCAATTTTAAGCGTTGTTACTTTTTCAGTGTTTCAGCTTTCTAGAAAGCTTTCATTGATACGCAGAGGTTGTCTGCGAGAATGGTTATATGTTGTTTTGTAATTTGCAAACAGATGAAAGTAGGCAGTTTCAAAGCCGTGAGCTAAATATCAGCTTTTTGCCTATTTTTTGGTCAAATTGGTCATCAAGAAGATAACGCCAGATTTGCCTGATTCTTTTGGGTTTTTCTAGATTCACTCGATCTCCGTGTTCAGGTTTATTTGATCTTATATACCGTACAATGTTTATTTAATCCATGGTGTTGTATTAGATTTCTACATCCCGCAGGTCTTGGATTTTTTCTTTTTTCCTCTCCTTTCTAAGAAGCAGTTAGTCTCTGTCTGGCCTAAGTCAACGCCCGCGTCTGGTTTTAAGCGGTGTCGGTGCAGTGGGGGGCGTTGCTGTTCTTATGTTAAAAATCTTGGGAGAGTCAAAGGTTTATCATTTGTTCACCAATATCGATCGTTTTGGGAGCATTAGACTCGAAGGAGCGTTTCTCGAGAGGATTGATAAGTTTATGATATTTTGAACTGAGGGTTGTGAAAGTTTTATATCAATAGGCTAAAAACCTCTCTCAAATGATCACGGAAAGAAGAGCAGAGTTCTCTCTCTCTCTCTGTATGTGCTTGGGTACGTGAGACCACAGATCAAGCTTAATCTAGCCTAAGGCTGTGGCAACTTTGTTATGAGAGATAGAGAGGGCCTAGATGTCATATGGTGTGAGCACGGGTCCTGGTTAAAGGTTTCCAAATTTTCAACCCATATTTAATGAGTTGGATCATATATTGGTCAGTCAAGTTTTAATGAATGACTGTTAAAAGATTAATTATATGTGGTTCTAAATGGGTTTAAAGACAAACTCACTTATAATCTATTTAGCTTTAAAATGATTGTTAGTTGAAAAAATATAAAAAAGAAGGAAAGAGGACGCACAGTGGAGTAAGGGCGGGTCTCCTCTCTTTCTAGATTTCTCCACCTAGTCTACTCCATCTAGCGACCTCTGGCAACTCGACCCCTTCCATGGCCATGCACATCGATTGAAGACGAGATGAGAAAAGGCGAAGAAATAGAGGTAACCCACAACAATGCCCCTGCGTCGTCAACGATGCCGCCCAGGGTAGCCAATCTCGCCGGCGATATTCCCGCAAGCCAAGCAACCGTCTTCATCTCTCGATTGCACGATGGATAGAGTAATCATGCTTTGATCCTTATTTCTCACCGACGGCTTGTTTAGCCTCTTAGGGCTTAGCCCCGTGTCACTGTCCTGGATTTTGTTCGGGATGTTGCGGAAATCGTATTCTGAGGTCTACATGTTTTTATCCCCTTCATCATTTTTGAGCTATGGTTATCATTGATTACTGGTGCGAGTCCGTTGATCAAAAAACTCGAAGTCGGGAGGAGAAGGAGGGTAGAAATTCCCTCGGTTTCAGACGGAGAAAGCCTACGACGGTGTTCTCATGTAGGTCAATTGGGATAAGTGATTGGATAATAGCCAGTGCTGAAGTCGGATTGGAGGCTTCGCAGGGAGGAATTAGGACTTGATTCAAAGAGGATATGAGGGAGCATCATGGGCTTGTCGTTGCGTCGCAGGTGGTGGTAGTGGTACGAGCCACCAACGTGTCGAGGAGGGTTGCGAGTGGAGGTGGAGTTGAAAGAGATGTCGAAGGCGGAGAGGATGTGAGGGAGTGTGGAACTAGAGTTGGTTGGAAACAATGGTGAAGGAGGCGGTGGGGGTAGTGACTTGAGGACAGAAGGGGAGGCGGATGGGGTGCAGCGATGGCGGCGAAATAGGAGGAGGAGCCAAGACTTCTATTTTTCATTTTCGTAATGTTTTTTGTATTCAATCTAAAGGATAAGAAAGAACTTTCAGAATTATTGAGCATTTTTCTCTATTTTCTAATGGGTTAAATGTGTCAATTTAAATTGGATGTGGTTGGGCTGGCTATGGATCATCTAGATTGTTTAAGGAAATAAATGAGTCAATGTGAGTTAAATGGGTGGATTTGGGTTGAACTATTTATGACCCACCCACTTGTCACCCCTAGTCCCAATTTAACTTGGGAACCGGACCAAATCGGGGTGGTTCCAATAAAAATGGTCCAATTGTCAATTCAAAAACTTGGAACCCACAATCGATCCATTTGTGAATTCCTTATGCTTTACTAGGCCAACGGACCTAGACTTGTAAAAAAAAAAAGGTCATAATCCCATCTCTTAACACATATGGATTAGTTATAATGGGTGTTGACACCAAAATTTTGACAACCTTAGTTGTTTATCGCATTAAAAATTAGAGATTAATTTTTAACCCATAAACAAAAATATTATAATTAAATTGCTTAACATATAATTTTAGGAGGATATTATTATTATTATTATTATTATTATTATTATTATTATTATTATTATTATTATTCTTCTTCTTCTTACATTTGCATTAGACCGGTGACGGATGGATTTGACTTAATGGTTCTAAGCTTAAATTTAACAAGTTGAACTAAGCCTGTGGTGAGAGGGAATTGGCTAAGCCCAATATTTTCTGAAGACCAAAAATTAACTTATAAGAATTAGCGGTTCGATATTTTCGGTGATATGATGGATGATTTTTCATATATTCATACAATCTATTCATATATCCTCAGTAAGGGCAAGTGTGAGAATGAGATATTGCAAGCTCGTCTTCGGAAGATTTGGAATTTGATAAAATCCTATTACGATCTTGAATTTTTGGCAATATTTGATAAAAATTGGTGGAGAATATTCATTTTTTTTGCACGGTCCAATGAGAAAGATATGAAGTGCATACAAAGGAAATCAAATAAGTCAAGAAGAGATATGGAAAATAAAAAGAAATATTGCATGTAATGGTACATATTTCAACAATATATTCGGGAGGTTATAGGCGAGCAAAAGTGATCTTCATGCATGTTGAGAAAGGAAGTGTGAATCTGGCATGAAAAATGAAATAAAATGTTCTAAAAAGCCTTAGTCCCTCGCCTATGAAAGCCGCTTACAAGCGGCCGAAGAATGGGGGGCGGACACTAGATAAAAAAAGGGAGCTTTTCTTTCATTTTTTTTCAACAGGTCAACAAAGGACTTTGTCCTATCTCTGACAAGGTGCGGAAGGAAAAGAAAGGGAGGACGTGAGCAAAAGGCAGAGAAAGAAAGTTAGAGGGAAAAGAATTAAAAAAAAAAAAGAGAGAGAAGAAAGAGGAAAAGGTGAGGTGGGGGGGGTTCACCTTCTTCAGCCTGTAGCTCCCAACGCTTAGCCCCCGCTGCTTCCATTCTTCCGATGACACCATCCAAGCTTTGATGCTACCACCACCGCAGCTACTGCCCCTCCGAGTGCCACCAGACTTGCTCGTTTCGCCCTCACCCAAGAAGATCAAAGCCGCCGTAATCACTCGAGGTTGTGTCCCCACCCACGTCCTTTATGTCTAGCGTCGACCTGTGATGTGGGAGCATCCAACGTAGCTCCATCAATCAACTCAGAACCATCGATGCTTATCCAAGCCAAAAAAGAAATTGGGCATTATGTGCTTTCCATGGATCATTTTGAATGAATAATGCTAATTACTTATTGGTACTTTATGGTATGTTGATAACTACCTCTCTCCTCTCTCCCATTCTCCATCACTACCCCGTCGCCAGTGCTACTTGCCCTCGATGCCACCGCCGGATGTTGCTCGTCCTCAACGCTGCCCTCGGACACCGCTAACCCTCGACACCACCAATGGACGTCGCTCGTCCTGCCGCTGGATGCCAGTCGGCCTACGCTCGCCCCGCCCTTGCCTCCCTCGACGCCGCTCCATCTAACTCGAGGAAACCTTTGCACGCCTCCGTTACCTTTTAGGAGGCCTACGCCCCATAGAAACTTTCTACCTGAGACCGTCCCTTGGCCCGTAGTTCCTGACACAAGGTTAGGATTCTAGCTCTTTCAAAGTGGTATCTCACTAATGGCTCGCCCCACCCCCCCCTTCCCGGAAGGAGGCATTCTTCGCCTTCCACCTAAGCTGTGGAGGAAAGGCCCAAAGCGAATCCCAGGGAACAATAAAGCTTCATAGGGTTTTTCTGTCCAGGTGCAGGTAGTTCGCATCTTCATAGACATGTCTATTTCACCAAGATTCTCTCCGAGAGAGTGCTCAGATCGTAAGCTTCTTCCAAAGCATACAGCTTTCTAGATGTAAATGATGATATCTATACAGATGGATCTTATATATATCGTATAATGAAGTACTCCATGAGTGGATATATAGGAATCCAACTTTGTCGAATCACTCATGTTATGATCTTCTACATCCTAGGTTTTCCCATTCTATCATCTAGCTTATGTTCTTCATGTAGCATTCAGGTGAAATCAAAGGGCATTACTTGAATGCTACTACTGCAGGTACATGCGGAGAAATGATCAAAAGGAACCAATTGCGGTACAATAGAGTTGTAATTCACTAGTTATTCCAGATGCTCGCCAAATTTGAAAAAAAAAACCGGAGGTTATTTGTAAACCCCCACCCACATCGCCATTCAATATTTCTTGGCCCACTATTGGCCAAACCACCTAGGCACTAGGTCCAATGTGAGTAGGGTCACTTAGCCAGGTCTCAATTGACGGGACGTGTATGCAACAACTCTGCCATGCTGCATTAACACGCAACCCAGTCATCTGAATGACACATAACTATAGATCCCGTATCCTCCAAGGCCAATATGGAATGGTTAGTACGGGTGTGGTAGTTAGCTTATACTCAAGCTCTTGGAAACTACGCTCGCATTTATTTATCCATACAAACGTCTCTTCCTTCTTCAACAATCGAGTTAGCGGCTTGGTTATTGTTGAAAATCCTTCCACAAACCTTCTGTAATAAAATAACCTGCCAAACCCAATAAACTCCTAATCTCTATCACTGTCATCGGTCTTGGCCAGTTAATCACTGCTTCAATCTTGGTCGGGTCCATTGAAATTCCTTCACCTGAAATCACATAACCTAAGAATGCCACACGAATTAACCAAAACTCGCACTTACTGAACTTAGTGTACAGTCTATAATCTCGCAAAGTCTGAAGCACTGTCCTCAAATGTCTTTCGTACTCCTCAGGACTTCTCGTATACACCAGGATATCTTCCTTTCTGACCATAATGCGTTGGGTATATCTAATCCTCAATTGATGGTACCATGTTCTCAAGTCAATTTTGGAAAATATCGACACTCCTTGCAGCCGGTCAAACAAGTCATCAATTCTTGGTAGCGAGTACTTATTCTTGATCATCACTTAGTTGAGCTACTGATAGTCGATGTAAAGATGCAACGAACCATCTTCTTTTTTTTCACAAACAGAACTGGTGCTCCCCAAGGTAATACACTGGGATGTATGAATCCCTTATCTAACAGCTCCTACATCTGCACCTTTAGTTCCTTATATTTTGACAATGCCATGCGGTAAGGAACCTTAGAGATTGGCTCGGTCCCAAGGGTTAACTGAATCACGAACTCGATCTCCCTTTCTAGTGACAAATTAGGTAATTCCTTCGGAAACACATTAGCAAACTCTTATACTACTGCAATGTCTTTCATCTTTGGCTCCACAATTGTCATATCCACGACAGTCGCCAAATAACCCTGGCAACCCCCCATCTAACAAACAGGTTGCCTCAAGCGATGGGATTAAGGTAATTGAGGGTCCACCTTAACTCCCAATAAACTCAAAACTTTCACCCGCTAACGGGTTAAACTGAATTGCTTTACAATAACAGTCTATAGTAGCTCGTTGCTTGGTAAGCCAGTCTATGCCAATTATTACATCAAAATCATACATGGCTAGAACTATCAAATTTGTCCTTCCCTCTCACTCCCCACTAACTAACTTGCAACTAGGACAACCTACTGTAAACAACGCATTATCCTTTAACGGGGTAGATATACTAACAATTGACCCAAACGATTCAAGACTTACCCCTACCAATTTAACCTACTACTCAATAATAAATGAATGAGTAGCTCAGGGTCAAATAAAGTATAAGCAGTATGGTCGTTCAGTGACACCATATCTATGACCACGTTAGGTGAGTCCTCTGCGTCGCGTTGGGTGACGGCATACACCCTACCCTATACTGGAGGCCTGTTCATACCACTCTGCGGTGCATTCTTCGGCACGTATCCCTTGTCCCGACCCATTAGTGGCGGCGATGGTAACTGTGATCCCATCGGCCTTCGAGGACAATCCATGACTTGGAGACCTTGCTGGCCACATCCAAAGCAAGCACCCATCCTAGAATGGCATGAAACTAATTCATGTCGTCTTCCGTAGAAACGACACATGCCATTCTGATCTGACGTTGACTTTCCTATCCCATCCTTCCTGTTGGGCAGATAGGGTACCTTTCTTCGATCATAGGCTTCTTCCTAAACCGGTTTCCATCCCTGTTTGACCCAAACCACGACCCAGATGCGGCGACACATTTGTTCAGGTTTCTCTCTATTAGTTGGGCCCGCTCATATAAGTTGTTGTAGTCCTTCAAATTGAACGGCACCAACGGGTCCTTCAACTGTGGTCTTAGTCCATCCCTAAACTTTCTTGCTTAGTCCATCAGATCCTCTATCAATCTAGGGGCGTACTACGACAATTCAGCGAACTTCACCTCGTATTGGTCTACAAACCTTGGTGAAGGCGTTGTAATTTTTCCATCTTCTATTCCCTGGCATTGTTAGAGAAATCCTTCCCGTTGAAAACTTTAATGAAGGCGTTCCACTCCGGAACCACACCTTTAGGGAACACTTTACCTCTGGTAGCTCTCCATGAAGTACTTGCATTTTTCCCTGCAGCTGATAGACTGCAAGGACCACCTTCTCTTTCTCCGAGCACCTCAGCAGTGCAAAGGCTTTCTCCATGTCTTGGATCCAGAAGGTTGCAGCCTTGGGATCACCTACCCTAGTGAACCTCGGCGGGTTCAGCTTTAGGAATTGTTCGACAAGTTTGTGCTTCGGCCTCTCCCCAACCACAACCACAACTCCAGGTTGGGCTTCAATAAGCGGCTGTGGTAGCAACGGCAGCATTAGTGGCAGCAGTAGTAGTGGCTGTAGCGGTGGGGGTAGTGGCGGCGACTTGATTTAGGGCCTGCTGCCCCATCAAATTCCCAAGGATCTCAAGTGCCTGTACGATCCCATCTATTCTAGGATTGCTAGGTGGAGCTACACCAGCACCAACCTATAGCGGCACTATCCTACTAGCGCTGGCCTAAGCCGGAGCTCTTCCTTGAGTATCGACCCTTGTCGGCATCCTACCTCGAGTGACAGACGTCACTGACCTCTTCTTAGGAGTTTTGATGCAGGAGCATCCAACGTAGCTCCATGGACCAACTCGGAACCATCAATGCTTATCCAAGCCAATAAAGAAGTTGGGCATTATGTGCTTCGATGCATCATTTTGAATGAATAATGTTAATTACTTATCGGTACTTTGTGGTATATCGATAGGTATCAATGGGAGGCCATTTTAGATGTCTTGTATGACCAATTGATGAAGTTTCAGAAGGATTATTTTCTGGTCAAGGGAGGAGCTCGAATTTTGGGAAGGCTAGAGGTTCACGAAAGCGGTTCAAGAATATGGAAAGCCAAAGGTTCAAGAACACGGAAAGCTAACGATTCGAGAATGTGGAAGGCCGAAGATTAAATGGCATTTAATTCCCGTGATAGTAAAAGCTTTTTATTAGGTTCCTAGCTGTTTTTATTTTTATGTAGCTCAAGAGTCGAACGTTTCAGTTCCTAGGTCATTAAAGTTTGTTTTAAATATTTCCTAACGCTAAAATCCTCTTATAAATAGGGGAAACTATCCAATGTAGGGGACATACGAATTTCATGAATGAGAATGGTGAGATTTCCTCAACTTGAGTGAACTCCTTTGGAGAGTGGATAACTCCTTTTCGGTTTCTTTATCCTTAGAGCGTAGATCACTCCTTGGTGGTGAGCCAAGAAACCCTTTATCCTTGGCTGGTGGAATCTTTAGGCCTTGGTGGTGAGCTTCTCCTATCCCGAAGTCCTTTATCCTTGGCTGGTGGAAGCTTTAGGCCTTAGTGGTGAGCTTCGTAGATCTCGATCCTCATCCTCGGTTGGCGGCGATGCCTTTATACCTTGGGAGGAGATCGTTTTATCTTTTATTATTCATTTTCGTTTCTTCCTCATATACACTACTCCATACACTTAACCACAAAAATCCCCTCTCAAAAATCCGTTCTAGAATCACTCACCCCACACACATCAAAATATTGGTATTAGAGCTCAAGGTTCAACTCATTTGAGTGATTCCTTTCTTTCTTTTGTTACAAATTCCTTATGGATGAACAAGTTCCTAGAGGCTTGACTCTGGAGCAAGCGCACAACGAAAGGCGAGATCATGCAATCCAAAATCTTCAACAACAAATGGAGCGAGTCCTCAATCTTCGAGAGAATCCGGCGAGACAAGGACAACCAGCAAGGCATCCCAATGAACGGCATCGGCGCGACGATTCTGAATCTCGTCAAAATTCTGATGGCGATTCCGAGTCCACTGGAGACAACCGAATGATTCTGCACTCTAGTAATTCTGAATCTCCAATTCGAAGACAAAGGCAGAGAGGGAGGCATAAGGAGGATGAAAGAGACATTAAAGTGGAGGTCCCCGAGTTTGATGGTAATCTTAATCCCAATGACTTTGTAGATTGGCTACACAAAACGAAACGAATTTTTGACTTTAAATCCTATTCGGATGAGAAGAAATGTAAGGTTGCTATCCTAAAGTTAACCAAATATGCTTATCTATGGTGGGAGAATCTAAAGCATCAACGAGCAAGGGAAGGAAAAAGCCGAATCAAGTCTTGGGAAAAACTCAAGAAGTTGATGAAGAAGAGGTTCTTGCCCGACACTATAAGCAAGATCTCTTCCTCAAACTGAACTCCCTAAGACAACATGGGATGAGCGTTGAAGAATACATTCGTGAGTTTGAACAACTCAAAATGAGGAGTGAAGTTCCAAAAGTTTCTGAGCAAACCATCGCTCGTTTTCTTGGCGGCATGACTCAAGAAATTGCTGATATGGTTGAACTTCAACCGTATTGGTCCTTTGAAGACGTATGCAAGTTAGCCATAAAAGTCGAAAAACAATTGAAGAGCAAGAGGTTTTCCTCCAGAAACTCAACAAAGGCGATATCCTATTTTAAGGGTGCTTCCTCAAGCAAGGGCGAGAGTACGTCAACAAAAGACAAAAGCAAGGGAAAGAATGCAGAGCCTTCCAAAGAAGTCCAAAAGAAGTTTGAAGGTGATGCAAGGAAATGCTTTAAGTGCCATGGTTTTGGGCATTTACAAGCAAATTGTCCAAATCGGAGAGTTATGACTCTTCAAGAAATTGAGGAGATCAATTCGGCGCTTCAAGAGGCTGATGACAATGAAGACCAAAATATTTCCGAATCTGATCGGGAAGAAGAAGTTGTGGAGAAAGCCGATGATGGTGAGCTGTTGATCATCCGAAGAGCATTGCATGTTGAAGTTTCTCCTAATAAAGAGCAAAGGGAAAATATATTTCACACGCGTTGCACTATTAATGGAAAGGTGTGTTCGGTAATCATCGATGGTGGGAGCTGCACCAATGTTGCTTCGACAACTCTTGTCGACAAGTTGAAGCTTCCAACAACGAAACATCCTCAACTTCAAATACTTTACCAAAATCAGGAAGTGCAAAAATAGGGGACTCACAAAGTTTCTGCTTGATTATGTCAAAGGCGTTTTGAGCAGCCTTTGTCCATTCAAAAGCACCATTCTTCATGAATTCAATTATAGGAGCCATGATGGTACTAAAGTTTTTAACAAAACGTCGATAGAAAGAAACAAGTCCATGAAAACTTCTTACATCGAAATGGACGTCGGAATCGGCCAAGTCTTCATAGCTTCCACCTTGGTTTGATCAGTTGAGATTCCATCTTCGGAAACCACATAACCAAGAAACGCAATGCTCGGAGAGAAGAACTCACATTTCTCCATTTTAGCATACAGTTTTTTGATCTCTCAAGACATTGAAGACCTATTTTAAATGAGAGATATGCTCCTCCTCGTTCCTGCTATAAACAAGAATATCGTCGAAATAAACAATGACAAATCGACCAATAAAGGAACGAAGAACCTCATTCATAAGTGTCATGAAGGTACTTGGAGCATTAGATAATCCGAATGGTATAACCAATCACTCATAAAGGCCTCCCTTGGTCTTGAAAGCCGTCTTCCATTCATCACCTTCTCGCATTTTGATTTGATGATAACCACTTCGCAAATCTATCTTTGAAAACACAGAAGAACCATATAATTCATCAAGCATATCATCAAGTCTAGGTATAGGGTCCCTATACTTAATGGTGATGTTGTTGATGGCCCGACTATCAACACACATTCGATATGTACCATCCTTCTTAGGTACAAGTAGAGCCGGAACAGAACAAGGACTCATGCTTTCTCGAACATATCCTTTGAGGATGAGTTCATCGACTTGTCTTTGCAACTCCTTTGTATCCTTCGGATTGCATCGATAAGTTGGCTTGTTTGGTAGCGGAGCACCGGGGATCAAATCAATTTGATGCTCAATACCTCTTATGGGAGGTAATCCAAGTGGCAAATCCTCCGGAAACACATCTGCAAATTCTTTCACCAAGCAATGCATTTTTGGATGTATGGGTCGCTCTACCTCACTCTTTTTCTCGACCACAAGCAAAGCAAAAACATTCTTTTGTTTGCTAATGGCTCTCTCAACCCGTGTCTCACTCAAGAACAGATTTTCCTTACAAGTGTTTCCCTCCCCAGGTTGGTTATTATGTATCGAATAAGGACTTAATGGTAAAAGAGTTTTCTTCAACATGAGTGAACTCCTTTGGAGAGTGGATAACTCCTTTCGGTTTCTTTATCCGTGGAAGGCCGAAGATTAAATGGCATTTAATTCCCGTGATAGTAAAAGCTTTTTATTAGGTTCCTAGCTGTTTTTATTTTTATGTAGCTCAAGAGTCGAACGTTTCAGTTCCTAGGTCATTAAAGTTTGTTTTTGATATTTCCTAAGGCTAAAATCCTCTTATAAATAGGGAAAACTATCCAATGTAGGGGACATACGAATTTCATAAATGAGAATGGTGAGATTTCCTCAACTTGAGTGAACTCATTTGGAGAGTGGATAACTCCTTTTCGGTTTCTTTATCCTTGGAGCGTAGATCACTCCTTGGTGGTGAGCCAAGAAGCCCTTTATCCTTGGCTGGTGGAATCTTTAGGCCTTGATGGTGAGCTTCTCCTATCCCGAAGTCGTTTATCCTTGGCTAGTGGAAGCTTCAGGCCTTGGTGGTGAGCTTCGTAGATCTCGATCCTCATCCTCGGTTGGTGGCGAGGCCTTTATACCTTGGGAGGAGATCGTTTTATCTTTTATTATTCATTTTCATTTCTTCCTCATATACACTACTCCATACACTTAACCACAAAAATCCCCTCTCAAAAATCCGTTCTAGAATCACTCACCCCATCACGCATCAAGTTCTTTGCTCCTGGTCCACTTAACATGCAACACTCTATCACGTGTCCAATTATAGTATAATAATCACTACATGAGTGCACTATTCCATTAAGCATACGGCATTCACAATTTAGTAATCCAGGCATGAATAACAATAATTCAATGCACAATGTAGCAACTTAAATCTCATGATGCCTAATCAAAGGTGTACAAATCCACATCCTTAGTTGTGCCTTTTTGACTTGAATATCGACCTACAAGACCTTCTCATGTCTCTCAATTCATAAACAGGGTCAATTAAAGCATGAATGTGCCGCATAAGTCATTGAAATGACATTTAATTCATGGACTTTTCTCATGTAACTCATATATATCCATGCTACACATGTAGACTATGGCATTAGGAGGCATGCACTTTACACACATAGATGTCTCAAGATTATTACGGCATCCCAAACTACCATGCTATCCTCGAGACCATGCTGTGCAATATAATATAGTCATACGCCCATGCCATGCAATAATCTGGACCTGCTCATATATGAATCTCAAATCACACGTGTGTCGACTATACAATCACTTCTCCAAATATGCATTCACACACTTATGCACTTTTCACATAGCCATGTCCAAATCAATACGACTACTCAAGGCCCAAGGTGATGCGTGATGGGGTGAGTGATTCCAGAACGGAAATTATTTCTTTTGGGATTTTTCTGGTTCAATGTATGGAGTAGTGTATACGGGGAAGAAACAAAGGGGAATAAAAAAAGATAGAACGATCTCCTTCCAAGGTATAAAGGCCAGGCCACGCCACCAACCGAAGATGAGGATCAAGATCAACAAAGTTCACCATCAAGGCCTATAGCTTCCGCCAGCCAAGGATAAAGGACTTTGGGATAGGAGAAGGTCACCACAAAGGTCTAAAGATTCCATCAGCCAAGGATAAAGGGCTTCTTGGCTCACCACCAAGAAGTGATCTGCGCTCCAAGGATAAAGAGACCGAAATGAGTTATTAACTCTCCGAAGAAGTTCACCCTAAAAGAGGAAATCTCACAATTTTCATTCATCAAATTCGTATGTCCTTACATTTGATAGTTTTCCCCTGTTTATAGAAGGATTTTAGAATTAGGAAATATGAAAAAAAAAAAAAAAGACCTTAATGACCTAAGAACTCAGACCTTTGACTCGTGAAAACTACAAAACAATAAAGACACCTAGGAACTTAGGAAATGCATTTATTAGCATGGGAACTTGCATTCTTGAACCTTTAGCCTTCAAAAATTCGTGCTCCTCCCTTGACTAGAAAATAACCCTCCTGTAACTTCATTCAAAATGATCCATCGAAGCACATGATTTCCAATTTCTTTCTTGGCTTGGATAAGTATCGATGGTTCTAAGTTGGTTAATGGAGCTACGTTGGATACTCTCACATCATCCTCCCCAGGTTGTTTGAGATTTGTCCTCAAATCTAGAAAGCTTTCATCCTCCAAATAAGGAGAAAGGTCTCCCACGTTCAATGTTGCCAAAACTCCAAATTCTCCAAGAAGGTCAATCTTTTAAGCATTGCACCAATTCGCTTAATAACTTTAAAGGGACCATCAGCTCTAGGCATGAGCTTGTTCTTTCATCAAGATGGAAATCTCTCATTGTGAAGCCATACAAGATCGCTTGGTTGAAATTGAGTCTTCTTGCGATGCTGGTTAGCTTTCTTCTTGTGAGATTTGTTGGCCTTTTCGATCTTAGATCAAATTTGCTCATGGAGCTTTTTCATTGCTAAATTATATTTCAAGGAGATTATTTGCATTCATGGAGTACCAAAGACCATCGTGTCGGATCGTGATTCCAACTTCTTAAGCTACTTCTGGAGGACTCCATGGAAAATGCTTGGTACAAGACTCTTATTCAGCATAGCTTGTCATCCCCAAACGGATGGCCAAACGGAGGTAACAAATCATACTCTAACCACTCTTCTGCGTGGTATGGTGAGTAAATCGTTAAAAGATTGGCATTTAAAGCTCGCGCATGCTGAATTTGCTTACAATCGATCATCAAATTATACTACTGGTCGATCGCCATTTGAAGTTGTGTATGGAATTAATCCTCTCACACCCATTGATTTGATTCCAATTCCATCTAACTCTCAAGTGAGCTTTGATGGCAAGAAAAGAGCTGAATCAATGAAGAAGCTCCATGAGCAGATTCGATCCAACATTGAAAAGGCCAATGAATCTTACAAGAAGAAAGCTAATCAATATCGCAAGAAGACTCAATTTCAACCGGGCGATCTTGTATGGCTTCACTTAAGGAATGAGAGATTTCCATTTCGTCAAAAGAACAAGCTCATGCCTAGAGCTGATGGTCCCTTCAAAGTTATTGAGCAAATTGGTGACAATGCTTACAAGATTGACCTTTCGGGAAAGTTTGGAGTTTCAGCAACATTCAACGTGGGAGACCTTTTTCTTTACTTGGAGGATGAAAACCTTCTAGATTTGAGGACAAATCTCAAACAACCCGGGGAAGATGATGCGGGAGCATCCAACATAACTCTATTGACCAACTCAGAACCATCGATATTTATCTAAGCCAATAAAGAAGTTGGGCATTATGTACTTCGATGGATCATTTTGAATAAATAATGTTAATTACTTATCGATACTTTGTGGTATATCGATAACTATTAATGGGATGCCGTTTTAGATGTCTTGTATGACCAATTGATGAAATTTCAGGAGGATTATTTTCTAGTCAAGGGAGGAGTATGAATTTCAGGAAAGCCAAAGGTTCACGAATGCGTTTCAAGAATATGGAAAACCAAAGGTTCAAGAATACAGAAAGCTGAAGATTAAAGGCAATTAGTTCCCGTGTTAATAAAGGCTTTTCTTAAGTTACTAGGTGTCTTTACTTTTATGTAGCTCAAGAGTCGAAAGGTCCGTGTTAATAAAGGCTTTTATTAAGTTCCTAGGTGTTTTTATTTTTATGTAGCTCAAGAGTCGAATGTTTAAGTCCCTACATCATTAAAGTTTGTTTTTAATATTTCCTAAGGCTAAAATTCTCCTATAAATAGGGGAAAACTATCCAATGTATGGGAGATACGAATTTTATGAATAAACATGGTGAGATTTCCTCTGCTTGAGTGAACTCCTTCGGAGAGTGGATAACTCATTTTGGTCTCTTTATCCTTGGAGTGTAGATCACTCTTTGGTGGTGAGCCAAGAAGCCATTTATCCTTTGTTAATGCAATCTTTAGGCCTTGGTGGTGAGCTTCTCTTATCCCGAAGTCCTTTATCCTTGGCTGATAGAAGCTTTAGGCCTTAGTGGTGAACTTCGTAGATCTCGATCCTCTTCTTCGATTGGTGATGCGGCCTTTATACCTTGGAAGGAGATTGCTCTATCTTTTCTTATTCCTTTTTGTTTTAACCACAAAAATCCTCTTTAAAAAAATCTTCGTTCTTCAATCACTCACCCCATCACGCATCAGATTTGTTATAGATCATGAGCTACATTCACCAAAATTCCCCCTAACCCTCGGTAACGATTTCCAGATTTAACACTTTCAAAGAAAATTATTTGACCGACCAATACTTGTCCGTTTCCTCTCAAATTTTAGTATGTTGCTCCTCAAGATGTCATCTATACAACTTTCATCAAGGACACAAAGTCAAATTTCAACTGGATAATATTATAAAATTCACGGAATCGCAAGGGGTCAGACTGTCCTTACATGCAACAGCTTGCTTGTTCTAGGAAGACTACCACCATTCACTCGAATTTCAGCATCCAACATCACAACTCAAGCATCTCCAACACCCATTACACTTCACACACAACCATAGCAAGCAAAATGTAGGCTAACGGACTTTACTTGCCTTAAATCCAACGAAATCACAGCAAGCACACGGCGATTAGTGGGCCTCGAACACAGCACGATCGACGGCAAAGCTAGGCGCACACACAGCAGGGCAGGTCTTCTTCTTCCTTCACTGAAGCACCCTCACGAACAACTCTCTCTTGGTTTCGCTCTCTCTCTCTCTCTCTCTCTCGACCTCACTCTCTCTCTCTCTTTCTCTCGGCTTTCTCTCTCCCTTCCACGCAACAACCCCCCCTTGTTCACTCCACCCCTCCTCTTTTCTTTCACCTTCATGATTAGCTAGTAATCATTAGCTTTGCATGGCAATGGACACTTGCTTCATCTCCCTTGTCACTCTTCGTGCAAGATGATGGGCCTCATTCGGCTGGGCTTGGGCCAGCCTTGGTTGACCGAACAGTGGGGGTTGTGGGCTGGTTTTGGGCCTTAAGAAATCAACCCACTCCTTCTTTTAATAATCCACCTTAATCCCCACTTATATAAATGCCTAATTACAAATTTATATGGCCATAAAATTTTGTAACATAAATCAATAAAAATCCAACTTATAAAGTTCATGGCCAGGAACAAAATTTCCTTGTCAATTTATCCTTTAATAAAATCCTTAATCACACATGGACATAGGATGCATTCTCAATACAACAATAGTCCATTCAATGCTTGGCCTTGTTTAATTGTAATCCATTGGTCTAATGGTTATAATATAGTCCGATAGCGCTTCCATAATCTATTCATGGGTTGCAGTGTATCTAGGGATTGTTATGAAATTTTAGGATGCCACAGATATTCTATTGGTTGTAAATGACAAGATTTTGGTTATCACCATAAATGAATGGTTGTCCTCCAATTTTGAAATGAATGACATGGGAGAAGCTGCTTATATATTAGGAGTTAAGATCGAAAAATATTGATCAAGGAAACTCCTTGCTTTATCACAAGAGTCTTATGTAATGAAGATTTTTGAACGTTTCAAAATGTAGCACTGTAATCCTATTGATACCCCTGTCATGCAAGGTAAATGGTTAAGTACTAAGATGTGTCCTAAGACTCCAAAAGAAATTAAAGTGATGGAAACTATTCCTTATGTTAGTGTGGTCGGAAGTTTGATGTATGCTATGATGTGTACTCGACTCGACATATATTATGCTGTGGGATTGGTGAGCCACTATCAATCAAATTTCAGTCAAGTACACTAGAAAGCAGTGAAGAGGATCCTAAGATACTTGAAAGGCACTATAGACTATCGACTTTGTTACCAAGGGAATGATTTACTCCTATTGGGCCATTTAGATGCTAATTGGGATGGAGACCTGAATGAGTGTAAATCGACTTTTGGATATGCGTTCTTGCTTAATGGATATGCAATTTCTTGGAATCACAAGAAACAAACATGCACGGCTTCGTCTACTATGGAGGCAGAATTTGTTGCATGTTTTGCCATAATGCAAGAGACAGTATGGCTAAAATGTTTCTTGAAAAATTTAGCCACTGTCACTGAGATTCCAAGATTGGTGATAGTTTATTGCGATAGTCAAGCAGCCATTGCCTATGTGAAAGATCTTAAGTATCATGAAAGGACGAAGCACATTGACATAAATAACAACTTCATCAGAAATATTATAGTTCAGAAAGAAGTGATCCTACAATACATTTCAATCAATAGAATAGTTGCTGATCCATTTACGAAAGCTGTTCCTAGAGACATATTATTGACCCACGGGATGTCACTGGGATTACGTAGAATGTAATATGTGTTATTATAGAGGATCGCTGGTTTATGTATATGTAGACATATGTATTGTACTTGTTTATTTATTTGTGACTTGATATTTTATCAATAAGTACAAATATATTATGAGACTAGCACATACACACATATATTATTGAAAAGTATGTTAGCAGGCAATGATTGGCTCACTCACACGAGCAATCACCTCAAGTGCTATAGTTAGCACGTTGAGATGAGACGTTATAGTTTAGTACATAAAATAATATGTCGCCTTGATTGAAGTCAAGATGAGGTATGTGATTTGTTTATAATAAGACCGAACATGATAGTCCCATAATCATGTATGCCTAAAGGATGCCAGATGCGAGTACTTAATTGGGCGCTATAGAAAGCGAGTTGATGTAGCACTCGAGCTAAACATGAGTATGTGAGAAGCACGTGACTATGGTTAGGCTAAGATCCGTATAGTGGATATATTTAATAAATGACATACGCTCTTATAGAAAGAGAAATTCACTATAGCATGTAATTCATACTACATGTGCATTGTACGATCGACAAAGGAATGTGAGTAAAGTTATCCCCATTTACTTATCGTGTGAGCTATTGAGGTAATTTATAATTTACCTCATTTTTTGTCCTATGTTACTTTTGATTATGTTCTCGAAGTGAAAGATCAATGTTGCTACTTTAGCATGTTATCAGCGGTCATGAATAGATTTGGCTTTATGTTGCTACTTTAGCATGTTATCAGCGGTCATGAATAGATTTGGCTTTATGGGACGTATTTAGGAAAGTAATTGAAAGAGACTTGAGTGCAAATGAAGACTATTGTTTTACATCTATTATATGTATTTACTGGTCGATCAATTATATCACCTTCTATGGTTGCGGATATAATTGTAAATACATTGTGTTTTGAGAATAGTCAAATATATCCTTTAAGGGATGGATACACTTGGATTGATGTAATAAAATATGTCTGGGGCACTGTGAAACATCGATTATTTATTTCTTTTTGGGGTTGTAGCCATTATATCATCTTTAACAGATGCATATTTTGAGCTCTCAAATGCAGGTGTACTTACTGGTCACATGACTTACTTGCTAGTATGAATTGTTTTGTAAAGTTGATAAATGTTGAACGCCTTATATTCTTGATAAAGCACTATCGAGCCCATCATGTCCGAGTGGGAGATGTTGTACTTAACGAGTACATCCATGATGGGGTGCAATGAGATTGCATTGTTTCGTCTTGATACACTATGATGGAAGACACCTTTGAAAGGGTATGGGGAGTCATATAAAAGACTTCTGAAGACAACCGTTAGGACGGTTGGTAGAACGTACGCTCAGAAATTCCTCTCATTTTCTTGTCTCCTTTCCATCAAAGAAAAAGAAGGCGTTCCATTCTCCTTTACGAAAGCAATTGGCATTTACGCTATGAAAACCGGATGTTTTCTTTGTGATTACATTTAGACCAAGTAGGGTAATATTGTTTATGATTCATCCGCAATTCAACGATCTTTCCGGGGTAAATTGTTGACTGCGTGTCGGAAACAGGTAAGTCGTCTTCCACCAACTTTCTTCTAACAAAGGAAAAAGACAAAAGTACAAAATAAAACCCAGGAGTATATGTGGATCGAAGATGGCAATATGAAAAAGGAAATAATTATTTATGATATTCAAAGTAACGTGTCAAAATAATATAGGCGATAAGGATCCATATTGGTCACTAACGGGAAAAGGGGCAACAAAGGATAGAAAGGCATGATCGTTGTAATGCGGAAGAGCACGCACAAAACAAGGGATTTTCTTTAAAAGAAATAGATTAAAAAAATTACCTCTTTTAAAGCGGAGACATATGTTGACACCCAAAGTTGCCTTTACCGTCACATGCCGGTCACAAGGATAAAAAATAATGACATGTTGCGTGTCAGTCACAAGGACAAGGAAAAGTCAAGATACTCAAGATAAGTTTGACCAAAGTGTTGTTGAGCCTGTGAATGGAAGCTTATGGTTCAACAATGAGGGAAGGAATTACCACATGTCCGACTATCAAAATTATGTCATGGGTTCCAAATTCAAGCGATATTGACATTGAAATTCGAGTGTGAATCATCGGATCTTCAAGCAACTGCACAAATCCAAGGAGCGGTTACACTTAGAGAATAAGTCATGCAACCTTGTCAATTAACTAGGAGCAATATGGCATAATCGAGGCGGTTATGAAAGATAGTAAGAAGGCAAAAGGAAAGTGTAAGGAGATCAGGGACGGTTAACAAAGAAGAAATAACTATTCGACTGTTACTAAATTGCTCCATAAATACCTTGAGACATCCAACGAGCAGAAGTAGAAATAAAATCATCCAAGGATTCACAATAAAAGGAATAGCATTAAACACACTTATATGCATAACATCATACTCCCATACATACTCATGCATCACCAACTATTCACGCCACTTCATATACATTCCAAAAACACGACCGCACACTTTCAGAGGGGTTTTGAGGGTAAACTTAGCACCTCTAATACTATGAGGGCGACTTTAAAAAGTGATACACCCCATTACCTCCTAGCACCCTATAGGCTCTATATACCAAGGCTCTAGGTCGATAATCAGATCAATATCGACTTCCGAATTGGACACCGCCCCCATCGAGCACATCTAACTCCATTGAGTCTCAACTGTGGTTCCCAAGTCCCACACCTAGAGGCTCATCAAAGCCTCGAATGGGGTCGTACAAGCCCTCTTGACCCAGAAGTACTGAGCCATGAAGCAATAGGACACTTGGTTCTGAAACCCCTCATCTACACGATCGTGATCACATAACGCTCGTAGCAGGCAAATGCCCCCTCTATTGGATACTTGATTACTTCCTAACTCTATTCCATAGGGACCCCAAACCAGATGTGGTGGAAGGGTTCAGTCATGAAAAGTCGAGTTTTTGCCTCAAAGTGGCCGTCTTAGCATTTCCATGGTCTATCAATCCCCATTGTAATCCCACTTCAAAGATTGGCCATCGTTAAAATCCCATTTCAAAAATTGGAATTGGATTGAGGATGTCACAATTATGAGCATATAAATCTCACTGTCAAGAGAAGTGGGATATTTTTAACAAGAGTATTTGGCATTGTTAAGGAAGCTAGTGCTCTAGTAAAATTCGGCGATAAGCCATATACCAAAGTCCATAACTTAGTATAATTTAATAAATTTTTTCAATAGTATTGTATATATCATCTGTCCTAAGAATAAAGGATCGCTTGCTGCTCCGTAAGTAGCTAAATACCTTTCGGGCATATTAAGGACGAAAATTTAACATAGAATGGTTCTTGCAAGCTGCGACTGATATTCATGGACATATTAAGTCACATTGCCCCTCGTTATCTGGTTTTCTGACTATTTTAAATGGAGCCAAGTGATGAAATATAATGAACCAAGAAAACAAAGAAGATGTATAAAATCCCCAAAAAGAAAGGAGTTGCTGTAGAGATTACAGAGACAAGTCAAGCCAACCTAACAATCTGGTTGGCTAGAAAAATGTCGGCGATATTTTTAAAGTCAACTAGTTCGCCCAAAAAATTAGGATTAATCAATGATCTCTCATGGGCACTATACTTCTACAGATTTTTATAATTGGATCGAAAAGCAAAAATCATGGCCATCTAGGTGGAAATTTGTTAAATGGTTGAGGTCTGTTATATTTCAATCTAACAATATAAGATAGTAAAAGCGTCTTTCCTTTTGGGAATTGTAGTCTTACCCCGAAAAAATAGATTAGAGCTGACAAATCAAAAGAAGATCCTACTTATTTAAATTTAAAACCTTTTTTAAATCCGCTTTATCTATAGTGTTTTCAATAGAATTGCTTTATTTCTACTTAAAAAGTAAAAGTACAATGCTGAATTTGAGTTGACATTTTGAGTAATACGACAGTTTGAAGTTAATTGCCTAAAAATCTGATTTGAGATCTAGCTAGTTCTAATCCGAATTTATTAAAATTTCCTTTTAGGGTAGCCTACCATTTATTTCAAACTATTCCTCTTGTGGATCCCCTTAAGTTCGGGTACAAAAGAGAGCCTCAAAATATCAATCTTCAATTTTAAATCTATGATAAATTTAATGTACAAAAATAATCATTTAAAAACATAGAGAAATAAAATTCTTTTGAATTATTTGAGAGGTAATCATTTTAATTTTAAAAGAGCGGTTGATCTTATGCTTCCACTTCATCAAGAGCTATCACAAATTTCTCTTGATTCAAATTAACATTCATTTCTAATTAATTTGTGCAGCGTCATTCTTATCGAACCTATTCATCTATTAGGATCATACATATTAAAACCTTTCCAATAAAGAGCACCTTCCACATTTACTTTCACCTATAATTATCACGAAATGCATGTTAAAGGTCGCTTTTCATATTATTTATTGGGCCAACAAAAAAGTGTCTTCCCTTCATTATTTCCCCCTTCTCTTTTCTCCATCGCCTCAATAAATAAAACTAGAAGTCACCGTTCATCGGATCTGAGGCCGTGGCCCTTTCCCAGAAGAACCCAAAAACAAGTTACGTTATCTTTTATTTTATTTTATTTTATTTTTCTTTTGCTATATCTTTCTCAAATCCATAAAATAAATCCGAACTTAAAGATATTTATATATAAAAGAAAATCTGGAGAACAGAACACCAGCAAGGCCCGTTCTCCCAGAGTCTTACGAACACAAACAAAGGCTTGATGATGGGTCGGTCTCGCTCTCTCGCAATGCTCCTCGTCTCCTCTCTCCTCCTCCTCTCCTTCTCTCATGGTATCATGCGAATCCCCAAGTTCACAAGTTCCACAATTTATTTAGGAATTCATCCCTTTTTCCTTTGAAGATGCATGAAATCAGCTCAATCTCTCGTTCGCTTTCCTCTTTTGGGATTTTCAGGATTTGGCAGGAAAGTGATGCAGACCGTAAAGCATGGAGCTTCCCCGGTTGCGCTCGAGGTTGGTGTCTTTCTAATAATTCCCATTTTCCTTTGCTCCCCAGAATTATTCCGAATTTTCCCGGTCTTTGGATCATCTTTTTTTTTTTTTTTTTTTTCCAGGAAAGTGGAGGGAAATGGAGGAAGATGGTGGAAGTGATGGATTACTCCGATCCCGAGCCGAACACCAACCCTCGGAGTGGATACCTCTTGAGCCCTCCTCCTCCTCCTCCTAGACAAGGCTAATTCTCAATTCCCTTCGCCTGTTTTTAAGTGTTGTTGGTCGCTTGGTGTTTCAAGGTTTCTTTCTAAACTGTTCATGGATTCTCAGAGTTTATCTGCAAAAAATGATCGATGTTTTGCTGTGTTCTCTGTTCTTTCCCTTGCAAATGTGTAATGCATGTAGGAGGCGAGGCGTAATGTTGTTTCAGAGGAGACTGGTTCCATCTCAGCTTTTAGAGACCATCCTTTTCGCTTTTGTTTTAGTTGCAAAATCTCAACAAAAGAAACAACCAATATGTCCTTTTCTCGTGGAAATTAATCGGATAATCAAGTCGTTCGTCCCGTTCGTTTTAAATTAGCATTTTGCAAGTAGAGGAAACTCAGGCAGTTTCAAAGGCGATACCTAAATATCAGCTTCGTTGCCTAATTTTCGGTCAAACTGGTTCGCAAGATCACACCGGATTTGCATTGTCACATTTATTGCTGACGGTTTCTATGACACTTCGATGACCTAGAATGGGATATAGCTTTTTACTTATACCCCTTTCCAATTATGAAGAAACTGGGGATTTGAAAAAAAAATTTCCTCTCATATGGAGAAAAGAAATCCTTTGGGTATTTCTAGATTCACTCGATCTCTAGTCGTACCGCATCTTTCGAGTTTTATGTTACCTTACAAAATATTATCTAGAAAATGAGATATGACAGAAACATCATTGTAACATGTGAGTAATGATGGTCATTCAGATTTACCAATTTTATTTATTATCACATGATGTTAGATTGCAAAAAAGACATTTTGCTATTAAAAAAAAAAAAAAAAAAAAAAAAAGGGACCATAGAAGGGCCTTATTGTTCCCTTCTAAGTAAGATCATAGAGCAGTCAACAATCTTTACCGTACAAATAATTTAGCGACGGTGCCTGAGTTATTTTTTAATCTTCAACTACACGTCACGAGTACACTTTAATACTAGCTAGTCAACTACGATGTGTTGGACCTACACTGTGCTTAATAGAGTATTCTGTATTACACAGAATTGCAATCCACGTCAGACTTCTACATCCCGTACGTATATTTTTTCTAGCCGCAGGTTTTTGGGTTTTTTCTTCTTTTTTTATGAAGCTGCTTGTCTATGTCTGGCCTAAGTCAACGGCTTGGCTTGTCCACGTCTGATTTGGGAGAGTGATGGGTGATCATTTGTCCACAACCAGATCGATCGTTTTGGAAGCGTTAGGCTCGAAAGAAGCGTTTCTTGGGAGGATTAATCGCGGTATTGAACTTTGCACGATAATTTTTATGCCAGATCGTATAACGAGAGGCCGAAAAACTCTCTCTCATAGGATCGTTAAGGGCGTGGAAAGAAGAATATGCCTCTTCCTATATTCCTAGATGAAAGAAATTTCCTTTAACGATATGCATGACCAGGTTTTCTTTAAAGATGTTACATTAGGTAACTTCGCCTGACGCACATTCAATACATCCAAAAAAAACCTCCATATGTATGTTATTACAAGCGCAAGACCACATATGAAGCCTGATTTGGGGTCACATGAGGTTGGAGGCCATTGACCAATGGGTTTTCTTTAAAGATGTTAGACTAGGTAACTTCGCCTAGCACACATTGAATAATATATCCAAAAAAACCTCCCTATGTATGTGCTTGCACACGCAAGACCACAGATCAAGCCTGATTTGGGGTCGCACGAGTGGGGTCACATGAGGTTGGAGGCCATAGAGCGGCCTCGATCCCTAACCACTAAAAGGCGCGTTTGGTAACGATTCTGTTCCCGGGAGCTGATTCTGACTAGAAATGATTATTTTTTATTCATTCCTGAACCGATTCTCGAGTAAAAAACGCGTTTGGTAATCTGTCCAAAATTTTTGATTTTGGAATAGAATTGCGTTTGATACCGTGTTAATTGATCCCTGTTCCAAATTAATTTCTTTTGATTTTTAAATAAATTTTAAATAATTTTTTTACTTTTTACTTTTTTTCTTTTCTTTTTTTCCTTTTTTTTTTTTTTTTTTTTTTCTTTTTTTCCCTTTTTTCCTATTCTTCTTCTTCTTCTTCATCTCGCCGGCAACGCTCACCGGAGCGTCACCGGCCCTTGGCGAGGTCGGCCTTCGTGGCCAAGCCTCGCTGGCAGCTGGGCGAGGCTCGCCTAGCCCCGCCGAGGCTCGGCCTCGCCGGTGGCCGGCGGCCTCGCCCGGCCTCGGCGAGGCCGGCTTGGCCACCACCGGCGGGGCTAGGCGAGCCTCACCGGCAGCTGGGCGAGGCTCGCCCGCCCACCGGCGAGGCCAAGCCTCGCCCGGCCGCCGGCGAGGCTCGCCCAACCCCACCGGTGGCCAGCCGACCTCGCCGGGGGCCGGGCGAGGCCGGCCTAGCCACCGGCGAGCTCGCCGAACCTCGCCCTGGCCTGGCGAGCCTCCAGCGACCGGCGGTGGCGGGCGGCGGCGGGCGGCGGCGGACGGCGGCGGGCGGCGACGGATGGCGGCAAGCGGTGGCGGACGGCAACCGGGATGACGAAAGGGAAAAGCGAGAGTTCCACCGTTTTGATTCTTTTTCTGATTCTCGAACAGAGAATCAAATTTTTTTTTATTCTCAAACCTTGTCCAAAATTGTTCCCGGGAACAAAAATTTTACCAAATGCGATTCTCGTCCCAAACTGATTCTGGGAACAAAAAATCAAAATCTGACACTGTTTGGCACGTTGCCAAACAGGCCCTAAAGTGACCTCAAGTCGGCCTTTGTTTAAGGTTGTGGTGCCTTTGTAGTGAGGGACAAAGAGAGAGCTTGGATGTGACCGTGCCCAATGATGGGGCCCACAACAAAGACTCTCGTGGCCACCATTGGGCCGAGCATTGGAGACGGCGTGAATGTGACAATTTGGTGGATTGCCTCCATGGTGGCCATGGTGGTCTCCAGGGAGGGAGGGGGGAGAGGGAGGAGTTTTTTTTTTATTATCTTTTCTTTTTTTTCCAGTTATGCACTAAGAGTTTTTTTGCCCTGTCCTATCATATCCTATATCCATTTCCTAAATCATTGTATGTATTATGTACTGTATATAGGTTGTGAAATCCTACTCCTCTAGTTATGCGTCTTCGCTTGAGCCTCTAAAAATGTGAAGAATCAAACTCCCTACCTCCCTCTTCTCAAATAGGAAAAATAGCCACTATGAAAACTCCTCATAGTTACGTGCTTAGAGTTCTATGATTACGTTTGAATGCTAGTTCGGAAAATATGTGATTAAGAAATTCAAAAACGTCTTTTCCCATAATCATTGTATTAATTGTCAAAAAAAAAAACAAAAGCAAACTATTCAATTAGATGAAGATCCTATAATCTTAAAGAGCTTCATTTGATATCTCAATTAGGGGTGAGCGTGGTTCTAAGGTAGAACCGAGAAGCGGAGAACTAAATCGGCGGGTCCAATTCAGTTCCTAGTTCTATTGAAGGGCCGGGTAGGTTCTCAGTTCCATTTTTTAAGGAACCGGCGTAACTTGGGAAGCAGGAACACCCAAACCCTAAAATAGCCAAATCCCTAATTTGGCTCCAGCGTTCCCCTTTGTCTTTCTCTTTCCTCTCTGTCAACAACAAGAAAAGGGAACCCATTTCTCCTTCATTCTTCCCCCTTGGTCCATTCTTGCTTCGCGACGCTGTGGTTCTTTCCACTTCTCTGCAGTTCTATTCATCTCGTCGTTCTTGACATCTTGTTCCTCTCCGCGACGCTGTGGTTCTCGTTCAAATCGTTTGCTATCACCAACGCCGGCCGCAGCGCAGCGACCATCATCCAACAGTTGCGCAACATCATCACTCAGGTCTCTCTCTCTGCGATTTTGAGTGCATTAATTTGTTCCCTCTCAGGACACTTTGTTGAAGCTCTCCCTCTCTCCCTCTATCTCTCGCTCTCTTTGGTGGTTGTTTTTTTTACTTGTTTCTTTTACGGTGAGTGCAGCGACAAACATTCAATTGGGGCGTGGCGGTTGTGGGATTTTTTCTAATGCAAATTGCAACCCAAAAGTTTAAAAATACGCAAGCAATATATTTCTTTTTCTATTTATTTTGGACAAAAGCAGTTTCTTTTTCAGCACGCTTAAAAAGTGCATAAAATTTGCTTTGGTTGTTCTGTTTTAGCCTTTTGGTTTCGCTATTTACTTGCATTCACTCGTGCAGTTTTTTTGCTTTTGTAGGTTGAGGAGAACATCAGCAAGTTCGCCAAGAAAGGTTTGACGCCATCACAGATTGGTGTGATTCTTCGCGAATCTCACGGGATTGCCCAAGTGAAGAGCATCACGGGGAGCAAGATTTTGCGTATCCTCAAGGCTCCCAGTATGTTTTACTTCGCATGTTCATTATATTTGTGAAGTGAATTTGCCGGTTAATATATATGAAATGGATTTCAGATCTACAGAAGTTACTCTTTATATGCTATGTAGTACTCAAATTGTAAGCTTGATGACTTTGGTGGCTGACACCAGTTAAAGCACAACTTTAAGAGGAGATAAATTAGTTTTTAGAGCTTGCTATGTTCTTGGGGTCCCAAATCATCCTGAAAACTATGTTGTGCACTATCTGTTGTTCATCAAAAGTTGATTTTCAAGGCTTGATTTATTATTGGAATTGTCTTACTTTATATCTAGGTTAAGCATCTTTCTATTGTTCATGTATCCCTTTCCTGTATGCTAAAATGATTGGCATAACAGTGTCTAGTGAGGTGAAGCCAATTTGGGTTCGTCTTCGAAATTTTAAAACAACATAAATCGTACAGTTTTGTCCTCTTTGTAAGTTAAGCTCATGATGATTGTCCTCATGCAATCACCTTGTTCATTAGGCGATTCTATGATGAGCTTGTTTCTGTATAGAACTAAGTTCTTCATCGGTGGTTGAATCTGGTGAATCGGATTTAGTTTCTGAGATAATATGCTGCATATGGTCTCTGTCATGTACAAGATATTCTTGAAGCTGTTTGGGCCAATTATTACACCTCGATTCTATCATCTCGTGTCATTGCTTTTATGAATCCTCGCTTGCATAAATTGCTGATTACTGTCCAACCTTTCGAAATATGAATGACCTCTTTCTCTTGTTTCAAATTATAGCAATATCTGATGTGGCACCCCTCGAACAGCCCCCAATCCGTTAGGGTCGCCACAGCTCGCTTACATTTTACTTTCCCTAATCACATGTCACTCTGATATCATTTCAATTGCAGCGGGTCCATACAACGGGTTTACATCTTTTAGATCGGTCTCTTGCGCAGTTCATATAACGGAAGCACATCCATCAATCCCCTTTCCTATGTTAAAAAAACGATGCACACCAATTAAGATATTTATAGGTAAAAGCCGAACGCTTTTATTTACTTAAACCAGATGGACATCATTCATCAGTACATCAAAATGCCGTAGTCTTCTATACTCGGCTATACTTCAAAAGATGACCGACATCTCCTCTAACAGTCGTATACTCAAAGTCCATCGTTTAGTATCGGCGTCCAAAAGTTCATTCCTTTGCTATCCTCATCGCGGTTATATCCAACCACTTAATCCATCTACCGGTGGTAGTGGCAGCAGGGGTATCTTATCTAGTCTGAAATGTTAGTTCCCAAATTGGGTGAGTACAACCACTTAGCAGTAAAAATCCACCAAACTACACGATGCGTCAGATAGAACAATCAAGGTATCATGAATAAAGCACATACCATCCATGCATTCAAACATATCTCACCATACAACCATGCATATATCATCATACAACATGCATATACCACCATGCACTTGTACATATACCATTAAGCAGCCATGCATATATCACCATGCAACGTGCATATATTGTGGCATCCGGAAATTTTGACAACCCTCGGATATGCGACAGTTTGTGACAAAGTGATAGAAGCATCATCAAACGGTGTTATCGACACCACAATGGACATTGTTTTGTTATCACCATCGAACTGATGGGTAACAGTTAGTAATGGTTTGATCGTTAGATAAGTTATAGTCCCATCCCTTACGTTCAAGTGAGACCGGGGTTTATTCCATAAGATGTGTCGATAAGATATCTTTTATGCTAATTTTAGCTGTCCAATTGTGTACCCCTCGAGCAAATGAAAATGTGACTAGGATTATACAGCAACCTTGCATGTCATTCTTCCTCATCGATCATCATGCAGCCTTGTCGAGTTCTTTCTCCATGCAAGAATTGCAGCCACGTACATGTACATGTGGTGGTTGAATAAAAGGAGATTGGTTGATTTCATGAAGACCATGGAACCGAAAATGTTCCATGCACGTATGGAAATTTAGGGCTAACAGTTGGAAGGAATTTAGGTCATGAATTAAGGACAATGCGGCCACCAATTTGTTGGCCCAAGTAATCCCGAGCCCTCTCTCCTCTTGGTCGACAAATTGGAGTCAACCAAAGAAGCCCATTTGACCAAGCCACGTAGCCCTTCTTCAGTGGGCGGCAAATGGAAGAATTGTGGCCATCAAACCCACGGCCATGTCGCCTCTCCATCATGCGGGTCAACAAATGAAGGGGAAGTTGACCCATGCAGCCAACCAAGGAGCGCCACCCATCCACCGAATGCAAGCCACGTTTTTCTCTCCTTCTTCGGTGGCTAGCGGAGAGAGCCTAGCATGTATGCAAGCCACTTTTCCACCCACCTATCCTCCATGCATGCATCCACCGAAACCCCTACATGCAAAATCATCATTAGCTTAACTAACATTAGAGGAAACAAAGGGCTGGGTTTTAGGAGGAAAGTGCTCGTGTGATTGAGAGAGAGGAGAGAGAGGAAGAGAGAAAGAGGGAAAGGAAGAGGGAGGCCGTTCGCTGCCGTGCGTGCTGCTGAGTCACTGCCGTCGAGCCGCCTTGCCCCGCCGTTGTGCTTGCTGTGATTTTCTTTGGATTAGAGGCAAGTAGAGTCCCTTTGCTTGCTGTGATGTGTGTGTAGAAAATGGTAAATTTCGGATGTGGATGAAGTGTGAAATCTCGAAGCTACAAGAGTTGTGTTCTAGCCTGGTGTTCTGTTTCTAGAAAAATAGTCCGACCTTTGATGATTTCATGAGTTGCATGCGATGTTCTAGTAGGAATTTCACTTTGACTTCTTGATGAAAGTTGTAAAGGACTTCTTGAAAAGTAACATATCAAAATTTCAGAAGAAATGAACAATTATAGACCGGTGAAACTATTTTTCTTTGAAGAAGTTAGATCTGGAAATTGTAATGCACCTAGTGTGATTTTGTGAATTTTATAAAATTTTCCAGTTGAAATTTGATCTCGTGTTTAGAATGAAAGTTGAATATGACATGTTAAGGAGTAACATATTAAAATATTAGAGGAAATGGATGAGTTTAGGTTGGTGAAACGATTTTATCCGAAATGGTTAGATCTGGAATTTGATGTCGAAGGTTATGGATGGTTATGGTTATTATAGTTTTTAATCTATCACAAATCTGATTTCGAGTTCTTCATGAAATATTTACTTCTAGATTTTTTCTATAAATTATAAAAATTTTAGAATTTTTGGAGTTGATTTAGGATTTTTACTGAATTCGTGAAGGAAACTGTGTATGGCAATATTCCGAAATTATAAAGACCATGATGTGTGGATTGTACCAAATTGTATGATGTTCTTTTGATATGGTGTTCTTCACAGAATATTTTCCTCTAGATGTTGTATATAACATGCCGAATTTTTAGAATTTATTAAGGCTGTTTACTAATTTTTCAAGAATTATGACCAAAGGAGTGCAATCTGTTTTTACTCGAAATTTTGCTGTACTTTCAAAAATAAATGAAATTGCTCCATGTGATATAATGTCTTGAGTGATTAATTATGCTGCATATGTGATGACATATGGCATGTTATATATGACATCAAGAGCTGGTTGAGACCTTTGATATTGTTGAATCAAATGCCATGTTAAAATTGAGATACATGTGTGAATATAAATTATGATAATGATGATACCGTCGGAGGTGTGAGCCGACGATGCCTCGGGAGTGTTGGGATGACCGGAGTGTGGGTGCCGGATGCCTGGAGTGTGTGTGCCGGATGCCCGGGGAGTGTTGGATGCCTGGAGGTGTGTGTCGGAAGCCCTGGAGGTGTGTACCGGATGCCTGGAGGTGTGTGCCGGAGGCTCCTCGCGATGTCAGGTTGGATGCGAGCGATAAATTGTGGGATGCAAATACTGGTCCTTGGAAAGAAAAATAATCAAATCCTTGTGAAAGATAAAATTGAGAATTGAATCATGCGCATGGATGTATACATATGTCATGTGATGAACCTCATGGAAATGCAAGCATGAAGTGCATGGTGGTATATGCTTAGCTGCTTGATGATATATGTACAAGTGCATTGTAGTATATGCACGTTGCATTGTAGTATATGCATGTTGCATGGTGATATATGCATGGCTGTTTGATGGTATATGTACAAGTGCATGGTGGTACATGGTGGTATATGCATGTTGTGTAGTGATATATGCATGGCTGTATGGTGAGGTATGTTCGAATGCATGAACGGTATGTGCTTTATTCGTAATACCTTGATTATTCTATCTGACGCATCGTGTAGTTTGGTGGATCTTTACTACTGAGTAGTTGTACTCACCCCGTTTGGGGACTAACATTTCAAACTAGATAAGATACATCTACTGCCACTACCATTGGTAGATGGATCAAGTGGTTGGATATGACCGCGAGGAGGTGGATAGCTGTGGCACCCTGAAGCACCTAAGGTCACCATAGATGCCAAAGAAGAACCTTAGTTCCTAGGCTTCTTTTTTTTAACGGTCCCAGCGCATTTTATTTGCGGAAGCATAATCAAGTCTTACTAATTCTCCCTGCAACAATCATGATACAATTGCACACCACTAAACACCATAAGAAAAGATAAAGCCAAGACACTTTTATTTACATATTTTCATGATGGATTTTCTTAGGTCGGTACAACAAAAGAAAGACCAAGACTTTTAACTACACTCGGTCATAACCCCAAAAAGAGACAACTCGACCCACTATGTCAATCTTGTAAAATCCTCCATCCACTAATGTCGACTATTGCCCAAAAAGTTGCAGCTCCTACTCCTCATGCACGGGCCATCACACCCACCCCGGTGCGTCAGGTGGTGGCGGCGGCAACATCTACTGCATCACTCCATCTCAACGAGCGTGAATAGATATGAACTCCTGAATGACAGAGCCCTTAGCTAGGCCCACGTCATACATCACTAATGCGCGAACCCGAATGAATGTCAGACCAGGGATGGTGGGACAGTCGATCTCCATACACTCGACCTCCACGTCCGAAGGAAGGCCGTAAAAAACGCCCCGCGTGACAGCAGGGAGTGGCATCTTTCTAATCTGAAATGTTGGTCCCCGAAGGAGTGAGTACAGCCACTCAGCAGGTAAAAAACCCAATAAACCACTCAATGTATCACACAATACAATCATAGCAATCATAGCATAATACATGTTATTCATGCATCCAAGCATAACTTACCTTGAAGCCATGCATATGTCATCTTATCACATATACATACATTCTCATGTAATCATCACCATCATCATGTCACACATGTACCATCATGCCATAGGTGCACATACATCCATGCATTCACCATCATCATGTCAGACATATACCATCATGCCATAGGTGCACATACATCCATGCACTCACCATCATCATGTCATATAAGTACCATCATGCCATAGGTGCACATACATCCATGTACTAATCATCATGCACTCATGCATACATGTTGCCATACCATGCATAATTCAATTTCAATTTCCTAATTTTATTCTTTCATTTTAGGCCACCACATTTCACTTTCCCGGGACCAGTATTTGCATCCCACATTTATTGCTCGCACCCAAACTGGCATCTCAAGGAACCTCCGGCACAAACCTCCGGGCATCCGGCACATACCCTCCGGGCATCTCGTACCCCAACTGGCATCACGAGGCATCTCCCGGCTCACACCTCCGGGCTTCCGGCACCCCCACTTCCCGGGCATCTCGAAACTCCCGAGGACCCTCCGGCATTCAGCCATTTAAGGCCACCAGGCATCCGGCATTTACACTTCCTAGCCAGGCATCCTGACACTCTCGGGGCATCGCCGGCTCACACCTCCGACGGCCTTCTCATTTCTCATAGTTCATATTCACAATTATGGCTCAATTTCAACATGGCATATGATATGATGGCAAACAAGATCATTTTCAGCATTTGATTCTTATATGTATTTCCAATCATCATCATACACGCAGCAAGATGCAATCACTTATAACAACACAATCCATGGGGTCCATACAACTTAGAATAATCCATACATCATGTCTTTTTGAAATTTACCAAATTCCAGCTTGCACAATTTTAGGAAAACACATAAATTAAATATCCATATGATCTTCAAAAATTATAAAATCAGAACATGTGATAGGCAAGACATAAAGGTAGCAACTTCATGAAGAACACATGCCCAAAAGAACTTCACACAAAAAGATATAGCTCACACATTCCAGCTTGCAACATTCGGATACAATCAGATTGCGCAATTCTTGAAATATTTCAATTTAAATACCCGAATGGCCTCCAAAAATTATGAAATTTTACCAGGTGATAGTCAAGACCCTAAGGTAGATTTTTCATGAAGACATCCAGGCCATATTCGTCCTAGATAATTAACCATGGACGGTTGAAACCCCTGCTCCTAGTACCGAACAGTCCAGTTTCTCTGTCTCCGAAAAATCAAGGTTTCACCTACTTATTTTCCTTCATTTCCTCTGAATTTTTGATATTTTTTGCCTCAAGAGGTCCACTACAACTTTCATTAAGGGATCTAGGTGAGATTCGCAACAGATAGTCACTTTACAGTCCACGAAGTCGCTGGAGTCCAGTACGATACTTCCAGATCTGTCGTCTTCAAAAGAAAAAAAATCATTTCACTAGGCTACACCTGTTCGTTTTACCTCAAATTTGAGTATGTTAGTCTTCAGGATGTTCTCTACAACTTTCGCGAGAAGTCGAAGTGAAATTCTCAGTAAAAAGTGACATGCAACACACGAAACCACCAAGAGATCAACAAAACAGTTTCAGATCTAGCGTTTTCATAGAGGAAGGGTTTCCCCCCTTAAAACTCAGCCATTTTGTCTCAAATTTTAGTATGTTATACTTTGAGATGTTTTCTACAACTTTCGTGTAAAACTCAAAGCCAAAATCCGACTCAAAACCCGCATGCAAGCCTCTGCAACATTCTGGGTCAGGCGGTATACTCGAAAACAGAATGCTGTTTCAAAAACAACACACTCAAAGCTTCGTTTTCTCACTCCCTAAATGTCTGAGATTCATCACACTCAAACACATATGCAAAATACAACATGCAAGAGCAGAATATGGATCCCAACTTGCCTTTGTACCGAGCAAGCACAAGCAACACGGCGGATGACGGACGCACGACGACGGGCGACGGACGAGCAGACGGACGGACGCACGGCTTCTTCCTCCTCTCTCTCGGTTCCTCACTCTCTCAGCAGCTCTCTGTCTCTCTCTCTTGGCTTGGACGACAGCCCCCTAAACTGGCCATTCTTCCTTTTAATTCCCCCTTAAAACCATCATTAGCCATTATTAGAAGCCACCCACAATGGCCAATAGGTGAAGTCCCCTTTTTGCCACTTGGCAAAACCCATGCATGATGGGCTTAGAGGTGGGCCGGCCTCTCCCCTCTCTCCTTGTGGTTGACGGCAGCCTTTCATGGCTTCATGGGCCGGCCTTTTGGCCCATCATAGGTCCACACTCTTGGGCCTAAGACCCAAGCCTAATTAAATCAAATTTTAACCCTTTTTTAATACTAATTAGATCTTTATTGAACCAAAGTACTATAGTGTAAAAAGTTAAATAACTATACACTTGATATCACAAATCCATAAATTCTAATCCACAATACATATGGCCAAAGATAGGTCACCCTTTTCCAAGATTTATCCACTAAAACTCGGCCATAGTCCTTTATACAAGACATTAATTTGAGCACCCCTAATGACTGGCAAGGAATTCTACGATGCCACAATAGCAAAGGAAGAAACTTTTGGACACCGACACTGAACGATGGATTTTGAGTATACGACTGTTGAAGGAGATGTCGGTCATCTTTTGAAGTATTACCGAGTATAGAAGACTACGGCATTTTGATGTACTGATGAATGATGTCCAACTGGTTTAAGTAAATAAAAATGTTCGGCTTTTACCTATAAATGTCTTAGTTGGTGTGCATCGTTTTCTAAACATAGGGAAGGGAGTTGATGGTTGTGCTTCCGTTATATAAACTGCGCAAAGGACCAATCTAAAAGATGTAAACCCCTAGGTTGTATGGACCCGCTACAATTGAAATGGTATCAGAGTGACATGTGATTAGGGAAAGTGAAAGGTAAGCGAACTGTTGCGACTCTAACGGATTGGGGGCCGTTCGAGGGGTGCCACATCTGAACAGGTATTTGAGTACGTGGAGGACTCCAAGAGCCCTAGAGAAAGCTCAAACCCTCTGGGCTAGAAATCTTTTGACATGCGTGTTGTTGTTGCTGCTACTGAGGATCTTTGGCTATTTATCCTCTCTAAAAAGGGTCTGAGGGTGCACGTTTTCCTCCTTCAAGACATAATTAAAGTAGTAGATACCTTTCTACAAGTATTAGGCTGCTCATTGTCGTATGAGAAGGTCAAAGCTGTACAATATTCAGACTCTGAGGTTTGTCAAAAAAATCTATGTTTGGGACAAACAGAACAAGACCAAGTGAGTATGATCCTCATGAGAAGGGGCTTATTGATTTGTGATATATGTACTTGTAGACTTAGGCTACGCTAGCAAGGGTAACTCTCGAATTTCGATCTCTTGATCAAGCGGTGAATATGGCCCCAAAAGTGTTGTCGGCCATGTTTCTTTGAATGGTATTGAAGCCAGAGTTTTGTACATTTATTTTAGACATCCTATCTACATTATTTGTTCATTTGAGTCATAAAGCACCTGAGACTTACTAGATTTGTATATCTTGGCTAATTCAAAGGCTTCTCAAGGTGCACTAGCTTCACAAAATGCTCATGTTACTTCTTTCGCTTTTGCAGGGAAATACATTATCTAAGTTGCAAGTTAAATAGTCTCAATTCCCAAGACAAGAATGGAGATGGCAATTCCAAAAAGGTAGTTGTTTGGTAGTATCCATTATCACTTGTCATTTGTAAAATATTCAGCATAGGTGAGACATGGCATGTGGCATACTCATTTTTGCTAGTATCACTGTGTAGAATGTTGGTTCACATTCTAGAATATTAAATGCTTACGAGTATTATAGATTTTGTGTTCGTGTTGTATTCTCTTTGATGAATGAAAAGCTTGTTTATTATTGCTGCATTCATTTCTATTTTTTTTTTAAACTAAAAATGAAACAAAAAAAAGAAAAAGAAAAAAGAACCTGTTGGAACCTAGAACCGACCCCGGAACCTGTGATAGGATAAATTCCAGGTTCTTGGTTTTGACAGATAGGTTCCAATTTCCAAAAAATGAGGAACCTGTACCCGAGAGTAGGTTCCTGGTTTCAGGCGAAACCTATAAGGAACCGGGAACCACTCACCCCTAATGTCAATCAATCTCAACCGTTGATGCATGTAAATAAGAAATGTTTCAAAAGTTGAAATTGGTTGGTACGCCAATAGGAGCATTTGATGAGATAGAGAGTCAACATCCTTGTTCATATATTCCCATTAAGCACACCGGCATGGTGCCATAGCAAGCTGAAGTTTCCCCCTAAGTAGGTAACATTTCGATCGAATATATTATGGCAAATGGAGAGATCCAAATTGAGACAAATCATAGAGTAGCAACCATAATAGGTTTTGGGCTTTTGAACTGAGTTGGGCCGCCCGTGATGGGGTGACCCAACCCAGCAACTTTAAAAGATACAAATGTTCCCACTAGAGGGTAAAGGCGTGCTCGTGTGTTAACCCAAAAAAGTGGAATGGAACATATAGTGATCGTGTAGGTGGATGCGTATTCCGTGAGATCAGAGGGACATATTTAGTTGCGAACATACCGGTGCTAATGTGAGTGCATGATTGTACATTCAGCTAATATAGATACACGAGCATTATGTGGAGCAACCTCGATTCTGGAAACTTGAGGTACGATTTTATAAAACCCGTTATAGGATTAAGGACCTGTTTGGTTCAACTTTGGGGAAATGGGTTTGGGAAAATGCAAATACCTTTGAGATAAATGAATTTTCCGAAATACTATATCATTTAGTAAATTTTAACATCAAATAGTATTAGAAAATAACATTAGCATAAATGCTGTTTGGTAAAACCTACATTTATAAAGGGGTTTTGTTATTTTTCTTTTAGTCTAAAAATTAAATTCAGTGTAGGTTGGCTGCCGGCCAACCATCAGACAACTACCAAATCACTAGATTTGGTGGCTTGTGGTCGTGCAAACCTTAAGCAATGCCGCCTGAGTCACAAGTCATACCACCCTAGGTGATGGTTGCTAGGGACACATGACCCCTAAGCGGCAGTGGCGATCACCGAAGAAGGCCAACTCTTAGGCAACCGATTGGGAAGATGAACGGTTATGATGAATGGAGAAGAATATAAATAGTGACGGATGAATAGTGGATTTATATTTCCAAAGTGTTGAAAGCTCAAAATAAGTTTGGACCTGTATTGAATTTTCAGTATTCCCAATGTTGATTTTGACTAATGCACTTTAAAAAATAATTGCCAAATGCCTAATATTTTCCCAAATGAGTTTTGAGAGCCCAAAATCCCTTGAGAAAGCTGAACCAAATGGGGCCTAAGACTATGAAGGTAGCTGGTCTAGTGGTAAAAAAAATATACGTCTTCCACAAGATCCAAAATTTTATTCACATTGTGAGTAAACATCTTAATGGCTTGTGATCAGTTGTCTAATTGGGAAGTACCTCATGTAGAAATTATGGTTGGTAGTATCTTGGTAGGATTGCGATGATAAGCTCGTAAAACTCGAACTTTTGGATTGCAAGTAGTGCATAGTAACTAATGCGTGATGGGGTGAGTGATTCCAGAATTGAAATTTTTCTTTTGGGATTTTTCATGTTAAGTGTATGGAGTATTGCATATGCGGAAGAAACGAAGGGGAATAAGAAAAAATAGAACGATCTCATTCCAAGGTATAAAGGCCACGCCACCAACCGAAGATAAGGATCAAAATCTGCGAAGTTCACCACCAAAGCCTACAGCTTCCACCAACCAAGGATAAAGGATTTCGAGAGAGGAGAAGCATACCACCAAGGCCTAAAGATTCCACCAGCCAAGGATAAAGGGCTTCTTGGCTCACCACCAAGGAGTAATTTTCACAATTTTCATTCATCAAATTCGTATATCATACATTGAATAGTTTTCCCCTGTTTATAGGAGGATTTTAGAGTTAGGAAATATAAAAAATAGACTTTAATGACCTAGGAACTTAAACCCTTGACTCTTGAAAACTACATAACAATAAAGACACCTAGGAACTTAGGAAATGCATTTATTAACATGAGACTTGCATTCTTGAACCTTTGGCCTTTCGCATTCTTGAACCTTTAGCCTTCCAAATTCGTGCTTCTCCCTTAACCAGAAAATAATCCTTCTGAAACTTCATCAATTGGTCATGTAAGATGTCTAAAATGGCTTCCCATTGATAGTTATTGACATACCACAAAGTATCAATAAGTAACTGATATTATCCCTTCAAAATGATCCATCAAAGCATATAATGCCCAATTTCCCTCTTGGTTTGGATAAGCATCGATGGTTTTGATTTGGTCGATAGAGCTACGTTGGATACTCCCGCATTAGTAACTCTGGCTCAATTCAAGTACTATTCTCTAGCTGGTGTAAAACCCTCGTGATAACGCTTAGAGGGGACTCCTAGCACTGATTATCCTTCCCCCTCTTTTCACTAATAAAAACATCACAATTGGATTATGTGCAAGTTTCAATGACCCAATTTGCAATTTACCCTCATATTCTACTATAAGTCAGTTGCTCGGAAATATGAAAATAAGCACACCACATTTGGTTGATGGCTTAGGACATGAAATCAAAATCATATAGCTCACTCCATTTTTATATGCCCTGACTTTAGTTTATGTGTTATGGTAACACAATTTTCTGCTTTCTTCAACTCCAACGTGGGTGTGTAGTTCCGCCTTATCTTTCACGATCGTTGGACATGATCTCCATCTCGAAAGTTGCTTTTCTCATGCCTTCGTACGTTAGTGAATCAATCAAAAGTCAGATGGCCGATGGATCATCAATGTTGGATGCACCTACACCCCCTAAAGATGTCATGCCTATCGTGAGATAGCCATCTGGAATGACACAGAGAATGAAGGATGGGAGCCTGGGACTGAAATTTTTAGAACACGAAATTGTTCAGTGTTCCATAACTATAACTATAGAACTCTAATGTCGAAATATACCTGTTATCACCATAAATTTGAATGGTCGATGTTTTCTTTTCTTGATAGCATCAAACATACTGAAATTATCAAGTGGTTATCAATATAAAGTGTGAGTCATTTACCACGGTCATTGCTACTGCTACTACCATTAAGTCGACTAAAATAAAGCTTTTGCTACAACCGGCACCTGCACCTCAACCAAATAAAGACGATCGTCAATGCATGCAATACCAATATCAACAATGTCATTATCCTCCTCCTGCAGGCAGTTGATGACAAACTTGCCAACCTCTATCAGACCATGGATGATGTAAAATAGTTATGTTATGACTCACGATAAAAGCAAGAAGGGTCAAAATATTGGTCACTCTCACCCACTTTTTCTCCAATGGAAAAAAGAACTCCAGGACGGCCATTAGAAGTTTGACTCCTCTAAACCGTCTTGCTTGAATAACTTAGGCCTGTTTGTTTTGACGAGAACAACTGATTTTGTTCTTTTATTTCTGGTGTTATATTGAATTAGTACGTCTATAATGGGGTGAGATGAGAACGCACCGTTTCACCTTGATACGCTACGATGGAAAGACACCATTTGAAGGGATGCGATGGAGTCATATAAAAGACTCCAGAAGACAACTGTTGGCACGTTTTGGAAGAACGTACATTTAGAAAAGAAAGTTTTCCTGTTCTTGTCCCCTTTCCATCAAAATCAAACAAAAGGCGTTCCATTTCTTCTTTACGAGAACGGTTTGCATTTACGCCGTGGAAATCGGGTGCTTTCCTCGTGATTGCATTCAAACCAACGTGAAGTATTTTTTGTTCGTGATTCATCTACAATTCAACGTTTGTTCTAGGGTTAATTGTTGTTTGTGCATTGGATAAAGGTAAGTTGTCTTTCGCCGACTTGAATTCCAACATTCGTATCAGAGCCTGGTCGTGATTTCTGCCTTGTTTTTCATCGAATTTTCTCATTTACCACTTGATATCGAGATCAAAAGTATGAAATCTACACTGCATGGATGTTTATTGCTCTGAATTGATATCTAAATCGTTGAAAACAAACCGAAGCGAAGAACGGGTTCGGATTTTTGTACACTCATACAGTTTTGGCCATTTTTTGGAATATTTTTTCGGCCAAATTAAATTTTTAAATATACAGGGTAAAAGTACTTGTCGCGACTAGTTCGACGATAGGTCGAGCGCTACTAGAGAACGCCGGACGCGCCCACATGCGTGGCCAAAAGCCGCTATACATGGGCACCATGCGCCTGACGCATTGGGCAAACTAGCGCGTGAGCGTCACACGCGCGTCAGCGAAGGTGACGCGTGCTGACGTCACGGATGATGTCATCCATGACGTCATCCAACGGTTGATAACTGCTGGGATGACGTCACCGCCGACGACCGACCTGTGACCCGACCCGACCCGACCCGAGGTTGACCCAACCCGACACGACCCAACCATTGATCAGCCAACCAGTCTGGCGGTCAAATCGATCGGATCGATCGCCGATCAAACCAATCGAACCGGTCGCTGGTTGGACCGGCCAAGAGCCGTTTGGCTCGCTTGCGCGTACACCACATGCGCCGCGCACTCAGGCGGCGCGTGTGGGTGCGTGTGGGCTTTGGTTGGAGCACGGTCGGCGGCGTTTGGTTCGTATGGATGTGCTCTAGACTGTGGTATATTTATTTTTTACTTTTAAGTTTGATAAATGTATGAAATTGTGTACGAAACCCTAAGTACGCATATTTTTGGGGTTTAATGTGTAGTTTATTCATTTTTAGCTTATATTTTTTTATGGTTTTGGAAATACAGTAGCTAGCCTATATGAAAATGATGTTATATATGCTTTGTAGAGCTTGGTTCGATGGTAGCATGTATATAGTTTAATATACTTGCAATTTTTTAGTTCCAAGAAAATTCGAACAATTGTAAGAAATCATTGTTTTTCCGTTAGATGTTGAACTGCGGTTTTGATTGTAGTTATAACATGATTATTTTTGTATGTTGGTTCACATTATGTTATATTTTTGTGTTAATGGAAAAATGTAGAAATTACATGAGGTCATGTAATTATTTTTCCTAGTAGGAGTTCGTAGGTTGGTAGAATTCAAGAGAGCTCTCACCTAGAACTTAAAATTTGGGCAAATTAAACTAACTAATGATAATAGAATAATCATACATAGAAGTTGATTGGGAACATAGTGAACTTTTGCTTCTGTGTCTTTTGTTGAATTATCATTAATTTAGTTTATCTTTACTGCAAATTAAATGTATGCTACTCTGTAAAGTGTGCTAGTATTGATTCTACCTTTATTATATCAACGTGTTATAGCAATTGATTATGGTTTTGGCATCTAAGACCATTGTGGCTGACCTCAATAAGGGTGAGAAGTTGAACGGTGACAATTATGATATTTGGCACCGAAAGGTTCAGTACATTCTTGAGGAACAAGAGGTTTTGGAAACCCTCAAACACACCATGGATGAACCTGAGCATGGAATTTCAGCTCAACACAGGAGAGATCTAGAAGCTTATCGAGCTTGGAAAAAAAATAGTATTACTTGCATCACGTTGCTAAGCTGTATGCAAGATGATCTCATATGTGAGTTTGAAAGTTATGATAAAACTCAAGCTATATGGATTGCCTTAAAAGATAAATTTGAGAGTACATCTGCCACTAAGCTAAGGAGACTCACCATCAAGTTTGACACATACTGAAGGCACCCAAATGTAACGATGAGACAGCGTCTTTGGGAGATGTCAAACATGATTCATGAGTTGAAGTCGGTAGGTCATTCTCTTACTGATGAATAGCAAGTTCAGGCTGTTATAAGATCTCTTCCCGACAATTGGGAGCATATGAAAATCAATATGACGCATAATGAGAATATTGTCACTTTTGATGATATAGCGTGTCATTTGGAATTAAAGGATAAGCATGTAGAGGTTGCGGGATCCTCTACCTATGCTTATGTTGCTGAATCGAGTTTGCGCAAAGTTTCGGGTTTCAAGCACAAAAGGAATTCTCAATTCAACAACAAAGGGAAAAAGACTGATTAGGCACATAAGATGGCTAAGACATCCCAATGCAAGAAACACGGTCTGAAAAAGGACAATGTCAAGATGAAATGCTACAATTGTGGCAAGATGGGTCACTTTGCTTATGAATGTATTGAGCCGAAAGAGGTACTCTATTACTCAATTACTTTAAGTAATACTTTTGTTTCTAGCACTATAATGCTTGCTGAATCTCATCCAATGTGGACTGTAAACTTAGAAGCAACAGACCACGTAACTAGAGATCGAGAAACATTTGTGGAGTATTGTCGAATTCAACCTAGAAAAATATGAATATATGTTGGGAATAACTCAAGAATTAAAGTAAAGGGTATCGACACATGTCCTTTATGTTCCAAATATTCGACGAAACTTGGTCTCCGTAGTTGTTCTTCTTAACTTAGGTTATGTATTGAATTTCCATAGTGATTGTGTTAACATTTTGTATGGAATAGTTTATTATGATTCAGGTCATGTATCGAATGACTATGATTGGTACAATGTTAATGTCGATGGTTGTTTCTCTTTAATTGCATTTTCTAATAATGTTGAGATTGATGTAAGTACTTGGCATGCTAGATATCACATTGGGTTGCATAGAATGCAAAGATTAACTAGAAAATGCCTTTTAGGGTCACTCACTAATGTTGATCTATCCGTATGTGAACATTGTCTAGCGGGAAAAACAACTAGAAAACCATTATGTAAAGGGACTAGAGCCAAATTTCCATTACAACTCATACATTCTGACATTTGTGATTCTTTGAATGTGAGGGCGAGGCATAAAGCATCATATTTCATTACTTTCATAGATGACTTCACGCATTTTGGTTATGTCTTTCTGATCTCCCATAGTCTGCTTTAGACGATATATATCGATGGTAGAGAATCAATTGAACAAAATAATAAAGGCATTGAGAACCGATCGCGGACGTGAGTATCTATCAGGGCAATTTAAGGCTTTTTGTGATGAAAAGGGAATTATACGATAATTGACTATTTCTAGTACTCCACAACAAAATGGGGTAGCTGAGAGAAGGAATAGAATCATATTGGAAATGGTTAGGTCTATGATGACGCAAGCAAATTTACCTATCTCTTATTGGGGAGATGCATTATTGAATTATGTACTTAACCGAGTGCCCTCAAAATCGGCCAATTCTACCCCTTATGAATTATGGACTAGTAGGAAACCAGACTTAAGTAGTCTATGTCCATGGGAATGTGCAACTTATGTTCATAATTTTTCCATAAATATGGCAAATTAGGTCATAGAGGGAAGAAATGTATATTTATAAGATATTCTGAACACTCCAAAGGGTACGTGTTCATAGGTGAACAAGTTGATGGAAGTGTGATCAAAATAGAGTCACGCGATGTCACGTTCTTGGAGAACGATTTTCCTAGTAGATGTGAGATTGATAAGGACTTCCAATTATATGAGATAAAAGATCCTAATAACCCACTTACTAATGTTGTAGAGGAAAATGAAGATTTACCCCAACGTGTAAGAACTAGTGGGAGTGTTCCATCGCCTAACGAATTGAATTTAAGAGAAATTCAATTGAATTCAATTGCGTAAAAGTAATCGTAAAAGTATTCTTCGTCGTCGTTTTGAGATTGAAGGGGAAGCATTTATGATTGCTTATAAAGACGATGTTAAGCCTAAGACTGTTCAAGAGACTCTCTCATCCCCTTATAAGGAAGAATGGAGAAAAGTTTTAGAAGATAAAATAGAGTCAATCATGTTTGGGATTTGGTTGATCTACTACCAAATCATAAGGCCATTGAAAACAAATGAGTCTTCAAGATTAAGCGAATGGCGGATAGATCCATTGAAAAGTATAAAACTCGTCTTGTGGTGAAAGGTTATACTCAACAAGATGATATAGACTATGAGGAAACCTTTTCACCAGTTGTAACGTTTGCCTTAATACGCCTTATCCTAGTCACATTGCACATTTGGACCTTGAATTACATCAAATTGATGTAAAAACAATATTTCTCAAAGGATAACTAGATGAGGAAATCTATATGAAGCAGCCAATAGGTTTCATAGCTAAAGATCAAGAGTATAAAGTTTGCAAGCTTCATCGCTCAATATATAGCCTTAAACAATTATTTAGACAGTGATATCTTTGTTTTCATCGAGCCATAACAACTTTTTTGTTTCACGGTGATCGAAGAAGATCATTGTGTATATGTCAAGTGGTCCAAAGATAAATTTGTGATTTTATCACTTTATGTGAACGATATTCTATTGGTTGGAAATGACAAGACTTTGGTTATCACCATAAAAGAATGGTTGTCCTCCAATCTTGAAATGAAGGACATGGGAAAAGCTGCTTATATATTAGGAGTTAAGATCGAAAGAGATCGATTAAGGAAACTCCTTACTTTATCACTAGAGTCTTATATAATGAAGATTCTTGAGCATTTCAATATACTGCATTATAATCCCATCAATAACCTTGTCATGTAAGGTGAAGGCCTAAGTATCGAGATGTGTCCTAAGGCTCCGAAAGAAATTAAAGTGATGGAAACTGTTCCTTACACTAGTGTGATCGGAAGTTTGATGTATACTATGATGTATACTCGACCCAACATATATTATGCCGTGGGATTGGTAAGCCGATATCAATCAAATCCCGATCCAACACAATGGAAAATAGTGAAGAGGATCCTGAGATACTTGAAAGGCATCATGGACTATCAACTTTGTTACCAAGGGAATGATTTACGCCTCTTGGGCTATTCAGATGCTGATTGGGGTGGAGACCTCGATAAGCGTAAATCGACTTCTGGATATGCGTTCTTGCGCAATTTTTTGAAATAGCAAGAAACAGACATGCATGGCTTTATCTACAATGGATGTAGAATTTATTGCATGCTTTGTTGTAGTGCAAGAAGTAGTATGGCAAAAATATTTCTTAGAAACTTTAGCCACTATCACTGAGGTTCCTAGACCAGTGATAGTTTATTACGATAGTCAAGCAGCCATTGCCTATGTGAAGGATTCCAAGTATCATGGAAGGAAAAAACACATTGACATAAAGAAGAACTTCATAAGAAATATAATAGCGTAGAAGTGATCCTATAATACGTTCCAACCAATAGAATGGTTGCTAATCCATTTATGAATACTATTTCTAGAGACATATTCTTGACCCATAATATGTCACTAGTATTGTACTTGTTTGTTTATTAGTGACTTGATGTTTTATCAATAAGTACAAATCCATTACGAGACTAGCACATACACACATATATTCTTGAAAAGTATGTCAGTAGACAATGATTAGCTCACTCATACAAACAATCACCTCAAGTGCTATAGTCAGCACATTGAGATGAGATGTTATGTACAAATAAATGCTAAACAACAAGTTTGGTACATAAAATATGTTGCCTTGATTGGTGTCAAGATGTGGTTTGTGATTAGTTTATAATAAGACCGAACATGATAGTCCCACAATCATGTATGCCTGTAAGATGTCGGATGCGAGTACTTAATTGGGTGCTATAGAAAGCGAGCTGATATAGCACTCAAGCTAAACATGAGTACGTGAGAAGCACGTGACTATGTCTAGGCTAAGATTCGTATAGTAGATATATTTAATAAATGACATATGCTCTTATAGAAAGAGAAATCCACTATAGCATGTAATTCATACTACATGTGCATTGTATGATCAATAAGGGAAGGTGAGTAAAATTATCCACATTTATTCATGTGAGCCCTTATAATTTACCCCATTTTGTGCTATATGTTACTTCTGACTATATTTTCGAAGTGAAAAATCAATGTTGCTACTCTAGCATGTTACCGGTGGTCATGAATAGATATGGTTTTATAGGACGTGTCTAGGAAAGCAGTTATTCTGAAATGGAAAGAGACATAAGTGCGAAGGAAGACTATTGTTGTTTTACGTTTATCACATATATTTACTGGTCGACCAATTATATCGCTTTATATGGTTGCGGATATAATTGTAAATACATTGTGTTTATTTTTTGGACTGATGTAACAAAATATGTCTGGGGCACTGTGAGACGTCGATTGTTTATTTATTTTTTTTGAGGTTGTAGCCATTATATCATTCCTAACAGGTGTATAATTTGAGCTCCCAAGTGTAGCTGTACTCACTCATCAATCGCACGGCTTACTTGCTAGTATGAATTGTTTTGTAAAGTTGATGAATGTTGAACGCCATATATTCTTGATAGAGTGCTATCGAGCCCATCATGTTCGAGTGGAAGATGTTGTATTGAATTAGCACATCCATGATGGGGTGTGATGAGAATGCACAATTTCACCTTGATACGCTACGATAGAAAGACACTATTTGAAGGGGTGTGAAGGAGTCATATAAAAGACTCCAGAAGACAACCATTGGCACGTTTTCATTTTCTTGTCCCCTTTCCATCAAAATCAAATAGAAGGGGGTCCATTTCTTCTTCACGAGAACGGTTTGCATTTACACCGTGGAAATCAAGTGCTTTCCTCGTAATTGCATTCAGATCAACTTGAAGTATTTTTTGTTCGTGATTCATCTATAGTTCAACGTTAGTTCCAGGGTTAATTATTGTTTGCGCATTGGATAAAGATAAGTCGTCTTCCGCCGACTTGAATTCCAACATCTAGGAACAAAAAAAGAATAGAAATCTGTTTGATAAATGTTTTTTTTTAAGAATAAAAACTTATTTTTTTTGTTCCTGAAAATAGATTTGGAACAGAATCAAGAATTAGAAAAAAGTAACTTCTTATTCCCATGAGCAATTCTTAAAATCTAATTTTTTTTTTCTCCTCTCTCTTCTTCTCTTTCCTTTTCTTCTTCTTCCTTTTGGTCAATTGCCGCTCGGCAACACCGAGCCATGATGAGGCTCATCTGCCTAAGTCTTGCCTTGGCAGGGTGAGGTCAACCTCGCCCAAATCTAGCGAGGCCGAGCTCACCCAACCAATGGCATGTCAAGCTAGAGGTGGCTGGGCAAGGTCGAGCCTCACCTATGGTTGAGCAAGCTCGACCTCACCTTGGCTGGGTGAGGCCGAGCCTCACGCAGCCACGATGAGGCTTAGGGGGTGCATGACAACCATTCTGTTCCAGAAATAGTTTATGGAACAGAAATAGATTTTTCTATTTCCATTTTTAGAAGAGTTTCTAAGCAAAAATAACCATATGATAACAACACAAAATTTCTACTCTAAAAACAGAAATTCGTTTCATAACGACACAAAATTTCTTCCTTTCGGACGGCGGTGAATCGACGATTGACATGGATGGACAGCCGGCAGCCAGTGGCGGTGACAGGCGAGTGGCAATTGGCGGCGGCGGTGGCGGGGCTGGTGGTCGGTGATCGATGACCAGAGGGCGACGGCGGCGGTGACGACCGGTGACAACAGGCAACCGGCGACCGGCAGCAGCGACGGGGTTGCCGGCCGGCGATTGGTGACGGTGGCAGGCGATCGGAGGCGGCGGTCGACGATCGACGACGGCAGCCGGCGATCGGCGGCAACCAGCAACCGGCGGCGGCGGCGAGTAAGGGATGGATGGTGGTTAGCGACGACGAATGAAAGACCGATTGACGAACGATGAAAAGAAATTTTATTTCGATTTCTATTCCAAAAATAGAGAAGTAAAAAATTTTAGTTTCTAATTTCTTTTTCAAACCTATTTTTGGAATAGAAATCTATTCCAGAAATAGAAAAATTGAATAGGTTTATCAAACGGATTTCTCTTTCAGAAACAGGTCTGGAATAGAAAAACTATTTATGGAATAGAAATTTTGGTTATCATGCACCCCCTTAGCCTCCCCATCCGGTGTGCGGCTCAACCTCGCCAAGTTAGGACGAGGCCAACCTCAAGCCACCTAGGCAAGGTCGAGGCTCACCAGACCTCGCCCGGCCGGTGGCTAGTCACAGCGGTGGTCGGCAACTAGCAACAAAGAAGGAGGAATGAGAAGAGAAAAAAAATATAATAAAAGTATAAAAAAATTAAAAGAAACAAAAAAAAATATAAGAATCTTATCAAACGCATTTCTATCTCGGAAATAAAAATTTTATGGAGTTACCAAACGTGTTCTTTTGCTTAAAAATTGTTTTCGAAAACAGAATCACAAAAAACCATTTATGATAAAACAGAATCATTATCAAACGCGTCATTATTCTACCAAGTTTACTATCTCTAGCTCTAGCCAAAATTTGATCCGCTGCCACCGATTCAACCCCAGTTCCCAAGTAGTAGTAGAACACCACTTACAAATATCAATTCATGTCTTCATATTAGGCTCATGTTATTTTGTATTTTTTTTTTTGGTAAAATGTTATGTTGTATTTAATTCCAACTTAAATAAGACATGCTTGTTAATTATAGGAAATTCTTGAAATTTAAACATGATATGCTTATTAAAAAAATGATTGCATGAGATGAAAGTTTAAACACTTAAGATACAATCTCTCATATAAAATTGTAAATGTGTTCCATATGTGAACGTTTAAGATCCAATCTCTTATATAAAACGGGCAAAAATGGGTTGGATTTAGGCTTTAAAAATGGATGGCTGAGTTGTATACTAGGCTAAAAGCTATTTTCTACGCCTACCCTTCATTTGGGAAAATTTCACTAATTGCCTAAAGGTCAATCATTTTCTCAAAAGCAAGCCCATAGTGAATATAATTTCAAATAAGGATATGAAGTAACTAGTTATTTTTAAATAAGGGCATAAACTCACCAGTTGGTCAAATCTTCGCCAAGCGGCAAGCACTTAATTTCTGGCAATCGGAGCAGGGCATTTTTGCTCAAAACATAATCTAGATAAAGACTAAAAAGAAAAAACAAAAAAAACTAAAACAAGCCAAAGGGGGGGGAATTCAATCTAGGACTTGAACTCCATGATGGTTTTTTCAGTAATTGAAAAGGTAATAGAACATGGGACTGAAAAAGGGAAAAATCTTAATATCGTTAATCCTTTATGCAAAGTTGATTTTCCGAAATATTTAGTCAATCAAACCACTTTGCCAACAAGCTGCTCAATGTTGTGACGGAGCCCATGTGTTCTCCGCACACTTTGAGCTGGACTGATAGCGAAAGTTGATCGCAAATTTGGGTTTTACCGACTCATACTCACTATGAATCTATGATGTTTGAGTTTTACCAAGAATTAAATAAAAAGGGGTAACTTTTCAACATGTCAATAGGCTTTGACTTCGCGGAAACCAAACATCAATCGGTCTCTCCAATAGAGGATCGAGTGGGAACAACGACTAACAGTCATAGCCAACTCCTGCTGACTGACCTCCTCTACTAATCTCTCTCTCTTTCTGACTACAACATCGAGGAACAATGGAGAAGAAGATGACGGTCTAAAGGTATGTGAAACCCATTTCTCAAAACACACTCTTGAGCCCTTTCACAATATCAATCTTTCTCCTTGCAATTGCCTCGTCTAGTCCGCTTACGAGAAAGAAACAAAAAGGAATAAGAAAAGATCAAACGATCTCCTCCCAAGGTATAAAGGCCTCGCCACCAACCGATGATGAGGATCGAGATTTACGAAGCTCACCACCAAGGCCTAAAGCTTCCACCAGCCATGTGACGCCCCGAACCCCGAGGTACGCGCACATCCCATTGCGGTCAATCAAATATGCGACATCCCAGGATATGTCGCCAACCCATTCATTTATTTACACATGCGGAAGCGAAACAAATCCCCTAACAAAATTTAACTTGGGATAGAAAAGCAGGCAATCAATCACAATACCAAACACTCATTTACAAACACAAAGGGTTTAAATACAACACTGGACTGTCTACAAAATAAACCAGCTCGACAAAAGGGGAATTATCCTAAAACCAATTAGCAGGACACGTTCTCCAATCCTTATGACTTCACCTCTGCAACTCCTTAAGGCCAACCAAAGCTATCTAGCCGCTCCGTCAACCAGGGACCTGAAATTGTAATCCCCAAATCGGGATGAGACAATGTTTCAGCAAGTTCAACCCCCTAAACCCCTATTAGAAAGAAAATACGCCCCGAGTGGCCTAGCCACATCACATAGAGAACTTACCTCGCCTCAATTCCTTCCTACAGGTTAGCACAATTTATATAATTCAACCACGTGCAATTATGATAACCAAACAACTGCGGCACAATCACATCATCAGAATAATTCAACCACTTGGATCGTCTCAGCGATCAATCGACTCGGCCGATTACATGTCATTCCAGCAAATCAATCATTGCTCTCAATCACGGCTGTCGTGACCAAATTTTTTCGGGGGTGTGAACCACCTAGGGTTTGGCTACGGGTTGTTAAGCCTAGACTTAACCCGGGCTCTCCTAAGCCCATACCAATTCGCGACTTAGGTTCAAGTTCTTAACATGCAATGATTTTCAATTAGGAGTCGCCACTAATCTATTTTTGATGGGTCGATTAGAAACCCAAGTAAAATAACGAGAGAATTATTTTACTCCTACGAACCGAGAGACTATGGGTACGGGGACTTGGTTACGCTAGAATTCTCTAACGCCCTTTCGGTACCGTTCTTTTTATTTTGAAAAATGTTTGGCAAGCAGTTTGGACTGATTTTAAATTTATTTCCCTAACATGTGAGGTGTTCATGCGGGTGCGCAAACCACCAATTTGACACCCAAGAAAAGCAATGAATAAATTGCAGGGCTTACCTCAAAGCAACGAAAGCATCTGTAATGTTAAATTAAAATCCACATCAACAACCCTAGATATGGTTTCTAATTAACACGCAATTTTTGTTTTGTTTTCACTTAATTAATGAAAATCATGCAATATGCAATGCAATATTAACTAAATGACCTAATTCCAACGACATGTAATTTCTAATTAAATGGGCCTAGCAAAAAAACTAAATGACATGCATCTCAATGAATCTTAACCCTAATGACGTGCATATGACAATTTTTCTTTTTCTTAAAAGAATGCATTTTTTTATCCTAAATAATAAAACCAAATCAACCTATGGCATCTTTGTATTTTTCATGAAGTTCGAAATTAGGTGAAATGTGAAAATTACCTAATTAGATTGATATCCTATTTAATTTATATTAGGAATTAGGTTGAACCACATCCTAATTTAAACTAAAATATTATCCTAACCCAAATAATCCTAAGATGCAATCTATTTAATAAAATACCTAAACCCATAGTAAATTAAGAAATTATCTAAATTAACTTAAGTGCAATTTCTATCCTAATATGCAATGACGTGCAAAATGTACCCTAATTCTACATGAATCGTGCATGATAATTTTTTTTTTATGTTTTTCCTTTTTTCCCCTTTTTTTTAAATTTCGAAATTAATATTTGCCAAATAATTAAACATGCAATCCAAGTTTTAAAGAAAACTAGCAACCTAAATTAATTGATTTGATTTTTTTTTAAATTCGAAATAAAATACCTATTATGAACATGCAAACCCTAAAACTACATTTTTTTGATTTTTTTTTAAAGAAAGCTAATTTAAGTAACACCACAGCAAATCAAGCCATATTGATACCCAAATCGACGAACCATATCTCGAGCATGAGATCGGGTTGGCCAATTTCACATAAATCACGAATCGGATCTCGAGCGGGAGATTCGATTGACAATTTTTTTAAAAGTAATTGCGAGTCGGATTTCGACCTTGAAAATCGGACTGACAATCACTAATTTCAAGGCAATTTCATATCATGAAATTTCAATTTCACATTAAAGGAATAATTACACTAAAAAGATAGCAAAAACAATAAAACAAAAATAAGATAAAGAAAATACGTAAATTTTCTTTTGCTTTTCTCTTTTTTTTCTTTTCTTTTTTTTTCTGAAAAAGAAAAAGAAAAATAAATCTGGTGGCCGGTCCGGCGAGGGGAAATCGCCGGCTAGGGTTCCGGCGAGGGCACCGGGGCGGCGTCAGGACAGCAACGCCGTGACCAACGGGCAACAGGCGGTTCGGCGACGCGTCGGGACAGCTCGCGGGACGTCGGGGCGGCGAGGCGGCTTCGGGATGGCGACGCGGCGGCACGGGGAAGGTTGGCTCGGCGGCGGCGCAATTCTGGATCTGGAGGAGGAAGGGCGTCGGATCTGGATCGGCTGCTGTGGGGATCTCAGATCTGCAGGCGGCGAGCGGAGGCAGTGTCGGGGCGGCGAGAGCTTCGGGTTGCGGCTTCGGCGATAGATTGACAGGGCGACGGCGCTGCTCGCGGGGCTGGCGTCGCTCGGCGTCGAGCGAGGCAGCAACGGCGTCGGGTGGTAGAAGCGGGCGTGGCGAGGCGGAGCGAGCGGGTCGCAGTGGGGCGTCAAATCGCAGCGGCGGTGGCGGCGAGCCGCCGCTGCAAGAGCCGCTCGGAGGTGCCGTGCGGCGGGCGGATTGCGGACGCAATCGACGGGCGCGTCGCGTACCGGCGTGGGGGTTCGGCAGATGAAGCAGTGAGGACGGTGACGGCGCGGTGACGGGCTGCAGGCGGCGCGGCAGTGGCCGGCAAGGGCGGCAGGGATCAACGGTAGAAACCCTGTGAAGAAGAAGAACAGTAATTGTTCTTTTTTCTTTTTTTTCTTTTGCTTTTTCCTTTTCTCTCACCTCTATCTCCCTCACGTCTCTTCTTTCACTCTTGCTTTTTGACTTTCTTTTTTATCTCGAGAAGAACCCCCAAAAAGAAAACTTTTCTTTCCTCTTTGTATCGTATTTTTTAACCTAGAACGAAAAGAAGCTCCTCCTCACATTTTCCTCTCTATTCTCTTGTGGCCGTGTATCAATATGTGTGGCCTCCTCTTCTAAACCCTACGCATTTAATCTATTTATAGATCACGAGTTAGGGTTTTAATTTTTCCAAATCCATATCCACGAAAATTCCTTTTTCCAAATGTAATATTTGCTTTTGATACGATTTAGGATTGCAAGAGGATTCTTTTAAAATTTGAAATCTCGCATAAATCAATCCATAAAATCTTTCCGAGGATACGGGCTTGGGCCAATTTACTCCCTTTGTGGTCCAATTCACCAAATTAATATTCTGAACCATTAATTTGAACCCATTTGTCACCGGCCCAATGTAAATGTAAATTAAAATAAATGCACCTAAAACTATATGCTATGCAATTAATTAATTAACTAATATTTTTTAGGGGTTAAAATTAATCCCTAATTTTTTAATATGATAAATGATTAAACGAGTCGCCAAAATTTAGGTGTCAACAGCTGCCCCTCTTTGAAGGTGGGCTCGCAGAGGTTGCCTTCAAAGACAAATTGAGACCTAAATTTTGGTCATGTTCATGCAATGAATGATTTTTTGTTGGAACATGAATTCCATTTTTTAATGCAATTTATATGATGCATGGAAATACTAATGCAAATGATAGATGAACCTACTTGGAATAACTTACCTTCGAGGATGATAGAGTAATTCGAGGTAGTGGGTGTTACTTGTCCAGGACCCGTACCATTCTACGGTCGCCTAGAATAGTAACATGACTTTGTGAAGATGCTTTGCTTTCCCGGGACCCGTACCATTCTACGGTCGCCCGGTATGGCGAAAAGGAGCCGCTTTCTCGGGACTGTACCATTCTATGGTCGCCCAATACGGCAGAAATGTTTTGTAAGGAACTGCTTTCCCAAGACCCGTACCATTCTACGGTCGCCCAGTACGGCAGAAATGTTTTGTAAGGAAATGCTTTCCCAGGACCCGTACCATTCTACGATCGCCTAGTACGGCAGAACTGTTTTGTAAGGACTGCTTTCCCAGGACCCGTACCATTCTACGGTCGCCTAGTACAGTAGAAAGGTTTTGTCTAGGACCCGTACCATTCTACGGTCACCTAAACGGGGATTCATTTTCCAGGACCCTTACCATTCTACGGTCGCCTCAACGAAGAAAATTATTTTTCCAGGACCCGTACCATTCTACGGTCGCCTGAATGAAGAAATTGCTTTTCCAGGACCCGTACCATTCTACGGTCGCCTGTTAGAGCAATAAATGTTGTCTAGGACCCGTACCATTCTACGGTCGCCTAGATCGAGGTTTTGCTTGGCTAGGACCTGAACCATTCTTCGGTCGCCCAGCCTTGCGACAGAAATCATCCGACCAAGACCCGAACCATTCCTCGGTCGCCTTAATCAAATTGAATCTGGAGGAAAAATCTTTGGGGGACAACTCTATTGAGTGTCGATGTAAAGGACTCTAGGCTACGAAAGCACGCCAGGTCGATAAAAGAAATCCGGGCTACGGAAGCACGCCGGTTCGATAAAATGGACTCTGGGCTACGAAAGCACGCCGGGTAAAAAAAAAAGAGACATCAGGCTACGGAAGCACGCCGAGTCGATGAAAATGACTCTGGGCTACGAAAGCACACCAGGTCGATATAACTGGACAGCTTGACCAAGTCAAGTGTCGATGCACTTGAGAGAGAATACCTGCACAATGACAAGTATTTTAGAGTATGATAGAGATATACTCACCTGATGATATCTCTGATTCTTGGGGATATGTCTTTTAGAATTTAGATATCCTGTGGAGGTCTTTCACCTCATGGTGGAGGTTTCTCATCTCCTAATATCATGAAACATTCTGAAAGGAACTTGAATTACCTGTCAGACATGATTTAGAGTAAAAACTAATATGCATTCATCAAAGAGATAGACAAACTGAGCTACTCTAGAATGCACATTTCAAAATTCAGTGAGGTTTTCATCAACTCAATCGGGGTTCATGCATAATGACCTTTGCATCACCCAAATTTCCACTGGAGAGAATTATCATTCAAGATAATCTTCACTCATGACATGAATTTCCTAAGAATACCAAATGAGGGACCTTTAGTTAGAATGGACTTTCACTCACTCTCATTTAGAGGCTATTTTATGAGAATCACTCCATCTCACTATCATCATACCAACAAAGGTCCGAGTATTCTCGCAAGCGGTACAACCTTACCAATCTGAGAGGTCTTTAACAAGGACCGTAATGTGGGCTTGGTCAATGGCTTAACAAAGGGACTCTTTGAGTCAAGGCTATTGAAAGAATAGCTTCCCAATCATCTCCGGGTTTACAAGTCAAGAACCCTGCAACATGAGAAAGTAATAGTCTTGCTCGCACTCCTTCAAGCGATGCTTAAAACATGTGAATCCCTATGTTAATTCAAGTGCCTTAATCTGAAGAGACTTTGTAAATGACGTAACGTAGGCTAGGTTCATGGGTTGAGAAATGAAATGATCATTAGGCTCAAAATGTGTGTAAAGGGTGAGAGCTAATGATCATCTTGGCATTGCCACCAGTTTTCTTTTTCACCATCGGGGATTGTCTTCATGAAGTGCCCCATTGATTATAAAAACTCAGCATTTGAGTTCTTTGAGTATTGCTCCATTGGAATTCAATTCTTGCAATTGACAGTCACTTATATTGACTCTCTTTTTTTCATCTATGGGTATTGGCCTTGCTTTTACCAGGCACACTACTTTTTCATACCCCAGTTCTCATGCATTTTTTTTTACTTCTTTTCATGGGCATTGGCCTTGCTTTTACCAAGCACACTGCTTTTTCATGCCCCTTATTTCTATTTTGATTTCTATGCATGCGTAAAATAATGACACTCGAACTTTCAAGGGTCTTCATCTGCCTTTTGCCTTGCCCCAGTGTGGGAGATGATCACCAACTAGGTTTGAAGAAATGAAATTGCAAGCTCAAGTGGGCTACGCAAAGGATATGAGTGTTTAGGATAGAGAAAAGAATGCTCTTCGTCATCCTAGGGCACTTAAATTACCACATGAATTCAATGTAATAGCATGACTAAAAGATTGATGCAAGTGAGAGCAAGAAAATTTCAATCCATTTTCTTCACCTTATGGTGCTGTCTTACCCTCCAATTTGCCCCAATGTGGGGTGGTTCTTGACAGGGGTAATTTGATAAAAATCTTCACAAGTGTAACAATGGATCACCTGCTGTGTTTGGGATAGAGAAATGAATTGCCCCTCATCATTTCGGTCATCGTACCTTTTGTGAGAGAACTCTTTACCTTGCAGATTTGGAACTTCCTACACTCATCTCACAAGTGTATCAAGTGTATAAGTAAGGGACTGTGTATAGGATAAGGCTTGCCTTTCATCATACTGACACGTCTCATTCAGCATTCTTAAGCATTGATGTCACTCCATTAAATTGTCTATCTTGACAAATCTCCAAATGAAATTGGTGAGCTAAATCAATATGAAAATTTTCTTTTCAAAAGAGTCCAGCAACTTTAAGCATAAAAAACGTTTGTGACAAACAATTTACTACACTCAAACATGATTTCAAGCATTCATTCAAGGAATTGCCCCCACAAAGGGATTGTCTCAGCAATGGATGTCCTTGGATTGTCTCTATCAATCAAAGGTGAAAATCCACTTTTTGATTTGATGAATACTCCGTTCTTGCTTTTGCCCCTACACAAGAGAATGTGCATGAATAGGATACTATGCAACTCAAAGTAAATTCAAATTGCACAACCATTTTGGCTCAGATCAAGATTTTGTCTCAGTCATGACACTACTAGAATCTGTAGTGCCCCAAATTCGTCATCTGCAAGGAAAAGAACAAAGCGTCATCTCCCAAAATCATTTATATTTAAAGACGAGATGTACCTCTTTCACCAAAGATGGATGATCCTCTTTTGATTTGTTCCATTATTTTCTCATGGAAATGAGAAACTTCATTTGGCCTTCGAGAATGACATCTCCCACAAATTGTTATGAGAAGTGCCACATATCACACTTTGGAATCAAGATGATTTTCTCCACTCTTGGGAGATGTCATCACAATCAGCTAGCAAATGATCCTTCGCTCTCATGTCTATTCTCCTTCGGATGTATGTTCCCAAATCAATGGGTATCACTGGAACGCGTTATTTTCAAATGCCTCTCTATTATGCTCTGAGACATGAAGTTAATGAGTCAGAAAATTAAACAAGGCTAATCTAATGCATGCTTTTTTGGAAATGGCTTGAAAAATGATCTTCTTTTTTTTTGTTCTTTTGGATTTTTTTTTTTTTTTGATGAGGAAGCATGAAGAAGCCTAGTCCTCAGAATACTCCTTGGATGATATTTTCTTTTCATTGTTGGATATCGTCACCGGGCTAGTTTGGTGTACCCCATCATGTCCTCGAAACAAAACTTGTAATTCTATTGATATTCATCAATCAAATTACATTTATTGAAATGTGATGCTCAAGCACTAAAGCAAAACAGAAGAAATTTTTACCAATCCCTAAAAAGCAATAAGAATTCCCACACGGGGAAGGTGCAATTGAACATGCCCCTAATTAAATAAGGAAAGCAAACTACTTAGGATCATGAATCATATGTGCTTGAGTTCTTCACCCTCCTTGATCTTGTGATGCAAATCCTCTAGGTCAGAGATTATTCCTTCTAGATATATCACTAGTCTCTTCATAGTGGCATCAAATTCAGCTACCTCAGGAAAATATGACGGTTCGAAAGTCCTTTTGGCTCTCTTCTTTGAGTCATAGCTTCCTACTGAAGATAGAGTACCTATATCATCATGGCCCTTTTGCTTGACGAAACAAGCTATAGTAGCAGACAATTCATCGACTTGACTTTGGAGGTACGCAATTCGTTTGTTTATATTGACAATGATACGATCCAGCACCTCATTTTGATCCGCTATTTTAGCCCTCGGCCGTGTACGGATGGGTGAGCGAGATCGCTCCATAATCACCTAAAGGAAATAAACGGGAACATGTAAGCATGAGGTGTAAATGGAGAGTCAATCCATGACAATGATCTAATCGATTTTTCTATTATTTTTTCATTTATTCATGAAAAGTCTATGCAAGAAGGGAATTTCCTAAAAATGGATATCCTAGTAAAACCAAATTTTCTAGACATGATGTAAAAACAAATTCTCCAAAGTTTTTTTGTAAATGATTCATTGCATGGCAATTTCCTCATTTCATTTATAATTGACAAATGAATTAGATTAAATGACTAACCTAGATTGTCATGGATGGACCAAAAGTAAATTGCATAGTATAGGAATAGAAGACTTACTTCACCAAGGAAAATCAATGGCAATCACATAGACATGCGCATAGTAAGTGGCTTGATTTCTAATCTATAAGGCTTATCAAGGTGGAGCCACAAGGATGATCAGACTAGCCACGAGCTTGTGGACTATGTCGGGTCCTCATGACTCCGGCTTAGTCAAAGAGCCGACCCGGGTCGCAAGCATGCGGACCGAGGTGGGTACTCTTGACACCATGAAAGAAACTTCGGGATTGAGATGGGCAACTCATACCGCGGGCATGCGGTCGGAGTGGCAAACATCTCAATACCATCCTAGATGATCCTAATGCGGCCCAGGTCCAGCAGCAGGTTGTGTGTGCAATAATGTAGTGCTAAATGCAAGACATGCGCAACAGTTTAAATCACACAACACTTCAATAACTTGAATTTAAAACCTTCATTCCCAACTCCAACCTGCATGATAAGGGTTAGCAAAGACTACTCCCCTTATATCTCCCAATCTACAAAAGCATTTAATACTTTAAATGTTAGGGACGTACCTGGGATCCTCGCTGCCAAACAAAAACATTTTTCAAAAAGAAGAAAATTGGCCTAAGTCCACTAAAAGTTTTAACTCAAGTCCCCAGTGGAGTCGCCAAGCTGTCGCGACCAAATTTTTTCGGGGGTGTGAACCACCTAGGGTTTGGCTAATGGGTTGTTAAGCCTAGACTTAACTCGGGCTCTCCCAAGCCCATACCAATTCGCGACTTAGGTTCAAGTTCTTAACATGTAATGATTTTCAATTAGGAGTCGCCACTAATCTATTTTTGATGGGTCGATTAGAAACCCAAGTAAAATAACGAGAGAATTATTTTACTCCTACGAACCAGAGACTATAGGTACGGGGACTTGGTAACGCTAGAATTCTCTAACGCCCTTTCGGTACCGTTCTTTTTATTTTGAAAAATGTTTGGCAAGCAGTTTGGACTGATTTTAAATTTATTTCCCTAACATGTGAGGTGTTCATGCGGGTGCGCAAACCACCAATTTGACACCCAAGAAAAGCAATGAATAAATTGCAAAAGCTTACCTCAAAGCAACGAAAGCATCTGTAATGTTAAATTAAAATCCACATCAACAACCCTAGATATGGTTTCTAATTAACACGCAATTTTTGTTTTGTTTTCACTTAATTAATGAAAATCATGCAATATGCAATGCAATATTAACTAAATGACCTAATTCCAACGACATGTAATTTCTAATTAAATGGGCCTAGCAAAAAAACTAAATGACATGCATCTCAATGAATCTTAACCCTAATGACGTGCATATGACAATTTTTCTTTTTCTTAAAAGAATGCATTTTTTTATCCTAAATAATAAAACCAAATCAACCTATGGCATTTTTGTATTTTTCATGAAGTTCGAAATTAGGTGAAATGTAAAAATTACCTAATTAGATTGATATCCTATTTAATTTATATTAGGAATTAGGTTGAACCACATCCTAATTTAAACTAAAATATTATCCTAACCCAAATAATCCTAAGATGCAATCTATTTAATAAAATACCTAAACCCATAGTAAATTAAGAAATTATCTAAATTAACTTAAGTGCAATTTCTATCCTAATATGCAATGACGTGCAAAATGTACCCTAATTCTACATGAATCGTGCATGATAATTTTTTTTTTTTTCCTTTTTTCCCCTTTTTTTAAATTTCGAAATTAATATTTGCCAAATAATTAAACATGCAATCCAAGTTTTAAAGAAAACTAGCAACCTAAATTAATTGATTTGATTTTTTTTTTTTGAAATTCGAAATAAAATACCTATTATGAACATGCAAACCCTAAAACTACATTTTTTTGATTTTTTTTTTTTTAAAGAAAGCTAATTTAAGTAACACCACAGCAAATCAAGCCATATTGATACCCAAATCGACGAACCATATCTTGAGCATGAGATCGGGTTGGCCAATTTCACATAAATCACGAATCGGATCTCGAGCGGGAGATTCGATTGGCAATTTTTTTAAAAGTAATTGCGAGTCGGATTTCGAGCTTGAAAATCGGACTGACAATCACTAATTTCAAGGCAATTTCATATCATGAAATTTCAATTTCACATTAAAGGAATAATTACACTATAAAGATAGCAAAAACAATAAAACAAAAATAAGATAAAGAAAATACCTAAATTTTCTTTTGCTTTTCTCTTTTTTTCTTTTCTTTTTTTTTTTTTTTTTAAAAAGAAAAAAAGAAAAATAAATCTGGTGGCCGGTCCGGTGAGGGGAAATCGCCGGCTTGGGTTCCGGTGAGGGCACCGGGGCGGCGTCGGGGCGAACGCCGTGACCAACGGGCAACAGGCGGTTCGGCGACGCGTCGAGACAGCTCGCAGGTCGTCGGGGCGGCGAGCCGGCTTCGGGATGGCGACGCGGCGGCACGGGGAAGGTTGGCTCGGCGGCGGCGCGATTCTGGATCTGGAGGAGGAAGGGCGTCGGATCTGGATCGGCTGCTGTGGGGATCTCAGATCTGCAGGCGGCGAGCGGAGGCAGTGTCGGGGCGGCAAGAGCTTCGGGTTGCAGCTTCGGCGATAGATTGACAGGGCGACGGCGCTGCTCGCGGGGGCTGCGCGTCGCTCGGCGTCGGGTGGTAGAAGCGGCTGTGGCGAGGCGGAGCAGAAGCGGGTTGCAGCTGGGTGTCAAATCGCAGTAGCGGTGGCGGCGAGCTGCTGCAAGAGCCGCTCGGAGGTGCTGCAGCGGCAGATTGCGGACGCAATCGACAGGCGAGTCGCGTACCGGCGTGGGGGTTCGGCAGATGAAGCAGTGAGGACAGTGGCGGCGCAGTGACGGGCTGCAGGCGGCGCAGCGGTGGCCGGCAAGGGCGGCAGGGATCAACGGTAGAAACCCTGTGAAGAAGAAGAACAGTAATTGTTCTTTTTTCTTTTTTTTCTTTTGCTTTTTCCTTTTCTCTCACCTCTGTCTCCCTCACGTCTCTTCTTTCACTCTTTCTTTTTGACTTTCTTTTTATCTCGAGAAGAACCCCCAAAAAGAAAACTTTTCTTTCCTCTTTGTATCGTATTTTTAACCTAGAACGAAAAGAAGCTCCTCCTCACATTTTCCTCTCTATTCTCTTGTGGCCGTGTATCAATATGTGTGGCCTCCTCTTCTAAACCCTACGCATTTAATCTATTTATAGATCACGAGTTAGGGTTTTAATTTTCCAAATCCATATCCACGAAAATTCCTTTTTCCAAATGTAATATTTGCTTTTGATACGATTTAGGATTGCAAGAGGATTCTTTTAAAATTTGAAATCTCGCATAAATCAATCCGTAAAATTTTTCCGAGGATACGGGCTTGGGCCAATTTACTCCCTTTGTGGTCCAATTCACCAAATTAATATTCTGAACCATTAATTTGAACCCATTTGTCACCGGCCCAATGTAAATGCAAATTAAAATAAATGCACCTAAAACTATATGCTATGCAATTAATTAATTAACTAATATTTTTTAGGGGTTAAAATTAATCCCTAATTTTTTAATATGATAAATGATTAAATGGGTCGCCAAAATTTAGGTGTCAACAACGGCCCCATAGGAAGGTTTAACAACCAGTGGCAATCACGGCCTCACTAGGCGCGACTTTTATCGGTGGTAAATCATGGCCTCACTAGGCACGACCTTTATCAGGTGGCAAATTACGGCCTCACTGGGCATGACCTTTAATAGGTGGTTAATCACGGCCAATCGCCCATTAATTTCCACACTTAGAATTTTATAAAGAATCCATATTTATCACAATCAATACTCAATTTGCCACATCCATTCATCAAATTTAAATTCTAAATGCACAAAAGTGATCAAGACGAAATTCGAGAATTTAGGGTCCCCAAAATAATTTTCGAATTTATTAAATAATTAAATTTATTCTGAAAATTAATTAAATAATAATATCCATTTTTTTCGCAATCCATAATCAATTTATAATATCCAGCCATAAATTTCAAAATCCGAATACACAAAGCAGCGATCAAAGACGAAATTCGAGAACCTGGGTCAAAAATAATTTTTCCGTTTTTTTTATAAAATAATAATATTTTAATAATTTCGAATATAATATTATATTATAAATTCCAGAATTTCGAAGCAATTAAATAATTCAAAACTAAAACCCTATTATGTCCCATCAAGGTTTATTATTAAATAAACTATCTTAGCCTTTAATTAAACATGCTTTAAATTAAAAACACATCTTAATCTAAATCACAATTAAATAAATTAAACTGACCACCTAAGCTTAATTAATTTAAGCTAAGCACACCTAATGCATAATTAACCCTCTAATCAAGGTTTAGTGAGCTAAACTCACCCGATTAGCGAACCAAGCGAACCAAAACGACGAGGACGACGCGAGGATCGACTTTTCTCAAGGCGGGCCGAGCATCCGGGCTCAAGAAGGTGGCCAAAACGGGCCAAACGTCCACTGCCATACCCATTTTCTTGGCTGCTGGTTTGGGGCCGAAGGAGGGCGGATACGAGCTTGATCGGGCGGAGGAACGGCAGGGGAAAGGGGCGGCAACTCGGGAGGTGGCTGGCAAGGACGTGTAGTGGTGATGGAGACTCTAGTGAAGTGCAGCGATGTCAAGCAGCAGCTGGGACGCCGAACGACGAGCTGGAGGCTCGGGCGAACGAAGGCGCGGCTAAGGCAGTGGCATGAGCCGGCAAGCGGCGGCGAGCTGCGACGGCAAGGAGCTCCGGCTGGCAACATGTGACGGCCATAGCTGCAGCAGCTTCTTCGGTTGCTGGGTTTTGAACGGCAAGAAGAAATCGAGGAGAGAGGGAGCCGACAGGAGGGAGGAAGAAGAGAGAGAGGAGAGAGAAGGAGGGGGCCATTTCTTTTTCTTTTTCTTTTTCTTTAATCCACAAAAATGGCCCACCATGACCTCATGCATGACATCACACTCCACTATCTCCCACAACCTTATTCCAATAGGTCCATTTTATTTCTCCACTGTGGCATGAAACTTTGTACATCAATTCCTTCAATTCCAATCAATTCTCTCACAATTGAATTAAATTGAAGTCCATAAAATTAATCCAATGTCACCACACTTCAATTCACATCTTCACTTATCTGTAGAACCAACTTAACTCCCAAAAGCGCAATCAAAGGCGGGCCTACTAATTTCTCGAGCCAAATTAGCCATTCTCTGATTTAATCGCTGAAAAATTCTAATTACATGAAAAGTCTTCTGAAGATGAGTTAATATTCCTAAAATGATTTATGACACACCCAGACTTTCAATTTCTAAATTCGATTTCAATTCCACGGTTAATTTCACTTTGGCACGATACTAGCGTGGCCCAACCTACCGGGTAGCCTTTAGAAATTTTCATGCATTTGACCTGTGGTTGATCATCCCAAGCCACAATGTACATCTTTGAAACATTGGCGACTTTCGATTGTCGGGGTAATCTCAAGGTTTCAAATACGAACACAAGGTACCCAATCGATAGAAAAGTCGGTCCAGTGTCGATCGACAAGAATTGTGCGATCTAGTGGAATCACCCACACCTGATCACATGTCTCTATCGAGTCGATCTATCTCCGATCTCTAATCGATTTTTAATTGTGTCGTAATGACCCTAGCAGATTAGCTCGGTCAAAAGGTCGCTTCCAGGTCAAATTCTCGAGTCTGATGCATTAGAATTTCTTAACGGCTTCACCTGATAGACTAGTTTTCACATGAGTAGCCGACTCAAGGAAAAGAACTATATGCGTGCCAACGAAATGCCCGTCTCAATTTATTGAAAATATAATTGGAAAAGCGGGATGTTACAAGCTAAGGATAAAGGACTTCGGGATAGGAGAAGCTCACCACCAAGGCCTAAAGATTCCACGCTCCAAGGATAAAGAAACCGAAAGGAGTTATCCACTCTCTAAAGAAGTTCACTCAAGTTGAGGAAATCTCACCATTCTCATTCATGAAATTCGTATCTCCTACATTGGATAGTTTTCCCCTATTTATAGGAGGATTTTAGCCTTAGAAAATATTAAAAACGAACTTTAATGACCTAGGAACTTAAACGGTCGACTCTTGAACTACATAAAAATAAAAACACCTAGGAACTTAATAAAAAGCCTTTATTAACACGGGAACTAAATGCCTTTAATCTTCGGCCTTCCTTATTCTCGAACTGTTAGCTTTCCGTGTTCTTGAACCTTTGGCTTTCCATATTCTTGAGCAGCATTCGTGAACTTTGAGCCTTCCCAAAATTCGAGCTCCTCCCTTGACAAGAAAATAATCCTCCTGAAACTTCATCAATTGGTCATACAAAACATCTAAAATGGCCTCCCGTTGATAGTTATCGATATACCACAAAGTATCAATAAGTAATTAACATTATTCATTTAAAATGATCCATCGAAACACATAATGCCCAACTTTTTTTATTTGCTTGGATAAGCATTGATGGTTCTAAGTTGGTTGATGGAGCTATGTTAGATGCTCCCGCATCATCCTCCCCGGGTTGTTTGAGATTTATCCTCAAATCTAGAAGGTTTTCATTCCCCAAGTAAGGAGAAAGGTCTCCAATGTTGAATGTTGCCAAAACTCCAAACTCTCCTGGAAGGTCAATCTTGTAAGCATTGTCACCAATTCGCTAAATAACTTTAAAGGGACCATCAGCTCTAGGCATGAGCTTGTTCTTTCAACGAAATGGAAATCTCTCCTTCCTCAAGTGAAGCCATACAAGATCGCCCGATTGAAATTGAGTCTTCTTGCGGTGTTGATTAGCTTTCTTCTTGTAAGATTCGTTGGCCTTTTCAATATTGGATCGAATCTGCTCATGGAGCTTCTTCATTGATTCAGCTCTTTTCTTACCATCAAAGCTCACTTGAGAGTTAGACGGAATTGGAATCAAATCAATGGGTGTGAGAGGATTAATTCCATACAACTTCAAATGGCGATCGACCAGTAGTATAACTTGGTGATTGATTGTAAGCAAATTCAGCATGCGCAAGCTTTAAATCCCAATCTTTCAAAGATTTACTCACCATACCACGAAGAAGAGTAGTTAGAGTACGATTTGTCACCTCTGTTTGGCCATCGGTTTGTGGATGACAAGCTGTGCTGAATAAGAGTCTTGTACCAAGCATTCTCCAGAGAGTCCTCTAGAAGTGGCTTAAAAACTTGGAATCACGATCCGACACAATGGTCTTTGGTACTCCATGAATGCGAGTAATCTCTTTGAAATATAATTCATCAATATGAGATGCATCGCTAGTCTTGTGACATGGCACGAAATGAGCCATTTTAGAGAACCGATCGACAACCACCATGATAGCATCTTTTCCTCTTTGAGTTCTTGGTAGAGCCACAATGAAATACATGCTAACATCCTCCCAGGGTTGCAATGGTATCGGAAGTGGAGTATACAAACCTTGATGGAAATGGTTTTTTGATCTTTGACAAGTTGCACACCTTGAGATGATAGCATGCACATCTCCACTCATCTTTGGCCAACAGAAATGCTCTTGAAGAACCTCAAGAGTTTTGTTAATACCAAAATGACCAGCCAATCCTCCACCATGCGCTTCTCGAATCAGCAATTCGCGAAAAGAACTCTTCGGCACACATAATTGATTTCCTTTAAAAAGAAACCCATCTTGCAAAGAATATATACTTTGAACTCCTTGCTTGCAATTGTTGATGATAGAGGAGAATTCCGCATCTTCAGAATAAAGTTCTTTCATTGATTAAAATCCGAGAATCCTAGAGTCCAGAACTGCAAGCATAAAATATCTTCTCGATAAAGCATCTACTACAACATTATTGTGCCCCGGTCTATATTTTGAGACGAAAGAAAAGGATAGGAGAAATTCTACCCATTTTGCATATCTCGAATTAAGCTTGCGTTGGCCACTAATAAACTTAAGTGCCTCATGATCAGAACGAAGGACAAATTGCTTTGGCCTCAAATAATGACTCCAATAATCCAGAGCTCGGACAATGGCATAGAACTCTTTGTCATAAGTTGAATAATTCCTCTTGGAATCAAATAACTTCTCGCTGAAATATGCCAATGGTTTTTGTGCTTGCACCAGAACAGCACCAATACCAACTCCGCTTGCATCACACTCAACTTCAAATACTTTATCAAAATCAGGAAGTGCAAGAATAGGGGACTCACAAAGTTTCTGCTTGATTATGTCAAAGGCGTTTTGAGCAGCCTTTGTCCATTCAAAAGCACCATTCTTCATGCATTCAATTATAGGAGCCATGATGGTACTAAATTTTTTAACAAAACGTCGATAGAAAGAAACAAGTCCATGAAAACTTCTTACATCGAAATGGACGTCGGAACGGCCAAGTCTTCATAGCTTCCACCTTGGTTTGATCAATCGAGATTCCATCTTTGGAAACCACATAACCAAGAAACACAATGCTCGGAGAGAAGAACTCACATTTCTCCATTTTAGCATACAGTTTTTTGATCTCTCAAGACATTGAAGACCTGTTTTAAATGAGATATGCTCCTCCTTGTTCCTGCTATAAACAAGAATATCGTCGAAATAAACAACGACAAATCGACCAATAAAGGAACGAAGAACCTCATTCATAAGTCTCATGAAGGTACTTGGAGCATTAGATAATCCGAATGGCATAACCAACCACTCATAAAGGCCTCCCTTGGTCTTGAAAGCCGTCTTCCATTCATCAACTTCTCGCATTTTGATTTGATGATAACCACTTCACAAATCTCTCTTTGAAAACACAGAAGAACCATATAATCCATCAAGCATATCATCAAGTCTTGGTATAGGGTACCTATACTTAATGGTGATGTTGTTGATGGCCTGACTATCAACACACATTCCATATGTACCATCCTTCTTAGGTACAAGTAGAGCCGGAACAGAACAAGGACTCATGCTTTCTCAGACGTATCCTTTGAGGATGAGTTCATCGACTTGTCTGTGCAACTCCTTTGTTTCCTCTGGATTGCATCGATAAGCTGGCTTGTTTGGTAGTGGAGCATCGGGGATCAAATCAATTTGATGCTCAATACCTCTTATGGGAGGTAATCCAAGTGGCAAATCCTCCGGAAACACATCTGCAAATTCTTTCAACAAGCAATGCATTTTTAGATGTATGGGTCGCTCCATCTCACTCTTTTTCTCGACCACAAGCAAAGCCAATAGATTCTTTTGTTTGTTAATGGCTCTCTCCACCCGTGTCTCACTTAAGAACAGATTTTCCTTACAAGTGTTTCCCTCCCCAGGTTGATTATTATGTATCGAATAAAGACTCAATGGTAAAAGAGTAATGCATTTTTGTTCCTTATGAAAAGAGTATGTGTTTTTCCGACCATCATGCATAGCATTTATATCAAATTGCCACGGTCTACCCAATAACAAGTGGCATGCCTCCATAGGAATCACATCACATACAACCTCATCTCGATAGTTCTTCCCAATCGAAAATGATATAAGAACGCGTTTGGTTACCTTGAGTTCATTCCCTTGATTAAGCCATTGGAGCTTGTATGGTTGAGGATGTTTCGTTGTTGGAACCTTCAACTTGTCGACAAGAGTTGTCGAAGCAACATTGGTGCAGCTCCCACCATCGATGATTACCGAACACACATTTCCTTTAATAGTGCAACGTGTGTGAAATATATTCTCCCTTTGCTCTTTATTAGGAGAAACTTCAACATGCAGTGCTCTTTGGATGATCAACAAGTCACCATCATCGGCTTTCTCCACAACTTCTTCTTCCCGATCAGATTTGGAAATATTTTGGTCTTCATTGTCAGCCTCTTGAAGCACCGAATTGATCTCCTCAATTTCTTGAAGAGTCATAACTCTCCGATTAGGACAATTTGCTTGTAAATGCCCAAAACCATGGCCCTTAAAGCATTTCCTTGCATCACCTTCAAACTTCTTTTGGACTTCTTTGGAAGGCTTTGCATTCTTTCCCTTGCCTTTGTCTTTTGTCGACGTACTCTCGCCCTTGCTTGAGGAAGCACCCTTAAAATAGGATGTCGCCTTTGTTGAGGTTCTGGAGGAAAACCTCTTGTGCTTCAATTGTTTTTCGACTTTTATGGCTAACTTGCATACGTTTTCAAAGGACCAATACGGTTGAAGTTCAACCCTATTAGCAATTTCTCGATTCATGTACCCATGGTGTGGGTCCATCATTTTTCATGTTAATCAAGTAATTAGGGTAAAAGAAAATTACCGGATCGCATTTATATAGTTTAATTGGTTTAATCTCTTTAGAATATGACTGATTTTCCTCAAATTGAACAAATTTTCCCGTCAATTTGGTCCTTGAGGAACCAAATTGCATAAAATTTGAAACCCTTGGGACCAGTTAGCCTAAATCCTCACTGAACCGGTTTGAATCGGTTCAACCGATCCAACCAAGCACTGGTGGAGGTAAGGGTGAGCATAGTTCGGGTTGAGCTGATCCAGCCCCTAATCATAGGATCAACTTGCACAATAGTGGCCCTCAATTTTTGGAATTGAGAACTACCTCTATTAAGCTTGGAACCAAATACTGAACTGACCCAATAAGTTTCGTCTGGTTCTGGGGTTAACTCAAGACCGATCGATATTTTTTTCTTTCATTTTTTGTACTCCCTAAAAAGGCGACCGAGGACCACACCAACCCAATGGGTTTAGTGACGAGTGAGGTCAACCAAGAGAGGCAAGCGGCGAGCATCGAGTGGGGCAAGCACCGAGCGGCAAGAAAGAAGAAAACTAAGAGGACAAAAAAGAAAGAAGAAAACAAGTACTAGAGAATGATGCCGCGAGGAATTATTTACGCCGTTTTGGACGTCGTGAGAACTCCTCAATCCTTTGTAAATTATGGCTGTTGATGCCGTAAAAGATATTAAAAATCGAAGCTATTAAAGAATAATGTAAAATTACTTGGGCTCCTCACTAATGAGTCGTTTAATGCTATTGACGCCATTTCTCTTAAGGTTTTCTCTATATAAAAAATTACACACACACACACACACACACAGTTAGGGTTAGTCTGAGTTGGACCGACCTTAAACTCCCAAGACTGAGAATCAACCCACACGATGCTTATCCAAGGACCGACCCAATCTCCCTAGGAATCAAACCATGACCAACAAGGTTGGGCTGGTCCAGGGTTGACCTTAGGCTAAGGCTCACCCATAGACAGAGGAGGTCAGTCCGACCCTCCACTAATTAGCTCTTAGTGGCCAGCGACCACCCATGAGTTCCTTGTCGCATGTATTTCGTCCCTATACCTTTCAGCCTTTCATATTTTGCAAAAATATTCCTGGATTTCGTGAAATTACAAAATTGTCCCTAATTAAGCTCTTATCGCAAATTGGGTTTAAATGATAAGTTATCAAGTTATGGACGATAAGTTATTGAGTTTAGAGTGATAAGTTATCGAGCTCTAGATGATGAGCCATCAAGAATTTGATGATAAGTTATCATGTTTAGAATGATAGATTATCGAGCTTAAATGATAAGTTATCAAATTTCGGATGATAGGATATCAATTTTTTACTAATTAGTTAGCGTGTTTAGGGCAAGAAGTTATTAGGTCATGTTAAGTGAAGTATGATATGTTGTTATAATATGCCATAATGGGATGCTATATTATTATGTGGTGATGTATGTTATATGAAGTGACGTTGTGACAAAGAATGTTATTAAAATACGTCATGGCATTGTGCTATGTTATATTAATTGAAAGATGAGTTATTTGACGATTTATGATTACACATGATAAATGATTTTGACGTATTATGATGACTTTATTCTACTTTAACGAATGACTTATATGCCAATGGACTTGTGAAGTGGATGGTGCATTCGCGTGAAATAATATGTGGCACACGCATGACATGATGGCATATAACAAAGGTCTTTGCATATCATATGGGCATCACATTAATTAACGATAAAGATATGAAGTGAATTGTGTGATGATATGCCCGTGTGATCATCTAAAGACCCCGATGCGTTTTACACGGGGTGTGAACTCGTCTTGATGCATTTTACGTGGAGTAATACCCGATTCAATTCGAATGCCCCCAAGTCAATGGTATCCCGTTCACGGATGGATTTCAAAACAAAACTTCTTATAAGAATGCCGTCCTGATGCGTTTACAAGGGACGATACCGTGTGCAATGGGGTGAGACAATTCCCGGTTACATCGAATGACTGTGAACCTTCGGGTTGGCCTTGGGCCCTGAGTGGCCATAATAATCTGGACATATTTATGTGGAAAGCACATGAGATTTGTATGTGATCAGGTCCGGATTATTGCATGGCATGGGCACATGATTTAACTATATTGTGCATTCGTATGATTGACTCATATTGATGATCTTGATTAAGTACATTCACTTTCATGTAGATAGATAGAGTAAAGTGAGAGAAGCTTATTATGTTTTTGCCATCAATAGATAATTACATGTTAACGGCATTTCCAAGGTGAATGGCTTCCCTATGCGAGGTTTAGGAGGTTTACTCATTGAGTTTATCTCACTGCTCGGGATGAGCATGGTCCGAATTGGACCGGTCCACCCCCTAACCTGAGGACCAACCCGCACAATGCCGATCATCAATTTTTTGGACCGAGGATCGATCCTATTGAGCTTGGGACCAAAGACCAAACCGACCCAAAGGGTTCGGTCCAGTTCCAGGGTTAATACGGGACCAACTAATAATTTTTTATATAATTTTTTTACTCCTTAAAAAAACGATTAAGGACTGGACTGACCCAATAGGTTCGATCCAATTTTAAGGTCAACCCAAGACTAACCAATAATTTTTTATTTCATTTTTTGTACTCCTTCAAAGGGCAACCGAGGACCATACCGACTTAATGGGTTCAATAATGAGCAAGTCAGCTAAGAAAGGCAAGCGATGATGATCAAGTGGGGTGAACGTTGAATAGAATGAGCATCAAATGTTGAGCGGGGAGCAACAAGTCAAGCGAGCGAGGCAAGTATCTAGTGGCATGCGGAGAAATTTTTTTTTTTTTCAATTTTAGCAAATTGAAGACTAGGAAGACAAATAAGACAAAAGAGAACGAATACTAGAGGAGAATGCTATAAGGTGTCTTTTTGGACGCCGTGAGAACTCTTCACAAAAACATTTTCCTCCTTCCTAAATTATGACTATTGATGCCGTAAAAGATATTAAAAACCTAAGTTATTAAAGAATAATGTAAAATTACTTGAACTCCTCATTAAAGAGTTGTTTAATATTGTTGAAGTCGTTTATTTTAAGGTTTTATTTATATAAAAAAATATTGTTGATATGCCAGGGTTGATCCGAGTTGGACCGACTCGGAACTCTCAGGATCGAGGACCGACTTGCATATTGCTAGTCCAGGAATTCTAGAACCAAGGACCGATCTAGACCAGTAGGGTTCGGCCAGTCTAGGGTTGGTCTAGGGTTGACCCTAGACCAATGCTCGCCCCTACTCACTGCTATTTGTTGAATGTTTATAGGCCTTAAGAATGGTTGAGTGTTTTTGTCAAATCCAATTCAAACTCCCCATAGAGCATAGCAAGGAAGTGATCGAGTATCCAATAGGGGAGACTAATGCACATTACACATGTTATGTCATGACCATTTGGATTGATGAAAGACTATCTAATTTAGTGGCTTGTGGTTTCGTGGCGTAGTATTTTTGGATAGGAAATGAGAGCCACGATGCCATCTGTGATTTCAACGGTCCACCAAGGGCTAGGGATTCAAGGGGAGGCATAAGCTGAGATGCCATGGATGTGGACGTTCTTGATGGGAAGGTGTCTAATGCTAAGCTCAACCCGACAAGATCATTGAGCACAAGCCCTGAATTATGGAGCCCTTAGCTAGTTAGATGGTAGTGGGGTTAGTGACACTTTTTTAGCCGTTTTCGTAGTACTAGAGGTGCTAGGTTTACCCCAAACCCCGCTTTGATGAAGGTCATCAATGCATGTTGGGGCTAATCAAATGTGGCGAAGCTTGCATATGCTTAAGTTAGTGTTATCAATCTTGTGGATACGACTTGTATTTGATGTTGATCTTTATATGCATATATTTATATGAGTATATTTTGACAAATCGTACTCTAACTACTCTTCTTCGTGGTATGGTGAGTAAATCTTTGAAAGATTGGAATTTAAAGCTTGTGCATGCTGAATTTGCTTACAATCGATCACCAAGTTATACTACTGGTCGATCGCCATTTGAAGTTGTGTATGGAATTAATCCTCTCACACCCATTGATTTGATTCTAATTCCATCTAACTCTCAAGTGAGCTTTGATGGCAACAAAAGAACTGAATCAATGAAGAAGCTCCATGAGCAGATTTGATCCAAGATTGAAAAGGCCAACCAATCTTACAAGAAGAAAGCTAATCAACATCGCAAGAAGACTCAATTTCAATCGGGCGATCTTGTGTGGCTTCACTTGAGGAATGAGAGATTTTCATTTCAACGAAAGAACAAGCTCATGCCTAGAGCTAATGGTCTCTTTAAAGTTATTGAGCGAATTGGTGACAATGCTTACAAGATTGACCTTCCAGGAGGGTTTGGAGTTTCAGCAACATTCAACGTGGGAGACCTTTCTCCTTACTTGGAGGATGAAAACCTTCTAGATTTGAGGACAAATCTCTAACAACCCGGGGAGGATGATGCGGGAGCATCCAACGTAGCTCCATCGACCAACTCAGAACCATCGATGCTTATCCAAGCCAATAAAGAAGTTGGGCATTACGTGCTTCGATGGATCATTTTGAATGAATAATGTTAATTACTTATCAGTACTTTGTGATATATCGATAACTATAAATGGGAGGCCATTTTAGATGTTTTGTATGACCAATTGATGAAGTTTCAGGAGGATTATTTTCTGGTCAAGGAAGGTGCTCGAATTTTGGGAAGGCTCAAGGTTCACGAATGTGGTTCAAGAATATGGAAAGCCAAAGGTTCAAGAACACGGAAAGCTAACGGTTCAAGAATGCGGAAGGCCAAAGATTAAAGGCATTTAGTTTCCGTGTTAATAATGGCTTTTTATTAAGTTCATAGGTGTTTTTATTTTTATGTAGCTCAAGAGTCGAACGTTTAAGTTCCTAGGTCATTAAAGTTCATTTTTAATATTTCCTAAGGCTAAAATCCTCCTATAAATAGGGGAAACTATCCAATGTAGGGGAGATACGAATTTTATGAATGAAAAGAGTGAGATTTCCTCTACTTCAATGAACTCCTTCGGAGATTGGATAACTCCTTACGGTTTCTTTATCCTTGGAGCGTAGATCACTCCTTGGTGGTGAGCCATGAAGTCCTTTATCCTTGGCTGGTGGAATCTTTAGGCCTTGGTGGTGAGTTTCGTAGATCTTGATCCTCTTCTTCGGTGGTGGCGTGGCCTTTATACCTTGGAAGGAGATCGCTCTATCTTTTATTATTCTTTTTTTTGTTTCTTCACCGTATACACTACTCCATACACTTAACCACAAAAATCCCCTCTAAAAAAATCTCCGTTCTTGAATCACTCAACCCATCACGCATCAGCATGTTCGTGGACCAAGGCATGGACGCACCACCATCTCTCCTCCCCGCGCATCACTACTTAGGCTATCATAGTCTCCACCTCTTAGGAGCACAGTACCGCCGCTTGGGCTGTCACACTCTCTACCCCTTGGAGCACAGCGTCCTCGTTGTGGCCCTACATGCGATCTGGAGTCGATTCTAATACCACTTGTAACGCCCTAAGTCTCTACTGTACACATATTATCTATTTTGAACACTAAGTCCTCACGGTTTTATTCTTCTCTGGATAGTCCATACTACCCCCAAGAAAACGTATGTGTACAAATAGAGGGGGCCCATTGCCTTATAAAGTAGCCCATAACTACCTCCTTAGGTGATGTGGGACAAGAGATATGCCCCCTCCTTGTGCACGTTTGGGGACCGAGACGCGAACACACTGCCATCCCTGCTCCCCACGCACCACTGCTTGGGCTGTCACACTCTCCACCCCTTAAGAGCATAGCACCACCGCTTGGGCTTAAGGTGAATCATGAATGACTCTTGTGCCTTACTTAAACTCATGCGATTTAGGCTCGTGGTCTTGACTTAGAATCATTTGCTCCAGCTTTGGCATCAACTCAATGCTTGCTCTAAGAAACAACACGCCTCAATGTTGTCCCAAAGCTAAGCGTAGATCATGCACCTACCTCGACACATGTCCAAGCCGTCGAGACCTTTCCTCGACATTCGAACATGCTTGAAACTAAATTGGTATGCATAATGTATCACCCTATCGGAGGGTTAGGAAAATCTACTTATAACAACTTGAACCTAGCTTTGAGATGTTTCTTTAGTGATCGGTTGGCTCCTAGGCAACTCGGTGAGGAGGCCTATAGTGGGCATGGGAGAGAAGTGAGAAGGCAAAGAGAGTATGGCAAAACCTCATAATGTAAGGGTGCGTCCTCCTATTTAAAGAGCTCCCCTTCCTCAATTATTGGTGTAAACTCATGATTAGGCCTAAGAGATGAGTTGGCCTATCTAGCATCCTTAGTCGGCGCCTATGTTCATTTTTATTCACTGGTGATTGGTCTACATAGTTACTTATTCTCTAAGGTTCACTTTAGGCTCATTATTGCCTAATGTGCCTAGAGACCCATAAGCCTCTTAATGCCTAATGTCCTCTCCTAATTGGCCTACTCTTGCCTTATTCACAAAGGCTATAATTTAAGGTCATTATAACATAAGATTCATGACACCTAAGCTTGGAGATTCATCAATGGCAACTAAAGTCCAAAGTCATTTAATGAGATCTTGATAATTTTGCTAAGATACTTGGAATGCAAGCTTGCTCTCTCTCTCTCTCTCTCTCTCTCTCTCTCTCTCTCTCTCTCTCTCTCTCTCTCTATGGGCCGGGCCTCCTCCCCTTGGTCGACGGCAGCTCCTTTCCTTTGGGCTTTGTGGGCTAGGCCATAAGGGCCGAATGGTGGGGCTGGCCTTGGGCCTAAAAATTCCACCCACTCTTCTTTAAATTTTTCCCTTTAATTATCACCTAATTACCCATCATATAATTACCTAATTACACTTATTCACTTGGCCATAAAACTTGCAACATAAATTAATAAATTCTAACCTATAAATCACATAACGAAGAACAAAATTCTCATTATCAAATTATCCTATAGCACCAACTTTGATAACCCAAGAACATAAGATATCTTTCCATTAAAGTGTTCGGCCTTAATCTATTACAATTTTTCTATCTAGTGGCCACAACATACTTCAACGACACAACCATTCACTTTTCCATAGGTCATCATGCCTGTAGAAATTGCCATGAAATTTTGGGATGCCACAATTCTCCCCTCCTTAGAGAATTTCGTCATCGAAATTAGACATCACTTATGCCTCTAGAAATAAGTAGGGGTACTTTTCCTTCATCGATTCCTTACTCTCCCATGTGACTTCCTCCACATCGTGATGTCACCATAATATCTTCACCAACGGGATTTTCTTGGTCCTAAGAATTTGCTCCTTTCGATCCAGCACTTGCACATGCTCTTCGATGTATCTCACTTTCTCGTCCACTTTGATGGCTTCATGATCGAGTATGTGACCAGGATCCGGCTGGTACTTTCTCAGCATTGACACATGAAACACATCATGTAAATTTCCCAATTTAGGAGGCAGCGTCAAACGATAAGTTACATCTCCTATTCTTTCAAGTATCTTAGAAGGTCCAACAAATCTAGGGCTTAACTTACCCTTCATTCCAAATCGAGATATTCCTTTCATGGGAGATACTTTAAGAAATACGTGATCTCCCACACTAAACTCCAAAGGCCTTCTACGCCTATCCGCATAGTCTCTTTGTCGGTTCTGGGCTGTCTTAAGTCTTTTCCTGATTATCTTGACCGCTTCTGTAGTAACTTGCACTAGCTCAGGTCCTGTTAGTTTTCCTTCACCTACTTCATTACAACAGACAGGGGTTCTGCACCTTCTTCCATATAATGCTTCGTACGGAGCTATGCCTATACTTTTCTGAAAACTATTGTTATGGGCAAACTCTATCAGATGCAAATTTTCATTCCAATTTTCTCTAAAGTCAATAACACAGGCTCTAAGCATATCTTCTAGAGTTTGGATTACTCTTTATGTTTGTCCATCTGTTTGATGATGAAAAGCAGTACTAAATTGAAGCTTTGTTCCTAAGGCATCTTGGAGACTTCACCAAAAATTTGAAGTAAACCTAGAGTCTTAATCAGAGGTGATCGTTACAAGAATACCATGTAAGCGTATTATCTGGCTTACATACATCTCAGCAAGTTTATTCATTGAGTAGTTTATGCGGACAGCTAGGAAATGGGTGGATTTAGTCAAGCGATCCACTATCACCCAAATCAAATCGTGACCATTTGATGTCCTTGGCAGTCCTTGCACAAAGTCCATCGTTACATACTCCCATTTCCATTTTGGTATGTCTAACGGTCTCAATAGTCCTGCAGGTTTGCAATGTTCCACTTTCACTTGCTAGCACGTTAAACATTGAGAAATGTGTTTAGCCGTATCTACTTTCATGCCATTCCACCAAACTTGCTAATGCAAGTTCCTATACATCTTTGTACTACCCGGATGAATACTATAATTACTCCTATGTGCCTTCAACAGAATTTCCCTCTTCACTTCTTCATTGTCGAGAACACAAAGTTGTCATTGACATCTTACTACTCCATCTTTAGAGACTTGAAATTTTGGTCTTTTTCCTAAAGATACTGCATTTTTCACTTTCATAATTTCCAAGTTGGACTCTTGTAGGATCTTAACTTTCTGTATAATTTTGGGTTCAATTCTTAATGCAGTTAGCATACCGGTAAGGCGATCCACCTTCAATTCAAACTCTGAGTCTACTACAGACTTTAATAGATTCCATTCTACCATTCTTAAACTGGCCATCTCCATAGCTAACTTACGACTAAGGGCATTTGCTACCTTATTCGCCTTCCCTGGATGGTACCGTATTTCACAATCATAATCCTTCAACAATTCCATCCACCTCCTTTGTCTCATGTTCAATTCCTTTTGTGAAAATAGATATTTTAGGCTCTTATGATCTGTATAGATCTCAAACTTTTCTCCATACAAATAGTGCCGACATATCTTCAAAGCAAACACTATAGCTACCAGTTCTAAATTATGTGTTGAGTAATCTAACTCATGAGGTTTCAACTGCCTCGATGCATAGGCTATGACCTTGCTATGCTGCATCAAAACACATCCCAGTCCTTTGTCAGATGCATCACTACACATCGTGAATCCTTCAGATCCAAATGGTATAGTTAGAATTGGAGCTGTAGTTAATTTCCTTTTAAGTTCCTGAAAACTTCTTTCACATTCTCCACTCCATTCAAATTTTATATTTTTCCGAGTCAATTTCGTTAAAGGGCCTGCCAATCGTGAGAATCCTTCAATGAACCTCCTATAATAACCAACTAGTCCCAAGAAACTTCGTATTTCAGTGGGTGTTGTCGATCTCAGCCAATTTATTACCATCTCAACTTTCGCCAGGTCCACTGCAATTCCTCCTCCTGACACCATGTGTCCCAAAAATATTATCCGGTCCAGCCAAAATTCACACTTGCTGAATTTGGCATACAACTTATGATCTCTCAGAGTTTGCAAAACTATGCTTAAGTGTTGCTTTGCTCTTCAGGTCCTCTAGAATATACCAGGATATCATCAATGAAGAAAATCACAAACTGATCAAAATAAGGCTTAAATACCCTATTCATTAGATCCATGAATGCGGCCGGTGCATTCATCAATCCAAAAGGCATGACTAGGAACTCGTAATGCCCATATCAAGTCCTAAATGCAGTCTTAGGAATGTCTTTTTTCTTAATCCTTAGCTGATTGTATCCCGATCTCAGGTCAATCTTAGAAAAGACCGAACTTCCTTGTAGTTGGTTGAATAGATCATCAATTCTAGGCAAGGGATATTTATTCTTAATGGTCGCTTGATTCAGTCGCTTATAGTCAATACATAAACACATTGACCCATCCTTCTTTTTCACAAACAAGACTGGTGCACCCTAAAGAGAAGTACTTGGTCTAATGAATCATTTATCAAGCAACTCTTGTAGTTGCACCTTCAATTCCTTCAATTCCATTAAGGCCATCTTATACGGGGCTTTCAATATTAGTCCTGTTCTAGGTATTATTAGTTCAATTTCAAACTCAATTTCTCATTCCGATGGTAAACCAAGCAACTCCTCAGGAAATACATTTGGAAATTCACTGACTACTCGAATTTCATCGAGCTTAGGTTCTTCCCTAGTAAAATCCTTAGCCACTACCAAGTACCCTTGACATCCTTCGTCAAGTAATGCACGAGCCTCTATTGCTGAAATAAGTGCTATAGATAGGTTGGTCTGACCTCCGAAAAATTCACAACTAGACTGGTCAGGTAAAACAAATTGGATCACTTTCCTATAACAATCCATTTTGGCCCGATACTTATGAAGCTAATCCATTCCTATGATAATATCAAAATCATACATAGCCATTACGACTAGGTCTATTTCCATATCCCTTCCTCATATTGTTATCTTACATTTTGCACACATCATCGTAGATAATACCATATTCTTTAAAGGCGTGGAAACACAAAGAGGCGTCTCAGGAGGCGTAGCTTCTATTTCACTCAATTGCCTATATCTTTCAGATATAAATGAATGCATAGCACCCGTGCCAAACAATGCATATGCCTTCTTGCCATTTATGAAAATCGTACCTGATGTAACATTTTTTGAAGTTTCCGCTTCCTCTTGGGTGACTACATACACCCTTTCTTGTGCCGGTGGCCTATGAGGATTCCTTGGTAGGTTTGGTCTAATGGCACTCTGCTATGCTTGTCGCACCCAGCCAACACTCATTTGCGACCTCTCTTGTGGGCAGTCTTTCTTAAGGTGACCTACTCATCCACAACCATAACATCTCAGCCATCCATTGCAAGGTCTTGGGCCATGCTGCCCATCACACCTTCGAAAAACATCAGGCTGATAGGGTGCTTTCCCTATATTCAGGCCATCCCTAACTCTTCCAAAATTTCCGAAATTGCTCTTTTTCTTAGCATCCCAAGTCTGACCTTGACTAGGATAGGGTATCTTACCCTTTCTAATATCACTAAAGCTCAACTATCTCTTAGACTCTGATCCCTCTCTCACTAACTCTTGCTCCACTAACTGTGCCCTTTCATAAATCTCATGATAATCCCTTATATTCAAAGGTACCAGTTGTTTCCTAATATCAGTCCTCAACCCTTTCAGAAATCTCTTAGCTTTTTCCTCACGATCCTTAATCAATCTAAGAGCATATCTAGACAATTCAGAAAATTTTGCCTCAAACTAATCCACTGTTAGCTCCCTTTGTTCCAACTGAACAAATTCAGTGATTTTCTTATCATTAGCACAGTCAGAGAAATGCTTCCTATTGAAGACTCTCACAAACTCATTCCAATTCACATCAGTACCTGGTGGAAAGATCGTATCCCTAGAAGCTCTCCACCAAAACTTTGCATTTCCCTCCAGCTGGTACTCTACCAAAACTATTTTCTCAGCGTCACTGCAGTCCAACAACCGGAAAATCTGTTCTATCCCATCAATCCAATGTTCCGCCTCCTCAAGACTTCCCTTTCAACTGAACTTAGGTGGCTTCAGCTTCAGAAATTGCTCCACCAGTCCTTGAGGGCAATGTTTCACTCCGGATTGTTACTGCGCTTGTCTTTCCATCAGATTTCCAATATTGGCCAATGCCTGCAGGATATCTTCCATTCGGGGTTCAGCCCTTGTAGCAGAGGCTTCAGTCCTCGATGGATGAGCACTTTCAGCTCGCACCACGACTTTCCTGCAGTTTCCAAGCATTTGCCTCAGGAATAATCGAAGACTCACTGCCTCCATTAAAAAGCAAGTACTACTATATAAGTAACATAAACATGTTACTGGCACCTAAAGACAACTCATAATAAACTACTAGGGATCTACGAGTGAATACCCATCACCCGTTATTCAAAGTTAACCAATTTTTCCATTTAATATCCTATGGTGTGCATTGCCATTATATTTCTCAATTTCCAAATGAGGCTCCTTATCACTCCACATATAACCTTTCGCTTTGATACCATTAATTATGACACCTCTCGAACGGCCCCCGATTCGTTAGGGTCCCCACAGGTACTTATCACTTATCATACTACATACTAGTCTAATAACTTTTTTTTTTTAAGGTCCCAGCGCAGCTCATCAACGGAAGTACAAACAAGTCTCACCATCCCTTACTCCAATAACAATAATGCAATACACACCAACTATGCACCAAATGAAAAGATAAACCCGAGTCACTTTTATTTACATTTTCTCGATGGACATCTCGGGTCAGTACAGCAAAAAGCGCCAAGGCTTTTAACTATGCTTGGCTAACTTAAAAGAACATGACCCTACGTTTGACATATACACCCATCAATTAACAAGCGTCGGCTATCCCAAAAAGTATGGTCCTCCCCCGACTGTACGCTCGATCACACCCAACCCAATGCATCAGGCGAATGCGGCGACAGCATCCCTAGCATCACTCCATCACGCTGGACATGAACAGATAAAAACTCCTAGATAACAGGGCCAACAACAAGACCCACATCGTACATCACCAAGACATAGACTCGGACAAACACCAATACAAGTACAATAATACAGAAATGCTCCGTGCACTCCACCTCAACATTAGATGGCAATCCATAATAAGTACCGCAAGCGACTAGTGGCAAAGGCATCTTTCACTCTGAAATGTTAATCCCCAAAGGGGTGAGTACAACCACTCAGCAGTAAAGATCCACCAAGATACACAATGCGTCAAATAGAACAATCAATGTATCATGAATAAAACACATATCATTCATGCATTCAAGCATACCTCACCTTACAGCCATGCATATATCACCATGCAACGTGCATATACCACCATGCACTTATCATCAAGCATTCCCAAGAGGTTCATCTCATGCTATATGCACACATCTATGCGCATGATTCGATTCTCAATCTTTATCTTTCAATTAAATCACATCATTTGTCTTCCCAGGGACCAGTGTTTTCATCCCACAAATTATCGCTCGCATCCAACCTGGCATCGCGAGGAGCCTCCGGCACACACCTTCGAGCATCCAGCACACACACTCCGAGCATCTCATACCCCAACTGGCATCACGAGGAATCCCCCCGGCACACACCTCTAGGGCTTCCGGCACACACCTCTGGGCATCCCAACACTCCCGGGGCATCTGGCACACACACTCCGAGCATCCCAACACTCCCGGGGCATCGTCGGCTCACACCTCCGACGGTATCATCATTATCATAATTTATATTCACACATGTATCTCAATTTCAATATGGTATTTGATGCAACAATATCAAAGGTCTCAACCAGCTCTTGATGTCATATAACATGCCATATGTCACCACATATGCAGCATAATCAACCACTCAAGACATTATATCACATGGAGCAATTTCATTTGTTTTTGAAAGTACAGCAATATTTCGGGTAAAAATAGATTGCACTCTTTTGGTCATAATTCTTGAAAAATTAGTAAATAGCCCTAATAACTTCTAAAAATTCGACATGTTATATACAAGATCTAGAGAAAAATATTCCGTGAAGAACACCATATCAAAAGAACATCATACAATTCAATACAGTCCACGCATCACAGTCTTTATAATTTCAGAATATTGCCATACACAGTTTCATTCACAAATTCGGTAGAAATCCTAAATCACCTCCAAAAAAATTTTGAAATTTTTATATGTTATAGAAAAAGTTCAGAAGTAAATATTTCATGAAGAACTCAAAATCAGATTTGTGATAGATTAAAAACTATAATAACCATAACCGTCCATAACCCTCGGCCTCGAATTCCAGATCTAACCGTTTCGGATAAAGATTATTTCACCAACCTAAACTCATCCATTTCCTCTAAAATTTTAGTATGTTACTCCTTAACATGTCATCTTCAACTTTTATTCAAAACACGAGATCAAATTTCAACCGAAAAATTTTATAAAATTCACAGAGTCACACTAGGTCAGCATTACGATTTCCAGATCTAACTTCTTCAAAGAAAAATAGTTTCACCGGTCTATACTTGTTCATTTCTTCTGAAATTTTGATATGTTACTCTCCAAGAAGTCCTTTACAACTTTTATCAAGAAGTCGAAGCCAAATTCCCACTAGAACATCACATGCAACTCAAGAAATCAACAAAGGTCGGACTGTTTTTTCAGAAACAGAACACCAGGCTAGAACACAACTCTTGTAGCTTCGAGATTTCACACTTCATCCATATCCGAAATTCTCCATTCATCACACACAGAACACAGCAAGCAAAGGTAGATTAACGAACTCTACTTGCCTCTAATCCAAGCACAACACAGCAAGCAAAGACGGCGGGGCAAGGTGGGACTCAGCGGCTCGATGGTGGCGACGAACGGCAGCGAACGGCCTCCCTCTTCCCCTTCTTCTCTCGCTCGCTTGCTCTCCCTCTCTCGATTTCACTCTCTCTCTCTCTTAGACGGTCACTCTCTCCCTCAATCCACTCACTCTCCCTCTCTTTCTTTCCCCTTCATCATTTGCAATTATTTGGTTTGCATGGCTAATGCCACTTGGCTCTAGGGAAAAGACACTTGGCATTTTTCCCATGCACATGATGGGCTAGAAGATGGGCCGGGCCTCCTCCCCTTGGTCGACGACAACTCCTTTCCTTTGGGCTTCGCAAGCCAAGCCAAAAGGGCCGAATGGTGAGGCTGGCCTTGGGCCTAAAAATTCAACCCACTCTTCTCTAAATTTTTCCTTTAATTATCACCAAATTACCCATCATATAATTACCTAATTACACTTATTCACTTGGCCATAAAACTTGCAACATAAATTAATAAATTCCAACCTATAAATCACATAGCCGAAAACAAAATTCTCATTATCAAATTATCCTATAGCACCAACTTTGATAACCCAAGAACATAAGATATCTTTCCATTAAAATGTTCGGCCTTAATCTATTACAATTTTTCGGTCTAGTGGCCACAACATACTTCTACACAACCATTCACTTTTTCATAGGTCGTAATGCCTCTAGAAATTGCCATGAAATTTTGGGATGCCACACTCATGGCCACCGTTTTGCCACCACCATCGCCGTACTAAACCACCCCATCTCATCACGTCCTCGCGGCACCACCTCATCGTCACGTCTCCGCCATACTATGACCTATGAAGCACAAACACTCTCCGGGACCCTTCATGTCGTGTCTGACACTCCGAAATGTGTCCAACACGCTCCAACACACTCCGACACGCAGTCAATGCGTGTCGGGAAAATCGACACGCGGTCAACTATTTCCGACACACTCCGACACGCGGTCAATGCGTGTCAGGAAAACTGACATGTGATCAACTATTTCCGACGTGCTCCAACACGCGAGTCGGAAATTCCGACATGTGACTCCAACATGCACGGTATTATTTTTATAAATTTTCAAAACTTCTGGGCTCTAAATATAAATATATGAAAAAAATAAAAAAGTAAAAAAAATAAAAGTTAAAATGTCAGTCGCACTCGCACGCACGGGTTCTTCACTTTAGTCTTCTCTTCAGTCTTCTCTGTCTTGTTCAGTCACAACGAACGAGCCTGAGCAAAGGAGCGCACCACTTTGGTTAACCACTTTGGTTATCTTCTTTCGCCGTGAGTGTCATCGGTGTTGCTTTGTCGGCCGCGCGGCCCACCCCACTAGTCGCCGACTCGCCATAGCCCCCGCACCTTAGGTTAGCATCTTGCGATTTGGGATTTTTTGGCAAACCCTAGTTCGTGGAAAGGGGGATTTTCGAACCCTCTTTCCGTCTCTCTGTCTCCAGCACTCTTGTGCCGTTCTTTTGCCGGTTTCGCTCCCTAGGTTGTTCTTGTTTTTGTTCGTTGGACTGCTAGCTGACTGATGCTTCGCGTTCTCTTTCTTTTTTCAGATTTTGGTGCTCCGTCCGTTTCGTTTTTTCACTTGATTGTGAGATTTTCCATGAATTGTCTTTTCTATCAATTGCTGCTTGGAAACTCTCTCTCTACCATCGCGACCATTGCCGTAAATCTGAGTTGCCTGTCGAATTCGAAGTATTGATTTCGAGAGGGGTACTCGTCTTTTGCGCTTGTGTTTCAGTTTTGGGGTTGCATTTGGAGTCAGAATCTCTCTCTTTCTCTCTCTCTCTCTCTCTCTCGATGCAAAGCAAAGAATACTTCGCGGGACTCAAAACTTCGGTGGTTGATTGGCCTGCTTTTGCTGCTAATGCATGAGGGGATAGTTTTGAATTTCGTTCTTTTGTTTCTGTAGTGTTCGAATGTGTTTCTACCCTTTACAGAGTTCTTTTATTCTTTGGGCAATTTACTGATTTGTAATTGATATTAAAGCATTATCATTCATACAATTAGTGCAATCTATTATCTGGGTTCTGAATGTTGGTTTAGGAAAGGGGGCTACACAAGGTAGACAATGAGAAACTACGAGTTTAGTGGTTTTTATCCTTGTCTGATTTGTATGATTGGTTGAGCTTCAAAGTGCTTTGAACTCGCCCTGTTAAGAAACTATATGGGTTGAGTCAATCTTGGGTATGTTGATTCTAGCTTGAGCTCAAGCGCAGAGTCTGGCTTAGGGTTAGAGGTCTTGTCAAACTCCCAAGTCTCGAGTTCATGAGTCTTATCCTATTGAAATTTCAACCATATTAGCTTGATTTTTAAGGCGATATGGATTGTGCTCTGTTCTGATTTCTTTCTTCTTGGGTGTTTGACTGGCGTTGATGTTGGTTCACTTGCTTCCGACTTGAAACCTTATAGCAATTGATAATAGCATGTTTATTTTTTCTTTTTCTTTTTTTGCAGAATGTCTTCAAGTTCAAACATGGCTAGTAGTACTTTAAGCACACAAGCTACCTCTAGCAATGAAGTTGTAAAACAACCATTATGGAGGTATGTTACTAAGTTAGTTAATCATACTAATGCGGAGGGAAATTTGTCTTGGAGATGCAACTTTTGTGAAAAAGATTTTAAGAGTTCATATACGAGAGTGAGGTGCCATTTGATGATGATAAGTGAAAAAGGAATTGGAAAGTGCACAAAAGTAGAAAAAAAAAAAGATCTTTTGGAGATGGAAAGATTAAAGGAAGAGGTCAATACTAAATTAATGAGTATTGCATCTAGAAATGTACCTTTGCCTCCTACTAGTTATTCACTCAGTGGTGGTGATGGTGACGGAATGGATTTACATTGAACTCCAAAAAAAAGAAAGCTGAAAGTGGGAGTGGGAGTGGAAAATCACTTGAAAATGCATTTAATATGACTCAACGTGAACGTCTAGATTGTAAGATTGTTAGGATGTTTTATTCGGCGGGCTTGCCGTTTAACCTAGCAAGGAACCCTTATTTTCAATCCGCTTTCACTTATGCTGCTAATCATAATATTGCGGGTTATGTACCACCGAAATATAATTTGTTGAGGACCACTTTGTTACAAAAGGAGAAGGCAAATATTGATAGGTTGTGTACACCTATCAAAATCATGTGGAAGGAGAAGGGTGTAAGTATTGTGAGTGATGGATGGAGCGACTTACATAGAAGACCGCTTATTAATTTCATGGTGGTATCGGATGGAGAACCAATGTTTATAAAATCGGTTGATTGCTCGGGAAAAACAAAAGATATGCATTTCATTTTTAACTTGCTGAAAGGAGTTATCAATGAAATTAGGCATGAGAATGTGGTCCAAGTAATTATGGATAATGCTTCAAATTGTAAGGGCGCGAGACAACTCATTGAACAAGAATTTCAATCCATTATGTGGACGCCTTGTGTAGTGCACACCCTTAATCTAGCTTTGAAGAACATTTGTGCCGCAAAAAATATGGAGAGCAATCAAATAGTTTATGAGGAATGTAATTGGATTTCAGATATTGTTAAGGAAGTTATGCAAATCAAACATTTCATCATGAACCATTCTATGATATTAGCAATATACAATGAGTTTGTTAGCTTGAAGTTGCTTTCTGTAGCGGATACACGTTTTGCTTCGATGATTGTGATGCTTAAGAGATTCAAGTTGATAAAAAGTGGTCTTCAAAATATGGTGATTTGTGACAAATGGAATATCTATCGGGATGTTAATCAAGAGAAAGCTAAGCTTGTCAAGGAGAATGTGTTGGATGATTTTTGGTGGGATTTGATTGATTATATACTTTCTTTCACGAATCCTATTTATGATATGCTTAGAGTTTGTGACACCGATAAGCCTTGTCTTCACTTAGTTTATGATATGTGGGGTTCGATGATCGAAAAAGTGAAGAAAGTTATATATGCACATGAAGTGAAGAGGCTAGATGAGAAGTCCATATTTTATGAGGTGATTCACACAATTATTGTAGATCGTTGGACAAAGAACAACACTCCACTTCATTGCTTGGCACATGCCTTAAATCCTAGGTAAGTTCTAAAATTGTATGAGATTATTACTTTAGTAGTTATTCTTTCTTTAACATGATAATATAATACTCCTCTTATTTATTATTGTTTTCTAATTTTATTTCATTTTAATATAAAGGTACTATAGTGATCAATGGCTTGATGAAGATCCTACTCGAATTTCTCCGTACAAGAATAAGGAGATCAACCAAGAAAGACTGAAATGCTTCAAGAAATACTTTCTTAACTTATATGAGCGCAACAAGGTGAATTTGGAGTATGTAGATTTTGCAAGTAAAAATTGGGATTTTAGAGAATTTGATTCCATTCAAAATCGATATTCAATGGATCCTAAGGCTTGGTGGGTCAATCATGGTGCATGTGCACCGATGCTTCAAAGCATAACCTTAAAGTTTCTTGCACAACCTTCTTCTTTATCATGTGCTGAGAGAAATTGAAGTACATACTCATTTGTGCACTCGGCGAGAAGAAATAAGATGATCCCAAAATGTACAGAAGATTTGGTTTTTATTCATAGCAATCTCCATCTTCTATCAAGAAAAAGCCCACCAAAACAAAAGGAGAGACTAAGATGTGGGATATTGGCGGGGATGCATTTGACTCGTTTGAAGATGTTGGGGTGCTTGAAGTTGTAAATCTTTCACTTGATGAGCCAGAGATGGAGTCTGTTTTTTTTTTTTTTTTTTTTTTTGCAGAAGAAGTGGATAATGTGGATGAATGACTTTTTGTTATATTATTTGATGGAATGTTGATTTTTTTTTGCTTATTGTTAAATTTTAATTTAATAGTGGAATGTGGATTATTTGTTTTTTTCCTTCAATTTTTATGGTTTATTATAATGAAATATAGTTGAATTTATCAAATTAAAAGAATGAATGATATTAACAAATGTATGATTAATGTTTTTAGTATAGACTAATTCTAAACTCTTTTTATTATTATTATTTACTTATTTATGCATTTATATAAAAAATATTTATTTAATATTTAACGTGTTAGAACGTGTCGAAATTCTCTACTTTTTTTTAAAATGACGTGTCACGTGTCGTATCGTGTCGTGTCGTGTCACGTATTGCGTGTCGCGTGTCGCATGTCAATGCTACATAGACTATGACAGCTCAACCATCACCTAGTCCACTATCTCAATAAAATTTCTTCTTCATGGAATGCCATAACGAGACCAATGTTTGCTTCCTTCGGTGCATTACCAAGCTGCTTCCTCATGCAATTCTCCTTCATCCCCATGCATTACGTGTATTTGTTGAAGAGAGGAGCTGAGAGCTCCCACCATCACCACGTCAGGCCATCCGCTTCTCCTTAGCTCCCACCCACGAACACCTTGACCACAACATGAAGCCACGTCTTTCCCTCCTCAGCTTGCCAGCGAATTGAAGACTTTGACCAAAATACAACCAAGTTTCAGCGACTTCCTCAAAGTGGCAATGAGGGTTATCACAGATGGCCACGTCCACCCACACGTCCCTCCTTTTGAGCTGCCCACAAAGCTACAGATTGTTGACCAATTTAGTCAACCGGCGGAGAAGCCGAAGCAGGGGAGAAGAACGTCTCTTATTTTCCCTTCCCTCATAATTTCCTTCCTTTTCATCAACGTCTTCAGTGAACCTTTTACCAAAAACTCTCACAACCTCGTTCTTCTTTGCTGCTCGACGCCGGCTATTTGCACCACCTCGCCACACCGCCGTCTCGCCTTAGTCTTGCTGCGGACCAGGAACCCCACAACTGCGCCCTCGTACAGCTTGCGTCACCTTGCCGCTCTGTCACCAGCTCGCACCACAGCTCACACCACCTGGGATTCAAGGCAAGTGGAAGTCCTATTACTCTATATTACGTGGTGCTACCGTTACTCGAGTTTCCATTATAGGAAATCGACTAGTTTGGGCTTGAATGTGTCAAGTTGCTGTTGTATTCACGTCTACTTTGTGTCGGTTAAAGCTAGGTTTGATATTGACTCGTATAGTTAGGTACCGTGACGACCGTCGGCACGGTTAGCACGGGTTTTGGGTTGTAAGGTTGTGAACCGCATCGATCGTCGGAAAAGTCAGCACCGATCTTCCATAGGTTGAGTTGTTGCGGGTCAGTCCGGTCCTGGTACGGATTTTTTTTTTTTTTGAACTCAAGGAGAGTAGCGTTTAGGTGATATGGATTAGTCGAGGCTATGATCGAGTTAGTGTGTATGTGGCCCCGCGAAGTTCAAGTCATATTAGGCGTGTACCATTGCACGAGGACAACTCCTCATGTTTCGCTAGCATTTTGGGTGTTAGAATTCCTTAGACGACTCGGTAATACGAAGTCGATTTCGGAATAGTGTGGGTTTGGTTAGGTTGATGGCCATAGACTTATGCATTAGTGGATGGTCGATCTAGTTATGTTTGGATGACCTCAAATAGAATCCTTATATTGCTGCTCCATGGTTTGAGTTTATGGATACTGTCGGGCTACCGAGGCAACGATGCCTCGGGTGTCGGGATGCCTGGAGGGGTGTGACATAGTGCCCTTTAGATGCTTAGGGATGTAATCGGGTCCCAGAGGTCCTCGCGATGCTAGTTGGGATGTGAGATACCTGGAGGGGTGTAATGTGACGCTCTCCAAATGCCCAAGGAATGAAAGAAGAACCCGGAGATCCTCGTGATGCCAAGTGAGATGCAAGATGCCTAGAGAGGTACAACACGGGTCTCTTTAGAAGATGGTGGTAGCTAGATCCAAAATAGATATGACTATTAAATTCCCTAAATGTCTATTTACTCCCTAGTGTGTTGTTTCCGTGAAATTCCTTTAGAGTTATTGTAAATTAAGCTATTTCAATTTCGTATATTGCAGGTTTAGGATTTCGTCGGATGAGAAGTGGTAGACTCATGGGGCTTTGCCAATTGACTTTAGGAACAGTATTCAAATGGGTGTTACAAACTTACAAAAGAGAGGACCCAAAAACCTCTCGATATACTCACATTCTCTTGTTATTGCCTTCGTCAACTGACTTACCTCTGGCTAAGTTTTCTCTAATTATAGTGCTCTTAATTCAAACTTCGCACTTGAATCATGTAGCCGCTATTTCCATCTAATTCTTTATAAAATATCTAGGCAAAATTCTTAGAAACACGTGCAGAATCTTCGTTTAATTTGGGCCAAGATCTTCCATTAACGGCAGATTTGAGACGCCATCTCACTAATTTATTGGGCAAACCAGTCTATGATTTTCGGCAAAGATAATATTGGAATGTCATACTTCTGCTATGAGTTAGGCCTTCAATTTAGGAACTTTAACAGTTGTTAATTAGACCTATCTATGAAAAGTGCTCCTTGATGGTCTGACTATTTTGCATAATAGAGAATTTAGTTTTTCAGTCCTGCAAACTTCCGGCCTTAGTGAAATTGGCATATATGCTTGCACAATCAGAATCTCGTCCTTTTTTTTTTTTTTCCAGTATGAGAATTAAGATTTGTTAACACCAGAATCTTTTAGGAGTATTTTGCAACGCCAGTGAAGTCTGACCGAATCAAGAAGTTGTAAATGGAAGAGTGATTTTATATATATATAAGTTCCTAGCGACATACGCGTGCCTGATTCGCCATGGTTTGGATGATTTTTAGCATAGAATTTGGATATAAACTTCAAAGTCGATGATATGTGCTCATAAAAGTAAGAGATTTGATATCAAAGTTTAATTAGTAATGTTCTCTTTAACTTTTTCTATATCGAGGTAGGCATGAGTGTTTTGATCATATGAAAAGTGGATGATTAATTCGATCGCTGCCTTTGTACAATACCATATTCCACAAACACGCATGGCGCGTGCATGCGTCATTGCTTTCATACTCTTTAATTTGCAATAAACATCTACATTCAGAAACCTCCATATGTGAATATAAAATGATCAAATATGCGCAACGCTTGAGTGATGAGACCTTTTTGCAAAGTAAATTGAAATTTAGAGTTTACAATATATATATATATATATTGGTTAAATACAAAAAGATATTACGAAGTAAGAGGTTAGCAACAATATATATTTGCCTCAAAATGTGGTTAGATATCATATCGTAGATTAGTGGAAAAAGTGACGCTAATTAATGGAGCCGATATTTAAGGGCGGCAGGTTATCATATTTTGAATTGGTGGACAGTGACATGTATTTCTCTAATTGCTTTGTTCTTTTTAGTGGTTAATAAAAGTTTGATAACAACCCTTACCAAAAAAAAAAAGTTTGATAACAACGATAGATTTCAAAAAAAAAAAAAAAAAAAAAAGACACGAAAATCAAGGGAATTTTTTTAAAATATGTTGAATTACCAAATTCAAATGTTTGTATGTGCTTAGTATAAAAGTATGGATAGACTTATACATTTTTATAGTACTTTGACAACCCATTTTCCCCTAAAATATCCTCCATTTGTTGTTTTTAAAAATATTTTGTCAATAGACAAAACTGTAAATAAAAAAGTCTATTTTATCTCGTGTATATTTCAATTATCAAATTTGAATCTTTCTCATCCGACGCACGACCTCGTCAAAAAAAATTCAATCTCAAATTACTTTTTATTTGCAATACATATGTATATAATTTCCAAATATATATATTGATAACTTATCTTTATTAATTAAAAATTCAAATTTTTGTAATGAGATGATTTTGCAAAAAATTTTCAATGTCAGTTCAAATCAAATATGCATTTTTCCTAGTAGGTAGAATGTAAAAGGATTTATTTTTTTGCTAAACTTTGGATCGTGATATTATGGAGAATTTGTCATGTCTATACCGGAAAAAAGAGGTGGTAGTTGAAAACTTATCAGCCACGACTTCCTAGTGAACAACAAAAGGCATGTTCTACAGTTAGTCGGCTCCATTGCTTTGGCTGAAACAGTCGGACGATCTTATCACGATCGTTCATTTTCCCTCGTACTTTTTCGTCCGGGAAAAAATCATAAAAAATCCTGAACTTTGTCCAAAGTGACACATTTACCCTAAACTTTTTTTTATGTCGTGAAAAATTCTGAATTTTGCCAACCGTAACATATTTATCCTAAACTTTTTTTTTAATACAAAAAACCCTAAATTTTTGTTATGTGACACATTTACCTATAAATTATAAGGCATTCTGGTCTTTTCATTTTTTAAATTTTTTTTCTTTTTTTTTTCTCTTCTCTCTTCCCTCCGCAGGCTGGCCGGCGGAGGGAAGCCAGCATTCGACGAGGGCTACCCTCGCCGACGTCGGGCAAGGGTCGCCCTTGCTGGCGTCGGGCTAGGGTGGCCCTCGCCGGCGTCGGGCGAGGGCCGCCCTCACCTATGTTGCGCGAGGGGTGCCCTCGCCAGATCTAGCGAGGGCCGACCTTGCCTACGTTGGGTGAGGGTGTCCTTGCCTTCGCCGATCTGGGAGGACTTGCCCTCACCGGCGACGGGCGAGGGTGTCCTTACCCTCGCCCGATGTCGCGAGGGCGACCCTCGTCGGATGCCGGCTTCCTTCCGCCATGGCCGGTGGAGGGAAGAAGAAGACAAAAAGAAAAAAAAAAAAATGAAAATATAGAATAAAAGACAAAAATTCCCTTGATGGGGTAAATACGTCATTTTGGATAAAATTCGGGATTTTTTTGTGACTTTTTCCCTTTTCATCCTCTACAACCTCACATAAAATCCTTGGATTTCAAATTCCATCGTTTTTCACTTTTTGTCCTTTCGAATCTCTGACCGTGACCGTTTGTTTGTCTCTCTTCTCCAAGCAACGTGTAAAGAGTTCGCAAGCCCGCGAGAGGTTGAGAATAATACTCCATTTGGGTAATACTTTTATTTTGGAAATAATTTCTTTTTAAAATAGTTTTTTTCTATTTCTACTCCCCAAAATAATTATGAGTAAAAAAACACGTTTAATAACATACAAAATTTATATTCTTGGAATGAAAAAAAACATGGAATGCATTTGGAACGAACTACAATTTTTTTAAACGTATAATTTTTTTTTTTTTAATTTTAATAATTTTAAAGATTTTTTTTTTTTTTTTTCTTTTGTTATTCTCGTTGCTGTGGCTGTTGCCAACTATCGGGTAGCTTGGTAGTGGTTAGTGACAGTGGCCGGTAGCGACCCGACGATGGCTGGACAGTGGTGGGTGGCGGTGGGGGGCAAGGAGGAAGAAAAATAATGAAAAAGAAAAATAATTTATTTCTAGAAATTGTTTTAAAAAATAATAAACTATTTTTTTTACTTCTTGTTTTTATACCAAATCCATTCTTCAATCATTTTTTTATTTCGAAAAATAAAAAAATTAATTGATTTTTATTTTTTTATTTTAAAAAACAAAAGAATAAAAATCGGGAGAAATAAACCGAACAGACCCTAAGGGTGTGCATGGAAACGTTTCTAAGAAACGTTTCCTAACACTTTTGTACGGATTTTGTTCCTGAACAAAAAAAAAAAAAAAAAACGCGTTTGGTTGCGTTTTTGTTCTTTTTTTTTTTTTTAGAACCTAACAAAATAAGAATGAAAAAAAAGAAACAACAATTTGTTGTTTCTTCTTCCGTAAAACAAAAATGAAGAAACATTTCCTAGGCGAGCTTCTTCTCTCTCTTCTTCTTCTCTTCTTCTTTTCTTCTTCTTTTTTTCTTCTTTTTTTTCTTTCGCCGGTCGCCGGCCTCGGCCATGGCTGCGCGACCGGCCGTCGAGGCTCGGCGGATCTCGGGCAAGCTCGACCTCGCCTCGCCGAATCCGGGCGAGCCCGAGCTCACCCAACCACGGCGAGGCTCGGCCTCGCCCAACCACGGCGAGGCTTGGCCTCGCCGAGGGGCCGGCGAGCCTCGCCGTGGCCGGGCGAGGCCGCCGGCCTCGTCGGCCAAAAATAAAAAAATGTAAAAAATAAAAAATAAAATAAAAATGTTTAAAAAATTAAAAGAAACAAAAAAATAAAATTTACCAAACGTGTTTTACTTCATTTTTTATTCCAGGACCAAACGTTACCAAACGCGTTTTTTGTTGAAAATTGTTAAATATTTTTTTTTTTTTCGTTCGAAATAATTTTGAACAGAAACGTTACCAAACGCACCCTAATCTATCGAATGCTGGGCTTTTACTTCCTTTCTTCCTGGCGTTCCGATTTTCCATTTTCAGCCCGCAGTCCAGTCACTCGCAACTTTCCCTCGCGATTTCCCCCTTTTTTCTCCTCTCAAGCTCCCTCACGACTTTTTCGAAGCCCACCCGCCAACGCCACCTTTCACGCGCCTGGCGTGTCCTCCTACAAATGGACCCTCTTCGCCTCCCCCTTTGCCTTCTTGCCTTACCGAAACTGATCAGCTGAACCCCCGAGAACCCTTTTAAGTTTCGACCCATCCGCGTCGCTCTACTGGTTTTCCATGGCGAAGACTCGCGGCGGAGCGCAGCGCCGGACAGGCGCGAAGGGTGCGCCCATGAAGAAAGCGGCAGAAGACGGCGGAAGGAGCTGCGAGGGAGAGGAAAGTCGCGAACCTGAGACTGGAAGTGGTGATCTTGCGAGAGTCGGGTTCGGAGATGGTCGCCCGCGGAGGCTGGAAGGTGGCGACGGCACCCGGGAGAGAAGAGTTCGCTTCGCCGGTGAGGAAGAGGTAGAGGGGGACGGAGGTGGCGGTTCGAAGGACGGAGCCGATGTTGCTTGCGAGGAAAGTAAAGTGGCCGAGGGAACTGTAAATTGGGTCGTGTACCGAAGTCTGATGAAGTTGAGATCGAGGGATTGCGGCGGGAAGAGGAAGGTAATGTACGATGACGGTGAAGACGATGGGGGTGTTGCCAAGAAGAGGATGCAGAGACGGAAGCGCATGTCGAAGCGAGGAGTTATGGCAGTTCGCGAAACAGGGGACAATGAGAAGGAGGAAAGAAGTTTGGCTAGGAAACGGGCTGTCAAAATTCTCGATGTTGCAAGGAAAGGAGCAAATACAGGCAAAGATGAAGAAACTGTGAGGGAAAGGGGTTTAGGAATTGGCAAAAGCTCATCGCAAAAGAAAAGGAAAAGCCAGCTGATGGAAACAGAGAGTGATGCGGGGATGAACGAAGTGGCGAAAGTAGTGAGACCAAGAAGACATGAACCTAAGGTGAACACAAGTGTCTCTCCGTGTGCATTATTTGGGTGTATGCGTGGTGCTACGACTGACGACGTTTTGTTCTTGGTATTGATTCAACAGTGGTTAGAAGATGAGTGTCGAATGTGCCATCAATGCCAGAAAAGTGATAAAGATCGTATTGTTCGGTGTAAAAGTTGCAAGAGGAAGAGATTTTGTGCGTCCTGCATTAAGAATTGGTAAACCATTAAGTCTCTGCACCTTTGGTCCTGCTCATATATATGTGCATCATCTTGCTTTAAAGATTGTGCAGGGATTGGTTAAGATAAATATCTAACAATTAATTTTGATGAGCTTGAATGCAATGCAACCTTATTTTGCTCTGGTTTAGGTGCTTGTTATGTTTCTTGTGCGCAGGGCATCAGTAGACTAGACAATGTGTTTTGACGATGGGAATTCTTTATATGGAGTATGATTAGGGTTTTGGTTTTCTTTATTAACGTTCTAGTGAGCTCATACTGCTACTCATGGAGCAATTAAATGCGGAGATAGGATCTTTTAACTTCGCCTCAAAATTATAATAGACCCAAATAAGGTACAATGTAGCTGAAAGATCATATATTGCTCTGTTACCATGATCATGGAGTAGCTGGATCCAAGGTGTGCGGACATTGGTTAAATCTGTGAAAACCTGGAAAATGTGTCTTGGCTTGAGCATCTTGTGCTTTTAACATGGACTGCTGCTTCTGGAAGTTTATTGATTGAAGTCCTTGCACCTTAATAGTAAGATGAAATTTTTCAGCTGAAGAAATAAGTGGAGAATTCCCTTAAGTAAAAACTATGCTTAATGCCCATTCAATTTCCGAATTTTTTATTGGGATATTGGGCAAATTTTGGCTTGCTGCGTAGGTATCCCATGACAAAAGAGGAAGATATTGCCAAAGCTTGCCCATTTTGTTGTGGGAACTGCAACTGCAAGGCATGCTTACGTCTAGATGCACCAGTTAAGGCATCCTTTTCACTGACATCTTCTCATTTAATATGCCAAACTGTTTTCATTGATGTACACATGCATAGGCAAAGCTGCACATTGCATGTGCTTATCTACTTCATTGTGTTTGTTGTAGAATTTGAGGAAGATGGAGTTAGTAACTAAGGAAGAAGCTACTAAGGATTCCCGATATTTGCTGCAAGCACTGTACCCGTTCGTGAAACAATTTCATGTGCACCAAATGATGGAGGTGGAGTTCGAGGCAAAGAGAAAAGGTACTTCCTGCTAATTCCATGAAGAAAAAGAAGGAATGTACACTTTGATTTGATGCATGGTGATAATGACATGAAATGTCCTTCAGTTATTCCTTTGCTCTTTGATTTGGACTTGTAATGACACTTTCTTCTCTTGATATCCTTTTCTGGGGTCAAAAGTTAGTCATAGGGCAGGGACTTACCATTAAATGACTATCTTATGTTAGTTCGGAAGAATATATTTTGGGATAGCATGCTGGTAAAAAATTTGACTTATATAACATCACAATATATCTTTATGGCATTGCAATCTAGGAGTGGGAAAGGATATGTCCCACTTGATTTCCACCTGTTCCTTCTTTTTAAGTCTTCATTCTTGAGATTGCCTATAAGTGGCCAATCTTGGTTATTTTGTTTTCTTATAACATTAAGGTGATGCCTTTCTCAACTTGCTTATGTCTATTTGACTTGGCAGGGCTACCAATTCAAGAGCTCAACATTGAGAAGGCAGGATGTCATTCAGATGAACGTGTGTACTGGTAAGAGTTCTGCTTTGAGAGCTTACCACTCACCACTTCCCATCACATATTTGATTTCTACCAGTTAGTCTAATTATGTAAATTTTTCAGCGACAACTGCAGAACATCTATTGTCGACATTCACAGATCCTGTCCCAAGTGTTCTTATGATCTCTGCCTAGTGTGCTGCCAGGAGATCCGTGAAGGAAATCTTCAGGCTAGTCAGGAGGAAGTAATGGTTGAGTACATTGACAGGGGGGAAAAATATTTGCATGGTCTGAAGGTGGACAGTGTTGATGTTACAGTTGAACTTAATCCATCAGAAGTAAAATCAGAAACTGGGTGGAAATTGTCAGATGATGGAAGTATCCCTTGTCCACCAAATAACATCGGAGGCTGTGGTGATGGTCTTCTGGAGTTGAAGTGTATACTAGAAGAGAATTTTGTTCTAAGATTGGTGGAAAAGGCAGATGTGATTGCTAGAGAGCTCATGCCTACTAATTCAGGACAAGGCCCTCCACACTGTCCTTGCCTTAACCCAGAAAGCACTGTGGAGAAAAGTGGTAACCATTTAATGAAAACTGCAAGTCGAAGCGATTCTAATGACAACCATTTGTTCTGTCCGAAGGCTAAAGAAATCCAACCTGGGGATCTAATACATTTCCAGAGCCACTGGATCAGAGGAGAGCCTGTAATTGTCAGCAATGTGCTTGAAACTGGAACTGGTTTGAGCTGGGACCCTATGGTTATGTGGCGTGCAGTCCGCCAGAAACCACATAAAATACATGGCCAACATATGGATGTGAAGGCGATTGATTGCTTAGATTGGTGTGAGGTTAGATAAATCTCTAATTGCTGGGGATTGGTCTCAATTCTTCTTTTATGGATTCCATGCAAACTTTAGGACCTACTTTTGAATCATAAGTTTGGCAGAACGTTCTACTCTTTTTCCCGCCTTTTCATATAGTGGCTAATTGGTTTGTTGGAAGAATCTATAAAAAGACAGCACTAGTTGCAGAATTGCTTGTCATGGAGCACTCTCAAAGATGAGAATCCTGCTTCTGATGGAATCAATTCTGTTCCAATAGCGTTCCTACTATATAAAGAATCATGTGGGTTGCAATTATTTTTTAACTGAAAGCCAACTTGGACATTTGAACGTCTTCCTTCTTTGAGAGCATAGTAAATAATTTACATCTACTGCTGTATGTTGCCCAACTTATGCGGATAACTCTTTGCTCTGGTTTTATCTCAAAAAACATTAGGCAATCAGTTTGTCAATTACAAAATGAAAGTAATAACTATCAAAATTCAACATACATTATTTACTTCTTCATTATTGAGAATTAATTTCATGAATTCTTGAAAGTTTTGTGAAGCCTATTATTGTATATAGGAAAATTTTTAACTTAAAAAATACTTCAATCCTTCTCTAGATAAACAGGAGAAGTGAGGTCAGTACAATCTGTGCTTTGTTGTGTAGGTTGCTCTTGCTCTTCGTACTAATGGGCCCCCATTCTTTCATGGCTGATGCTAACTCGATTAATGATTGGTGGCCATAGGAGCTTTCCTAATTTTCATTGAAGAGAAAAGCTCTCTTTGCTATTTCTTGCAGCTTATCGAATTGAATATCTTTTCAAACCATTTCTTGTTATCCCTAGCAGCTATTTATCCTTACCTGTTGAAAACCAGATGGTTTTGTCATCTTCTCTTTACTATCCCAACTCTTCTTCCATCTCTTTTGTTAAATCCCAATAAACCTTTTGGTCTTTACTTCAGTCTGGGTGCTGCTCTTATTTGATGCTTACAATTATAATTCTTTCATGAAATGCAGGGAGATATTAATATTCACCAGTTTTTTGCTGGATATACTGATGGCAGATTTGATAAGCAATATTGGCCCCAATTACTTAAGTTGAAGGACTGGCCTCCTTCTCATTTGTTTGACGAACGTTTGCCACGTCATGGTGCTGAGTTTGTTTGCTGCTTGCCTTTTAAGGAGTACACACATCCTTCCAGTGGTCTCTTAAACCTCGCAGTGAAATTGCCTCAGAATTTACTCAAACCAGATTTGGGTCCAAAAACGTATATTGCTTATGGATTTGTTGAAGAGCTAGGGCGTGGAGATTCGGTCACCAAGCTTCACTGTGACATGTCTGATGCGGTATCTTCTCAACTTTGAGGGCCTCAAATTGTTGCACCTTTGCTCTTGAATTTATTTGCCTTACTGGATACTTACAGGACAAACTGCACATGAACTGAAATGCTTATTAATTATCTGTTGGTATGCCAGTGAGGATGGTGTGAGCATAAATGGAAAATGAGTCCCATTGGGCAATATTTTCCAAGAGATAAACTGATTATGTAGGTTTGGAGAACATAGTTGATCATCTTTTTACCCCTAGAAACTTGTACATCCTTCTATTCATTTGTCCGGAAATGCCCATTTGAAGTATGAGTTAACTTAAAGCAAAATATACTTTTCAAATGAGACACACAGTAGGCAAAGTTTGTTCTGGAATGTGAAATTCGTACCCTGGCTTGAGGTTTCTTATGGCATTTATGTTGAAAATCTTCCTATTTGTTTTCCAGATCTAGTGCCTTTATGTTTGTCAGGCGTACTTGTTCTAAAGAACTGCAACTACTTAGCTATTACTCTCTTTACTGTTGTTGACCTGAAATTCAGGGGATCTTTAATTTATAATTTGGTTGTTTCGTATTTCATAATGAGCAATTTGTTTGCAAAGCATGGGAATATGATTTTCAGTTATCAACTGCCAGTGCCTTCATATGTCAGATTTTTTGTCACACAATCGGTCGCTTGTGAACCTGATGCTTCCCATTAACTTTCCAAATGGCTTATCTTCATTTGGCAGTTGCTTATGAACCTGCAGAGAGTAAATGAGGCCTGGTTTTTCTATCAACCCGGCTAGAACTTTCTAGGAAGATTCAGAAATCAATCTGTTTCTGTTAGCATTGCGCTTGATTCGACGTGTAAAGTTGGACATGCTTTGAAAAGTCCAAAGGATAATTACATGTTTTGATGAAGTGGTAACTTGTGATCTGGAAAATATCCTGTTATGTTATTCTGCCTTTTGTATTAGAAATGAATGCCATTATATGGTTGGAATGATTCGGAATGAGAAATGTTGTTGAAGATAGGTATCTGCAACAGTTATAAGTGTTCAAAGTATTTCTGTTTGTCACAAATCCACAGCAAGAGTCATATTTATTGATTGATCACTAAACTATCCAAAATGACTGGCGTATGTAGTTATTTGGATGGAACTAATTCTCGTGCTGCTGTTTGGCTGTACAACTGTTTCAGGTCAATGTGCTTACACATACTGCAGAGGTGAGATATACAAGGGAACAGATGAAAATAATAGATGAGCTGAAACAAAAACATCAAAAGCAAGATCAAAGAGAAGGGATTGAAGTTTGTCAGGATCTTAAGAAAACAACTGATGATACTACATGCAGCAACAATCTTGTATGCAGGACAGGTGAACGATGTGATACTAATGGTCATGTTACTTTGGACGGGAGAATTCCTTTAAGTACAGCAAATATGGCCAAGACTGTAGAAGGAGAAGCCAGTCCTCAAGCTATCGATGGGACTTATGGAACTTCAAGAACTTCTGGAGATGTGTTGGACGCAGTAGAGGGAGGCGCGGTCTGGGATATTTTCAGGAGAGAGGATGTCCCTAAGCTGCAGGATTATCTGAAAAAACACTTCAGCGAATTCAGGCACACTCATTGTTGTCCTCTGCCTCAGGTGATTACCCAGCTAAGACTCCCTTTTGGACTTAGAGCTCTGATGTATAGTGGTAAGTTCCATAGAAAGATCTAATGGCCGTTTCTTTTTCCTGTATCTTTCTAGAGATTGAATGTTTGACATTTCATTCCTTTAGTAGAGGGATTCAAATGGTACTTAGGTTCTGTTTGATTATCACTAGCTTGTAGTGCATGGAGAATTCTCTTTGAGAGGGATGGCGTCGTAGATGGATCTTCTGCCACATCAAAGCTTTGGTGAAAATTCTAATCTTGTCTTTGACAGAGAGATCAATAAATCATGATGCTTGATAGGTCCAAGTGGTGTGTTTTAAAGTCAGCGACTAATCAATACTGCAGGCTGATTGCATGGCTTGTGGTGGCTATGTAGCATATTAAATGAAGCCATAATATCAGCTGTTGGCTGATTCAGAGAAATTAAACTTATTTTGTTCATTGTGCTATTGTGCAACTGTTTCCTCACTTGCAAAATAATATCCATCTTTGCTTGATGCAGGTTATGCATCCAATACATGATCAAACCTTTTATTTGTCTAGGGAGCACCTAAGGAAGCTAAAGGAGGAATTTGGTTAGTCTATTACAGTACGTCCATGCAGTCTGCACATTAATTGTCCTGCTCTTTGCTTAGTGACTTTCATGTTTCTGTGTTTAGGAATAGAACCCTGGACATTTGTGCAGAAGCTTGGTGATGCTGTCTTCATTCCTGCTGGCTGTCCTCATCAAGTCCGGAACGTAAAGGTGAACAAATGTTTTTGTTAAATTTGTGCAAATACCCATTCAACTAAGAGATGTCACAATTTGTGCTAATCAAGAGATGATGTCACTTTTGAGGTTAAAAATCACACCTTTTGATAATTGTCACATTGCTTCTTTAAATTCATTGAGGTTGATCATTTTTTCTCTCTCATGCATGTCTGAAATAAAGCAAAGCCTTTCTTGTAGTTTGCATAAAGATTAATCTTAAGAATCGGATTATTAGTATAGTTTTGTCGTTACAATGACATTGTAATGAATTATGTAATTGTTGTTTGGTAATCCTCTACAAATTTTGTAGATGATGCAATTAGCAATCTGTTTTATCATCCCCACTGTTATGGCAAGTAGGATATTTAATAATACAAGTGATGCTTCATAATTAAGCAATATTAAGGAAAAAGCTGGTAAGCTGGAGGAAGAACATTAGCTGAATCAGAATTTATCTAAAATTTGACATAAATATTATCTAAGAAATGTAAAAAGCTCCCTCGGTGATTCATCATTATGTTTAACTTGCTTTGAAAAGTGGAGAATGAAATGCTGTGTAAATGGTTTGACTTCTTTATCGGCAAAAGTAGACCTAAAGTGTCAAAAATTAGCATGAGAGGACACTTAAAGTGCCTAAAATTATAAAAATTATAAAAGTGATACTTAAGTGCTACTTTTTTTTTTTTTTTTTTTTTAAATGAAACATTTTAGTGCTATGTCCAGGAAGGTGACCAGAAATCCTATGTGGCAATTTTTTAATAAGGGTAATATAAAATCAGTCTATTTCCGGCATCATATTCATAGTTAGCGCATTCATCCTAATTAGAAGCTCTAGCTCTGTATCAAAGTCACGATCAATATCGTCACTCGTCTACATGGCACGCAGGATAGCTAAGTCAATAACGAAGAATCAAAACAACATTGTTTTGTTTTTAAATATATGAAATTTAAATTTTTTATTTAAATAATAATTTAATATATATTTAATTAAAAAAAAAAAAAGGAAGAGGAGGCAAAAGGCAAGGGCTGTGCCCTTGTTGCCACCTCCTCGGCTGATCCTCCCCCACCATCGCTGGCCCTTCCTGGTGATGGGGTTGAGCCTTCGCCGCTTGCAATCTCCATCTTTTTTAAATAAATAAATAAATAAAGTTTTAAATTTAATTTAATTAACTCTTATATTAGTTATCTACTCATGTTAGGAGCAAAATGACATCATTTTGCACTCGCCTTACTAGAAAATCACCACGTTAGCAATTTGATCAAATTTTCTTGCCGTTGGCACTTAAGTGATATATTTTGCTCTGATTTTAGCATTTAAATGTCACTTTCCTAACTTTTGGCATTTAAGTGTTCTTTCTTACCAAGTTTTGGCACTCCAGGTGTCCGGCACTCCTTCTCTATCGCATTGATAGTTTAGCTTTCTAGTATGTCTTTACACTGCTCTTCTTTTGTTGCAGTCATGTATCAAGGTTGCACTTGACTTTGTTTCTGCTGAAAATGTTGGTGAATGCATCCGCTTAACAGAGGAATTCCGTTTACTTCCCAAAAACCATCGAGCCAAGGAAGACAAGTTGGAGGTTTGTTAATTCTACTTGTATGATGAGGTTGTGCATTCGACATTAACATGATTATCGATTGAATCACACATCTAGAGAAGTGTGTTTTTCTTTTAATTATTTGTCAAATTGTTGAGAGTCCATTTGAGTATTTCCTACTTACATCCCTATTGAGAGAGTATCAGCTTTTTCTCTATTATTGCAATCTTTTCAACATGTTTGATGTTTACAGATTGTTATCCGTAAATTAACTGCATGGTTTCTTTACTTTGGATGGAATTGTGGTGGATTTGCAGTTAGCTTATTGACAAGACTCTTAGCTGGCATAGCAAAAGATACCTTTCTATGTTAGCACATGAGAATTAAATCTAGAGCCAGCTGTATGCGGAAAATGTTGCTGTTAGAATGTCCTCACAACATGCATTACTTCCTAGAGTCGTAAATTAAATATTAAAAGTTTTTTGTTGGAATTTTAGCACTTTTATTCTGATAAAATTTGTTTGGGATGCAGATTAAGAAAATGGTGATTTATGCTGTCAAACAGGCTGTCGAGTGTCTGGAGAATGCGGGGTAAGAATTTGGCATATTTTTTTGTACTAGTTGATACTAGTGATGACAATGGCTATGAAAACAACTAGATTTCCATATCTTCCATTTGTTTATGCAATCTTGTGATCGTGGCTTAATTTTATCATAATACAGCTATGAAAACAATCAAAATGTTGGAAACAAAATCGCTTTTCTAAAAAGATAGTAATGGGTCTGTCTTTGGCTTGATGCTTAACTCTTATTATAGATAATTGCTACTCTCATAGTTTACTTCTTTTATGTTCATTTCTGATAAAACATACGGTTGTATGAGCATTCTAGAGCTATTTCAAGATTATACTTACTGTGATAACCTCATTATACTTGGTTTTCTGCTGTGAGATTCAGGCCCTGAACAGTTGCATCCATGTGGTACAAAGTCCAAGCAATACACTCCTTTTTGTTATGGTTATGGTTTTTTTGTCAATTGTAGACTTTGTTTGATTATCTCGTACTTCAAGTGATCACTTGGTTCTTTTTTGTCATATCTTCTTTTGGCTTGGTTGGAGCTGGTGTACATAGTTTAAAACAGGGTGTGCAAAATACCCGGGAACTACCTGGACTGCTCGGAACTGGACCAGAACCGGCGGTTCTTGAGAGGACCGGTCCGGTTCCCGGTTCCAATTTTCGGGAACCAATGGGTACCGGTCTGATTCCCGGTTCTATGGGCGGATCCACCCGTCTGCCCACCCGGAACGGACTGATTAATTTTTAATATTAAAATATTACTAAAAAAAAAAAAACCCTAACCGAGCGTGACTTCTCTCCTTTGTCTTCGACTTTTTCGGTTCTTTGATTGTCTCTCTTCTCTGTCTCTTCCTCGATTCCTTCTCGAGCGTTGACGCCGTTGCTCCTCTGCCGCTATTGTTTGCCCCTCGCGACGGCTGCCACTCGCCATAGCCTCTGCTCCGCCCAGCAGTGATCCGTGACGCCACAGCTCGCCTCCATGTCGAACACCGTGCTAGCAACTGAGAGCGCCCTTCGCTTGCTCGCCCATCGCCGTTGCTTTTGCTTCGAGCCCCCTCTGCCAGCAATCCAGCGCCATTGCAGCCCTTATAGTCGCAACGATCGACACCAACAGATCCCAAACCGATGGCTGCGCCTCCGTCATTGCTCCACCGCCCCTTCGCGCGATCCCTGCAGCCATTTCGATTCCTCCCCAAGCGTCGACGCCGTCGCCACTGCTCCTCCACCGTTGCTATCCGCCCCCTTGCGCCAGTCGCCACAGCCACTGCTCCTCTGCCGCTGTTGTCCGCCCCCTCGCGCCGTTTGCCACAACCTCTGCTTTGCCCAGTAGTGACCCATGACGTCGTTGCAGCCCTTATAGCCGTGACGACCAATGCCAGCAGATCCCGAATTGGTCGTTGTGCCTCTGTTGTTGCTCCGCCGCCCCTCCGCGCGATCCCTACAACCCCTGCGACTCCGATTCCCCTGTCCATTGCTAGTTCGCCTTGCTGCTGACGCGACACCTCCACCAGTCTCCTCGCCGGAGCTCCACATTTGCGTTAAGATCGGTTCCATGGATCCACCCGGGAACCGAACCGAACCGGCGATTCGGTTCCCGGGTGGATCCATGTAACAAACGGATGGATCTCGATTCCAATTTTTCGAATTTGGTCCTTAGTGGGCGGTTCCTGGTTCTAGGTCGGGAACCGCCTGCCCGGACCATGCACACCTCTAGTTTAAAAGAATCACAGGCAGCGGAAGTCATAACTTAATTAATAGTTGGTACCCTATAAGTTGCCAAGTGTGACTCCAAGTATTTATCATATTTAGGAGTTCTCATTTCTTATTGAATTCTAGCATGAAAAGGCCTATGCTTCAAGTCATGTTGCATTTCTTAAGTTGTATGATTCAACAGATGATGATCACACTACATTGGAACAATGTAAATTATATTTAAATTAGACCATATCAATCAGTTTGCAACTTTTATGATATCTGTTAGTTACATTAGCTAAATCTTGTATAGACAGAATCCAGCATGTTAATTTGGTATATAGAACATTGAAACAAAGAAAGGAAGAAAGAATGAAAAAGAGGAATTTGTGAACCAAATTCTGTAAGGATACTGTTTCTTGTACAAGGTCGAATGATTGTTAGTTTCTTCTGTTGAAGCGTGGAAAATGGTTAGGACTAAAAATTTATCTCACTTGAAACGATAAGTGACATCTTAGTGGTTTCTCCAAATAGCATTGCAAATGCATCTAGGAGGCTGTTTTGAAGGAATTTGGAAACAGATTGTCTGATTGGAAAAAGATCTTCCCTCTCTAAAGTCTTGCACTTATTGGAAGTATTTTTCCTGATGTTTCTATATATTTCGCCTATTTTATCCGTCCCTTGCTCGGTAGCAAAAAAGTTGGAAGAATTCACAATAATTTTCTGGCGGGGTGATAACGAGGAGGCTCATAAGTTCCATCCGGTGAATTGGAAAGCAGTCCAAGAGACCCTTTTGAGGTTTAGCCATCTTGTTATTCAACATGGTTATTCAACATGGCTCTTCTCGGCAAATGGCTTTAGTAGTTAATTGTTGAAAATTGGGAAAGTTGTTCAAAAAGTTTCAAATTTATTATATGGAGATCAATTTAATTATAAATTTTTTAATGATTTGTTAATTTAATATTAAATCTTTTGAAAATTTGTCAATGTAGTTTTGATCAATTTTGATTGAAAATTATTGACGTGATGTGGCTAATTGTTGGCTATAGCTAAGGATCAGCCATAGGCAAAAGGAGAAGAAAATGAAAAAAAAAAAAAGAAAAAGAGAAATAAATTTTTAAAATGCAAAAATTATCCAAATCTGCATTAATGACATCATTTAGAATGGCTAGTAGTATATTAGTTTTTATGTCAGCGATTTTCGATCAAATTGGCAAGAAAAACTAAATTGGTAACTTGTCAAAATATATAAAATTAAATTGGTGAATTTTTTTGATGTTATAATTTAATTGACATAATTGAAATGTTTATAATTAAATTAACAAATTTTTACAAGGTTAAGAATTAAATTGTATAATTAAGAGGTTTAGGACTAAATTGATTGTTGTATAATAGATTTAGAATTTTTAAATAATTTCTTTATATTTGACGAAAGGCGGTCGTCATGAAATTTCCTGGAAAAGGCAGGCTAAATCACTTGGGATTCGGGAGCTTCACATGGCACCGTTGCATAGAGGAGGATTAGGGAGGGACGGAGTGAGATCCTCCTTGCTTCACGAGTAGATAATGGAAATTGGACACGGTTTTGGTCTAACATATAGTGTGGGGACACGGATTTAAATGACGGTTTCTAAATCTCTTTGACATCACTAAGCGCTGTGGGACGCGTATGACAACCATATGTTAAAATAATTTCAAAACAAATAGATTTTTCTATTTCTATTTCTGAAGAGTTTAGCGAAAAATAACCGTTTGATAACGACACAAAATTTCTATTCTAAAAATAGAAATTCGTTTGATAACGACACAAAATTTCTTCCTTTCGGACGGTGGTGGCGACGATTGACGACCTTTACTATAAAAAATAAAAATAAAAATGATTTAGTAACAAAAAAATAAAGAATAAAATAAAATAAATCATAAAAAATAAAATAAAAATATCATCTTATTTTAAAATAAAAATATCCTTAAAAATAAATTTATTTTATTTATTCTATTTTATTTTATTTTACGAATAAATTTATTTTAAAATGAATAAAAAATAAAAATAAAAATAAAATAATTTGGCAAAACACTAAGGCAAATAAAAATAAATTTATTAAATTTATTTTTAATAAAAATAATTAAATTTATTTATTTTTAATAAACTAAAATAAAATGATAAATAAAAATAATTTATTTATTTTAATAAATTTATTTATATTTTTAAATGAATAAAATAAATATTTTAATTTTTAATTTTAATAAAATGAGGAGAGGCGAAGGAGGAGGAGGAGGAGGCAGAGATGTAGAGGAGATGAGGGAGGACTCACCGAAATTAGGGTTTAGTAGGAGAAATTATTTCGATTTATCTTCTAAATCAATTTCTAATAAAAATCTATTCCGAAATAAAAACCGAATAGGTTTATCAAACAAGTTTTATTCCAAAAACAGTGCTGAAATAAAAATTATTTCTAATGTAAATTTTGGTTATCATGCACCTCCTTAGTTCCCAGTTCGATTCGATTTCACTTAGGAATTAGGAACATGACTTGTTCTCATTTTTTGGGATCGGAGAAGTCTTAGGATTGGGAATTGGCCACTTAGTAAACAAATTAAGAAATTAAAAAAAAAAATACTAGAGTTATTACAATTTCAGGTTTATTGCTATTTTTAAGAAATTAAAAAATATATATATTTTTAAATTTTTAAACAGTGTTGGTTCGGTTCGTCGGTCTAATCCTCTCCTAGAATCGAGAATCGAATCAACGCTCTTGGAAATTGAACCAAACTGGCCTATTCGGTCCTGTCAAGATAGTTTGATATGCTCATTCTTAGACATCACCAACGACAGGGAAGTGCTAAAGGATTGTCATGGGTTAAACGATGGCATACCAATTAGGGAGTTTGAAGTTTTTGCTTGCTTTTTTCAATGTTTTGTATGATATGAAGGTTTATATGCTACTATGGATGCTCTCATGTGGGTAAAAAGATGACCTAGTGCGGATAAAAAGGCATTCACTTTAATGTTTGAATATTTTTTAATTATTATTTAAGTGTCATCATTTTTTACCAAAAAAAAAAATCATTAAATTTGGATTGTTGGAAATCCGACAATTTTTTAATTTTGCGCGCTGACCTGGCTCGTTGGTGTGTCTAGTTATCACCGTCTACAATGTATGCCCCAGTATATAAATCCTATATTGAAAATTGAAAGAAATTCCCCAATTCAAAACCGTAACCATAGTCCGGTTTGCCCCCAACAACTTCGAGCTCTCGCACCCAACCATCGTGGGGGAGATAAAAGAAGAAAACAAAATTTCCTCTCCTGGAACCATGGATTAGAGGCTTGGAGAACACTGATCGACGGGGGAATCAACCATCTTCGATCACCAGGATCTGCTGTCGATTGCTTTCTATATCTCATTTCGCAGAGAACAGAGCAGACCAACACATGAATGAATTCGTGATAGTTCATTTCGAGAAACGATTTCATCCAACTTGATTCGCGATTCTTGAGAGCTGGAGCCAGTTTCACGAATTGTCACCGTCGTTGACGGCCGTCCTTACATCGCTTTGCGATTCCCCTGTTCTACTCTGTTTCGCGGTGGTGTTCCAAAAATATTGAATCCAGTTCGAAGTCCTTCGCTGGAGAGAGAAGGGATGAATGACACTTCAGAAACACATCACTAAGGGAGGAAAATCCTCTTCAGAAGTGATTCCTTTGCTCGACTTGTGATTTTGGAAGTCCCTCAGCATTTTTTTTTTCGAAGACAATGACTCCTGCTCCACACACGTTATTCAATTGCTGAAGCTAAGTCCTCTTACTTTCTCTGTTTTCAATTTTGGTTCAATTAAAACCACTGATTTCTTGGTCTTTTCCTAATTTCCAGAGAACTCTTCATCGACTCTTTTTCCCATCGCTGCCTGGACGCCATTCACCTTACTATCGCCAAGCACCTCTTCCACGGACGCGTCTGTATCATTCTATTCAGCTCTGTTTTTTGGCCAAGGAGCTCGAAGTTCCGAGTTCCTGGTGGATGCTTCTTTGCTGGCGTCGATCTTCACCAGCTATTTTTCCCGGGCTTCCTCTTACTAGTTTCCCACGGTGAATTTCTAAGCCCTATTTTGATAATCTAGTGTGATTGAGCCACGTCGTTTTGCACGACCTAGCCATGTCAAGTCCACAGATTGAATTTTTCAAAAGAATATGCTAACTCATATTATAATTTTAATTATAGAAGTTACGTAATCATGTTGATAGGAATTTTTCATTGGAGTGATTTTTTTCTCTGATTTGGCACTCATATAAGCTAATAAAGACTTTTGATACTAAAGTGAAGTACCTACGAAACTTTTAGTTTTTAGTGTCCTTCTCTACTCTTTAGTGTGGGATAATGAAGTGAAATCTATTTTGTAAAGTGAGAAAAGCATATTAGAATGCTATAAATTTCGTACAACGCTTACTTTTATGTCGATTTTTAATTAGAGTGTCATTTCTGATTTGAGATGTCAAAAATTTAATATGACAATTTTTTATCAATTTTCTTAACCACGTGACTTGATGGCATGCCAATCAACATTAATAGTTTCAAATGAAGTCGTTTACATGTTTGCCCCAAATATGAACACTAATTTGGACAAATGAAGCTATGCCCCCAAATTTTTCAGACCTATTTCAGACAATACTTGCTGAAGCCAAGCGCGATTGATTGAGTATGGAAGGACTACTTGAAGCAATCATGAGTCACAAAAGCAACTTTGAGGATTGGATTTAAGAATTGAAGCAGTGGGGGCCGTGGCATGAGCCCTTCAGCGGTGGCATATGAAAACGGGGGTGAATAAAGGTCGGCTCAGCATGGCTATTGGTGTGACGGGAAGCAGTCGCTGTAGTGGTTTTCTTGCGACTTGAGGACAATGAAGAATACCAAGATGAATCACTATCTTGAACAGAAACTCCTCGAATCGAAATAGAGTTCAGCTTCCTCATTCCATCGAACACCTTCCTTGCAAACTCAATTTCCTCCACAGCGCAACCAATGGCAATGGAATTTGGCAGACAGTAAGAGAACGGAAAAAAAATAATGATAAAAAAGAAACAGAAAGTAGAAGATAATCAGAAAGGAATCGAAGCCACAGTTAGAATTTATCGACTTTATGGAGAAAGTCTGAATTGCGGTGCACTGGGAAAGGCTTTCCTCTGTTGTCGTTGAAACAACTTAGGGCTTAAATTGACTGCTCGTGGATCAGCACCATCATAGCAGGAACACTCATAGATACATTCGCGCCTAAGGCCGCTCGAAGAAGAATCCCCAAGCCTTCGCCCATTTTCTCCACGCAAGCCACTCGTCCAAATCTGGTTGGCTCCGTCACCAACTCACCATGACTCTTCTAATCGGCCAAATCTGATTTGCTACAGCAAAGGCAGAGGGAGGACGACCCGCTTTGTCGGTCATGGAGCAATTACGGTGGCCATGGACGATGGCTCGTTTGGCCCCTCGGACAAGTCTTAACTGTTGATAAAATGTAAATGTGATCTTGCTGACCTTTCATCTCCTTTAGTATTTACTTTAATGTCTTGACAAATCGTAACTATTGATAAAATTAACATTTTCATAAATGAATGTTGAGATTTATTAAGACATCAAAGAAAGTACCTTACTTGATAAGAATTCATGGCCAAGTAAGATATAAGTTCATTGATACCAAATATTAATTCATGTTTATAAACTAAACATTTTAGCATAGTTGTGTAATTTGTGCTTGGTCACCTGAATAATTACATAAAAATTAGGGAAATTATCAACAAAATTCTAAACTAATTGCACTTGTGCCAATTTGGTTTTAAACCTTTTAATTTGGCTAATTTAATCTTAAATTTGTTGTATTTGTACCAATTTAGTTATAAGCATTTCATTTGTGTCAATTGAGTCCTAAATATTTTGTCATTTAGCCAATTTAATTCAAAACCTTTTAATAATTTGCCAATTGAGTCATGCTAGCTAATTTGGATCGAAAATTGCAAATATAGCAATCCAGTCAACGCCAGTCATCTTGGGTGGCACGTCCGATATTGATGGGGATAATTTTTGCAATTGTTTTAAATTTTCTGAATTTTTCCTTTTTTTTCCTTTTTCTTTAATCTTTTTTTCCTTATTTCCCTTTGCCAATCATTGGTTGCTAGCAAGGCTGAGGGTCAAGATGTTCTCATTGGCCATAAACGAGGGATCCATCTAAGGCACTCACCTAGGCAAGGGTCCCCTCATCGGGAACCATTGACTTCCAACAACCATCGTCGGTGATTGGTATGGGGAAATAAGGAAAAAAGAAAAAAGAAAAGGAAAGAAAAAATGAAAAAAAATGAAAAAATTACTAAATCGTCCACCAATGCTAGTTATGTTACATAAGATAATCAATGTTGATTGAATCATCATATCAGCGATTTTCAGCCAAAATTAGTTGAAAGAACTAAATTGACAAAACATTAAAAGGTTTAGTTGAAAGAACTAAATTGATAAAATGTTAAAAGATTTAAGATTAAATTAGTAAATAGTCAAAATGTTTTAGACCTTATTTAAAAAAAAAGGATTTAGGATTGAATTTGTACGAATATGATATGTTTAAGACTTTTTTGGAAATCTCCCCGAAAGTCATGTAATTACTTTAATCAATTTCACAGTCATTGTTCCGTAAATTTAGACTGGGCAGGATTCCTTGAATGACGAACAAAGTAATAGACCTACCTGTTGCGCAAAGCAATTGTTTATTGAGCACCCTTTCACTTCTATGAATAAAGAAGGACCTTTTCACAAATCAAACAGTAATTGGGTCAAAAAAGGACTACGGATACCACACGTTGTCCAAAAACAACATAGATTACGATAATCAAATCTTTTCAAAGAAGTCCTAAAAAGGTAGAGCCTTTGTAGGACCGCCAACCAAACCCTTTCCAAGAAAACCCACGAGTCCACATTCTCTAGACCCCTCGACAAAGTCAGCAAAATGGGCATATTCTCCATATTCTGCGCAAATGTCTCGTAAGTCCATACGAAAGACGGAAAAGACGACGGTTTATTACGTTGTTGTCATTAAAAAAATCAAGCCATGAAAATTATGCAGGCAGACAAAGTAGAAGACAGAGAAAATCAAAGGCAGGAGCCTGGAAACTTCTTCCCCTCTAACGTGTCCCTCACATTGGGTCTGACCTTCTCGTCACGTTTCCCCTACTCTCTCTTTCTCTCCAGGAAGCTTCCCTGCTTCCTCCAGACACTTTCCATGGCTGACCAAACATTGAATCCTCCAGACTCTAACGATTATATATACCCGCAAATCATCCCCAACCAATTTCAAAGTGCCCCTCAAGGAGTAAACCCTAGTTTTCTTTCTTTCGTAGCTAGCTTATTTTCAAGTTTCTTTGTTTCTTGTCGTAAATATTTTCCTAGTACCGTTTTTCAGGCAACACCAATAGATACATCTCTTCTTGTTTCGTTGGTTGGAAGAGCAGAAGATGACTCCAAGCGAGAGCCCGGTATGTCTTCAGCTCATTTCCGGACTCATCAACGTTCTCTCGGGCCATCCCATCTATTCGTGGGCCGCTAACAACCTACCCGAATCCTTCTCGAGAATCCGCTCTTACCTCCTCCGGCCAACAGCCGAGGAGAAGGGCTCTTGCGTTGAGCCCTCGATAGCCCGTCAATTCAATGGCAAAGACGACAACGAGGACGACGATAACGATGGTGGAGTGAGTGTGTATAGAGAAGATGTGGAGGTGGTGATGGGGAAGCTGGGGCTCTTTGGCAGCCACGTGAGCGACGGTGACGACGACGAACTCATCCGTCAGGACAGACCGATGAGCTGCAGCGGGATCTCGCGGGTGTTCGAGGAGGAAGAGGCGAGCGTGGAGGAAGTGAGGGAGGCCTTCTATGTGTTTGATGTGAATAGGGACGGGTTCATTGATGCCAAGGAATTGCAGAGAGTTTTGTCCGTGTTGGGGTTTGATAAGAGAGGAGGAGGAGGGTTGGAGGAGGAGTGCGGGAGGATGATCAGAGTGTTTGATGAGAATGGGGACGGGAGGATTGATTTCCAGGAGTTCGTAAAGCTTGTGGAGAAGTGCTCTTCTTGCTGAATTTCACTCTCCATGACGATGATATTCGTGCTTTGTTATCTGAAGACGACGCATATAATGAAGTCGTAATTTTCTTAATGAAATAGAATTGGTATATGACTGTGGAGACGATAAAGTGTGGAAATTATTATATTTTTTTTTTGTTATCCGAGTTTTTATATTTTATTCTTTTGGCTGGAGTAAATTATTTAAGGAGATGCAGGTGCAAATAAAGATGTGGAAATTTCAATTAAAGGCTGATTTTACATAGATGTGTCGTGAAATGTTTTATACATAGGTCGGCCTTGTTGGTTGGGTGATTAATTCCTCCAAGTATTGATATGGCCAGTCATCTTGAGGGTCAATTACGACTGATACGTGATTTTAACGAACAAAATCTCTCTGTCCCTCCCTCCCGAAATCTATGAGTTCAGCTCACATGGGTCGCCAAATCATATGAGTCCCACGTGGAACTCATCTCTTTGAATGATTAATATGAGCTAGTTTCACATGATCTAGATTCATCTAATATTTTTTTTCCTCCATTTTCACTGGTCAAGTTTGCCGATGTCGGAGCTTTGGGTGTTGTTGCCCTTTCATGGCATGTGCCAAGCGAAGTGAGCAGAAGTCGCGCCTGGAGATATTGTCGGTTACAAGAGTTGACAATGGTCATGAATGGTGCCAAAGCGCGAGCTAAGCTAGGAAGAGTTAGAGAGGGAATTCACATTTCCTGATCATAAATTGTCATGTGATTATGACCTTACCCTTGTATGTCGATCATAAATTGATTGGAGGGAGTTCCGCGCAGGCGATACTGGTGCTTAGAGAAGTTGACGATCGCAATGAATGATGGCGGTGGTTAAGCTAAGCTAGGAAGAGAATAGAAACAATTATAAAAGCACCGATAATACCTAAACTTCTAAACTTATTTAGTATGGCTCCTTATTTTATTTTATTTTTTTTCTGGTTGAATTGGGTCAGTATTCTCTCTTTTTTCGTTTATTGGATCTAGTCCTTCTGTTAAATTAATGGATGGAATTTTTGAAGTAAGGAACGATGTCAATGCCATATCAACATGCTCCGCCAATTTTTTGATTGGGTGGATTGAAGGAAAAAACGAAAAGCAAATAAATCACAAAAACTACCACATAGTGAAATTGAGCCAACAAAAGAACAACCAAAAATAGAAGCCACGTAAGGGAATCTCTACATTTCAAAGATTTCAAATGCAAGTTCGGGAAAGATCGACAAATTACTTGGCTCCATCACAGTTTTTGCGATAGCAGAAACGATATTTTTCAGTGAAGAACTATGGCCCCAAGTCCGTCCATTTGATTGGAGCTTCTGAATTCAAGTGATTCGAGCTTCTTCTGCCTTGTGTTGCATATTCGACCTTCTCATGTGCCGGTTCGTCATGTGCTTTGGAGTTCCTCTTCTCGAAGAAGAACCCGCGAAACCACGGTGGTCGCTGCTGCCTACAAGGTGGGCCCTAAATTCAGCATGAAGGGCTGCCGGCCCAGCTGAAATCACCCCTTGCCGTAGATTGTGGCGAAGGACTGCAGCTCTCTCTGCCACGTGGCCAGGCCGGTGAAGGTAGACGGCCAAGCAAGAAGGCAGCGGCCTTGCCTTGGTTGGGAGTGGAGGTGATAGCTATGGCCGCACCAGGTTCAATTGAAGCTTCCGAGGGACGTCGGTCGCTTCCAATTATTGGGTGCCCCCTCCACCCCTGTTTAGAATTTCGTCTTTCTTTAGATTTTTGTTGTCTTTTAATTTTTGTAATGTTTCTAATTGCCAAGTAAGATCTCATGTCAGCATTAAACAAAAACTAAATGATCCTGTGACGAAAAAAGAATGAAAGTTCCCTAATTATGGCTAAGGTTTTCTATTGGTCTTACTGTGGCTAAAAAATTGCGAGAAAAACAGTCCGCGCGCCGCCACATCACATGCGAGACCGTTTGGACGGAAGCCTGAGCCATGACCGGACTCCCGATCCCCCAATGAGATATATCGCGCCATGATGATTCTAATCGCATGTTTTGTTCACGGTAATAGTTATTTCATTCCCAATTTATTTATGATAAAACAACCATTTATTTATTTAATCCAAGACTTGATCATGAATAAATACATGCTGTTCAAGTAGTAAGCACGCCTATCTTCCTAACTTGAAGACTTGGATTCTAATCACCATACTTATGCATTCTCTCGAGACCACTCTTTAACAGCATGGACCTGTGCGTGGACTACCCAATGTTTATGAAACGAGAGGACTGCCACAAAATGATAAGGTAATAAGTATTCAAGAAACCTCGGACACCCATTGACCGTAAAAAAAAAAAAAAAAAATTATTAGCAAATGCTATTCCAAGCTTGTTCTCGTGGAATAAGAGCAAACTAAAGAAGATACGGTCTTGGGATGACCATTACATTCTGTAAATCCAACAAAAGAATAATCATTACGTTCCTGTTCCGCCGCTACTCTTTTCCCTCTGGAATGACTTCATTCCTGCTTTACCACGTGACTAACCTGAGTTCTAAAGGGGAAGAATACAAAGCCAAGGCTACCAAGACGACTGTCTAGAAACAGAAAAAGCAACTAGGAGACCACATCACTCTAAGATGACAGTCACTATCGTGTGAGTCCCATCACTACCCTCGACCTCAGTCACATGGGGACAACAAAAATATCTGATGAGACAGTTCGGTGCTGCTAACATTCATACGTGAAAATCAGGGCCAGCTCAGCAGTGTCATGTCAATCACCTGGTGATGTTGATAGAAATAGAGGCCGATAGGATTGAATTGCCAAAAAAGAAAATCCTTCCATGTCTTGATTGAACAAAGAATAAAAGATCAAAGGACAAAATGGTATGAACAATACAGGACTACTAGAAAAATAAAATTGTAAACCCATTGAAAAGGTCTAGTGATGCTCCTTTGAGATGCCACGAACACGACTACAACTCCTTGTATGAGAAAATAAGTTCATCAAATCCAATTGAAGAGAATGACACCTTGATTCAAGATTTTGTTGGAATTACATGAATAAATTCGCTTACATATTCAGTGATATTGGTACAAGCTACAGACTAGATTTTCCATAATCACGTCTCCCCCATCTCTCTTGATGTTTAGTTCATTTCACTATAGGATTTAAGAGTAGGCTATGGACAATCAAAGTGGATGTTGAAAGAAATTACATAATAGAAAGTGGATAGCCTCGGTTGACTTCCAAACAAACTCCACCTATTCTTTGAAGAAGCGGCCGGGCCAACTTATGCACACAACAATTACTTCTAGCGAGCTTATAAATGGAGACAGCTGGACAACATGTAATCAGCAATTTGGCAACAACAATCCCTATCAACAATTTCTGAAGCGTGAAAGTTGCCCAAATCTCCAAAGTCACATCAATGTCAGAAGAGATCATACATTCAAGCAACAAGACAAACCTGAGCCACTGAAGCAACTTCATTTGAATTAAAGTTAAATTTCCTTCCAAACGTCTCTTCCCACACTTGATTGACAAGGAAGCAGAGAAAAACCACCAATAGATTTTGCCACTGATAAGTCGGGCACAGCTCAATGCCCATAATAAGGTGGTTGGCCAGGTAGTGAAGCTCCTCCAGGATTGACAAGAGGCATTCTCATGGAAGCTGCATTTGGAGAAATTTGGCCAGTTTGCGGCATGGGAGAAGAACCAACTGGCATGGCAGCAGCAGAATACTGAGGATAGCTGGATGGGGCGAAGTTTTGTCCAGGAAAAGAACCAGAAGCAGACACAAAGCCTGGTCTTGCATTCATTGTCTGATCCCATGAGGGAACTTGTCCCCCGGGCATTGGAGATTGCGCAGAAGTTGCAGCACTCATCGCAGGGTTCTGCCAGACTGGTGGGCCAGCAGGATGTCCAGAAGTCGGCTGGGCTGCAAGCAAACTAGGATCGGGTACTGTGTAATCTCTACTTTTGTCACTGTAAGCCTACAGGAAGAAATACAGTATTCTTTTCAGATTCAGAGAACAGACCCCTCGATGATGTTAATTTTGTCAAAGGGTTAAAAAAGTTGACCAAAAAGAGCAGCATCGGTGTTCTAAGAAGCATACATCCTAAGGTTGTTTTGGCCATAACAGGTCCAACTTTTCTTCTTTTCGCATCATTATCTTTTTCCTCTCAATATTTAGACAAAAACTCAAATAATACCTTTATATTGAGATCAGTATGACGAGAGTATGATAGATGAAGCTTACAATAACCACCATCATATATGCAATGGCCCTCTAACGCCTCTTTGGCAACTGCAGCAGTCGTTATGTCTAAGAGAGAAAAATTCAAAACATCAATTGGTGTCAGAAAAAACAAACTCATTCACTCACCAATATAGGCAATCAACCAATCTGTAATCAGAGGGAAGTAACGAAACAAATCAAGAGATATCTAAAACCACCAAATAAATATAGTTCCGATGGATACATTCTCTAAAACTCCGAAAACAGGAAAATGACAAAAAAACCGTTGTCAGATAAAACAACTCATTAGGCCTCAAAAAGAAAGGAAAAAAAAAGAGCAAACAACTCATTACAGGAAATTCTCGAACCACTACTTAACCAATTGACCACACAGAATTATCAAATGAGACTGCCAGCTACATAGAGATTGCTTTCATTTATCAGGAAGTAAATGAGTTAGCAAAGAGAACATCCTCTAGGGGATAACAAGTGACTTCTTTGAGTATGAGATCCTATATTCTAAAAAGATGTAATCATTTTCAAACTATGTATAACCACCACTGTCATTAATGGATAAAATAGGAATTGAAAAAAAAATCAAGAAACCAAACCTTCTGGCAAACTCCAATACATGAATGAGCTACGCAACATCACAATTTCAGGCAAGTTCATAAGAGAAAAAAAAGACAGTACAAACTACGCCCGAAGAAAGATCATCAGTATTAGGAATAGAATGATACCAGGGTACTGAATCAATGCTTGAGTTCCACCATTCTTCTCAAATATAGCAATTTTTTGCACAGGACCAAAAGCAGAAAACACCTGTAATAAATAAATTTAGATTCCTCATCTTTTAGCAAATGAATAATCTTAAGAAGTAAAAAGATGCTGGACAACTGCCCACCGTGTGAAGTGCATCCACTGTAACGGCATACTGCATGTTTTCTATTGAAGCAAGAAGCACATTACTCTCAGGTTCAGTCTTTTTTCCATCAGGACCTAAAGCAGGCTGATTAAGAAAACCTCATCAGTGAAGGAATATGAGCCATTTTTAAGTTAACAATACACGAAAATAAAGAACCTTGCCTGATTAATTCCCTCAATTGCAGTTGGATTAACAGGAAGATAAGGATTTGTGTAGTCCCTGTAATTTTGACCAACAAAAGCTCACACGTCATAAAAAAGCTAGAGTCCACTCTTAATAATCAGTTCTAAAGAAAGACCACAATCACCAATATTGTTGACACAGACAATTAGAAAGTAACTCTTCAATGGAAAGGAACCAACAAGGACCTCATTCAGAGGCCACACATCCGCTTCACACATTAACATAAACAAGAATAGCAATGATTGTAAGTGTGAGAGACTACCAATAAAGAAGACTGTGCAATATATACCGAAAGAACACATTCAAATAAATCACACTAAGAGTATCTGGGCACGTGATACATCATATTATCGGAAATGTAGCTACAATCAGTACAAAGATTAGGAAGTTATTGTCCAACCCATCTAGACCCCAAAATAGTGTTTACAATAATTAGATCAGAAATTGCAATTTGGGGCATTTGCATGGGAACATATCTTCATGATAAAGTTACATATCTTGGGGAATATGATCTTGTAAGGTTCATAAATAGAACGATAAAGTAGTATAATTTTGACAAGTGGTATCAAGAGTAATCTTAGAGTTAGGGTTTTAGGTAGAGGTTGAAGTACACGTAGAAGCAAACAAAAGCAAGGGTATGTTCACTTAGAGGGAATATTTGGTAACTTTTAAGGAAAATTTGAAGGATCTGTTTTAATTATTTGCAGTCCACTAACAACAATTGAGGCAAATTGTTTCCAATTTAAATGTTCTTTTCCTTCTTTTCATTCCCATCCTTTTTTTTTTTTTAATTTATTAAAACAAGTATTTTACAAATATCAGCTCCTAGTCTGAAACAATTAATAACGACATCAATTGTTTTCTAGCTTTAAAGAAAACTACTTTTTCAGTTTTCAGAACTTCCAAAAAAAGGGGTAGGCTGCCAAATTGCTTGTTATCAATAAAATTGAAGGAACAAAAATAAATAAATAAAAAGAAAGCACATGAATGACTCGTTAACGATGCATTCCTAATGCCTCTATAGCTTTGAGTTGCATCCTTGCTACTTGTATGAGCTTAAATGGATCTACGATGCCAAAATCCATATAGGTAAGACATAAGCCAATGTGACAAAGCAGTCTCTTGTCGAGTTACTTGAAAAGAACTTAGAAAGGGTGCACACAACATTCATGAAATTATGCAAAAATTCAAGGAGGTAATCATTATGAGAGAAGAAATTACTAATCAGCCATGAAAACAACTCCATGATCTGGCCACAGGCTTCACTACCCCTAGATGACAAAAAGAACACCCATCAACCAGCAAAGCCTCAAATGCCTAATCTAATAACATAAGAGCATGAAAAATATTATTCAAGATGGGGCATGCAAAAAGCAACAGAGGATACTCAGAAAAAAAAAGGAAAAAAAAACCATTGCATGAGATCAATACCTGCTTCTATGAGACTGGAACTTGATGTTTAAATCTGTATGGGCAGAATACGTAATTCGCAAATTACACGACTTGACATGCTCTGGAAGCAGGTACCTGGGCAGAAAGAAAAATTTCAAGAAAATAAGAATAGCATAGTTGTTCTGGGAACCATGTATACTTATTGCAGATGAGAAGATTTTGAGGCATATAGTCATTTATGATCGGAGAGAGGAGAGAAAGGAAGAAAAAGAGAAAAGGGGGGTGGGGGGTGGGGGTTTCATACCTGGGTATACTTCTTCCATCTAGTTGAGCCCTTGCTGCAGATGCAGTCTCAACATCACTAAATTGAATAAGTGCCTGTGACAGCGTCCCTCAAGTCCATCAAATGAAACAACGGAAAGTAATAAGGTGACTCGAACAAAACCATGTTTTGTCTTCAGATAATCTCACCTGAAAGCCTGCAGCCTTCTCAAATGTGGCAATTTTGTGTACAAATCCAAAAGCAGAAAATACCTGGATTACATCATCAGTAAGACATACCAAACATATGAGTTGGATACAGAAAACTCAGACCAATGTAGAAACACGCATAAAGGAATTTGACATGATAGATCAAAATAATTCACAAATTGGCAGGCTCTACAGCAGAATGAAACCTGTAAACTTGTGCATTGGGATGGACATTAGGTTTTAGTATTCGAGCAGGACAATCCCACCAAATCTCCAAGTATAAAGAAAAGGCGTGAGTAAAGCATTAGGTGCACTACGTGCTATTAGACCCACAAAAAAAAAAAAAAGCATTAGGCACTCAACCCATTGAACAAAAACCCACAAGTGACTAGATTCCTCCCCATTAAGATGATAATATAACAAGTTTTCAGTCCAATTCAACAAAGAGAAAGCTTTGCTTGGAGACAATGTGGAGAGATATGATCCAGTGGATGTGCAATATTGCAAATGAAATAAGATATAGCACTATCTGAAAGAAAGGAAAGTACAGTTTGTTCACTAACTTCGCCTCATGTGCCACTTTGTTCCCTGGACTCTGTTTACTATCTGACTTTGCTCCCTTATACAACATGCATTACCCGCAAATCTTGCCACTTGATGATTTTTGGCAAAAAATTGGCTGCAAGTCTTGCCTATGATCAACCTATGAGTAGTGAAACTCCAATGTCCAAACTTTATTGCAGAAATGTTCTATGTGCATGCAAGTACACATGGATTCTGGATACTCTACTGAGCTTAATTTGATATTTTCAAGATGATTTTTATTTGATATTTTTTCTCCCACCAAGTGTGATAAGGCTTAGCAGTAGTTGTGGTTTATGAAGTTGCTGTCCGTTAAAGACATTAATAGAAGACAAATGACAATAACTAAGCCTTATTCAACTAAGTGGAGTCGGTTATATGAATCCTTTTAAGCCATTGTATAAATCACTTAACTCCTTGATACAAAATCAAGGTAATGGCATAAAAAGATCCATATAGCCAACCCCACTTTAGAGAAATGAGACATAGTTCATGTCTTAGTATTTGAACTGACAGAAGATTCACACATGGTATGAGATTTCTTCTAGAAATTATTTTGTCAAAACTCTTAGACAATTGAAATGTTAAAGTAGAAACCTTGAGGAATTATTATGAAAGGAATAAAGAAATAGCAATAGAAACTAATGCACCAACTATGTCGTCCAAGAGCAGGAACACAGATGATTCTTTCCAAATGGATGCAATGAACACCACTTGGAGATCATATTGATGAAGGGGAATAGATCCTTTAAAGAAAAAAAAAAACACACTACACATCTTAGAAATTCAACTATCACAAATTCTTCCAGATTTAGTCTTAGAGCTCAAGAAGGAAATGGATCTGGCAATGGAGTGCTATGTACAAGAACAACATATATCAAAAGAAGGCTTACACCCCAAAGGAAAAGGATTGATATTTAGCTGATGAAACTAGAAGAGTCACTAGCAGAAGCAAGTTTAGAAGCGTTGTCTATGGAGATAATTAATCCCCCCAAAGGTAAAAGCACAAGAACCAACACCAATAGAACCCATAGAGAATCTTGAGACTTCTGCTCTACTGTTCAAGCTGTATTGATGATATAAGTGAGAATCCAAAATGTATGGGTTTCTTCTTTTAGCCTTTTGAATTCAAGTACCACTTTTGCTATCAAACATAGGCACATTCAAGTCAGTTCACATAGCCAATTTCTGGCCAAAACTCACTTGCAACCAATTAATTGCCAAAGTTGACAGGCGGCATGCTCTTGCTAGGCGATGCAGGTTATATAAGCACAGGCGGACTAAGTGACAAAAGAAGCTCCAAGGGGAAAGTGGTACAAAAGTCCAAGAAGCAAAGTAATTTCTCCATAAGAAAAGCCACATTGAATTTTGTTTCACTCACATCAGTAATTGACCCATCCAGTGAGATTACACAACTAGAATTAAAGTGAATTTCAAACTCCACACTAGGCAAGTTAGAAGAGAAAAGGCTAGAAAAAGGCCAAGAAGCAGATATTACAATTTTTCCACGTAAGATAAGGAAAGGCTTCTCAATGTTCTGGGCATAAACAAACTACATGCAAAATTCATTTTAAGTAACTAAAAATGCCTACTAAAGTATGGTCTTTCATTAATTGGAGCTCCAAAAGGCTCCGTAGCCCTGAAAGGTGGTGAGAAAAGCACCTTCATCACATCATGGGTTCTAACACAAAAAAACTAAAGGAAAAAAGTATTCCCTTCTCACTCTACTCCATTCTCTGCTCGTGTAACCCTTTGTAAAAATGAAGGCAAAGTTTCAAGTAATTAAAAGCTCACCAGGTGGATGACATCTATGCTCACATCACCAGCCTCAACGCCCTCCATGGTAACCAGCAAAACATTTCCAGGAACATCCCCTGGACTCTTATTGTGCACAATTTCATGTCTATTGGAATACTGGATATACACGGTCTTGCCACGAATCTGTGCAGGCTCTGAGGACGAAGCATAATACGACACCATCGAAATAGCCTGGCTTAGCTCGGCCTGCAAACGAACAAATAAAAAATGCAAGACCAATCAAATGCAATTCCGACGATCACCAAACACATAGAGTCATCTCCGCAGAATAATCAAAGTCTCGCAACGCAAACTGTTCTGTAACATCAGCAAGCACGCACAAGAGCAGATAAGGGCGAAAAACAAATCGAACGGATCAACCAAAATCTAATCTCGATCGGGTCATTAACCTAGCTGGAGCGCAAAAATCACCCAGACGAGCACAGAAAGAGCAATCACGAAGCAGGACGGAGAATGAATTGGACAAAAGCTAAAGAAGAGATAGAAAGAGACAGGAGAGGGGGGCGGGGGGGAGAAGAAGACGGACGAATTCGACGAAGGCCTGGTTCTTGTTGGCGCCGACATTGCACTTGGTGTTGATGACCTTGCCGAAGGGCTGGCAGAGCTCGACGAGCTCCTCTTCGCCGCACTCCCACGGTAGGTTGCGGAGGTGGATGACTTTCGACGGGGTCTGCGTGTACCTGAACTGAGGCTGCCCCGACGTTGACATATCTCACCGGCCGGCGGCGATTAGGTCTCTCTCTCTATCTCTCGCCTGTCCGCCGCGAAGCCCCCGAGTTCAGGAATTCTCTAGGGATTTCGGGGGAGAGAGAGCGAGGAAGGGGGACTTTTGGGTTTGACGGTCGGTGGATCAGATTCAGAGGTCTGAGGCGGCTGGCGTCCGCAAAAACCATGACGACGAAACGACGGGCCGTTCTATTTATATGGTGAGGGCTTTCGTGTTTTCTCGGTGATCCGGTGGACCCTTACCACGTGAGCCCAATGAGACTTCTATTTTTTTTGCCTGCCCTAGCCTAACTCTCGATCCATTCATATATGAAAGTAAACGTCTCCACCTCATTCCTCTAAGAAGATGAGAAATTGAACTCCCTATCTCATCCATTCTTGTATGAGAAGGATGGCCACTAGGACAACCTTTAATGATTAGTTTAATATGACTTGTAACTTGATTTCACACAAAATCCATATGATCTAAAGGTTAAGATGCACCAACGTATGCGCTTAGTAAAATTCGATACTTACGATCATTGTAATCTTACTCAATGTTCAATGTCGCTCATTTAATCATTGCCCTTTTAATATGTGTTTATTTAGTTTGAACAACTCCTTCAAGTTCAGGTTTATTTTAGGAAATTTTTCGATTTTGCAGTGTTGATAATGCTGATGGAGCAACTTCGAAGGAAGAACCGATGTCCAAGCACTTTCAAAAAAATTCAAGGACTTATTTGAATCAATTAAAAATTTAAGAAAAATTTAAGGATGGTGGTGAATATTATTAAGCACTTTCAAAAAAATCGATTTTGCAGTGTTGATAATATGATGACTTGTCTGCTCATTTGTTTGTTTTTTTTTTTTTTTTTTTTTTGGTATTGGAGGAGCAGAACTGCAGGCCGAAACCGCGCCGTAAACCCCCAAGTGACTTTTTTTTTTTTTTTTTTTATTGGAGGAGCCAGAACTGACGGCCAACGCCGCCGTAAACCCCCAAGTGATACTTAAGCGGGAGGACCCACCACCCCTGAGTCACACTTAATACACCTAGCGCCTCCCCTGGGTTTTGAACCCTTCACCTCTTCGTTGAGGATCAGCAGAGTCTTAACCAGTGAAGCCACCGCGGCCGGTGGTCTGTCTGCTCATTTGTTCTTCCCTTTTAAATAAGACAACTTGAATTGAGAACGATAAGAAATATATTAATGCGTGATGTGTTTTTTATTTGTTTGGTCAACTCAAGCCCGTCTACCCATGTTGGGCCAAATCCGGCCCATAAGGGAAGGGCTCATTAGAGGAAAAAGGCAATTATTCTTTAAATGAAAATAATTACTCTATAAGGGTTCGTTCGTTTCGCGGAAAATGGGCCATTTCCAGAAAACATTTTCCATGAAGTTATTTTCCAGGAAAATGACAATATTTTCCAGTGTTCGGTTAAAACTTGAAAATGTTTCGGAAAATATTTTCCGGTGTTCAGTAAGGAAAATATTTTCTACCGGAAAACATTTTTTAAGATTTCAGCACTTTGGTAATTCTCTTGAACATCGTTTGTGGGGCTTGAATCCTAGAAATGGCTAAGAACATCAAGTGATGTTAAATTCTCTATTCTTCAATTAAGAACTTGGTCTCAAGAGGCAATGCCCATGCTGAAAATGTTTAATCGATTCGTAAAAGAAAATAGCAACATCTAGCTTTAATAACCCATTGATTGAAAAGAGATGCTCATTAAGACATTGTCATTCAATAGAGATACCTTCGGTTGCCGTCGGATGAACTTATCAGTAGCCTCCAGAAGACGGGTATTGTCAACTGCAACCTTGGAGAAGATCCGCCAGGCAAGCCCATTATTTTGCTCCAACAAAGCCTCCATCAAGTGCTCAGTCTCCACTATTTGATGTTTATTCTCCTTCGCGATATCTGGAGAGGAAATAATCCCTTGCTAGGCCATCTCTGTAAATTCTTGCTGTGTGATATGTCATTTGACAGAGCTACAAAATCAATAATTTATTGGGTTCAAGTGGACAAATCTGATTATACATATTACAAACACCACCCCAAAGAAGCTGTATATACACATTCATCCATTTAGCAGCTCACTCTTCGTCTATGCATAGCCTAATTTAGCAGTACGGCAACCACACTAGCAATCAATCAACACATTTGCATAATTCAGGATTATCGAAAAAAACGACAACTTGGCAAGAAAAATCCAACGCACTCGAACACAGAACACTACTAGCACCACGCCTGGACGCACACGACCTCATCGCATCACCCCAAACAAGCATAACCAAATCCCCAAAACAGAGCAACGAACGAACACACGAGCAAGCACGCGGAGCGCTAAAAAAAATCCCAAGGAAAGGAATCGGGGGCAATCACCCGTCCACCGGAAGCCTCGCACCGCACGACGAGCGGCCTGGACGGCGGGCTCCCCGCGAGCCTCCCGGCGACACCACAGTGCTCCCTCTTGAGCCGGATCCTCCCAAGCAGCTTCGAGTCGCCGGGGAAGCGGAGCGCGGCGGCGACGGCGATGCCCCGGCCGGAGCAGGCGGGCAGGAGCGACCGGGGAGGGCGGAGGCTGATCCCGGAGAAGGATGTCGTCGAAGCCATTGTAGCAGGGAGAGCAAGAGAGAGAGAGAGAGAACAAGAACTGAAGGGAGGAGGAGATTTGCGAATGAGGGATGCTTCGCCGATCATCGGCATCGAAGGAGGAGGAGGAGATCAAAAACCCTAAGGTTCTGTGAGAGAGTGCAGAAATGAGGAAGGAAAAAAGCAGCGCGAGAGCTCGTGTAAGAGGCCGGGAAAATGATTTCCTCTTTTAAAAATAGGAAATCATTTTCCACGGTGTTAAGAGGGGATTTTCCGTTGACTGGAAAATGTTTTCTTTGACTATATATTTTCCGCCCACTCGAACACCGGAAATTTGGAAAAATATTTTCTCGGAAGTTGTTTTCCGCGAAACGAACGGAGCATAAATATGAAAAAAGGAGGAACATTGGAAAAGAGAATAAAACGATACATTATTTTTTTCTCCTTTTGACAATAGTGTATTCTTTCTTGAAGAATGAAACTCTAGGATATTGATTAATTTCTTTGACAAAGCAACAAGTACTTAATCTGTGACAAACTAAGTATATTCGTTTTTGTGATATGCCTTTCGATCGATGTTACGTATATCCTCGAGCCCATTTTCACATTCATTTTTGGTATTCAATTGTTCGAGTATTGATTTGTTTTTCAGGAACCGTTTCCTTTATTGGTATTAGAGCAATGTTGTTCATGTTTCTTGATCATCATTGTTATAGTTTATAATTGGTTTTTGGTCGAAATTTGAGAATCGTCCCCGATAGACATTTGGGGGCAGAAATCCCGACACCTATGTACTGTTCAACCCTCTTTTTTGATTTTCTATGAGTTAAAATTTATTTTTGATAGTGTAGGGTTGTAGTTTTTGTCTAGACAAGAAAAACGACAGATGGCACGCTATTAGGAGCCGCCAGACTCCAGAAGGATCAAGGATCTGCATGCGTTGAGGAAGTTCCTAGGTGCGTGCACCACGCACGTGTGCACCTATGTGAAATTACCGTTTTGCCCTTCATTTTTCGTATTATCACTGTTTTGTCCCTATCGATTGTTTTTACAATTATGCTCTTGTTTTTATTGATATTATTGTTTTGCCCCTCACTAACTCGCTGACCCATTGACTTGACCTAGATGACCCATTGGCTCGATTTGATAATCCATTGACTAGCTTTGACCACCGTTAATCAGCGTTGACCGATCATTGACCGTTGATAAAAAAAAAAATGTGTTTTCAATTATGTTCACTATAGATTATGTGTAATATACTTTTTTGTTTTTGGTAATCTGGGAACCTCATATAGCCGACAACCGGCGAAGTAAACCCGGAGTAGTACTAGCGCAAGACCCACCACTAGGACACCACGCTTAAGACCACTAGTGACAATGTTGGGATTCGAACACCATCCCTTGCGTTAGGGGAAGGAGCCCAAAGCCAACGCCGCCGCCACATGGGTGGTACTTTTGTTTTACATTGATTGTAGGAAATATGATGCGTTTTGTACGCACACCTATATTCCCAAGAACGGATGAATATAATGCGAAACCTGAAGGGTTAATAGTGGAATTAGCTAATTATCAGTGGAATAACAGTGATATAGTATCACATATGATCAAGGTTAACCAAATGATACAATGAATTATCTGAAATGATGCCAGATTTTCAGAAGGTGTCGACTTTAATGAAGATTCTTTCCATCTGAATGGCAAGCGGTGTTAGATTGGTTATGGGAGGTCAACGTGGTTTCGGATTATAAGAAGCTTATAATGGCTTTTATGAGAGAATACTATATGATTGAGGCATGAAGACTTCAACTCTCGGGTTGAGTTTAACTTAGCATAGAATGTATACACCTTAGAGAAGCTTAAGGGATCTCCGATGGTCTGTCCATGGTTGCCCAAATTCCTTTAAAATTCTTAGAGGAATTTTTTAAGAAATTAGAAGAGTCTCTCTCTGTATATGAGATAAATGAGTATCTTTAAATTTATTTATTTTTTAGTTTGGTTTCAAATATCTTAGGTATATACATTTCTTTCCATGTTAATGTTGATAACTTTCTACTGAACACATTAACACATTGCTTCGTGTAAATAGCGTGTTTAGTTAATGAAATTTCAATGTTATTTATTGTTATAAATTATTATTTTATTTTACAATTATTTGTGGGAAGTTCAAGAAAGTTCTAGTGACTTGGGTGAACTTATTTTTGCATAAATGATTGTATTAATGATAATTTCAAGTTAGGATTTTTCAATGATGATTGGAAGCAAAGTGACTTTTCAACTCTAAAGCCTTATTTGATCTTATTCATTAATATGATTATTTTATGCAAAATAGATACATAAATGATAGGCATTAATAATTAGTGCAAATATGTCTAATTTGTTCAGATATAATGGCTTCAACTTCTAAGAACATAGTGGCTAAATTAGACAAAGAAGAAAAATTGAACAACGAGAATTGTAAGATATTAAATATGAAAATTCAAAATGTGCTAGAAGAGTAAGAAGCACTAAAAGCTCTTAACCAAGTTATGGAAGAACTTAAGACGCCATCCGCCATCTTGAGTTAGCAAATGACCACTTCTGGGAGTTAAGCCAAAAATAGGGCCAATTCCATAAAAAAAAAAGCACGAACTTTAGGGTTTGGGACAAATCTGGCCCAAACTTTATTTTGTCTTGAAAAAAAGCACCAACTTTCACTCGCGTCCCAAATCTGGCCTGCTTTAACTCTCCTTCACGGTCATCCGACCTGGCATTTCCACGTCAGATATCTAACACGGCAAAATTGTTCTAGGCTTTCTCTTCTTCTCTGAACGCACGGCTCATGAGTTTGGGGAGAATTCTTTCTAGGGTTTCATTTCGTCAGTGAGTTCACGCGCGGGAGTCTTCAATCCGTTGGAAGATCTCGTGCACTAGCTTGCTCGCTCATTCTCTCACACGAAGACACTCGCTCTTGTACATACACACGTTCGATCGCTCGGAGATGTCCTATTCATCGGAAATTTTGGCCTCGAAGGATTTATGCTTGCTTAAGGTCAAAGGATAGAGCATCTAAAGGTATTCTTCTTCTCCTCCTCCTCCTCCTCCTTCTATCTACAATTTCCTTTCTTCAGCGAATAAGTGTGCAGCAGTCTTCAATCCATTGGAAGATCTCGCATGCTGACTTGCTTGCTCATTCTCTCACATGGAAACTATCACTCTCGCACATACTCACACTCGTTCGCTTGGAGACATCGTTTCCCTCGAAAATTTTAGGCTCGAAGGATTTGTGCTTGCTTAAGGGTTGAAGTCGACAAAGCGTTGAAGGCATTCAACTCTTTGCTATTGGACATATTAAATTACGGTCACCATGTGCTCGATGGTTTGTCTAGAAGTGATCTACCTCACTGAAACTGAAGTCAGTTGAAATTTTCTAAGCTTAACAAACTTGTGAATTTGCTAGGTCTTTAGAATCTTAATACAAAAGAAGATCGTTGAAACATGACCTTGTGAAGGTAAAAATCATAAGATGAGGTCAATGAGAAAAGACCAGGGCATCTGCTAAAAATAACTCGTGTCATCAGTAAGTAAACCATCTCTCCACCAATATAAGTCACATGTTACATGATAGTATACTTTCCCCCTAACATCATGCTGGTTATTTATAGTTATTTGCAATGTGCAAAAAAAAAAGAAACAGGAAATGCTACAGCTAATATTTTTATCCACAAATATAGTATGAAATTCGATTTGCCCACTTTCTTTGGTCTATTTGCTAATTCCACAGGATTTTGGTCCAGCTTAAACCTAGCCTTTTGCACTTCACCACATGCATCTTATGGAAGATTTAAAATGAGCAGAATGCCTAAGAGCTCGTGGTACAAATCCTAAGCACAAAATGTCCCATAAGCAGTATACAATTCACTTTGTAAATAGAGTAGCCTAGCTACAATCAACTCTTCATTCATTGTCATGTCTACGATCATATTTTTCTGGGAAGCTCAAATTCCCTTACTCCTATTTTATCATTTTGGATTAGTTCAAATGGTTATGTATTTCAAATGGGTTGTCATGTGTTTAGATATTGGGAGCCAGAACTTATTCTTTTCTTTAGAGTTTCTAATCAATAAGCTATTGTTGTGTGAAATGCTTCTTCACAATGTGAAGTGTGTCGTCACTTTTTATTATGCCTTACAAATAGTAGAGTTATTGTTGTCTTACTAGGAATTTGATTAGCATGACAAGTTTGACATTGAACTTTAAATGTCTAATTTTTTGCTCTACCTCTGTTTTATAAGATTGGGCTAGTTGGGATTCTAGGTCGATTGTCGTTTTACTTGTGGAGAATTGAAGTGTTGCAGGTTGAATAAGAAGTAATGGTGAGTTCATTCAATTGTTCACCCTATATGTTGAATATTGTTTTTAATTTCGAGCGTATGACTTTGTGTATTTTACACATAATGAAAGTGACAGTGATGATGGTTCATTAGACTTATGTGATAATGAAATATATATATCCGATGATGAAGAGATCAAGACAAGGGAGATGAGGAAAGAATTTAGGGAAGCAATAATAGAGGAGGTGGATGATAGTGGAGACTTACCTAAAGGTTCCATCGATATAAGAATGGAGGAGGAGGTTGGTGTTGTTCCACACGATAGGGGGGATGATGATGAAGATGCAATATTGGATGATGAACTTCCAAGTGGTCCCGCTATTGATGATTTTGAAGAAATTAATAGCACAATTGGACAAATGGTTAATAGGTATGATCCTATGTGTGACCATAATGAGAATATGTTTAGTCTAGGCATGAGATTTGAATCTCATGAACATGTTCAAGAATGCTGTGCAGATTTGACATTTTTTGGCCAAGGAGTCAAAAGAAAAGAATGGAAGCAAAGTGTGCAAGTGGTTGTGGTTGGAGGTTGTATGGTAGTTGGGTTCAAGCTGAGAAAATTTTTGTAATAAAGAAAGTTGGAAGTCTGCATAGCTGCAATAGAAGCCTCACAAACAGGCAAACCACTTCTATATGGCTTGCTCGGGAGTATATGCCTAAGATTAGAGTCAAACTCACTTATTCAGCTACTAAAATGCAAACAGATGCAAGAGAAAGGTTTACCCTGATCCTTAAAATAAAAATAAAAAATGCCATAAAGCCATATGGATAGACCTTAGTCATATAAGAGGGCCTATAGAAAGCAATATGATATGCTAAGATCTTATTTGGAGGAGCTCAAGAGAGTTAGCAAAAATGGAACATGATGGAGGTCAACCTAGCAACCAAAGTATTTGAGAGATTTTATGTAGGCTTTGATGAGTTGAAAAAGGGTTTTTAGCAAAATGTAGGCATGTCATAAGCTTGGATGGGTGCTTCCTTAAGACTGGATTGAAAGGTATGTTGTTATGTGCCATTGGAAGAGATAGAAACAATCTAATGTTTCCAATAGCTTAGGCAGTTGTGGAAGTTGAGTCCGAGGCATCATGGACTTGGTTTCTCACTTGGTTATTTATTGACTTGAATGTGGGCACAGGTGAAGGTTGGACTTTTATCAGTGATAAGCAAAAGGTAATATCTCACTTTTTTTTTTATTACCATTACACTACACTGGTACAATAATTGCTGTGACATATTTCTTTTTCATTGGTTGATTTTGGTTGTAGGGATTAATGAATGCAATTTCATGGCTATCTCCACAAGCAAAACATCGAAATTGTGCAAGACATATATATACTAATTGGAAAAAACAACATAAATGGGATGCTTTGAAGAATCTCTTCTGGAGGGTTGTGAGGTGTACTTTTGAAGCTGATTTTGACCTAGTAATGGCAGATTTGAAGATGGAGTGCCCTAAAGATTATGAAAACTTCATGAGACAAGACCCTAAGCACTTCTACAAGGCTTTCATTAGGACAGATACTAAGTGTGATGCGGTTGAAAATAATTTAAGTGAGACTTTTAATAGATACATTTACATACCGAGAGCAAAACCCATTGTTGAGATGCTTGAAGAAATACGAGCCATGTTGATGGAAAGGATGACAAAGAGAAGCTAATTAATGGTTGATCGAATGGATCCAATTTGCCCAAGAATTAGAATGAAGTTGGAGAAAACTAAACTGGTGTCTAGGTATTGTTTTGCTAGAGCATCTTTAGAGAATAAATTTGAGGTTGAAGGGGATGGCAATATATTTGTGGTTGACTTGGCTAGAAAGACTTGTGCTTGTAGGAAATGGGATATCTCTGGAATTGTGGCGTCCTAGAATTTCATGTCAATCTTTAGATGTGCTTTGATCCATGATTTGCAATAAGATTAAGGCCAAGCTTTTCAATGGATAATTATTTGATAGGAAAGAAAATTCTATTCTTGGCTATGTGATTTATAGGTTGGAATTTATTAATTTATGTTGCAAGTTTTATGGCCAAGTGAATAAGTGTAATTAGGTAATTATATGATGGGTAATTAGGTGATAATTAAAGGGGAAAAATTTGAGAAGAGTGGGTTGAATTTTTAGGCCCAAGACCTGCCCCACTATTCGACCCTTTTGGCCTGGCTCACGAAGCCCAAAGGAAAGGAGCTGCCATTGACCAAGGGGAGGAGGCCCGGCCCATCTTCTAGCCCATCATGTGCATGGGAAAAATGCCAAGTGTCTTTCCCCTAGGACCAAGTGGCATTAGTCATGCAAATCAAATGATTGCTAATGATGAGGGGGAAAGAAAGAGAGGAGAGGCGGATTGATGAGGGGGTTTCGTCCGAGAGGGAGAGAGAGAGAGAGAGAGAGCTACCGTGCAAGAGAAGGAGAGGAAGAGAGGAAGAGAGAAAGGAAGAAGGAGGAGGTTCGTCGTCGCCGTCAAGCCGCCGAGTTCCGCCTTGCCCCGCCGTCTTTGCTTGCTGTGTTGTGCTCGGATTAGAGGCAAGTAGAGTCCATTGATCTACCCTTTGCTTGCTGTGTTCGTGTATGATGAATTGTGAATTTCGGATGTGGATGAAGTGTGAAATTTCAAAGCTATAAGTGTTGTGTTCTAGCCTAGTGTTCTATTTCTGGAAAAACAGTCCGACCTTTGATGATTTCGTGAGTTGCATGCGATGTTCTAGTGGGAATTTGGCTTCAACTTCTTGATGAAAGTTGTAAAGGACTTCTTTGAGAGTAAAATATCAAAATTTCAAAAGAAATGAACAAGTATAGACTGGTGAAACTATTTTTCTTTGAAGAAGTTAGATCTGGAAATCGTAATGCTGACCTAATGTGATTCTGTGAATTTTATAAAATCTTTCGATTGAAATTTTATCTCGTGTTCTGAATGAAAGTTGAAGATGACATGTTAAGGAGTAACATAATAAAATTTTAGATGAAATGGATGAGTTTAAGTTGGTGAAACAATCTTTATTCGAAACGATTAGAACTGGAATTCGGTGCCGAGGGTTATGGACGGTTATGGTTGTTATAGTTTTTAATTTATCACGAATTATATTTTGAGTTCTTCATAAAATATTTACTTCTGGACTTTGTCTATAACATATAAAAATTTCAGAATTTTTGGAGCTGATTTAGGATTTTTACTGAATTTGTGAATGAAACTGTGTATGGCAATATTCTCAAATTATAAAGACTGTGATGCGTGGACTGTACCGAATTGTATAATGTTCTTTTGATATGGTATCCTTCATGAAATAGTTTCCTCTAGATCTTGTATATAACATGTTGAATTTTTAGAATTTATTAAGGCTGTTTGTTAATTTTTCAAGAATTATGACCAAAGGAGTGCAATCTGTTTTTATCCGAAAATTTATTGCATTTTCAAAAATAAATGAAATTGCTCCATGTGATATAATGTCTTGAGTGGTTGATTATGCTGCATATGTGGTGACATATGGCATGTTATATGACATCAAAAGCTAGTTGAGACCTTTGATATTGTTGCATCAAATGTCATGTTGAAATTGAGATATATATGTGAATATAAATTATGAGAATGATAATACCGTCGGAGGTGTGAGCCGACGATGCCCCGGGAGTGTCGAGATGTCCGGAGTGTGTGTGTTGGATGCCCCAGGAGTGTTGGGATGCCCTGAGGTGTGTGCCGGAAGCCTTGGAGGTGTGTGCCAGGGGGATTCCTTGTGATGTCAGTTGGGGTATGAGATGCCCGGAGGTGTGTGCCGGATGCTCAGAGGTGTGTGTCGGAAGCTCCTCACAATGCCAAGTTGGATACAAGCGATAAATTGTGGGATGCAAACATTGGTCTCTAGGAAGAAAAATGATGCGATCTAATTAAAAGATAAATATCGAGAATTGAATCATGCACATGGATGTGTGCATATGGCATGGTAATATATGCATGGCTGCTCGATGAAAAGTGCATGACGGTATATACACGTTGTACGGTGATATATGCATAGCTGCTTGATGAAAAGTGCATTGTGGTATATGCACGTTGCATGGTGATATATGCATGGTTGCTTGATAATAAGTGCATGGTGGTATATGCACGTTGCATGGGGATATATGTATGGCTGTAAGGTGAGGTTTGCTCGAATGCATTGATGATATGTGCTTTACTCGTGATATCTTGATTGTTTTACTTGTTGCATTGTGTAGTTTAGTGGATTTTTACTGCTGAGTGGTTGTACTCACCCCTTTGGGGACTAAAATTTCAAATTAAGAGATGCTGATATCACCTATCACATGTGGTACGTTTTATGAATTACCGTCTGATGTGGAGGTCAAGTGCTCGGAGCACCCTTGCGTCGGTGTTCATGGTTTGATGTTTATCCGCGTCCGTGTTTTGGTCATGTATGATGTGGGCTTACCCGATGGCCCTACTGTACAAGAGTTTTTGTCTATCCATGTTCGTCGATATGGAAGGATGATGGGGATGTTGACACCGCTACTGGCCGATGCATCGAGATGGGTGTAATAGGAGCGTGTGACTGGTGAAGGTTGACACTTTTTGGGATGGCCGACACTAGCTGATGGATAGATGTTCATGTTTGATGTATAGTCGGGTTTCTTTTTTAGTATCGCCGAGCTTAGTTATAGTTTTGGCCCTTTTTGTTGTACCGACTTGTGAAATCCATTTTAGTATGTAAATAAAAGTGATTGGCCCTAAAATGCATATATATATGAAAAGTTGTAGTTTGTGTGTATTGTATCGTATTATTTAGTTTATGTACGGATTAGGGAGATGATAAGTATGCTTCCGTTATATGAGCTGCACTGGGACCGATCTAAAAGATGCGAACCCCCAGGTTGTATGGAACCGCTGCAATTGAAATGGTATCAGAGTGGAATGTTATTAGGACAAGTGATAGGTGAGTAGGCTGTGGCAACCCTAGTAGATCGAGGGCTGTGTCGAAGGGTGCCACAGGAATATCATGTAGACATGCCATATGTTGCATTGCTTTTATGAAGTTAGAGATCAATGATTATGTAGATGATTGCTTTAAAAAAGATGCTTATGAAAATTGTTATAAATTTCCCTTCCCAGTCATGAATGGGGAAAAATGTGGCCAAAAGTTAGTGGTGAGCCAATCAAACCCCCATCTTATAGAAGGAAAAGGGGTAGAGAGAAGAAAAATAGAATCAAGGATAAGGATGAGCGAAGTAGTGATGGTAAGAAGTTGATGAAAGTTGGAATTCAAATACAATATTCAAATTGCCTTTAATATGGGCACAACAAGAAGACATGCAAGAATCCTATGACATCAAGGCCACCCAAAGTATGTCTTATTGGATAATTTTGTAATTGTTAATTAATATTTTTGTTGGGTTGTTATGAATGATAACATTGCTATTTCTTGTGTTTTTCCACCTATAGGCAAAAAGAGGAAGACCAAAGAAAGTTGATAAAGCTAGTGGTGCACAGGCTAGTTCACAGGCCAATAGACCATCTAATAGGGACTCCATTATCATCAGGAAGGAGAGAACACAGGCTAGTGCTTTATCAAGCATAATTTTACTTTCATATCACGTGTATATTGTCATTAATGTTTTATGCTCATTTTGCTTCTTTAGGCTCGACAAGGATATGGACTTTTCATATCTGAAGCTATTGGGAATTCCTATTTAAGGGTAATCTCTATCTAAAGTTATAATATATATATATATCGAAAAGAAAAGTGACTTCATTTGTTTTTTTTCTTTGTAGATGCCTGGTAGTGATAGAGTTATTGACATTGGAGGTCCATCCATTTCCAAGAGGCAAACAAGAGCAAGATATGTTGTTGAAGTTTCACTAGGCCAATCTTCCATTGATATTTTGGAACCTCCATGCACTCAAGAGTCTAGAATTTGTGGTTAAAGATGCAATTGTGGACCTTAAAATGCTTGCGTAGTGCCTACTACTTGATGTTGAGTTGTAGACTAAAATGTGCTAGTTTGATGTTGTCTATATGTTAATTTGGCTATGCATTGTGTGTGGGGATTTGGCAATGTCCTTTTGTATTCGCGATACTTTTGCTATGCACTATGTGTTTCAGCTTGTTTTAGAAAGCTTGACAAAAATGAGTTTGGAACGCTTGGATTTTGCAAACTTAGTTTTTGTAGTTTACATCTTCGAGGGAGAGGTTGATTTGAATCTTGTTGAAACAGCTTCTAGCTTACGAATATTCTTCACATTGAGTGCAAATTGGTTGAGCTGATCAGGAGCGATGTGATTTGTAATTTACATCTCGGCATGCTTGAATAATTGTGCATATGGTGTGGAATGATAAGCGTCTCGAATTCTAGAAATGTAGGCACTATGGTAGGATGAGGAGGGAAATTTCCACAACGACAATGCAATTCTGACTGATAAGACAAGGGAAATAGATTTGGTTTTAGCATTTTTCTTCCTTACACAATTTGCGCAGGCTTGACCATGTACAGATAGTTGTATTTGTAGATGTTAGCATCAGTCTTGTTTATTTTAGTCTTGTTTAATATCATCAACCAACTTCGGTTCAAGACCGTAACATTGAAACAAGGTAAAAGATGGGAAAGTTCTTTTCCCAGAGAAACAAATAGAAATTCCTTCATTAGAATAAGATGCCAATCAATGTGGTATATATATATCAAAAGCCTGGCATAGCTTTACAATTGTGTAAAAGAAAAGGGCAGAAGGATGTATGTAATCATCCTCCATCAGTTGTAAGACAACGAATCTTCTTGTGTAAATGTTTGTGTTAGCTCTCTCTTTCAAATGGCTATGTGATAATGAGCAAGTTATTCTCATATCCATTGTTATGAACAATTGGCCGCAATGGATCAATCCTCCATGTTCCATCGACTATGAACTTTATCTGCATCAGGAAGACCACAGAGGTTGTGAAGCTCATCCAGAGATAGCAACTACTTGTAATTTTAGACCGTCTTAGACTAAATTGAGAGAAGACCTACCTCATATCTTCTAGGATACAACTGGAGGCACACGGAGAAAACTCCGGTGCTTGACTTCTCCATCTTTCTCTGCAGTGAAGCACATTACTCTACTGAGCATCATTTAGAGAAAGCTACTCGTATGTATGAACCACAAAACATAAATCTAAAAGCATGAAGTCTAAAGAACTTCTCGACTCATATAAAGCGGATCCCGACCCTCTTTCTTTTAACCAGTGCACATGACGGGATAATATGTGCATTGCTAAGGATTAGTCGAGTTGATATGTTTAGATCCAGTGTTAAGACAAAAACGAAACTTTCACAAAGACAAAAAGAAGAAACATTATTAAGTTAAATTTGTTAAGACACCAAAGGCTTGAAAATCATCGATGCTTCAAACAAAAGGTTGACTTGGGGGCAAGATGGACCAGACATGCATTGACCACACAGATAATAACATCCTACAAAAATGCTTTGCACTCCTACCGGCATGGATGAAACAACAATTTAATAAACTTGAAAATTATGAGTAAAAAGATCGATTCATGTGCCTAATTCACTCGATATCATCCAACCTAGGTACGAAAGATATGAAGCCATGAGGCATTTTCATAGTCAGGGTACCAAACTTCCACAAGCAAAACTGAAATGTAAAACTCATATGTACGCCACAACTAGAGCTCCACAGGCATTATACCATGCAATTGCAGGTAGATTCTAATTTGACTGCCTATCACATTTGCAATGATTTGAATACCAGTCCATACTAGCTTTGAACAATACATAGAAATGTTGCATTTAAAGTGATGCAATACTTGCAAAGTACCAAACTTCCCTCATTTTGCAATTTGCTCTGAAAGTCTCATTTTTGACAATTTACATGCGGGATAAGTACACTAATGGTGCCATAAGTTGTGTACGGCGCTCACTTTGGTGCCAAAAGTTTCCGTCGGATCACTTAAGTGCCAAAAAATTTGAAAAACGCTCACTTTGGTGCCAATGCCGATCTGAACCACCGGAAATCTGACGTGGTGTTTTTTTATTAATTTTTTAGGCTGACGTGGCTTGCCGGAGAGCACAATCAGCATCTAAACCACAAAAACGACGTTGTTTGGCTTCTTTCCCCCAAATCGAAACCCTAAATCCCCAAATTGAGAGAGAGAGAGAGAGAGAGAGAGAGAGAGAGAGAGAGAGAGAGAGAGAGAGAGAGAGAGAGAGAGAGAGAGGAGGCACGCCGTCTTCTTCCTTGAAGAGCGACACCAAAGAAATGAAAGGCACCAACAAAGAACACCATCGGCGCACCGGTAGCACCACCAACAACGGCACTAGCAATGGGCGACGGCGACGGCGCACCGTTGCGGCACCTTCAACCCCTCTTCTTCCTCCTCCTCCTCCGCCTCGCCTCCTATTCTTTCGCCACTTTTTGTTTGAGCAACGATCCGGTTCCCTCCTCGCTCACCTGGTCGAGCATCTACAATGGTGGCCGAGCGACGGTGGCCGAGCGTTGGCGACGAACAATGGTGGCCGAGCGGCGAGGAAGAAACCCTAACCCTAATTTCAACCCATATACGAGCTAAACGGCGTCATTTTTGCGAGGGTGTCCACGTAGAAGAGCAAAACGACGTCGTTTCTTGAAGAGGATGGAAAACGACGTCGTTTAAAAGCCGAGCAACTTTTTTTTTTAAAATAAAAATGCCACGTAATCATTTTGGCCGGAATTTCTCGCCGGTGGCACCAAAGTGATCGTTTTTTCTCCGATTTGGCACTTAAGTGATCCGGCGGAAACTTTTGCCACCAAAGTGAGCGCCGTACACAACTTATGGCACCATTAGTGTACTTATCCCATTTACATGCATAGTTTGACAGTTCTAATAAAACACCCAAGCTGTCCAATTAAGCATAATAAATTCTGAGGTGGCTCAGATTGATTGTCTTGATCTACAAACTAATTAGAAAAATCATGATGTAATAAATGCCCAAGTGTCATTCCTAATACTTTTAAATTTAAGTGTCTGGTGGTTTTGTTAATCGAGTCATTATCCTAACAAAATGTTCCACTTCTCTGGAAATGCCTCAATAAAATATTTTTAAACATGACATAAAATGTGCATATAAGTTCAATTATTAGCTCATAGATGATGTCTGTCTACTCTGATTCAGTAACTTTCATTCATATCTTCATAAAGAATTTACGATTTTGATAACTCTAGTAGCTAAACTGCTCAAAGCAAATATATGGTGCTACCAAAAAGTTTACAACAGAATTTCACAACTACTCCAAAGTTTACCATGAACTACATAGATCCCAATGATGAGAACTAACCTGGGTGGCCCAACCATCAAATGACCCAGCTAAAAGCACCTCTGTGGCTGAATTTGGCCAAACTACGCAAGTCATCCTAAAAAGTCATAAAGCTTTGCAAGCATTATCAATCCTCCTCTATTTCTCTTCCCCACAAACATGACACTTCACCTTAGCACGCTACACTTTTACACTTCCATTAGTATGGACAAGTCTTGTTTTTCCAACATTTATCACCCATTCTTCATATGACCCTGTAGACAATAGAAGACAAATTACCCAATAGGCATGAAAGTATCAACAAAGTCCAAGACTCCAAGTCATGACATATCCACCTATGGCCATGATCAAATTCTTTCCAAGCCATAAGATTCTAAAGACCTAGCAAATTCACAAGTTCGTTAAGCCTAGAAAATTTCAACTGACTTCAGTTTCAATGAGGTAGATCACTTCTAGACAAACCATCGAGCACATGGTGACTGTAATTTAATATGTCCAATAGCAAAGAGTTGAATGCCTTCAACGCTCTATCGACTTCGACCCTTAAGCAAGCACAGATCCTTCGAGCCTAAAATTTTCGAGGGAAATGATGTCTCTGAGTGAACGGGTGTGAGTATGTGCGAGAGTGATAGTTTCCGTGTGAGAGAATGAGCGAGCAAGTCAACGCGTGAGATCTTCCAACGGATTGAAGACTGCTGTGCACTTATTCGCTAAAGAAAGGAAATCATAGACAAAGGGAGGAGGAGGAGGAGGAGGAGGAGGAGAAGAATACCTTTAGATGCTCTGTCCTTCGACCTTAAGCAAGCATAAATCCTTCGAGGCCAAAATTTCCGACGGAAAGGATGTCTTTGAGCGATCGAACGTGTGTATGTACAAGAGCGAGCATCTCCATGTGAAAGAATGAGCGAGCAAGCTAGTGCACGAGATCTTCCAATGGATTGAAGACTCACGCGCGAACTCACTAACAAAATGAAACCCTAGAAAGAATTCTCCCAAACTCATGAGCCGTGCGTTCAGAGAAGAAGAGAAAGCCCAGAACAATTTTGTTGTGTTAGATATCTGAAGTGGAAATGCCAGGTAGGATGACCATGAAGGAGAGTTAACGACGAACCAAATTTGGGACATAAGTGAAAGTTGGTGTTTTTTTCGAGACAAAATAAAGTTCGGGATAGATTTATCCCAAACCCTAAAATTTGTGCTTTTTTTATGGAATTGGCCCGCCAAAAATAGGTATTTGTTATGCTGGTTCTAGCTCATTCTAGCTCAAAAGGAGCTTTGAGCTCTAACACAATCGGTTTGATTTGTTCAAAAAGTGGAAAGGCAAGAGATGGAGCCCTCTAAGTAAAAAATCAAGAGTTAACCAACATGAGAGAGAAAAACGTCCTTATGTGAAAAGAATGTTAATGATGAAGTATTACAATTGTAGCCAGAAAGATCACTATGCTCGCAACTATGGCGAGCCAAATAAAGTAAAACACCATGTGACGTCTCGACAGTGTCACATACTAAGCACAAGTGGAAACTATGTGGATTAGTATCATGACATGACATGTTTAATTCCATTATCATACTAAAGTATTCCATCCTAATTGGTTAGCATATATAACATGGATATTATATGATCTGAAACTGTTCTAACATACGATCTCCATGTATTGGTCTTGCCACTTAGCATTAGACAATCCACATTAAGAACACATATAAAGATCGTGAAGAGCTTTGTTTTCTTTCTTGTTGACATCCATTTGGGCTTACATACGTCGACCTGGATTACTTACAGTTTTACACCTATGTACATCATATATTTACAAGTCCACATTCAAAAGTGTAAGTAATCAGCTAGGAAAAGGGGTGAAAGGGGTCCACATTCATTACCTTTTATACTAGCCCACGTCCATTAAAAAAACAAAAGACGTCTTCTCTGGCTTCATCATGAACCAGATGCCTAAGCACCACCTACCCTAGCTCCAGGTCCTCCAGCATCAAGCTGAAGAGGGTCAAACAATTCCGCTTCATGGTTTATGAACCATGCAACAAATCTCATCGGGATCCAGTCTACCTTGTTGTCATCCATCCACAACATAGCCTTGTATCTCATATAAGTTAGCTTGATATTGAGGTCATATATGTCGTGAAAAGAAACATCAATGTATGATATTACCCCATATCATGTGATCGGTGGCATGCATATACTAACGATCTAAAAAATAGAAAGGAATGAGCAATGCCCAATAAAGAAATTATAAGACCCTAAACTAGACAATCCACAATCGTCAAAAAAAGTAAGAGGACATAACCAAATAGCTCATACTAAGACAGAATTATCACAAGTATGGCTAGATGAACACTAAGATGTCGCATAAATAATCACTTCATATCAAACACACCAAATGTACATGTATGCTTCATGTTCATATGAGATGCAACAACAACAGACAAACACACCAAGTGAATTTATATTATAGTACATATATCAAAGTCCATTCTCAATCAATTTACCTACCGAAACACAAGCCGGCCTGATCGAGTCACTTCCGGAATCCCACATTCGAAGAATCACGGACACCTAGAGTGCCAAAACTTGGCACGAAGGGACACTTAAGTGCCAAAAGTTAGGAAAGTGACACTTAAGTGCCAAAATCGGAGCAAAATAGATCACTTAAGTGCTAATCTGGTCAAAATTCGGCCAAAATGTTGACGTTGCGATTTTACGACGAAGTAAGTGCAAAACAACGTCATTTTGCATGCTGATATGGCTTAAAAATGCAAAAACGACGTCGTTTTGCCTCGACGTGGTAAAAATTTAATTAAAAATTTAATTAAATTAAATTTAAAACATTTAAAAATTCAAATTCAAATATTTAATTAAATAATAATAATAATAATAATAATAATAATAATAATAATAGGGGAGGGAGACGGCTGAGCCTTCGCCATCGCCACCTCCCCGTCGTCGCCACTGGGAAGGGCCGGGGACAGAGGGGGGAGGGTTGACCGAGGTCACCAGCCCCGACCCGACCGGTGACGAGGGCCCGCGAGCCCTCGCCGAATGGGCGAGGGCCGGCGACCCTAGCCGACCCTCCCCCTTTGTCGCCGGCCCTTCCCGGCGGGGACGGCGAGGGCGACGAGGGCTCGCGAGCCCTCGCCGGATCTAGGCTAAGGCCACGACCCTCGCCCCGATCCGGGCGAGGGCTCGCGGCCCTCACCACCGGCCGACGACCGGGGGCCGGTGACCCCACCAACCCTTCCCCCCATCGCCGGCCCTTCTCGACGGCGGCGGGGAGGTTGCGAGGGCTCGCGAGCCCTCGCCGCTAGTCGGCCAGGGGCCGGCGACCTTGGCCAACCCTCCCCCCACCATCGCTGGCCCTTCCCGGCTATGGTGGGGAGGTGGTGGCGGCAAGGGCTCAGCCCTCAGCCGCTACCTCCTCTCCCCATCTTTTTAAAAAATATATATATTATTTTATTAAAATGATAATAATTTATTTTTATAATTTAATTAAATTATTTTTTATATTAACATTTGAATCCGCTTAAAAATGACATCTTTTTTGGCTTTGTTTGTTAAGTCGGCATTCTGGTGAGCCACATAGACGAAAAAAATAATAAAAAATTGCCACGTAGGATTTCCGATGGGGTTCACCGGAGATGGCACTTAAGTGTCCCACTATTTTTTAAAAGTGACACTTAAGTGGCACTTTCCTAACTTTTGGCACTTAAGTATCCTTCTGTGCCAAGTTTTGGCACTTGGGTTGTACTTCTTCCCACATTCGAACTTCCATGATACCACTATCATGGGCATCTCACTCCAAGGCGTCCCAATATCACAAAATTGAAGCATCCCATGATCACACAGCAGGGGCATCTCACTCCGAGGCATCTCGATATCCCACAACCGAGGCATTCCTAATCACACATACGAGCATCTCAACTCCGAAGCATTCCGATATCTTACTCAATCGAGACATCCAAGATCACATAGCATGAGCATCCCACTCCCTGGAGCATCACCGATATCTCAATATTAATGGAAATCTCTTACTCATTTATTCACACATTTCATTCATCACACCTTTGGATTATCTCACATCACAGCATGCATATAACCTCAAGAGCACACGATCACTTCAAACAGCACTCAGTGCGCACACAATGTTTCATTCAAGTCGCACTCATTGCACGCATTGACCACAATTAGTAATCATACAATGACCACGCTTCAATTATGGAAGAGACATGCTCATGCACATGCTAACTACTATTACAAGACTATTAGACTCCTTATATGTCATTAAAATCATGGACAAGAGGAATAGCACCTATTGCTCAATCTCGAATCAAGACAAAATTTAGGCTGGCACAGGCAATTTTAGTCACAAAAGCAAAAAGTACATCAAATCTTGTCAAAACATTATGAAATTATAATATGTTATAGAAGAGACATAGATTAATACTTTTCATGAAGAAAACTAAGCCTATTTCTCTCTATATAAAGAGCAGCAACTTGTTGTATAGACCTCTAAATTCTGCAGTAACATTCTAGCTTATGCACCTATTGAAGAAAATTCATTTTGCTATTTGAACCTTGATCATTTGTTCTCAAATTTTGATATTTGTTCCTAAAGATATGTCCTACAACTTTCATGAAGGGTTTAAGGTCCAACTACATCCAAAAAAAATCAGAAAATTCATAAAACAACCTAAGGTTCTATTGGTTTTTGCAATTTAGTTTGTTGTTCTAAGGACAAAGAATGTTCACACCAATTAATTCCCGCAAGAAAACTCTAACAACTAGTACGTTGAAGCTAAAAATCATTGGTGCACTCTTAAGAAAATTAGTTTTTTCCATCGACTACACATTTAAACCCAAAAGTGACGTATGAACCATTAATTACTGCCCCTATCTCTACCAAACGGAGCATCTCGAGCCATTGTCTCCATCTACAGCTACCACAGGTTGTTTAGTGGGTTTACAACTCCTTTTAGAACTTTAACACTACACTCACAAACCCCAACAATGATATCAATAGCTTGTAGACTTCACGCAACTAATCTTCTGTCCAACCCAAACTCAAACTTGCCTTTCGATTGCTCAAAACCAACAAGCAGCACTCATTCATCTCTCAACAATCGTCTACTCTACCATCTCAACCAACACAGCTCCCACATGCACGGTTCTTCGCCCATCCGAGCCTCAACCATTACATGCAAAGATCATGAACTCCATTTGAGCACTCATCTAACTTATTCCAGCCCAAAACAGAAGCATCAAGACTCAATTGTCCATCATCCAGCATGCTCTGAATGTTTCCTCAACAAGCAGTGGAGAACTTCTAGTTTAGAACTTTCTCAATTCCTTACTTGTGGTTCAGCTTTGTTGGTAGCTTATTGTTCTTCGTAAATTTACCCTCAAACTCATGCAAGAAGAAGAAGAAGCTAAAGGCATGGAGCTCTAGTTCTGCTCGACCTGCGTAAGAAAGGAGAAAAGAGAGAGAGAGATGGGTTGGCTCTTAGGAAAGGGAGGGGCTTCAGTTTCGAGGGGGATTAGATATGAGTGTAAAATCTAGTTTTAAATCCCAAGAAGAGATATTATTTGGAAGAAATGATGATGTCTCCTCTGAAGGCTTCGGATTGAGAGAAATCGAGAGAGAAGAGGAAGGTTGCGGGTCCATGCAAGCGTTCTTCATGGTTGACACCTGGCACTCAAGGAGGGTTAGAATTAAGCTCTAATCCTTGTTGTTAATTAATCTATTTGTTTTTCACGTCATTTGCTTAATTTCGTTCCGAACCCACAAAATTTTCAATCCATTGCTAACTATATGGATCTATAAATTTGCACGAATCAAACTGCTGCGCTAACATCGCTAATCTATGATCACAAGTAAGGAGTAATCACGAGAAAAATATGAAAGTTAGTGTTCGATAACAAAATTACAATCACTTATTGATACCTCATAAGGTTAACCTATAATCTTAATAGTGCTTGGGTCTAAACACCCGTCACTAGCCCACCAACCTCATTCCACAGCATTTTATAGCCCACTAAACTTAATTCACAATTTTAACGAACCCAATTATTGGCCCATTCTAGACTAACCAAGTCCAAAGCCCAATCTTTGGTCCATCGAGTCTGTGCTCGTTACTTTAATGCAGCCCGTTAACTCCTTAAGTCCAAAATTTTCTCACGGCCTATTAGGCTTGTCGTCCGGCCCGTTTTAATTTTAACTAATCTAAGCCCATAATGATCTAATTATACTTATAAGGTCGAAGAAATTTAGGATGTCACACACCCCCGGTATTTTAAAGATATTTACTTATGTATCAAGCTCTGTATTTTTAACTAAATCAAATCTTTTATGAATTGTGGATTCGAGAGCAACAAACCATGTAGCGAAGGATAGAGAAGCTTTCGTGGAATTCCAATGAGTATCAACTGAAACAAAATGGATATATATATATATCCAGAGCTAAAGTTAAAGGAATTTATACCTGCCAATGAGTTATATGTGGTGAATGCACTTTATTTCTACATGATATATTATATGCTCCGGAAATCCATCGGAATTTAGTATTAATGTTAATGTTAGTTAAACTTGGTTTCGGTTCAAACTTCCATAATAGTGATGCAAATTTGTATTTGAATACAAATCACTATGGTTATTGTTATTTTTCTAAATGGTTTAATTGGGTTAGATGTTACTATAATAATGTTAATATTTATTATTCCACCTTCACATCTTCTGATTCATATGATAATAATATGAAAGTGTGGCATGCTAAATTTTGTCATATTGGCTAACAACGAATGAACAAACTATCAAAAAAGGGCTTGTTTAACAACATTGAAAAAGTTGATTTGTCCATATGTGACCATTACTTGTCAGGGAAAATGACAATGAAATCATTTTAAAAATGTACAAAAGCTTAATTTCATTTGCATTTAATCTATTCTGACATCTGTGGTTTAATAAATGTGAGAGCAAGGCATGTGACTATTTATTTCGTCACGTTTATAGATGATTATAATTGATTCGAACATGTCTATTTGATTTCTCATAAATTTGCAGCATTAAGTTATTTCAAGAAATTTATAAGCTTGATAGAAAATCAACTAGATAAAAAAAAAAGCATTGAAATTCGATCAAGGTCGAGAATATCTATCCAATGAATTTAAAAATTTATGTAATGAAAAAGGAATAGAAAGACAGTTATTTATTCCATATAATTTACAACAAAATAGTGTTGTGGAAAGAAAATACATAACCTTACCGGAAACCATTAAGTCTATGATGACGCATGCTAACTTACTTATCACATTTTGGGATAACGTTTTGTTAACTGCTATCCATATATTTAGCATTGTGCCTTCTAAATTAGTTACTTTTACTCCATATGAGATATGGACAAGTAGAGAACCCAATTTTCTTAAGCCATGGAACTGTGATACTTATACTCACAAATCCTCTCACAAGTATGAGAAATTGAGTCCTGAAGGTAAGAAGAGTATTTTCATAAAATATTTAAAATACTCGAAATGGTATGTGTTTATATGTTAGCAAAAAAGTGGGAGTATAACTGAATTTAAATTACGGAATGTCACATTATTAGATAATGAATTTCCTAAGAATGGCGAAATAAGTGAGAAGTACTCTCTATTTGAAAATGGATCAAAATAATGAATTCGATGGAGTTCGTTCAAGTAGGAGTAATGTGAGAAATGTGAAATTAAATTCGACACAATCTCAATTACAACCATCTGATGAGATGAGATGATATGATCATTATCTAATCAAAGTTGAAGCATAATGGAGAATAATGTACAAAGAGTACAATCTCCTGTGTGGCGAACAAGTCGTAAAAGTATTTTCCATCAACGTTTTGACATTGAAGGGAAAACTTTCATAGTTGCTCCATGAGATTAAGATGAGCAAAGGAATGCAAATGAAGCTCTAAATTGCTCTAATAAGAAAAAATAGATACGTGCTATGGAAGAGAAAATGAAGTTAATAAAGTCAAATCACGTTTGGAAACTAATTGATCTTCCAAAAAGATGTAAAGCTATTAGGAACAAGTGAATTCTCAAAATAAAACATAGATTTGATGGCTCAATAGAGAAATATAAAGCTCACCTTGATTGAACCCTCAAGTAAGTAAGTCGTGAGCTTGAGGAGCCGCCACTGTTGTCGTCGAGTTTCTATTCGAGCCGCAAGCATCACATTCTCGATGTCGCTATGCCGCCGTCACTGTGAGCTCACCATCACCGAAGAACCCGTGAGTTAACTCCTAATCTTTGATTAAGTAGTTAATTACATTTAGGGGTAGGGTAGTTTAAGGTTAATGACGGCTAGTATTAGTTAATTTTAATTTACCCTTAATTACAATTAAATACGGTTTAGATTAAAGTTAAGTATGATTAGATTAATTAATCTAATTTAGTTTAATTAATCATGTTTTATTTTATTAATTGTCATTTGTTTAATTAATCGTAATTATTTTAATTAATGTCAATTAATTTTTATTTATTATAGTTAGGTTAATTAATTGAGTTTATCCTAACTAATTTTAATTAGCTTAATTAGTCACGCTTAGCCTAATTAATCGTGATTAACTTATTTAATTGTGATTAGGGTAATTAATGACAGATTAATCGTTAAGTAGAATTTCATGCTCTTTTTTCTAGTTGAGATTGTGTCTAATTTTGATCGTTTGAGCTTGCGATGCTATGTTATCGATTGCTCAATTATAGATTTTATTTATTTTTTCCAAAAAAATTTTATGGGCAAGAAAATAGAGAATTTTGAGGTGTTGGGTTTGGATGCCAAATTTTACATGCTAAATAAAACAATGGTGTTTTAAAATGAAAGTATGCAAAATTTGACCGGTTGATTTCAAATACATAACTACATACGAATATTTTATTGAAATTTTTTAAGTGTGAAAAATTTGCCAAAATTGATTATTTGAAAACAAATTCTTTTGTTCCAAGCTAATTAATGATAGCAAGAATTGGTTTGATTGTTGGTATACTTAAGTAATCATTTAATCAAACTCGTCACCCAATGGGAGTTTGGGGGCAACGCTCGATTTTTATTGGATGCTTGGCGAGGGTCCAAATATCGAGTCGCGGTTGAGCCCGAATTGATACTAATTTATGAAATGCCGTCTAGGAGGGATTCTAGACAATACCGTACCCTATGGGACGGGACAATACCCAGCCATCCCGGAAGACTACCAACTCTTATATTGGCCATGGCCCGAGAGGTCGTAATAATTGGAACACATGTGTTGGCAATGCGCTTGGAATATTTTAAATGTGTTTTGATTGTTATTTATGCATGTTGCACTATTATTAAAATGTGAGATGTACTAATATGCAGGGGTGTGCCAAGGCAAAGTAATTTTGTATTGTGCGTGTTTAGTTTGCCTCCGAGATGAATTCGCGGCCTAGTCAAGGCTTGGGCTATTAATTCGCTGAGATTTTATATCATCCTATTATTGTTAAATATTTTCAAGTCCATAGTATGGAGAACCGTTGCGTGCGGTTTGGGGTCCCAATGGACCAAAACGCAGGTGTACGTGGCATCACTTTTGGTTGGTCTCGTCGTTAATGAAATTTAGGTTAACCTCGACCCTTTCTGACCCTTTTTGTCTGTTGATCATTAAGAAGTTGTCTTTGACATAGACTTGTAAATATCAAATTTCTTGGGGTTAACAAATGGATAAACAAATGTACTGCTTTTGGAAATTTTCTATTTTGTTTTACTATCCCTGTTGTTTGTTGGTTGACTGGGTGGTTATATAAATTGCTTCCATATATGTTTAATCGAAAGAGAAAATGGATCGATGACGTGTCCTGGGACATTGCAATTTAATCTACTGTCATGGGATGTTCGCTCACTCGGAATTCGGGGTGTGACAAGAATATATGTCTCGTTTCATTTGTTGTGCTGGAACATTTACATTTTATCTCTTAATTCAAATATATTTTAAACGATTAATACATGGGCTCGACCTTTAATTAGCTAAAGATGCTGTGATTCGCTAAAGCAACAAGCACGGAAGCTTTTAGTATCACCGTAATTTAGCATTTCCTGAACAATAGTACAAAATATGAGAGTAACTTCCTTTTTACTCCACATTGTTCTCACAAGACCATAGTCATTTTCCTTATATTCTCGTAACTTCTGTGCACTCAAGTTCGTAACTTTCTTTTGATGTACGTTATTTTTTTTTCCAGAAATATTGCAAAGTAGCTTCCCTATGGAGGTCCTCAATATCAATTCTCCTATTATTTATAACATATGATCTCACTGATTGTAATTTCTCTTTTTACATGATAAAGTTGTTCCGACGATGATAATTTTTGTTATGTTCTCACAATTTTTATACTCCAGCGATTGCTTCTTTTGCTGTTCATAATTCTCCTAAACAACGACAGTAATTTTACTTTTATTCTCATTTGAGGTCTTCTCGGTCGTAACGGTACACATAAATTTCTCATGGGGTTCGTCAAATTTTCTTTCCTATTTTTAATAAACTACCTTATTGATTCTAACTTCTTCTTTTTCCCTCTATTTGGTAACTTTCTTCGACGGTGGTAAGTTTTCTTTAAGTATTGATATATCTTGCCTTAGTTGTCATATATTTTATCAGCTGTTCGGAATTGTCCTCAATATCGCTATTTGCTCGTAGATTGTGAGGTCAACTCTTTTGAATATTTTCACACGACTTTTCCTATGAGGTTCGTGACTTTCCCATGAACTATGTGATGAAGTAAATTGTCTTATATATTGAAACTTTTAAGGAAAGTTATGCAAAAATTATTAAATTTTATTTAAAATGCAATCAAGTTCTAAACCTTTCAATTTGTTGAGTGAAGTCCTAAATCTTCTTAATAAATTGTAATCAAGTCATTTCGATGGTTGGTACCTAGTACTGCTTACGTGTTATGGAAAAAGCGCTTATAACATCCTTCAATTTCACTTTTCAACATAATTTTGGGACTTAAATTGTATTTTCTGATAAAGGTTAAGGACTTAATTAAATTCGTTGAAATATTTAGGATTTGATTATAGTTTTGGGAAAACTGGAGAACTTGATTCAACCTACTAAAAGATTTAGGACTTGTGGTGCAACTTTCACCTTTCCTTTTTCCCTACCTTTAGTGATTTCCCAGTTGATGGTAACTTTTTTTTGACATTCATAATCATCCTAACTAGAAAATAGATTATTTGCAAAATATCTATTTGTAACTTTTCTTTGGGGAACGTAATTTCCCTTTTGTCATTGTAAGATATGTGAGTCTTATAATTCATAATGTTGTATAAAAACTAATTTATCTAAGCCAATAGTAAATTTCTTCGTCATATTATTAGTATATATACCTTAGTAAATTCTTAAATTGTTACGTTTGAACTCTACGATATAAAATCCAGGATATTCTCTCAAAATGGGGGAGAAAAAACAATTCTTCTTGACTAGAGGTTGAGACGTATGGATATCAATACGTTAAAATAAAAAATATAGTCCTACCACCCAACAAATTTACCTAACAAGCAGAGTGGCCCAACAAAGCTTTCCAGTGCTTTAATTGTGTTGAGGTATAACCTCAATCAACAAAGTTTTCGAGTTCTTTAATTGTGGTGAGGTATAACCTTAAACACCACTGAGGATCCACACCCCCGATTTTTGGTTAAGATTGTAAATTTTATTAAGCTAATGGTAAATTTCTCCATCCTATTGTTAGTAAAATGTCTAAAAAATCGGAGCCATTCTTTAGACTTCATAAACTTTTTGCGACCTCCGAGTCCATTATTTCACCCACTTTCCATAACTTTTTTCCGACCCTTTCGTCCGTAAATTTTCCTTAAAATCACGATGACGGTAGTATTACCCGTGAGAGTATCTATCGCGTCTCGTCTCCCTGCCCGAAAGCCGGTCTCGTCAAAACCCTAAAACAGATCTAGGGAAGGCGACTGGTCTCCCCTCGCCAAGCTCGACGCTTTGTCCATCTTTCGCTCGATGAAGCCCTCGTCCTCGGCGGATCTGTAGCTGCTGATCCAGCCCGTTTCGCTCGGCGCGAGGAAAGCTATGGAGGGCCTGTGAAAACGTCTCGCGCTTCTTCGTATCTCGCCTCGATTTTGTCTCTCCGGGAACGGTCCCCTCGGGAACCGGCGAGCTCTTGTTCGCGGCCCAGCTATCGCGTCAGAGGTCGCAGGTAGCGTAAAGTTCTCTCCGGAATCGAAAAGTTCTTTCATTTTTGTCGGTAGGACTGTGATAATGTGATGAGAAGCAGCTTTCCCCCGCCCCCTTAATTTCCAATTGCATAACATGGTTGCTCGATCCTGGCTGCGGACAAAATCGATGGTAGAAAGAGGCCTGTCTTTGATTTTCTGATTGTAGTTTGGAGATTCGATGTCTTTTCGTGATACTTTCATTATTGATATAGAGTTGATGTATTTTTTATTCTCTACTTTAATTTGATGTATTGACGCTTTATATGCATATGTTTTGGTCAAATTTTCCATTTCAATTATCTTGGTGATGGTGGCAAGAGTTATTCTAATATTGTAACTTGCATTTGATTAGTGGTAAGTTGGAATTTTGATCCACAAATGATCTCACTCCTACTGGATGATCTTGGCACTCGTAAATTTGTGTGAATTGAGCTCTGTATTGCTTGTACAAGACAATGATCGAGGAAGAAAATTGTGTTCGAATAATGTAGGTTTTTTGCTGTTGAGTCACCGTTATTTCTAGTAATTTGAGTCGGTCCTTCTGTTTTATTTTGTGAAACGACAACTGTATCTCATTTATATCTGTAAAAAGAAGAAAATTCTGTCTGGTAAATATTAAATTATGAATTGGCGGACATTGGAAATATACTGCTATGATGTCAGGTGGTTAGGAGCCTTCCTTTGATCTACCAGCTCGCAACTCATTATCACACCTGATTTTCCCGTGTTGCGTGGATTAGTTGTAAGTTAGTGATTCACCGGCATGATACTTGCATGTGTCTGCTGATCTTGAACTTGAGTTAATTAGGTATGTGTTATTAATTGGATGATGTGTTTAATGCATTTTACTTTTCTTCTACGGAAACTTAAGTGTTTTACTATGACCCCTTTTATAGCATGCCACTAGATTTCCTTTTTGTTACTTTTTCCCTTCAGGATAATGGTTTTTCTTTAGTGTTCACTCGATTTTTTTTTTTTTTTTTTTTTTTTTTTTGGGGGAAAACATTTGAACTCCTCACGTGAGATGTTACATCTTTGGCTTTTTTTTTTTTTTTAATTGTTTCTAATGTTCTTCTGCTCTTTCATGCTGACTTAGGAATCTATTTGTCCCCTAACAAAAATGGCTGGTCAGAGGAATAGCTATGGGAAGCGGGCTCATTCTCAGTCCGACTATGCTGAGAATGGAGGAAGTAAAAGGAGAAATGCTGGTGATGATAGAGACCAGTTTGTTATAAACTCAGATGATACTGTCTATCGTTATCTGTGCCCAGGAAGAAAGATTGGAAGTATTATTGGAAGAGGAGGGGAGATTGTCAAGCAACTAAGGGCAGACACTAAATCCAAGATTAGGATTGGTGAGACAGTGCCTGGATGTGAGGAGCGCGTTGTGACCATTTACAGCTCTAGTGAGGAGACTAATGCTTTTGATGATAGCAATAATTATGTGTGCCCAGCTCAACATGCTTTGTTTAAGATTCACGAGAGAGTAGTTGCTGAAGAGTTGAATGGTGATGACGATTCTGAAGGGCAGCAAGTTACTGCCCGGCTTCTTGTACCATCTGATCAGATTGGATGTGTCATTGGAAAAGGGGGGCAGATAGTGCAAAATATACGCAGTGACACTGGTGCACAGATTCGCATTCTTAAGGACGACCATTTACCTCCATGTGCATTAAATTCAGATGAGCTTGTGCAGGTAAACAAAATTTCTCTTCCTGTTGTTCTGTATAGCGTCCTTGGTGCTCATTTTGAATTAGCCTTTGTAAAGCAATTAGATATAATGATAACTAGCTCATGAAAGCAAGGTCAACTTCAAATTTTTTTTGGCCCATACAGCACTTATAGGGATTGTTCAGTACTTTGATGCGTTAGAAAGTTTTTGATGCCGCCCCTTTTGGATGTAGGATTTTAATGACATCATTTACTTGCTGAATGATTTTAGTTAGATGCCAATCTCATCATTAAAGGCATGGAATATGCAATTTTTTCTAAAGTCAACTTTGTTTATATGCCATAGAACCTGTCGTCTTATAATCTGTTTTCTTTAGCAAGAGACATTTGTCGGCTCTCTTCTTTTGCTTCTGCTACTTTGCGGCAGATGCTGTGATTATATTGATATGTCTTGTTTCATTAGCTGATTGAAGCTCATTAAGTTTTCTGGTGTTGGTTTTTAGATTTCTGGGGAAGCTGCAGTTGTGAGAAAGGCTCTCCATCAGATTGCATCTCGCCTGCATGATAACCCGTCAAGATCTCAGCATTTGCTCACTTCTGCTGTTCCTAACATGTATTCTACTGGTGGTTCACTGATTGCTCCTACTGCTGGTGCCCCAATTGTGGGTGTAGCACCGTTGCTTGGTCCTTATGGAGGATACAAAGGCGACACTGGTGATTGGTCACGCTCCTTATATTCAGCATCAAGGGATGACGCTTCACCAAAAGAATTCACACTTCGCTTGGTTTGCCCGATTGGAAATATCGGTGGTGTCATTGGCAAGGGTGGTACCATAATCAACCAGATAAGGCAGGAATCTGGGGCAGCTATCAAAGTTGATAGTTCGGCAACTGAGGGAGATGACTGTTTGATTACTATCTCAGCAAAAGAGGTGAACTTCTACACTTGGCATCTTTTAGATTGTTTGTTGTATCTTATGGGTGATGTTACTAATTAGACCTAACAATTAGTTAAATTGTCTTTGTTGATTTAGATTTTCGAAGATGCATTCTCTCCTGCTATTGAAGCTGCAGTGCGTCTGCAACCAAGGTGTAGTGAGAAAATTGAGAGAGATTCGGGGCTCCTCTCATTTACAACCCGACTGCTTGTGCCAACCTCAAGGATTGGCTGTCTTATTGGTAAAGGAGGGGCTATTATAACAGAGATAAGGAGACTCACAAAAGCTAATATTCGCATATTGTCGAAGGAAAACCTTCCAAAGATTGCTGCTGACGATGATGAGATGGTGCAGGTAATAGAGTTAGGGAGTTTCTGCCCTACGGTTTTTTGAGCAGTTACCTGCTTATAGTATTAACAGATTGATCTAGTGACTATACAAACTTGGACCTATAAATGGTTGTTTTGCTTATCAGATTTCTGGAGATCTTGACATAGCAAAGGATGCTCTGGTACAAGTAACAACACGGTTGAGAGCAAATGTGTTTGACAGAGAAGGTGCATTGTCTACTTTCGTGCCTGTTCTTCCATACCTCCCTGTGCCTGCCGATGCTTCGGATGGTCTAAATTACGATAGCAGAGAGAACAAAAGACATCCACGGGGTCACTCCTATTCTAGTGGATATGGTGGTTCAAATGATCTAGGAGTTGCTGACAGTTATGGAGGATATGGTAGTCCACAGGTATTAAATCTGTCAAATTTCGATGCTTAGTTGCTGGGTTTTTGTAAACGCTTGTGCACTTCTCATATTTGTAGTGGTTAAGACTTGTTAACTGTTCGCTCATACTTTTATAAAAATTATGAGCAATCTTTTGATTTCAATTGTAGGTTGGTGGCGGCGGTAGTGTATATGGTGTATATGGTGGCTATTCTTCTGGACGTGCTGGCTCTTCTGGGTATGATTTCTTATTCTCCTTTCATGATCTTTCTAGGTTTTTAAGAAGGTTTCTTGGTATTGCTAACGTGGTATTGCCAGAATCTGTAGAGACTTAATTTGATAAATGTGGCTTTACTCTCAACTGGGCTTTTCTGGGGCGAACAGAAACACTCATGTGATTCAGTTCTTTGTTGCTTGGGCATGGTTTCTTGGTTTGGGTCATGGGCTGTCTTGATTCAAACATGAATTAGAAGACTAATATAATGTAGTGTTCTTCATTTTATCACTACAAGAAGGTTAAAACTCACCTAGTTGCTTCAATGTTTCATGATATCATGGGCATGCACTCTCTATTTCCTCATTAAACAAGCAGAGGTTGGATTAGCTCTATATAAATTCTCACTTCCTTTATTGATCATACCTTGTGTAGACAGGTTGAGAGACACTTGTTAGTTTCAAGTAAACAGGTTTGATGACCTTAATGTATGCCCCAACATGTGGACGCTCTTACATACAAACACAAAAAAACTCTTACTGTACATCTAATTGGGGAAATTTGTAGACAAGAAAAGAGATTGATGGGGAAGATTTGAATATATTGTTTGGTGTGATTAAGTGGATGGAAAAGGAAAGGATTTGGATGAGTGCTTCTTGATGTATAAAGCCAGTTTTAAGTGAAGAAGGCTTCTCCTCGCAATACAGTCCAATCTCTCTACGATGCCAGTTCATCCTCCCAAAAGTGCAGTGATTTTGAGAATACTTGATCATGTTACTCTTTTTTTTTTTTCAATTTTCTTTATTTCACTTTATCGTGCTACAATAATCTTCTACTACAACCAGAAAGGTTACTCCTCCTTAATCCTTTCTCTTCTTTCCACTGCCTCCTTGTTGAACACAGTGTTATAAGTTACTGTCCATTAAAACAATTCAATGACTAGTTGTTCAATTTTTTTCAAAGTCTTTATATGGCAATGCACTTTTGATTTTTTTGTTGTGCCTGTGCATATATTGGAAGTAAGAGTAGTTGAAATTGATGATCTTACATTTGCAATATTCCCAATTCAAAATATCGGTATCGATAATGAGATTGTTTTTATGAAAGCTTATGCTTTCTCATGCCTTCACAGTTTGTTCTGTCCTTTGTTTGCTGGATTTTTATTGTGTGAGCGTTCTGTCTGAGGCTTGAACTTTTTAACCTGTTTAGGATTGTCTGCTGAAATTGTCATGCCTAAAATTTGGATGATAATCGAACCTGAACACTGTTCAAACACACTGTATTTGATCAATAGGGCTCTTTTTTCTGTAAAGTCTAATAGAACTAGCCTCCATAGTTTGCTGTGCATGTCGTAGGATGCAAATTGCTGAACACTTCTTGCTGATCTGTTTATGCACCTTCCTCCTGATCTTTAGCTTCTATTTCCAGGGTATCTGGGCAGAACCCTGTTTCCCGCCGGAAAAGTTATGGTTACTAGTAATTGATGCTGAAAAATTGCAGGTAGAACATGTTTCCTTACCTGAAGGGACTTTCCTTTGAGATAGGCTAGTCACATCTATTTGACAATTTGCCATCCTAACCTTTCCAGTTTGCCTGTGCGTCGTTCTGATGTTCTTGCCTTTCCCGCCCCATCAAAACTGCTGATTTACACGAAGCCTGAAGTCAACCTACCGCTTTTTATTGATGAAGCCCCCTGCCTTAACCAGAAGACCTGATGAACAAGGATTTGTCAAATTGATGGCCTACCTTGATGCTTATGTTAATGAGGACCTACTTTATATGAAGACCATAATACCTCTGAAATTTGCCATGCCTGTGACAATGAATTGACCAAGATCTTTGTGCTTCCAACAACCACTATGAGCAGCATGTCTTTTTCCAATGTTTTTTCCTCCTCTTGTTAATCAAAAACTTAGTCCAAGTTGCTTCAGTCCTGTGGTAGTTGTATGGAGTGGAGTGTTAAGTTTTATCAGATAATTCTCAGCTTGTGAAGATTATGGCAGTTTCACGTTATATGGTCCTACTTCAGACTAAGTATAATGCCGATGGCTTTTACAGCCTCCACTTTGCTTCCCTCACACAAAAAAGTACAGCCACAAATCCAGGCAAAAATGAGTATTATGGATCTTGGCCATATTGATATTGCAATTCCGAAATGATATCTTGAAGTATTTGAATCAGAAACAATAAACCCGACCCTCACTTTGCCATGGTTTAAAAATATCTCATAGGAAAGCTTTTAACTTTTGGTCACTGCTCATGAGCGTTTTTTTGTGTTAGTATTTTGATTTTGCTTATATTTTATGTGTTCTCCCCTTTCCTGGTTGGAAAGTGGGGGTTGCCTTTGTGAAGAAAGAAGTAGAGAATAAAAGAATGGTTGCAAGTTGTGACTGCCTTTGCATTATATTTTTCTAATTGCCAGTTCCTTGATGCTGACCAACAAAATGGTTTTCAATGTGTGACATCAGTGCAAAGGGCTATTCTGAGATAGGGTTTAGGCTTATGAGATTTGCTTATGGTACTTGCGTCCTGGTGGGTTTGTTCAGCTGATATTATATTGAGATTTAAAATCTCATAATCTGCAAGTCCTTTTACACTCTGGAATTGAAGCATCTCAGGCGGAAGCTTATGGCAATTTCTGGGTCTTGGGTTTAATGCCTCTGGAAAACTGAGGCTTTCGGTTCTTATAGGGTTACATAAGTTCATTGACATCTGATATGTTTAGTATCACTCTCTCTCTCTCTCTCTCTCTCTCTCTCTCTCTCTCTCCAGTGGGTAGTGGATGATGTTTTCAATTGAATGAAATGTCTAATGCCCATAAGGCACTGTTCATCTACCAAGTGTGCTTCAGACGTCAGAGACTTGTCCAGGTATTGGCTTACGGTTATTGGAGAAGGGTTGTTTCTCTTCAGTTTATATGGATACATTGTATATTTGGGTTGGGGGTTGTTTCTAACATTTTGTCTCACGACATTTGTATTACATTGGCAGGTCTCGTGAAATCCCCGAGGTACGGTCAGTTTTTTTTTTTTTTTTTTTTTTTTTTTTTTCGGTTGTTTGGGGAGGGGGTGTTTGGGGTTCGGCGGTCTGGTTAGTATTTACAGTGAAGATTTTCTTATGTTCTGTCTTTTGCTGACAGACGTTGGTTATGGTAGCATTAGGGGTAAGCAAGGAGATTGAGATAGGAAATGCTTTTGCTATTGAAAACAAAGGAGCGTGTTCTGTTGGAGATGCAGCTTAGCTTGCCAATTTAGTATTCTGTATATAATGTTTGCCTCAGTGGTGAATTTCTGTATAGAGATATCTAAAATTAAATTTAGATTTTGTAGCGTACAGTCTTCTACTCTTGTCTCTAGGAATTTAGATAGCACAACTTGGACTACTCCGGTCTTTAATTCGAGCAAATTGTTAGGTGGAATTGCTTGGATTGTGGTGAAACTGTTGCAGTACTTGGTGTAGAACTGAAGTATTTATTACTAAATACATAAGTCTGTGTTGCACGTTGGAAAAAGAGGTGAATTGTTTGTCTAATATCGAAAAAGAGTATTCGTAATACTATCTTACATCAAGGAACAGAGGATATGTTTCCTGGAAATCACATCCCGTTAAGTTTGACCTAGTGAAACGAACCTATTTCCTAACAAAACAGCTGTAGGTGCTATGTCCAAATAGCATTGTCAGGCTGCTTGCCTAGCCTTCGGCCGTCTCTGGTTAAAACCCGATGGCTTGTGGGATGGAATTTGATGAATTAATCTTGGCATAATTGCAAATACAATACTATATTTGCTTGAACTCTCTTTAACTTAGAACTGGAACGTAATATCTTGACGACACTCTTGGGTCTGTAAGATCATTGAAGAACATCCGCTAACCATTTGAACGGCTCTTTGGATCAACCCGAAACAGCGCTACTATCTTTATGCAGCTAAACGTATGCCAGTCGCTGGACGTTCAAGCAATAGCAAGTTTGATTGTCAATAAAGCTTTGTCCACAGGTCCGGACAGCAAAATCTCGAGTAAATCGAAATTGAAGAAATGATAAAAAAATTTGGAAATCATATTTTTTAGAATGTCGTGTGATATTGTAATGTCGATGTTCCATGATATGAATGTCTTGGTTTGGAGCTAATATCGACAAAATGGGCATGCGATTATAGCAAAGAACGAGTGTTAGTCATGACGATGCTCAGGAAGCGTATTTGTTTTCTTCCCTGTGCCAACCTTTGAAGGTCCAAATGCAGAATAAGTGAAGGAAGTCGATCGCGTACCTCCCCAAAATTACTCTGGGGAAGGAAATTAGAACGCTTTGTGCACATTTAGTTTGCATTCGGTCGAACCCGAGTCCGAAAAGTAGCCTGGCTACACCTTACTGCATGCCCGCTAAACTTTTGCTCGGTTGTAAAAAACGCTCGGTCTTCTAAGAAAACCAATTTTGCTACTGAGAGCAACTCTCGCAACTTACAATTTGCCTCACATATTGGCCATTGGTCCCAAATATCGACAAGTTTGAGACATTATTATCTTATACGGTTGTAGAGTTGGTTGCACCATCGGGTATAATGACATTTGTATAGAATGCCATTATATCCATAGCAAATAGAATGAGAGGTTCCACAAACATTTTGTTTTGGTACATGATGGTATGCAAATGTAAGTATCATGTGCCATAACTTACATGATGATTATAATATGCATTTGCATTGCTTCTTCAATTTGGTTCATATCGATGACCCTCCATTGTTTTAATGTGTTTTTATGTATTCATAATTTCTAAAGTATGGAAACATTCGATCCATAGATGAAAATCTTTCATCTATTTCTATATCAATGTTAACGATAGGAATATGGATGAATATCATGAATCCGTCCGAAATGCACAACCAGTGAGGAAAATGATATCATGCTCCACTGCCCCACGTGTCTCTCCAATCCGAACGAAGTACACGAGGTAAAACGCTGCAAGCAGAAAGTGATTCTGGCAAAAAGCTGAATCTAGTTAATTTTTCTCACCTAACACAAGTGACTTCGTTTCAAGGGAAAGAAAAGAACAGCACCGACTGGTAAAAGCAAATCCTTCGGTACAAGTACGGAGGATAGAAAAGGGTAAAGGTAAAAACAGACAGAAACGTTGATTGGTCTTAAAAGGCTCATGAGACAGAGTTTGGTTGATGGGGATTGATCCTTGAAGGCCTTTTGAATTCTCTTTCGGTGTTTGAGGCCATGCAATGGTCACATCCAAACTCTAATCCATCCTCCCAAGTAACTTTGAGCTTCTCTACTAGTTGTCCTGTGTAGTGTTTGAGTGATAAACAAGGACACAGATTGGACAGGTCAACAGAGCCTGCCATTTCCTGTGTGAATTATGTAGGCATCATTAAAGGCCATAGGTTTTCACTTCCCTATGAAAGAAGAAGAAGAAATACTCTTCTTACCCTTGTGTGTGTGTGTGCATATATATATATATATATAAACTCCCTCGACACCGTCTTTCCTTCAGACCCGATTCGTCCATCTTCTGTCAAGAAAAGTCTCTGCTGTCCAATTGGCTTCTTTCTTTGCTTCTTCTCCTCTACCGTCTCTCTTTTCTGGCAAAAACTGCTTGTTTTCTAGTCACGGTGAATAGATAGGCATGCACTGTCTGATCATTCCAAAATGGATTGTTTAAATCCATACCTTATTCATGTAAAAGGGTCGTTGAATTAATTCCGGTGGGAAGAATTTCTGCTGCTTTACCTCCAGTCTGATTGGATCAGGCTCTGGAATGTTTATGTCTGTGGGAATGTTTATGTCTGTTGGGATTCGTGAAACATCCCTAGTTCATGCAATATAGGGTTCAAGAAAAGGCCCTGTTAACTTCGTGAAGGATCTGCATATTTTGCTTGATGCACTTATTCATCTCATGTCTTGCATGTGGGAATGAGTTATTGCATTGCAGCCAAGGATGACTTGCCGGTACATGGCTCAAGTTAAGATTTATTATAACGATTTGCCATTTCAAAAACATTGGAGATAGCCAATACATTTATTATTGATTATATGACTTAATCATAGTTTGCCGGCAAGTCGTCTCTGGCTACATTGCCATCTCCTTTTCTCATGCTGGACTCATGATGATGACGACGACCAAGAGCATGTCGCACTTTTGCGGAGAATGAGGAAGCGAATAACGACAGTGGCATCAATAGGTTTGTGAAAAACTCCCCTTCTTCTCTTTTCATCCAATCATTGATTCAGTGTCAGTTCTAGTAGCTTGCTTTCTTTGCTACTAATATTTTGTGATGAAGAATTTACTGAAGTGCGATATCATAATTAAACTTCAAAACCTACTGGTTTGAGGAACTCATAATTGCGCTTATGGAACTCTACTCTCTGGATCAACAAGGACAACCTGTTTGGGATAACTTAATATTTTTCATTTCCTTATAGAGTTTTCAGGCATGAAAAATTTGACAACATCTGTCTCGAATTTATAATGTCAAATACAAGATTCATTCTTCATGCTAGATAAATAGTTTAATACTGCAGTAGTACATGCTTTGCTCATTATAACACGCAGCAGACGACAGAAAAAAGGATAGCGTGGGTTTTTTCAGGGACAGAGAAAACTCTAGGGTTAATTAAGGTGGAAGTTATCCGGCACCACCACAGTATTCCGAGTTCAGCCAGTTTGCTTAAACATTGAAATTTCATGTTCCTCCAGAAGTTCTTTTTGCAGGACTCTACCATTTGCCCATGAGGAATGAGCTATTACATTTGTCAATTCTAGTATTCGATCATTCGGTGTCTATAAGAAATTCCTAATGTTGTTTTTTCTAAGGAATCGAAATACCATTTGGCCTGAAGATTAACTTGTACATCTCCTTGCTGGAAGAACACAGTCAAATCACGGTTAACACAATTAATGGTTGGTTCCGCCAGTTAGTCAAAAAGTTGAAGCCATTGGGCACAGAAAAATCTAAAAGTGCTAACACTAAAAGGAAACATTAGCGCCTCACAATCTGATCCATCCAATCAGAGTCCACTTACAGCTTGGGTAAATGCATATCACCATCTCCTCACCTATATCAAAGCCTGAAATTTCAAGAAGAAGAAGAAGAAAGAGTATGGACCACTCACCAGCTTCACACCATAGTCAAAGAACTACCCATAAATCCGAAACCAGTCGAGTGCAACAAGTACAATGAAAGCTAAAAACCCTTTGATTCTCACATGCAAATTAACGAGGGAAAGACACAAACAGGAACAGCTGAGTCTGAGGCAACAGCAATCATGACATAAGCAAAATTTTACCAGAGAAAAGAAGAAAAAAAGAGCTGCTGTTGCACCTAGAGACCACGAAATTAACCGAAGAAGCCGTGGATGATTCTTAGTTCATCCAAATGGCGAAGATCAAAGTGATATAAGACCTTCTTTAAGAAGCAGAGCAAACATAAGGATGAGGAAGCCGATGGTGATGCACTGAGTGGAGGCGACCAGCGTCTGAGAATATGCGGACAAGGTGATTACCGCTCCAACGGCTCCAATCAGAAGAGCACTCAGATTCCGATTCATTGTCGCTCTCCTTAATTTTCTTCTTCCAAGAGAGGTTTGCAAGATCCTTTTTGTACTTTGTGAGAAACCCATTTCCGTCCATTCGTGATATAGCCTCCAAGAACGAAAGTCAACTCCTGGTGGATATGGATCTGGACTTTGGACTTTTATTTTTGAATACGTCATCTATTTTGACATTTTTTAATCTCGGCTAGGATCAGCCCTTAAGTAGAATGTAAAAAGATCCAAATTTTTGTTCATTGAATTTACACGATTCTTTCAATCAAATTCTTGAACTTTTGATTTGTCTAAGTAAACTCATGAATTAGCATAACTTTTGTAAGTCGGCATTTAGGTTGTGAAATCTCATCATCAAAGGTTGGGTTGTCATTTCATCTTTGCAATTTCTACTTCCGCAGATTAGCTAATGGTCCCCCGTGCCAAAAAATCTTTTTCCACCTTTCTTGCATTGACGAACATGCAGATCCAACTCCCCACATCTAGAACTAAAAGGACTCGATTAGGAAAGTTATGCAAGCTCATGGACTTAATTAGATAGTTTAAGAACTTGATGTTTGAATGGGGACTTTTACCTAATGAAAATGGATTACTAAGGGTGAGCGATTAATGCATTTTGACTACAATTTATACTATGATTTTGTTAATGAATGTCCCAATAATACTTATTAAACAACTAGTTAAGAAAACTTCGTAAAACACATTAACTATTCTCATGTTATGTGTAATCTTTGCTATAACGAATGAAATTCCAAATATTGCATATTGTGTCTATATATGTCTTTAGAATTCAATTTCTCATTTTGGAAAATTTGCATCCACAATCCTCGAGGGAAAGCATTTTGTTTGCAGTATAATACCTGCTATAAAGGAATTGAAGTCTTAATCCTTTAATTTTTAATCGAAAAATGTAGATCAGGAAGTCAAAAATTTCATGTATAGAATGTAATTGAGTCACGATCATTTTAATCTGGAATACTTGCAAAACTTTGTGAGAAAGTGCAAGTAAGTTCCTCTGTCATCCGGTCCTCCAATTTCTTCTACAAGACAACTTCTAAGGTTGCCATGTGGACAATTTTTCAATTTCCTGAAATATTTTTTATTAACCAAGTATTTGTTTATTTAAGAAGGATCAACCGACAAAAACGATAAACATAGAGGTGGCAAGCATATTTGATTTTGGGATCACTTATCGAACTTGAGACAACTTCTAAGACTGGGTGTGGTTTTTGTCATTTTTAATATATACACAAAATAAAACCGGGCGTGAACTAAAAACTAGAATATAAAAGATCGATCTAAGGTCCTTTAGAGTCCGTTTGGTAAACGCTTCTATTCCGGATAACAATTTCTTTTTAGAAATAGTTTTTATCTATTTCTATTCCCATGAACAATTTCTGAGTAAAATAAGGTGTTTGGTAACTACAATTTTTTTTTTAATTCTTGGAATTAAAAAAAGAATAGGAATGTGTTCGGTACGATCCACCAAATTTTTGTTTATCGTTTTTGCTGGTTGAACACATTTAAGAATACATTTGAAGATACTTTCTTTTCATCTATTTTCAAGTTTAATTTTAATAAGAGACGGAACTTTGAAAATGGTAATTCACTAAACTAATGCTGTTTAATCGATTATGGATCATACAAGTAGCTCATCGCTAAATCTTGCAAAAAAAAAAAAAAACTATGGAGTGGAAAAAAGACCTTACAGTGAAAATAAGGAGAATTACATTTTGCCTCCATGTTTTTGGGATATTGAGAATCTGCTTTCGACATTTCAATTTTTACAATCTACCCGTGATTTTTTGAAATTTGTGGTAATATGCCCCCAGCATTGACTCTAGTCAAATTTTTGTTACATATTTGACCATGCGATTCCACGTGAATAGTCATGGAAAGTGAATTGGTCACACACACACACACACACACACACACACACACACACACACACACACACACACACACACACACATATGTTATCCATATGTACAATAATAAATATGAGGACTATTTAATTTTTTTTTTTTAAGAACTATATATAGATGTGCATTTGGACATATCATATGCTTGAATAGGCCATCATTTGCTATATTTAACATTTTTGCTAAACTGAGCTAGAATTTGGAAACCAGTGTGAATTGGAATTGCTTGTCATGCTTTTTGGTGCATCTTGGGCACAACTAATCAAGCATTATAGACGTTCTAAATATGAAGTAATCTGGTCCTCCAAAGCATTGAATTGTAGCGACATCACAGAAGCAATATCAAACTTTGAGCATGCAATTGATAGTTCTTACTAGAATTTTAGTTAAATGTTATTATTCTATTTTTTTTATGTGTATATACTTATACGATGAGTTTGTCTTCGATAATTAGTCACATTAGAGTTTCAAGCAAAATATAGTTAGAGTCAATGTTGGGGGTCACTTTGCAACCAATTTCTAAAATTCAAGGGGTAAATTGCAAAAATCAAAATGTCGAGGGGCAATTTGCAATAGTCCCAAAGCTTGTAGGGTTATGTGTAATTTCCTCATTGAAAATACTTTGAAGGGGGACAAACAAGACTATCCAACTACAAACAGTACATAGCACGAAAGATTGGCCTAAAAAAAGGAAGAGGAAAAGATGAAACTAAATCAAATTGGCTTATACAGATAGATGTGCATTTGGCATTGACTTTGGTTACATTCTTATCGGAATTTTAGTTACATACTCTCAGATGCAATATATTTCCGAATTATTATTCAACTTTTTTATGTGTATATATACTTACAAGAGGAGTCCGTATTCAATATTCAATCACGCATGTTAGGGCTTCAAGCTGAATATAGCTAAAGTCAATGTTAGATGTGCATTCGATCTTGACTTTGGTTAAGTTCTTGTTAGAATTCTCATATGCTCTTGCATGCAATATATTTACTAATTATTATTATAACTTTTTTTTTTAAGTGTAGATACTTGAACGACAAGTCCACTTTCAATATTTAATCACGCATGTTAGAGCTGTAAGCAGAATATAGTTATAGTCAACGTTGGGGGACACAATGCAACCAATTTCTAAAGTTCAGAGGGCAAAATGCAATAATCGAAATTCTGAAGACCAATTTGCAACAATCCTAAATTTGGGGGCTATGTGTAATTTCCCCACATAAAATAGTCTGAAGCGGCACAAAAATTCTGTACCATTACAAACAATAATTAGCATAAAAGAGGAGCAAAAAAAAAAAAAAAAAAAAAAGGAGAGGAAAATGTGAAACCAAATAACATTGGCTTATATAGACATGCATTCGACCTTGATTGCAATTAAGTTCGTACCGGAATTTTAATTACATTCTCTCACATGCAATATACTTTTTGAATTATTATTATACTTTTTTAGGTGTATATAATCATATGATGAATTTGTCTTCAATTATCAGCCACGTTGTTAGAGCTTCAAGTAGCATATAGCTAGAGCCAATGCTAGGGGACACTTTACGACTAATTTCTAAAATTAAGGAGGCAAATTACAAAAATCAAAATGTTGAGGGGCATTATACAACTATCCTAAAAATTATGGGATTATGTGTAATTAACCCATTGAAAATAGTTTAAAAGGACACAACAAGACTATCTTGCTTCAAACAATACATAGCACGAAAAAGGGGCCAAAAAAGAGAGGAAAAGGTGAAACTGATGACATTAGCTAATTTAGATAGATGTGCATTTGGCCTTGACTTCAATTAAGTTCTTACTCTCATTTTAGTTACATGCTCTCGCATGCAATATATTTCTGAATTATCATAACACTTTTTTTATGTGTATATACTTCTACACTTTTTTTTGTTTTTGTTTTTTTGCAATCGAGGACTCTACCATGGGCCTCCTGTGCCTGGACAGCATCAAAGGGCCGAGCCCCTATACCTCGAGGGAGACTAGCACAAGACCCCACCACCATGGCCTCCCACTTAAGACGCTAGCACCTGGAGATTCGAACTTGCAACCTTGGCGATGAGGAGCAAGCCCTGAACCATCACAGCTGCCTACCGGTGGGTTATGCACTTTTTTACGTCTACAATATTCAGTCATGTTGTTAAAGCTCAATCATAATTTAGCTAGAGGCGACGCTAGGGGCACATTGCATCTAATTTCTAAATTCATGGGGCAAATTACAAAAATCAAAATGATGAGGGGCAATTTGCAACAATCCTAAAACTTGGGGGCTATGTATAATTTTCCCCATTGAAAATAGTTTGAAGCGGCACAAACAATTTTACCCAACTACAACCATTACTTAGCAGGAAAGAGGGCCTAAACATAGAGAGGAAAATGAAAAACTAAATAGCATTGGCTTATATAGATGCGTATTTGGCCTTGACTCTAGTTAAGTTCTTATCAAAATTTTAGTTATACGCTCTCACATGCAATATATTTTTGAATTATTAGAATTTTTTTTATGTGTATATACTTATACTATGAATCCTTTAATAATTAGACACGTTATTAAAGCTTCAAGCAGAACGTAGCTAGAGTCAATGATAAGGGACACTTTGCAACCTTTTTCTAAAATTTGGGGGACAAATTGCAGAAGTCAAAATGTCGAGGGGTAATTTGCAACGATCCTAAAACTTGTGGGCCTGTGTATAATTTCCCCGTTGAAATTGGTTTGAAGTGGGACAAACAAAATTATCTGACTACAGACAATACATAGTAGGGGTGAGCAGCGGTTTAGGGTCGACCCTGGACCGACCCTGGACCGGTCCAACCCTGCCGGTCCTGGTCCGGTTCCCAAGGGGACTGGGTCGGTCCTTGGTCCTGAAATTCCAGGACCAACATTGTGCGGGTTGGTCCTCGGTCCTGAGAGTTTTGGGTCGGTCCAACCTTGGACCAGCCCTGTATATTATATTATATTATATTATTTATAATTCTTTTATATATTCAAACCTAAGTAAAATGTCTGTTATATTATATTATATTATTTATAATTCTTTTATATATTGAAACCTAAGTAAAATGATGTTAAAGTTGTTGACTCCTCAAGGTCACAGATCACGGACGAGATGGCATCCAATTCCAAAAGGCGTGAAGTTTACGCCATAAAGGTCTTCACGACATCCTCCACAGTCCAGAGTATGTTCTTCAATCTTCACCGTGAGGACCAAGGAGTCCTCACAGTCATGGACTCGCGATGTCCAAAACGGCGCAAAGTTTACACCGTAAATCTCCTCACGGCTTCCTTCCCCAAGGTACGTTCTCTTCCATTTTGTCTTCCTTGTTTTTCAATTTGCCAAAATCAAAAGTAGCAACATCCCGCTTGCCTTTGGTTGCCCACACCGCTCACCTCTAATCGTGCGTGCCACTCGCGCCGCTCGCCGCTCGCCGCTCACCACTCGCCCTTTGCTGTTGTCATTGGCCTCGCTCAACGCTCGCCACTCACCACTCGCTGCTAGCCTTGCTCAACGCTCAACGCTCGTCGCTTGCTGCTGGCCTCGCTCAACGCTTGCCGCTTGCCAGTTGACGCTCGCCCCACTCGATGCTCGACACTTGCCACTCGCCACTAGCGCCGATCGCCTCGCTTATTGCCGAGTAAATCAGAAGGAAAAAAAAAAAAAAAAAGCCCTAACTAGAAACCCTAATGCTTGTCTCACCCTTGCTTTCCGAACACAACTTGGCTAGTGAGTTCTACTCTGTGCTTCATTTGAGATCTTCAATGCTCTTGATTTGTGTTGAATTTTTATTTTTCCACGTTTTCTTCGTTTATGTGATCAATTTGGCTGGGTATTAGTCCCTGTGACCTCCCCTTTTTGACCCTCGATTGACGGGGGCGATTGCATCCGATGTGTTCTTTCTAGGCTTTTCTTTCCTTTTTTGGAGATGGGTTTTAGCTTTGATTGGAGAAACCGAATCGTGCTCATCATCCATCGTGATTTTAACTGAAGTAGCAATCAAACCGTATTGATGTCATGTTTTTAAAATCTAGATCGTTGCATGTTGGAACAACAAGCTCGATAAAGACACGAGCTTGTAATTTATGAGCTGAAATTAGGTAAAAAATGCCAAAGTTTTGCTGGGAAAAGAAAGGAAATTTTGGTGAATATGTATTAGTGTTTATAGTTTAGTCGCACAATGCCGCATTGTCAATAGATGTGTAATTTGAATTTGTATATTTTCTTTTTTAGGGAGTATAAAAAACAAGATGAAAAAAATTATCGATTGGTCCCGGGTTAACCCTGGAACCGGACCGAACCCATTGGGTCGGTCCGGTCCTTGGTCCCAGATTCAATAGGGTCGGTCCTCGGTCCTAAAAATTGAGGACCGACACTGTACGGGTTGGTCTTAGGGTTAGGGGGTGGCCCGGACCAACCCGGACCATGCTCACCCCTAATACATAGCACGAAAGATGGGCCAAAAAAAAAGAGGAAAATGTGAAACTTATAATAACTCTGGCTTATACTGGTAGATGTGCATTCGGCCTTGACTCAAGTTAAGTTTTTATTGAAATTTCAGTTACATGCTCTCACATGCGATATATATTTCTAAATTATTATTCTTATTCTATATATATGATAAGTCCGTCTTCAATATTCAATCACACCTGTTAAAGCTTCAAGTAGAATATAGTCAATGTTAGGGGACACAATGTAACCAATTTCTAAAATTCAAAGAGAAAATTACAAAAATTGAAATGTTGAAAGGCAATTTGCAACAACCCAAAAACTTGGGGAGGGGGGGTTATGTATAATTCTCTCATTGAAAATAGTTTGAAGCGGCACAAACAAAACTATCCAACTACAAGCATTCAAGAGGGGCCAAAAAAAGAGGAAATTGTGAAACTAAATAAGATTAGCTTATATAAAATTTTTAAAATATTAGGGGCCTACTAGCAACGATATTAAAATTTGGGGGATAATATCCTCATTGACTATATTCGAAGCAGCGCAAATAAGACTATCCAACTAGAAAAAATACCTAACACAAAAGAGGGCTGAAACAAATGAGGAAAAAGTGAAACGGCAGTAGGTGCAAAATTTAAGTTACATGCTCTTGCATAAATTTAAGAATATGACTACGTTGTTCGAGTTTCAAGTAAAATATAGCTAGACTCAATGCTGGGAGACACGCTGCTACCAATTTCTAAAATTCAAGGGGCAAATTACAAAAGCCGAAATGTTGAGAGACAATTCACAACAATCCTAAAACTTGCGGGGCTATTTGTAATTTGCCCATTGAAAATAGTTTGAAGCGGTACAAACAAAACTATCCAAGAACAAGCATCCAAGAGGGGCTAAAAAAATTCGTCCAAGAAAAAATCTTCCAAAAAAAAAAGACGGGCCAAAAAAGAGAGGAAAATGTGGAACAAAGTAACATTAGCTTATAGGTAAATATTGAAATGTTGAAGGGCAACTAGCGACAGTATTAAAACTCAGGAGGCTATATTGTTCAATATTTAGTCACGTTGTTCGAGTTTCAAGTAAAATATAGCTAGACTCAATGCTGGGGGACACGCTGCTACCAATTTAAGGGGACACAATGTAACCAATTTTTAAAATTCAAAGAGAAAATTACAAAAATTGAAATGTTGAAGGGCAATTTGCAACATCCCAAAAACTTGGGGAGGGTGGCGGGGGGTTATGTATAATTCTCTCATTGAAAATAGTTTGAAGCGGCACAAACAAAACTATTCAACTACAAGAGGGGTCAAAAAAAGAGGAAATTGTGAAACTAAATAAGATTAGCTTATATAAAAATTTTTTAAATATTAGGGGCCTACTAGCAACGATATTAAAATTTGGGGGATAATATCCTCATTGACTATATTCTAAAGCAGCGCAAATAAGACTATCCAACTAGAAAAAATACATAACACAAAAGAGGGGTGAAACAAAGGAGGAAAATGTGAAATGGCAGAAGGTGCAAAATTTAAGTTACATGCTCTTACATAAATTTAAGAATATGACTATATTGTTCAATATTTAGTCATGTTGTTCGAGTTTCAAGTAAAATATAGCTAGACTCAATGCTGGGGGACACGCTGCTACCAATTTCTAAAATTCAAGGGGCAAATTACAAAAGCCGAAATGTTGAGGGGTAATTCACAACAATCCTAAAACTTGCGGGGCTATTTGTAATTTGCCTATTGAAAATAGTTTGAAGCGGTACAAACAACAAGCATCCAAGAGGGGCTAAAAAAATTCGTCCAAGAAAAAATCTTCCAAAAAAAAAGACAGACCAAAAAAGAGAGGAAAATGTGGAACAAAGTAACATTGACTTATAGGTAAAGATTGAAATGTTGAAGGGCAACTAGCGACAGTATTAAAACTCAGGAGGCTATGTGTGATATCATCATTGAAAATATTTTAAACTGGCACAAGTAGTAGTATGCTACTACAAACGATGCATAGCACGAAAATGGGCCCAAAAAATGAGGAAAACGTGAAATCGCAAAATATATATATGATAAGTCCGTCTTTAATATTCAATCACACCTGTTAAAGCTTCAAGTAGAATATAGTCAATGTTAGGGGACACAATGTAACCAATTTCTAAAATTCAAAGAGAAAATTACAAAAATTGAAGTGTTGAAGGGCAATTTGCAACAACCCAAAAACTTGGGGAGAGTGAGGGGAGGGGGTTATGTATAATTCTCTCATTGAAAATAGTTTGAAGCGGCACAAACAAAACTATTCAACTACAAGAGGGGCCAAAAAAAGAGGAAATTGTGAAACTAAATAAAATTAGCTTATATAAAAAATTTTAAATATTAGGGGCCTACTAGCAACGATATTAAAATTTGGGGGATAATATCCTTATTGACTATATTCTAAAGCAGCGCAAATAAGACTATCCAACTAGAAAAAATACCTAACACAAAAGAGGGGTGAAACTAAGGAGGAAAATGTGAAACGGTAGAATGTGCAAAATTTAAGTTACATGTTCTTGCATAAATTTAAGAATATGACTATATTGTTCAACATTTAGTCATGTTGTTCGAGTTTCAAATAAAATATAGCTAGACTCAATGCTGGGGGACATGCTGCTACCAATTTAAGGGGACACAATGTAACCAATTTCTAAAATTCAAAGAGAAAATTACAAAAATTGAAATGTTGAAGGGCAATTTGCAACAACCCAAAAACTTGGGGAGGGTTGGGGGGGTTATGTATAATTATCTCATTAAAAATAGTTTGAAGCGGCACAAACAAAACTATTCAACTACAAGAGGGGCCAAAAAAAGAGGAAATTGTGAAACTAAATAAGATTAGCTTATATAAAAAATTTTAAATATTAGGGGCCTACTAGCAACGATATTAAAATTTGGGGGATAATATCCTCATTGACTATATTCTAAAGCAGCGCAAATAAAACTATCTAACTAGAAAAAATACCTAACATAAAAGAGGGGTGAAACAAAGGAGGAAAATGTGAAACGGTAGAAGGTGTAAAATTTAAGTTACATGCTCTTGCATAAATTTAAGAATATGACTATATTGTTTAATATTTAGTCACGTTATTCGAGTTTCAAGTAAAATATAGCTAGACTCAATACTGGAGGATACGCTGCTACCAATTTCTAAAATTCAAGGGGCAAATTACAAGAGCCGAAATGTTTAGGGGCAATTCACAACAATCCTAAAACTTGCGGGGCTATTTGTAATTTGCCCATTGAAAATAGTTTGAAGCGGTACAAACAAAACTATCCAAGAACAAGCATCCAAGAGAGGCTAAAAAAATTCGTCCAAGAAAAAATCTTCCAAAAAAAAAGACGGGCCAAAAAAGAGAGGAAAATGTGGAACAAAGTAACATTGACTTATAGGTAAAGATTGAAATGTTGAAGGGCAACTAGCGACAGTATTAAAACTCATGAGGCTATGTGTGATATCATCATTAAAAATAGGGAAAATTCCAAAATGGGACCCAAAGTACCCTCTTTTTCTCAAATAAGGGTCTGAGGTGAACATTTTTTCAAATAGGGACCCGAAATGCCATCACTTTCTCAAATAAGGGCTTAGAGTGGATGTTGTTTCAAATGAGGACCTAAAGTGGTTATGTTTGTTTCAAATAAGGACCTGACTTTTCAGTGATCAAGGGTATTTTTGTCATTTGTGATTTTTCACCTTTTTTCTTTCCTCTTTATTTTTTTTTTGGGAAAATTTCAAAAAATGACCCAAAGTGCCCTTATTTTCTTAAATAAGAGCCCAAAGTGGACTTTGTTTCAAATAATAACCTAAAGTGGCTTTGGTTGTTTCAAAATATGGACCCCACCTTGCCGGTTGCTTTGACTAGCTAATTTTTTGACTGGTCAATGGTATTTTCATCGTTTGGCATTTTCCCCTTATTTCCTTTTTTTTTTTTTTTTCTGGTTCTTCTTCTTCCTCATTGTCGATGGCTGCCCGCCATCGACGATGCCCACAAAGGGCCGGGCGAGGGTCGCCTTCGCCGGTGAGGGCCATCCACGCTAGCCACAAGTGAGGGATGGCGTCGCTTGGGCGTGGCGACCCTCACCTAGGGGCCATCGACAAGACTGGCCCTCGCTAGCTACTAGTAAGGACCGGCGTGGGCAGTCTCACCTAGCCCTCTGTGGGCATCGCCGGTGGTCAGCTGGCCACTAGCGAAGAGGAAGAAGAAGAACCAAAAAAAAAAAAAAAAAAAAAAAAAAAAGAAAAAAAAAAAAAAAAGGCGGAAAATGGAAAGACAAAAATATCCTTGATCGCCAAAAAGTCGGTCCTTATTTGAAACAAACATAACCACTTTTGGTCCTCATTTGAAATAACATCCACTTCAGGCCCTTATTTGAGAAAGTGATGGCGACTTCATCCTATTTGAAACAACGTTCACTTCTGACCCTTATTTGAGAAAAAGATGGCGACTTCTATCCTATTTTGGAATTTTCCCTTAAAAATATTTTAAACCGGCACAAGTAGTAGTATGCTACTACAAATGATGCATAGCACGAAAAGGGGCCCAAAAAAGGAGGAAAACGTGAAACCACAAAATGCATTGGTTTTTTTTTGTCAAGAATGGGATTCGAACCCATGCCCTTTCGGACCAGTACCTGAAACTGGCGCCTTAGACCAACTCGGCCATCTTGACTGTTTAGCTTGTGCATTCTTTAAATATTATTTATTAAAGAAATATATTCCTGCAGAGAACCCACAAATCAGTGGCAATTCTTAAACCCTCGCAGAGAACCTTTTGTTCCTCTTCACTTCCGCCATCGAAGTTGTACGCTTCGATTCCCAGCCATGTCCGCGAAATGGCGCGCTCTGCAGCACCGCCATCGCTACACTTACAGCGCCGTCGTCTTCCCGCAGCCTTTCGTCGACTCCTTGGCCGACCCATGCTCGAGCCATCCCGGATTCTACGCCGAACTCCAAGAGCTAACCTCCCTCAACTCGACCTATTCCCAGGTCAACCATGTCAAGAGGGTCGCTTCTTCTTTCGGCGACATCCTTTCGTCGGCCCTCGACGAGCAATCTCTCTCCAAAGCGGCGCGTCTCTACCTGGAGATCATGTTCTTCGAGAACTCCACGCCCTTGCACAGGACTCTCGTCTCCGCTTTAGCCAAGGCGCGCAATCACCAGGGCTTGATTTGCAGGTGCTTTCGAGCGCTCTGTGAGGAGTATGGAGGTTCTCAGGGCAAAGGGAAGCGGTTCTGCGTGTCGCGAGCTGCGTTGTCGATTATGGGTATGCCTAAGTTGGGATATTTGATGGGTGTTGTGGAGGATTGTGCGGTTGTGGTGGCTCGTGATATAGTTTACGGGTTGAGCAGTGTGGTTTCGGAGACTAATGGGTGGGCGCGGCCTTCGCCCGTGGTGATGGAGCAAAGCCAAGAGGCCTTGTCCTGCTTGTATTATTTGCTGCAAAAGTTTCCATCTAAGTTTAATGATTTAAATGATAAAGGTGTTATGGAGATGATTGTTCATGTCGTCTTGAGTATACTGAAGCTGTCCTCTTTTTCACGGGATTGTTTTGTGGCTGCTGGAGTCAGCTTCTGTGCGGCTTTGCAAGTGTGTCTTAGTGCTGAAGAACTTGGGTTGTTTATTGTAGAAGGTATTTTTCATGGAAGTCCTTGTTGTTCCAGTACTATTTGTGAAAGTGATATTAGTGAGGTTATTCTGAAGATACGCTATAGAGGGAATTTGTATCATGATATTTGTAGCTTTTCTGCTCTCAGTAGACTTTGTTTGATCAGAGGAATCCTTACTGCGGTTTCCAGGAATGTACTTAACATGCATTTTGTTGTAGCAAGTGATAAGTGCAATGGATCTGAAGGTTTTAAGGATGCCAATAAAGCTGTTAAGACTATACTTTATGATGGAATTTTGCCTGAGCTCTGTAACTTTTGCGAGAATCCCACCGACAGCCACTTCAACTTTCATGCATTGACAGTTATGCAAATTTGTTTGCAGCAGATAAAGACATCGTTGCTTGCTAAGCTTGCCATCTTTTCAGAGGATTATGATCCACTGAAGGAGGAAATGGGGACCAGGATACTGAGACTTATATGGAAAAACTTGGAGGATCCACTTAGTCAAACTGTCAAACAAGTTCACCTGATTTTTGATCTCTTCTTAGACATCCGGTCCACCCTTCACTGGGGAGATAATAGTGACAGAATAAAATTATTCTTGAGGAAGATTGCTTCAGATCTTCTGTGTTTAGGGCCACGCTGCAAGGGAAGGTATGTTCCTCTAGCTTCCCTGACCAAGAGGTTGGGAGCTAGAGCTCTGTTAGGCATGCGTCCAGGTCTGTTATCTGAAACGGTACAGGCATATATTGATGATGATGTGTGCTGTGCTGTAACATCATTTTTGAAGTGTTTTCTTGAGAATCTGCGGGATGATTGTTGGAAGACTAATGGTATTGAGAGGGGGTATGTACTATATAGAGAGCATTGCCTGCACCCATTTTTGTATGGTCTTGCATCTGGTGCCTCAAAGCTCCGGTCAAATTTAAACACTTACGCTTTGCCTGTTTTATTAGAAGTTGACATAGATAGTATCTTTCCCATGCTTGCATTTATTTCGGTTACACCAACTGGAGAGGACAATGACTTCTTGCATATGGGGCTCAATAGCACACAAGCGGATTTGTCAATTGAGCAAAAAGTTGCAGTTTCAGTATCCTTGCTCAAAGTATCTCGTCTGCTTGCTTTGATTGAAGGAGACATTGATTGGCTTGAAAAAACCTTGCTTGATCGAACAGTGGATGGGCTTGAGGCGGAATATGTCAGCGGCTATGCTCTTGTGTGCATTAAGGGAATAAAGATGAAAATCCTTGTTGAATGGCTTGTGCAGGCATTGACCCATGTTGATGATTCACTGCGTGTTGATGCTGCAGAGTTCCTTTTCTTAAACCCGAAGACGGCTAGCCTTCCTTCGAATTTGGAACTGGCTTTGATGAAAGAAGCTATTCCAATGAACATGAGGTGTTCCTCAACAGCTTTTCAGATGAAATGGTGCAGTCTGTTCAGAAAGTTCTTTTCTCGGGTTCGAACAGCTCTGGAGAGGCAGTTGAAGCAGCAGGCATGGCAACCTCGACTTCATCATAAAGGCATAGAAATATGTCTTTCCATTAGGAGTGAGGACACTTCATTCAGCAGAGCCAATAATCTTTTTTTCTTTATGAGATGGTTTAGTGCTTTTCTGTTCTTCTCCTGCTATCCATCTGCCCCATACAAGAGAAAGATAATGGCAATGGAGCTCATAGTGATAATGATGGATGTTTGGGCTGTTGCTCCTTCTCAAGAAAACCATTTATTTTCTCCTGAAAGTCTTCATCCTTACAGTAGAGGAATTACATCGCCAGATTCGACATTCCTTTTACTTGGATCAATTATCGATAGTTGGGACCGGCTGAGGGAGAATTCCTTTCGCATATTGGTACATTTCCCCACCCCCCTTCCTGGGCTTTCAAGTGATCAGATGGTGGTGAATATAATTGAATGGGCTAAAAAATTAGTTTGCAGTCCACGTGTGAGGGAGAGTGATGCTGGAGCTTTGACGCTGCGACTTATATTCAGAAAGTATGTATTAGAACATAGATGGATAGTGACAGCATCTGTAAATGTCATGTGTGACTCGCATTCTCAATCAAGTGAGTCGATGCATCCTGTGATGGATTATGTATGGTCTCTCATCGATTGGTTGGATGTGGTTGTCGAGGAAGGCAAGAGGGATCTTTCTGAAGCTTGCAAGAATAGCTTCGTACATGGTGTACTGCTTTCTCTCCGGTACACTTTTGAGGAATTGGATTGGAATTCTGATGCTGTTGTGTCTAGTATGTCAGAGATGAGATGTGCATTGAACAAGCTCTTGGACCTTGTTTTGGAAATTACTTCTCTGGCACTTTGGGTGGTTTCTGCTGATGCTTGGTATCTGCCGGAAGACATGGATGAGATGGCTGATGATGATAATTTTGTCCTAGATTTTCCAGTGGAAGTGAATGATCCGGCAGCTTCATCAGAGCCGGATAGATGCTCAAAAGTAGGATTGGAGCAGGTAGTAATGGTTGGTTGCTGGTTGGCGATGAAAGAGGTAATCTTCTGCTTTCTCTGATTGTCCCTTCTTACTTAATTTAGGTAAGGATATCCCTAGACAACCATATGGTCCCCTCTTTTTCAGGTGAGTCTTCTGCTAGGTACCATCATCAGGAAAATTCCTTTACCAACAAGTACATATTCAGACTCTCTAGAGCCTACTGATGCTGCTGATAATTCGGCCGTGAAAATACCTGAGGTGGTACTTGACTTGAAGCAACTTGAAGCCATGGGCAATCACTTTTTGGAAGTCCTCTTGAGAATGAAGCATAATGGTGCAATCGACAAGACAAGGGCTGGATTTACGGCTCTTTGCAATCGTTTGCTTTGTTCCAATGATCCAGAGTACATATCTTTATACATTCTTTCAACCAAAGAGTTATTTTATTAAAGCCTTTATAAGCAAAACTTTGAAATGCATTCAAAATATGAATGATGGTGTCTTTTGTTAACTTTTTATTTAAAAATTGTAAGAAGAGACTGTAGCTTTTTTTCTGTGTCCTTTACTGCACAAGTTTAATCATTTCCGTAGAAGTCTGATGCATGTTCGAAAAGTTGAAGTGTAAGCACTGCTTGTCTTTGGTTAACTACCTCAACTGCTGAATTCCTTCAGCAAGAGTCTGTAGCTCTTTTCTGTGTCCTTTACTGCACCAGTTTAATCTTTCCCATAGGAGAAGTCCGATGCATATTCCAAACACTGAAGTATAATAGCTGCTTATCTTTGGTTATTTTTTCTTTAAAAATTTTGTGAAGAGACTGCAGCTTTTTTCTTTGTCCTTTACTGCACCAGTGCAATCATTTTTATAGGAGAAGTCCAATGCATATTTCAATAGCTGAAGTCTAAATGCTGCTTGTTTTGTCAGACTCTGCAAGTTAACTGAATCTTGGATGGAACTGCTTATGGAAAGGACTGTGGCGAAAGGACAAGTAGTTGATGATTTGCTGAGGAGAAGTGCAGGCATTCCCGCTGCATTTATTGCTCTGTTCCTCTCAGAGCCAGAAGGAGCACCGAAGAAGCTTCTCCCATGTGCCCTGCGATGGCTAATTGATGTAGCTAACCAGTCACTGCGGGATCTTTATGCATCCAACATTGCCATTGGTGACCTCTGTATCCATCAGCCAGAAAAAATAGACCATAGCGCTGAGTCAGCATTACCCGTTGATTCAAATGCTAATGAAAGGACATCGAAAATTCGAGATGAGGGCGTTATCCCAACTGTTCATGCTTTCAACGTTCTTAGGACTGCTTTCAATGACACCAACCTTGCTACTGATACATCTGGTTTTTCTGCTGAAGCGTTGATTGTTTCCATCCGTGCTTTCTCCTCGCCCTATTGGGAGGTTCGAAATAGTGCTTGTCTAGCGTATACTGCTCTGGTGCGAAGGATGATTGGATTCTTAAATGTACACAAACGAGAATCTGCCCGACGTTCCTTAACAGGGCTAGAATTTTTTCACAGGTATAGTATATTATAAAAGGACAATATGCTCTCTCTTGTTTTTTTGTTTTCTATTACTTCAAGATGATTGTTACTCACATATTGCTTTGCTCTATTGTGAAATATATAAGGTAAGGAAAATTCTGTGAACCAACTAAATTGGCAGTTTGACTAATTAAAATACTTCGTGTTTAGGCTGGCTTGGTTCAGGTCACAAAATCTAAATATAAATTCTGGTCAGTTTGAGCCTTTGGCCAAAAACAAACGAATTTTGCTTGGATGGTAAGAATGGTGTACAGTTGAACAGATTGCAGGCTCTGTACGTAACTATGACATTGAGTAGTTGCACATTTTGTTCCTTAATGCATTCCAGAAAAGTGATGCTGATTGTTGGCAACAATATTCAATTCCTAACACATGCTTTAACTGACATGTACTTTCCAGTTTCTTTAATTTGAACCTTTTTTTGTTCACTAGCTACTTCAATTCAATTTGCCTTCGATTTTCCACTTATATAGCTTTATTGATATTGGCAGGTCTTTTTTTCCTCGTAGAAGGTTTTCTTCATAGGCTTTTTGATCAACATTACTATGGAATCCATCATGTTAACATGCTATGTCATTGCAACTTCCTATTAATTATGCATGCTTGCTGATTTTATTAGTTATTGAGTAGCCACTAATAATAAGTCTTCATGCTTTAGGTATCCCTCTTTGCATTTCTTTTTATTGGAGGAACTTAAAATTGCAACAAAATTGCTTGACGATGGATCCACCGGACATTCAGAATCTAGCTTAGCCAAAGTTGTGCACCCAAGCTTGTGTCCAGTACTGATCCTTCTTTCCAGGCTCAAGCCATCAGCCATAGCAAGTGAGACTGGGGATGACCTGGATCCTTTCCTGTTTATGCCGTTTATTAGAAGGTGCTCAACCCAGCGAAATATGAGGATTCGTGTTCTTGCATCTAGAGCTTTAACAGGCTTGGTATCTAATGAGAAGTTGCCTGGTATCATTGTGAACATAGCCACTGACTTGTCTTGTTTAGAGAACCATTGCTCTGGAATTGCTATTACCCATAAGTTCAGCTCCACCAATGAAGCACAGCACACTCCGTTCAATTTAATACATGGAATGTTACTGCAGTTGTGCAGTCTTCTGGATACAAATTGTAGAAACCTTGTTGATTTCTCAAAGAAGGACCAAATTCTTAGTGATCTAATCCAACTTCTGGCCAAATGTTCATGGATTGGAAGCCCTAGATGGTGCCCTTGTCCTCCTGTCAACACTACTTTCTTAAGGGTTCTGGATCACATGCTCAGTATTGCCAGGGGATGCCGATCAGGTGAAACCTTTTGTAACATCCGCAATCTACTTTTGGAGCTGACAGCAGAATCCCTAGTTTTGGACGGTTCTTGTGTGCTTCCTTACTATGATCCAGCTGTTTCTGAGTTGCGTGAACAGTCAGCTACTTCATATTTCAGCTGTTTCTTCCAAGTATCAAATGAGAAGACTGGAGAAAATAATCATTTGTCCCAGAAAAATTGCCTTTCTGACATCAATTTATTGGCACCTGAAACACCTGATGCTTCTTGCCAGCTCCTGGAAAAGCTAGTCTGCTGCCTGTCAGATTCATTATATGAAGTCCGGCTTGCAACATTGAAATGGCTGCTGAAGTTCCTGGGAATTACAGAATCTGGCTGTCATGGCCATTATTTCTCAAGCAGTGAGATGGCAGCTGTTCAACAGTGGACAAATGTTAACCTCCAGGATACAATGATGAAGCTTCTGTCATTGGAGAAGAACCACAAGTGCACACATTACATACTACGAATTTTCTTCACTTGGAATTTGCAGCAATATAACCAAGTTGGTTGTCAAATGAATATAGGTACTAAGTTCGTGGGTGTGATGGATGGTGATTTCACGTTGCAAATCTGGGGCAGATTACTTTCCTTGTACAACATTATAAGACATGCTAAAACGCGGGGGACCATTATATGCTGCATGGCTGTATGTATAAAGCGGTTGGCAGGTCTACTTGCAAACTCTATTTTTGATAGCACAGAGAAGACCATAAATGAGTGCTTGGTTCAATTGGAGAGACAGAACCAACTATACGGATGCATCTCTATGTTCAACAAGCTAATTGAACTGCACAGTGCCTCAACTGAACCTGTAAACCTGCGCAATGCAGCAGCTGAATCCATCATAGCATCTGGTATGCTGGAACAAGCTGAGGTTATTGGTCCTTTGTTCCACAACAAAATGCCAGCAGAAGGTAGACCTTCCTTTTCTGATACAAAAGAAATTGCCATTATGTATGCTCATCAAGTACTCAAGATGTGGTTTACTTGTGTAAGACTGTTGGAGGATGAAGATGATGGGATCAGGCAGAAGCTGGCTTTGAATGTCCAAAAATGTTTTATGCCAAGACAACTGTTGGGAAGATCTAGTGCTTTCAGTGTTCCTACCCAAGTGGAAAAAGTACTCAAATCGAGCTTTGAGCATCTCTCATCTATTTTTGGGCACTGGATTGAATATTTTAATTATCTTGCCCAGTGGGTGCATGACACAGAAAAATGTGAAAAGTCAGGAGGGGACCTAGTCAGACGTGTTTTTGACAAAGAAATTGACAACCACCACGAAGAAAAACTGCTGATTTGTCAAATCTGCTGCTTACATATGGAGAAACTGTTCATCTCTAGTTTCTGGGCAGTCAACTTCACTGAAGAAGACAGTATCAAGAAGAATCTATATGCCTGGAGAACGAGATTCTTCACTCAGTTGATAACATTTGGCGAGGATCACATGACAAAGGATGATGTTTTCTGGATTGGTGGGGTTGCTAACCACAAGGACACCTTTTTACCGCTGTATGCTAATCTTCTTGGCTTTTATGCCCTCTCTAAGTGCCTTTTAAGTGAGGATGGTATTACTAGTGATCTGGAGTTAGTATCAGATGTGATTAAACTTGCGAAAGCTCTCTCTTTGTTTCTTAGGAACCCTTTGATTCTCAACCTGTTCTGTTCAGTGGTTGAATTACATGAGAGAAAGTTCAACCTCTCTGCTGATATCTCTATTCTTAAGTATAGGACTGATGATTTGCTGTGGGATTTTTTTGATCCTTACTTTCTTCTCAAGTGATAACTGGAAAGCAGTAGCAGGCAATTTAGAGCGCCAGACTGGAATGAGTTGGTGCAAAATGGTTTGCCCCATTTATGTTTACATACGTTTCTGTAGTGATATCTTCTTTGGGTAGGCGTATTGTACTGGGCTATATCAAGGATCTCAATCCTTTTTGCTAGTTATATCTCTTCTCCCATTGTCAATGAATAGGGTCACAACACTGCCTGAGATGGCACCTTTCAGGTGGTAGCAGTATTGGCAAATACCACAAAGGATTGCTTTGTGAGGCTATATATTGGTGAAATCAGGGGATCTTCAACATATTTATTCTTTCTATCGTCCCATATTTTGCGCATAGTTTTTGCGGTTCGGAATCTTAAAAAATGTCAAAAACAGAGTTCTTCCCTGGTTTGTCTTGGGAGCAAGCGTGATGCGGCCAACAAAACTCTGCAAGATGATACTTGTTCAAATGTTGATGTTTTGACCAAGCTTTGGTGAAGATCAAATAAGAGTCTTACGGGATTAGGATTCTTCTTATAGATAATTTAGCAGTCTTTTTTTTTTAGGATTTGATTCTTGTGAAAATTCCAGTAAGTTTCCTTTTTAGTAGAAGTGGGACATTATGTCTTCCTCTTCTATTTTATTTTTCTTCTCTTAGGTATGATGTATTAGAAATCCAAAATGCGATGCTTAAGAAGCTTTGGGTGTGAAGCCAAAAGATTTCTTTATTTTAGTTTTTTTTTGTTCGAATATTTATTTAGTTGTCTGGCAACAAAATGATCAAAGAGCTGCGATTTTTTTTTTTTCAATTGATGGTACTGATAGAAAATAAATGCGCCATGTTAACAAGTGCCTTGCTATAAGAAGAGAAAATAGATTCAAACTCCAAAATGTTTCCTCATTTGGTAATTTAACTAGTATTGATTAGTATAAGCTCAAAATATGAATGAATCAAATAATGTTAGACGAGCAATTTTCTTTCGAGATTTAGTTGACACTTATAAGTACCTAATGATTATGAGTTCAAGACAATATGTTTAATAAATTTTAAATATTCTTTAATCGATAATTATTTATTCGCAAATCTTGTGGAGGGTTTGGTCATGCTATGGCTCTGCTTATGTATGGTCAAAATTTACGTTAACAATTTTTGATCAAAATTGTTCAAATGTATTCAATTGGGATTATGTGAAAATATTTGATTAAATTGATTAAATTAAATTGGTATTAATATAATAAGTTTAGGATTTTTTTGGTATTTTTTCCATCTTCGCACACAAGTAACAGGAAAAATGTTCCCGAGTCGAATACGCACGAAAGATACCGTTAGGATGTGTTGCAAGAGCGCGTGATTTCAATCTCTCTCGCTTGATACACCTAGACACATTCGAAGCATAACCATCTGAGAACTTTACGGGCTTCGAGAACTACGAAAACTTCTTCCTGGCTTGTCGATCCGAAATGGAAGTCACAGGCAGTTTTGCTAATGTTACTCCATCTTATGACGTCATTTGGCCCTAAACCGTGTCCTTGCGGCCCAATATAAATCACCGTGTATACCACACATGGCTTGCAAGGACGACATTATAGGATTCATCCTTTTTTTTTTTTTTTTCAGTTTCTACTACTCTATTCTACTCTACACTCAATCGCAGACTTGCGCCCCCGCTCGTGCGCGGGCGTGGGAGTCGCAACCCACTCTCGAAACTCACGCGTCCCTACCCCCATCCCCCCCTGAGAAGGTGGGGATTTGAACCCCTCATCCTTCAAGAATTGCAATAATGCCCCCTCCACAACATGCTCTGACTTCCCCTTCGTGGACAATGTGCGTGCGTTCTTGTAACATTGGCGTGCATTGTCCAATCATAACATGTGGTCTCATTCAGCGTGCATGTAAATTTCAAAGTAGCATTAATTTGAGTATTTATTCATGCATATATTATGTGAAAAATATATCGCAAATCATTCAAACTTATTATTCTATTGCAATTGGTATTTATATTCAAGCCCAATCAAAATCAATTAGCGTGCAAAGCTTTCAATATGTGAGACATAGAAATTCACTACATTTGAATCATGGCTTGATTTTTTTATTTTTTTTTATTTCAACGTACATGGTAAAATATCCATATGGATGGGGCCACGGCTCACAGACAGACAACCTTCAGGGGACCCCTCCCTCCCCTTTCGTCCATTCTGCTCATTTCCTTCGGTACAAGAACCTAGGGTTAACTTATTCTCTATAGATACACGTAATTCCAATAGAATAACGACCTATGAATTCTTTTCAGCAGCATAAAAATGCTATTTGAAAACTATTTCAACATATTTATGATCTACGCATGCAAATTTTCTATTTTTAAAAAAGGGATTGAGGCATATCTTGATCAGGAGAGTTTCAATATTTATAAAACAAGTCTCACAAACCAAGCAAACTTCGAATAAAAGAGACTTTCTATTTAAGAGAGATAAATCTCAAAAGAGAACAATTTGATGAAACTTACCCGGCTTGAAATGAGAAACTGGAAGCCTGTTTATTGGCAAATCTTGCCCCCCAAAAAGCAAATGATGCACGCTTTGAGGCGAATGATGAATATTATAAGGGAAATGATGTGAATGGGCCCAAAATATGGCCCAAGGGGGAGGAAGCTATCTCGGGCTAAAAGGATGTGTTCCCGCGCGATTCGGGCCTTGTCATGCGCTCGGCGCGTAAGGCCCAGGCCTTTGCTTCGACGCGCGACCCTTCACCGAGCCGGCCCTCTAACAAGTCCTTCTGGTGCTGGAAGTGACGCCTAGCGGTCGCGATGTCGGGCTGACATTAGAAATTTTTTACCTGAAAAATAAAAAACAGCATTTTTCCTGAACATTTTACCAAAATTTTGATCCATCGTAGTTTTCCGTCAGACTTCGGATTAAACTAGACCCTTGAGTCCTTGGAAAGCCCACAGCCCGATCATCCAAAGGGTGTTAGGATCGCAAAATTCGTATATCAGACTAAGCAAATAACCATGATAAAAATTTACGATATTTTATTAAAAAAAAACTACGATCAAAGTGATTCCTGAGGTGTTGGAAAGCTTGCTACTAGGTCTACATGATCTCATCAACCGATTTGTTGAAAGCTGATTTTTCCAGTTTCCCTCAAGATTGAGCGTTCTCAATTAAAAGTCTAGTAATATCCGATGACACAATTTGTCTGATCTGATCAAATTACATGTCGTATGAAAAGCTCTCATGGAGCACAATCCATTATACCATTCCATTGAAATTTTGATGAGGTTGACTTTTCATCCAAATTTGGTCGAACCCGTTAAAAGTATTTGATGTTTATAAGGAGTGTGTTGATGCATGAACTCGTGATGGTTGTCTCTTGATGTCTGTTATTGTGTCTAGCGAGACACGTTAGGCACCTGCCTACCATCTTAATGGTTCTCTCGGTAAGAGCAAATGCATTTATCTTGTAAGATACATTACTTGCTGCCTTGATCTCGGCTATTCAGAATTTACGCCATTAGTTGTAATCAGACAAAATATTACTTGTCACTCGATCGGGTTCTATCATATTCTTAGCCTCATGGCTAGCTATTTCTAGGATAATCATCAAACGATTATTTTTATTCGTAGAGTTTGACGTTACTTTTGTCTTTCTTTCTAAATGGAAACATGGGAAGGAAAATAATATCTCCGCTTCTATGCTCTTCAACAAGCTTAGTTAGGTAGGTCGGTACTGTTTTTATCATGTCAATTCGGTATGATATTTTCTCGGCATTTTCTCATTTCCTAATTTTTCCTCCATATCTTTTTACCTAATCATCTATTATCTGTTTGCGTCATTGAATTCAAAATTATTATTTTTACGAAAGAAAGCTAAAAGGCGGATACAAAAATATGATGTCATAAATATACTATATCTATTTTATCATCTAATAAAATATGAAGTAACTCTCTAGGAGGAAATGAAAAAAAACTAGTATCCCAAGTGCTTATTGATTCTGAGATTAGTAAGCTGATCAATAGAATGATTTCCTTCCTGAAAGTTATGTTTTAAACTTGAAGTGATAGCACAATTGTTTTCTAATATCTTCAAGCAAAGCAAGGCATTATTAATCATAAACTCTGGACTAACAAGATCAATGATGACTGTAGAGTTAATCTAATTGATGAACATATGAAAAGTAAGTTGTTTTGCAAAGTTGAATCTCAATTACAAAACCCGAAGTTCTACTTGTGTTGACAATCATATTCCTACAAATATAGCAAAACCACCAAGCTTGTCATTCCTTTCATTTTTTATTAAACTTCTTGCACTAGCGAATCCTAGGTTGCCTTTAGAGGCCAAGGTGGATGATCTCATTTGACCAAAATTGGAGAAATGTATGATCCACTTATTGCCGAGTTATTTCGCAGACGAAATCTTGATGATTTCCTTCATATGTGACCAAATTACTTGTACTGGATTTGATAGGGAAAAACAAAATTGTCATGAAAAAGTGATTCGTTTCTCTATTGCCAAAACAACCACACACCTTGTCCAAAATCTGTGCTTCAATCATAACTTTTTATTTAGTTTTTCTTTTGGTAATATGATATCATGATTTTTAGTTAAAATTTAACGTCATCAAGTTATTTCATTTTACTTATATTTGAAAAATCTAATTACTAGTTGGAAATTAAATCTATTCGTAAAAGGAAAATAAAGTTAAGGAATAAATTTCATTCATGGTCACTTAAATGTGTGGATTTTGCAATGGTTTCATCTTCTTCTTTTTTGGTATTGATGCACTTTGATTGGAATGCGGCTAATTCCTGGAAAAAAAATGCTCAGACGGGGCCCACATAATTGTTATAAATTTGCACTTTCTCTTGAATTTTATTTTTTTGATTATCTTTGAACATATTATTAATCTAACACCAAACAACATTGAATTTTTTCAGTTTACCCAAATATGATCTCTAATTCAAAATTAAGTCTAAGCTAAAACAGAAGAAGTATACTTTGACTTTATCGCCAAGTGCCATAGTTAAGTTATTAATTGCGGCAGGACAATGATTAACATTTTCTTTTGGAAATACTGACACTGATAAATAGCTAACCAAAACTCATATTAAATAAATCATCGATTAAGATATATTTACTTCAACTCGAGAAGGAAAAACTTATTCAAAAGGAAATCACCATTACTCGCTCACCCATGCGCCACGTATCAGCGTTCAATTTGTTATATTTATATTATTTTTCCCTGCTGTATCTGAACGGCTGATTTTTCAATGCACTTAACTTAATTTTTTATTAAATTTTATCTTTTGTTAATCCTTTCACATACATTTTTAATCAAAACCAAACAACATTGAATTATTTCATTTTTACTCAAACCAAATTACCTACCCATCGAAAACTAAATGTGAAGTAGAATGAGTAATTACCAAATTAATCATAAATCTATTATACGACGTCAATTCAGTTTTAAAGTTTTCAATTTGATAATATTGTTCTAAACATATGCACAATATTTTAATGTAATCACTTTAGTCAATTGTTGCCGAATATTGCCAACGTAGTGTCTCATTATCGTTGGCCATCTTATGTGGTATGTTGACATGAACAACTTGTGAATCTTCTCATTAATAATTTTTCCGGCAATAAGCCATTGGAAGAACTATATTAAAATTTTGCATAAAGGTTTAAGATTATATTTTGAAAAGTTTATGATTGAATTGACATCTCTATAAAATGTTAATAACTAAATTAGTAGCTTCCCCCTCATAGAAAGATATCGAAAGGGAAACATTTGGGGAAGAAAATGGGCAAAATTTAATATTAACCACACAAGAATGTTAGCGGCCCATTTTGTTTCCTAGCTCTTAAGCCAAGCAATAATGAGATGGATTTTGATTTTAATCGTCCAAAACAATCCTTCCATTTTTTTTTTCTAGTTTGACCATAAGTTGACCACTTTTTAGAAGAAATGCTGACATGGTGTTCACATAGTAGTTATTGTTAGAATTCACATGTGAATGAGTTGTATTAGAGAAGTCTCACGTTAAAGAATTGATATGGTGTAAAGTAGTTAATATGTCCCAGTTGATCCATAATTCATAGATTTAAACTTTTGAGTAAAGGTTGGTTTAACTAGATATATTGACGGGTTTGGATTGGAGTTCTTTTTTGATAATCTCCCAGGTGAAGGTATAGGAACTTTGCTGCGTGTTCCCAACAAATGGTATCAGAGTCAATGGTTGCGATTTAGGATAGGTGGGTGTTGTGGTGTAGCAATGCGACACCCATAAGTTGATGTCGACGGATATTTTAATTAAAAGGGAGTGGGTATAACATTGAGCTCACATGTGAAGGAGAGATTGTTAAGATGCATGCATAAGTGAGTTATATTAGAGGAGTCTCATATTGAAGGATTGATATGGTGCAGAGTAGTTAATATATTTTAGTTGGTTTATAACTCATTATCTTAAATTTTGTTGCATGCTTCCAACAGTTATATGGCTTTCAAGAAATTGGTGAAACATTTATGTCTTTTTCTTCTTCCTTTTTTCAGAAAAGTTGACATTTGCTTTAAGAATTCACATGTAATAGATTTTCTTATTTTTTGCGCCAAAACATTCGAACAATATAAGTTAAGTACTTAAACTCAAAAAAATTATTTAAAGGGAATATAGAACTATCAGAAGATATGTTGATATGTCATAATTCCCAATATACCTACAACGTACTTTCTTGTGTTGACTTAATTACAAATACGAGAGATGGAGATATTTTTTATTAGAATTCTCCATAGAATACAGATTTTAAATAGCCCATATTTGCTTGGAACTAATATTTTCGACACATAAAAAAGCATAACAATCTTTCCGCAATAATGCATGAGTTTCGCTTTAATTGGACAAGGGAAGAAATGCATAGGAATTTTATAACCCTTATGTACATAATGCAATAAAGATTAAGGGCTCAATTTGTTTTGCAGAACATAAACAATTTGGAAAATATTGCCATAAAATGATCTGTTGTATCACTTGAAATAATTAGTCAATAATCAATATTATCAACAGTTTATGTCAAAAAATTTTAGTAAATAATGAAAAAGTTTTCATTCATTTATTTTACAAGTGATACGAATGATCATTTCTTGGAAAATATTTTCTAAATCATTCATTTTCTATGAAACAAATATAACCTTTTAGTTGGGTCAATCAAGTCATGTTGAAGAACAATATGTAAAATTGTTTATCTATTGCTCTAAAAGTGTTTATATGGCATCCTTATATTGCAATTTTCAACATAATTTGTTTAACTTAATTGCATTTTTTTTAGGGAAAATTCTAAATAAGGGCTTAAAGTATCATCATTTTTTCAAATAAGCGTTTGGAGTGGATATTGTTTCAAAAAAAGATTTGAAGTGCCATCATTTTCTTAAATAACGATATGTAGTTAACCTTATTTAAAATAAGGATTTGAAATAGTTATATTAGTCTCAAATAAGGGCCTGAATTCACTATTTGGTTAAGGGCAAATTCATCTTTTATATTTTTAATTTTTTTGAGTTTGGAAAAACAGAAAAAATTTAAAAATTTATTTAAAAAAAAAGAACACACATGAGAGGGAAGGCTCCCTCTCGTTTGTAATTGCCCCCCCAACCCAATCGCTAGGGGATGGCGATTAACCCTCATTAACCAAAGGCAAGGGCTAATAGGCCCTTGCTAGAGACGGGAGAGGGTAGCGGCCCTCTCCTAAATTTGAGTAAGGGTCGCCGACCCTCGCCTTTGGTTGGTGAATGTAGCTAGCCATCGCTTGTTGCTCCACCAGCCATGGGGCGCGGCCACGGGCGGGAGAGAGTCTTCCCACCTCTGTTTTTGCTTCTTTTTTTTTTTTTTTTAATAAATTAATTTAAATTATATTTGGACGAAAATATTTATAATAGATTGGAATTTTTGCTGGTCAGCAAGTCGATAAGGCTAGGCTCTTATTTGAAATAACCATAACACTTTAGGTTCTTATTTAAAATAAGGTCCACGAGAAAACGATAGTACTTCGAGCCCTTATTTGAAATTTTCTCTTTTTTTTTTTTTTTTTTTGGATAAAGGTTGAGGATTTAGCTTAACTAATTGAAAGGTTTAGAATTTGATGGCACTTTTTAGTAAATATTTAGACTCAATTGCACTCCCAATAAAGTTTATTGCGTGTGGTGCAATTTTTCTTAAAATGACGTGCTTTTGTCATAATGTCTCTATCTACCAAACTTATACATGTAATAATTCTTTAGTCTGACGTATTTTTGCGAAAAGTTTGTGATTAAGTCCTTACAAAATTATAATAGACAATTTTTGTGATGTGTAGGATATTTTTGAAGGCAATGCCTGCCAAACCCCTTGTTTGTATGTTGAATATTTGAAATCGCAATTGCCAATGTGGCCCTAGTCATTGCCAACCATCTTATCTGGCATGTTGATGTTGATAAGTTTACTTATGCCATATTAGCGATTTTCAATGGCAATTGTCCCGAATGATTACATTGGAGTTTTGCAAAAATGTTTAATATTACATTAGCAAAATGAGATAATTCAAAACTAAATTAATATATGTACAATACATTTAGGACTGAATTGACAATTTTCTTGAAAGTTTGTGATCAAGTCCATATGAAATGATCATATGCAATTTTTGTGACTTGTAGCATAATTTCAAAGGTGGTACTTGTGAAACCCCTTTTTTGTTTGATGAATATTCCAAATCTTAGGATATGTATATTACAAGTTCTAAAACTTGTCGTGAAAGTGTATTTGGCTCTTAAAACTTATAAAAAGTATAATCAAGTTCTAAAATTTGTCAAATTGATTATATTGAGTCTTAAAGTTAACGCTGTTAATTTGTCTAACGGAAAACACTAACGTAGCATTTTTAAAATTAATTTCTCTCTCCTACATGGCATATTTAAAAATTTTTTATCCAAATCTTATTTAAATTAGATTAAAAAAAGATAAAATTTTATTTAAAAAAGCCAAACTAAAGGGTGGGGTAGGGTAGAGCCTTAGTGGCGGGCACTGTTGCCACCGTTGCCCCCTCATTGAAGGGGTTGGCAAAACCTTGGAGAGGGTGGCTAGCCCTCACTGGCCTTAGGTGAGGGCCAATGACCCTAGCTGGGCTCGGGCAAGGGCGTCTAGATCTAGGCGATGCCAAAGCTTGGTCAAGCCTTGAGCGTTGTCGGCCTTCCCCTAGGGCCAATGTGACCTTGCTCGAGGTTGGCAAGACCTCGCCGGTTCAAGCAATAGTTAGTGTTGCATAGATCTAGGTTTCATCCACAATCTAGCCTCACCAATTGTCTCTTGGAGCCGGCGAGGCCTCGCCTAAGGCAAGCAATGGCCAGCCAACCTCGCCCGGGGTCAGCAACATCTGTTTACCCCTCTGGTGATGCACAGCGGTTGCAGCAACAACCCATTAGCGAGGCCTAGCCCTACACTCCTCCTCCTCCTTCTTCTTTTCTTTTTAGTTTTGCCTTTTTAAATAATTTTTTAGCTTTTTTTCTTTTAATCTAATTTAAATAATATTTGGATAAAAAATCATTTAAAAATGCCTCATGAAAAATAAAAATTAATTTAAATATGCCATGTCGGTAGTTTCCGTTAGTAATTGTCAATATTAATTTTAGGATTTGATTGTACAAATTTGACAATTTTTAGGATCTGTTTGTGTTTTTTGCAAGTTTTATGACTCAATTACACTTTTGTGATAAGTTTTAGAACTTCTAACGTACATATCCCTCAAAGCCCTAATTGTTCCATTGATACTTTGGTCACAAATTGTTCCATCGTATAATCTAGTTGGTCATTGCAATCTAGAGAAAAGGGGAAAATCAAAGGAAATCTTTATTGAGGAAAAAGGAGACATGTTACATATGTGAGGGACTAAGAATACAAAAAATTTCATCTTTTATATGGATTTCATATGAGCACCATAACTTTTATTCAATTACTTAAGTGTCATAATTTAAAACAAAAAAATTCATCACAAGTGTCATATCAGATCAGATATTCAATTTTTCTATAAAATGTTTTAAAAAAGTTATGTCACTCAAATTATCAATTAAAAAGTTATAATACTCAAATGAATGGCCTATGAAGTTATGACTTTCAAGCGATCAAATAAAAAGTTATAGCACTCACTAGTGCCACACAAAAATATGATACTCGTGGTGTCCTTATCTTATATGTGAGAGATGAACAAGTGTTATGTCCTTTGAAATACTTAAAAAAAGAAAAAAAAAAAAGGGAGGCTATTGAATAGGGTTATTAACTCCATGTTGGACCATTCACAAGGCCAGAGCTGGCAATCATCAAGAGGCGAATTTAAGACGGTCGTCCCCATTGTCCTCCTTGCCCAATACGATTCTCGCAACCCACGAGCCCCTTTTCTTCTCCTCTCAATCACACCCCAACACCCAACATTGAATGTATTTCCATGAGCACCCTCCATTTTATTTTTATATTCCCAATTATGGGTCCCTATAATTTGTCTTTTCATGCACCAAATCAATCAAGATTTTTCCCCACCCCCATAATAAATTCTCCCTCCTCCTCACTCCAGCACCACCATTTACACCTCCCATGTTCTCTCTATAATGAGAAGTTTCTTGAATGGAAGATGCCTAAGGTCTCCATCACCACCATAAATTGCCAACCTTTCTTGGCAGGGGGGAAATGCTTGGAGTTAAAGAGATCAGTGGCAAGTCAAATCCACATCAAATTGCGGGAGCTGACACCGAATTAGGATCTTCGTACACTAATGTTAGTGAAAGATCCACGTGGTACATGATGTGATCTGCATCTTTTTTTTTTTGAGTGCATCCAACTTTATGAATTAATCGTAAAGTCGCACAAATTTCGCCTTTTTGTATCGGTGAAAAATAGGAAAATCTGTAATTTGAATAAGTTTATTGGAAGAAAAATCATAAAAGTACGAATGGAAGGTTATGGTGGTCTAGGGGGAGGGAAACGTATAAATTCAACGAATCAAAAACTTGCAATGTCACTCAGGAACAAGTCATTGATGTAAATGGAGTTCATCATAAAATTGGGATCACCTCGTGCCAGTCACTTTGATTGTCCAGTTTATAATGATCGGTTGATCAAGGAAACTTGAATAACTTTGTACTTACTAGTGAAAGAGACATTGGAATAATGTCATTATTAGAAGGGTTGGATTCCCAAAAGCCCTGCAAAGACTCCTCGCATTAACTTATCGAAGTCTAAAAACTTGTGGTAAAAGTAAATTTTAGATAGCACAGTTAATTTTACAAAACTAATAATAAAATGGTACAATCGCCTTTTTTTTTCCTTTAAGTGTGTCAACTTTGAATGAGAGAATAATTCAATGTGACGTTTTTTTTTCTTTATTATATGCATTTTTCTTATCGGACACTTAACGCTTGGATGGTACTAAATAAATTCAACGCCATTGTAACATAAAACGTAAAAGCTAATGATGAGATTTGTGTGTGTTTTTTTTTTGCCCAATTTCTTTTCATTTATTCTAAGTCCTTTTTAACTTCTTAATTAGGTTGTTTTAACTAGGGGTGGATAACGAGAATTGTTCGAACTAAAAACTGTTCAAACCATACTAGACTGGCTGATTTTGGGCCGTTCCCACTGGCAGTGGTCCAGTTCTCGATTCCTATTCTTGAAACAGGTGATTGGTCGATCAATCTGGTTCCAGGTTCCAGGGTGGGAGCGAATCTCAAGAACTGGACTGACCGGACTAGACAGAACAAACAAGGCTAATGTCACCATATTGTTCCATTGTTATGCATGTAGAGAGAATGTTTTGGCCTACAAGTCTACAGACAACCCTTATCAAGACGAAATGGTCTTAGGTTCAATTTCATTTTGCCTCTCCACCAATTCGCCAGGACACATGCGGTGTTACGGGAAATAAAAGTTGAATGGTGGTTATGCTTAGTGCCTTTGTTTGGATCGAATGCAATTGTGGAGGTCCTCTCCAGATGTTTGAGCAAAGTGGTTGTCGTACGGTAACAACATGCCTTAGTTGTCTATGCTTGAGAGAACTAATCTGAAATGAAAACATGATGGTACTTGAATACATGTGCTTTCTTGCACTAGTTATCAGCAAATTGACCAGTTCCATAGGACTAGGCTAACCGATCCTCAATTCTAGAAATTGGAAATCGGATTGGAAACTGATCACTCCTAATTTTAACAGTGGCCATTACCACTACCACCGCTACTTATGATCATTGACGCTGGCTACCCTTCATGCGCATTAATCTAGTACGACCACCGCCATCGTTAACTGGTCACATTCTTCTAAGTCAAGATCTAATGGGTGGAGAAGGAATTGAAAAGTTCTTAATTGGGCAAACATCGGTTTTTGAACCCACGTTCTTCTTTGCTTTCTTAAATGCCCAAATTGCTCGGTCAACACGTTCATAAAAGTGCTTATACCTATAAACATTGCTCAGGAGCTGACCCCAAACGCCGCCCCGCCACACCCCACACCCCCCCACTTCCATATCTGCTCTTCAACAAACAGATCCGCGTCGCCTGCGATACAGTCGGGTCGCGCTCCCGGGCCACCTTTGTCTCGGATATCTTACAGAGAGAGAGAGAGAGAGAGAGAGAATCGGTGTTGGTGGTAGTAAATAGGACTGACTGCGTCCACGATGGGGGGCGGTGGTCGCTTTGCCGAAGTAAGTTTTGTAGGAGAAAAGAGAAGGAGAGAAAACAATGAAATAACCAGAAACAAAAAATATATAAAAAAATCCTTTGAATGTGAGGGTGAATTGTACTTTTTTGGCACCACATCAAGGAGCGCGTTAATAAAAAGTGCATAATAGAAAAAAAAATCACATTAGAATTTTTCATCATCCAATATTAATAGAATCAACGAAGAAATTTGAATTTATAAATTATAAATATAATATAGCTTAATTATAATAATAATTTTTTTGGTCGAAGCTTAATTATACTATTTAAAACTTTAGGAATTAGTCAAACTTTTGGTACAAATTTCATATGATGCACTTATCCCTGAAAATCTCGTTATTAAATAGTTCAATGATTGAAGTGCGTTTACATATCGATTCTATGAAGAATTTTAGGGGAATAAGGGTCATATTACACATTAGTTTTTTTTTTTTTTTTTATGACCAATGATCTGTCGGAGCATGCCATTTTCGGCTTATGCCGATTCAGGGTCTCACGGGTCTCCATGATGGAAACCCAATAGCAACTATACCTCGGGAGAAGCTGGCCCAACAACCCACCGCCAAATTTGCCCCACTTAAATTGCTAGCACCGCGAGAATTCGAACTCTCGACCGCATCGAAGCAGGGGAGAACGAATACCAACATAGCTACCCACGGATGGGTAGTCATATTACACATAGTTCAGGCTAGCCCATCCCAAGAAGTCCCTCCTCCACCAGTTATTCGTAACCAATCTTCTTCTGAAGTATTATATGGTTCACTTGTCTTATTTTTGTTGTTGTTTGGTGCTCCTTGTTCTTCTTCAACTTCTTGAAAGTATCAGACATGACTGTGTGCACGGCTCGTTGTTCTCTTAGTTATGACTTTGAAAATAACGGATATAGATGTTGAGATAGTCCTTTTGATCATCTTCCCTTATAATGTCATTTTTGAAGAAAGCATAATGTTCTCGTTACTTTTTTCATTTGATGCTATTTTTCAGAAGCTATTAAACATATTGAAAATATTTATCACTTTACTCGACATTACCTTGATCGAGAACTCTGGAATGTTAATTTTGTCCATGTCCTTTCGGCTATTGCGGACGGTTTTACGATTACTGTTCATCCCGCCCTGTTTTCTATTTTCTCGCCCAAATTCCAATTGGTTTCTTTGCAATCACCTTGAATTTGAATAGGGTGCTAGAGATTCTTACATTTTTAAAATAAAAGCTCTTGGAGATATTTTGCTATGTGTAGATATTTGGGTAATGCTAAAAGTACATCTGCCATCATTTAGGATTTTAGATATTATCTTTTTCTTGTTTGATTTTTGTATAGTATCTATAAAGATTATACTTAATATACATGCTTTGTTCGTTGGAAATAATTTCTTGGAAAATATTTTCAAGATTTTTTAGCATTTGTTTCACGGAAAATGAATCAGTCAAGAAATACGTTTTCCGCTATTGGAAAAAACACTTTTAAAAGTAGGAAAAATGATTTTTATTTTTCGAAAGTGGAGAGCACTTTTCATAATTTCTTCCGCTGCACTTTCTTTCGCCAAACACATTTTCCTTTATTTTTATGTTTTATTATTATTTTTATCTTTTAAAAATTGAGTTTTTAATTTTTCTTTTTCTTTTTCCATTTTTTCTTCTTCTTCCTTGGCCAGTTCTCAGCTAGCGACTAGCTATTGGCGAGCTTTGGTCTTGCCATAGGCTAGTGAGGCTTGAGCTCGCTAGATTTTAGCAAGTTTGAGATTAGGTGAGCTCACTCGAGGCCGGAGCTCGCCGATGGCCATCGCCATAGTTGGCGATCGGCCAAGGCCAAGGAAGAAGAAGAATAGGAAAAAAAAAAAGAAAAGAAAAGAGAAGGCCAAGGAAGAAGAAGAGAAAAATAAAAAAAGGAAAGAAAAAAATTAAAAATTGGAAAATCTATTTCAAAAAATAAAGTAATAAAAAATTATTGAAAATGAGTGCATGCAAGAAAATATTTTTCTTATCAAATAGCGAAAAATATTTTCTAGTTCATTTTCAAATTTTAGCCAAATATTGAAAAATATGATTATTTTCTTGAAAAATGGCTTCTTCGAAAACAATCTCCAGAAACACTACATTTTCCGCAAAATAAAGGGGAGAAATAAGTGAATGATATTTAGTTGTTTTCTCATATATTTTATCTTGATAATTTTCATTAATTAAAAATTACATTACATAATGCACAAAGAAATAAGTTAGAAACAAAAATCACAACAGATAATATTACTTTTTTCAAATTTTGCAGCTCAGATAATCCGATGTTTGTTTAACATGAAAGGTCTGAAACTTTTCAAGCCATTTTTTTTTATGGATATTATCTTTTACAGTTACGGTTTGAAAGATGACTCAAATTTTGGTGGGAAAGTACAAAAAGTAATTTGGAGATTGGGCGTCCTCAAAAGTTACTTGTGAAATCTATATAGGTTCTTCAAAATTTGAAAAGAAAAAATGTTTTGAGTCTAAGAAAATCACATAAAAAAATATATACAATCATACATGTCAGGATTTAAACATTTATACAGTATTAGATATTTAGCGTCAAATAAAATTCAATGATGAGATGTGTGAATTTTGCAAATAGTTTGAAGTAGAATTCATCCCAAATAAGTTCGCAAACTAAATAACCTCTTCCAACCAAAAAACATAGGAGCATTAACGTTAGTGATGACGATGGAAGCACTCAATTTCATTCTTTTGGAGCAAGTCTTATATACACCGAGCACACCTGAGCCAATTTTATCTCAATTTTAGATTACGTGAACGGACTCATACCATCAATGGTCCAATCTAGAAAAAAACAATTTAGGATCTGAAGAAAGAGGGTTTAGCATATATGCTCAGCGAGTATACACACGCATACATACAAAACGTCGGCATCCTCTGCGACCGTATTAATTTCTTTATCCCATTTATGTCGCTGACCTTTCTTCCCCGCCCATCCCTCCATAATTCATCTCTCTCTCTCTCTCTCTCTGGTAGTGACTGTTGCAATTTATATAAACAGAGAGAAAACTGGTTCAATCGGCTTTTGGTTTTTGGTGATTTCGGGGGCAAATGGGTAGATCCCCGTGCTGTGACAAGGTGGGATTGAAGAAAGGGCCGTGGACACCTGAAGAAGACCAGAAGCTCCTCGCTTACATCGAAGAGCACGGCCATGGAAGCTGGCGTGCTTTGCCTTCCAAAGCTGGTATCGTGTGCTTTCCCTCATCTTTCCCCTAAATTACTATCAGAGAATACAAGATAAAATATCCCAGCAATTCTTCATCTTTCTTTCTTTTAGGGTTCCTTTTTTTTCCCCAGTTTGTCGGTTTTGCTCATTATTGCTGCCTCTTCTTCTTGCTCCTCCTCCTCCTCCTCCTCCTCCTCCTCCTGTGCACAAACATAGGTCTTCAGAGATGCGGGAAAAGCTGTAGGCTAAGATGGACTAATTATCTTAGACCTGACATCAAGAGAGGGAAGTTCAGCTTACAAGAGGAACAGACCATAATTCAACTCCATGCCCTTCTTGGCAATAGGTAACTCTCTCTCTCTCTCTCTCTCTCTCTCTCTCTCTCTCTCATGGACCAACGTTCTTCCATCTTTTTCTTTTTGGCTTCATCATAAATCAAAGGATTCAACCTCCACTTTAGCAGTTCAGTTCGGAGGTCATTACTGATTTTCTTTTTCCTTTTGCGAAAAATCATGTGTGTTACATTTACAGTCTAACATATCCTCGCTCATCGCCCATTCTTTTTTTTCTTCTTAAAAAATGGAGCTGATGAGCAGTTTACTGCAACTTGTGGAGATGGATGTGATAGTCTGATCCTCTCAGTAACTCTCAGCTACCCAAGACAAGAATGGCGATCTCCGCGAACTCTCATGGAAAGATCAGCTTTTTGATTTCTCGGTTTCAGAAAGTTTGCTAAATTTGTTTTACCAACGAACAAATTTGTTTGTGTACCAAAAAAGTACAGAAAAACAATTTTGTATTGTGCCTGAATGTTCTGATGACAGAGACCCTGATTTTCAGTCTGGTGCCTAAATTTGCGTTACCAAGAAAGGGAAAGAGTTTTGCTCTTTCATAAGTATTCTTAAACTAAAGTTGAGATGAAGAAAAAGAGCAAAAATCCTTCAAATGATTAGTTTCAGCACCTACCAATATTATCGTGTTTTTTTTTTTTTTTTTTTTGCTTATTAATGTCCTTTCTGCGGCTATTTCTCCTTAGGTGGTCGGCCATAGCAACTCATTTACCGAAGCGAACAGACAACGAGATCAAGAACTACTGGAATACGCATCTGAAGAAGAGATTGGCGAAAATGGGAATTGACCCAGTGACCCATAAGCCTAAAAATGACGCCCTAGTCTCTAGTGACGGTCAATCCAAGAGCGCGGCTAAGCTCAGTCACCTGGCTCAGTGGGAAAGCGCTCGGCTCGAAGCTGAAGCCAGATTGGCTAGAGAATCGAAATTACGTTCGCAGTCATTCCAGCATCACCACAGCAGCAGCAACAGCAGCCAGGTTTATTCCGCGGCTTCCGCTTTGGCTTCCACTTCAGCTGCACCGCCCGGCCTCGTCAAAAAAGCCACCGCCCCACTGCCACCATCATCACCGCAGTCTCTTGACACTCTCAAAGCTTGGACCGGTAGCTCATGGCCGTCGACCAAGTCTGGCGAAGGTAGTGGCGGTACCGGAGGTTCAGCCAATGGGATCGCTGGCGATCTTGAGTCTCCTACTTCGACACTCACTTTCTCCGAGCCTATGAACGTGCTTTGTGAGAATCCCAAGCAAATGATCGAGTTTGTTGGTTCGTCGGGGTCGTCCGACTCCGGGATGATCAAAGAAGAAGGTGAACAAGAGTGGAAAGGCCTTGAAAGCTCAATTACGTTGCCAGAGTTCAAAGAGGGTATGGGGAACAACGCGGTCTCATTTACATCCACGTTCCCTGAAATGACAATGTCCCTAGAAGGTCCCTGGACTCCGGAGTCACTGAGGGCGAGTAGCGTGCATGGTAACGTGGAAAATAACGACATGGAAGAAGGGTTCACTAGTCTTTTGCTTAATAGCTCTGGCGACCAGAGTTTATCAGATGGTGGTGGTGAATCCGACAAACGTAGTGATTACTATGAGGATAACAAGAACTACTGGAATAGCATCCTTAATTTGGTGAACTCTTCGCCATCTGAGTCCCCAATGTTCTAGAAATCATAAATTAGTAAGCTTCACAAGCTTCTCCATGATTTGTGTGTGAGGAAAAGCTCTTGTGCAAGTCCCCCTTCCTCAATCATAGCACAGCCGAGAGCCCTAAAGTGACTTTAAGCTGTCATATTAGTGAAGTGAGATTCATAGGAAAGGTAATCATTTGGTAGCCAACAAGCTCTTGGTTTCTTCCACAGGTTTCAACATGAGATACAATATCGATTTCCCTGAGCTGGAAAGGAACAAAAGCTGCTTGTGAAGCTTGTCTCTCAAGCGAAATGTTAATAGTTCAGTTCAGCCTCCCCTTTCTTCACTGCTACTTGTTTTTTCTTTTCAGAATGATGTAAAAAACTTGACTCAGCTTTTTCTTTGGGCAAGAAAACTCGACTCAGCAGCGAACTCTTTATCGTTATCATTATTACAACTTTCTTTTTAAGGGCTTGTTAATTATTTATTTTATTAGAGGGTTCGTTTCTTGATCTCATCATCTCCACATCTAGCTTCTGATGGTTCAGGGGGTGCGTGGTCCAACTACTTCATATAGAAACTTACTGTATAAGTAGGGATGTATGAAAAAAAGAGGAGAGAGTAGGGATGTATGAAGTGAACAGCTCACTGCACATTAATAAATATGTGCTTCATATTAATAGTTCATGGAGTGACCATCTGCGATAATAATTTATGATGGAGTCTGTTTCTGATGGTTGGTTATACGTCACATTCTGGCTCAAAATAGTGCTAATGCAAGAAGACAGAACTTGATTGCTGTTTCTTTGTTCTCAAGGAACAGAAATCACGATCATCAATTTCAGAAAAAAAGAAGGCGGCAGTAAAGTCCACACGAAATTCTATATAAATGGTTCAAATCACACTTAATATATAGAAAAAGGAAGATCAAATTGGGACGTGTGTTTATCACACATCGAATTCTCCTGTACTCTTGTAAGCTGAAGAGTGGACCTTTGTGGCATTGGGGTGAAGAGTGACTGATTAGAAAGGATGAATAAATTGATTTATAGGAGTCGTATCATGATGATTGTGTTAGAAGTTTTAAGATAAGATGGTTATTAATTCTGAGGAGTTTTGAAGGAGGGGTTGATTTCTTGTGCACAAATTGGCCGGAAGCTGATGTCTCTCCTAATGAGGCTGTGATAAGTTAAAAAAGTTGTTGTGAAGTGTTTTGTATGTCTTAATTGAGGGAATTGATGCCCAATCTAGATTGGGTGTGATACGATTCGGTGTGAAGATGCGATTCAACATGCTATTATTAAGAACAATCTTTGGAAGGAAGACCAACCTGGTGTTTTCGGTTCACCAAGCATCGCACAGGCTATTCCACGATGAAGGTTAGCCCATGACAAATGCTGAGCACATTGTGAGATCGAATACTAGACAGGTGAAATGACCATTTTGTAAAGAAAGAATAAAAATTGTACCATGAGGAAAAACACAGATATTCAAACCTTATAAACTTAAAGCTTCGAGAATTGCCAACATGTTCTGTGTTCATCATCATCCAGCATTGGTAGCTGAAACGATATTAAAGAAATTCTGCACGGTAAATTTTAAATGATGTGTCCATTGGGAAAGGAACATGATGTTACATATCATTTTATAGTAAGAGAATTTGATGTTATATATAACGAATAATACTCATCTTGACAACAAGACAATTCGAACCCTATTGCTTGACTAATGGTCTAAATGATATATTTACATATATATGCGTATATATATAATGTTTTTGGTTAGTAACTAGTGTGGCACCATTTAAGTTATTATTTTAAAAAGTAGATTTGAAGCAAAAGGTTGTGTTCTTTTATTTGTCAATATAGAAACCCCACTATATGAGTTGATAACGTTTTGCCGGTTTTGTTTCCCGGGAAAGTCTTTTACCAGACATTGCATTATAGGTGTATTATAGGAGACTCGGGTTCTATGTTGAATCCAGAAAGAGAATGTCAAATGCAAGGGTAAATTTTATTTTCAACTTGTATGTACAGCCTTGACAATTGATATTCAAATGACTCAAAGACCAATAGCTTCCGAGTACAAATTACACCGGAATTTAATCAACAATATAATCTGAACACAAGTAGTTAGATAGCCTATATTTCGAACTCAAATTATGTCGGAATTAATCTATGACGCAGTGTGTTTTAGGCATATAATTGGAATCTAATCAATAGCGATACCTTTGGATAGGAACCACAATGCCGAAATTTAATCAACGACACTGAGCTTGTGGAACAACATCGAAATTTAATTGATGATGCTGAACTGGATAAAGACACACGTCAGAATTTAATCAATGATGGGAATCTTGAAAAACTACAACTAAAATGCAATAAAGTAAAATTAAAGTAAAGATAGTTGTTGTGTTGTTCAAGGGGGTTCTCGTTAAACAAGTTGCGGTATTTGTAGGGCAAATTGGTAGCCATCAGTTAGTTACTTCTCCTTGGGCACCACTCTCTAAATTCTCCACGTTTTCCTTTTCTTTTGTCAACCTCATCCATAATCAACTGTTTCTTGACTTGTTGATGATGCTCCCACGACTTGCCCATCAAGTAAATAATGGCTTCCATATTTTTATGCGCATTTTGCGCAACAGTTATTCTTGCCTGGGCTTCGATGCTAATTCCATTGAAATTCCAAGTTTGATGAATTGCTCCCATAGCCTGACACATGGCAATTAATTACTGTGGCATCCTAGAATTTCATAAAAATCCCTAAATATGCCATGAGCCATGGATAGGCGATGGAAGTACCGTTATTGTATTTTGTAGCCTTCTAATCCATGATTTGCAATGAGATGTATGGCCAAGTCTTTAATGGATGAATTTTGGGAAATGAAGTTTTATCTTTGGCCATATGTATGATAAATTGGAACTTATGGATTTATAATTTCAAGTGTATAGTTATCTTAATTTGCAATTTAGTACTTTAATTTAATAGGGATTTAATTAGTTTTTAAAAGGGTTAATCTTAGGTTAATTAAGCTTGGGTCTTAGGCCCAAGAGGGATGGGCCTAAGATGGGCCAAGCTGGCCGGCCCATAAGCCCATGAGGGGCTGTCGACCGTGCAAAGTGGAGGGGAAGAGATTGGTTGCATGCCCTCCCCCACTTGTCCTTTGAAGTGTGCCAAGTGTCCTCCATGCATACCTAATGATAGCTAATGATTGAGGGGGAAGAAATTAGGGGATGATGGTGCCGGTTTAAGCGAGAATGAGAGGGAGAGAGAGAGGTTCGACTGAGAGAGAAAGAGAGGAGAGAAAGAGAAGAAAGAAAGGAAGAAAGGAAGAAGAGAGGAAAGGAGGAGAGCTGTCCGTCGACCGTCCGCCGTGCGTCCGTCGTTCGTCGCCGTGTGCTCGCTGTTTGCTCGGTTTAGAGGCAAGTTGGGATCCTTAATCTACTCTTGCATGTTGTGCCTAGAATGTATGAGTGAGTGATGATAAATTTCGGATTGTTTAGGGTGTGAAAAACGGATGTTTTAAGAGTGGTATTCCAAAACTAGTAAACTGTTCTTGAGAAAACAGCTTGACCTTGAGTGTTTTAGTGGCTTGCATGTGATGTTCGAGTTGGATTTTGGCTTTGACTTCTAAATGAAAGTTGTTAAGGACTTCTTGGAGTATAACATACTAAAATTTGAGACAAAAAAAACAAGTATAAGTGGGTGAAATCTTTATTCTTCGGAGAGATTGGATCTGGAGATTTCGGTAACTACCTTTGATGAATGCATGGGCTGTAAGGTTATCTTTTTGTTGAAATTTCACTTTGATTTCTTAACAAAAGATGTAAAGGACATCCTGAGGTTTAACATATCAAAAATTTAGAGAAAACTAACAAGAATAGATAGATGAAATCGTGGTTTTTCGGAAGTAATCAGATCTGGAAACTTCGACATTGAAACAGAAGTTTTAACCGCCTATATTTAATCACCTAGAACGAATTTTTTTCTTCATGAAAAACCTACCTTAGGATCTTGACTATAACATAGTCTAATTTCATGAATTTTGAAGGTCATTAGGGTATTTAATCGGAAATATTTCTAAAACCGTGTAATCTGACGCGTTCGGACTTAGTCAGTTTCAATGCGTGGGTCATATCATTTTGTATGAAGTTCCTGAGGCAAAGTGTCCTTCATGAAGTATCTTTCTTTATGTCTTCCCTGCAACATATTCAAATTTCATAATTTTTGAAGTTCATTTGCCTATTTAACTGAAAATGTTTCTAAAACTGTGCAAGTTAAGTGGTTATGATAATGATGCTGTGATGTTCGGTCTATACCGCATGATATGAGGATCTTTTGGTACAGTGTTCTTCACGAAATGTCTGCCTTTATGTCTTGACTATCACATGTTTGAATTTCATAATTTTTGAAAGTCATTTGGGCATTTAAATAAAATATTTTCTAAAACTGTGCAAGTTGGATTGAGCGAATTTCAAAATGCTGTAATTTATGACTATTCTGCTTTGGATGAGCCCCATGAATTATATTGGTTTAAGTGATTAAATCTTGCTGCACATGTGATGATATTTGGCATTGCATATAGAATTGAATGTTGAATTTGACTTTGTTGCCATTACTTCATGTGCCACGTTGATTGTGAGACATAGATTGGTGAATATGAATTATGATGAATGAGGAAACTGTTGGAGGTGAGCCGATAATGCCCGGGATGGGGGGTGCCGGATGCCCGGTTGTATTACGATACATGCCCAGATGTCCTCGGGAGTTTCGAGATGCCCGGAATGGTTGGGTGCCGGAAGCCTCGAAGGTTTGTGCCTGGGGGGGGGGGATGCCTCGTGATGCTAGTTGGGATACGAGATGCTCGGAATGTGGGGGTGCCAGATGCCCGGTGGTGTGTGTCGGAGGTTTCTCGCGATGCCAGATTGGGGTGCGAATGATAGAATGTGGGATGCAATTACTGATCTCGGGAAAGAAAGATGTGGTGACCAAATTGAAAGATAAAAAGTGGAAAATTGAATCATGCATTATTGTGACATGTATGCATGGCCGTATGATATGATGTGCACATGAGGTATGGTATATGTGTGAATGCTTGATGATGAGTACAAGGTTGTATGTGCATCTATGGTATGATGGTATATGTATGAATGTTTGGTGATGAGTGCATGATGATGTATGCACATATGGTATGATGACATATGCATGGTTGCAAGGTAAGTTATGCTTGAATATATGAAAGATATGTACCTTGCTATGATGTTGTGATTGTATTGTGTGATGCATTGAGTAGTTAATGGATTTTTTACTTGTTGAGTGGCTGTACTCACCCCTTCGGGGACCAACATTTCAGATTAGGAAGATGCCGCTCTCTCTGGTCACGCGGGGTACCTTTTACGGCCTCCCATCTAACATGGAGGTAGAGTGTTCGGAGATTGATTGCGTTACCATCCCTGGTCTGACGTTTGTACGAGGTTGCATGCTGGTCATGTATGATGTGGGCCTGGCTGGGGGCCCGATCATCCAGGAGTTTTTGTCGGTCCACGTCCGCCGAGATGGAGTGATTCGGGGGATGTTGCTGCCGCCACCGCCCGATGCGCCAGGATGGGTGTGATGGCCGCGTGAGGAGTAGAGAGCTGATGTTTCTTTTTGAGAGTAGCCGACGCTGGTAGATGGAGGATAAACGTGATCGATATAGGGGTCGAGATATCTTTTGGGTTGTGGCCAAATGTAGTTAAAAGTCTTGGCTTTTCTTTTTGGTTGTACCGACCTGAGAAATCCATTATGAAAATATATAAATAAAAGTGGCTCGGCTTCATCTTTTCATACGATGTGTAGTTGGTGTGCATTGCATTATGGTTATTGGAGGGAGAGATGGTGAGACTCAATTATGCTTTCGCTAATAAGTTGCGCTAGGACCGTTTTCAAAAAAAAAAAAAAAAAAAAAAAAGCCTAAGGACCTTGGTCCTCTTTTAAACCCTTTATGTAAAAGATAAAGAAATTGGCAGCTGTGGCGACCTTAACGGATCGAGGGCCATCGAGGGGTGCCACAATTACCTTGCCATCGCCTCTAGTATTTATGTCTAGAATCCTATCAACACTTATTTCACATAACCTTCATAAATGCTGACTGCCCTCAGCTTCCATGACCAAAACGGGGCATTTCACTTTTATTATTCCCTTCGTGGCCAACACGTGACAACATGGGTAATTTTGGATGTCAACATATGACACCTTCTAAAAGAAATAAATTTGAATTTATTTCTTTTAAAGAAATATCTCGTCTTCATGTGATTTTCCAAGGTGATCATACCTTTTTGTCTTCCGACATCTTTTCCTTGATATGGATTTCTATTCCTTGTGTTATTTCGACACGTCTCTTCTAATTTCACAAACAACTATTTCCCTTTTTCCCAAACCGTCATCTTCTATTAGTGTCTTCTTAGGGATTACATTAATGCATTTCATCTTCTTCCCAATTTCTAGATCCTCCTTCATCATTCTTCTCATCTTCACTTCATCATCCTCCATGGCACCAAAGAAAACCTCCGAATATGACTTAGCAACCTATATCCAAAATTTTGTCGCTCTCTAAACAAGGGAACATGCCAAAGATTGCCGTTTTAGTCTACTGGATACTATGGAGGGCATGACGGGTTGTTTTCTTTTGGGTCCCAGTTTAATGGATCACAACAAGACCCCTCCTTCACTCCAAGGTTGGTTTCCTACCAGGCACGGTGAGACTGTGGTCTTCCATATTGCTCCTTTTGAGACATCTAGTCTTCAGATCCTCCTCGATTTCGTGGGTTTCCTTGATTTGAAGCTGATTTTCATAAATGGTATCTTTGACTAAGGGATAGCAATATGATTTGACTTGCTTGGATAGGTGCAGGTATTGAGAAAGCACTTGCAACCAGTATGTTTTATCATGATATATCCTGAGGATTGGTAGGATCTACAGTAAGTTTTTGGTCCTCTTCAACCAATCGTTTCTTTTTTTTCCTTGGGGATCCATGGCTATTACCCTTCTGGATATGCACACCATAACAGGCTTCCCATTGATTGGCCATTCTTTTGAGAGATTGGTCACATTTGAGACCCTTTTTTTATCCTAGATAGAGTTATAGTAAATTCCTTGAACAGTAGGGTTAGGTGACCGAACCTATTGACAATAAGGAACGTATCACTTTCCTACTATAATGGCTGTCAAGATTCATATTCTCTGGCTAGCTGCGAATCTCGTGCATGGTAAATGCATTGCTCTTGCTCCAGTTGTTCTTGCTTCCTTATATAGAGGGTTCACCCATGCTTCATTGGTAATGAAGTCTAAAGAGAGTGGGACTATCTCTGGTCCCTTTTGGGTTTTAAAAGTATGGTTGGCTTTATACCTTGAGGTTCTTTTTTTTCTTTAATGACCTTGGCTCTCGCAACCTTCCTTATTACCCCATGCCAGGCGTTGTACCAAGAAGACTTCATCTAGGTCATTGACTCTTGAACCGCCTACCCAAGAAGGTACTTTTAGACATTTCTCCTTTCCTCTATTATTTTAAGGCCATTTTGGAAGTCGATCATAGGGATATTGACTTCTTCCCTTATGAGAGTGAAGAGCATTATTAACTTTTTGATCCTAATTGACTAAATTCCTTTCAAGACTTTTGGGTTCGTGTACTATCTTTAGTGGATCTTCTGTTATGGTTGTCTTTGAAGGGCAGGTTCTATATGGGCTTTGAGATATATTCCTCTCACTACTATATAAGGCAATTTGGATTATTTCAAGCCATTCCTATGCTTATCTTGTAACACCCTCGATTTTGACCCCATAAGGATCATCCATAAGGTTCTGATAGATCGACCATGGGCCATTGGCCATGGATCGATTAGTTCGATTAGTAAGGAATTAAGAATTGGTCATCATCCGACCGATGGATCACGAACTGGTCGAGGTGTTGGCCGTGAAATTATATATTGACCATACCAGTGGGATAAGATCACTAACTCATAAGATGACTTTTTCATCATAAGGATTGGTCAGGGGATGATTTTGGATCGGCGGATGACCATGGGTTGATCCGACCGGTCATAGTGCCCGATCGCGGGTGATTTCGCCTAGCTATGCACTGATACACGGATGATCCGACTTGACCAAATGTGATAACCTTCCGATAAAAAATGCATCATTTCCTACTTAATTCTTAGTGATTGGAAAGGAATCTAAAATTGGTGATATCTGATTGTGGATTAGTAATGCGCCGATCATGAACCATACTGATGCATCGGGTGCCAATCGAAATGAGCTTAGGATAAACCCAGCTATTTCGTCACTAATTTTAAGGTCCATGAATGCATTGACTTAGTGCTAGACCATTGGTAGCTTTAGGATTGGCCTTGAATTGATCCAAGGGCAATCGACCATTTAGGCCGGCCGATTGACCATGCAAAGGAACTGTTCGGGCGAGCATGGGGCGTGATGGCCGAACCTCGAGTGTACGTGAGGTGTATCTAATGATCCATTTTCTAGACCTGCAACCAACTTAGATGACGAAATTCTTTAGACCACATCCTTGAGGAAGCAAAAGACAAAATAGAGAAAACTCTATAATACCCTAGGTTCTTCATGAGGTAGGGTGACTCATCATTCTACTTAGATTTTTCTAGATTTGGCCATAATTACCAAAGATCTACCTTGGGGATCAAGCAAGGAATCTAGGCCAAATGTCCTAATGAAAATAAGACATCTTGAGCAAATGATGGCTAGCCTATGGCCTAGATGCTAGCTCATCATTTTAGAGTACCACTTATGCATAATGATTTGTCCCTTAATAATGAGCAAAGTGCTCTTGTGGCCCAATGAAATGGAGACAAATAAGGCTTCAATTAATGACACTAGGTCATTAAATCTCCACCTCATAAGCCTAGGTGTCTATCTGAAGATTGGTAATGATGGCTTGAGATTTTCCTTGGAGAAGAAGTCGATGATGAGATAGTATAAACACCTAGAGGGGGGGTGAATAGGTGTAAAAATAATTTCTTGAGATACGGAAGCGATACTAGGCAAACGATAGAAAGGGAATTCTCTTTTGGTTAACAAAATGAAATACGATCAAAGTAAAACAAGGAGTAGGGAAGAGAAGATTAAACACAAGGTTTATAGTGGTTCGGCTTATTCCAAGCCTACGTCCACTCTTCCGCACCGACACCCCACCTACTGGATTTCACTATGAACAAAAGAGATGTTACGGCAGACTTTTCCTTGATTCCACAAAGTGTAGATGTTCTACCACACTTCCTCAAGGTTTTTCACAAATATAGACTCTCTTTTGCGTACAAAATTTCGCTCAAAGGAATTGACTAAACAACAAGAGGCTTCAGACTTTGGAATTCTTCTATCGCGCACTTCTCGAACAACTTAGAACGTCTTCCTTATATACTCATTTATGCCATCATACCCGTTGGCACTTACCAAAGGAATTCCTCCAATCTACCCGTTGGACGGAATCAATTAGGAAGATCATTCAAGCTATTAAAGGAACATATCGATAGCCCATCAATCATGTTCGCCCATACAATCAGGATCTCGGTTTCCATAAGTAGAACCTTCCAAGAATATTTTGCCAATCATCGGATCCTTAATCTTCGAATCATGATCAAATAAAGGATTCCGTTATGTCATATCCAGCCACGAGATCTTTTCCAGTCGATAAGGTCACATCCTTAATGAAACATCCAGTTCTGGATAGCCTTTCTTCAACGGATTAGAAACTGTCAATGAGGATAGACTTTAAGTCTTGAGTCTAGCTGTCCGGAGGTCTTCAGACTTTAAGTAGCAGAGTCTGCAATACTTCAGTCTAGACTGATGGAAATGTTTTGTCAGCTTCAAAACACTTCGTGAAGATTTCTCCAACAGATGATTCGTAATCTTAGGTGTCTTCTAGAATCTTAGGTTATGATGTGCCTAAAGGATAGCTTGGTGAATAAAGAAAAGGCCAACCAATCAAGAGAAGACATTAGGCATCAAATGGCTTCATGTGTCCCTTAGGACCATAGGCACATCATGAGCTTAAATTGAGCCTTGAAGAGCAAGCCAATAAGTGGTCCGATAAAAAGATGACAAGTGTTCTCTTAGGACCCTAAGCATGCCACCTTGCAAAATAGGCTAGCCACCTTGATGCCTTACCCATGCCACTCTAAGAAATGTGATTGGACCGCTTGGATGAGTAATGATTAGCTTGGTGCCTATAAATAGGGGATGCTTACATTCATTTCCACCACTTTACACCCCTTGCCATTCACGCCTACCCTCCTCCCCCTTCTCCTTTCTCTCAACTTCGCATCCTCAACCCACCAAGCTATCTAGGTTGGTTTTCAAGTTTGCCGAGGTAAGTAAGATCCCTATGTCTCCTCTAGGGTGGTAGTCTCTATTGTCGAGTCTAGTTAGGTGCTCACTCATCAAGCTATGGGTAGGATGTTGGATCTTTTGTATGGTTTTGCTCATGTTTGTGCTTGAATGTGTGCTTAAGTTGTTCATGCTTGGAATGAGGCCAAGGTTCATCCAAGTTGAGTTCATCACAAGGCAAGGTCGCCCCAAGCCATAAGGCCTTGGTTTTGGCATAAATAGGATGCAGGGTCCAAGTCTCGCTTGGCGCTGGGGTTGCCTAAGGCTGCAAGGTTCCAAGTCGACATTAAGGTGTGTTGATCTTATGTCTTGATCAGTACAAGAATTGCTCAAATCAACGAGGTCTTGGTAAGGCACCAAGGCATGCCGATTTCTATAGTCCAAGTGGATGTGGGGACTTTGTGCTTGACGTTGGATCAAATCGCGAGCTAAGGGTCATTCTCGATACATGTGCATTCACATCAGGTTGGAACCGAGGTCCGTCAAGTTTGGGATCGTCACTAAAGCGAGGTTTACCCAAGCCACGAGGTCTTGCTTCGGCATTGAGGCGTGCTATTTCCGAGCCTTGTCCGGTGCAGGGATCGATGCTAAGTGATCGGTTCAAGTTATAGACCAAGGATTGTTCCTGGCATGTTTATTAGAGTAGTGCAAGAACTCATGGCACACATGACCGAATGAGCAAGCTTTCGGACCATGCATGTATCGGCTAAGAGAAAGGACAAGAACTGGCTTATATGATGCATTTATGCATGCGCTTAAAGAGGAAAAAGCGCCTGTCGCTATAGAGCGTTGGCGGCGATGCCTCGTTCATTGAATGTGATGCCTCAGTTGAGCCAAGATGCCCTGGTTGAGCTAGGATGCGTGGGTTTTGAACTCGGAAGCCTTAGGAAGCTAGCCTTGAGAAGCCTCTGTCAAGCCGAGATGCTCTAGTCTAGTTAGGAAGCCCAACAAGAAGCTGGAAGCCTCGGTTGAGCCAGGAGGGCCTAGTTGAGCTAGGACGACGCTAAATGAAATTGCATGAGTGCTAGTATATGCATAAGTATGATATATATATTTATATATATATATTTATTTATTTATTGATAAGCCAAATGTAAGTATACAATGAAGTATGTTGCGATGGACATTTGCATGTAGTCAAGGGTAGCAACAAGTTTGCTATTAATTTGCCATTGACACTGTTTATAATTGTTATACTTGCTAGGCTTTAATGATGAGATGCTTTCTTAGTAGAGAACTAGGAATTTTACTAACTTAGTTTCCCTAAAACTCATCCCTCATCTTTCAGTCTTATAGGTATGGAAGTCTCACGTTAGTTTTGAGATCCGCAGTCACACTAAAGGAGATAGGATTTTTTTTGGCTTATGTGGAAAACTTGTACTGTGATGTAAAAAGAAAGGAGGGCCCATAAAGAAAGGGTTTGTAAAAGTACCATTATAATATAAATCAATGTGTTTTGCTTGATGTAGGTCCTAGTCTTCTAGCTATTGTTTGTCTGATGAGTTGTTTATTCACGTTTCCGCATCTGAATGATAACAAGATAAAAAGAATCGAGACAGTGACAAGCTTGGGACGTCTTAAAAATAACCCTTATCCCTCGTGACCCTGGAGATGGGGTTGGGGTCGTGACATATCCCTTATTCGATGGATTTTTCTCGGGTAAACAAGAGGAAGTATGACCCCAAGGACCGTAGTCCCTTAGCCTACTATTTTGAAATAACCAAGGCCTTGTATGCTTGATGTTCTCCAAATTTGAACATAAATTTCCAATCGTGTCCTAGCTATAGTTCTGAGTGGATGATATGGTGGGTTGGTTTTACTCACGAAGGTCCTTATAAAGAAGGCATCATGACAGTAGTCGATCAAGTTAAACATAAGGGAAAATCAAAGTAGGGTAATGAAATCATTAATCCTGACTCCCCTTTTGTCTTGATTGCGTTTGATGACAACATTTTGCCTAATAATCCTCTACCTGAACCAAGTAACCCTATACCCGAGCTTCTACCCAGCCCTAGTGAACTTGAAAGATCTGACAATGAGGTCATCGACTTTCCTGATGACTCAGATTAATGTACTCTATTCTTATTTACTCATCATAGTCTTTGGCCCTTCATGTTCCTCCTTTTGTGTACATCCTTTACTTATAAAGGGCTGTATTTTTCATACTCAGATAGAGAGACATTGGCGCAATTAATACCATAGCTGAAGAAAAGGAAAAAAAATTTCCCTTGTCTCTCCAAAATAGAGACTTAAAACACTTCCTGATGTTCCTGCCTTAACTATTTATGCTTCCCTGAAGAAATCTTTAGCAATTGATGCTTCAATAGTACTAATCACTTTAAAGGAATCTACTGTAGACAATGTTCTAATCATTTCCACCTCTTTGACAGAGCTTCTTGGTGCCATTGACGATGTTGTTTCTTTCAATCCCATCATCTACTCTCCATCTCTGTCGGAACATGATGATCCTAATCCTTTTGCACTAGTCGTTTATTGCAAGTTCTATTCGAATATGATTTAGCAATAGTTATACTATGTGTTTTATAGTAACCTTCTGTTATGGATGATAGCTGAACTCATCATTGTGACTCATTGCACATGCTGAGGCTCCTACTGTTTCAACACCTGTCTCCACTGCACAGGCTTCGTATTCAAGTTCTAGTATCTGTTTTATCTTGCTATTATTAATCATCTCACTTTGTTAAGATCTCATCCGCCCTTTATCTTCCTTTTTTATTTTTATTTTTTTATTATTGCACTCTCACCAACACCTAATTCGACAATCAATCTACTATTACTAGCTTGTCCTACACCTATTGTCCCTACTGTTGAGGCCTCGCCATCAGCTTCTCAAACTGAATCTAAGGTGGATATACCTTCCTAGATTGAACTTCAATCTTCTCCAACATCAACATTGCAAGCACTAAACAAGGCCAAGCTTATTTTGGGTGTCAACCCCTACAATTTAACTCCCGGTCTGTGTCCCTAGTTCCATAAACAGAGACAAGATGAACATCGAGCTATCAAAGTTCCTAGATCTATTGACACGAGGGATTTGCAGAATCCTACTCAACTAGGATACTTCTTATCAACTTGAGGTTCGATCAAGTCAACTTCGTGATGAAAGTAATGAAATAAGTGCTATCCCTCCTAGAGAGCTTAAAGAGAAATTTTAGAAGTTCTTCGAGGACTATCATGATATTTTTAACAAGTATTGTTACCATCTGAACCAAGTACAGAAACTGACTCTTTCTAGGACAGTAATGCAAGATTTGGCATTACCTTGATGGAACTTAGTCAAATTGTGTTGGAATGTAGTAGATCCTTAAAAACCATCATGGATGAAATAACTAAGTTCAATGAAGAAAAAGCTCACCTTATGAAAGCACTAGAAGATGTATGTCAAAAAAGAGAGCTCAAGCCTAGATAGCAAACGGAAATAGAGGTCAAGTTGAACTATCAAGTGTTGACACTCCAGGATCTAAAGAAGAAAGAACATCTCCAAATGGTGGATTGAGAAATGCAGCATAGAATTCATAAGAACAAGCATCTCTTGCAAATGAGCACTCTTGATCTAAGGATAATCTGTCTTCAACACGATGTAAAATCTTTCTTGTACCCCAAAAAACGAACTAGTAAATAAAATAAATTCTTTTTTAATTCTCCACTTTTGCATGAAATTTGCGCCACCCATGTGGCACCCCTCGACGGCCCCCGATCCGTTAGGGTCACCACAGGTACTTGTCACTTATCCTACTACATACTAGTCTAATGACTTTTTATAATTAAAATGAAACCACAGTTCATAGGGGTTGATCAATAGAATACTTTTCCATTTTTGTTTTTTTGTAAAGGTCCCAGCGTAGTTCATCAGGGGAAGCATAAACATATCTCACCAATCCTCACTTCAATAACAATAATGCAATGCACACCACCTACGCTCCAAATGAAAAGACAAAGCCGAGTCACTTTTATTTATATTTTCATGATGGATATTTCGGGTCGGTACAGCAAAAGGCCAAGATTTTTAACTATGCTTGGCTATAACTCAAAAGAGAACTCGACCCTACATCAAACATATACAATCCTCCATCAACAAGCGTCGGCTATCCCCAAAAAGTGTTAGCTCCCACCAGCTATGCGTGCCATCACACTAAACTCGGTGCATTAGGCGGCGGCAGCGGCAGCATCCCTAGCATCACTCCACCACGCCAGACATGAACAGACAAAAACTCTTGGATAACCGGGCCATCAGCAAGACCCACATCGTACATCACTAAGACACGGACTTGAACATACACCATACCAGGTACACTAGTACATGAATGCTCTATGCACTCCACCTCGACATCATATGGCAATCCATAATAGGTACCGCGTGCAACTGGTAGCAAATGCATCTTTCTAATCTGAAATGTTAATCCCCAAAAGGGGTGAGTACAACCACTTAATAGTAAAGATCCACCAAACTACACAATGCGTCAAACAGAACAATCAAGGTATCAATAATAAAACACATATCATTCATGCATTCAAGCATGCTTCACCTTACAGCCATGCGTATATCACCATACAACATGCATAAATCACCATGCACTTGTACTTATATCATTGAGCAGCCATGCATATCATCATGCAACGTGTATATACCACCATGCACTTATACATGTATCATCAAGCATGCCAAACTTATATCACCAAGATTTATATCATCCATGCTATCAAGCATACATCTATGCACATGATTCAATTCTCGATCTTTATCTTTCAATTAGATCACCTCATTTTTCTTTCCAGGGACCAATGTTTGTATCCCACAATTTATCGTTCGCATCCAACCTGGCATTGCGAGGAATCTCCAACACACACCTCCGGGCATCCGGCACACACACTCCGGGCATCTCGTACCCCAACTAGCATCACGAGGTATCCCCTCGGCACACACCTCCGAGGCTTCCGGCACACACCTCTGGGCATCTCAAAACTCCCGAGGACATCTGGCACACACACTCCGGGCATCTTGAAACTCCCGAGGCATTGTCGGCTCACACCTCCGACGGTCTTGTTATTATCTCAATTTATAGTTACACATGTATTTCAATTTCAACATAGCATTTGATGCAACAATATCAAAGTTTTCAACCAGTTTTTGATGTCATATAACATGCCATATGTCACCACATATGCAGCATAATCAACCACTCAAAACATTATATCACATGAAACAATTTCATTCATTTTTGAAAATACAACAATTTCGGATAAAAACAGATTGCGCTCCTTTGGTCATAATTCTTGAAAAATTAGTAAACAGCCTTATTAAATTCTAAAAATTTGACATGTTATATAAAAGATCTAGAGGAAAGTATTCCATGAAGGACACCATATCAAAAGAACATCACATAAATCAGTACAACCCACGCATCACAGTCCTTAAAATTTCGGAATATTGCCATACACAGTTTCATTCACAAATTCGGTAAAAATATTAAATAAGCTCCAAAAATTCTGAAATTTTTATATGTTATAGAAAAGGTCCAGAATTAAATATTTCATGTAGAACTCGATATCAGATTTGTGATAGATTAAAAACTATAATCACCGTAACCGTCTATAACCCTCTGCACTGAATTCCAGTTCTAACCGTTTTGAATAAAAAATTTTCACCAACCTAAACTCATCTATTTCCTATAAATTTTTAGTATGTTACTCCTTAACATATCATATTCAACTTTCATTCAGAAGACGAGATCAAATTTCAACCGGAGAATTTTATAAAATTCACAGAATCATACTAGGTCAGCATTTCGATTCAAGATCTGACTTCTCCAAAGAAAAATAGTTTCACCGGTATATACTTGTTCATTTCTTATGAAATTTTGATATGTTACTCTCCAAGAAGTTATCTACAACTTTCATCAAGGAGTCAAAATAAGATTCCAACTAAAAAGTCGCATGCAGCTCACAAATTCATCAAAGGTTGGACTGCCTTTCTAGAAAACAGAATGCAAGGCTACCATCTTTCTCCCTAGAGCTTCGAATTTTTTTACTTCTACCACAACCAAAGTTTATCATCCCTTACAATACATTTCACAGCAAGCAAAGGGTAGGTTTTAGAACTCTACTTGCCTCTAATCCAAGCACAAAACAGCGACAAGGATGGCGGGGCAAGCCGGCGAACGAACGGCGGCGACTAGGCGGTGAATGAACTCCTCCTTCTTCCTCTTCTTCTCTCACACGTTCGCTCTCCCTCTCTTCGACCCACTCTCTCTCTCTCTCTCGGACAGTAACTCTCTCCCTTTCCTCGCTTAATCCGCCCCCCTCTTCCTCTCTAATTTTCTTCCTTTTAATGATTAACAATCATTGATCTTGCATGCCGGTGCCACTTGGCTCTATGGGGGAAACACTTGGCAATTTTCATGCAAGAGGGGCTTCATCCGGCTGGGCTTGGGCCAGCCTTGGTCAACGGCCCAATGGGGCTTCATGGGCTGGTCGGATGGCAGCCCTTTCCTTTGGGCTTCGCAGGCCAAGCCAAAAGGGCCGAATGGGGGGCTGATCTTGGGCCAATAAAATTTAACCCACTCTTCTAATTTTTTTTCCTTTAATCATCACCTAATTACCCATCATATAATTACCTAATTTCCCTTATTCACTTGGCCATAAAACTTGAAATCATAAATCAATAAATTCCAATTTATAAAACACATGGCCAATGATAGAATTTTCTTTCCTATCAAATAATTATCCATTAAAAGCTTGGCCATAAATCTTATTGCAAATTATGGATTAAATGACTACAATACAACTTGAGGGTACTTCTATCACCTATTCATAGGCCTTAATGTATCTGGAGGTCGCCATGAATTTTGGGATGCCACAACCCATATTAGGTGGGTTCCTAATTTGATGCTCCCACGTTCGCATGAATCTCCTCAAAATAGGGGAAATAGTTATTAGCCAGGCTTATTTATACTTAACCACCGCACGTAGATGCTTACGACATTGCTATCCATTATGGCTGATTCTTATGCCTCCGCGATCAATGTCCAGGCTGCGCTTCGTGTACATCGCTTTGAGAGTCTGCAATCATGTTAGGCTTAAGGGTGACTCCCCCTCTTATAAATGTATTACAACCCGAACACCCAATGTGTTACTCTAGGTCCATACTTCAAGTTGACGCCTCCACCATATACTCTCACCGAGCATTTCCCACGTTACTACAAAGAAATCTTCCCCATCAAGCAATCACATATTTGCATGCATGTTTGGTCATCACCCAACTTTCGTTTCAATTCATAACATTTTTTTGACAAACATCTCTTCTAGTGGTATAAGAGACTGAAGCAAGAGATGTCGGACGTATGGAAAGTAGCTAAGATTGAGGAGGCACTTTCCTTCAACTGCGTGGCAATTGATACCCATGGAGTACGGGCTTATAGGAAGCTTTGTTGCTTTTAGTCACCGTGGACCAATTGCTTCTTCTTGCCAACTGGTCTAATAACAATCACTTTACTTGATATCTGCTCCTTAACTAGATTGTCTCCTCTCATAGACTTCTATGGCCAATGGCCACATACTTGTCTAGATTTTTATGGCACTTCATTTATTGACTTACTATTTGATGACTTTTATGGACAAAGTTACAAGGTCGATTGGACCTATTTCCTCCTAAGAGCATGTAACATCCCTATTATATTGGCTTTGCTGTTATATATTTTGTTTGCCCATTGCTTTTGCGTCTTAAGAATTTATTGATATAGCATATGCACTTTCTAATGGCATCAATTTTGGTCTTGACTGTACGATGCTTGGTGCATGGTACAAAGGCCTCACCGACGCATAATCTTCTCTATTTAGTACTCATCCTGCGCCATTTTTTGGTCCTTTATGGATTATGTACGGATGGCTGTGTGCATACTTTTCCCAATTATTTCCTGAAGGCAAAATCACTCCAATTCACTAGAGTGAGGCGCATGAGACGCTGGCTAAGAATGTGGTCTTTAGTAATTCTGTAGTATATTTCTCCCAACTCCTAAAGGATTCTCAGTCTTCGAGTGTTTCCTCAGCTGTCTTCTTTCTTTAGAAAGCTTTACTTTCTATAGGTTCAGTGTTGACTTCGCATGCAGTCCTACCTCAGCCCAACATGATATGTTTACATTTTGGATGAGTGTTCCATTCCGGGGAGTAGTATACATCGAGCTTTGAAACTTACAATCCCCCTATTGTGCTCGTCAATTTGGGCTGAGTCAAGGTATGCGTATGCCTATAGTGTATTCCATGAATTTTCTTCTTGTCTTGGCTGAAGAGAAGATTGCCGCTATGTGTTACAATTAGATTACCCAGCATATCTTAAAGAAGTTCAAATTCTTTAATCACTTTGGGGTTTTACGTAGCTCCGAAATCTTCAATCAATGGTGGGAGGACTCATTTTTCCCAAAAAAACCCAGTTTAGTGGTATAAAAAATTACTCAATGTCCAATTGTAATATTATATCATTTCAAGAGGCTCGGAGTACCAAATCCTTACCATTCAGATACACTATCAACACCTGTGAGGAGTTCATTTTCGCCTAATGAGTACATTGTTGATTAATGCGTCAATCACAATCTGTTCAAAATACTCATTCTTGTGGCATACTGTCTGTCAATGGTGTTTATGCCTTTAGGATGAACAATCCCCCAGCAGAGAAAACTCTTCCATCGATCGACTGTGATGAAATTCAGAATAAATGGGTCAATCTTCATAAATTATTGCAAGAAGGGTATGACACTGTACGTGAGGTTCTTGAGACCAAGAACGAGATTAAGTCCTTGTTCGCATATTTGACTAACTTGCCTTATCCCTTACCATGTCATGCCCTGGAGTTCGCCATTAATGAGTTTTTAACTTTCTTCAACTTTGTCCTAGAGGCTTATAAAGCAAATATAAGGTCTACTAGTGCTGTCGAGGAGCAAGAAGAGGCGTTATTTCTCAAAGAGGAGCTAGCATACTAACATCCCATTACATGCTCTGCTCAATCTATGTCAAGTGATCTCTGAGATTAAATCCACTTGCAAGTCGATGACGCAGGAACTTTCTAATGATCATGCCCAAAAATACAAACTCTTTGAAGCCAATTGTGATAAGGAATTAAAGTCCAATGACTTCATTTTGGAGCTTCGGAAATACTTCATGTGATGTTCTAGGCTGCACATTATTCCATTTTGATGTTTTCTTGTTCACAGAATAATCGTCATGTATATACCTTTGATGTATGATCTTTCCTTTGATATGTTACTTGTTGATGTCATTCCTAGCCCACGTCTATCTGTTGCATGCTTCTTATCTATAGCTATAATATCTCTCCATTTGTGATCTTTAGCAAATAACTTTCACCGTATCCAAGGCATATTTTATGATGATTGGCAATTCAATCTCAATAGGCTGTACTGACACTTTAATCCACGCCTTGTCTCAGTACTCTTCATCATAATAAAGATCTTGAGACACTTGCAACACAGTAGATGGGTATTACCATTGACCGGCAGCTTCTCAACATCATTTTGTTCCCATAATAACCCTGCAATAATAAGTGCGCATTACTTGTGGTGTTTTCGTCTCTCCTCTGACCACGATATGCCTGCCTAATCTTGTACGTTCACTCCGGCGAGTTATCAATTTCGACTTTTGAACTCTTTCCTCTATTATATAAACCCTGGCGAGTGCTTGCAAAACTCCTCATTAGCTCAAAGTTTTGATCATTTAGGGTTTTAGCTGAAACTTCCCGAAGCTTTCCTAATTTTAGCAACCATGGCAAGCTCGTCTTCCTCCTCTTCCAGCATTGTGTTCTTCGGGGGTGGTTTCTCGAATCTCTGGAGAAAGTTGATTGCGAAGATCGTTCTGACCTTCGTGTTCTTGCTTGAACATCCGGAGCATCTCGCAGATGTTGTCAACCTCGTTTATAACGGCGAGCCTATTCACCTGCTTCCCACACATCGCTTTAATGTAGACTATTGTGAGTTCCGCCTCTTTTTCTACAAGGCACTAAACTTGTTCATCAAGAACTAGAAGACCACCATTTCTTACCACAAGCTGGAAGAAGAACACAAGAAGATGATGACTTCAGTTGACGACTTTAGAGGGTTCATGACTGGTCGTGCAAGATTAGGGATGACACCCATAAGATGGTGGAGGGGACGTTGGCCTCCAGAGATGATGTAGCCACGAAGCTGGCGGAAGTTCAAGTTTGGAGTCCTAACACCAGTGCACCCTATGAGCTCTCCAGTTTATCGACCATTCCCGAAGAGGAGGTCACCATTTGTTAATAGATAATGACAAGTCATGAAAACAGAATCAAGGCCTGTTGAGAAGCTCTTATGGACTTAGAGGAGACTTGTTCCAAGACTCACTTGACTATGGAGGGCAAATATCTCGCCTACCACCAAGCTACCGAGGAGAATAGGGACATAAAAAGACACCCGACTGACTTTGTTTCGAGATTTAGGCGTCACATAGGTTTAGATAAATAAGCCTTCGTCTGTACTATTCTCTTGTAAATATGGCGGCAAATGAATGACAGTTTGGTCTTTAATATTTTAGGCTACTTAAAAGACAAACTTACAGGCTCGTTCAAATAGGCAAACATTAATTAATGTTTGTGCTTTTTAATTAATGTCATAATACCAACTTGTATCAATGTCCAATATTCGCGACGCTTCAAATTCTTTAGATTCATCAATAGGCATCGCATTTTCCCAAAAAATCCATTTTGATGATTAGTTTCAAAATTGCATCTTTTTGAATCCCTGCTATCCATCTTCATATAAAGGACTGCGCACGGGATGAACCCATTCATCAATACACTTAAACCTTCAAATCATTCGCTTTCATTCCATTTTTCAAAGCTATGGCAAGTCGTTCCTCCTCCTCTCCTTCTTCTTCCCCAAGTGACAATTTCCTCACTCTGTGGAGGGATCTACTTGCTAAACTGATGCTGATTTTGACTGTAATCTCTAAGCAACCAAAGACTATGGAGGCCATTCAAAGACTGACCTCACAAAGCCGGCCAGGCTATGTCTCCAATGATTATCCTTTTCTATGTAGTTACGAGGAATTCATGATCACCTTTAGTCATGACCCCGCATCTTACCAGGCTGACTAGTCCACCATCAACTTGCATGGGCGCGAAGCATGCACACTAGTGCAAGTAAGAAGAAATAGGGTGTGCAGAAATAATAAATGATGAACTGGTGAACACCCGAAATTTGCTTGACATTATGCACACCCAATTCTTGTGTCTTTACGACTTCGTGATAGCGAGGGTGAAGGACTTGGATGAGGAGTTGGAAAAGGATCTGAATCCGTTGGAGAGGACAAAAGCCACACATGACAAGACGGTGCGAACGAATACCTTAAAGCTGGTTAACCCGCCCGATTAAGGACATTAGTGTCCTTATCAATTATATCAACAATCTTATTGAGTCCCAAGTTGCCATCCTAGAACGCTTGGAAAGGGAGTGCTGAAACATATCCAAGGTTATGTGTGATTTGGAGAAGGCCAGTGACTCACCAATCCAAAGGCACAAACTCCTTGAGTCTCGCCTTACCTATTTCGTCATCGATGTCAAAAGGTATGTAGGATTTGAATGATTTGGTTATGGTTATACATATGTAGTGTTCTTTAATAATAGCACCCGTTTTCCTTATGGCGTCATTCGTTTCCTTGCATTTCCCACATAGTTGGCTAATATTATCAAATAGTTGCATTTCCCACATAGTTGCATTTCCCAAATTGCTTCATAAAACTTGTTCAAGTGAATGGTGGAAAAGTCTCATTTGGAGGAAATAGCAAAGGAAGAATAGTAGGATTTGGAACTGTAAAGATTAGAAACCTCACAATAAGCAATGTTTCTTTAGTTGAAGGACTCAACTACAATCTGCTCAGCATCAGTTAGCTGTGTGATACCGGTTTTAAAATCAACTTTCAAGAAGGAATATGTTCAGGAACTAGTAAAGATTCTACTCAGTCATTCATGGGTCGAAGATATGGAAATATCTACCTCTTGGATGTGAAACCAGATGAATCACAATGTCTAATCTCAATTCAAGATGAAGCAAGCTTATGGCACAAAAAGCTTGGGCACATCAATATGAAGCAAATAGCTAAAATTTCAGCAAAGAAGCTTGTTCATGGTCTACCCAATTTATCATACCAAAAGTCTGATCTATGCACACCATGCATATTGGGAAAGCAGGTAAGAAATTCCTTTAAACCAATAAATCAAGTTTCCACTAAACGTGTACTGCAGCTTCTGCCTATGGATCTCTTCGGACCAACCAGAACACAGAGCATTGGAGATAAGAAATATTGCCTAGTAATTGTGGATGACTACTCACGATTTACTTGGGTATATTTCCTGGCAAGTAAGTCTGAAACTTTCTCTTATTTTGAAAAATTTGCTAAAAATGTTCAAAATGAAAAAAATGGTATGTTATTTCAAGTATAAGAACAGACCATGGAGGTGAATTTGAAAATCAAGATTTTAAAAAATTTTGTGATAAATCTGGTTTTCAACATGTGTTCTCCTCTCCATATACTCTAGAGCAAAATGGAGTTGTGGAAAGAAAGAATAGATTGCTTCAAGAAATGGCTAGAACTCTTTTAATTGAAAGCAACATCTCTTCACAATTTTGGACTGAAGCAGTTTCACAGCTTGTTATATTATTAATAGAGTTTTTCTAAGGCCTATTCTAGAGTTATTCAAAGGAAAGAAGCCTATTGTTTCATATTTTCATGTGTTTGGATGCAAATGCTTTATATTGAAAAATGCAAATGATCGAGTTTGCAAGTTTGAAGAAAAGTCAGATGAAGGCATCTTCCTTGGATATTCAACCTCAAGCAAAGCGTACAGAGTCTATAACAAGAAGAGTCAATCTGTGGAGGAATCAATGAATGTCAAATTCCAGGATTCTATGCAAAATGAATCTATTCGGACTCATCTTGAAGAATCTGAACCTACTCCAAACTCTACAAAATCTAAATCTCAAGAAGCAGCTCAGACTCTGAAAGACCAGCAACAAATGGTTATTAAAGATTCAAATGAAGGAAGTGATCATCAACCTAACAAATCAACCAGTAACTGGAAGCATAAGTCCAGTCATCCCAAAGATCTCATTATTGGCCACATTAATGAAAGAATTCGCACAAGATCCAAAAGGCGCGAAGAGTCTAGTGCTGTGGCTTTTATTTCTGAAATAGAACCCAAAAGTATAAAAGAAGCTTTATCTGATGAAAGCTAGATTGAAGCTATGCAAGAAGAACTCAGACAAATTAGTATAAATGATGTCTGGGAGTTGACTCCTAAACCAAAAGGTAAATCTATTATTGGAGCTAAATGGGTTTTCAGGAACAAGATGAACGAGAAAGGAAAAGTCATAAGAAACAAAGCAAGACTCGTGGCCAAAGGATATATGCAAGAAGAAGGGATAGACTATGACGAGACTTACGCACCAGTAGCAAGGTTAGAAGCAATTCGTTTATTACTTGCTTTTGCTTGTTATAAGAATTTTACGTTATTCCAAATGGACGTCAAAAATGCTTTCCTGAATGGATTTATCCATGAGGAAGTCTATGTGGAACAACCACCTGGGTTTGAAGACCCAAGGAAGCCAGACTCAGTATTCAGACTGAAAAGGGCCTTGTATGGTTTAAAGCAAGCACCTCCAGCTTGGTACGACAGGCTGAGTAAGTTTTTAATTCAAAATGGCTTTGTCAAAGGTAAAGTAGACACTACTCTGTTTATTAAAAGAGAAAGCAAAAGTTTTCCGCTTGCTCAAATATATGTTGATGATATTATTTTTGGATCCTCTAATGAAAGTTTGTGCAAGAAATTCTCTAAGACTATGCAGGATGAATTTGAAATGAGCATGATGAGTGAGTTAACCTTCTTTCTCGGGTTTCAAGTAAAACAACTGAAGGAATGAACTTTTATTCATCAAGAAAAATATGCTAATGATCTTGTCAAGAAGTTTGGACTGGATAATTGCAAAAAGGCTGATATACCAATGTCAAGTTCCTTGAAGATAGACAAAGATGAAGGAGGGAAGAAAGTCGATCAGAAGTTATACAGGAGTATCATTGGCTCACTTCTTTATCTTACTGCTTCTAGACCTGACATTTTGTTTAGTGTTTGCATTTGTGCCAGATTTCAAACAGACCCTAAAGAATCTCATTTAAGTGCTGCAAAGCGTATTATCAAATACATTGCTTCAACTTCAAGTATCGGCCTTTGGTATCCTAGAAAGGGAGACTTTACTCTTCTTGGATACTCAGACGTAGACCTAACCGGATGCAGAGTTGATAGAAAGAGCACCTCGGGTACCTGTCAACTACTTGGAGGCAGGACAGTGTCTTAGTTTTCAAGGAAGCAAAGTACAGTAGCTCTTTCTACAGCAAAAGCAGAATATGTAGCTCTTGGAAGTTGTTGTTCACAAATTTTGTGGACAAAACAACAGCTAAGAGATTTTGGAATTGAAGACTCATGCACGGAGATTCAATGTGACAACACCAGCACAATCAATCTCACCAAAAATCCAATTATTCACTCAAGAGCAAAGCATATAGAGATTCGACATCACTTCATTAGAGATCATGTCCAAAATGGAGAAGTTTCGATTCAGTTTGTCGACTCAAAGAACCAACTGGCGGATATATTCACAAAGCCTTTGGAGAAAAATCAATTTGAAATCATCCGCTCGAGACTCAACATTTTGAGGTTTGAAGAAGTTAAAGTCTAGAGACTCTCAGACTCAGACAAACAAGACTTTGACTGTAAGTTATTCTCTCTTTCAAATCTCATCTTGAAAATGTACGATCATCAACCGTGTTTGATTATTGCTATCTCAATTGCTATCTTTAATTGACGTGATTATTGCAACGTTTCCTTTTCGAAAAATGAGTTATTTTGAAATGACTACTTTCTCGAAAAAGGCAGTTATTTTTTGAAAATGCATCTTTTTACTTTCTTTTATGACGTTCCGTATGCCTCTATTCAACTGTCCTATATACTGTTGCTTCTTCTTCGCTTTACTCTCAAAAACCCTAAGAGAGCACTGATCTTCCATCCCTGTTTTCTTCTCTTGTTTAATCTTCGAAAAAGTTATCATCTTTCTTGGGAAAAGTCAAGTTTGGAATCTTTCAAAGTATGAGAAAGATGTCATCTTCAAGAAAGTCTTCGAGGATCGCAAGCAGGGGACCACGGCGAATGAGTGAGGGGCCTACACACTTCGATCTCACCGAGGAAGAAGAGTCTCCAAATCAGCAGCAGAGCCCACAACATTCTCAACAGCGTCATTCTCCACCATCTAGTCCACAGGGTGTTGGTCATCAACAAGAGGAAAAAATCATTGAAGATGCAGATCCTATAAGAATTCAAAGGCCCTATTTTATTTATAAGCTTTACCATGCTTTAAAGAGGACTGGTACTCCATTGAACTACATCGATGAGTTTCTTAAGGACAAGGGATATGGGAATGAGTACATCTTTTTGCGAAAAATGGAGTGTTTGGGAATTGCTCCTAAAGGGTTGGCAGAAGAAACCTTTGCAAATATCCCAAGTGATCCGCGTGTTGGGGGATTTAATCCGATAGATGGGAATGATGATGACAAATTGTACAGCCAATTTCAACCGAGAATGGGTGTTGCGGCGAAAATTCGAGGAAAAATGGGAGAGTTGTTTAGATCGAAGGAACAAAAGGTTCTATACTCCAAATTGCTGAAGCGTGGGGTGATAAACCCTAGGAGTGTGGATTTTGATTTCCTTGATGCTGTAAATGTCAATTTGAGGGAAAAGTTCAGTTTTCTTCAACTTGAGTAGTTCTGTTCTGACACCACAGAAGCCCATGCTGAATTAACTGCATACTTCTATTCGAATCTTAGCTTCTTGGATGCGAATAGAATCTTTTTGTAGTGGATATGGATATACTGGCGGATGTGATTGGGGTTGAGAGAGGGAGATATCAACCCATTAATGTTTCTATTGCTCGTGCTACATTGGAACTTGTTAAGGATAGAAGAATAGAGGAAAAGATTTCCTACTTGAGGATGAGTGCGTTTAACATTCTACTTCACAAGATTGTGATCAATTACCTCAGACCAAAATCAACTTCCAAGACCGATGTTTCAAGTTCAGAGGCAAAGCTGATGTATGCCATCATCACTGGGAAAAAGTTTTCTCTTCCTCACACTGTTATGTTCCACATGTATAGAGTAGTGATGAAGGACAGAGGTTAACTTCCTTATCCAGGTCTTGTGACGAAGTTATTCAGACATCTGAATATTCAGCCTCCACAAATTCTCTGTACTCGATCGTGTGATCATATGGTGGTAGGACTGAAATGGTGACTAAAATGCGTCTGAAGGAACTATGCAAGGCGTTGGAGAAATTCAAGAAGAAAACTCCAGTCAAAACTCATCAAATCTCTTCTGCAGCAAAAAGAAAAGGGAAGGAGCACATGGTTGCTCCATCCAAGAAAAGAAGAGCTCTCATCGTTGAGGATGAAGATGATGAGGAAGACATCACCATTTCTGCAATGGCGTTGAAGAACCTGAGTCGTTCTGTTCCAGAGAAAGACTCAGAACAGAGGACTAGAGAAAGAGAAGAGAAAGAAGAAGAGGAGAAAGAAACAAAGGAAAGAGAAGCTGAAGAAAGAGATGCTGAGAAGGAAAGAGTTGAAAAAGAAGAAGAAGAGAAAAGAGATCAAGAGGAAGGAGAACATGAGGAACACTCTTCTCTACCTGAAGGCATGGAAACAGGGGGAGATCATGAGAAAAGAGGAATGTCCTCATATCCTGCTACCAGTGAGGAAGTCAATCGCTCTCCAGCAGATCCAAAGGACATTTATGCCTCTCAATTTCCTGAGGAAGGACATGATGTTTCTTCACCAAATCTGCGTGATTATACTGACTTGCCATTGTCTGCCTTTACTCCATCAGATCGTGCCAAAGCTAGTACGCAGACCGATAATTCAGCAGATTTTCGCAAAATTATGGATGTTCTCTTGGAAATGTTAGGTCAGATATATGCTTTGGGATGTGAAGTTCAGAATTTGCAGAATGCAGGTCAAGCTTCTTTAGGTTCCTTGAATGATCAGATCCAAGCCCTTTCTCTTCAGATTCAGGCTAATGCTAAGGGTGAGGATGTTGCACAACTGAAGGAAGACTTGAAAAAGCTGGAAGGCATCATTTAGTCAATGGGAGATTTCCAGTTTGTTCGTGTTCCCAAGCATTATTGACTCTACTCCATTTTCATCTCAACCTTTTTTTATGCTGACAAAAAGGGGAAAAGATGCAAGATTTGAAACTTTGACTTTTTAATCGTTTGGATTGTTTGACTTAGATTGTTTTGATGTTTGACTTTACTTTTGTGTCTGGATGTGAACTGAATTTGGATTTGGATTTGACTACTTATATTAACTACTATTGATATCTTATGGATGGCTTTATCACATACAAGGCTAACCTATTTTACGTGGTTTTGATTCTAGTGTTATCATTCATTAAGCCATTTATCTTTATAAGATATCAATATTTGTTTGAGTAATGTTTTGCAGGTCAAAGTTATCCAAATCTATAGGAAAGTTTTGTCACCATCAAAAAGGGGGAGATTGTTGGAGAAATCTTTCTGGAATATTTTGAAGCTGACAAAACGTTTCCATCAGTCTAGTCTGAAGATTTGCAGACTCTACTATTTAAAGTCTAAAGACCTCCGGACTGCCAGACGCAAGACTCAAAGTCTATTCTCATTGACAGTTTCTAATCCGTTGAAGAAAGGTTATCCAGAACTGGATGTTTCATTAAGGATGTGATCTTATCGACTGGAGAAGATCTCTTGGCTGGATATGACATATCGGAATTCTTTATTTGATCATAATTGATTCGGAGATTAAGGATCCGATGATTGGCGAAATATTCTTGGAAGGTTCTGCTTATGGAAACCGAGATCCTAATTGTATGGGTGAACATGATTGATGGGCTATCGACATGTTCCTTTAATAGCTCGAATGATCTTCCTAATTGATTCCATCCAACGGGTAGATTTGAGGAATTCCTTTGGTAAGTGCCAACGGGTATGATGGCATAAAGGAGTATATAAGGAAGACGTTCTAGTTGTTCGAGTGTGTGCACGATAGAAGAATTCCAAAGTCTGAAGCTCCTTGTTCTTAGTCAATTCATTTGAGCAAAATCTTGTACGCAAAAGAGAGTCTATATTCGTGAGAAACCTTGAGGAAGTGTAGTAGAATATATACACTGTGGAATCAAGGGAAAGCTGTGCTGTAACATTTCTTTTGTTCATAGTGAAATCCAGCCGGTGGGCTGTCAGTGCGGAAAAGTGGACATAGGCTTGGATTAAGCCGAACCACTATAAACCTTGCGTTCAATTTTCTCTTCCCTACTCTTTGCTTTACTTTGATCGTAATTCATTTTGTTAATCAAAAAGAGAACTTCCTTTCTATCGTCTGCCTAGTATCGCTTTCGTATCTCGAGAAATTGTTTTTACACCTATTTACCCCCCTCTAAGTGCTTATACTAGCTATCTCAGAAATCATAGAAAAATCGAGTTCGACAAAAATTTTGCAATCAGGTGTGATTATACTAATCACATACCTCTGTTAAATCAACCTATCTCCAGTTTCTGATCGATTTTGACGGTGCCGTAATGACCCTTGCACATTAGCACGGCCGAGCAGTTGATTTCTAGTCGAATTCTCAAGTCTATTGCATTTAGATTCCTTAACGGCTTCACCTAATAAACTAGGTATCCCGTGAGCAATCAGTTTAGGGAAAAGAATTATCGGTGCGTTGATGATAAATCCAACTTATTTAATCGAAAATAAAACTTGGAAATCAGGATGTCACAGATATGGTTTTTTGTAAACATTGGGCAAGCAAACAATGTTATTGCCATATCCCTTTAATGCCAGTTCGACTATTGGTTGATTTTAGATCAGAGTCACATGAGGGAATCTTGCAACTTGTTGTAAGCATAATTAGGCTACAATGTCAGGTTTGCATTTTGTTGTGTTTACAATTGAAGCCCATAGAACTAATGTTATGGTTGGATTACAAATGTTGGGTTTATTTGTGGGTTGGAAATATTCACTTGAGTTAGGGGAAGAGGTTGCTGCAATATTTGAGGTTGAATATTTGGAGGTACTTGGGGCTGAATTTTAAGAACTTGTTGTTGAATATTAGAAGCCCCATTTGGGGTACTTGCTGCTAAGTGTTCAACTGTTGCAATTGGTCATACCCCCTAGCTAGAGTCATTATGACTTTGGGGACCTCCACTATGACAAGTAATACATTCGTCCGAGGCACCAGAATGTGTTTCAGCTTAGTTAGCCTACCCTAGAGCATTCTCAAATGATGTATTTTGTTGACTCACTAGTGAAATAAATACCGCAGGACCTCGATCAATGTTGGCAGGGACATATGAATTAACAAACCCATCAACTTGTGTAGCCGTGAGAACTTCTTCACTTTACAAGATTCTAAAAGGGGCCAAGTCGACGCAGCTTGTCTAGCATTACTTAATGTCACTTGAGAAGCTAGCAATATAAGAACGTACCCAGTTGAAACAGAGACTTGCCTTATTTGAGGCTGAGCTGGTCCTGTTGAGACTCCATGTTGTCCTTGGGCACATTCATGATAAGTATTAATGATTAAAGGCCTAACCAAATCAGTCATTTGTCTGATCATATAATCAACAAACTCATTTAAAGTTTCTACAATTGTTCACCTCATAGTAGCAAGCATAATTGGTGTGAGGTTTGCCTGTGTTCTTTCTTCTACACGCTGCCTTGAAACATTAGCTCTTTCCACTCGATTTGTAGTCTCATGCTAAGGAAGCTGGGCTAATAATGACACAGCTCATGCATTGTTCTTAGCCATTAGTATTTGTTCATTAGTGGCACTATTCAAGTTGATTTGGCTTCGGATCTGTGGCATAACACTCTCTTGACTCAACACAATAGTTCCACTACATGTTCCACAAAGATGTTTCATCGGTTTTGTTTCCTACGAATTTTTTTTTCACCAAATGTTGCATTTTGGCTTTATTATAGGAGACTTAGGTTTTGTGTTGAATTTGGAAAGAGAAGTTCAAATGCAAGGGTAAATTGTATTCTCAACTTGTATGTACAATTTTGACAATTGAAACTTAAATGACTCAAAGACCAATAGGTTCTGAGTACAAATTACACCGGAATTTCATCAACGATGTAATTTGAACACAAATAGTTAGATAGGCTACACTTCGGACTCAAACTATGTTGGAATTTAATTTATGACACAACTTGTTTTAGGCGTATAGTTGGAATATAATTAATAGTAATACCCTTGGATAGGAAATACAACGCTAGAATTTAATCAATGACATTGAACTCGTGGGACAACACCGGAATTTAATCGACAATGTTGAACTGGATAAAGACACACACCGGAATTTAATCTTTGATGGGAATCTTGAAAACTACAACTAAAATGCGATAAAGTAAAGATAAAGAAAGGTTCTCATTGAGCAGGTTGTGTTATTTATAGGGTGAACAAATAGCCATCAGTTGGCTACTTCTCCTTGGGCATCACTCTTAGCATTTTGCACGTTTTCCTTTTCTTCTTAGCAACCACATCCATGATCAACTGTTTCCTAACTTGTTGACGATGCTCACGTGACTTGCCCATCAAGTAAATAACGGCTTCCCTATTTTTATGTGCACTTTATGCAGCAGTTATTCTTGGTTGGGCTTCAATGTTCCACTGAAATTCCAAGTCTAATCCATTGCTTTCATAGCTTGACACGTGGTAATTAATTACCTTGCTATCAACTCTAGTATTTATATTTAGAATCCTGTCGACACTTTGCTCAAGTACCTGTCACAAACGCTGGCTACCCTTAGCTTCTATGAATAAAATGGGGTGTTTCACATTTATTATTCTCCCCCGTGACTAGCACATGACAACATGAATAATTTTGGGTGTAAACAAATACCTTTTTCAGGAAAAGTTTAATTATATTTCTTTTGCTTTAGATGATGCTTTTTCATTGATTTGTATATAATAATTAAGGAAGCCTTTCTTGTTTTTTTTTCCTTTTTTTGCATTCTCGAAATTGAAGCTTGACCTAGAATTTTGAATCATTTTAAAAGGTAGACAATGTGATTCTAAGATGTATGTCCAGATACCATGATTCTAATAATTTTGATTGTAATGCAATCAAGTATATGAACTTGCATAAGTTTTTCCACTCAAATCACTCCATCAATTCCTGACGTGTTAATTAGGACTGGGCAAAAGTTTGATATTAGAATAATCATCTCCTTGATAGAATGTAAATACATTAAAAGTTGGATCGATTTTATCTTTACATATTGTTCCTGTAGAGTGATTGTCTGACACATATTAATTGATCGTCCATGATGACACTAATTGCACCAAAGGAAAATCAGTCTCACAAAAATTGTCTTTATTTTCAAAAATCCTTAAATTGACTTGGGGTCGACCATAAAATGACCAAGATTTGAGCGATTACGCACAAAGCACAAAACGATTTTTATATATAAAAAGTGGGTTTTCTCATCACAGCATATTTTTCGACACTCACATTGCCATCCAAAAATTTTGACACCCCTATTTACTGAGTGGTATGTGAATGATGAAGGAGTGATTCACCATAAGGCCTCTGAAAATGATACGTTGAGGGCAGACCGAGTGTTCTGGCTCATCGAGGGCTACATAGGTTCATCTCGGGTCAAAAAGGTTTTGGCTCAGGACATGTGGAGGCTAAACTTCTGAGGTTCTACAAGAAGATAAAAAAGTACTCAATTGTATTGAAAATTATATATAAAAAAATTTGGGTGTGCTATGGTGGATAATGAGGATGTGATTGGCTTTACCGGCTGGAAAGTTTTGGCCCACGGCATGTGCAAGCTATATAATAAAAAAGACCCGAGCTTTTTCCATTCCTTTTTTTTTTTTTTTTTTTGACTCCTGACACTATCTATTATCTAGAATTGATCGTGTAATATTCCTTTAGATCCCACTCTTAATTTAATATTATTTCTTGCCTTTTTTCTTCTCTTTTTTTTTTGTTTCAATTTTTTTAAAAGACAAAACTATCTATGCTCTTCTCAAACAACTTTTTTTCACCCTCACTTCTTCTTCCGCATCCACTATATTTCTTTCCTTCATGTTCGTCTTCTTCTTCTTAACTTATTCTCATTGTCCACTTGCATAAGAGTTTAACCAATAGTTGTAATTTGAGCAAGCACTAACCATATATTGGAGTTAAGAAATGTTAGTTTTATATGCACATTATTTACTTTATTTCCCCTAGATTCTCCTCATAATTGTGAATTTTCCAACTTTGATTTCCATTACAAATTTACAATGATTTGCTCAAAGATTGAATATTGTGGCAAATGTATGCATTTCGTAGAATGTACTCATATTTCAATGTATTATATTTTGAAGTATAGTCTCTATGAAAGGCAATATTTAAGGGGACCCAAATTGGATCAATGTATCTATTTTCATGATGAAAATGCGAATGAAGAAGAGCAATCAATCGTGTCAACAAGTTCATTTGAAATTGTATTAGTAATTTTTTTAACTTGAGAGGATCTTCTGAGTAGCATGCCGTGGCATCTTCTTATTCAAGGCTATGTTGTCTCCAATAAAAGGTCAAAAGAGACAAATGTGTTTTTCTTGTTAGTGATGGATGATGTAATTATTGTGATTGACATAATAGGCCCGTTTGGTTCAGCTTTTGGGGAATGCATTTGTAAAAAATGCAAAAATACCTTTAGGTGAATGAGGTTTTCCAAAATGCAAATATCATTTGGTAAAATTTGCATTGAGAAACAACTTTGGCCAAAATACCGTTTGGTAAAAATTTGCATTTGTAATTGATTTTTATTAAATTAAAAAAGCAAATATATATATTTGAAGTCCGACCATCGGATCACCGAATTCGATGGCCGGATCGCCGGATTCGGTGGGCGGAGGGCTGGATCTAGCCCTCGGACAATCGCCAGGGTCGGGTGACCCCAGGTGACAACCGCCTAAGGTCGCGCGACCTAGGTAGCCGTCGCTTGGTTGCCTGAGGTCGCGCGACCCAGGTGACGGCCGCCTGAGGTTGCGCGACTGGAGGCAACCGTCGCCTGGGGTCGCCCGACCCTGGTGACCGTCACCTGAGGTCGCACGACTTAGGCGTCGCCTGAGGTTTGGCAACGGTCGTCGGGGTCGGGCGACCCTCAGGTGACGGTCGCCAGCGTGTCGCCGGAGTGCACGACACCCCCTTGGCCGGCGGTCGTCGACCTCCGTGTAGTAGTTTTGCTCGTAAATGAACAATAACCGCGAGTGAACAGTAACCGGAACTTGTATTCCGGAAATGCAAGTTCCCAAAGGACCTCCAAACCTGCTTTGAACTAAGGGCTCTTAAAGTCCTTTGGAGATGCAATTGTATCTTGCCAAAGTCGTCCAAAAAATCGAACCAAATGCGTTTGCATTTGGCCAAGGGACTTTAGAGTCCCAGAGCCCATTTGCAAAGCTGAACCAAACAATGCCAATATTTCTATTGCATTCAGAGAAGAAAGACTGTAACTCGTTTGATTATTTGTTCTTTGGAAGTTCATTGCTATAAAAAGAACGGATCATAGTCACTCAAAATATTAAAGGAATCATAGACATGATCTTTTGAGTGATATATTCGGACATCCTACTTGTTGTTGCTTTTCTAAAGTTGAAGCTTTGCATGTGAAAGAGATGTGTAAAGTTGGTATGTCTCCTTGCAAATTCTTTCCACCTTGAGACGAAGAAATTCCACATTCAGGCTATTGTTGAAACTGTTTATGACATGAAAGCGAAATCTGTCATGAATATTTCAACGGTTGCTCTATGGTCCAAGCTTTTTATTGGATGAGCTTAGTGGAGGCAAATCTATCTACAATTTTAAACATGTTGCTGAGGGCTCACTTGATGCGTCTATTTTTCTGTTATCCCAGCTTCACGGCACTAATGAAGAGCTTCTGAAGCGTTTTGTAATGGATTGTACTTACAAGACCAATAGATAAAAAAGGCCTTCATTGGATATTATTGGAGTTTCCAACTTTAATACTTCTTCTAGTCATGCTTTATATTTTTTAAGAAAAGAAGAAGAGAAAGATTATGTTTGGGCTTTGACAATATTGGCAACATAGCGGGTGCCGATTGTCAACGCTAAGCTATTGTCACTAATGGAGAGTTGGCATTGATGAATGCCTCCTCCATTTATTTTTTATTTTTTTTAAAAGTGCAAACTTGTTGTGCATTTGGCACGTTGAGAAGAATATTGTGATAAAATGTAAATCTCAGTTTGAAGAATGAACGGATTGAGACTCTTTTATGTATGATTGGTCCAAGGTTTTGAGCTCCACGACTGAAGTGGAATATGACGAAAATATTCAACAATTTGACAATCGTTATAGGAAACACCATTGGTTCTTAATTACATTCAAAAGACATGGCTTCCTTCAAAGAGTTATTTGTGTGTTCTCAAACAAACTTGCACATACATTTTTGGGAATCATGTTATTTCAAGAGCTAAAGAAGCACATTCAACTTTGAAAGCACAATTACAAGTTTCAATAGGAAATTTAATCTACTTGAAAAAGATAATATGCCTTGCAGTTGAGAATTGGTTTTAGAAATCAAAACCAAATTGTCAAATAAAAAGGTAAGGGCTCCTCTTCCTCTTAATATATATTTTTTTTCATGAACTTGATTATTCGCGTGTCAATATTTGTTTTAAACAAGCTCTTGAATATGAGAGTGCTCAAAGTTGGGTTGAGCTACCTACTTATCTGGGCATTTTATGTAATCCATGGGCCTTCCTTGTGCACATGAGATAAAATTTAGGTATTTCAATGATTTGCCTCTAGATATAATTAATCCGTAATTGATATAAGGTTTCTTGATTGTGATATTACTCAAAATAATGTAGAAGTTCATTTGCGCAAGTATTTCATGAGTTGGAAAGGAAGTGGTCCCTTTCCAAAATGGAAGTTGTTTGAAAGCAAATTGAGCAATTTGCATGAGCAAGTAAACCATTCTTATATGAACCCCTAACTACATTGCATAAAAGTCACTGTTTTAGTTCATAAGCTAAAGAATAATTAACTTCTACATGATGTGATTCTTCTGCATTTGAGATTGTTGAAAAGAGGAAGAGATGCGATACTTGTAAATGTTATGGCCAAAAATAATAGTCGGATGTGTAAAGGAAAAGGCAAAGTTCTTGGATTAACACATTCTAGGATCATTGAAATTCATGGTGGTGAAATCATATAGTTAGAGAGGACTCATGCATGCAAAAATTGAACCTGAAAAATGTGGCATCCTAAAATTTCATGACAACTCTTGATTATACCATGAACCATGAATAGGTGATGGAAGCGCCATCAAATTATATTGTAGCCATTAGACCAATGAATTACAATAGATTAAGGCCGAGTATTTTAATGGACAATTATTTGGTTGGAAATATATTTTATGTCCATAAGCGATTAAGGATTGTATTAAAAGGATAAATTGATAAGGAAAATTGTATTCTTGATCGTGTGCTTTATAAGTTGGATTTTATTGATTATTGTTGCAATTTTATGGCCATGTGAGTATTTGAGATTATGAAATTAAGTGGGGGATTAAAGTAAATTGTTAAAAGTAATTATGGGCTTATTTAGTATTATTTTTGGGTCATTTAAAAGTTAGATTTTAGACCCAAAAGTGTTGGGCCCAAAGTGGGCCAAAAGGCCTGGCCCACAAAGCCCAAAGGGGCTACTATCGACCGAAGGAGGAGAGGGAGAGCCGGATTGCATGCCTCTCCATTTGTCCCATGGAAGAAGCCACATGTCCTTCCATTTAAGCCAAGTGTCCAATGCCATGCAAAACCTCATGATTACTAGTTAATCATGAGGGTGAAAGGAAGAAAAAGAGACAGAGAAGGGGGCGGAATGGACGAAACAACCGAGAGAGAGGAGTGTTCGTGCGAGAGAAAGAGAGAAAGAGAGAAGGAGAGAAAGAGAAAAAGAGGAGGAAGAAGACCAGCCGCTGTGCATTCGCCTAGCTGCCGCCGTCGAGCTCACCTTGCCCCACCGTTGTGCTTGCTGTGATTTTCCTTGGATTAGAGGCAAGTAGAGTCCTTTGATCTACACTTTGCTTGCTGTGATTGTGAGTGTTGTATGGTGAATTTTGAAGATGGTGGAGGTGAGAATTTTCGAAATTATGGGAGTAGTGCCTTAGTCTAGTAATCTGTTTTCTTGAAAAACAGTCCGACCTTTGGTAATTTCGTGAGCTGCATGCAATTTTCTAGTTGGAATCTAATTTTGACTTCTTGATAAAAGTTGTAGAAGACCTCTTGAAGATTAACATAATGAAATTTGAGAATAAACGGACAAGTATTGACTCAGGAAATGATTTTTCTTTGAAAGGGATTAAATCTGGAGATTAAGCCGATGGTTAGGGTGAGTTGTAATAATCATATCTTTTAATCCAGAATGAATTAGACTTCAATTTCTTCACGGTAATTTTACCTCTAGGTCTCAGCTATAACATATTAAAATCTTAGAATTTTTGGAGTTCATTTAAGGGCTCAATCGAAATTATTTTGGAAATTGTGCAAAAGTGGTGCTGGAATTTCTTTTGTTGTGAAGTATGGACCTATGTGATTGGTATGAAACTTTCTTGACATAGTGTTTTTCATGAAACCTCTTTCTCTAGGTCTTGTCTACATTATGTGAAATTTTCAGAATTTATTAATATCAATTACTAATTTTTCCAGAATTTTAATTAAAGGAATGCATTCTGTTTTATTTGAAAATTTGTCTTATTTTCAAGGACAAATGAATTGTCTTATGAGATGCGATATCTTTGGTGTTATTTGTGCTACATATGTGGTAATAATTGTGCATTTCATATGACATCAAATTGATGAGATTTTATAAACTCCATGAAATTTTGGCACTATTGCATTAAATGGCATTTTCCAAAGATGAGAGAGAGAGAGAGAGAGAGAGAGATATATATATATATATATATATATGTATGTATGTATGTATTATGATGATGATGATACCGTCGAAGGTGTGAGCCGACAATGTCCCGGGAGTGTTGGGATGTCCGGAGGTGTGTGTCGGATGTCCTCGGGAGTTTCAAAATGCCCGGAGTGTGTGTGCTGGATGGCCTCGTGATGCCAGTTGAGGTGCAAGATGCCCGGAGGTGTGTGTCGGAGGTTCCTCGCGATGCTAGGATTGGGTGCGAGCGATATATGAGGGATGCAAATACTAGTCTCTGGAAGAAAAAAATGAGATCCTTTTGAAAGTTAAAATGGAAATTGAATCATGTGTATGTGTGTGTGCATATGGCATGGGATATAATTGCCTATGAAATTGAGTTGATACTATATGGCATTGATGATGCGATCATGATGGTATTGAATGGATCTCATGGAGATAGATACATGATGGTATGGATGATATGAATCATGCGCATGTATGTGTATATGGCATGGAACATGAATTGTTTTAATAAATGAATCTCATAGAAATACAAGTGTGATTACATGGATGATATGTGCATTTCACACAAAATTGTGGTTATCTTGCTTGTTGCATTGTGTAGTTTGATGGATCTTTACTGCTGAGTGGTTGTACTCACCCCTTTTGGGGACTAACATTTCAGATTGAGAGATGCCTCTATCACTTGTCATGTGTGGTACATTTGAGGTCGAGTGCTCGGAGCACCCCTGCGTTGGTGTTCATGGTCTGGTGTTTATTCGCATCTATGTTTTGGTTATGTATGATGTGGACCTACCTGATCGCCTCGTAGTCCAGGAGTTCCTGTTCGTTCATGTTCATCAAGATAGGAGGATGATGGGGATGCTGCCGCCGCCACCGGCCGATGCAACGGGTTGGGTGTGATAGGAGCGTGTGACTGGTGGAGGTTAACACTTTTTGGATATCTGACATTAGGATGATGGATTTGGTGTACATGTCATGATGTAGAGTCAAGTTCTTTTGGGTTTAGCTGAGCTTAGTTAAAGCCTTAGCCTTTTGTTGTACCCACTCGTGATGTCCATCAAAGTATGTAAATAAAAGTGGTTCAGCATTAGCTTCTATATATATATGAAAAATGTAGTGATGTGCATTGCATTGTATTATTTAGTTTGAGTACGGGTTAGGAAGATGTCGAGTATGCTTCTGTTATATGAATTGCGCTAGGACCGATCGAGATGATATGAACCCTCAGGATTTATGGACCCATTACAATTCAAATGGTATCAAAATGACATGTTATTAGGATAAGTGATAGGTGAGCAAGCTGTGGCAACCCTAGCGGATTAGGGGCCATGTCGAGGGGTGCCACAGAAAATAATTCCCTCATTCATATTCATTCATTTGTTTCTAAGTAAATGATGACTCTTATTGCTATGATTGAAAATTTTAATTGTCTCATTTGGGTAAAAGAATTTGTTCCGAGAGTAGCCTTTATGTCCATCCTGTGATTATTGCAATAAATTAGTACTTTGAATATTACTTTTCTTATCTTGAATGGCTCTATGGAAATTTTGGTGCATTTAGAATTGACCAAAAAACAGGTTAATGGTTTGAATGTGTTGTCTTCTAATATAATTACAATTGTCATATTTATCTTGTTAACAAGTAATTATTTCATGAGATTAAAGCAAGGATAATATTAAATATAAGTTTTTTTTAAATGGATCTTTAGAACTTTTAATGCAATTGATTTTAATGTTTTTGAGAATATCTTTAAAAAATCATATAGTAATGGCATGAAAAATAGATGAAAATTGGACTATCAGATCCATGAAACAAAACGAACGTTGAGCAGTTAAAATACACGTATCAAAACATAATAACACAAATTAAAGTTATAATTAAATTGAATGCATTTATTTTGATTAATAGACGATTCTTTTGACTTTTACTTGTTTTTAAGTTATTACAAAATAACCGGGAGTCATCTGCCAAATTAAACTTTTTTTTTTGGGGAAAAGGGGGACCCTACTTTGGTCCAAGATGGGAAAAAACAAACAAAGATAGAAGAGAAGAAAACAAAAGTAAGGACTAATTTTAAATTAAGAGTACGCCACACATTTAATCCTTGTTGTTTAAGAGGAAGATGGGTAGATTTATCTTTTACTAAAATTGAAACCAAAAAGATACGGAAAATATTTCATGCCTAAGTAAATATTTTCTACCGCAAAGGTTTGCTACCTCGCACGCTGCACACGCTTTTGAAATTCGGCAAAGGTAAGCCTAACAAAGGTAGGCCTAACAAAATATTTTCCGCGGCAAAGGTATGATACGGCAGAGGTCTATCTATTTCTGCGGCAAAGGTACGATCCGGCAAAGGCCTATCTATATCAAGGCCCGAGTTTAAAAGCCCGAGCCACAAGACAAGTAACTTCTCCGGAAATATTTAGGTCCTTTCCACGTTTCTCCTTCGTCATCGTGGTTCTCTTACCTAGGGTTTGCAGGCGGGCGCGACTCTTCTCCGCTGTTATACCTCTCTCGTTTGGCAGCCATGGGAGAATCCAGGTGCGTTTCGTACGTACGACATGCACAATCGTTATTAGTGACTGTTCTTTTCCTTCCTTTTTGATTTATGCCGGAACGTTCGGGACGCCTTAGTTATTAGCATTCCAGGTCGCGGCTCGCGGCTATCCGCGATCTGCAACTTCCGATCCAGATCGGAGATTGCCGGGCGACTCGGTGATTTCTGGTAACGACGCCTACTCGAGCGACCGTGGATCTTGAAGAGGTCGGCTGAGATTGTTTTCTGCTCGGTTGAAATAGGAGAGGAGAGATGGATGGAACGACTCGAGGGGGCAGCAATGCGGACATGTATCTGCCGAATTATAAGCTCGGGAAGACTCTGGGCATCGGTTCGTTTGGCAAGGTGAAAATAGCGGAACACGTGTTGACTGGGCACAAGGTCGCCATAAAGATCCTCAACCGCCGCAAGATAAAGAACATGGAGATGGAAGAGAAAGGTAATGAGAATATTGTTTGAGTTTCCATATAGATAGCGGGATATAGTGCTGAATGTCTGAAATCTGTTTTCGCAAAGTTTTCGGGCATCTCGTTTTATGTGAATTTGGATAGTTGTTTCTGCACCGCCTTCTGTTGGATTTGCCAATTCTACTCTGAAGCATGGCCATGGACGCATGTAGGCTTGCAGCTTGACTTTGTGGGAGCCTTCTGAAGTCGATCATGTTATTTATTTGCATATTGTTTCCCCTTGTGGTGCAGTGAGGAGAGAAATAAAAATCCTGAGACTCTTTATGCATCCGCACATCATCCGACTTTATGAAGTCATTGAGACGCCTACGGACATTTATGTCGTGATGGAGTATGTGAAGTCTGGGGAGCTGTTTGATTACATTGTCGAGAAGGGCAGGTTGCAGGAGAATGAAGCTCGCAACTTTTTTCAGCAGGTAGGATTGGTAAATGATGTACAAGGAGTTCTCCCTTGGGCAACAGTTTTTGCTTTAACACCACTTTTCTTCTCCTGCTCTTCTTCAGATTATTTCCGGTGTGGAATACTGCCATAGGAATATGGTCGTTCATAGAGATCTAAAGCCTGAAAACTTGCTGTTGGATTCTAAATGGAATGTGAAGATCGCAGATTTCGGTCTGAGCAATATAATGCGTGATGGTCATTTCTTAAAGACAAGTTGTGGGAGCCCCAACTATGCTGCTCCGGAGGTTCAATATTTGTCTTCTTTACCCCCTGTGAAAGTTTCAAACTTATGAGATATTGGATGGTTTTTCTAATTCAATATTGTTCTGATGAAACTCTTTGGCTTGTATTCATGATAGGATGATATATAGCTATTACAGGCTCTGTTTATGAACAGTATTTCTTTGCTTGCCCTGCAGGTTATCTCTGGTAAACTTTATGCGGGGCCTGAAGTAGATGTATGGAGCTGTGGAGTTATATTATACGCTCTTCTTTGTGGCACACTCCCTTTCGATGATGAAAACATACCTAACCTTTTCAAGAAAATCAAGGTACTTTCTTAGATTTATCAGACTGCCATGTCGGATATTTTATAGGTGATGCAAGTAGGTTTCTCACCTCTTTAAACCATGTGTGCAAAGGAGCTTTGGTTTATTATACACCTAATTTATTTAGAAGTAATTTAACATCATTTGAAAACTAATATTTAAAGAGTTCTAGATTAAATCTAGTAATAATGCTCCTATGATTGATGATATCCAATATCTCAGACGTGAGATATATACAAGTCTTATTCTCTTGGGCAGCATGACATGCTGGATTAGGGAAGTGGTCATATTTGAACAATAGATATTTTGATGTAGAGTGAGCTAATACCCTCCAAAGGCACAGCAATTTGCTTGGGGGTTGGGGGATCTCATCTCTTTATAAATTTAAATGACATCTCTCTGAACCCATTGAGTGCTTCACACAAATCAAATTTTCTTTTGATCACAGTAGGACATTGAAGAGATTAATCATGTTATTTATCGTGCAACTTGAATTATGAACCTTACCTTGTACATTTGACATTGTACTCTAGGGTGGGATGTACACTCTTCCGAGTCACTTATCGGCAGGTTCAAAGGACTTGATCCCAAGGATGCTTATAGTTAATCCAATGAAACGAATCACCATTCCCGAGATCCGTCAGCATCCTTGGTTTCAAGCTCATCTTCCACGTTATTTGGCCGTGCCTCCACCTGATACGATGCAGCAAGCAAAAAAGGTATGGTTGGTATAACGATGATTGGAGTTATGGTTCTGGAAAGGAAAATTGTACCTTTTTTCAGCTTTGATTGTCTTGGATAGCATTTAGACTCTCCTATGTGAACTGTAGATATGTCAATGTGCCATTGCTTGAGGATTGTCGTGTGGATTTTTCTGATAACTTGCATTAGGTGAAAATTACCTCCATTATTAATGAGGCAATGTCTTACAGAGGTTTGACATATAACTTTCAGGAAATTTCTCGTCCAGATCACTTGAAAGATACTTTCACATGAGATGATGTTTTGTAAATGAAGCAATTGAAGTTACACGTTTATTGTTCAGTATCCTTAATTCTGACTTTCTCAATGGGTTATCTTCTACCGAAAAAAAAAGGGTTATCGATATTCCTTGGTTTGATCTGTGCGGTTTGTTCCCCCTTCCTCTTCACAGGAGGATAATAAATGAAGGAAGGAGATATTAAACAGATATATAAATAGAAATAAGAAAATTTATGAGGAAATTCTCTGCTTAAGAAACAAGGTCTTATAAGAGAGCAAGATGATGTTAGTTAACATTATTTTGAAGATCGGAGCCTAATCATTTCATGTTTACATGGCCGCTCATTCATGGGTTTCTGCAATTTTCCTTCCTATATGATACGAGTTTGACCACTTGTTAAGTGCTCTTTCTATTTGTGTATCTGTTGCTAAGTGATGCCCGACTCTGGATAAATCTGATGTTTCCTTATTTATTGGGTTCTTTTTTCTGTCTTTGTAGTAGATTTGAAGGAAATGATCCGGTTCTTGGGTAGACATGCAGGGAAAAGACAAAATTAAGAGAAAGGAAAAGCAGTGCTTACTTTAGTAGAGCGAATAAAATGCCAAAATTTTGGAGAGTTGTTCCTGGAGGGCCATTAGATTTATTCAAATTTCCATGTGTATGTCTCCATAGGATAATCACTTAATAGGAAATACTTGTTCTCTGTGTTGTTGCCGATGTCTGAGGGGCTGCTGATGGAATTCCTATTTCAGTTATGGGTCTTTTATTTGCTTCTCTGTTAAATGAAGCTCATGGCTGCATATGTTTAATATGGATTAGATGATATTTAATTCTGTTTCATGTGAGCTGCGAGTTTGCAGATGCTTGTTTTGGTTTTGCATAGTAAAACCTCAGCATTTCAGTTTTGTTCCACTTATCATGTCTTAATAATGCTTTCCGCCTTACTCTTAGAGTTTATCTTGTAGATTGATGAGGAAATACTCCAGGAAGTGGTCAACATGGGTTTTGAGCGCAATCAACTTGTCGAATCACTTCGCAACCGGATTCAAAATGAGGTTAGATCTTCTTTTCTTCTACCTCTTGTATTCGACTTTGTGCTTTGTTTGGGAAAAATGTTGATTGCTGGATTTTTCAGGCTACTGTTGCATACTACTTGTTATTGGATAACCGTTTCCGACCTTCCAATGGCTACCTCGGAGACGAGTTTCAAGAAACGATGGTGCGTCAATATTATTTGCCTTTAGAATTGTTTGTTCGCTCTAGCTCTTTATGTGGTTGTTGGTTTTTCTCTTTGGTAGTGAGAAATACTATTAGTGATTTATGGTTTATGAGAAGAAAATCTTTTGGAGACATTAATGAGATGAAAATCATTTTATCAATCTATTCTAGTGTGTTCTATTCATAACATCTAAATGGACTGAGTTCTGGTTTTTTTGCTGCATATATACTTGCCCTTTCAGTCCATAGCACAAAATTATATTCTGGACTTCGATCAGTGAGACTGACTTTTGTGCTATGAATGAGGCCTCTAAACTAGCTTTTAAACTGTGTCGCTCAGGGAGCTCAACTTTAAATAGTGAGGCTGACTTTTGTGCTGCATATATGCTTGCTTTTCTTTTTGAGTAGAGAGTTTGGTATTCAGTAACTGCCATCTGGAACAAGTGTTTGAGGCCCTCTAAAATGTTAGATCTCAAAATTCCTCTGTAGGAGTGCACCTTCAATCGCGGAAATCCAGGGGAGCTTACCATTCCAACTGTTGGGCCTCGCTACCCACTACCTGGATATATGGATTACCAGGGAGTGAATTCAAAACCAGGTTATTATGGTGCTGAGAAGAAATGGGCTCTTGGTCTCCAGGTGAAGACACTCTCCAATATCTTTTTTAATGTTAAATTTAATTACATTGCACCATAAATTTGCTTAAATACACCTCTGCGGTGATATTGTTTGAGTAATTGAATCTGCCAACAGGCTCCTCCTCCTGCTTTTTCTTCTTTTTCTCTCATGCGAAAATTCTATGATTTACATGAGGAGGTGTAGGACCCTTGAAAGATCTAGACAAGCCGATAGTTGCCATAAGGACTTTTTAGATTTATACATAGTAGGCACGTGTATGATACTGTTGTTATGGTTCAGTGTGCATAGCTTTTGTTGATGTGCTACGGTCAAATACTGTGGAACGGACATCTACTCATTATTAAATTCAAGTCATATTAGATATTTTGACTCATCATTCAATTTATCGTTTTTGGATGACATGGTATGCACTGTACATGTCTAAATTAATTGCACCTTCCCCTCTTCTCTCCCTTCCAACCCATGATTTCTAATAATTACAAGAAAAAGAAGTGCAACTACAAATTGGCGTGTGAACATCACATAGTCAGAACCCCTCTCTAGGACTAGAATTCCTTGACTAAAATCCCCATTGTGATGGATAAGCAAAGACCTAATGTAGGACAATTAGTTGCATTGCAGGGAGGCTGACTTGATAGACAACTTGAAGGGAAATCATGAGGAATGATAATGCGAAACTAGTTTATTTGTTAGGCATTGTAGCTAAAAACTTACTAAGCATCACACCTCGTGGTTTCTTAAGCATCATCACTAATACTTAAAAGAAGGATTGCATCACAGTTCCGTAGCAAAAGTTGGTGAAATTCAATAATGTTTGTCAGTTTTATTGGAAAGAAAAGATTAGAATCTGATACATAGAGTAATCTAAAAAAAGCCTACTCCAAGCTGATAGAGGAAAATTCTAAATGCGACACATGATTCACATGGGAAACCTCCAATATCATTCTTAATAGGGAAAGAAAAGTTATCTCCTAATTCAACAAAGAAAAGAACTCTACTCATCATCTAATCGCCAATTTTTAACTCAACATTCCATTCCATTCTTTCATAAGCTTCAACTTATTGGCTTTAATGTGATCTCCTCGTGGGAGTTGTGGTACCATCTTCCATTCAGTAGTATGGTTATGTGTCTGTTCACTCTGGCAAAATTGTCTGTTTACTCTTAGATGAAAGAGAAAACTTCTAAATGAGACACATAATTCACATGGGAATATCATACTTCATGGGGAAGGAAACTTATCTCCTAATTTAACTAAGAAAAGAACTCTACTCATCATCTGATCACCAATTCGTAACTCAACACTCCATTCCATGCTATCTTAAGCTTCAACTTATCAGCCTTATTGTGATCTTCTTGTGGGATGGTTACTATCTTCCATTCAGCAGTGGGGTTTATTTCCTGACGAGATGTGTCTGTTCACTCTAGCAAAATTGCTCATGATAGCCATTGCTTGGAATCTGGTCTGGGACATTTGATTTTACCCTATTATAAGCTTTCAACTTATCAAATGTAGGAGATGGGGATGACTACCCCTGGGTTTAGAAGTATAAGGGAAATTTCCAAATAAGGACCAGAAGTGAATCTATTTTCTTAAATAAGGACCCAAAGTGAACTTTGTGTCATATAAGAACCTGAAGTGGACCCATTGTTTTAAATAAAGACCCGAAGTGATCAAGTTAATCTCTATTGAGGACCTTATTTCACTAGCAGACATTTTTTGGCAATTTAAATAGGGGCAATTTTGTCAGAAATTTGTGATTGAAAAAAAAAGGGAAAATTCTAAATTAATTAAGTTTAGGTTATTTAGTTAAATGTTTACGTTTTCTTCTTTCTTCTCCCTCGCTGCTCCTCAACCAAATTGTTGCCCGGTCATCATTGCGACTCGATTCTCGTAACTCCACGCCTTGCTCAACCAGTGCTCGACCAGTGGAGAATTTGGGTCTCCGCAAACAAAGAAAGAAGCATTTGGTTTTCTTCTTGTTTTTGAATTCGTGCCTCAACCAGCGAAGAATTTGGGTCTTCAACTTTGCGGAGGATGGAAAAGGAATGGGAGAACTTCGGTCTTTGACTTTGCAGAGGATGGGTACAAGGAACGGCGGGACCATAGAAAACATAGGTTTTTTTTGTTTCTGTTTTAGGATTTGTTAATTTTTCCTATATTTTTTTTGGATAAAATTGCCCAAACTCCGATTGTCGAAAATGTCACATGCTTAATAGCCGGCGAATATTTGGCTGACCAACAAGCTCAGGTTCTTATTTGGAATTGATTCAATCACTTCAGATCCTTATTTGAGACAATGAGTCCACTTTAGATCTTTATTTGACACAAAGTTCATTTCGGGTCTTTATTTGAGAAATTTGGTCAACTTTGGGTCCTTATTTGGAATTTTCCCGAAGTATAATGGTGAAGGTTTTTTTTTTTTTTTTTTTTTTTTTTTTTTTTAAGGCAATGAGTTGGAATGAAGAGAGAACTTGAAAACAGAGATGGGGATGATTCCACCTTGGTGTAGGAGTATAGAGAATAGTCCTTGCAACAAATGTAGTTGACAGAATGTCGAGTGGAGAGAAGTATTAGTGTGACTGTATTTGTGGAGCTAATTTGCTTTGTCACCATACCTTTGTCTTATTTGGGTGCTTGTTGGTGCTTTCTGTTTGATGGAAAGAGCTCATCTAACGATCATGTCAGTTTGCTCTTAGATGAATGGCCCCTTGCTTATCTTAATTGAGTTCTTATTGATGCTTATCTGCATGATAAAAATTTCATAACTTCATTTGATGCAGTCTCGAGCCCATCCACGGGAAATAATGACTGAAGTTCTTAAGGCGCTGCGAGAACTAAATGTGTGCTGGAAGAAGATTGGGCACTATAACATGAAGTGCATGTGGAATCCTTGTGTTCCCAGTCATGAAAGCATGGTTAGCAATCCTGTCCAGAGTAATTATTTTGGTGATGAATCTACAATAATCGAGAATGATGGCGCAACCAAGTCCAGAAATGTGGTCAAGTTTGAGGTGCAGGTAAAGTCCAGTAAACAATGAGAATCTCTTCATACTTTCCAGAGTAATTTGAGTGGTTTAAGTGCTGTTCCTATCCCACCGTATGATTGAGCTTCTAAAATACTAAAACATGATGTGGTAGATGTGTAGTTGTCGTTGATTTTTACCGGTTATATTGATATGCGAAGACCAGTTTAACTAAATTAATATCCTAGTAATATGGCAGATTGTTGTTGTCTTTAAATAAGTAGGTCGTGGCTTACTAGATCATGCCTAACATTAATCTTTTGGTTTGATTTTTTTGACCTTTTTTTTATTTTTTTGTGGTTGTTTCCTTTGAACTTCTTATACATATGGCTAATACCCGCATATGCCCATGGACAGCTTTACAAAACGACGGAGGAGAAATATCTACTCGATTTGCAGAGGGTGCAGGGGCCCCAGTTTCTGTTTTTGGACCTCTGTGCTGCTTTTCTTGCCCAACTCCGGGTCCTTTAGGAAGAGAAGGGTGAAGATATCCACGAAAAGTCCTGCCAATAAAACTTGTGAATAACCATTGGAGGTGTGTACATATAACTTTGTCCCTAAGCTTCTCTGTTCTTTGTATTGGGTATAGACCTTTTCAAATTGGAGTCCAACTTGGGGAATGTCTAGTTGGCTTATGTCTCTGCGCAATTGAGGTGGATATTTACTAATTATGGTGAAAGAATTGACCATCCCTAAGACTGGTACCTCGTCATGCAAGAGGCATTTAGATTATTCCCGAGGGTTATGTTATATGTAGTTTCTTTTTCCCCCTTTTGCCAAGATGAAAAGTATGTAGTTCGATGTTCTTTTGTCAAATCAGAAAATTTTTGTTGTCATCGGAGTGCATTTTTTCTTTTGGTTAGTCTACTTTTTACTAGTATCTTAGATGGTGTCCCAGAGTCTATCTGATCCGATGATGCTTCCTTTTATTAACCTCAGATATCACTTTTTTATTTTTATTTTTATTTTCGCAAACAAAGACAGCTTCATGCCGAGCATCATATCTGGAACAGTAAAAGAAAAGGTTGGAATCATGAGTTATTCGTTTTCATGTTTTTGCAGGATTTTAGGCGTTCAACATTCATCAGGAAATTGATATCAAGCTTTTTGTTCTATATCAAAAATAAAATGTTAAAGAAAAACTCGTGGAAAATACAGTTTTGTACCAACTGACGAGGTCGTTTCAGATGTTGTGTACTTAATCGAAACTGATCTTTATTTACACTTAAAAGAAGGCTCTTGCCTTGGGTTGCATACACGGGGGAGGCGTTCTATTCTCTTGTCAGTTCACTTAGCAAGTGTAGGAAGTTCAGTGCAAGTCGTGTGAAAATATTTGCTAAAATCTAAGAAGGATTTTATTTTTTAGGAAGTCAAGTCCTGTCGTTTTGATATGATGCTATGTTGCAGGCTATATAAATATCTTTTCTTGTCTGTGTTGTTTTTAAAAGCAAGCGAAAATCAGCTCTCGCCAAAAAAAAAAAAAAAAAAAAGGACCAAATCACGCTTAATTTCAAATCAACAAGTTGACGAATTGATTGGTGGTCAAAACTAAAATAACATTTATTTATTTTTCTGTCCATAGCATAGGCTCACTCTTGAATTAGGGCCTGATGGTTTAAGCTAAAGGCCGCCTAATTTAAAATTCAAAAAAATTATTGAGAATTAATTAAAGCGTCATATTAATATATGTATTTGATAAAAGTTTTAAGTTCTTCGGATTAATAAAATTTAAAGCGTGCGAGCCATACAATTTTGATTAAACAAATAATGTGTATTAATCAACTCAGCAGGTCTTATTCAAATGCCTCCTGTATAAGCGAGCTGGATGGTATCACATCTTTGTATGACATAAGAGGGATGAGCATGCTAAAAATTGTAAAACTGATTGGGATAGTGCGATTCTAAATTTTAAACCTTTCAAATAGTGCAATTTAAGTTATAAAGCCTGTCTAACAACGCAATTAAATACTTTCATTAGTTCCATTTAATTTAAATAAAGAAAATACTGATGTGATGTTTTACTATTTTTCAAAGGTGCATAATGCAATTACGATGTTCGCTAAATAAATTAAAAAGAAAAACAAAGAAAAAGGTGGAAATTAAAGGGAGACTGGTTGCAACGCCACCTTTGAGGCTCCGCTGAGGGTCGACCGCTCTCGTTGACAAAGTCGGGGCGGCTTTAACCCCTAAGGCCAGTGGGCAATTTCCTCACCTTCTTTTGCACGCAATCCTCTTTCCATATTTCTATTTTTAATTTCTGGCTTTGTTGCTATTGTATTTTGGCCTTCCTGCGGCACCACATCAATGCTATGTGTTCTCCAAAAATATAAAAGATGATTCACATAAGTATTTTTCTTTGTTCAAATTGAATGGAGTTAATTAATATTATTGATCGTGCTGGTTGAATGAGTATTACAACTTGATATGCATCATTTGATGGCTTCAAAATTTGATTGTCGTACAACATGTTATGCATGTGTCCCACATAAGAGAATAAGTTTTAGGTCTATCTTTGTTGCACTGCACAAAGGGCTATCATCTCACCAGGAAGCAAAACAATGGTGAAATGTGGATGCCACATGGTTTTGGAGCATTGTCAATGTCCCATTTTAACAAGCCTCTTCCTAGTTGCATAACGAGGAGGTATTCAGTGAAGTAAGTTACACGTACTGAAATGAATCTTGACCGATGGGTTTAACGAACCCCACCAAATTTCACTTTCCACATATTTATTTTTCAAGGTTGAGAAACTTAACAAAGGGTTGTAATTTCTCAATAGCTAGCGACTAAATATTCGGAGCTTACAAAAATTTCGGTGGTTCGAGGCTCAACAAGCCCGTTACAATCAAAAGGAAGATCACGAGCAACGAGCTAACCAGTGATAGAGGGGCGGCTCCGGATGGAGATGCAGCTGGTGCTGGTGAGGCAACCACGACGTCGACGGAGACTTTCATGCCGCCCCAGCAATAGCCTCTGCTACATATGAAGTAGTAAGTCTTGGCTTCCTTGAGTTCGAACACATCTCGTCCCCCGCGCGTGACGTTGGAGATGGAGCCTTGGCCATTACAGCTCTCATAGCTCGTCTCATTCACTTCTAGTACATCGTACATTTGCTTATTGAAGACAAAGTCTGCCATCGAGTCCAAGCAAATTAAGCTAAGTCGGTGTTCCAACCTAAAAAAAAAAAATGTAGAAGAATTCTGCATCCACAATTCACTCGAACTAACCACTGACGACAAAACTCATTTAGTATAAAAAGAAAGTATTCAAAATTACGAATAGAAAAAAGTGAAAGAAAACCGTACAGAGCCAATCTCCGACGGAGAAGCGCTCGCGGCTGGACCATCCGGTGTAGTTAACGTGCTCGATCCAACCGGACCTGCCTCCGACCTTGTGTAACGCTCCCTCGGCAGGATCTACCGTGGTCGCCAGCGTCAGCATCACAGTCAGCGTCACTGCTGAACCCAGTCTCATCCAGAAGCTCTCCATGCTCAACCTCCCACGATCAACCCAGTTTCAAACGAGGAAGAGGGAATCGACTTTTTGTTTTGATGTGCGTAGTGGTTTGCATTAAATGAAGTGATGACTGGCGACCAAGTGGTCGCACCAAGTTTACCAACTCTCCGGCACATGTTAATTAATGTGACAGCTTGAAGAGTAGAAACGTAAACGTAACCGGTCAGGATTTTATGCGGATGTGCGTCCCCGTTTCAGCAAAATCCTCGTGAAGTAAGAGGACTTTGCATGGAAAAAGACATAAATCTCGTACAACGATTAAGCGACTTATGTAACATAGTCGACCCCTCACATTATTACCAAATAAGATATTTAATCTCAAAAGGTCCTTTCGAGCTTTCAAACCCTCGCTTCTTTAGATTTGTATTTACACGTGTCCTTGTCACATGAAATGGCGAGGGCACAAAGATAAAGAGGACGGCTTTGCCCCCATTAAATTTTCATTTTGCGTGTTTTATCCTGTCCATTTTTTCAAACTGAGTTTATATTGACTCATTCAGGAATCGTATCATGTAAATTTAAGTGACCCTTGGTCTCACTAAACTTTTCAGACAACAAATTCTACCCAACCAAAAGAGACAATAAAAATGTCTTCTCTTAGAAATTAAGTTTAATTTTTGAGAAAGTAGAAGTTTTGCAAAATCAACCGTGGCAATTCTAGTGGTCTATGTCCCAGACACACTTACTATTAACTTATTGAGAACGTGCCCTTAGAAAACACTCTTTCTGGCTATGAAGGCACAAAATTCGATCGATATAGAAGAATGTATATGAAACCCTACGAGTGAGGATCTTGTGAGAGTTCTTTCACCCTTATCAAGTTTAGGGCAAATTTAGTCACGAAAGCAACCTTATGTCATGCCTGTGCATTTTATATATTTCAAAACTTGTTCAAAAAGCTCAAAAAAAAAAAACAAAACAAAACAAAAACAAAGCTGAACGTTTTGCTTTAGCGATTGTTGGGAATAACGGATCCCCGAAAACCGGATTCGACACTAAATCGAACCCCTAAATCAATGCGGAAGACGAAGCCCGGGAAAACACGCATCACCGATCGTAAAGCATACCACGGATTCGAGCGTACCTTGTTAGCCACGATTAAACACCAATGCCGAAGATTGAGGAAGAAATTCGATCCGATGATGTCAATTTGCCTTGAAAGGGAAGCGTCGTCGCCTTAAGCGTTTGGAGAGAAAGAGAGAGTGAAGAGCGTACGTTCAAATGGCCAAGGGGTGTCTTCCCTCTCTCTCTCCTCCCTTTTATACCTTCCCCCATCCACGGGCCTTATTCCCGTGGGCCGGGCCCTTTTGGGCCCAACTTGAGCGGATGGGCCTTAAGCCTATCTCATAAATCCATCATCTCCCACTCGCACATGGTGGTGCAAAACCAACATGGGCGGATAGGCCTTACTCATCCCCATCAGAGAAAAATCCAGCATAGACTCTCACTTAACATGGTGGGCCGAATGTAATCCTCTTTTCCTCTCTTCAACATTCATACCGGTGAATAATCCGTGCGACCAAAGATACTTTGAGAGCTCGTTGCTATACATCTGTTAGGAATATATAGCAGCTCATAATGGGCGTCACACTCCGAGTAGATTTAGTATGCAGTTCTCTAGATCGATCGATCACATTTATATCTCTATTGATCTCTTTTAAACAATGATATATATTGTATTCACAATTATGATTATCACAAAGACAGTCATAATTGGTTAACCGGTGAATACAAAACTACAATGTGATTCTCCAAAATCGATCTTCCTCTTTCCTTCAAACTCTCAATTTCAGTTCAACTTGCTTTTCTAGAAATGCCCCATTAGATCGAATCACTCATGACCATTGGCAACATCCTAAGATAGCAAACACTAAATAGAAATCTTGAGAATAAGTAAGAGTCATGAGGGGACAAAAAAATTGAGGAACTCTCTTGTCCTCAAGAGTCTCACACGACATAAAAGTTGAGATCAAACTTTTGTCACTCTTATTGGTCGTCTCATGCATACGTAGTATGAAATACGTATTACGGTATTTACTCCTTTCCCATGGAGCGTATGTCTACACTTTCAATACCGTACAGATGATAGTTCGGACATACCTAATGTCTAACTTGAGTTCACGTATCTACTCATTCACAAAATTCATCGAACTCACATCCGGCATCTTAGACGAGATAAGGTAAAATATGTGGGGTATTTTACTTTCGGACATAGTAAGTATTATGTCCTCATCTTAACACTCGTTAAGGCGACATACGTATTTTAAGCTTGAGCTCTCGATTATCACCTAGATAATAAGCTTAAAAACAGTCTCATCTCTATTTATCACACAAGAAACGAGGCGATTACCCGTGTGAGTGGGCTAATCTTATATCTGTCCGACATACTTCTCAACTTAAAGTAATGCACGAGCATTAAGATGCATAAAGATCAAACAAAGATTCATAGGCATTAATGATGAAAATACAAATTCATCAAATTGTGAACACTTAGGGAAATTACAATATTCAAACATCGCTTCTACGCAACCCTAGAGATTTCATATGGCCACAAAACACATCTCTGGGTATTGGCTTTGTCATAGGATCTCGCTACCATTCTATGCGTAGTATGTACTCTAAGTTCACGTCCTTTCGTGCAACCATATCCTTTACAAAATTATACTTGGTATCTATATGTTTGGTCTTGCCATGATATTTTGATCTTTGGTGTACGCTTTCGCTGCTTGGCTATCGCAGTTAACAAATAACAAATCTGCAGCACTTCCAATAACACCTAAATGATCCAAAAAATCTCTAAAGCCAAACATCTTCTTACACTACCGCCGATAATGCCACAAACTTAATTTCTATCGTGGACAAGGCTATGCATGTTTGTTTCTTACGCTCCAACATATGGTGCCATCATTCGGTAAGAAAACAAACCCGAAGTAGATTTCCTTTCATTTAAATCTCCTCCCCAATCGAATCGGGATAGCCTTAGAGTCGCAGATCCTTTCCTTTATAACTCATCGTATAATCAGCAGTCCCCTTTAGATACCTCAGTATTCTCTTAACGGCTTTCCATTGTGCTGGACCTGGATTGGATTGGTATCTACTCACCATTCCAACTGCAAAACATATTTCAGGTCTTGTACATATCATAGCGTACATAAAACTTCTAACAGCACTAGCATAAGGAACATGTTTCCTTTATTCCTTCTCTTGTGGAGTCCCTGAACACAGACTATGGCTCAATCCTTCACCTTTTGCAATAGGAGTGTTTATGGGTTTACAATCTTGAAATCTTAACTCCAAGAATATATGTAACCTCACCCATATCCTTCATCTCAAAATTGGAAGACAACCAATTTTTGACAATATTGACAAACTCCATATTACTTCGCAATTAGTATATCATCAACATATAATGATATGATCACAAATTGATCAATGGATATTTTGATATATACACAATGATCATCATCTATCATTGTAAAGTTATATGCCATTATGGCATTATGAAAACGTATATATCATTATCTTGACGACTGCTTAAGGCCATATATCGACCCCCAAAGTCGACATACCTTTTCTTCTTGGCCTTTCACTATGAAACCAGTAAGTTGTTCCATATATGTTCCTTCCTCTAATTCTCCATTGAGGAAAGCAGTCTTTACATCCATTTGATGTAACTCAAGATCCATACTAACCACTATTGCCGAATAATGCGAATCGAGGTAAATCTCACTACGGGAGAAAATATATCTTCATAATCAATTTCTTCCGTTGATTATACCCCTTCGCCACAAGGCGGGCCTTATGCCTTTCTATCGAGCCATCGCCTTTCGCTTTATTTTGAGAACCTAGTTGTTCCCAATAGCTCTGCGTCCTTTTGGAAAATCAACCAGTTCCCAAACATGGTTTGACTTCACTGACTCAATTTCCTCTTTCATTGCATGAATCCATTTTTCCTTATTAGGGCAATTTAGAGCCTCATTAATATTTCTTGGCTCAACCTCATCTTGTGGAGCAACCATAAAAGCTTCCCTTTCAATGTCAAAACATTGATGGGGAATGCTTTGGCAACTTGTTCACCGTATGGGAGATTGTACACTCAGCACATCATTCCCCATCATGCTCCCACTTGGATTAGGTAATGATGATGTTGTCACATCAGGTGGTTGCAATTGAGAATGAGTTGAATTCAATTCATCACATCTCATATTACTCCCACTTGGACGAACTCCACTAACATCATTATCTTGATCCAAGGTTTCAAATAGGGAACAATCTTCCCTTATTTCGCCCTTCTTAGGAAATTCATCCACTAAGGATGTGACATCCCGTGATTCAAATTCGAGTTATACTCCCACTTTCCTGCTCACCTATGAACACATACCCTTTCGAGTGTTCGTAGTATCTCATGAAAATACTCTTATTTCCTTTGGGACCCAATTTCCCAAACTTGTGAGAGGACTCATGAATATAGGCAGCACAACCCCATGGCTTAAGAAAACTTAAGTCCGGTTTTCTAACCGTCCATAACTCATATGGAGTGGAAGCAACCGATTTGGAAGGCATCCGGTTAAGTATATAGGTAGCGATTAACAACGCATCACTCCGAAAAGTGATAGGTAAGTTAGCATGCACCATCATGGACCTAACCATTTCCAAAAGGGTTCTTTTCTTCTTTCCACAACAACATTTTGTTGAGGAGTATATGGAATAGACAACTATCTTTATATTCCTTTTTCATCACATAATTTTCTGAACACATCAGATAAATATTCTCAATCTCGATCGGATCTCAATGCTTTTATTTTCTTGTCTAATTGATTTTCTATCAAGTTCATAAACCTTCTGAAACAACTTATGCTTCAGATTCATGAGAAATCAAATAGACATATCCGACTCGAGTATAATCATCTATAACAAGATGATGAAATAAACAGCCACATGCCTTCCTCTCGATTCATTGAACCACGACGTCCAAATGGATTAAATGCGAGGAAATTCAGCTCTTTTTACCTTTTCCAAATGGTTTCCTTGTCATTTTCCCTACTAGGCAATGCTCACTTATGGACAAATCGACTTTTTCAATATTGCCCAACAAGCCCTTTATGGCTAGTCTATTAATACGTTGTTGGCCCATATGACCAAGTCTAGCATACCACCATATTCACATCATTATCATATAAGGCAGAAGACGTGAAACAAGGGAATAACATATTGACACCACCATAGTCAACATCTAGTACAATAAAACCATCCGAGAAAATAATCACAACCATAGTAGTTTGTATCCAAATACAAATCTACACTTCTATTATGGAAGTTCATACCAAAACCAAGCTTAACCAACGCTAAGACAGACACTAAATTTCGACGAATCTCCAGAGCATATAGAACATCAAAGGTGCGTCCACCACTCACGTTCAATTGGCCGTTGCCAATTCCTTTACATCAGCTCTAGAGTTGTTTCCCATATGGATCCACTCGGTTCCGGTTGGTACTCGTCGGAATTCCACGAAGGATCCTCTATCCTTTGCTACATGGTCTGTCGCTCCCGACCCTATCCACAAAGGATTGGATTCAGCCAATAATATTGAACTTGACACATAAGCAAAGTTCTCAAATGTACAAGAGGTGTTGACCTTTTTGACTCACAACAATTGCAAGCATAGTGACATTTTTTGTCACAATTGTAACACCTCACCCTTGGCATTTTCTTCACTTGAGGACGTTTTCCTCTCAGACATCCATGCACGAATAATTAATGCCTATCATTTATGCATCCCTATTTGCATAGACCCATCATATTAATAAATAATTTCAAGTAAGGCTTCAGAATCAAAAGGTCACTATGTTTCCAATCATCCTCCAAAAACCTAACTCAAAACTATCATTAATATGATTGTCATATGCAAAATCAATTCTATGAAGCTACAAAAGCTTCTAAAACTACCCATAGCTAATTACCCACAAAGAACCAAGAATAACGAAAAAGCAATATAAAATCTAATATCTAATAAAATAACAATGCTTTCACATAATACAACTATACATTACACTAAGCAATATATATACAGGGAAAAAAATATCAACATGGAAAGAGATATTGACATCAAAAAAACATCTCAAATTAATCCAAGGGATAAATAGGGAATGTCCCTTCTAATCTGTCATTCAAAACATCTGAGAAAACTGAAGGCACATTTGCCAACCAAGGAAAAACTTTTGGAGAGCTTTCATGTCGCCACCAAGGCGCATTCACTCGGCGCCATGTGGCGCTCAATCTAAGGGTTGAAGTTTTGGCCAACTCAATCCTATAAGTTCTTTACAAAAGCTTCCACTAGCTTCCTATAATCCGGGACCACGTTGACCTCCCATAGCCGATCCAACACTGCTTGCCATTCAGGTGGAAGAGTGTTTATCAAAGCCGGCACATTCTCAAAGTCCGGCATAAGATAACCATTCCAGATGATTTCCTGTATCATCTGATTGACCTTGATCACATGTGATACTAAATCACCGTCATGCCACCGATAATTAGCTAAATTTGACATCAGCCTTTTAAGTCTTGCATTTCCCTCGTCCCTTCTCGGGCTTGCAGGTATCTGTGCATAACTCATTATAGTCCCTCCAACAAATGCAGAACTAAAATTGGATCACTTATAATCCATAATAAACATAAGGGAAAATACATAATTTTCCAAAATTCATGCAACAAATGCAGAATAAAAAATGGATTACTTATAACCCACATAGGCATGACTGAAAAAAGAAATAAATTCCTTTTTTTTTTTTTTCGGGTCAACGGTCAACGGTCAAAGTCAACGGTCAACGGTCAACGGTCAAAGTCAACGGTCAACGGTCGGTCAACGGTCAACGGGTCAACGGGTCGGGTCAACGGGCGCGCGGGTCGGACCGGTCGCGACGGTCGGACCGGTCAGACCGGACAGGCCGGTCGGTCCGGTTGAACCGCTCGCGCGGACCAACGCACGTGCGTGCCGCGCGTGCCGGATGACGTCACGCGAGACGTCACCGGCACGTGCCTCGCGCGTGTGAGCGTGCCGACGCCACGCGGACGTCGGCCCGGCACGTGCGCGGCATGCGCCATGCTGACCGGGTCGGGTCGGGCGCCGTCGGGTCGGGTCGGGTCGGGTCGCCGGCCGGTGGCCGGCCGCCAACTAACCGTCGTCGATGACGCGTCATCGATGACGTCATCCCGACGGATTACCGACCGTTGGTGACGCCAAGACGCGTCGGGTTCGCCGACCGGCGCGTGCCCGTTTCGCCGGTCGCCGCGCGCACGTGCCGGTTCGTCACCGGCGCGTGTGGCGCACGCCGGGCGAAGCCAACGCTTCGGCGCGCGCGCCCACGCGCGGCCGGCTCCGGCCGCGCGTGTGGGCGCGTGCGGCGTCTCTGGCGGCCGGTGACATGTCCCCGGACTCGTCTCGACGTCGCCTTTCTTCCTATACCTTCAGATTTTTATTCCGACTTACGGAAACTCGAAAAAAACGGCGCACGGTACTCGGGTGTCGGGATTTCACGCCCCGATCCGTACGGCCGAAAACCTTTTGCGAAAAATCAATCAAAATACATCAAATTGATCGGGAAAACGTGAACTAGGGCTCTGATACCAATGTTGGGAATAACGGATTTCCGAAAACCGGATTCGACACTAAATCGAACCCCTAAATCAATGCGGAAGACGAAGCCCGGGAAAACACGCATCACCGATCGTAAAGCACACCACGGATTCGAGCGTACCTTGTTAGCAACAGATTAAACACCAATGCCGAAGATTGAGGAAGAAATTCTGATCCGATGATGTCAATTTGCCTTGAAAGGGAAGCGTCGTCGCCTTAAGCGTTTGGAGAGAAAGAGAGAGTGAAGAGCGTACGTTCAAATGGCCAAGGGTGTCTTCCCTCTCTCTCCTCCCTTTTATACCTTCCCCCATCCACGGGCCTTATTCCCGTGAGCCGGGCCCTTTTGGGCCCAACTTGAGCGGATGGGCCTTAAGCCCATCTCATAAATCCATCAGCGATATTGCGAAGTAAGCGGGTGTTATGCTGTCTTAATATCCAATAATGTTAGAGATTCTCTCTAACTGAGGTAAATCTGCGGATGCAAACGGTTTACCTTATTGAGAAACTCTCGTACTATTATCAGCCAGGTTGCACGGACACGTTATATGTGCCTCCGTGTCGTGTCCGACATGTGTCGGAGCGTGTCGGACATCGGATTTGTCGACACGGGGTCAACTTTTGTCGACACGTTTCGACACGCGTGTCCGAGAGTGAGAGAGGAGAGACGAAGCCGCGAGCCGAGCGAAGGCGAGCCCGCGACGGCGAAAGACGGCCAGAGAGAGAGTAGAGACTGAGGCGAGGGCTGTGAGGAGGAACTTCACAAGGGATGTGCGCGTGGGGAGGGTGGCATCGTCGAGCGCCCACGTCCCACCACCAGGTCACTGGACGAAGTGAATGGGCTGCAGCCCAATCTTTGTTGGGCTTGACTCAGGAAAGTCCCCGGGCCACGTACTGCAGAGATGCAGTCTCGGGAACGAGATGGGCTTTAAGCGGTTAGAGCTCCCATCGCCACCGCACGATGAGGCTGAGACGCGTGCGGAGCCTCCGTGGGGCTCTCCCGAAGCTGAATTGGCCGATACTCACAGTTACTCACTTGGCCCATCGGGCTAACAGAACGGGGCTTACGCTCCAATGGCTTTTCTTTTTGTTCGTCCGCGCCAGGGCGGGTGACCCAAAGCGGACAATATTACACAGTGGGGCCCGGGATGTTACAACTACAAATTAGGGCAAAAACTTTATGCGTTCAAGTTCTAGGGTTATGGAGGCTCTGATACCACATGTAACATCCTGGACTTTACTGTGTAATATTGTCCGCTTTGGGTCACCCGAGGCGGCGGCGTCAAGGGGGAGGAGGAGGAGTTCGCGGCGTAGCACAGGGACCGCGCGTTCCATCCCTGGCAAGCAGAAATCGAGAGGAAGAGGAGAGGAAATGCATCGTGTGGCGAGGAGGTGGAGAAGAAGCGTTGCCAGGGTTTTGAGAATAAAAGAATAAAAAAAGGGATTTGGTGTGTAGGAGGAGGGGAAGTGACAGGAGGGAGGGGGAAGCGACGGTGTCAGGTGTCAGGTGGAGGGAAAAAAAAAGTGAAAAAAAAAATTGGGGGTGGGAAAGAAACGAGGGAAAAGGGGATTTGTTGACACGGGATCAACTTTTGTCGACACGTTTCGACACGCGTGTCCGAGGGTGAGAGAGGAGAGACGAAGCCGCGAGCCGAGCGAAGGCGAGCCTAAAGCCGTTAAACAGGTGGGTCGGGTCATTAATGGTCCGACCCAAATTGACCTATTAATCCATTTATGACCCATTTATGTTTAATGTAAATTTTTCGACCCAAACCCGACCCGACCCATACCCAACCCATACCCGACCCAACCCAACCCAACTCATATTAATAAAATATTTTCATATTTAACAAATTTAGAAAAACTTATTCCTATGTTTTTTTAAAGATTATATTATTAAAATACTTCCAAGCTTTTATATATATTATTTTTTTAAAAATTGTATTGCTAAAATAGTTTTATACAATATAAATTTAATGGAAAATTTTTATAAATTTTAAAAAAATCATTTAAAAAAATCGAAATTTAATTATTTTTTAAAAATTAAATTTTTAATTATTTTTATTTTAATTTTAAAATATAATTTTCTTTTTCTTTTTCTCTTTTTCTTCTCCTCCTTTTTCTTCTATGGCCGGCCGCCGGCCGGCGACCGGCCACGGGCGAGCCTCGAGCTCGCCGGATCCGGCGAGGCGGAGGCCTCACCGGCGTCGGCGAGCTCAAGGCTCACTAGATCGGCGAGGCTCGAGCCTCGCCCGACGCCGGCTAGCTCGAGTCTCGCCGGATCCGGTGAGCCTCGAGCTCGCCGACGCCGGCGAGGCCTCCGCCGCGCCGGATCCGGCGAGCTCGAGGCTTGCCGGTGTCGAGTGAGCTCGAGCTCACCCCTCGCCCGATGTCGGCGAGCTCGAGGCTCGCCCGGCCGGTCACCGGCCGTCGCCGTCGGGCGACCGGAAGGAGGAAGGATGAAGAAAAAAAAAAAAAAAAAAAAAAAAAGAAAGATAAAAAAGGAAGAAAAAGAAAAGAGAAAATAAAAATAAAAAAATTATAATTTCGATTTTTATAAAGTTAAAGAGTGAATGGAGGAATTATAATGTTTATGTTAAAGATGAGTTTTCAACCCAACCCATTTAAAAACCCACTTAAGACTCACCTATCTTAAACCTTTAATTGTGAAACCCATTTAACTATCTTTTGTTATAAACAAGTGACCCATTTATGACCCATTTTAACACCTCTAGGCGAGCCCACGACGGCGAAAGACGGCCAGAGAGAGAGTAGAGACTGAGGCGAGGGCTGTGAGGAGGAACTTCACGAGGGACGCACGCGTGGGGAGGGCGGCATCGTCGAGCGGGGCGGCGGCGGCGTCAAGGGGGAGGAGGAGGAGTTCGCGGTGGTAGCACAGGGACCGCGCCTTTCATCCCTGGCAAGCAGAAATCGAGAGGAAGAGGAGAGGAAATGCATCGTGTGGCAAGGAGGTGGAGAAGAAGCGTTGCTAGGGTTTTGAGAATAAAAGAATAAAAAAAGGGATTTGGCGTGTAGGAGGGAGGGGAAGTGACAGGAGGGAGGGGGAAGCGACGGTGTCAGGTGTCAGGTGGAGGGAAAAAAAGTGAAAAAAAAAATTGGGGGTGGGAAAGAAACGAGGGAAAAGGGAATTTGGGCGCGCGGGTGGGGGCTTTTATTTAATCGAAGGGGTTTGGGCGCCGGGGGGGGCTGCTTTTTATTTAATCGAAAAATTGTTAAATAAAAATAAAAAATAAATTTGAAAAATAAAAATACTGTATGTTGAATTATTAATGTAGATTCATTGTAGGTTTTTTTAATTATAAATTTGAATCAAATTAATTAAAAATAAAAATATTCATTTAATATATAACGTGTTGGAACGTGTCGAAATTTTTTACTTTTGAGAAATGACGTGTCGACGTGTCGTGTCTTGTCGTGTCACGTGTCTGTGTCGATGCAATCTAGATTATCAGAATACACAACAATTGTTACCAGATGTGATAAAAATGTAATTTTATTGAGCAATTAAATGGGAGGATTTCAGAATTTAAAAAAAGATAATAATCCGTTCCATAGTGTGAACTGAAAGGATGTTGAAACGAAGCTGACGCCACCCAAAATCACCGTGTATCCAGGAGTTCCCTCTTTTTCGTGCGTCGTGAAGCTTTGTTCAGCTTTCCCGGACGTCACTGTGCGGCATGAGCTCTTGTGTGGCCTTGAAACACAAAGAATACCAGTGAGCAACAATTTTTCTAATATAATTTCCTACGCGGTCAATCTCGGAGGATTATCTTTAACAATCACTCTTTGGATGATTATGAAAATATCATCGCCCAAGAAAATCCAAATCTGATTAGGATTAAAAGATGCACTACCAGATGTTTAGATTTTTAACAAATAAAAAATCTTCCAATAAATCGGATTGTGTACACATCTCAAACTCGAGATCCTATTTATGAGTTGTTTTTCTTTCAACTTTGTCTTGCTTATCAATTGAAAACCATTTAATGTTGAAAGCCTGTCACCCAAAACATTAACCCAAGCCATACACACCTCAATCCCCTCCTCTAAAAGGTGGAATAAAAAAGCCACTTATAAAAGCTTTACGGCCAATGTGACCACCTGCCGCAAAGGATTCCTTCTCAATTGATGTAGGTACCTTTTGAAACTCCATCATGATATAGCATAATATAAGGCTATCAAAGTCTTTTCGTCATGATAGCCCAGCTTTGTTCGAAGGGGAGCAAGGATGACGACCTTTTTGATTGGTCATGTTTTTGTTATTGATTATGATTATTTCTTGTCATCATGAAAATTTCTCGAACGTGACTATAAACTTGCTAGAAAATTGAGTGGAAACGGGTCAATTGTGCTAGTCATGACGCATACACATCTTTATGGTTGCAATTAGAAAGAGAGCAAAAAGTTGAGTAAGTCATCAATTGTTATTTTCATTTTTTAAAAGTAATCCAAGTGCATGTGAATCTATAAATTTGAATCTTTTATTTTAGCGTGTCTTATATGAGATCCACATGATAAAGAATTAAAATACACTTAACTTATAATTATCCGATGCACGTAAGAATGTTTAGTCATCACCTGCCAGTGTGTATTAGACCAACAAAAAAAAAAAAAAATCACCCTCTCGTGTCACTTTTACTTCAAATTTATTTTCCAAAAGTAATTTTCAACACTCTAAAATTGATTTTCCAAATTATTCATAAACTTGTCCCACTTTAAGATTGTTTAGTAATCACTTTTCTAGTCCTAGTGACTTTTAACATCCCCCTCCTCCCTTCTTTCTCTAGTCATCAATATAATTTTTAACATCTTGCACAACCTTTATTATTCTAAAATTAATCTATCTTCGATACTTAATTTATTTTTTGAGTCTAAAAATATAATAATTATGTTCAAGTAAATCTACAGTGAAAATGTACACCATAATACACTTAATGTAAAAGAGAAATTATATTAAGTGACAAAGCAAAGATGGCCAATTATGGTAACACTATATATACTTGTTAATTTTTTCAAAATGAAATGCATAAGGTTAATTCATAATATGCAATCACTAATGATAACTTTCGCTGGACGTATAATAAACATTCAAACTATACATAGTAAGGATTAAATGAAAAAACCAAAACAGAATAAATTTTAGGGAAGAATATGAAATACAAATTTGATAATGTTAAATCTAATATTTATCCAAATACGATTCTTTTGATAAAGAAATTGAAGTCCAATGGGAATGAAAACGTTGGTCAATCAGGCATTTTTCGATTATTATGAGCACCGTTATAAATTAAACTTAGGATCACAAAAAGATTTATTTTAAATAATTCTATTATCGTGTTAAATGGATTGCAATGTAAGTCCATGTGTCGATACTCAAAAGAATGTTTAATTTTTCATTTTATTTTAATATGAAAGTAGATGCATTTGTTTTTTTAGCTTTTGCAAGATTTATTTTAAATGAGGAATACAACAAGATTTATTTTGTTTTTTAATTTGTCGACATTCCTTTTCGAAATATATGCACTACAAGTTCTAAAACTTATTTATGCAATCAAACACTTTCGTTAACACCATTAATTTATCTAACGGAAAAGGCTAACGTGACATTTTTAAATTTATCTCAAGCGTTTTTATTAAATTTTCCTTTAAATTTTATTCATATAATATTAAAATATAAAAAATAAAATAATTAAAGAGAAAAATAAAATTCTAAAAGAAGAATGAGCCGTGGGTGCTGCCACTATCGCCCATTGTTGGCAACCTTGGCCTACCGTCGGGGTCGTTGGCCCCTCCAGTAAGGTTGGTTGGCCCTCGACGTCCCCAAACGAGGCCTTGCCGATCCTAGGTGAGGGCCAGTGAGACTTGCATGAAGTCTAGATTGGGTTAAGGGCACCCAAATTTGGCGATGACAACCCTCCCCTAGGGCAGATGATCATTGTCCACCTTAGGTGAGGCCTCCTGGTCCTAGGAGAGGGCTTGCCAAATTTTAGTTTTTAATATTATTTGCATATTATTTAAAGAAGAAATAATTAAAAAATATCACGTAAGAAAGAGAAATGAATTTTAAAAAATCGACAGTATTAATAAAACAACTTGATTACATTAATTTGATAAATTTTAACACTATATTGAATTTTTGAAAGTTTTCGAATTTGTCGGGCACGCGTCCTTTTTCTTTATTTAATAAGCGGCAAGCATTTCCAAGAAGAAGAAGAAGCAGCAGCAGCAGCAGCAGCAGCATCAATAATCAACTGATCGTCCTAGGCGCTCGCTCGCTTGCCCCCTCTCTCTCTCTCTCTCTCTCTCTCTCAGTGGAGGTTCAGGCATGGACGAAGCTGCAGAGCACCGACAAGTCATCGGTGGGTCTCCGCGATACGACCTGATCATACTGGGAGCCTCTGGATTCACTGGCAAGTACGTCGTGAGAGAATCCCTCAAGTTCCTCGCCCTCAACACTCCCTCCTATCCTTTCAAATCCATTGCCCTAGCCGGCCGCAACCCGACCAGGCTCGCCGACGCTCTCCGGTGGGCCGCACACCCCGATCCCCTGCCCGATGTCGCCCTCCTCGCGGCCGACGTCGGCGACCCCGCTTCCCTCCGCCGCATGTGCGCCCAGACGCGGCTTGTTCTCAACTGCGTCGGCCCCTTTCGCCTCTATGGTGAGCCTGTGGTCGCCGCCTGCGTGGACTCTGGGTAAGCTGATTGTTTTAACGACTCTCTCTCTCTCTCTCTCTCTCTCTCTCTCTCTCTCTCTCTCTCTCGGGTCAAGCTAAGGATTGTTTGTGCGTTATCCGTAACTTTGGAGAGGAATGGAAAAGATTGAAAAATTGCTTTTGATTTGACTTAGATAGATGGAAGCGAGTCTAATAAGCAGAGTTATTAAGAGCTCTTTGTATTGGCAATTGGGGAAATCAGCATGTGGTGTTTGTTATGATCCATGAAATGTGAAATCTTTCGTGTGTTTCTGGTCTTTGAGTCACCCCATGGCAACTCGAATTAAATGAGATGTCATTTGGAGAAATCAGGTCCTTTTTCCAAGCATCTATTCCGTTTGTTTAAGATATTGATTATTATGCACATTTTACAGTGAAGAAATGAAATTGCACCTCTTTGTGGCTATGCTTTATTTAATTGAGCATTTGTTATGAATTAAGTTTAGTCCTTGACCTCTGTGATTCTTATTTCAGTTGTGATTACTTGGATATTTGTGGGGAGCCTGAGTTCATGGAGAGGATGGAGGCTAAGTACCATCAAAGAGCATTGGAGAAAGGTTCTTTGGTTATTTCGGCGTGTGGCTTTGACTCTGTTCCAGCTGAATTGGGCTTAATGTTTAACTCCAGACAGTGGACAGAACCCGCTGTTGTGAACCAGGTCGAAGCATACCTGAGTCTGGAGTCTGAAAGGAGAATTGTTGTGAACGTTGGAACATATCAATCAGCAGTTTTAGGTGTGGCCAATGTGGAAAAATTGCAGGAACTGAGGCGATCCAGACCCAGAAGAGCTAGGCCTGTGGTAGGGGAAGACACTTTGGCCAGTGTCTGCCATGATCATCAAATTCTATATTTTTATTTGGTGGCAGCTGAAGTTGTCATTTAAGAACCATGATTGATCATGAGAATTTTCTGAAATTCTTGGTATTTTTTGTTTTTTTGTCTGCAGATTCCCGGACCTGCTCCTTCAAAAGGATCGATTATAGAGCACCAGAATAAGATTGGTCTTTGGGCTGTAAAGCTACCCTCAGCAGATTCGATGGTGGTTCGCAAAACGCTATCCATCTTGACCGAAAATCCTCATGGTCTTCCTGGTGCTAATGAAGATGCTGGGCATATTGAAAAGAGGAAGGCCTTTTGGTCCACCATAAAACCTGCACATTTTGGGGTGAAAATGGGCTTAAAGTCCTTGTTGGGTATATTTAGATTAATAATCGTTGGGATGTTTATGGGGGTCTTGGGTAGAACTGCTTTTGGGAGATGGCTTCTCCTAAAATTTCCCTCAGTTTTCAGCTTGGGGTGGTTCAGAGAGAAAGGTCCAACTGAAGATGAGGTGGAATGTGCTTCATTTAAGATGTGGTTCGTTGGACACGGTTACAGCAGCAGAGATGCGGCTTCACAGAGTAATGTTAAACCAGACATGGAGATAATAACGAGGGTGACAGGACCTGAGATTGGCTATTTGACCACACCCATAATTTTGCTTCAGTGTGCTCTTATTCTTCTGAGTGACCGGGAAAACCTACCCAAGGGTGGATCATATCCGCCAGGAATTGTTTTTGGCCCTACAGATCTCCAAGAACGACTTGAGAAGAATGGGATATCATTTGATGTCATTTCAAAGAGTGCCGCACATGCTTAACAGGAGCTGATTCTCATCATTACCACTTTATGAGGCTTTTCTAGTATAACAGAAGGCTCACTAAAGCAAATTATCCACAGTTTCACTGTCCTTTTAGTTGCTTGTGATGTTGCCTTCATCTTTGAGCTGTCAAATTTATTGATTGAGATACGTGATTTTGATCATAATGGATAACTTGTGCTGCGCGGACAATTTATCATTTAACAACCTTCATAATTTGTTATCTTGGAGCGTATTTGGTGTGTCTCATTATTCAATCTTCATTTTACGCTCTGTGATATATGCCCTATGTTTCCACGGCTTGGTGAGTGCTGTTAATCTTCTTACTGAATAAAAGGACTCCTTTCTCTGTATTTTGTGATAGTTGAGTATGTTCAAAATGTGCAGAACAAGTTTTCCTAATTAACCGAGCTATTATAAGAAGTTCCTTCTTTTAAAAATTGGGGGATCTTCTTCTTCAAACGTTAGGAGCTGATCTCTACAGATGATCTAAAGGCTACGTAAAGCAAATATTGTTCGTGCATTATTTAATATCCTCGGATATTGGTCAATATTTTTCGTGCTCTGTTTGACTTTTTCCTCCAACACTTTCTTCGTTTACCGATATAATCCGTGACTGATGCTTTTACTTTATTATTTCTTAAAACTGTCAAATATAAAAGTTCGATTACAAGTATCATGTAGATTTGACTAGAACTTGTAAAATAGGTCAAAAATCCACATTTTAATCCAAATTTGTCGAAATGGGTTGTATATATGGCCCACCTCAAATTTGAAATGTAGGGCATAATGAGTTCTAAAATGAAAGGCTCATAACAAATGGATTTAAATGGATTTGTCATGAATTATGAAGTCTCGACACTCTTTAGGAGCTTTCGTGTTGTGTTGGAGTATTCGACGTTTTCCGACACTCTCTAACACTCGTCGACATTCAGTCAACATGTAATGAAAAATTCAATACCTGATCAACTTTCGTAATACTCAAGTCTGGAATTATGATATGCAAATTCGGAATTCGACATTTAATTTTGACATGCAAATGGGTTAATTTTAAAGATTTTCAATAGATGAGAGGTTAAAATGTAAATATGTAAAATAATAAAAATAACAAATGGGGAAAGAAGAAAATTCTAATCTTCTATTTTCTTCAAACTTTCATTTTCCGTAATATACAATTCACCCCAAAGTTTTTTTTTTCTCTCTTTCGACACACTTTAATATGCGGTTCAAAATTTGGATTACTTGTTTTTTTTTTCCTTCAAGTTTTATTCCATAAATGATATTAATAAATGATAGATTAATGTTTTTAGTGTAAATTTATTCTAAGATATTTTATTATTATTTATTTATTTGTGAATTAGAATCAAATTAATTTGATTAAAATAATTATAAAAATGATAATTTATCATGTATATATAAAAATATGTTTCAACATGTCGGAATTTTCTACTTTTTTTAGAAACGACATGTCGGTGTATTGGGTCATGTCATTTCGTGTTGCATGTTATGTGTTAGTGTTGGTGTTACTCAGGTTACTAATCTATTCTCCACTCAATGAATAGGTTTCGCTAATGACGAGATAATTTATAGTCGTTCTATATATATATTCGCTAGTTCTATACATATATTTTTTGCTAGGCTATCTGACTCTCGTCTTTCTCTTCAATTCCACAGATCTAACTCGTGAGCTTCTATCTCCTCTTTATTCACAACGTCGGCTTCATCATCACCCCACCGCCTATCTCTGGCTTTGCTGTCGCTCGTATCCAGTGGCCCACTGAGGAGCGGAACTCATCTGTCTCCAGAGTTCTCCCTCCGCTACAGTTGATTTGGTTTCGCATGCCTCCAAATGTCAATCTATGGCTGCTGAAGCTATCAAATATGTTTTTGATGTTACTCTGCTTGCAGGCCTCTGCGTATGCAGTTTAATGTAATCTCGCGATTTTTCTGGTGCAAACTTGAACATTGTGAAGCGGAGAATGTTTCTGACACAGAAAGACCGGCAGTGGAAGACTGACGTGCGCGTTTTGGATGTATGACTGCAATTATTGGTTGATTGGTGACAAAAGGAAAACTTCAATTCCAATTTTCCTTCTGGATCTTCCATTTCAACGTTAATCCATTTATCAACTGGTTGGCAGCACCAGAAAGGACCATTGTTTTCAATAGCAAATGTTAAATTTGCAGAGTTTCCATAGAAAGGCCTAAACGCTTAATGGGAAAATGTTTGATTGTCACACTAAGGGTGCGTTTGGTAACATTTCTGTTCAAAAATTGTTTCAGGGAATATAAATAGAAAAATTCCGGGGAACAATTTTTTACCAAAAACGTGTTTGGTAAATTTGTTCTAGGAATAAAAAAGAACCGAAACACGTTTGGTAAATTTGTGTTCTTTTTTGTTTCTTTTAATTTTAAAATATTTTTATTTTATTTTTCCTTTTTTCTTCTTTTGGTTGGTCGCCGGTCTTGGCCATGGCCGGTGATCGGCCGACGAGGGCCGGCGGCCTCACCTTCGCCTAGTAGTGCCTGGGCGAGCTCGGCCTCGCTGGATCTAAGCGAGCTCAAGCCTCGTTGGTGGCTGGGCGAGCTTGGCCTCGCCGGGGGCCGGTGAGGTTGCCGGTCCTTGATGGCGTCGCCGACCCTTGATAGCCGGTCACCGGTCATGGCCGAGGCCAGCAACGGACAAAAGAAAAAAGAAGAAGAAAAGAAAAAGGAAAGAAAGAGAAGAAAAGAAAGAAGATAGAGAAATTTTGTTTCTCCAAATTGTTCCAGAAACAAGAAATAAGTTTTTTTTTTAATTTTTTTTATTTCTTGTTTCTATTCCAAATTTGTTCCAGAAACAAAAAAATAGATTTGGAATAAAAACGCAAACAAACGCATTTTCTTTTTTTGTTCTTTGGAACAAAAAAACAAGAACTTTGTTTATGAACAAAAAATAAGAACACAAACAAACATTACCTGAGCGATGCGACTGTTGGAGGGTTGGAGCAAGGGCTGGGCATTTTCCAGAATTTCTATGTGATGTCTGACTCAAAATTCAGCCCTCAAAAGACTGACATCAATGCATCGGGTGTCTCTTAATAAGTACTGTGACTAACTAATGGCGTGGTCCGTTCATTCTCCCGAAGATCATTAAGAGAATCGAGAAGTGTTGCTCTGCTTTCCTTGGGTCAGGGTCTGATGTAGGCCATTCAGGCCAAGGCAGCTATGGTCAGGTGGGCAGAGATGCACTTGCCGAGAGGGAGATGGTGATTTGAGCATTAAGAAGTTGGACCACTGGAATGAGGCATCAGCCATGAAAAGTTTATATTGTTTTTGCTTGTGGAATCTGGGTCTTAATGGATTGCTTGGGCGAAGCAGTATCTGTTGGAAATTTCTTCTAATATACACTTATATTAATTAATTTATTTCTTATTTTGAATAAAAGGGTTAATGTATATTTCAATATATGTTAAATCCATTGGGTTTTGACATCTATTAATAATGGGCCTAGTTGAACAGTAAAGTGTAGACAATTATATTTAACTGAAGCCTGTAATATGAGGGACCCGGTTGACACACTATTGATCAAGGTTTGTTAGGTCCCATCTCTAACCTATATAAGATAGGTTATGCCTATTAGTCGCTTAATTCCATTAAAAACTGCCATATTGAAATAGGTCATAAAGAAGAAGATTTAATATTATAATAGATTTCTATTTATAAACAGATTAATCTATTTTTCTTCAAGTGAAGAAATGGCTCGAATATATATATTTGAATTCCGCTGCGCATATCATTTTTGGTATTTCATAGTTATATATGGATATGATTTTTCTTGATTAATTAGTTGTTTATATGGATAATTATATAATTGTAGAACCTAATTATTTTTTATGAACAAATTCGAATTTTTTTTAACCGAATATTGTCATTATTTTTTCATGTGGATTTTTTGATCGATTAATTCTGAAACCTTAGGGTTTTTGTTCTACAAGTTGAGATCTTTCCAACCATATACAATTTATATAGTTTCGTTTAGAATTCAGTATGATTTTTGAATTGGAAATTCTAGGGTTTATACATTGAAAAAGTTCTAAAATTTTTAAATTACTAGCAATTGAATGACGTTCGTTATAAATTGTTGCATGAGTATTGTTATATATATGTTTTAGAATCTTTTGGTTGCATTAAGGTGAGTTTTTTGGGCTTAAATTTGAGAAAACCGAATTTCGGCCATGGGTGTTAGATCTAAAATTTTGAAGCTTGAATATAGATGATTTTTTCATTTGTTCTTCATTTAATTCACTCTACTCAATTTATAATGATGTTAAAAGTAAGACCCATGGAAAATTTCATAAAAAATTAACCTTAATAAGTGCTTTTGAGGTTCAGGTCGAAACTGGGTCGTGTGACCCAGTTTGCATATTTCGTGACTCAGCTAGCCTGTAGCCCGAGCTGGGGTACTAAGGTGGTGGGACATGGGCTCGAATTCATTGGGCGAGGTTTGGCGTGGCTCTTTATTGGCCTGCCATTCCAAGTAGAGAGCTGATTGATGTGGTTTGGGCGAAGACTTGGGACATGTGTATCCTAAAGTAGAGGACACCATGTGAGGTTAGTTTCACATGAATATAATAAAAATAAAAATAAATAATTTAAAAATTTTAAAAATTGTGGCAAAAATTGTTGTTTGATAAATGCAATATAATCTTGAGAAGCACATGTCATAAAGTGCTTTATATTGTTTGATAAATTTTGGGTGTTGATTAAAGGAAACATTGCATATAAATTTCTTTTTAAGAAGAAAGCTAATCAACATCGGAAGAAAGCTCAATTTCATCCGGGTGATCTTGTATGGGTTCACTTGAGGAAGGAGAGATTTCCATCTTGTTGCAAGAACAAGCTCATGGTTAGAGCTAATGGTCCATTAAAAGTTATCGAGCAAATTGGTGACAATGCTTATAAGATTGATCTTCCTAGAAAGTTTGGAGTTTTAGTGACTTTTAATGTGAGAGATTTGTCTCCTTAATTGAAGGATGAAGATTTCTCAAATTTAAGGAAAAATCTCAAACATCCCAAGGAGGATGATGTAGGAGCATTCAACTTCGCTCCATCATCCACTCAGTACCATCATTGCTCATTTAAGCCAAGATAGAATTTGGGCATAACGTGCTTCAATGGGCCGAGGCTGAAATTTCCATCTAAAGCGATACCAAACCATTCTTACTGAAATTATTGATACCCACGATTAATGAGCTACCGAAGTTAACAATTTAGTCACTAATTTCTTGATACGCTTTATTAGTTGTTGATCTTGAAGTTTATCAATCACATATCAATAGGAGGCCATTATGAACAACTCCTTGGTTATTTGATGAAATCCTGGGGTATTTTTCTTCTAGTCAAGGGGGGAGCATGAATTTTGTAAGGCTGAAAAATCAAGAATGCAAGTTCCCAAGTTATTAAATGCATCTATATTTTCCTAGGAGTCATCATTGTTATGTAAGTTTCAAAAGTCAAATAAGTTCTTAGGTCTTTAATGATAGGCTAGTTCGCATGTCTATTTATTACTTTTTTATTAGCAAAAGATCGTTTCAAGTGCCAAAAGTTGGCACAAAGGGACACTTAAGTGCCAAAAGTTATGAAAACGTCACTTTCTGTGAAAAATGGGACACTTGAGTGCCACATCCGGCGAAGCTCGCCGGAAATCTCACGTGACATTTCTTTTTTGTTAATTTTTTCACTTACATGACTCGCCGGATGGCTGGCTCAGAAAACCACACACAAAAACATCATTTTGGTATAATTCGAATTTTAATATAATAATTAATTAAAGTAAATTTTTAAAAATTAAATAATTAAATAATTAATTAATTTAAAAAAAAGGGGAGAGGAGGAGGAGGGCCCTTTTTAATTAATTATTATATTAAAATTCGAATTATACCAAAATGATATTGTTTTAATATTGTTTAGCCACATCAGCATGCAAAATGACGTTGTTTTGCGTGCAGCTCATCGAAAAATTGACACATTAGCATTTTAGCTGGATTTTCTCACCGGTGGCATTTAAGTGATTCATTTTGCTCCAATTTTCGCACTTAAGTGTCACTTTCATAACTTTTGGCACTTAAATGTCTCTTTGTGCCAACTTTTGGCACTTCAGGGGTTCGAGTGTCCTTTTTCATTTCCTAAGTTGTGTTTTTTCTATAGATAGAGTAAGCCTCTCAATTGTAAATAGACTAAATTTGACGAATAAAAATACTTGAGATTTTCTTTGCATGAGTGAATATTTTTGGAGAGTGGATAACTCCAATATTGGTCTCTTTATCCTTTGAGAGTGATTACTTCTCGGTGATGAACCAAAAAGCTCTTTATCCTCGACTGGTGGATTTTCTTTTAGGCCTTGGTGGTGAGCTTTTCCTATCCCAAAGTTTTTTTATCCCTGTCGAGTGGTTTGTCCTATAAGCCTTGGTGATGAACTTTGTTTATCTTAATAATCATTTTCGATTAGTGGTACGTCCTTTAGACCTTAGTGGGATTGTAATATATTTTCTATTCTGCATTTCATCCTTCGACATCCATTCCCATACACTTAACCTAAAAAATTCCTACAACTCGGAATTACTTGCCCACACACGCATTACTTGTCATTTACGCAACTAGAGATTTTGGCCTTAGGGACTTAATTACATTAGCCCTAAGGCTAAAGCTCTTTTGGTACCTAACTCAATCATATGCTAACTAATGCCATAGGAGTCTATCAAAAGAAATCTAATGTTTGTTCTAACTATGCTAAAATAAGAAAGTAACATCCAAATATTGAAATGCACAATTAATTATAATCATAATAGAAAGTATGCAAACATTTAAAAATTGTCCCTAAAAATGAAAATAGGACAATGCAAAAAAAGAAACTCTATTGTAAAGCCCTAAAGGCTTATCCAATTTTAGGTTTTAATTTCAAAGGATCTTAATTAATTTTTTTTAAAATTTATAACTTTTTGGATTTTCTAATTTATAATAATTTCCAAAATTTTTAATTTTTATTGATTTCCAAATTTTCAGAAATTTTTTGTATTTCCTAAATTTTTAAACTTTTTTTTTATCATTTTCTGAATTTTTATTTTTTATTATTTTCGAATTTTTTATTAATATATTAATTTTTAGTATTAATATAAACTAAATTCAGATCGGGTCAAGAGACCCGATCCAACTAAACCGACCCAAACCTTATTGGATCTGGTTGGACTAAAAAGTCAAGTCGCTCTAAAATATACCTTGAATTAAGTGAATTAGTCCAATACCTGCGGCCCTATAACTGAAACTCAACCCACAAAACAAGCTAGCCCAAAGCCCACTTTTTTTACAAACGACCAGCCCATAATTAAAAAACCCAAAGCCCATTTTTAGTTTCTAACTTTTTATTTTCTGCCTTTTGAATTTACTTTTTTTTTTTTTAAATTTCCAAATGTTCCCATGGACTCCTGTAGTCGTCTTCCTCCTGCCCAGAAGCAACACACTAAACCCAGACCACTGAAGGAAGAAAGGAAAAGAAAAAAACAATTCATCCAAAAACACACCCCTATTCAATACCAAACCCTTATTCATGGACCTTCATCATCACCTACAAAAACATTGCTAGATACCCATCACCGGATTCATCAGAATAGCGTCACCGGAGACCACCATTGAACACCACCGGTGCATACACATACAGAAACATAAGGATGGGAAGAAGAAAACACAAAAAGCAAGAAGAGCAAAGCCAATACGTGACAACATCGAATATTCAACTCTGTTCATACCGAGGAATCAACATGGGTTGTAAACATGAAAATCTAGAAAACTTGACTCTCATGTTGACAACATGAGTCAAGACAACAATTTAGCAACAAACTTAAGAGTTTTTCTAATGTGGACTACATTAATTGATATTGTAATTTACTGTTTTTACGGCTACCGTAAAACAGGGCTGGTTTAAGGTGAGATAGAAGGTTTCTTAATTAGTTTAATATGGGGCTAGCTAGTGTGGGCCGAATTGAACCTGGCTCATAATGAAAAGGTCTAGCTGGAAACTCTATAAATAATACTCAAGTCTCTCCTCTAACCCGAATTCTCACATGTATCCTCACCTAAGGGACGTTTACCTAACGCTACATGTGAGGGGGCTGCTTCATTAAGCCAGTAATACAGAGGGCAATAGAGGATAAGAACTTGATGTGTGGATCCCCTTGATGAATGGGTAATCCCTTTCCTGCTTTCGTTTTATGCTCGATGGATTGCAAAACAGGTGCATTAATCTTTCTACTAAGTTATGCATGTTCTTATTCTAGTTATGGAGATCTTCAGGTTGCACAAATTGCGCTTAACATGTGGTATCAGAGCCTCCATAACCCTAGAACTCGAACGCATAAGATTTTGTCCTAATTTGAGATTTTTGAGATTTTTCGTTCAATAAAAATAAAATAAAATTATATATTTGGACTGAGCTCATTGAGACGAGCAAAAACATGGGCGGGGCATCGCCGGAGGAGGCCGCATGTGCCCCCATGCGCGGCCACACACCGCCTGGGCGTTGAAGACGCGCCTCACGCGCCGTGCACTCTGGAGGCGCATGTGGGCGCGTGGAGTCTTCGTTCGGCGTGTGGTTAGTGGCGTTGGATTCGTATCTCCATGCTCTATCTTGTGGTGTATTTATTTTATATGTTTGATGATTTTAGTGTATTTTTGCGTATTTTTCTTGTATTTTATGTGATTTTGGAAATACAAGTGTTGTGTTACAGGTATGTTATCACATAAACATTATAATGGTGTGATTCATTAATAAATATTAAAATTTATGGTGGACTGAAGCTGGCTTAATGAGATACAATCAGTGTGGAATAGTATTTGAGCTATGTATTGAGGTAATGAGAAACTATAAAAGTTATGAAACTACTCCTTGACATGCTGATAATCTTTGAATGATTGGTGTCTTAAGAACTCATGACCAAATTGATTGTACTGATTAACACATCTGCTAAATGTGGGTAATGCATGTCAGTTAAGTTATTGCATAGTGTACCTTATTGCATAGTGTACCTAAATTCATCTGGTCACTAGTTAATGTCCATCAAGTTGAACCTTTTTTTTTTTTTTATGGTTAAGAAGTATGACAACATTTACATAGAGCAATTGTATATACTGTTATAGTTTAGATATTTGGTTTTGTGTTTTAACTTAATTTATAGGCCATTGGTTGATACAATGATAATTTGTTACTTAAAATTGGCTAATAAATCCGCTATTGGCCTTAGAGTCATGTTTTGTCTTATAAAACTCATGAGTAATAGTTGATAAGCTTATCAATCTTGTCAATTTGGAGTACCTTGCATTGCTATCGATGTTAACTTGTGAGGGATCCTTTGGATCGGTATTCTTTTAATGTTATTCTAGTAATCAGTAATCGGGGTGCACAAGAAATGCTTGCTTCTACGTTATAAGAATTTTCTTGTGTTGCTGTGATCAGTGATCTTATTGAAATCTGTCTTTCAGGTTCACTATGGGGCTGCATGTTTTTATTCCCGAAAAGTGTTCCCGAACACTTTTTTGTTTTTCTGTTCCGGGAACAAAAAAAAAAAAGAATGAAACGCGTTTGGTTACGTTTACATTCTTTTTTTTTTTTTGTTCCCTGAACACAAAAAGAATAGAAACGAGAAACAAAAAAAAATTGTTTCTTGTTCCAGAAACAATTTTAAAGAAACATTTCTCTCTCTCTTCTCTTTTCTTGGTTTACCCTGTGGCGGATGTCGGCGGTTCGAGTCCGCTTATCTCCAACTCGTGAACTTAGCCGATTTCTTCTTTTCTTCTTCATTTTTCTTCTTTTTTTCTTTCGCCGGTCGCCGGCCTCGCCATGGCCGGCGACCGGCCGTCGAGGGCCGGCGCGCCGTTGAGGGTTGGCGACCTCGCCGGAGCGTCATCGACCCCGACGAGGCCGAGCATCGCCGGTCCTAGGCGAGGTTCGGCCTCGTCGGATTTGGGCGAGCCCGAGCTCGCCCGGCCAAGGTGAGGCTCGACCTCGTGCGCGGGCGAGGCCGAGCCTCGCCTTGGCCGGGCGAGCTCGGGCTCGCCGCCAGATCCGGCGAGGCCGAGCCTCGCCATGGGCCGGGCGAGGCCGAGCTCGCCCCGGCAAGGCGAGGCCGAGCCTCGCCGTGGCTAGGCGAGGCTGCCCGACCCCGTCGGCCGGTCGCGGGGAGGCCGGCGACCGGCCGAAAGAAAAAAAAAAAAAAGAAAGGAAAAAATGAAAAATAAAATAAAATAATTAAAAAATTAAAAGAAATAAAAAAAAAGAATAAAATTTACCAAACGTGTTTCGTTCATTTTTTATTTCCGGAAAAAGTTTACCAAACACGTTTTTTTATTCAAAAATTGTTCCCCGGAATGAAACACTTTTTTATTTATTTCTGTTCCCAGAACAAAAAAAATGAAATAAAAACATACAGCCCTATATTTATTTATTTATATATATGTATGATTAATTTTTATTAATGGATAAAACGATGTAATTAGTATGATATGTGATTTTAGTGATAACCTGCCCCTATCACTAAAGTTAAAATCGCATGTATATGATGTATGTGAGTAGTAAAGTTTATATTCCTGGTATGAGAGAATTTCAAGAATTCAATTAAGTAGTGACCGGCAAAGTGGCACGCTTGGTTGGGTTTGAGAAATTTCGGTCTCTTATGCTGATTGGGATGTCTCCTGGTTTAATGCATGGTCATACTCCCAAATGAGATGATTGTGTATTAGTTTATGGAGGGATACATGATGGTGTTGTAGATGATTGATTAATCCTAGTGATTCATCTACCCAAAGGTGATGAATTCACGAATATTATAATATATTTTCATAATCGCTATCATGTGGGGAGTGTATAACTGCATATCATGTATTTTGCCCAAATGTGATTATATGATTATGTGTGTAACTCTCTGGATATGTACTTGTACGTCAAGTTACACGGTGCTCACATGATGCTAATTATATAAATTGCTTGTTTTTCAGTCACATTTTCTGTAATTAATAACTTCATTATTATTGAGGTTTTTACTACTTCAAATTTTAAGTAGTGGACATATGATTTGTTGCTTGAGAAAAGAGCAATAAAATTTGTTTACTATCCATTAAGCGTTCCATTCAGGAACACTTGAAAAGTGGCTTGTTTACTAACTGTACTGCTAAAAAAATGATGGGAGCTTTAATAACTTGAAATTATGTTTTGTCTAATACTGAAATTAGGACAAATCTGCAAAGATAGTGTTTAAGTTCTAATGGCATATACATCTCGTATATGATTGAAGAGGTTATTTTCAAAAATTTTCTATTTAAGGAATAATCTCACACATGTTTAAAGGAATAGTAGAAATGTTGACAATGTTGATATTTTATCTACTCTTAACGGTTATCTATAGACTTCTATAGATTATTGTGGAAGTAAAATTACCGAGATAAATAATAAAACAATTACAATTAGTCTTAAAAGGTTGTCAGGCTTAATAGTGACCGTGAGTATATTAGCAAGTATGATAATGCGAAATAACTTAAAGGGTCATTTGTCAAATAATTGGTAGATTCTGGGATGGTAACTTAATTACCATACCTGAAAATCCTGATAAAAAGATTTGGTCGAAATGTATAAATGCACTATATTGAACATGATGATGAGTATGATTAGTAAGACTAATTTATCCGGTATTCTGTGAGATGATATTTTTGAAAGCAACATTTTCACATACAAAAGGTGTTTCTCATTCAAAAGTTATTTCATAAACGTCTTTTGAGTTATAAACTGGACATAAATTACTTGAATTATATTAAATTTAGAGGTGTCATGCAGAAGTGAGGTTATCTAATTCAATATTAAGTATGTTGGAATTTAGATCTACTTAGAATATTTTGTATCTTACTCAGATTGTTCAAAGGGGTATTAATTTTATGACCCTAAAGAAGATACAAGTATTATGGAATCACATACTGTAAAGTTTCTACAGTTCAACGTAATTGTAGAGGATAGTTGCTCTCAGACTATTAAAGATAATAGTACGATGGAAAATCACTATGTCTTTGTCTTTGCCTATATAGATAATTGTGGTACAGACAATTATTGTATCTCCTATACCATAGACTAAACTTGTTGAGGTTTAATGTACTATTCTTGATATAGTTTATGATGAAATTTTTTCTTAAACCTCTCAAGTGCAAAATAAAGTGGTTGCAGTTTTATTAAGGAGATTTGTTAGGGAAAGACGATCAGTTATACCATCAGATTATATAGTCTATTTTTAAGAGCATGATTACAATATCCACTATATGAGTTTTAGCAACTTATATATACATGTCATTTTTTGTTCTCAATTAAGTATGTGATTAGATGCCATAAAAAACAATAAAGTTTTCATTCTGAAAGAGGGGTGGATAGTTTATAGTGAAGAAATAATTATTTCTTTCTACTATTTTTAAAGATTCTTTTAGAATGAACGTGACATTAATAATTTATTTTGATATTGAGTTACATCAAATAGATATAAAATCTATATAGTGCAATTGAATGATTTTGCGGCAGATTCAAGTAAACTTGTGTGTAGACTGAAAAATTTTAATTCATGGTCTTAAGCAAGTTTTCAGACAATATTATTAAAGTTTCACAGTGTTGTTATCTTGTTCAATTGGGAACAAAGTAATTCAATATATTATAAGGTTGGTGAGAGGAAATTTGTTTTTTTCTCATACTCTATGTACATGATATTTTGCTGATAAGTTGTGACCTTGAGACATCTTATATCCTTTGTACTGATGTCTGTACGGATTGTTTTTGTCATATTATATTAGATTTTCTCGAAGGACATTTGCTGATTGTATATTGAAAATATTTAATATACGTCATTGCAAGCCAGGAATTGCTCATGTTGTTAAGGGTGATGGACTAAATCTATCACATTGTCCATTTTTAGATATTGAGAAAATCTAATTAAAGGGTGTACCTTGTGTCAGTGCACTTAAAAGTATAATGTATACTCGAATTTGCATTAGAGGGTGTACCTTTGTGACGGGACTTCTAGGCAGATATCGGTCAAATCCAGGACATGATTACTAGGTTGCTGTCAAGAAAGTTTTAAGGTACTTAAAGAGGGCATGAGATTATATGCTAATTTACAAACATGTTCAATTATTGCAGTTAGTAGGGTATTTAAATGTAAACTTTGCTGACTGTTCTGATGACATGCAATCAATAACGGAATACATATTTATGTTAGCAGAAAGTGCAGTAAATAAAGTTCTATGTTATCGTAAGTAGTGTTAGTAACATTCTTTTAGGCTATTACTTGGACTTTTAGGCTCCAGAATCTCATGAATGAGTTAATCGTTTTAACTTTATGGATAGACTCATACAGTTGTATTGAGATAACAAATTTGTGGTATTATTTATTTACTACTGAGGTCTCAAGGGGTCTAAATATATGGTGATCAAAATTTTTGACCAAAAGGAAATTGTACAGAAATGTGACGTAATAATATAACATATTTTCATAGATGATATGGTTTCAAATCCACTGATTAAAGGCCTATGCCCATGTGTATTTGAGTGACATGTCATTAGCATGGGCCTAGGAGCATCATGAGATGCTGTTGTTTAGTGGGAGCTATTTTGGTTTTACTTTGATAAATGTTTCATCTGTGTTCGTTACACTTTGTAACGATTTGATATGTATCAACTTTTGCATTTAATAAAATATTTTGAATGTATTGTTATTATGTTGAATACATATTGATAACGTCTCAAGGTACTGTATAAACCTTGAATGAAGGCTAGAAACATCCGGTTATTAGTCTTGTCCATATGTTTTATTATATATAAAGAAAAGTTAACCGTAATGACAAGACATATGTGGGTTCATGGAACCATAAAGACATTCTCTAGTGGCACAAGTTTTTGTATAGCCTAAGGTAAGAGAATGGTGAATGATAAATAGGATCTCTCTATGAGAGATGTTATCCATTTGTCACACTACCATATTGAATCTATATCAATAAAGTTGAGAACATTCGTGACCATAGAAGGCTCTGTGTGTATACATGCAATTACCGTCATGATTCGATATTTAAGATTTTATGGGATAGGATTGACTATTAAGAATTATCTCTGGACCAAATATGCGCACATACAGTACGATTTCAATTAATATAGTCCAAGTGGGAGAATGTAAGAGTTTTCTTAATGTTGACTACATTAATTGATATTGTAATTTACTGTTTTTACGACTACCGTAAAATAAGGCTGGTCTAAGGTAAGATAGAAGGTTTCTTAATTAGTTTAATATGGGGCTGGCTAGTGTGGGCCGAGTTAAGCCTAGCTCGTAATGAGGGGACCTAGTTGAAAACTCTATAAATAATGCTCAAGTCTCTCATCTAACCCTAATTCTCACATGTATCCTCACCTAAGGGGCGTTTACCTAATGCTACACGTGAGGGGCCCGCCTCATTGAGCCAGTGATATGGAGGGCAATAGAGGAGAAGGACTTGATGCGTGGATCTCCTTGATGAGTGGGTAATCCCTTTTCTGCTTCCGCTTTATGCTTGATGTATTCCAAAACAGGTGCGTTAATCTTTCTACTCAGTTATGCATGTTCTTATTCTAGTTATGGAGATCTTGGGGTTGCGTAAATTGCGTCCAACACAAACAAACACACATTCTAATCAAGCCGACTTCAATATGAGATGATGCAACATAGTTGCCAATTCAGCCATTCAAAAAAGACATTCAAGTATATTTTTTCAAACGGATTGTGAGCATATTTCCTCTAGGATGCCTCCATGCAGATCTCAAATGAAAGATCCATTTCAAGTTATTACAAACGATTAAAATCGTATTGGGATTGTCAAAGAACACTTAGCCAGTGAACATTTTCTTTAAGCACGGGAGATTCAAAATCACCATAAAGAAATGAGACCATACCTTGCTCCAAATGAGAACGGCAAAAGTACACATAGTGTCAAAACTTAACACAAAGGGATACTTAAATGCCAAAATATTACGAAAGTGCCATTTTTTTTCAAAAATGAAACACTTTAGTGTCAAGTTCGGTGAAAATGGCTAAAAATCCTACGTGACAATTTTTGAATAATATAACTTGTCTATGTGGCACTCTAGAAAGTTGAGCTAGCAACGAAGAATCAAAACGACGTTGTTTTGTCTTTTGTTTTTTTATAAATAATATATTAAACTAAAACATTTTTATTTAAATACTAATTTAATATATATTTAATTATAAAGAAAAGGGAGGAGGAAGAGGAGGAAGGGTGCGTTTGGTTGGACTTTTAAGGAAAGCTTTTGGGAAAATGCAAAGGATTTTAAGTTAAAGAAAATTTCTAGAATGCAATTGATTTTGGTAAATTGTAATATAAAAGTCCATTATGAAGTACCTTTAGGCAAAATAGTGTTTGGAGAAATTTACAATTACAAATAACTTTTGTAATAAAAAAATAGTTGGTTGTCGAAGGGTAGGCGGTCGCCAGTCGCCGACAGCGACCATAAGTCCTTCTCCCTCGTCTATTGTTCCTTCCAGGCCATTGACCCGCCACCACAAGTCCCTTGGCCTCCTCCATGCCAAGCACCTTCCCACCACCCTCGCCCACTACCCCAACGTCGTTGCCATTGACCTCTCCCTCTGCCTCCACATCACTGATGCCTCTCTTGCCATTGTTGTCGTCGCCCACAGGAACGTCCTGCGCTCCCTCGACCTCTCCAAGTCTCAATTCTTCATCGTCATCGGGCTGCAAGTGAACCAAATTTGGGTTGCCAAAGGTCGCGCGACCTTGCTACGACCCAAATCCGTGCGGCCTGGCTGCGACCCATATCTAGGTCGCTGAAGGTTGCACGGCCAACCTCAACGGAGAAGAAAGTGAATAGTCACGAGGACAAAATTGAAAAAACGAAATGTTAGTGAGGATATTTGTGGAAGAAATTTTTTTATCTTATCTTCCCCTCAACATTCCGAGAAGGCCGAATGCCCAAGGCAACCCCATGGCAGCCTTGGGCTTTCAACCTTCCAAAGGCTCACTTTTCCCCAAGTATCTTTACAAAAGAAGTTCCCAAACACCATCTTTTAGCTCAAAGGGCTTTGGATGCCCAAAGTGGCTTGGCAAAGCCACTCCCAAATGCACCCAAAGAGCCGCTTGCAATCTCCATCTCTCTATGTTTTTTTCTTTTTTTTTATAATAAAAATAAATTTAGTTTTGAATTTAATTTAATTAATATTTAAATTAATTATCTACTCATGTTAGTAGCAAAACAATGTCATTTTTGCACTTGTCTAGTCACGTCAACATACAAAATGACGTTGTTTTGCACTTATCTAGTCGAAAAATCATCATGTTAGCATTTTGGCCGGATTTTCTTGTCGTTGGCACTTAAGTGATCCATTTTGCTTTAATTTTAGCATAATATCACTTTCCTAACTTTTGGCACTTAAGTGTTCTTTCGTGCCAAATTTCGCCACTCCAAGTGTTCGGCACCTAAATGAGGACTAAGGTTCCTCTATTGACAATGGAATCATCACGCCAATGAAAGCCACTCTAGCACGGGGAAACTCCACACCTCAAATTTTTATACCTTGTCTTGCCTGAAAACTGCTATTGAACTGGCCATTGAAGATTCCATAGATATTTTTGGAGCATATCGTCACTTGATGGAGCAATTCCTCTTGATCTTGTCCATGAACTTGCCCCCAACTACTCTTTGGAGGACATCATTGAGGAGGTCATCGAGCAACTCGTAGCCATCATCGAACTTCTGGAATGAGATCTCCTCAGCTATGTCATCAGTGGTGTTGGAGCTCTAGACCTCGAGAGGGCCATCCTCAAGCTATTTTCCAGCGAAGATCAACCTTTGTTGATCTGGGGGATCCCTTCCCCTCTCTCTTAGTGAAAAACCCAGCCCCTTTATGGCCAAACCTTGCTCTTCTCTTTAGGGAGTGGCTAGTTTTTTTCCCTAGCCAGCATGTCCCTCAAGCCTCAAGCATCTTTTTTCTGTTATGCCCCTCACCAGCTCACGATTCCATAAGGTACTGGCTTAACTCGTCTGTTGCGATCAATTTTTCGGATGTGAACAACTTAAGGTTTGGCTAATGGATTGTTAAGCGTAAACTTAACTCGGGCTCTCCCGAGTCTATACCAATTCGCGACTTAAGTTTAAATTTCTTAACATCCAAATGGATTGTATCTAAAAGTCACCATTAATCAGTTTACGATAGGTCGATTAGACAGCTGAGTAAAATAACGAGAGAATTATTTTACTCTTATGAACTAGAAACTTTGGGTACGGAGACTTGGTTATATTAGATTTTTCTAATGTCCTTTCGGTATCATTTTTTTTTAATTTCAAAAATATTTTTGTAGGCAGTTTGGATTGATTTTAAATCTATTTCCCAAACATGTGAGGTGATCATATGGATGTGCAAATCACTAATTTAACACCAAAGAAAGTAATGAATAAATTGTAGGACTTACCTCGTAGCAACAAAAGCATATGTAATGTTAGATCATAATTCATATCAACAACTCTAGATATGATTTTTAATTAACACGCAATTTCTTTTTTGTTTTCACTTAATTGATGAAAATCGTGCAATATGTAATGCATGCTACTAATCTAACATGAAATAATATGACATGGCCATATGACCTAACTATATGACATAAATAAAATGCAGTCTGTCCTAAAGAATGAAATTGATTTATTCTAAGATAATTTTTGGTATTTTCCATGAAATTTCGAAATTAGAAAAATGCCGAAATTACCTAGCTAGATTAAGATTCTATCCAACTTATATTAAGGATTAGGCTGGGCTAAACCCTAATTTAAACTAAGATATTATCTTAACTTAGTAATCTCTAACTTAGGACGCAATCTATCTGAAAATCAATTTAAACTTAAAATGAAACATGCGATTTTACCCTAATATGCAATGATGTACAAATAATGCCATAATTCTACATGACATATGCATGATGACTTTTTTTTGTGTTTTTGTTTTTTTATTAATTTCGAAATTAAAAATTATCAAATAATTAAGCATGCAACCTAAGTTAACAAACTAGCAACCTAAATTGATTGATTTGATTTATTTTATTTTATTTTTGAAATTCGAAATAGAATTCCCATTCTAAATATGCAAACCCCAAAATAAGAAATAAACCTAATCTAACTCACATTTTTTTTTTTCTTTTACGAAAATAAGATCAACTTAAACGACATGGCAGCAGATCAGAGCAAGACAATATTGATATCCAAATTGGCGAACCATATTTCGTGCATGAGATCGGGTTGGCTAATTTTAAATAAATCGCGAATCGAATCTTAAGTGTGAAATCGGATTGTCGATTTTTCAAGCGATTGCAAATTGGATTTCGGGTGCGAAAATTGGACTATCATTCACAAATTTCAGAGACTATTTCATGTCGAACATCTCACCCTTACACTAAGGAATAATTATACTTACAAAAGAACAAATAAAGTAAAATAACAGAAATAATAAAATAAGACAAATAAATAAAAGAAAAAACTACCTAAATTGATTTTTTTTTTTCCTTTTTGTTTTTCTTTTCTTGCTTTCTTCACCCACGGCAGGGCAGCTTCGATGGGTCGCCAGGGGGTTGGGTTGCCGGTGTTTGAAGCTTCGGCAAAGACCGGTGACGGGTGGATCAGTGGCGACGACGACCAGAGGCAAGGTAGATCGGCGGTGTGTACTCCGATGGTGTCGGGCAGCATCAGAAGGCAAAGATTGCAGGGGAGTCGGATCGCAGCTGCTGGGGCAAAGATCGACGGCTGAGTAGCAACATCAATGTGGTGGTGCAGGCGATGACGATGGCGGTGGACGACGGTAGCAGCAGAGGCAAAGGAGTCGCAAGATCTACAGAAACGAATAGGGTAGAAACAACGTCGGGGCATCGAGCAGGGGTACCGCGGTGAGTTGCAACTGGTTGCGGATGAGGGATGGCACCGGCGCTGCATTGGCGAGGATCAACGTGGCTTCAGCGGGCGTCGATGAAGAGGCTAGGCCAAATCACGAGCAAAGCAAGGGGTGTCGCTTGGGCAGCGGTAGATCGGCAGCAAAGGAGCTCGGCGGCACGGCAAGGGTCGCGGGTGAGACCGGCAAAGTGGCGGTTGAACGGAGAGGGCTTGTGGGTCACCGGTGGAGCAGCGATGGATGGCAACTTGGTTGCCAGCACAGGTGGTGCCAGGCGCAGCGCTCGCGGAGGGAAGCGGGCAGCTACTGGCATCAAGCAGGGTAAGCTCGTCGCGAGGAAGATGACGTTGCACCCCTTTTCCTCTCTTTTCTTTTTCTTTTTTCTCTCTCTCTCACGTCTCCTCATTGTTTCTTCTTTCACTTTTTCCTTTCGACCTCAAAAAGAACCCCGGAAGAAAACTTTTCTCTTCTCTTTGTATTGTGCTTTTTTTTTTTGACCTAGAACGAAGAGAAGCCCCTCACGTTTTTGCTCTCTTTTTCAATTTCTCCGTGTACTCCTTTTATAGGCAAAACAAATGTAATCTTTTATGAATATTTCTTCTTAGGAAGATTGCCTATGACCTCCCGATCACCAAAGTCTTTTATTTTCCTCATCTCTTGAATATTCCCCACTGATTTATCGCCTAAAGATAAGATTGCAATACGATTTTCTTATATTCCAAAAATCCATCGTAATATCATTTCAAATCTCCATTTAGGTAATTTTTGTCATTAAAGAAAATGGGCTCGAGCCAATTTGCTCACTTTATGGGCTTAGTCCAGCCTACTAAGCTAGAGATTAGAAACATTAATTCGAACCTGTCCACCACCAGCCCAATAAATAAAATGCAAAACATGCAAACTAAAAATAAATGCACCTAAATTTATATGCTATGCAATTAATATATATTTTTTCTAGGGTTAAAATTAATCCCTTATTTTTTAATGCGATAAATAAATAAATAAATGGGTACCAAAATTTAGGTGTCAACATCGTCTCAACTCGTTGCGCCTCACCCTCACTCATAGATGCACGTTTTCTCGATCACCTGAACGTCACTCTCTATGTTTCGATTACCCCCAGCTTGCTCTCTCTCCCTCACAGAAGTGAGATTGCATCAAAGGGGAGAAAATATTCACTGGTTGGCAATCACCATGTCATTGTCTACATGGCGCTCAGGAGCCTAGGTGGCTCCATTGAAAGGTCACGCATTTCCATTGATTTAAACTAATTGGAGAATAGAAAAGTCTAAAATGTGAGGTTTTTTTTTTCTCTCTTTTCTGTCAGCTACTGAAACAGAACTAAAGAGATCCGATAATTAATGCTCGAATGTAAGTTGCCACTTAAAACTCTCTATTCTCTTTTCAATTTTCAAGCTTTTTTAGCCTTCTCCTTCGTAGAGAAGAAAAGAAATGAAGCCTTCTCTCTCTTTCCTCCAGTACGCCCCTTCACCTCTGCCTCCGCCTCCCCTTGTGCCAAAGCCACCGCCAGTCGCTGTTCCTGCTTAGATCTGCCTCTGGCACATCGCCTCCCCAAGAGCCTTACTCAGTCATAGCTGCTAGGTCCCGAGCCCCCTTCGCCTTCGTCATTGCCTCCGGAGCCTCATTGTGCCAATCTTTTGGGAACCCTAGTGACATTTACTATGGTCGCACCATCTCTCTTAGCCTCGGCAACTTCTAGGCCCCCATCTGCTTGCATCCCTTTGACAAGCTCATCATCATGCCTCATCCCGTCCATGATCTCGTCATCTAGTAACATTTTGGGTACTGGCAGCCGACGGCGTCGTTTGGGCATTCTTCTTCCTCAACCAAGCCATAGAAAACCATGGAACATCGCGGTCTAGGAGGATTCTTCGAAAATGGAGATTCGTCTTTGCCAAAGTTCACTTCACCTAGAGTCCCTGTAGAATTTGGATAGAAGAAGATGTCAACCATGTAGGTATTGGAGCGGCCAACGAAGTGGAAGGTTCATCTCCATTGTGTGCGATTTGAGTTTTTGTTTGATTCTTCTGGAATTGTGGTGAGAAGTTGTGGACTCCTATTTTACTGTGATTGCATCGTGAATCTTCCTACATTTTATTTTTACACAATCTAGTTTTGTTTTGATTCTCTTCCTCATGCTTTATTTTTGGAAATGTTGTTGGAAGTTGTGCTCTAATGAGTTGATGATTAATGTGAAAGCAACATTAAGATGAGCGATCAAGTTCCTTTTGCATTTGATTTCGACCTCCAATTCACGTTTATGTGCCTTCATTGCACAAAAATGGCTGCCAAGGCTGAACCAATTACTCGCCTGCCTGTAAAAATTAAGATGAATGAATTGTGAATTGGGTTGAGATTGCTTATTCAATGCCCAAGAATGGACGGGGGAGTAGCTTCTTAAGGATTGAGTTTGTGTTCTATGGAGTTTTTAACGTACCTTTAGTTTGGAGTGCACCCACATTAAAAAGATGGTGAGATCTTTCATTTGGTCCATACTAAAGGTAGATTTTGTTGTGAGAAGAGGAATTTTCCAATTGTTTTGTCAATTTGGTCTTTTGGCAACCGAGGGTGAAGTCATGTCAAATCAAATTGTTGTATGGACAGTAATTGAGCTTAATTTGCATTGAGTGATGTCCTCGGTCTTAAGATTATGCGTGTAGTATTATCATGCTCTTCAATATAGTTTAATTTCTATATTCAAAGGAATTTGGTATTCAAATTCATAACCTTGTATGTGCTTCATGATGGTCGGATGAGCTAATTTCTTGACAATGGGAATTAATAGTTGAAGCTAGCTAGATTTGTGTACTTAAGTTGGATAATCTTATCAATAAGTTGGTTGAGCCCGCTGTCTACTCGCAATTAAGCATTTCAATGTAAAATACCTTTTTCACTTTGTTCTTGCTCGATGAGGTGGTTGCTTTAATTGGTGGATAAGATTGTATGGCAATGGTTGTGGTAATGTATGTGATTATGTCCAACAAGTTTCAGTTTCCTTTATCACATGGTTTGCATAAGTTGCCTGGTTCTTTTTTACCTTGATTTCTACTCTCTACTCACAGTTCAAGGTGGCGATCCTGCTAGCTGCAGCACAGGTTCCTTCTCTCTCTCTCTCTCTCTCTCTCTCTCTCTCTCTCTCTCTCTCTCTCTCTCTCTCTCTCTCTCTCTCTCTCTCTCTCTCTCTCTCTCTCTCTCTCTCTCTCACAAAATGGAATTGTAGAATTTTGAGCAAAACCAATTAGTTCAATCTGTTAACAAGAGGGTTTTGTTGATAGTTATTGTTGCTGATTATGGCTGGTGTGTTATTGTCGTTCTATTGCATCAATTCATGTAACACTAGGGATTGTATTAGTTCTTGCTTTAACCTAATGTATTCTTTCTTTTTTGGGGCAAGGGAAGAACAAAAGATTGACTTTGGCTGGGTGTTGTGCAAATAAAAGAGATATTGTGCTCTAAAGATGGTTCTCTAGAAAGGAAATTATGAATATAGAAATATGTCATTTACAAATTTTTCAATGCAGGTTAGGTCCTGTTGTTTGCTCTATGTCCCTACTTTTGCTTTCTCTTTGCATCATAGATGTTGTGAGCTAGTGATAAGGTTGCTTATTGTTTACTTTGTTGTGACAGCATATGGCAAGTGGAAATCTTCTTTTCTCACATTGAGTTGTATTTAATCATTGTTTTTAGATAACTGGAGTGCGAAGGCAATTCAAAGGAAGAGCATAGAAACTTGTAGGATGGGGTATCTCCGCTAAGTTTGGGAGTGGTTTTAGAGAAGGTGATGAGCTTTGCTCTTGTTTGATTGTTTTTGGAGATGATGTTATTTTTTGCACTTAGTGACGGGATTTTTTTTTTTTTTTGGCTTTTTTTGCTAATTTATGGAGCTGATGATGATGTAGGTACTGAAGTTGTGCCAAAGAAGCACGTAGCACCAGCTTTTGCTTAATTGTTATGATAGTTTTGGGGCATAATCATATAAATTTGAAGCAATTAGACAGTAGAAATCTGGGTAAAAAAGAACAAGGCAGCTTATGCAGACCACGTAATAGAGGAAACTGAATCTTGGTGGACATAATCACATACATCACCACAGCCATCACCATACATCATCCATCAGTTAAAGCAACCACCTCATTTGAACATAAACAAAGTGGAAAAGGTATTTTAGATTGAAATGCCTAACTACAAGCAAACAACGGGCTTAACAAGCTTATTGTGCTTCCTCAATATTATAAGCAAAGAGCCAATAAAATTTAATTAAGTAGGAGAAATATATTGACAAGATAGTCTAACTTAAATACACAAATCTAGTTAGCTTCAACCATTAATGCCCACAATCGAGACACTAGCTCATCCAACCATCAGGAAGTACATACAATGTTATGAATTTGAAAACAAATTCCTTCAAATTCAGAAATTAAACAATGTTTGATGTCACGCCCTGATTCTCTGAGCGCATGTCCATTCCTCTTGGTCGATTAAATAGCAATGTCCTAGGATGCATCGCCTACCCATTCATTTTAATACACATGCGAAAGCAAATAAATAATTACCATACAATAGCAAGATGGGATAGAAAAGTAGGGCAATATTTTTCGAACTGAAAATCACAACACGCTTAGTATCAAGCCATGTCATTACAAAACCAGTCTATAAAAACAAGGTATGCAAAACAGGGGGTGTTTCATAAAACTACAGGTCCTCTTCCTCCACCTCCTCACTCTCATTTGAGCTTGCAACTGAGTACACCGAAGTTCCTGGATCTGCAAGATCCGGGTCTACTGGGTCTACCACCGAACCTCCTGGGGGATTTGCTGTGCCTTTTTCCAAAAGCAACCTCTAGCACATATAGAGGTATTTCAAATTCCAGTATGGGACCCTCTCTCTGGCCATTCTGAGCTTGGCGGTACCATGGTCTTTATCAGTGGGGCACCTTATGGTGAAGACCTGCATCAACCAAGACTATAGACCTTACTAGCTCATAGGTCCAGCCCTTAGGGTTCTTAGGTAGCGGAATGTAAGACCTATATTCTGTGACCTTCTTCGACTGACCAAAATGCTCGAGAGGAGCTGTCATCTAGGGACCTGAAAATGTTATCCCATAATGGGGTGAGACGATGTCTCAACAAGTTCAACCCCCTAAAACCGACTAGGAAAAAAATACACCCTAAGGGCTGCCTAAGCACAAACATAAGTTAGAGGACTTAACTTTACATCAATTCCTTCCTGCAAATCGATATAATTCAAACATTCACTAAATCACATCAACAAATCAAATCATCCAGATGGATCAAGCCATCGATCAATCGACTAAGTCAATTCCATGTCAACAAGACTATCTTAGGGTCATTTCATTCAATATGATCTATCAAGTTCGATCACTTGTTCCAACTATTAATCACGGCCCCACGGGCATGACATGCTAAAAGTCTAGTGGTAAATCACAGCCCGATGGGCACAGTCTATTCCAAGTTAAGCGGTAAATCATGGCCTTATAGGCATAGTCTGCTTTGGCAGTTAATCATGGCCCTATAGGCACAGCCTACTTCGGCGGTTTTCTTGACCCATCCCATATTGTCACACACAACATATGTCACATCGTCCTTTAATAGTCATCTTACCACGATTATAAACCACCACACGATTATTCACCCACAACCAAGGACATTGAGCTTCCCATTCAAATTCCTCAATTAAAATAATGTCCTAACCTATTTTCTTCGTTTTAAAAATACCCAATAAAAATAATCGTGTATGGGTACATGGTTGGTCTAAGAAAAAAATATAATATCTTTATTTTATAAAATCCCGCCATTTTCAGTAGTTTACAAACACGTTTTTGGTGCTGTAAACCGATACTTGATAATTTTCTAATTAAATACTAAAATTAATAAATTTTGGGATAAATACCCAAAATTGCAAATCACATTCAATCAGCACAAATTAGCAATCAAACAAATAATTCAATCACACCATTGCAATTAGCATAAAATTCCAATCACTGGCTATTCCGATCTAATTTCCGAAAAATAGTAATTAGTTAAATAATTATAGAAAATAATTAATAAATGCCAATAATCACACTTAGGCCAGAAAAGCCTAATTAAAAGCTGAGACATGCCTGAAAAATTTCTGAACAACTCTAGATAAATACTAGAGCTTATCTAGGCTCTAATTACACTACTTTAACCACCTAACATGCAATGTCGAATGATTAAATCGCTAATCTATTCTAACTATCCACATAATCCATACTTATCATAAACTAATCAACCATTAAGTGTCATTAACTTACTAAGTAGGGATTAGTGAGTTAAACTCACTTGATTAACGATTCGCTCGGATCAAAACGACGGCGAAGCGAAGACAGTTCACAAACTCCAAAGCGGGACTGCCAAGTGGAGTCGAGAAAGCCATCAAAATGGGCCAAACAGTGGCTGAGAGACCCACTAACTTTGGCTTCTGTTCTTGGCTGAGAGAGGCTGGATGGTAGCCAGTTGGGTGAGCAAGGACCGGCGGAGGTTGCAGGGGTGCTCGGTGGTGGCTCATAGCAGCGGTGAAAGCTTTGACGGTGGCCTGAGCTAGCCTGGCAAGCTACTAGAAGTGTGAACGGGCAAGGATGACGGCGAGAGACGTGCGGGTGTGCAGCTGGCATGTGATGGCTTGGCGGACGGTTGGACAGTGCGATGGCGGCTGTTCGGGCTTTGGCAGGCTTTGACGGGTAAGAAAGGCTACTGGTTCGATTTTCTAGGCTTGATGGGAGGGGGGGTCAACGATGAGGAGGAAGGAGAAGGGAGAGGGGACCGGTTGGGCTGGAGGGGACCACCTTGGTCTCTTCTATCCTCTTTAGTCCCCTTGCTTTGGTCCCACCACCAAGCTAGCTTCCTTAGCACATTTTCCAAACCAAAAGCTTCTTCTAGAAGCCTTGGAATGGTCCAAATGTTGGGTCCAAGGGGGAGCTACGAATTTTGAAGGCAATTTCCTCTAATTGGCCTTCAATTCCTTCTTGAATCAACTCAAATTGTCTCTCATAAATTTCACCGACGTATCCCCGATCAAATTGGCATTTTTTCCCACCAATAAATTTTACTTGCATTCCAATTTCGCGATCAAAAACGATCTTCCGACTTTTACGGTCGAAAACGGCCCTATCTCGACTTTTCGCTAAAAATCGCAGTTTGTAGAAAAATCTTTGAAGACTGAGTTGATGTTTCTAAAATGACTCGTGACATGATAGAATTTTCAATTTCTGAAATCGGATTCAAATTCGCGGTTAATTTCAATTTGACGCGATTTTAGCGTGACCTAGGCTACTAGGTAGCTTTTAGAAATTTTTAGTGCAAATGACCCGTGGTCGATTTTCTTCGAGCCACAATGAATCCCTTCGACACATTGGCGACTCTTGATTATCGTGAAAATCTCGAGGTTTCAAATACGAATACAAGGTACCAAAATGATAGAAAAATCAGTTTAGTGCCAATCAACAAGAATTTTTCAATTTAATGGAATCACCCATGTTTAACCACACATCTCAGTCGAACCGATCTATATTTGATTTTTAATCAATCTTTACTGTGCTATAATGATTTCTATAGTTGAGCACGATCGAGTCGTTGAGTTCTGGTTGACTTTTCAAGTGTAATGCGTTAAAATTCTTTAATGACTTCCCCATATAGTCTAGTTATCTTAGGAGTGATCAGCTCTAAGAATAGTATTATAAACGCATTGATAAAAGACCCAATTTATTAAATTGAAAACGGAATTGCAAATTCAGGATGTCATAGTTGAAGAGCATGATAATACTACACGCATAATCTTAAGATCAAGGACTTCACTTAATGCCGATTAAGCTCAATTATTGTCCATACAACAATTCAATTCTACATGACTTCATCACTCATTCAATATCCCTGTCCCCGAAAGACCAAAGTGACAAAACAAGTTCGAAATTTCTTCTTCTCACGACAAAATCTATCTTCAGCACAAACCATGTGAAAGATCTAACCATCTTTTCAATGCGAGTGCACTCTAAGCTGGGGGATACGATAAAAACTTCATAATCTTCGAATAATAAATAAATCAAAACACAAGAATTTCTTGAACTTGCAAAGGGCATTGTGGAGATATCTCATCCTACCAGATTCTATGGTCTTCCTTCGAATTGCCTTCACACTCTAGTTATCTAAAAATAGTGATTAAATACAATTAAATGAGCAAAAAAACCTTTCAAATGCCATAACTTACGAAATGTATACTTAAGTGCCACATTCGAAGAAAAACGGATCACTTAAGTGCTACTCCGGCCAAAGTCCGGCCAAAATGCTGACGTAGCATTTTTCCGGCGAAGCCAGTACAAAACGACGCCGTTTTATACACCGATGTGTGGTCAAATAATGCAAAAACGGCGTCGTTTTTGGGCCGACGTGATAAAAAAAATAATATAAAAATTAATTAAATTTAGTTAAAATATGATAAAATAATAATTTAAAATTAATTTAGTTAAAATATCAAAAGATAATAATTTTAAAATAAAATTTAGTTAAAATATTTAAAAATAATAATTTTAAAATTTTAAAATTTTAAAAAATTTAAAAAAAAATTAAATAGGGGGTGGTTTGAGGCCGTCGCCGGAAGAGCCGGCAATCGAGGGAGGAGGGTCGGCCGGCTCGGCGCCGATCGGCCGGGTCGCCGGCCCTTAGCCGGGGGCTCGACGACCCCGGCGACCCCCTTTTTTCTTTTAAATTTTTTAAAATTTTCTTAATTTTTAAAATTCTTTTAATTGTTTTAATTTTTTTTTAAGTTTTTAATGTTTTGTAATTTTAATATTTCAACTCACCTATTGAAGACCAGCAAAGATCAGTCAAGACCCCAAAAACAGGAAAGTTCGTAAATTTATTGAAATTGCAGCACTTTGCAATCCATCTAACATAATGTTCATAACAACGAATATCAAATCAATCCCGAACATGCAAAAGGACATGTAACGCCCTAGTGAAACTAGCCCAAAAGGAAAAAAAATATGTGATCGACATTGTTCAACGTCTTGCAAGTTTGATCACAACACAATGCCAGAGAAGTTGCTCAAAACATCAACGACCAACAAGAGCTCGTGTACTGAAAACAACAAATTGAAACTACGCTAAAAGAAGCAACAACGCGAAACCTAGTTTCAGAATTTAGGAAATATTACGTGGGAAACTTAAAGAAACCCGATCCTCCTTCTTTTTTTTTAATGTATAAACCCTAGAATTTCAAATTTCAAATTCTCAATCAATTCTCAAATAAACCATACAAATTATATATGATGGAAAGATCTCGACATGTAGAACAAAAGCGGTTTCGAGATCAATTGAGCAAAAAAAATCCAATAAAATAATACCCATATTCGGCTCAAAGAGGAGGATTTCGAATTTGTCCATAAATTTTTTTTTGAGTTCTACAATCATATATGATTGGCTCTGATACCACATGTAGAAAATTATTCACTTGAATAATTAATTAATCAAGAAGAATCGGATCCATATATGATTGTAAAACACCGAGATCAATAAATACAGCGGAATTAAAGCGTACCTGTTTGAGCCATTGCTTCGCTTGAAGAAAATAGATCAATCTAATAACCGGTGATCTATCAAAATGCCAGATCTTCCTCTCTATTTCCTATTTTAATATAACAGCTTTCAATGGGATTAAAGCAACTGATAGGTATAACCTATCTTTTTATAGGCTAGAGAGGGGACCTAGCAAACCCTAATCAACAGCGTGTCAACCGGGCCCTTCCCATTACGGGCTTCGATTAAACACAATTGCCTACACTTTCTTTGCTCAAGCGCCCGTTATCAATAGATGCCAATATCCAATTCAATCAGATCACTGTAGGGTTCAACAAATATTGGAATATCTATTAACACGATTATTTAAAATAGAAAATCAATTAATTAATGTAAGCCCATATTATAGAAAATTTCCAACATTCTCCCACTTGGGCTACATTAATTAACTTATTTTATTTTGAAAAGATTTTATATTAAAAACGACACTATCGGGTTAATAACTGAAAACTTTATTTTATGTGGCCACAACTTTTAAAAAATAATATTCCAATAATGGCATCTCAATACTAATCCAATCCTATATAATCTCAGTATAGGACTATGGAGATCAATGTGTCAAGAAAATGCCATAACACAAAACCTTCCATAATCACATATAATAAGTATTATATTTTCATGGATCATGGGCCTAATAGTATAGTAAGAAATAGTGTCAACATGTTATCAAAATATACACTATTTCTTATCAGTTCTTAATGCAATTTCTCAATGACATGAAACTGTATTAACACAATTTCTAAACAATATGAAATTGCATGACTATGTCACAATTCAACATGAGATCTCATAATTAGTGACATCCAGTCATCTTTAAACAAATTTGTTTAAAGATACTATTTTATATTTCTATTTCTCAGTCAATAGGAGAAAGGATAACAATAGAATCAACAACAATAATTATCAAAATAAATGCTTTAATAAACATCATAAAAGTATTATCAGTCTGCATATAACTATAATATCTAGAAATACAAATTATATAACTCCCACTAACAAAAGAAATCAAAAGAATCTAAGACATTCATATTCTTTACATATTCTTTAAACAAAATGGGTCGTAAGCCTTTTGTTAGAGGATCAACCAACATGGACTCAGTTCTAACATTCTCAATCACAATGTCTCCCATTTTTTACTAAGTCCTTAACAGTATAATATTTGATCCAATTAACATTTCAACCGTGTCATTGTTGTTTATAGCAAAAGTAACTGTTTGTCACACATAATGCAATAAGATCAATTATGGGCATTAAGTATTTCTACAAAAATAATTAATACATTATAAACTCCCCTTTGGGCATAGTGTATAATGCATAATTATTTTTCACAGCAAGAAGTTTGTAAAGCAACAATAAGGAAAATTATATATAATTGTCAATGATCCATCCCCTTTGGGCAAACAAATCATTTAAATTATACATCTTCATGATATCAATATATAGAGACGATAAAAGAGAATTACATATAATCTTCAAGGATCAATCCCTTTTGGGCAGACAAATCCTTTAAATTATATATATCTCCATTATCTCAACATAGAGGGGAATTACACATAACTCTAAAAAATTTATCCCATTTAGGCAGATAAACCTTTTGAGTCACACATCCCCATCATTCATCTCTAATATATCAATATAGAGGGGAATTACATATAACTTTTTAAAAAAATTTATCCCATTTGGACAGATAAATATTTTTGAGTCATACATCCCCATCTTTTAATTTTGGAATTTATTTTCATGCAATTTTCAAATTAGTATACACAATAACTCCCTTTGGGTGAGTAATTGTATATACTAATTTTTATCAATACAAAACTCCAAAAAAATATATGCCCAAAATTCATCTAACAATATGAAGCACTTTACAATATGTGCTTCCCAAGATCATATTGCATTTACCAAGTAACAATTTTTGCCACAATTTTTTTTTTTAAATGGGGGGTCAGAAAAACGGTTTTAGTCCAAATCATTGAATTAACCCAACAAAAGAAAGGATAGGTGCATCTAGCACTTTAGTCAGCATGTTTGGCATTTAAGTTTAAATTACTCATGCACCAAATACCAAACAAAGACACCTAGGCAAGAACACTCTAAGCAAGCATTGTAACCAATTACAGTTTGCAGGGAAAGCAACCCACCATTCTGTCACATTTAGTCAATAGGTTCTCATGTTTAAATTAATAAATAAAAGTCCCACTAGCAAATCTTAAGCACTCACTTCAAGTCCCAAGTACATATAGGCAAGAGACCAAGACAAAACATCAAATAGAAAAGTGAACAATGATTCTGCAGTAATAATTGCAATATGTTATGAAAGAAAGCATCACTTCCACAAATTTTGGGCCCGAGATCCTAACTACCCATAGGCTAAGCTCTCCGACGATGGCCGACGGGAAGCAAGAACAGTGCCATATTTCTTGAATTAGTAACATATAAATAATCAGAACAAAGGCACGTCACTCAACACTAAGGACATAAGAGAGACATCAACAACCAACCAACAATACAAAAATCACTCCCACAGCTGATGATCCCACACAACACGTACGCAATGCAAATTCAAGATCATTCTCTAACTTTCACATACCCCAGCTGTACCTCACCGAGTTCAACTCTTGATATGGGGTATAGCTAACTTGATCTATCTTCTGTGAAAACCTTGTCAAAAATTGCATTTATTATAATCATATTTTTAAACTACCAGGACAAGGGCAATAAATTCCTAATATTGTTCAAGTTGTGTTGCATAGACATCAGCGAAACTCTTTAACAACCAAAGTTTTATTCTTTCCTTTAGCTAATTGCTTCCCCTGGAGAGTAAAAAAAAAAAAAAAACTTATGTAATAGACAAAAAACAGCTCAACTAAGAAGCATGTTTTCATGAAGCAAACGCTCACGCTAGACTCCCGACACTACAATGCGATAGCCTTTCATCTTATGGTATATTGTAGCATGATCTTCTATCGTGAATAAAGAACTAAATAACCAAACACGATCAGTATAAAGTGTTTCATATGTGTTGCTATATCATTCATCAATCTTATTTACAAAACAATGAGAGGGCACATTAGACTGTCGCTTGCAAATATACGACACACAACATTCTGAACAGACTATGTCATTGGGTCCCTCTATTAATTACATACCATAATGGACCTAAAAAGCAACCTTGATTGAAATTCTTGAAAGTTGTGAAACACAATCTATTCCAAACTTCTATAATGAAAACGACTTGAAAGTGATCATGCAACAATTGCAAAAACCTATGAAGTGCTGTACGCTACATTGGAGCAGAGCACTTTGAGTTCTCAATAGGAGAAGAAATTGCCACACGACATTCAATCGTGGGGCCTCGATGGCTATAACAAGGACCCCGTTCCCCACAGAACCTCAGCGCGCAACATTGAAGACTGACCAGCGCAACAAATCTCCAACTTAAACTCTTCGCACACGGATCAAGCCATGCTCAGATTATATCCAAACCAACACAAAGATAAATTCCTACAGAGTCCTCAAAACACTATTCAACATTGCCAGTGATGCAGTGACGTCGACAGAAAATATAAATTAAAAAAAAAAACGCAAACGCAACAGAAAAAAAAAATTGGCCACGTATTAAACCCCCGAAAATCCCCTCAATGTCGAGCATGTATAAACTAAAACAGTTTTGTGCCAATGAATGAAATCCCCCTAAACACCACAAGTGATCAATCATGGTATAGGCCAAGAAAAGAATATCAGTCTATCAACACATTATCATCAACTCACCTATTGAAGACCAGCAAAGATCAGTCAAGACCCCAAAAACAGGAAAGTTCGTAAATTTATTGAAATTGCGGCACTTTGCAATCCATCTAACATTATGTTCATAACAACGAATATCAAATCAATCCCCAACATGCAAAAGGACATGTAACGCCCTAGTGAAACTAGCCCAAAAGGAAAAAAATACGTGATTGACATTGTTCAACGTCCTACAAGTTTGATCACAACACAATGCCAGAGAAGTTGCTCAAAACGTCGACGACCAACAAGAGCTCGTGTACTGAAAACAACGAATTGAAACTACGCTAACAGAAGCAACAACGCGGAACCTAGTTTCAGAATTTAGGAAATATTACGTGGGAAACTCAAAGAAACCTGATCCTCCTTCTTTTTTTTTTTTAATGTATAAACTCTAGAATTTCAAATTTCAAATTGATGAATAGGTGATGGAAGCACCATTGAGTTATTTTATAGCCATTTAATCCATAATTTGCAATAAGATTTATGGCCAAGCTTTTAATGGATAATTATGTGATAGAAAAGAAAATTCTATCATTGGCCATGTGTATTATAAATTGGAATTTATGGATTTGTGACTACAAGTTTTATGGCCATTTTATTATGCAATTAGGTATTTATTTAAATGAGGATTAAGAGGTATTATTAAAAATAAACTTGGGCCATTTAAGTTTGGACTTTAGGCCCAAGTGAGATGGGCCTAAAGTGGGCTAAGAGGCCCGGCCCATAGAGGCCATTGGGCTGTCGGCGCATGGAGGGGGAAGGAGGAGCCGCATGGCTTCCTCCAAGTGTCTTCGGCAAAGGAGACACTTGTCTCCTCCTTGGGGACAAGTGTCCCTCATGCAAAAATAAGAATGCATGCATATATATATACAACCAAAAAGAGAGAGAGGGAGAGAGAGAGAGTGGCTGGTGGAGAATTCGGCCAAAGGGAGAGAGAGGAGGTTGCGAGAGAGAGGGAGTGGCGAGAGAAAAGGGGAAGCCGAGAGAAGGAGCTGTCCGCCCATCGCCGCCCGTTTGCCGCCCGTGTGCCGTCGTTCTCTTGAGTTTAGAGGCAAGTTGGGACTGATTTCCACTCTTGCATGTGTGCCTTGCATGTGTGATTTGTTGGTGGTAGGTTTCGGATCATAGGGAAGGCAAAACCGAAGCTAGAATGTGACTTGTTCTTGAGTTTGCATGCTGTTTTCTTATGAACCGCCTGAACCAGAATCTTGTGAGAGCTTGCATGCATGTTTCGAGTTTGATTTTGACCTTAATTCCTTCATAAAAGTTGTAGCCAACATCTTAAAATACAACATACTAAAATTTGGGACAAAATGATGAAGATTTAAGGGGTCAAACCTTCATCCTACGAAGACACTAGATCTGGAACTGTTTTGCTGATCTTTTGGTAGATTTGTGGTTGCATGTCGATTTTTATCAAGAATCTCTCTTCGACTTCTTCATGAAACTTGTATATAACATCGTAAAGACTAACATACTCAAATTTGAAGTAAAATGAGCAAGTGTAGCCTAGTGAATCGACTTACTCTTGAAGACGGTAAATCTGGAGACGGGTACAGGACACCCGAGACTTCATGGACCCATATAGTGACTATTATTTGGAAATTTGACTTAGATCCCTTAATGAAAGTTGTAGGGGACCTCTTGAAGTAAAAAATATCCAAATTTCAGAGGAAACTAAGAAGAATAAGTAGGCGAAAACTTGATATTTCGGAGATACGTACACTGGACGTTTCGGCGCTAGAACCAGAAGCTTCGGATGACTATAGAAAATTATCTAAAACGAATCTGGCCTATAATTCTTCATGAAAAATCTACTTTAGTGTCTTAACTATAACCTGGTAAAATTTCATTATTTTCGGAGGTCGTTCAGGTATTTTAATCGAATTATTTCAAAAACTGCACATTCTGTTTCTATCCGAAATTGCATGCTGTATTTGTGTGAATTATATATTCTTGTGTGGAACTCTATTGGGCATGTGTTTTCATGAAATTATTATCTTATTGACTTGTCTATCACATGTCTTGATTTCATGATTTTTGAGAATGATATGGGTATTTAATTTAAATATTTTCTAAAATGGTACAAGCTGGAATTTGGTAAATCTCAAAAAGGTCGTGATGTATGGATTATTCTATGTTGCATGGACCCCATGGATTGTATTGACATAAGTAATTGGATCTTGCTGCATGTATGTTGATGATTGGAAATGCATATATGAACCAAATGATGAAAATGATTTTGTTTGCCATCATATCATATGCCATGTTGAAATTGAGCCATAATTGTGAATGAGATACATGTATAAATGAGAATGGAGATGGTAACAAGACCGTCGGAGGTGTGAGCCGACGATGCCCCGGGAGTTTCGGGATGCCCGGTGGTATACGGTACGTAATTCCAGGGGAGGCCTGGTGGTATGTCGGTACGTAATTCCGGAGAGTAGGGGAAACCATTTTCATGGCGAGCCCCGGAGATTTCCTTGGGAGTTTCGAGATGCCCGGTGGTATACGGTACGTAATTCCAGAGGAGGGGGGAATCCTGGTGGTATGTCGGTACGTAATTCCGGAAGCCCTGGAGGTTTGTGCCCGGGGGGGATGCCTCATGATGCTAGTTGGGATGCGAGATGCCCGGCCAGGAAGTGTAAATGCTGGATGCCCGGTTGTATCTTGGATACATGCCCGGAGGTTCCTCGTGATGCCAGTTGGGATACGAGATGCCCGGAATGTGCGGGTGTCGGATGCCCAGTTGTATCTTGGATACATGCCTAGAGGTTCCTCGCAATGCCAGGATTGGGTGCAAGTGATGAATGTGGGATGCAAACATTGGTCCCGGGAAAGAGAAATATGGCGGTCCAAAATGAAATTGAAATTGAATGATGATGATGATATATGCATGACATGATGATGATAATATATGCATGATATGATGATGATGTTATATGCATGGATGCATGGCAATGATGATGGTACATGTGATATGATTATGATGTTATATGCATGGATGCATGGCAATGATGATGGTACATGTGATATGATGATGATGTTACATGCATGGATGCATGGCAATGATAATGGTACATGTGATATGATGATGATGGTATATGTGACATGATGATGATAAGTGTATGATATGATGGTGATGACTATATGATGATGATGGTACATGAGGTATGATGACATGTGCATGATACCAAGGTAAGTTGTGCATGGATGCTTGTATGACATGTGATGTTATGATTGTATTGATTGCTTGGCATGATATATTGAGTGGTTTATTGGTCCTCTACCTGCTGAGTGGTTGTACTCACCATTTTTTGGGAATAACATTTCAGACTAGATAAGATACATCTGCTGCCACTGCCACCAGTAGAAGAATCAAGTGGTTGGATATGATTGAGAGGAGGAGGATAGCAAAGGGAGGAACTTTTGGACGCTGACACTGATCGATGGACTTTAAGTATACGACTACTGGAGGAGATGTCGGTCATCTTTTGAAATATAGCCGAGTATAGAAGACTACGGCATTTTGATGTACCGATGAATGATGTCCATCTGGTTTAATTAAATAAAAGTGTACGGCTTTTACTTATAAATATTTAGTAGGTGTACATCGTTTTCTGAATATAGGGAAGGGAGTTTGTTGGATGTGCTTCCGTATATGAATTGCGCAAGGGACCTATCAAAAAAAAAAATGTAAACCCCCATGGTTGTATGGACCCGCTGCAATTGAAATGGTATCAGAGTGACATGTTAATAAGGAAAGTAAAAGGTAAGCGAACTGTGGCGACCCTAACGAATCGGGGGCAGTTGAGGGGTGCCACACCATACAAATTATATATGATTGGAAAGATCTCGACATGTAGAACAAAAGCGGTTTCGAGATCAATTGAGCAAAAAAAAATCCAATAAAATAATGCCCATATTCGGCTCAAAGAGGAGGATTCCGAATTTGTCCATAAAATTTTTTTTGGGTTCTACAATCATATATGATTGGCTCTGATACCACATGTAGAAAATTATTTACTTGAATAATTAATTAATCAAGAAGAATCGGATCCATATATGATTGTAAAACACCGAGATCAATAAGTACAGTGGAATTAAAGCATACCTGTTTGAGCCATTGCTTCACTTGAAGAAAATAGATCAATCTAATAACCGGTGATCTATCGAAATGCTAGATCTTCCTCTCTATGACCTATTTCGATATAACAGCTTTCAATGGGATTAAAGCAACTGATAGGTATAACCTATCTTTTTATAGGATAGAGAGGGGACCTAGCAAACCCTAATCAACAGCGTGTCAACCCGCCCCTTCCTATTACGAGCTTCGATTAAACACAATTACCTACACTTTCTTTTCAACCAGTCCGTTATCAATAGATGCCAATACCCAATTCAATCAAATCACTGTAGGGTTCAACAAATATTGGAATATCCATTAACCCGATTATTTAAAATAGAAAATCAATTAATTAATGTAAGCCCATATTATAGGAAATTTCCAACAAGCCATGCATCATGTTCGGCACTACCTTCCCCTTCGTCAATGGCTCCACCACATACACGATCGACGTCTTCTTCTATCCAATTTCTACAGGGACTCAAGGTGCAGTGATCTCGATGAAATGAATCTCAGATTTCGGAGTTTCCTCCTCGACTACAATGTTCCAGGGAATTTTGTAGCTCAATTGAGGAAGAACACCCAAACGACGCCGTCAACCACCGATACCCGAAATGTTACCAGATGATTGAGAGACGTAAAGTGGATGAGATGCTGATGGGATGAGGCGTGATGATGAGCTCGTCGAAGGGATGCAATCGGACCAAGGCCCATAAGTTGCTAAGGTTGAGAGAGAGAGTGCGGCCACAGTAGACACCCTTGGGGTTCCTAAGAGACTAGCGCAAGCGTGCGTGGGAGAGAGAGAGAGAGAGAGAGAGGAGTTAACTGATGAATCATAGCCATCGTTGAGGCTCTGAAGATGATGGTGGAGGAGAAAGGGGCTTGGGAACCAACAGCCACGACCGAGCGAAGGTCTTGGGGGAGGTGTCGTGCTAGAGGCAGATCTAAAAAGTACTTGCAACCAACGAGGGCTTTAGAGGAGGGAGAGGCAGCGGTGGAGGTAGTCATGGTCGGGCATGTTGGAGAAAGAGAAAAAAGGTGCCTTCATTTTTTCTTCTGAACTCAACAATGGATAAGACAAAAAATGCTTGCAAATTGGAAAGAGGAAAGAGGTTTTTGAGTGGCAAGAACATTAATTGTTGCTTCTGCTGAGGCTCTATTTCAATCGGTAGCCGAAGGAGAGAACAAGAAATCCACCGATTTTAGCATTTTCCTATTTTTCAGCCAGTCCAAGTCAAGGGACACATGTCAACCTGTCAATGGAGCCATCCAGGCTCATGCGCACTACGTAGGACAACGACGTAGTAATTGCCGACCACTCAATATTTCCTCGTCAAAGAGAAAACAACACATAGGCCGGACCTTTTTTTTTTTTTTTAAATTGTTTTGGATGGGCTCAAAGAACATAAAGAAAATTGGGCTCAAGGGAGAAACCAGAAGATGGGCTAGATGAAAGAAATGGCTGACTGAAAAGAAACAAAAAGAAGATGGGCCAAGGGAGGGGTGCGTCGAAAGTTTAGCCAAGTGGGCTGGACATGCTAGTTCATTCGATTTCATGTTTTTTTTTTTTTTTTTTTGTCATTTCATTCATTATCATCGTATATATATTGCTTTTAAAAAAATCATAAAAACATTATATTTTTCAAAATAAATGGATATTTAATGTCAACAATACTACTCTAATTTCTCATAATAATTTTTAAAATGAAAATTTCTCATAGTAAATTTAAAATGAAAACCATTAATGAGCCAAATGAAAGAAAGGGTTGACTAAAAATAATAAAAAGAAGATGGGCCAAGGGAGGGGTGAGTCGAAAGTTTAGCCAAGTGGGCCGAACATGCTAGCTCGTTCGATTTCATGTTTTTTTTTTTTTTTCATTTCATTCATTATCATTATATATATATATATTGCTTTTTTTAACCTTTTTATAAAATATTTATAATTTTTCAAAATAAATGGATATTTAATGCTAATAATACTACTCTAATTTCTCATAATAATTTTAAAATGAAAACCATTAACGGTACATTGATTAATTGATTTTTTTAAAAAGAAATAATTTAAAGTACACTACTATTCTTAAAAGAGTGGTTGAAAATCAATATCAATTTTCATTGATCATATTTAGGGATATGTGCACTTTAAGTCTTAAAATGTATTGCGAAAATGCAATTAAGTCTTAAAACTTAAAAAAAACGAAATCAAGTTTTAAAACTTATCAAATTGGTTCAATTAAGTCCTAAATTTAATATCGTTAATTTGTCTAATGGAAAATGTCGACATGACACTTTTAAATTAATTTATTTTCCTACATGACATTTTTTTATTCATTTTTTTGCTTTAAATATTATTCAAATAAGAGGGAAAAACTAAAAAAAGCTAAATAATTTTTTCAAATGGAAAAAAGAAAAAAGAAAAAAAAAAGTTGTAGGGATTGTGGCTATCCTTCTTGTCGTCGCTCCTATCATTGGAAATGGCCGACAGGGGTCCGTTAGGACTGATCGCAGTTCGTCGAGTCCTCGGCTGTGACATCCTAGGTTTTCGATTATGCTTTCAATTGAATAATCGAGCATTTCATTGACGCGCCTATAGTCTTATTCTCAGAGCTAATCACTCGTGAGATAACTAGACTACCTATGGAAGCCATTAAGGATTTTTAAGGCATATAGACTTGAGGATTCGACCAAAAATCGGCCACTCGATCGTGTTCATTTGCCGAGATCATTACGGCACAGATGTAAATCGAGTAGAGATCAGAGATATGTCGATTCGGCGAGATGCGTGGTTAAACATGGGTGATTCCACTAAATTGCAAAACTCTCATCGATTGGCACTAGTTTGATTTTTCTATCGTTTTGGTACCCTATGTCCATATTTGAAACCTCGAGATTTTCACGATCATCGAGAGTTGCCAATGTGTCGAAGGGGTTTGTTGTGACTCGAAAAAAATCAACCACAAGTCGTTTGTACTAAAAAGTTCTGAAAATTACCCGGTAACCGAGGTCACGCTAAAAACACGCCGAATTGAAATTAACCGTGAATTTGAATCCAATTTCAGAAATTGAAAGTTCTATCATGTTACAAGTCATTTTAGGAATGTCGACTTAGCCTCCGAAGATTTTTTTGCAAACCGAGTTTTTTTGGGAAAAAGTCGTCTTATGGCCGTTTTTGATCGGGAAAGCTAGAGGGCTACTTTTGATTTCGTTTATGGGATTCAAGTTGGACTAAATGATGAGGAAAAATATGGATTGGGATGATGGCACATTGGTTGGATTTATGGAAATCAAATTGAGCTCAATTGGATCGAATTGAAAGAGGATTGGATGGAATTGAAGACATTGAAGGCCAAATGTTACCAAATTCGTATGCCATGAGGTACATGACATTTTGGACTCTTTGGCAAGCTTCTTGAGGAAGCCAAGGTGTGGATAAGGGGTAGAGGACAAGGCATCAACTAGTGGGGGCAAGACAAGGGAGATTTGGGCAAGTGTTAAGCCCTTAGAAGCCACCAAGAAGACCCCCTTCAACAAACCCTTCTTCTTCCTTTTTCCCTTGCTTTCTCCATTGTTTAGTGACTTTTGAAGCTTTAAAGAACCAGAGAAAACCCTAGCTCATCCCCCCTGGCCGTTGTGCATATGTTAGAACCACCGCTGGACCATTTTCCTCCTCTATTTTCACTTATGCTAGTTTCTGCTCTAACTGACCTTTCGCTAAAGATCCGAGTGAAAAGTTGACTTCTCGTGCGAAGTCAACCCACTACCATGACCAGCACACCCAATCCGTACAGACGGTGGTTGTCGATCGCCGAATGGAGCCGCCAGTCGTCCGATACGTCGGTGAGAAGGAACCGGTCGCCCGTCCGTCAGTCCCCTGCTTGCCTACACTGTTTCGTGATTTTCTTCATTTTTCTCTCATTCTGACCCTTCCTTTGGTCGTTCCATTCACCTACAAGACCCCCTTAACCCCCAGGAGCCATTGGTTGCTGATCACCTACTCATCGAAGCTTCGATCAATCCGTTTCTTTGCCGTTCAGCCTTGGTTCTCCTCTATCCAGCAAGAGCAGAAGCAGAAACTGAACCAGCAAGGAGTCTATGACTTCGTGGCCCGTTTTCGAGCCCTTCCCAGCCTCCGTTGATGTCACCGTTTGGAGGATTGTCGCTCGCCTCCGTGTCGTGGTCGCCATGGACTCACTGGCTCACAAATTCGGTGAGTTTAACTCACTAATCCTCGCTTAATAGGTTAATTGTGCTTAGGAGTTGATTAGTTTAGGCTAAGATGGATTAGGTGGTTCGATTAGATTAGATTAGATTAGTGAATTTAATTATTTTCCATTGCATGTTAGGTGGTTAGTTAGTACAATTAGTGAGTAAATAGACTCTAGTATTTATTTAACGAGTCTCGAAAATTTTTCGGGTCCGTTTCGTCGTCCAATTAGGCATTACGGGCCTAAATTGGATTTATTGGCATTTATTTATTATTTTTCATAATTAATTAATTAATTAATTAATTAATTTTCAGAAATTAAACTGGGATAATCGGTGACCGGAATTTCATGCTGATTATAATAGTGCTCTCTGTTTATTTAATTGAGTATCCGAATATGCAATTTGATTGTGATTGGTGTTTGTGGGTATTAATTTCTAAAAATGGGTAATTTTGGTAATTAAGTGGAAAATTACCGGACGTCGGTCTACAGCGCCAAAAATTTATTTTAAGACTACTGAAAATAGTGGGATGTCTAAAAGTGAAAACCTTGTATTTTGGTTAAGGCCGGCTGTGTACCCACATACATGTATTTTTATCAAATATGATTAAAAAAAAAAAGGTAAAATTGATTGTATCTTCAGAACAATATACTATAACGGCTCAATGATTCGTATGTCATCTTGGAGAATGGACGTTATACTATTATAACTCGATGACTCTCCCATCATCTTGAGAAAGAATTGCAAATATACCAGCTCGGTGACTCTATATGTCATCTTCGAAATAGGACGGTATGCTTTAACAACTTGATGACCCTATATGTCATTTTGAGAAAGAACGGTGTGTTATAACGGCTCGATAACTCTATATGTCATCTTAGAGATAAAACGTTATGCACATGTACGTTATAACAGCTCGATGACTCTATATGTCATCTTGGAGATAGAACGTTATGCATACCCACTCGATGGCTCTATATGTCATCTGGAGGTAGGATAGTATTGTCTACATTTCACTTTGATTAAGGAATTTTGAATTTTGACTGAGTCGATTGATTGATGATTCAATTTGATTTGATAGAGTGATACAATTGTCAGTATTTATTATTTGAATTGACTTGTAGGAAGGAATTAAGGCCAAGGTAAGTTCTCTTACGCCTGATTGTGCTTAGGCAGCCTTTAGGACATAATTTTCTTCCTAATCGAGTCTTAGGGAGTAGAACTCATTGAGACGTAGTCTCACCCCGTTGTGGGATCACATTTTCAGGTCCTAGGTGATGGTCATGGAGAGCCGAAAATCCCAAAGTTTGGAAAGGTAGAAGAAATAGAATTCGGCAAACCTATTTGGTTAGTTAGACATAGGACAGTTTCTTTTTGGTTAAGCCGATATTTTTGTAAGTGACCTGATGTTGTGAATAAACCCTGTTTGTTATAAAAGGTTTGTTTTTGTTTGAAAAAGTTGGCCCTGCTTTGCTATCCCATTGTTTTATTGTCTGGGGATTTATATTTGTTTTCACATGCATATATTTAAATGAAAGGGTCAGCGATGTGTCTTAGGACATCGCTATTATATCGACCAAGCAGGGATGGGCATGAGTCCGAAGGATTGGGATGTGACATCGGCTAGGTCCAACGACCCTTACTAACGGCAAGCGAGGGTCGCAGCCCTCCATCCAGATCTGGGTGAGGGTCGTTGGTCCTCACCCTGCTATAATGGCCCTCGGTGAGGGGTTGCTAAACCACGCCAAGGGCTAGCGATCCTCACCAAGTGCCGGCAACCCTCGTCGAGGGCCACCATAATTGAGTGAGGGACACTGCCCCTCACCCAGATCTAGGCAACGGTCGACAGGCACTCGCCTGCCATTGGTGAGGGTCGCCAACCCTAGCCAACCCGCACTGACCCTTTTTGGTGACGGAGGTGACGACGTCAAGTTTTAAGACTTGATTATATTTTTTGTAAGTTTTAGGATTCAATTGCACATTCGTGATAATATTTAAGACTTTTAGTGAACATATCCCTTAGATTTACAAGGTAACCAAATAAAGTGGATTGAGGGGAAAAAACCTATATTATATTGAACCATATGATTTTTTTGGGAATAAAAAGAAATATAATATTTTCAACAAATGACGAGCCAAAAATAAATGGAGGCATAGAGTTTAGGAGGTGAATCATCAACCGGGCCCTTAGAAGTTTGTAACACGAACACTAGGCTAAACAACCAATGATCCTCGACACGCGATATTCTGTTAAATAGGTTCGGGAGCTTTTCGATACACCGTTTTGATGTTTTTAAAGATATTTGATTTTTTAAAGAGAATATAAATTTGCATTTTCAATACACGATGAAGTTTAGATTGTAAAAGTTTTGTCGACGATCTTCAAGACATTATACATGACGTGAAATTCATACCTCGGAGATCTAAAAAGGTCCAAAGTGCCGCCAATTTTTTAAGTGAAAGGTGAGATGACAACGTCGGGAACTGTCGTCGTGTTTTTTCAAGCACGGCAAACTATCACTCCTCCTAATGTCAAGGCCCTTTTTTCTCCACGTTAGGGGCTGATAAGATAGCTGTGGTTAAAACCACCCAAATTTAGCATAAATGTCCATATCCATTGAATTCCTTATTTCCTTTCTAATGCACTCAAATTTTAATTTGGTTCCATATACACAATTTATCTGGAAGTGTTTCCAGGGTTCTTGATCCTTCGAGGCCCTCGAAATCGCTTCGCATGTCGTTATGGTTTGTTCGCATTCTTCAAATTGAATGAAAACAAAGCGAACCAGAGCTTCATGTTTCGCTCAGGTAAAGATTTTGCATTGCGTTTATTCGTTTCCTTTGTCGCCCCCATTCCTTTAAATGAAGAATGTATAAGGAATTTCGCTGTGCAAAACAGTCCCATCAAATTTTGTAACTTGATGCTTTTTTCTCCTAGTTATGAATAGAGATTTATAATTCGGCTTCTGGATTAATTTCTAATAGGCAACATTCTGGATGTATTCTGGAAAGGAGGCATGTCAATGCTAAATCCTGGTCATGGCAATTCTTTATTGCTGGGCATATTCCTTCAAAACATGAAGAATGTGAAAGATATGTTAAATTTTGAACCCTTCGATACCCGCCTAGATAACCATGATCTATCCACCAGAAAGATGGGATGTCCGTACCATGTCGGTACTGCTTGTTGTGCCATGTTGACCAGCGTATCAGTTGTGTGATTTCGAGTCATACACGTAGAAGTCACCCACAGGGTAGATTTGATAAGCCTCCTTCCGTGAAGTTGAGGCCAGTAATTCTATTTCCGAGTGCCACAACTTTTTAGAAAAGTTTTGTGTCATGCCAAGTTAAAATCTCTGCCTGCTCTTAACAGAAGAAATCAATCTTTTTCAGAAGTAATTTGGCTTAACACACTCTGAGTACTGAGAGAACAAGCAGAATACAGCATTTGGGGACAACCTTTTCATAATCTTGTGACTGCGGTCAACTGCTCTTAACAAATACGGTCAAGCATGTAACCGAGTAATGGAGACAGCTTTTGGTATGTTTCTTATATAAACCAAACAAAGTGTACGCCACAACACTTCATTGATCCTCTTAGCAAATTCCATGCGTTGCTCACAGACCACAAGCTTCTTCCTTCTGAATAAGTCTATTGTAAAAGCTAAGCTTAGGAGGAATAAGACCACATACATCAATGGCCACCAATTCACAAGAGCATGCTATAGACCACTCTGCAATTTAAACCCTCAGTATCAGATTCAACTTTGACAGATTTTTTCGCAAGATGCATTGGAAACAATAGTGGTGCTCAACTTGAATTTACATCTTAGGATATAGTTAAAGCTCCATAAAAGTGCAATTTATAGAAATAATGGAAACAGAACATCCCAGAGGACATAAAGGAAGTCTCTAATTGATCCGCATATCCCTACTTACTCTTTTGCAGGAATTTTACCATTTGTTTGGAGATCATATCAGACAAATGGGGCTGAAGTTTTCGAAGCAGAGCCATGGGAGGGCCGACAATATGAGCTTAGCTCATGCCCACCAGCAAGTGATCCACTATCTCATCACAAACTTCTTTGTACGTAACTTGGTGTCCAAGAAAAGAAGGCGACTACTTGTTGGAGGCTATGATCTTGACATGTCATATATTACGGATCGCATATTGGCAATGTCATTCCCTGCAGAACGTATGCGGGCAGTGTACCGAAATCCTCTCTGGCAGGTCAAGTCAGTTCTGGACATGCGACACCAAGGACACTACAAGGTATATTTGGTAGGCTTAAGTTTTCACCTTTTTATGTTTAAATGATTGAAACAAAGTTGGGACCAATCACAATATATCTCTGATCGTGTGTATTCGCTTCCTTGATAGTCAGTAAGGGATGTTGCACTTCCTTCGATAACTGAACTTTGCATCTCTACATTCTATGGCAAGATTATATTACAGTAGGTTTTACTGCACGTGTATCGATAGGTAGGCATAAACCACCATTTAGTGTATTTAACCCTTCTTTACCCATTGTATAGTTGTGTGACGAAAATATAACACAAATTTCTGAAGCCTCTATCTAAAATGATGTTGTTTAATTTCCATGCAGATCTATAACCTTTGCATTGAAGAAACTTACGATCCGTTGCATTTTTATGGTCGCGTGGAGACATATCCATTCGACGACAACCATGTTCCCCCACTTCAAATGGTCAAACAGTTCTGCGAGAGCGTGCATACATGGCTATCTCGCGACCCAAAAAATGTTGCGGTGGTGCATTGCATGGTACTGTTTACCGTCATAAGCTGTCATGTAAAACCTACGCTGACTATTTAGGAAAACTTTCTAGGTGTTCTAAGTAAAACTTTGTTAGTTTGACGGCCAGAGAATTAAATGACAAATTTTCAAGATTCTTTACTCTAAATCATTATCACTCTTATTCACACTGCAGTGGTGCAGATTATGCTATTCACATGAGTTCATATGATGCATAAGTCAGAATATAAGGTGTTCAAAGGTCTAAGAAATCTCTTCATGTAATTCTTTCTTCCGTTTTTTCTGTGTTCATCTGGTCACTTCTGTTCTAATGGATCTCTGCCTTTCATTGCAACAATTATGTTTCATGAATCTCTGCATGCGATCTTTCTCCAAGACGCAATTGCAATGACTAGACAGAATAAATTAGTGTATGCCTTATGGACGACAACTTGCCAGACAAACCAGTCTCTCATTTTCTTTTATCATACTTGACTCTCATAAATAAGACAAGTACAATGATTTTATCTTATGTCTCTCTACAAATCTGATTAAAAACTTTGTGATTTGATGCGACTGGGAGTTGCTCTCTCTTGGTTGCATTTTGCAGGCAGGTAAGGGTCGGACAGGTTTAATGGTGTGCACCTACCTTGTTTACATTGGGCTGTCTGCTGAGGAAGCCCTTCAGTTGTATGCACAAAAACGAACGACCAACAATGAAGGAGTAAGTCCAAAGTTTTGTAAGAAAACTCATGTCATCTATGCTAGATCTGATGAAGTTGCTCACTCCCGAATGACACAAGGAAGTTCCATGTTTGCACAGAAAAAGAGTTGCAAAACATGCAAGAAAATGCAACAGGAAAGGATTCAGTGTCCTTGTGCCATGCGTTTAGTTTACATAATGGTGTCTTCAGATTGTGGAATGTTAATCCATGAAAACAATAAGGAAATATTGCAAGTGAAATGGTCGCTGCTTTTGTTCTACCTTTCCTATCATTTTTGGGCTACTTGTACGAAATACAAAGAACGCCACATCATAATTACATAATTGACAAGGGACTTCGAGTCTAAACAATTGCTTAGCCTTCGGATGAGTATCTGTATGAAACAGTAAAAGCTTAACGTTACATTTCCTAAGCAGGTATCAATACCTAGCCAGCGTAGATATGTTGGTTACTGGGCGAACACACTCTCGTTTCCCAAAGGAGCCAGTGATGGACCTATAGATGTGAACTTGCCTCATCCGTGTAGTAGGGAATTGCGGCGAATCAGACTCTATGACACTGTCAACACTGAATCGGTTTTCTTTGTAATTTCAGAGCTACAAGAGGTAAGCCCCCCTTAATTGCAAGCCTCGATGGAAGCAAACGTCCATGATGTAGGTATGGCTTAATTTACAACACCCACAGGAGCATAGTAAATGTCCGCTCATTCTTAATGAGTCGCCGACATAGTGACATCTCTAGAGAGTTAAATTACTTGCCTGCAATATATTTGTTCCTGCCAATAACTGTATGACCTTGTTCGTACTCTTCAAAAATGGACCTCCAGATGGATGGATTCAATATTATGATGAACCAGTTTGGCATCGCGGGCTTTATCTACTTCAAACTGTTTCTCCATTTCTTTGTTTCAGCATACAATTCCTTTTTTTCCTACTTGATATTAGTGCATCTCTATCTAAGTATGTCAGGCTTGATCTGACTGTAGTAAAGGAAAGCCTGGAGTCCAGTTTTATTGTTGATGACGGAAAGTCCACCTTCTTTTCCAGATGCCTAATCAGCTATACCGACCATCTATGGAAGTTACTAAGGGTTGCTGCCGGCCAATAAAGAAAGGATTTCAAAGAAACAATAGCCCTCGGTATTATCTTTCCTTTGATAGAGGCAAAATTGTAGGTGAATCAGAGTCTGAGGAGCCTCATGTCATAGTCCAAATGGATACCGAAAGCCCCGTACTTTATCAAAAGACCTGTCTTGACTACTATTTCGATAAGCCCTTACATGTGAGTTATCTACCACGAACAAACCCATCATTGTACGTGCTCATTTGATTTTGATGGTTTACTTAATCTCGTTGATTGCATTTTGTTTTTCTTAAAGTCCGTTAACCATTCTCATATCTATCAGTGAAGTCTTGAAATGAATTGCACTTGACTGGACAGGTCACCGGCGACGTTAGGGTCATATTCTACCAGAAAATGAAAGGAGGGCGTCTCTTCTATGCCTGCTTCAATACTGCTTTCATCAGACAGTGCTTGCTCCAGGTACTTTGTCATTTTACTCCAGGTTTGATCGTCTTCCTTCAATGACAATCCATAATGAGAAATATGAGTCAATTATGCAGCTTTTTTCTCAACTTTGATAGCATCAACTCAGTTATTCTTCGTTGATGACATTGTTTGGGTTGTTTTAAGGTGCTGAACAGATTGCTAATGTTGCAACACGGTCATTGCAGTTCTCTTTGCGAGATTTGGACAAAGTTGCAAGCAAAGGCAGATCGATCTGTGGCAATGCGTTTTGCCTGGAGTTGCTATTTGGTCCTGCAAATGCCAAGTCCTCGTTGATGCCTCCAAGCGACAATGATTTGAGTGACAAATCCTTCTGATTTCTTAAGACAACTCCATTGGGAGTTATTGCCACGGTTACTCCATTCAAAAGATCCTCGACAGGCCTTCTCAAGATAGTGGCCATTTGTGAACAGAGCCTGTAGAGTGCTTCAGAAGGGTTCGACCTGATTAATTGGCTGCCTTGCCCACGGGTTTTAGATGGCCACAAGGCGGAGCATCAGGGACAAGTTTTGTATAGTAGATTGTCCAAACATCTCAGCAGAAGATGAGGATTCTGTTTCTTATGTACCTTGCGGTTCCCTTTCATTTTTAGTAAGCTCATGAATTCATCACAGCTAGTTAACAAGAATTATCCTTTAAATTACCCTTTACTTTACACTTTGCACCTTCCGGTAACCTATAATTTACACCCTAACATTGGGACCAAAAAAAAAAACCACGTTTTAGAGTCTGACACAACTAGAAAAACGTTGCGGAACTCAGGAAAAAAAAGGTGGGCCTTGTCTGTTTTTTGGAACCATCACGGTGCAAAATTTAGGGGCTCGAAATGGGAGATGCAAAATGTTTCTCAGTGCACTGCATTTAGCTCTGCTTGATCAATTTTTTTGGGATATATCCCTGAAGTAGTAGTTAATTCATGTGACCATTCACTTTCCAATGCCATTGTTCCTAGTTCGATTGCAGAAGAAGTCAAGAATGCTAAAACTATGAGGTGAAATCAAAGAAAAGGACATGACCAAGAGCTCAAATATTGAAAGTCGCTTTTGAATGATTTGATAGGATATGAGCTGACCCCCCTAGAGCCCGTGTTTCCCTCAGTCTTCTTACACTCATCTTTTGTTTTGGCGATCATAATTGTCAAGAAGTCATCCATTTACAAGAGAAATCTAGAAGAATTCTACAAAATATCTAGTCTTCAGGCTGTAGTTGAAGTGTACGGAGTTGTCCAGAGCTTTTGTTAAAAAAAAAAAAAATCTTGGATATAAAAGAGTGAATAGGTTAAAAAGGAAGTTATGTAACCTGTGTCTTTACCTCTTGGGCAAAGAGTACCATGGTGAAATCTGCCTATAGATAGGCTTGAAGGTGCTCGCTTAAGAGTACAGAAGACACTAACTAAAAGACAGCGACACCCTTCAGCCTAAGAACTAATAGCGTAACCTTGTATTCATTTCTCACTCAATGAAAACTATCTTCTTCCCTGGTCTCTTGGTCCTTGTTTCTTGCCGTGAATAGCCAACAGTATACGCACACTTGCACATCCATTCTGCATACTAACAAGGGTGTTAGAACCTCAATCGGTTGATATGGGCCGTTTATCCTAACCACCCCTACTTAAATCACCCATTCAAATTTTCCGACACCAATTCATGGCCAACACTACCTCATCCTTATTTCATATTCCTATTTTCAATGAGAATAAAAACAACTAGTGGAACATTAAGGGCCTGTTTGTTAATGTTCTTTGTTTCTGTTTATGAACAAAATTTCTGTTTTTTTGTTCCAAGGAACAAAAAATGAACAGAAACGTGTTTGTTTGCGCTTTTGTTCCAAATCTATTTTTTTGTTCACATTTGGAATAAAAACAAGAAACAAGAAAAACGTGTTTATTGTTTCTGGAACAATTTTTAAGAACAAATTTTCTCTCTCCTCTCTTTTTCTTCTCTTTTTTTTTTCTTCTTTTCTTTTTCTTTTTTCTTTGGCTGGTCATCGGCCCCCGGCAAGGCCGAGCTCGCCTAGCCACCGGCGAGGTTCGCCGACCCTCTTAACCCGAGGCCGGCGACCGGCCAAAAGAAGGAAAAAGAAAAAAGAAAAAGAAAGAAAACAAAATTTTAAAAATTAAAAATTAAAAGAAACAAAAAAAGAACACAAATTTACTAAACGTGTTTCTATTTATTTTTTATTCCCGAAACAAGTTTACCAAACGCGTTTTTTTATTCAAAAATTGTCCCTGGAATAGAAACATTTTTTTTCTATTTCTGTTCCCTAGAATAATTTTTAAACGAAAATGTTACCAAACACGCCCTAAGATGACTAATTTCTTGCTGGCCCAACATTTATGGGAACTCATGGAAAAAGATTATGTGGCTCTGTAAGAAGGTGCAAGCATTATGAAGGAACAACTATAAAAGGATGCAAGGTCATTATGGGTTCATTTGGTAACATTTAAAAAATTGTTCCAGGAACAAAAATAGAAAAAACTATTTCTGCTCAGAAACAATTTTTGACTAGAAGAACCCGTTTGGTAAATTTGTTCTGGAATAAAATAAAATAAAAGAACATAAACATGTTTGATAAATTTGTGTTCTTTTTTTGTTTCTTTAAAATTTTTAATATTTTTTTTTTCATTTTTTTCATTTTTTCATTTTTCTTCCTTGTGGCCGGTCGCCGGCCTCGGCCATGGCGGTGAACAGCCGACAAGGGCCGGCGGCCTCGCCCAGCCACGGCGAGGCTCGACCTCGCTGGGCCACTACCAGGTTACGCCGGATCTAGGCAAGCTCGAGCCGGCCCAATCAAGGCGAGGCCGAGCCTTGCTAGGGGCCGGCGATGCTCGGCCTCGCCGGGGGCCGACAACGCTCCGGCGAGGTCGCCGGCCATGGCCAAGGCCAAAGAACCGACCAAAGAAAAAGAAGAAGAAAGAAAGAGAAGAAAAATAGAAAAGAGAGAAAATTTGTTTCTTGAAAGTGTTCCGAAATAAGAAACAAGTTTTTTTTTTTTTTTTTGTTTCTTTACTTCCAAATTTGTTCCCGGGAACAAAAATTAGATTTGGAACAAAAACACAAACGAACGCATTTCTGTTCTTTTTTTGTTCCCTGCACCTGACCAAAAAGCAGGATTTTTGTTCATAAAAAAAAAAAAGAATACAAACAAACACCCCCTATGTGTCATTTAGCAAACACTCTTGGAAACGGTATTTCCAAGAGTGATTGGAGCAAATACGGCAAGGCATGGAAGATATTACAAAAAAAATTCCAAGGCTCAGTTAAGGTACACACCATACGACTTCAAACTCTAAGGAGAGAATTGATAATTCTAAAATGAAAAATTATTAGACCATTCAAGAATATTGTGAAAGATCAAGAGAACTAGTTAATCAAATTAGAGCCCAAGAAGTGCCGCATCTGAAATCCATCGAGTATTGTTTCTTGTAATCATACAAGTATGAAATCATTATGTGATCACACGAGCACATCAACCACTCAAGCCAGTTTTTATCTTTCTAATAAGCCAATGCAAGAGTATTTAGTACTCACACATCATACACTAGTAGTCCTTGCACAAAAAAATGCCATGCAATATTCTCACGTGATCACTCAATGAGTACTTATCCACCAAAATAATCATGCATCAACCTCATAACATACAATATCACACCATAATTTCAATTATCAACTTAGCACATCACTTTCAAAATAACATTGTTCAATTACCAACTTAGTGCATCACTTTTCAAAATACTATTTTGAAAGCACATATCATTTTTTAAAATGAGAATTTCATAAGCACATATCACCTTTAAATTTAGAATTTAGTGAGCACATGCCGCTTTAAAAATTGCAATATGATGTGCACTTATCACAATCATGATAGCTTATTGCATCCAATTATTGCTTATCATTATAACTTATCACCCTAATCCACTTATTACATAATCTAACTATCATCAACCTTAATCTAATCCTAATCCAAATCCTAAGCGTAATTACCACCTGAAACAAGGGTTAGAAAGCTACTCACGGCTCGGATCTAGGTGTCACGCCCCGAACCCCAGGCACGTGCACATCCCTCAGCGGTCGATTTAAAATGCAACGTCCCAAGACGCGTCGCCACCCTTTTTTTTTTTCAATTAAGCACATGCTGAAGCAAATTAAATACAACACCTAGTCAATCATCAGAAACAGGGTTAGTAAAAACACACCACAAAGTTGTCGAAAACAACTTATTTATTTAACCACTATTGTCCCTAGGGAGTTTAATGAATTATAAGTCCTTACACTAGCAACTTCTAACCGCCCCTCTCAAAAACCTTTAGGGATCAGGGTCACCCTAAACTTCGCTAACGGTAGAGCCAGCCAAAAGGTGTCGCATCTTGCGCCCATCACATCTGCACTCAGCAGATCTCCATGCTATGGCCCTAAAAAAGGTTAGCCCACGACAGAGTGAAATAAAATCTTAGCAAGTCAAAACCCTAAACTCCAATCAGGACACAAATTCGCCTTGAAGGCGGCCCTAGGCACACACCATACAAAACTTACCTCGCCTCGGCGTGTACCTGCACGTTAGCTCAACATATATATCATCATTGGTGCAGCAAATGCAGTTTAATAACTTGAACACATCATTTCAATCACATGGATCCCAATTATAAGGCCAAACTGTTATGAAAGGCTTATACCATGCCACACAATTTTGTCCCATAATCAAGCGCAACTATCACAACCATTTAGGCGTGTTCCAGTTATTACGACCCATCGGCCGCTGCCAACTCAAAGGTCGGCAATCATCCGACATAACCGGGCGTCGTCCCACTCCGTCGGGCACGGCATCATCTCGCGTATTGATATGCATCAAGACGGCATTCCACACAGGAGTATTGGTCCGGCCTCCATCGCGACCGGCATCCGTTGACATGGGGCATCTGAACTTAATCAGGCATTATCCTACATATCCATACGCATCAGGACGAGTTCATTACCCCGCATATTCATATGCATCAGGGTATTAGGTGATCACACGAGCACACCATCACTCAAGTCCATTGTTATCTTCCTCAATTAGCCCAAAATACTAAAATCCCTTTTAAAACAATAAACCTTGCAATCCCTTTTTTTTTTCGAAGCCTTCCGAAATAAATTCTTACGCGGTCACATACTCAAAATCAATCCGTCAAACTTTGCACACTTTTAATATAAAACCTCATTGTTTTATTGAGCACATAAAATTCGGCGTTCAAACCCGACACCATATTTATTTTCTATTTTCTTTCCCAACCACCCCTTTTTGGAACTAAATTTGGGTAATCCCCTTTTTTGTTCAAAACATTTGGAAAGAAATTCGTAGGTGCTCATGTACTCAAAATTAATTCAAAATTAATCCTTCAAAATTTGCATGCACTTAGTTCAAAACCTCATTATTTTATTGAGCAAGTAAGTTTGGTGTCCAAACCTGACACCTAATTGTTTTTCTAATTAATTGCCCATAGGGCCATCTTTTGCAATAACAATAAACAATCACCATAAAACAACCATTCACATATTATCACGCATAAGTTCTAAGCATGCCAAAGGTCAACCACATCACCAAATATGCATTATCCAGCAAGCACTACATCAAGAACAACCACAAAAGCACAATCGGCCCTAACAGGCAGAAACCAGGTCCCCTCATGCATCTCCAAATTTAAATCTAAAAACCTAACCAAACGAGTTTAGAAAATTATCAAATTTGAATATGTTATAAAGAACACATAAATGAACACTTTTCATGCGGATATCTTGACCCAGATTTTCCTAGAATGGGAGTAGTAAATCGCCCAAACCATTACCAAAATTGTGTCAGTGTCTAGAAATTACGTTTTCCAATATCAGTCTGGTTCGAGGTTCAAAACTTGTCCGTTTGATCTGAAATTTAACTATGTTAAACTAAAATATGTGATGAACAACTTTTGTGAAGAAACTCTTTTGAAAATCGAACCCTAAGAGTTGATAAAAATCCATTAAATACCAAAAGGTCACTGGCTCCAACATAAACCGAGATTCTATTTTGCAAGTAACGAAGCTGAAATCTTGTTCTTCTAAATCCATAAACTCTTGAGTAAAAGATATGTCATAGAAGATGTTTAGAATGTTTTCCAAGAAGGAAGCAACCTCAAAATCGCAGCACATTTTTCCCCACAAAAATGGCAAACGGCAAAGGTCTAGTAAACTGATCTGAAGAGAAATCCACTAAACTAAGCTAAACCACCCTCATTAGTACTAATCTAACCAACTAGATTAACACTAATCCATATTAAGGCTAAACTAACCCCTTAAGCGCAATTAACAGCTTAATCAAGGATAAGGAAGTTAACTCACCGGATTAGGACGGCGATGGGTTCATGGCAACAGCAACGCGACGGTGGTGAGAACCTAAGACTATCGCGTCTCCAACAAAGGCTCAACGGCGATGGAAACGGCCCTACAAGCCTTCAGCCAAGGGGCTAATCGGACAGTTCGGTTTGGGGCTGAGCATGGCTGCAGGTGATGACAGATGTGAGGGTTGCTGAGCGGAACTAATGGTGGGGATAGGGGAGTTGCTGGGCTGAGGTGCTGGGCACGGGACTGCTGGACGTGTGGAGATGTGAGGCTACTAGCAGTTTGGTGGTGGTGGCTGGTGGACATGCGGAAGTAATTGAAGGGGAAAGGGAGAAGGTGGGATGAGGCGGAGTTGCGGATGTATGGATGTTGGGTGGGGCTGCTGGAGTTGACTCGATGGAATGGAGATGGTGGATTGGCTGTGGTGGATGACGTGCAAATGGAGTTGGACGGTGGGGCAGCAAACAAAAGGGGAAATGGAGAAGAGGTTGGTGTTTGAGCGTGAAGAAGAAGATGTGAAAGGGAAATGGGAATGGGCAGTCTGCTGCTGGGGTGAGAGGGAGGGGGAGAAATGAGAGAGAGAGAGAGAGAGAGAAACAAAAGTCAAGGCAACAACCAATGGGAGGCTTTGCAAAATATCCAAGCACTCATTGCCAAAGCCGCAAAAGTCTTCATGCTCACCTTCATCCTCTAAAAATACTTTCTCAAGCTTAATTTCCTAAAAATAAGTTTAATTGGAGTAGAAAAATCCAAATTGGTCTACCCCTCTAAATTTCCTTTTATTTTCTTTTTCGCCGAAAACTGATTTTTCCGCAAAATTCCAGACTCGAAGAAATTTCTCCGAAAGATGAAACAACGTCCTAAAAATGAATCGTGACACGCTTAAATATCCAATTTCCGAAATTGAATTTAATTTTGTGGTTAAAATCGACCAAACGTGATAAAACCAAACTGAATTTAATTTTGTCGATAATTTTCAATCCACATTTGTGCATCTTCGACTCGTAGACGACTCTTGGTTGTCATAAAATCACGAGAGTTCAATTACGTGTCCCGAGTATAATATCGATAGAAAGTCAGCTTTCTATCGTTCAACGCGAATATCACAATCGTGTGGAATCACTCGCAATTCAATTATGTGTTTCCATCGAATTAACTTACATCCAATTGCAATTCGATTATAGTAGTGTCGTATTGACCATTGTCGATTATTATGGTCAAGTAGTCGATTTCCGATCGAATTTTCTAGTCTATCGCGTTTATATCCCTTAACGGCTTCACCTAATAGATTAATTAACTCATGAGTAGCTAGCTCAAAGTAAAATGACCATGGTTTTAGATTGCCGATGACTGATTCTTGGATCCTTGTCGTATGTATTTTACTCTCATGCCCTTACATTTTCCAAATTTTGCAAAACAACCCTTGACTTTTGCGAATTTATGATATTGTCCTTAAGTAGGCCCTAATTGCAATTCCTATTTTAATTCTCAGTTTTTGTGAATCAAAGCCACCTGGTCGGTCATAGAACATGTTCTAGATGAGATTAGACTTCAGTGGACTTAATTTGATCATTAATTATACCATAGTATAAAAAGCATTTCCCTCCAAAATGTCAAGGGGGCTCATTTTGCTAATCCTCATATCAAAGTTTAGAAGAAAAAAAATCTCCCTTTCCTTTCTTTTCTTGCTCAATTTTCTCTCTCCCTCTCTCCTTACACGACTGTCGTCTATCATTAGCTACGAGCTATGTCCCCTCATCAGTAATCCTTTAACCGACACCACCACCCAACACCTTCCTTGGCTCTCTCTCTCTCTCTCTCTCTCTCTCTCTCTCTCATCAATTGTAAGTCCAGGTCACCACAAAAGTGGCCAGAGCTTCTAGTCTAGCCACCTCCTATTCACGGTTCGATGGCTAGCGTCCTCACTAGTGTTGTGCTCAACGATCTCTTCCCCACTCATTGGCCATCTACAGCTATCCAACGGTGATCCGACCACCTTTGACATACTCCAAGAGGAGTACTCGACTCCCTGGTGGTTGAGACTTGGCAAAATAGCCACAAGAAGAGCTTTGGTGGCCCTTCTTCTTTGCAATAGACCAAACCGGTCCAATCCGGACCGATACCCATAGTCACTCAAAACCGGTCTAACTGGCAGTGATCTATCCAACTCTAGTGGTCTATGAGTTGATTCAACATTTTTGAAGTCCCAATTCTGTTTCAACGAAATTCATTTCATCCAATTGCATTTAAATACGAAGAAAATCGCAAAGGCAAACCCTTTTGATTTCGAATCCGATGAGGCAAGATCAGCTTAACCGATCAGGGTTAGGATTCAAGTTTAGATTTATATAATATGCTTAGATCTGAGATTGATGATGTTGTTGGATGATTTACTATGAATTGATGTTCATTGAAGATGAACTTGAGATTGTTTGAGCTTGATTTATATTAATATGTAATTTCATATCTTTGTGATGGACTTATTGCTTTGGTTGAAACGAGATAGTAGATGAGTTTTTTTTTTTTTTTATTTCAACACCTTCTAGACATAGAAAATAGACATCTCAAGCTTTGATTTGATATGTTGGACTCCCTAAGCGAATGTCATTTGGTCACTAGAAAACATCTCTGAAATCTATCAATTTTGCAATAGTTTTAGGATGATTTGTGGTTCTAACTTGTTACAATTTTCAGTTTTATTATTTTCATAACGATTTTTTGATTGGATTCTGGAAAAACTTTCTTCATAAGATTTGCATGAAGTTGTCTTGCTTATAACTTATATTTTTTTTTTCTAGAATTACACCAAAAACTGTCCCTATGTTGATCTGCTCTACACTAAGTCCGAATTGCATTTGTGTGAAATTAAGGTTGTAGATGAATCCATTTGGCTTCACGTCCTTCATGAGATTTGTAATACATGTTGTAAGTGTTCTAAAGAGGTATGATTCATATGAGTCGATCATTGTTTGATATGTCAATTACATGCATGAATGTGTTTAGGTATTGCTACAACTAGTGCATTTCATAACATGCCTTTGTTTTACCATTTTCATTTAGGATTGTGTGATCCAAATTGAGTTTAGATGTCTTCACAAAAATGTTCGTCATGTTGCATTCCACGTATAGAATTTTTCGTAAGATTTTTACACGTCATTAGATCATCGAGATTAAGCATGTTTTGTTATGGTTATGTTAGATTAGAGGCTTATCATGAGCCTACTAAAATCCATTTGTTTGGGTCTCTTAAAGACCAAATCATGCATTGATATATTTTAGACGTTTGAAGTATGTGTCACAAGCTTCACATCCATATATGACATTTGTATTTGAACCTCATTTAGTATGTGAAAATCATGCGTCAATTAGGTCAATTGTAATTGAAGTCCGTTGAACATGTCATTCATAGTTCTAAGTCATTTCCCAATGTTAATGACTTGCGTGATTTCTTTGCATTTCGATTTAAGGTTAAATGTTTTACTCAAATCATTGTCGCATTCAACCTTACATTGCGTGCAAATTTCATGCTTTTCATGCATTGTTTAAGTAGTCTTATAGGTTACCAAACATGCATTATGTTCTATTTTGTAAATGGCCAATTCGCATGCCTTCACAAACATTAATTTTTGACCATTAATTTGAATCACAACACCTTCCATTGTCATGCGGGATATGAGCTTGGGAGAGCTTGCGACTATGAATGAGAAAACTCTTAAGGGTTCGTCCCGAAAGGTGAGGTGATGACGTCTTTTAGAATGCGAATCGTGAGGGAACTCTCATGGTCAAGTATCTCTAAACCCGACATTTCTCCTCTCATGGCGTGCGAGGTCGGGTCGCGACAAGGCTAAAATTCGTACGTGCTCTAGAATTTAAAAAGGTTCTACATACCTTAGACTTAGCTTCCCTTTCTTATTGAAACGCAATGTACCTCACATAGATAACACCTTAAGGAAAACATGATCACCTACCTAGAATTCTAATGGTCTCCGACGCTTGTTGACGCAACTTTTCTGGTTGCTTTGGGCTATCTTTGGCCTGTCCCTATTAATCTTAATCACATCTGCAAATTGTTGAACTAGTTCGAGGTCAATATCTTTCTTTCTCCAACTTCATCTCAACATACCAGTGTTCTATAGGCACGATCGTATAATGCCTTGAATAGTGCCATTCCAATGCTCTATTGGTAGCTGTTGTCGTACGCGAACTCGATGAGGTGTAGTTGATCTACTCATCTTCCTTTGAAATCCATAAACGCAAGCTCGCAACATATCCTCGAGTGTCGAAATGGTCCTCTCAGATTGACTATCTATTTGCGGATGATAAGCTATGCTAAACTACAGCTCTATTCCCATGGCAATACACGGGCTTTTCCAAAATGCTACCGTGAACTTAGGGTCTCGATTTGAAATGATCGTCATAGGCACTCCACGCAGATGAATTATTTGTCGCACATATAGCCCTGCATATCTGTCCATGGCAAAGTCTTTCTGTACTACAATAAAGTATGCTGACTTAGTCGGTCTATCAACTACGACCCAAATAGAATTGATACCTCTCGAACTTCTCAGTGGTCCCATCACAAAGTCCATCGTGATGTGCTCCCATTTTCACTTTGGGATTTCTAGGGGTTGCAGTAGTCCACTGGGTTTGCAGTGTTGCTCTTTCACTTGTTGGCATGTCAAGCACTTGGCCACATGCTTGGTGACATTTGTCTTCATGTCATTTCACTAATAAAGCTGTCAAAGATTCCTATACATCTTTATGCTATCTGGATGTACGCTATAGTTGCTTCGATGAGCTTTTATCCTGAAATCGAAAATCCTTGGCAGGTGGTTTGTCCTTCAAGCCTTGGTGGTAAACTTTGTAAATTCCGATCCTCATCCTTGGTTAGTGGCATGACTTTTATACCTTGGTGGCAATTGTAATCTATTTTTTATTATGCATTTCATCCTTTGATAGTTATCCCTATATACACCATATCCTAAACACTTAACCCCTACAAGTCCTTGTTCTCGGAATCACTCGTCCACCCACGCATCAAAACTAGAAGCCAAAATCAAACACATCTCATTTGAGCATATCCCCAAAACACCCACAACCTCAAACTCTCTATATATCACCATCATCCCCTCAAAATTACTTGCTCGCGATTGAAAAGAGAAAACCCCACCCCAAATTGGGTCCTTTTTCTCTTTTCTCATCTCTCTTTGTCATCTTTTTTTGTACTACTTTGTTGGGTCATCATTGTCTGTCTCCGGGAAGAACCATATCCCCAAAACGAGAAACACGAAGAACAACGAGAGAAATGAAGAGTACGGCACCGTTTTGTTAATATCCAAGAGAAACCAATCTTTTTTCCCTTTCGCGTGAGTCCTATATCAGCCCCGTCTGCATTTCTTCGACCATGTTAGTTGCCGCACAAAATTTTTAACGGGACTCATTGATTGAAAAGTAAGGGAAGGAAAATGTGTCATATGAAACAAGTTTGGGATTCTTTGTTACATAAAAAATAATAATAAATAAAAATTAGAATATGACATAATTTGGGGTTTTTTCTTGTAGCTTTTTCTCATTTTTTTTTTTTTAAATTCTACGGAAGCGCCAGAAGCTGATTATTTGATTTGGCGCCTAGTTTGCGTTTTCCGTTCGGGTGGAAATATAAATTTACCTTGAAATCGGGGTCGAAATTAGTTTTAAAATCAAATATCGTACTAGATAAAGTAGCGTGACCAAAATCGAATAATTTCCACAGTGGAAGGACCTTTACTAATTTTCTTTCGAGCCGTTTTTCTTTTTTTCCATTCACTTATTTGTCGTAATAGGGAAATGGATATTCCGAACTCACCAGCCATCACCTTCAACGTTCCGCTAGGTGGCTCCCTCTCCCTTCGCCCCTTTACAACACTCCTCCTGCATGCATTGCACATGACACACTCTAAAATATTTCGCGCTTTCTCTCTCTCTCTCCCATCCAGAAGCTTTTCACTTTTTTAACCTTTCACACCAAACATGCCGTATCATCCCAACTCAGGCTTCTCCCTCCCAAGGTACGTACATACGAATGCATACATTTTTTTTAGTTTGAAATGTTCTTATACAGAGACAACCCTCTTAGAATGTGGGACTCGGTATGATCGCAGGTGGATTAGTGAATTCTTCAAGCCCCGAATGTCAGCCGAAAATGGCTTCGGCATAGAAAGCGCCACCGCCATGGCGGCAGCCGTCGAATGCCATGCATGCAGCACTCAGGTGGGCGTCCCTGCCTTCCACTCCACCACCTGCGACGGTGCCCATCACCAGCCGCGTTGGGTCGCCTTCGCCGGATCCTCCCTCGTCCCCATCCAGGCTTGGCCTGGCCCGGGTGATGGAGCCTCCAGGCGCAGGCCAGCAGGGCCATTTGGGTCCATCCTCGACCCCCGCAGCCCGGAGGTGAAGAAATGGAACCGGGCCTTGCTTATGGCGCGCGGGGTCGCCCTGGCGGTGGATCCCCTCTTCTTCTACACAATATCGGTGGGGGCGGGAGCATCGCCGTGCCTCTACATGGACGGCGGGCTGGCAGCTACCCTGGCGATAGTCCGCACGTGCGTCGACGGGGTTCACGTCCTCCACATGTGGCTGCAACTGAGGTTGGCGTACGTGTCAAGGGAGTCCATGGTGATTGGGTGCGGGAAGCTCGTGTGGGACGCACGTGCCATCGCGTTCCACTACGCGCGGTCGCTCGAGGGGCTCTTGTTCGACGTGTTTGTAGTGCTTCCTGTTCCTCAGGTGATCTCTCTCTTTAACACTGGTCTCATTTCGGCCTGAATTTGAACATTTTTTGCTGGGTTTTTGTGGGAAAAATTAATAATTACGACACAAGCATCCTATTGTGGGTGCGATCTTGCTGCCTTTAACATCTATTGCCACCTTCAAAACACTTGACTTATAGATTAGAATGATTGATTAGCAGAGAGAATTTTCAACATAAGCATTCAATTTTCGCATTTTGTGGGTATAAGTTATATTAATAAAATTCTGAACTTACGTCCCTTCTAATAAGGCGTGCTTTGCCATAAAATACTCATTTTCTAGTGGACCTGATAAGATTGCTTGGTATTATTGCAATGATGAATAAGAAAAGTATCGCATGATCGAGTCAAATCATCCCAACAGTCTTTAACGTTAGATGGTAGTTTCTTACAGTTCTTGTATTCTGGTTGGTTGGTGATTAGGAAGTTAAATTAAACATAACTACAAAGCCATTTGGATTAATGGAATTTTGGCAAATAGCTTGAAAATCCTAATGTGGAAGTTTGGAAAGTGGACGAAACAATCAAATCCGACAATAAATTAAGCTGCCTAACTACTTAGTTTGCGCTAGTAAGTAATCAAAGAGAAGTAGGTTGTAACACTATTCATTTAATATTTAGTTATTCAACTAATTTGGGGAATCATATATACTTCAGGACATCTTCAGTCAGTGTGATACACAAATGTGGATTATGCTCCTAAAAATGGGAGTCTGTTGCTTCTCGTCTCAAACTTGCTGTGCATCCAATGATGGAAAATCATTATGGCAATTTAGCACTTTGCTAGTTGTCTCGTTTTGCTCTCATAAATGGCCAGTTGAAAGAGTGATGCCTTAAGTGAGTTTGGAAGTAATTAACTCAGTAGTTAGAAGATCACTTGCAGGCGGGCATACCTGGTGTGGTGATGTGGAAAGATTGCATGATGAACTCATGTCGTTTCACAACTGACAATTTGAAAGATTGATAACTTCCATCGGCTTAAATCCTGAGCATATCTCCAATGGAAAACAATATGAATTTCTGGTAAACAAGAAGATATTTCGAGGGGAGAAACTATTTAGCAAAATATGAGTAACCAAAGAGTCTAACAGGAAATAGCAGAGCGGAAGTAAATCGAAGTGAGGACGAAGATATAGATTTTTGTCAACCCTCAAACAGGTGTGTCTTCTCTGTTCTCGCCATTCATAAGACTGTTTCAGACCTGAACTTGAGGTTGTTCCAAGTTCTCTTCCTATTATGCTTTTCCCTAATGTGCTCTTCAACCATTATAATCTCATGAACTTAAATAGAAGACAAAAAATCAACAAACTGATACTGTGGCTATGATTTTTTGTTGCCTGCCCCACAAAGCCATATCCTCACAAAACCAAAAGAAGTTTCTCATGCATTTGCTAAAGTTTGTAGCGGAGCAGTTTTCCTGAAAGAAGCTCATCACATCGCTGAAGCACCTAATTGAATTATGAAGTAAATAAGAGTGGAAAAAAAAGGCAGATAATCTTTTTCGATTCGACCAAAAATTAAGATAGGCCATGCTTAACTGACATGCTCCCATTTCTTTTTACTTAAAATGCAGATCATTTTATGGTTAGCAGTGCCAAAGTTGATCAGAGAAGAGCGGGTCAAGATGATACCGATTCTTTTACTGATTTTCTTATTCCAATTCCTTCCCAAGGTTTACCACAGCATTTGCTTGATGAGAAGAATGCGAAAGGTTACCGGATATGTATTTGGCACAATCTGGTGGGGCTTTGGCATCAATCTTATTGCCTATTTCATTGCATCTCATGTAAGTATAGACAACATCCCTATTCTCTACAAGCCCAATTAACACTTGTGTTCTCTTTTTGCCAAAACTGAGTTGTTTCTTTTCCCCCCCTTCAGTTATATAACAACCGACATCTTTGGTGCAAGCTCATTTATAGGTTGCCGGAGGATGCTGGTATGTCCTTGCGACACAGCGAGTGGTGATGTGCCTCCAGAAGCAATGTGATGTGAGCGCAAAATGCAACTTCTCTATTTCTTGTTCCAAAGTTATTAGTTATCAGTTTCCATCACCGGCTGAATCATTGGGGAATCTACTGGGAGGGAACTGGTCTTCACCATGCTTTGACAATGATGGTCCGTTCAACTATGGAATATATGGTGATGCGCTTCCGGTCATTTCCAGTGAATCCCTCTCTGTTAGGGTCCTTTATCCCATATTTTGGGGTTTACTGAACCTGAGGTACTCCTTCAATCTGGACTTGCTGACGAAATGGAAATGAAAGAGAACTGACTTAAATAAATTACATTTTTCTAGAAAATTTTTGGAGAGATAAAAAACTGTGAAGCTTGTTATGTTCTGACTCCTTTCATGGACTATCAGAATTTTTTTTTTTCTGGCAATGTTGACTTGACATCTAGCCTTCAAGAATAGTTCTGTAGATATCAATTTTGCTCCCTCAGAATGTTATAGCAGCTGGTTAAAAGTGACGACTCATTTCTAGATCTGCTATTTCCAGCACCTTTGGCAATGAGCTTGAACCAACAAGTAACTGGCTTGAGGTGATATTCAGCATCTGCATTGTCTTGAGTGGCTTACTGCTCTTTACTTTGCTTGTAGGAAATATCCAGGTATTATAAAATGCCGAATTGCATTACATGTATTCATCCATCAGGTCAAATTTTATGATGGAAAATGAGATTTACTATTTGTTTCTTTAGATATTTCTTCATGCAGTCATGGTCAAGAAGAAAAAGATTCTGCTGAGGTTCCGGGACATTGAGTGGTGGATGAGGCGAAGGCAGCTGCCATCTCATTTGAGGCAGAGAGTTTTCCATTTTGAAAGCCAAAGGTTGACAATCACGGGAGGAGAAGATGAAATGAAGCTAATCGAAGACTTGCCAGACGGCCTCCGCCATGACATCAAGCGGCATCTTTGCCTAGACCTAATCAAGAAGGTAAAATCCGACAGCCCTCCAATGATTGTTACATTAGTGGGCTAAAGCGATCTATAGGCATAATGTGATGCCATGACCTCGAAACTTTTGGTGATTGGCCAACAAATTGATAATGAGGGATGATCACGACCCATACTATTCATAGATTGCTCTCTTTGGTAACTGAATCGTCCTTGTTTGTAGATGAACCTAATTGATATGTAAAAGTAATATGGTGTTTCACCGTTACCCTTCCATAAACATGCTATGGTTTTTTCAAAGGGTAAAGGAAATGGGACAACATGAACTCGAAGAACTGTTTTCATCAGTCTCTGCTGCAAAATGAATTGACCTATACATGAAAGCTGGGCGTTCAAATTCCATTTGCAGGTACCTCTCTTCCATGACTTGGATGACCTCGTTCTCGACCATATTTGTGATCGTGTCAAGCCCCTTCTCTTCTCCAAGGGTGAAAAAGTAAGATGCTACGTACCTTGTGACAATAAGCAGAATTGGTTTTCACAAGGTTGTTCACTGAAGTTTCCCATTGTCCAAAAAAACCAAAAAACAGATCATTAGAGAGGGAGACCCTGTGCATAGAATAATATTCATCATCCATGGGCTCGTAGGACGGCACCAGAGCCTTAGTAAAGGCAGAGTGGCCGCAAATGTGCTTGAGCCTGGTTGCTTCTTAGGTGACGAGCTTCTCTCTTGGTGCCTCCGCCGACCCTTCATGGACAGACTTCCAGCCTCATCAGCAACGTTCTCATGCATGGAACACACCGAAGGGTTTGGTCTGGATGCGAAAGATCTCAAGTATGTGACCGAACATTTTCGGTACAAGTTCATGGAGGGAGGGCTAAAGAGGATGGCCAGATATTTCTCGTCAAATTGGCGGACATGGGCGGCTGTGAATATACAATTAGCATGGCGCCGGTACAAGATGAGGACTAGGGGCCAAGTGAGGGTTGTGATTGAAAATGGAGATGCTGAGCACAGGCTGAGGCAGTATGCAGCTATGTTCATGTCCCTCAGGCCTCATGACCACCTTGAATAATGGTAAGAGTGTTTCTGTTTATTGGAAGTCTGACCCAATAAATTAGTACATTTGGGGTGGCATGCGATTACCCTGACTCCTAGCTTTGCATCCTGTAATAAGATTTCCATTTCCATTAGCTCTCCTTGCTTAATCTTTGACCTTTATCTGGGTAACAAAACATCTTTTCTATGGAGGAATTTTGAGTTCATTTAGCCAGCGGTAGTTGTGATGTTTGTGAAAATCTGAATTATGTTTTTTCTTTTCCAATTAGACATAAGAGTTAATAAAAAAAGGAGAAAATATTTGATAGACTTGTTCTGTAGATAATGTGACGACCCGGCAGCATTCTAACGCAAGCGGAAAGTAATTATCAATACATTAATAGGACTTGTCTTAATCAATAACATTAATGTTACAGGGTCTTGGAATCTTTTACGGCATGATCGTCCTGTCTTGTCATTAATATTAACAATCCATTTATAGATATACACGCATCATAGAAGTGGCACCATCTCTTCTCATTTCCTTTTAGTAAACGCCACATGTTTCTTACATACATAAACATGGGAGCTTACATATACCAGGCATACATAGGGAAATATTTACATGACTTTAACCAAAAGTATATACGTCAAGCTTGGGAAGGGGTCAAAAGGAGCCTATGGAGCCTATCTTCACACGAACTAGGCACTCTAAGCAGCACCTACTCCAATTCTGTCACGCCCCAAACTCCGGGCATGCGCACATTCCTCGATGGTCAATAGAAATTGCGACGTTCCCAAGACGTGTTGCCGACCCACTCGTTTTATGCACATGCAAAAGCGAATTGAACAAACTCCAAACAACAATCAACACAGGGATAGCAGAAAGATATATGCCAACACCTTTTCACAAAACATGCTTTATAAACATATCACGTTGGTCCTACCAATCTATACACATAAGTCCTGTTTCAAAAAGAAACTACCAAGCCATCTACACACCAGACCCTTCAGCCTTGGGTCCTGAGTTCTCCATCTAAGGACTTGAAAAATTTAAACCACGACGGAGTAAGACAAGGTCTCAACGAGTCAACACCCTAAACTTCGATTAGGATGAGAATTCACTCAAAGGTAGCCTAAACATGCACCATATAGGACTTACCTCGCCTCAACACCTCCCTGCACATTAGTACATCTCATATATAAACGCAGCAAATGTAACTCAATAATTGGAACACCTCATATCATTTATCAATTATTCACATGGGTCCCGATTATAAGGCCAAACCATTATGACACGTCCCATTTCATGCCACACAATTTTGTCTCATAATTAGGCGTGACTATCTCAATCACTCAAGCGTGTTTCAATTATTTACGACCCAACGGCCATGACCAACTCAATAGTTGGTGGTCATCCAGCATAACCGGGCGTTGTCCTGCTTCATTAGGCACGGCTACGTCTACATCTAGACGACATTCCCGAAGGAGTATCGGCTCAGCCTCCACTGCGACTAGCATCCGTTGTCAATGGCATCCGAACTAAATCAGGCATCACCTCCTTAACTTTCATCGAGTGATAGGTTCCTATAACAATCACACGCACATCCAAACTCGGCCAAGAATATCGCACTTTACACTCAAATACTTCCATTTCAAATAATGGACTTGGCCAATTTTCTTCATATTAAAAATACCCAGTAAAATAATTGTGCATGGTCACACCTTTAAATTGAACCATAAAACGTGATATTCTCTCATTTCAAAATCCCATGATTTTATATAGTACATAAAATATTTTTGGCATAAAAAACCAATACCCGGTATTTTTCTAATTAAATACCATAAAATCATATTTTTGCAATAATAATAAAAAATCATCACCAAGCACCCAATTTAGCAATCAATTTCACAAATCAATTCAACCATGACGATCAACGTAAAATTCCACTAACCAATTATCTCGACATAATTTACGTTAATTAAAATTAATTAAATAAGTTGCAATTAATTAAATAAATTACAAATTATTTAAACGAAACCACTTAATTAATCTAATTAACCTAACCTAACTAATCTAATTGAGAGAACGTGAAGATACAACTATTTACTCTGCTCTCTCTAGAGGGTGATCGTGCACTGTTCCTGCGAGATCGGGCTTCTACTACAGCGGCTTCACCAGGCGTCCGTTGGGGCCAATTTTCGGAGGAGCTACTCGCCTTCTCTCCCTCTTCGACCTCACCATAGCTTTCTTCCTGGTATGTACTACAGTTCCTATTATGGTCCTCCCGAATTAGGGTTTGAGGGATTTTAATGGGTCTAAGCTGCATTTATGGCCTCTTCTTCTGCTGAGGCTCCTGGGCAGTTGGGGAAGGCCCAACTTGACGTGGGTAGCTTAGATGTAACCCTTCTACCCTGCCCCAAATAACCCTGTCTCTATGGTTGTGGAATCTTTAGGCCCTCTTATGTTTGGTTCGTCTGCTGTGCCGAGAGGACAGAGGAGCTCGCGCGAAGCCACCCAGTGCTCGGAGAGGAATCGTGGGCATAGCCTCTTAAGGACCTCCACCTCTCCTTCCAGGAACCCCTCTTCCCCTGTGAATGAGCGACCTACGGGGACTGACGTTGCTCCTCCACCTGGTGCGTTGAAGGCCCAGCTCGTTGTTTCCAACACCCATCAACGCTTCGATGGAAGGCGCGGGCATAGCCACGGGAGACCCTCATCCAGCAAGGCCCATTCCAAGAACCAGCAAGGGAAAGGCTGAAAGCCTCCTCTTGCCCGCACCTAGGCCAAAGTTGCGAAGATGGTTGAAAAGGGCTATGAGTTAGCTTATGTGCCACCAACCTATGTAGATAACAAACTTGTCATTACCTTGTCTGAGGAAATTCTTGAAGCCACGGATCCGAAGTGGCATGACTGTCTTGTTGGCTACTATGTGGGGAGGAAACTTCCCTTCAAGATGACTAAAAATGCCTTGAAGCAGGCGTGGGGGCAAAAATTGGCTAAGGTGATGGCCAATGACCAAGGATTCTTTTTCTTCCATATCCCTGATAGAGAGTTTCGAAGGAAGATTATTAATGATGGGCCAATCACAGTAGCTCGGGTGCCACTAATTCTTCAGCAGTGGCGTCCCATGTTGGAGCTCAAGAAGGACAGCCAGACTTCGGTTCTTGTGTGGGTAAGGCTCAAGAACATTCCCTATGCCTTTTGGTCTGCACCGGGGATTGGTGCTATTGTGAGTGTGGTGGGAAAACCTTTGTATGTCAACCTCTGTACAGAACAAATGAAGATGTTGTCTTTCACCAGGGTGTGTGCAGAGATCTTGGCCTCACATCCTCAATGCAACTCAGTAGATGTAGTCCTAAACAAAAAGTCTTGGACTGTCTCTATTGAATATGAGTGGAGACCGATATTATGCCCGATTTGTGGCACCTTCGATCATAGGTGTGCAGCCCCATCAAGCACAACTACGCAAGATAAAACTCCTCAACAACCCCCTGTTCGAGAAGATCCTACTCGAGTAAGTCCTGCTGGCCGGGCGAAGGGTCAGGTCCCTACCCCTTCGTCGATTATTGCTTCAGGGACCTCGGAGACTGACTGGATCCAGGTCGGAGGAAGGAAAAAGAAGCAGCCTGTAGAGGCTAAATAATGTTCAGTGTTACCAAGAGAGGAGGGCTAGATCTCGAAGCTGCGGAAGCCCCCTTCGAGGGAGAGGATTGCTGATTCGGCTAGGCCATCCCAGGAGAGAGATATAGCTTAGTATAAGAGCAGAGGATCCCTCTATCCTGCTGCTCTGAGCAACAAGGTTAGTAAGGGAGAAAGTTCTTCCTCTGCCTCATCTTTCAGCTCAAAGGATGAGCTGGATGCTTTTGCCTCATCTTTCAGCTTAGAGGAAGAGCTGGATGCTTTTGATGTACCAATTCAAATCAACAGCTCGGAAGATGAAGGCCCCGGACGCACTCGATCCCTACGTGCGATTATTGCAGGGAGGAAGTCGGGGTCGTAGCAGGACGTTCCTCCATCCCCTGCCCTTGATCCTATTCCTACCCAGCAGAAGGCCTAGACTCCAACCCCTGCTCTGCCCCCTGCTGATCAGCTAATGGCGGTGATTGGCCGGCGGCGCTCAACCAAGAGAAGGTAGGCTTCCGATCGTCTTTTTGATTATGTATATAGGTATTTGGAATATAAGGGGTATGGTTAACCCCAATCAGACAGGCTGAGGCCCAAAGCTTAGTGTCCTCAAATAGGCTATGTTTTGTTGAACTAGCTCGAGGCAAGTAATCTTCCTTTCCTTAACTTCATCCCCATAAACAAGTGTTCTACAAGCACAATCGTATAGGACCTCGAACAGTGCCATTCTTATGCTCTACTAGTAGCTTGCAAACTCAACGAGGTGTAGTTGATCTTCCCATCCTCCTTTGAAATCCACGACGCAAGCTTGCAACATGTTTTTCAATGTTTGAATGGTCCTCTCAAATTGACCATTCATCTGTAGATGATAAGCCATGCTAAATTGTAGCATCGTTCCCATGGCAATTTGTAGGCTTTTCCAAAATGCGCCGATGAACTTAGGGTCCTAATATGAATTGATCGTCACAGGCACTCCATACAACCAAATTATTTGCCGCACCAACAACTCAGCATACCTATCCATGGCAAAGTCTTTTCGTACAGTGATAAAGTGTGCTAACTTGGTCAGTTTGTCAATTACAACTCAAATGGACTAATTACCTCTCTAGCTCCTCGATGGTCCCATCGTAAAGTTCATTGTGATATGCTCTCATTTCCACTCTGGAATTTATAGGGGTTGTAGTAGTCCACTAGGTTTGCAATGATGTGCTTTCACTCATCGGCATGTCAAGCACTTGGTCACGTGCTTAGCGACGTCAATTTTCATGCCATTCCACTAATAACACTATCGAAGATTCATATACATTTTCGTGCTACCCAGATGTATACTATAGTTACTTCGGTGAGTTTTTGCCAGAATCTCTTCCTTGAGTTATGCATTGTTGGGCACACATGACTATCTTTGAAATTTCAATATCCCACGCTCCACTTCTTGACAGTCTAGTTTCCTTCTCTCCGCACTCTCTTGCAAAACCCTTTGGATTGATGAATTCGTTGACTGCAGTGCTTTAATGCAGATTTGCACTTCAAGTTCAATTCAGAGGGTAGCCATAAGACTAGAGAGGTGACTTACCTCGAATCTGAAATTCAAATCTTGTACTCCCTTGAGAATAATCCATTCTTGAGCCATCATTTGCACAATCGTCAACTTTTGACTGAACGCATATGTTACTTTGCTGGCCTTTTTAGGATGATAAGGATGTTGGAGTCATAATCCTTGAAAAGTTCCACTCAGCGTCATTGTCTCATGTTCAACTCCTTTTAAGAAAACAAATACTTCAAGCTTTGATGGTTAGTGTAGATTGTGAACGTTTCCCCATATAAGTAGTGCCTCCAAATCTTTAAAGTGAAGATGATTGCTGCCAATTCCAAGTCGTGTGTTGGATAATTCTACTCATGGGACCTTAGTTGTCTAGATGCATGGGCTACTACTCATCCATGTTGCATTAAGACATAGACTAGTCCTTTATACGAAGCGTCATTGTAGATCTCGTACCCTCCAAGATCAGACGATATTGTCAATATTGAGGCAGTAGTCATCTTGTGCTTGAGCTTTTGGAAACTCTTTTTGCACTTATTCATCCACTCAAACTTCACTTCCTTCTTTAGTAGTCGCTCAGGGACATAGCTATTCCAGAGAACCTTTCCATGAATCATTGGTAATAACTAGCCAATCTCAAAAAACTCCAAACTTCAGTCACCGTCGTTAGTTTTGGCCAGTTCATGATTGCCTCAATCTTTGTCAAGTCCACTAAAATTCCTTCGTCGAATATTACATATCCTAGAAAAGCTCTCAAGTGAGCCAGAACTCGTACTTACCAAACTTAGCATAAAGTATGTGTTCTTGGAGGGTCAGCAATACCATCCTTAAATGCTATTCATGCTCCTCTAGGCTCTTTGTGTACACTAGTATATCATTAATGAAACTATGACGAATTGATCCAATTATGCCTTGTACACTCGGTCCATTAAGTACATAAAAGTAGCTACGGCATCGGTTATCCCAAGCGACATCATTGTAAACTCATAGTGGCCATATCGCATTCGAAATGCAATCTTTGAGATATCCTCCTTCTTGATTTGCAACCGATGATAACCTATCCTCAGGTCTATCTTAGAGAATACTGAAACTCCTTGAAGTTGATCAAACAAGCTTTCAGTCCTCAGCAATGGATACTTGTTCTCGATTGTCACTTGGTTAAGTTGTTGGTAGTCTATGCATAGTCGTAATGACCTATCTTTCTTCTTCACGGACAAGACAAGTGCTCCCCATTGCAATGTGCTAGGGCAAACGAATCCCTTATCAAGCAATTCTTGCATTTGCACCTTCAATTCCTTCAGTTCTAATAACAACATTCGATACGGTGCCTTGGGAATTGGTTTTGTTGTAGAGGCCAACTCAATAATGAACTCGCACCACAGCGATATTTTCCAACTTTGGAAAGATGTCTGTAATGCCCTTTCCAAAGGCAATCCTAGCAATTCCTTCGGAAAGATGTCTGCAAAGTCTCGCACCACAGCGATATTTTCCAACTTTGGCTCTTCCATCGTCATATCCATTACCATTGCCAAATAGCCCTAACAACCTTCCTCTAGCAATCGTTCTACCTCGAGCGATATAATCAAGGGTATAGAGGGTCCTCCTCTATTCCCTATGAATTCGTAACAAGAACTACCAATCAAGTTTAACTATATAATCTTACTATAGCGATTAACCGTGACTCGTTGCTTTTTTAGCCAATCCATCCCAATTATGACATTAAAGTCATATATAGCCAAAACAGCTAGATCTATCAACTCTTTTCGCCCATTAACAACTATCTTACACCCTTAATAGGGGTGGAGATGTTAAGGATCGTTTCCAACCGCCTCAACTCTAATCTAGCTAATCTAACGAACTGCTCGGCTATGAACAAATGCGTAGCTCCTGTATCAAACAACGTGTAAACAGCATGCTACTGTAAGGAGACCGTACCTCTCATTATGGCCCAAAAGTCTTTCGCTTCCTCTTTAGTTACTACATACGCCTTTCCCTGAGCAAGGGGGTTGATCATGGTTGATATGTGGTATGGCTCCAGGTTGTGGTGCCATTAAGCAATTGTTGAGATTGCGTTACAGTTAGTCGATGTGGGCAATTTCATACCTAATGGCCATACTGGCCCCACCCAAAGCACGCTTTCATCTTAGTAGGGCACAGTGCAATCCCGTGATCCCTACCACAAAAGCAACACCCATTATTTAGATCGTGCACTAGCCTTCCAATGCCACTTATTTTATTGAAAATGATAGGGTGATTTCCTCTTGTCATCAACCTCTTCTCAAATCAATATTTGTCCCTATTAAAAGTAAACCACGATCCAGATGTGGTTGCTCATTTAGACATATCCTTTTCAATAAGCTAGGCCCTTTTGTACAGCTCGTCGTAGTTCGTCAAGTTCAAGGGCACTAGCTAGCTATGGATTTCCGATTTCAAACCATCCGGAATCTCTTCACTCTGTCCACTGAATCCTCAATCATCCTTGGTGCATACTTCAACAACTCAGCAAATTTGGCCTCATATTGGTCAATGAATAAGTAATTTCAGTAGAGTTGCAGAAATTCAATCATCTTTGCTCTCGAACACACTTAGAAAAGTACTTTATGTTGAATGCCTCCACGAAGGCACCCTAAGCAAGGATTGTGCCCTCAGGAAAGACCATTCCTCGAGTGGCTTTGCACTAGTCATTAGCCATTGCAATTGGTATATCGCTAGGGCTACCTTGTCTTCCTTAATGCACCTCAACAATGCAAAAGCCTCCTCTAACTCCTAAACCCATGAGGCAATAGCTTTAGGATCACCATTTCTAATTAATTGTGGCGGCTTTAGCTTTATGAACTGCTCTACAAGCTTATGCATCCCGTCTCTTGTTAATAGGTCATCATTGGAAGCAGTAGCAGTGGTAGCAACAACAACACCAGCCTGATTCTAAGCTTGTTGTTTCATTAAATTTCCAATAGCCTCTAAGGTTTGCAGAATCTCATCGACTCTGGGATCCCCTTGTGCCCTTCTTGTGGCACTAGCTTGGCCCGGAGTTACCCTTCTTCTATACATTATCATGTCAGGTTTTTTTTTTTTTTTTGGTGACCCAAGAACCCCGTACAACTGGCAACTGGCGAGTAAACCTGGGGGGACACGTAAGCAGGAGGACCCACCACCCCCGGCGTCCCACTTAAGACCCCAGGCGACCGCGAGGGGATTCGAACTCCTCCCCTTCGTGAGGGGGAGAGAGCCCAAACCATCGCGGCCACCAAGGCAGTGGTATCAAGTCTAGGTTATTCTTCTCTCAAAATTCTAAGAAAAACTTATTCCATAATCCCAATAATACAATCAGGAATTCGAAACCATGAATCAGCAAAACAATCGGTGATCACAAGCATAGCGCGTGTTCCTAGCTAACTATCCTGAGGTCTTAACACACATTATCACTTCAAATTATGACCATACTCTAATAGAAACAAACCAAGTATGTCACGTCCCGACCCTTGAACACACAACAATCATCTTTTTCTTCAGTCATTTAATTGCGACGTTCCAGGAGGCGTCACTAACCCATTCATTTTATCTTTCAATTATACGTAAACATAAGTAGAAATAACCACCCAACCATTTATAAACAAGGATAGCATAAGACACACAGACACAGACACACAGACACACACACACACACACACACCTCATTACATACTAACTTTTTACATCAAAAGCTTGGCCAATACACATGTCCATGGAGCAAGTCCCTTCACACACACACACACACACACACACACACACACACACACACACACACACACACACACACACACACCTCATTACATACTAACTTTTTACATCAAAAGCTTGGCCAATACACATGTCCATGGAGAAAGTCCCTTCATACTCATCCAAAAAGGGGGTTTGGGTCAGCCTAGCACCTCTGTTACTATGAGGATGACCTCAAAAAGTGATGCACCCCACACGTTCTTAGTAGCCTATCAGCTCAAAGTACCAAGTCAGTCTTTGGGTCAATAACAAGACCATCAGGGACATCCAGGTCCATGGGATCCCAGCTGACATTCTCAGGTCCCCTGCCAGAGGCCCATCGAATCACCAAAGAGGGCAAAATAAATCTTCCCCTACCCAAATGTACCAAGCCATAAACCAATGAGACACTAAATTCATTAACCCTTCATACACCCAAATGGTGGTTACATATCTCTCGTAACGAGTGTCGATTGCCGCAATGGAATATAAGGTTACCTTTGTATCCTATTCCACCAGCACTCCAAAACATATATGGCAAAAAGGTTCAGGCATGCTTAGGCTTAAAACATTTAAACAACAATAATGAGATACACTCAGTAAGTAAGCTCCCTAATCCTTAAGTAGTGAGGTATTTCGCCTCGGAGTCGCCCTAAACATGCAACCTATCTACCGATGGCAAATCAATAGGCAACTCAATGTATTTACTTTACATTATCTATAAATAAGGAATAGGCAACTCAATGTACGGTACTTTACCACTGTCTAGTTATTGCATAATAAATCACTACATGATTGCACCATTCCAACCACCATACGACAATCACAATTCAATAATCTAGACATTGATACTAATACTTCCATGCACAATGCATCACACGAGTCCAAATTATTACGATCGCTTTTGGCCACAACCGACACTCGCGTTGGTAGTCTTCCGGCTTAACTGGGCATCATCTCCCCATCAGGCACGATAATGTCTCAACCTCACTCGAAGATGGCATTTCAATTAAGAAACTTCATTCCGAAATCCATCCACGAATGACATCTTGTTGATTTAGGGACATTCGAAATCGATCAGATATCATCCCTTGTAATCAGAAGAGTACGAAACCATTTTATGATCACACAAGCATGTCACCACTCAAGCAAATTTTATCTTTCTCATTAGCCAATACAAGAGTATTTAATGCTCATACATCATACATTAGCAATATTCACATACAAAGATGTCATAAAATAATGTTATATGATCACCCCTTGATTAAACATCTACCAAAGTAATCATGCATCCACCTCATGATATATATAACATGACACCATGATTTCATTTAACTAATGAACACCTCACTTTTCAAAATAGCCTTTCATAAGCATTCATCATCATCATTTATAAAAATAGAATGCCGAGAGCACTTACCACTTTAAAAATCACAACAAATAAGCACTTATCACAATCACGATACTTCATTGCATCCAATTATAACCTATCATGATAGCTTAACACATCCAATTATCACTTATCACAATAGCTTATTGCATCCAATTATAGCCTATCACTATAGCTCATCACATCCAATTTTCACTTATCGTGGTTGCTTACTGCATCCAATTATAGCCTATCACAATAGCTTATCACATCCAATTTTCACTTATCCTGATAACTTATCGCATCCAATTATAAACTATCATGATAGCTTATCATTTCTACATATCGCTTATCATGATAACTTGTCACCTCTACTTATCGCTTATCATGATAGCTTATCACCTTAATCCACTTATCCCCTAATCTAACACCATCAACCTTAATCTAATCATAATCCTACTTCCAAGCACAATCACAACCCTAAACAAGGGTTAGGAAGTTACTCACTTCTCTTGGCCAAACAACAAGCAACGGCAAGGGTGAAGGGCTCTCGGTGGCAACAATGGTGAGTTGGACGGTTGGCGAAGGTGACCGTGAGGCATCAGGATGAGGCAGTAGGGGATGGAGAAACAGCGGCTTGGCATAGCGTAGCTCAGTGATGTGGCAATGGCGAGCATGAGGACAACAGTTCAATAGCGAGATCTCACAGCAAAGGTGGCGTGAGGGCAATGAGTTGAATGGCTCACGGCTATGAATGGCCAAAAGAAACGACAATGCTTGGTGGTGGCTCGATGGTGAGGATGGCATGGCGACGAGGATGGCAGCACACGGATCAACAAGCTGGACAGTGGACAGCAAGGGGCGATGGTGAGAACCAAGAGGGAAAGAGAGAGATGGGCGTGAGGTGAGATTAAGAAAAAGAGAGGGTTCAGCTACACGCATGATGGAAAGAGAGAGCGTAATTGAGGGAGATGGAGGGGGGAGAGGGGGGGGGAGAGAGAGAGAGAGAGAGAGAGTGAAGAAGCCCCAAGTACTTTTTTTCCTTAATTCTCCCACAACCAAGTCCTTTTACATGGCCATGCAAGCTTCATGAAGATTGCATATCCAACCTCATAAATGATTAGCTTTTGCACATGCTTGAAATAGGAAGATAGGCTAGGTAGACAACCTATGTCACGACCCCCACTCCATCCCTTGGGTCACGAGCAGTAAGGGTTATTTTCACAACGTCCCAAGCTCATCGTCGTCCCAATTCTTTTTATCTTGTTATCATGCACATGCAGAAATGTGAACAAAAAACTCCCCGGACAAACAACGACTAGAAGACTGGGACATACATCACACAAAACACACTGATTTATAATATAACAGTACTTTTACAAGCCCTTTTCTCTACAGGCCCTCATTTCTTTTACATCACAATACAAGTTTTCCACATAGGCCAAGGGAAATCATTTCTCCTCTAGCATGACTACAGCTCCCAAAACTGACGGGAGACTTAGGGCGCGTATGACAACCATTACATTCCTGAAATAGTTTTACGGAATAGAAATATATTTTTTTATTTCTATTTCTAGAAGAGTTTCTAAGCAAAAATAACCGTTTGATAATGACACAAAATTTCTACTCTAAAAATAGAAATTTGTTTAATAACGACACCAAATTTCTTCCTTTCGGACGGCGGCGGCGACGACCGCCGCCTTTAATATAAAAAATAAAAATGATTTAGTAAAAAAAAAATAAATCATAAAATAAAATAAATCATAAAAAATAAAATAAAAATATCATTTTATTTTAAAATTAAAATATCCTTAAAAATAAATTGATTTTATTTATTCTATTTTATTTTATTCTACGAATAAATTTATTTTAAAATGAATAAAAATTAAAAATAAAAATAAATTTATTTGGCAAAACAATCAAGGCAAATAAAAATAAATTTAATAAATTTATTTTTAATAAACTAAAAATAAAATGATAAATAAAAATAATTTATTTATTTTTAAATAAAATGAATATTTTTATTTTTATTTTTAATAAAATGAGGAGAGGCGGAGGAGGAGGAGGAGGAGAAGGAGGAGGAGGCAGAGACGTAAAGGAGATGAGGGAGGACTCACCGAAATTATGGTTTAGTAGGAGAAATTATTTCTGATTTCTCTTCCAAAAATCAGAAGTAGAAAATTTCTACTTCGATTTCTTTTCCAAATCAATTTACGGAATAGAAATCTATTCGGAAATAGAAAAACCGAGTAGGTTTATCAAACGGTTTCTATTCCGAAAAGCAGTGCTGGAATAGAAAAATTATTTCAATGAAATTTTGGTTATCATGCATCCCCTACATGCCTACAAGACTGAAAAATGAGGGTGAGTTTTGGGAAACTCAATAAGTAAAATTCCTAGTTCTCTACTAGAAAAGCATCTCATCATCAAGGTCTAGCAAGTGCAACACTCGCAAATAGTGTCGATGGCAATATCAATTGTTGGCATATCAATTGCAAATCATATGTCATGCTTTATCTAAACACATGTCATCCATGCCAAAACTACATCGGCTTATCAATTATCATATCAACATATCATGCTCATGCATAACCGGCATTCATGCAAATTCATTTATTGTCGTCCTGGCTTGACTAGGCTCTCCCGTCTCAACCAAAGCTTCTAGCTTCTTGCTAGGCTTCCTGGCTCAACTAGGGCATCTCGACACGGCCGAGGCTTCTCGAGGCTAGCTTCCCGAGGCTTTTGAGTTCAAGACTCGGGCATCTTAGCTCACTAGGGCATCTTGGATCAACCAAGGCTTCTCATTCAACAAACGAGGCATTGCCACCAATGTTGTGTGGTGATAAGCACTTTTTTCCCTTTAAGTGCATGCACATATGCATCATACAAGCTAGTGTCTTTTCTCTTAGTCAACACATGCATGGCCCGAAGGCGTGCTCATTCATTCGTGTGTGTCATGAGTTTCTTGCACTACACTAATAAACATGCCGGGAACGATCCTTGGTCTGTAACTTGAACTAATCATTTAGTGCCGATCCCCACATTGGACAAGGCTCAGAAATGGCATGCCTCAATGCTAATCCAAGAACTTGAGGCTTGGGTACACCTTGCTTAAGTGACGATCCCAAGCTTAACGGACTTTGGCTCCAACCCAATGTAAATGCACATGTATCGAGAATGACCCTCGGCTCACAGTTTCATTCAACGTCAATCACAAAGTTGCCATGTCCACTTGAACTATGGAAATCGACATGCTTGATGCCTTATCAAGATCTCGTGGATTTGGGCGTTCCTTGTACTGATCAAGGTATAAGATCGACATGCCTCAATGTCGACTTAGGACCTTGCCGCCTTAGGCGACCCCTGCATCAAGTGAGACTTAGACCCGGCCTCCTATTTATGCCGAAACCAATGCTTTATGGCTTGGGGCGACCTTACCTTGCCATGAACTCAACTCGAATGAACCTCAACCTCATTCTAGGTGTGAACAACTCGAGCACATATTCAAGCAAAAACATAAGCAAAACCATACAAAAGATCCAACATTCTATCCACGGCTTGACGGGTGAGCACTTAACTAGACTCAGCAATGGAGACAACCGTCCTAGAGGAGACTTCCGGATCTTACTTACCTGGATAAACCCCGAACTAGAGCTTGAACTACACAAGATGGGTGACTTGCCATGAGGCCAAAAGAGAGAGAGGGTGAGGAGGGAGGAGGGGTGTTCTATGAGAAGGAGAGTGGAGAAAATGGAAGGCAAGTAAGGAAAATGGGAAGTGCTCCTCCAATTTATAGCCCTAGGAGCCATCATTACCAAGCTAAGCGGTCTTCTCTTTCCAAGTGTCCCACCTAAATTCCTTGGGTGGCAAGGCTATGGGTCCAATAATTGAGGCCTAAGCATGAGTTGGCTAGTTAGGACACTTTACTTGGCGCTCGTAGGCGTCATCGATGATGGTCAACTTTTCACTGTCCCATTGGTCCACCAACACCCCGCATTTAATGGGCAATAAATGAAGCCTAATGATGATAGTGTCAACTCAGTGGTTCTAGAATATCCGGCCATAATGAGGGCTCGTGTATCACTCTCCAATTGGTCCATGTGTATCCCACTTTTTCTAGAATCTCCAAGATATTTTGGACCACAATCATGACCTTTGAAAAGTCAAGGGACACCTCACCTTCTTCATGAAGGAATTCTAGACTTTTCTTTCTACTTTCATTTCCTTCTTTGAGAAGATAAATTTTCCTTCCTCAAGAAGGCAATCTAGAAAAGTCTATCATCCAAGTTGATTCCGGGGCTGAGGAAGAGATCATTAGGTACACCTCAAAATACTGAATCATGTACACCGAGGTTCGGCTACCACACCCCATACTTGCCCAAACCGTTCCTTTGGACGATCTGTCAGCCAATAGGTTTGGTTGTCCTTTAATTGGTTCGAGACCTATCCTAAGGCTATCCATGGCCTAACATAAAGCCAAGGTACCCATAGACCTTAGAATAAGTGACAGAATAACCGCATCTATCCCTGGGCTCATTCCAGTTGACACCCGATCCACTGATAAGGTTCATGGTCAATGCATTACCAATCCATGATTGGACATCACCAATTCGAGATTCTGTTACTAAGAATTAAATAAGGAATGATGCATTTTTGGTTGGAAGGAAATCACATTTGGTCAATTCGGATCGTCTGTGCATCAGTACATAACCGGGCGGAATCACCCATGACTAGAAACTGCGACCAGTTGAATCAACCCATGACCATCCTCCGATCAAAAATCATCCCGTGGCCAATTCTCATGATCAAAAAGTCATCTTATAAACTGGTGATCCTATCCTATTGGTATGGTTGGTAGAAATTCACAGCCAACACCTCGACCAATTCATGACCGATCGGTCGATCGGTCGGTCGTGATTGATCTATGATTCCTTGCTGATCGAACTGATCAATCCATGGCCAATGGCCCATGATCAATCCTTTTAGGACCTTATGGCCGATCCTCACAGGGTCAGAATCGAGGATGTTACAACCTAGACTAGACTTTCTCTCTCTCACCTCCTTCTTCCTTGGGCGTCAATCCCCTTCCTCATGCCCACCATTTTTGTCTCATTAGATTAGTCATCTTCTAGAAAGGGCAAAATAGCAATTACACTAAACCATGGTCCCATTTCACTATTCATGCATATGGACTTATTAATGTGCAAGCTTATAAAAATCCAAAATGAGCCTAATTGTCCTAATGGGCCTCCTTGGGCCAGCCATGGGTAGGCATGTGGCCCAATGGGCCCATCCATGGGCTTGGGCCCTAATGGTTCCTCATTTGTGACTCATTTCCACTTTTCCGAAATTTTGCGATCCACCAATGAAAAATTGAGTTTTCATTCCAAAGTGGCCTTCTTAGCTTTTCTACAGTCTATCGATCCCCATTGTAATCCCGTTCCATAGATTGGGGTCAGATTGAGGATGTTACATACGAGTGACGAATCTAAGGGTTAGCTTTGCATCAAGAACAGGGCACAATTGGAAACATGATTGAGTAAAGATGAGTGACAAATTGGAGAATTAGCTTTGCATTAAGAACATGGCACAATCGAAAACGCAACTAAACAGTGTTGGAATCATAACCGAATGACTAAATTGAGTCGCAGCCGATGAGATGGCACCGTGATGATAAGGATGAGCCCGAAGTTGGTGGCGATTGGAGATGGAGCGACAGTGAAACTAGAGGGAAAGTCCGAGAGAATATTTTTCAATTTTATTTTCTGGAGCTTCTACTACTTGTGCATTTGTTCTCTTTCTTGTTGTGTGAGCGGGAGCTAATCCAAGATGGGAGAGTGAGATGGAGAGAGACTTCTGTTACTGACGTCCCAATTCGCGTGTATCAACCTTCGTCCAGATTCCTGTGCTCGGCCCCCCTCATCCGCGCACCTGATTTAAACTTTTAGACAAAGAGAAGGGGGGCTTGAGGGCCGCTTGATAGGCTCCTTAACTAGGCTAAGGGACTGGATTTCCTGGACTGACTGGTATGGGCGAACCGAGTTTTACTGGAATTGACGCAAAACGGGCTAACGGGTTGGAAACTTGGAATGACTTGGACCATGTGCTTGATGGGCTTGACTGGAGGTTTGCTGTGTTTGTGCGAATTGGACCAGGCCCAACGAACCGGACTAGGCCTTTGCAATTATGACCGAATTGGAGCTTTTATCATTTATTTTATTTTATATTATTCTAATTTATATTTTTTTTTACTTTCTATAAAAAAAAATGAACATCTAATTTGATGGCAAAATTTCAGATGTTTTTTTTTGGTAAAGGGTAAATATATATTAACTTTTGAACCAAGAAGATACACAAATGTACAGCAAAAGACCCTGGCACCAAGGCTTACACTCAGAAGACAACCAGTCAAGAGAGTGGAAGAATGCCGGGGAAGGGGGGGGGAGGAGCTACAGAAAGAGGAACGAAAGAACAGTAGCTAGAACCAGGCTAAACAGCAGCCAAAAAAGAAGAGAAGGGGAAAGACGAGGGCACCCACGCAGGGGAGAAGGAATACAACCAGAAAACTGAAAAACAGCGAGCTAGGGACACCATGGAAGCATCCAAAGCTGAAGAGACCGGACGCCACATCACGCAAGGGGAATATCTTGGAAGCACCGAAGATAGCTAGCAACCAGTGTCGAACAGAAAGCGAACAGCCAACGAACGGTTTGAAGGTTTGAAGGTTCAGTCATGCATGATAAGAGAGTTAACGGTTCTCACGTCGCCATTTTGGTACCACATTTCTTGGCCAAATTTCTTTTCATGCAATATCTTCCTAATTTTAATATATATGTGTAGTTTATTTTGAGTTTGGAAAGCTTAAAACTTTATCAATTGCCCTTAGTTGAAATTGCCACATCATGTAAGAGATAACGAATTGAGTTAATCTGCCACGTGTGATTGGTATCTTTTCAAGAATGCACGATATGTCTAAAAAAATTCATTGAGATCAATCAAACATTCAAATGATAGGCAAACAAAAGCAGGACGAATCCAATCCAGGTAGCATAGATAAACTATACACCTTAGATATATTCTAACCCAAATGGTTGGTATACATATTGGGAAAATTGTCTAAAAGTCTTAAGCTTATTGCACTTTTATCAATTCAATCTTAAATATTTCAATTTTGCCAATTGAGTTCTAAATCTTTTCGCATTTTGTCAATTGAGTTTATCCGACTAATTTTGATTAAAATTTGCTAATGTCGAAGCCAGTCATCCTAAATGGCAAGGTCGACGTTGGTGAGAGCGACCATGCCCTCACCGACTACGAGCGACATGAGAGCCAAGATGCCCTCTCCAACCACAGGCGAAGGCTGCGTAGCGCTTGTGGTCATTGACCTCACCTAGATCTATCTAGGTGAAGGCCATAACAGCATCAGGAGAGGCAGCCTCACTCAAATCTGGATCAAGCAAAGGCCGAGCAATCCTCACTCGTAGCCAGGAAAGGTGAGGCTCACCTTCACCAAGGGTGAGCTTCGCCAGCCACTAAGGCTGCGCATGACAACGGTTCTGTTCCCGGGAAGAGTTTTTTTTCAGAAATGGTTTTTTCTATTTCGCTCCGAGGAATAATTTCGAGTAAAAGAACCCGTTTGGTAACTACACAAAATTTCTACTCTTGGAATAGAAAAAGAATAGAAATGCGTTTGGTAACGCAACAATTTCTTTTTTATATTTATTCATTTTTTATTCTTGCCGACGGATCGCCGCCGCCCGCTCGCCGGTCGTGGCCGCCGGCCCTCGCCGGCGGTGACGGTCGGTGGCCGGCGGTCGTGCGGCGGCGGCGGCCGGGGGGCCGGCGGCGACGCGACCGGCGGGCGGGTGGCGGTCGACGGTGACGGTCGGCGGCTAGTGGTCATGCGGCGGCGGCGGCGGGCGCGGCGGCCGGCGGGGCGGCGGGTGGCGGCGACCGCGGCGGGCGGCGGCTGGCGGCGGCGGGCGGCAACGGTGGCGGCGGCGGCGGCAACGGCAGCGGGCGGCGGTGACCGCGGCGGCGGCGACCGCGGCGCGGGCGGCGGCGCACGGCGGCGGCGGGGCGGCGGCGACGGCGGCGGCGGGCGGCGGCGACCGGCGGCGGCGGGCGGCGGCGACCGGCGGCGAGGGCGGCGGTGGGCGGTGGCCGAGCGGTTAACGGTGGCCGCGGCAAAAAAGGAAATAAAATAAAATTAAAAAAAGAAAATCAGCTCATTTCTAGAAATTGTTCAGGGAACAAGAAGCAATTTTCTTTTGTTTCTCAAAACTGCTCCCGAACAAAAATTAGAGAAATTGTTCCCGGAACAAATGTTTTACCAAACGTGGTTTTTTTTCTTTTTTTGTTAGGGGAACAAAAGAACGAAATTTTGAGGAACGAAACGTTGTCATGCGGACCTAACAAGGACAAGCCTCACCTAGCGACGGCAAGGTTAAGCCTTGATAGGGGTAGGGACGAACTTCGCCAAGGGTCGGTGAGATTAACCTTGCTGGCCCTTGCTAGTTGCCAAGGTCCGATGACTTACTATAGGAAGAAGGAAGGAAAGAAAAAAAAAAAGAAAGATAAAGAAAAAAAAGATAAATATATAGATAATTATAAATATTATTAAAAATTATTCACAACAAAACAATCACGTCACATATGACGAATAGCATCCATTTTAGCAATTTCCAACTAAAATTGGTCAAATAGACTAAACTGACACAAATACAAAAGATTTATGACTCAATTAATCAAAAAATAAAAGTTATGATTAGATTGACAATAGGTTTAAGACCTCTTTTGGCAATTTTTCCAACTTTCCATGCATGACATTTGAAGAAGAGAAGACAGATTACATGATTTTATAAATAGAGAAGCAAACCTAAAATCCATATCTCAATGTGAGAGTTTGAAGAGTACTTACACATTGTTTCTCCACCTTCCATGTCGCTATAAAAAGTAGCACGTGCGTCGTGCCACTTACAACTGTCTACTGCAGAGACTACCATTGCCATAGCCAATAGAAGAAAGCTTTTATAGAGAGTCGTAATGGCGTGAGAAAGTCCCGAGGAGGTAATATTTGCAGAGTGAGATAGATCTCTTTAAATTTCACCAATGTAGGTGGTACTTATAGGCTTTAAGATAAAATGAAAGGGAAGGTCAAAAGAGAGACATAATAGCAGAGAAGATAATTAAGGCAATGACATATTTTGGACAAGATATGAATTGATTGTGAAGGTATGGAAGTGAAAGAAAATATATGATTTAGCATTATGTCAAAAATATTACTGTTATGTCAAGTTCATGTCTACTTTGATAGGTGCTAAAAGTAAAATGAGATCTTATGCCCATTAATTTTGACATTGATGATGCAGGAGCTTTTGTCTTCTATCTTTTGAATATCTGAGAACACTCCTTCTCGCATATTGATTGAATGAATTAGTCCTTCTCGCTGATTGTCTGAATTAATTAGTCCGCAATCTATGTTATTAGAATCGAAGTCAATAATCATTTCAAATCCTTTCTCCAACACTCCCTCTTGAGTTGGTGGCTTATATATAAATATATATCAAAGACGCCTAACTTGCTTAGTAGATACGCATGTTGTTTCTAACACAATGACTTAGTGGAGATGTCTACCAACTATTCCAATATTCCAATTTCTCAAGTTATGATAACCCTTCTTGAATTTTTTCTTGAAAGTAGCTATCAACTTCTATTTGTTTTGTTCTTTCATGAAAGATTGGATTTGCCGATAGTTTGAATGTGGCATCATTGTCACAAAATAGTTCGCTTGCTCCATCAATTTGTACGTCAAGGTTTGAAAGTAAACCCCATATCCAATCTATCACAAACTATTTTTACCATAGCTTGAATTCCGATTTAGCCAATGATAATGAGACAATTGATCGATTTTTTTGTCTTCCATGAAATCAAAGATCTTTAAAAGCAACAATTTAAGGAGGAAAAAAAATACTAAAAATGAATCTCAGTCAAGAAAAAGTCGGATGTAGGCCACTAAATTTGTATTGAATGGGTCTTCTAAATCAGACCATTTTCAACTCAACCCATCCGTTTGACAGGCCTATTTTCAACATGCAGACAATACTAATTGCCTCGTTGTATCGTATCATTACTACCGGTGATGTAACCATCATTTAAAACACCGTTTGATTGGCGAGGCCCTCCTGGAGCTTCGTGGTCCAGCGGAGGAGTGGCGTGGGACAGACGATGAGGACGACGCAAGCGTCACCGGGCAAAATTAATACCGTGGAGAGAACCACTTAAATAGTCGTTCTAGGTCACCCTCCCTTTAAGGCAGGAAGTTGTGGCTTTTCCCTTGAGATTTTGATTTAATCAGCGAAACGTAGATAGTGATTGATTGCGCTTGGATCGAAGATGTGAAATCAGAGGTTGAGAAATGTGAGGCAATGAACGGAAAAATGTGTGTTTCCAGCCTCTTAGACTGTGGAAAAAGGTCCCCCCGAAGTTTTCTAGAAGCATTGTAAATATCGTATAATGCAGATTCGCTGTGTTTCTCGCCACGATGAGAGGTTCTTGTTTTGGCGGGTCTCAACTTTTGATTCTTATTTTGCCTTTTAATAGTAGAGTTTACTATTTTTTAAAATGGAATTGTTTGATCTTTAGAAACTTTGCATAAATATGTATTTATTAAATTAAATGCAAAATGGTTTTAGATACTTTGGTTACGTTTGGTCGTCCGGACTTCTAATCGGAATAGAACTGAATAAGATAGAATATGAAATCTTGGGATTTTTTTATATCACGTATACATTGTTTGATGAATCACAAGTATTAAAGTCGAATATGTTTACATTATATCACGTCTATTTTTTATATATATATAAATGGCATATTATTATAAATGAACCTTTCATAAACGGATATGGTGAAAATATCTTGTAACACTATTCCTTAATTTTTTTCTCTTTTTTATATTATTTTCTTTATTATTTCTTTTTTCCCCTTTCATCATTTTTTAATAAAATTTTATCAAATAGTAAATTGTACTAACATACCTAAAATATTTGATAAATATAAATATTTAATTTATAGATTAAATGTTTATTATAAAATAGAATTAAAGTTGAATATATAAATTAAAATAAGATTAATTAAAAATAACTTTATATTTTTTTATTTTTAATCTCTTAATTTATAATTCAAATATTATTTATATTGAAATATAATTTCAATTTTGTTAATTTAATAAGTTTGTTATTCGAGAAAAATAACTTTTCTGTTATGAATATTGGAAATCCTATCTACTTTTATCCCACCTCCCTCATGAGATAATTTTATCCTACTTATATCATTCTTATATCCGACTTTATCCCGTCCCGAGCAAGACTAAACGTAGGATATGATAAATCATATTATATCTCGAATTTTATCCCGACTACTAAACGCAACATTTTGTCCGCTGGAGATATCATCAAGAGAAACAACAAATAGAAGAAAAAATTGTCATAAAAAAAAAAAAAAAAAAAAAAAAAAAAAAAAAAAAAAACATTACATGGGGCACTTGTATTGTGAAGGACTTGATCCATAATGTCGTATTACATGACATTAAATATATATATATCCATGCTAGCTAAAAGGTAAATGATGGTTGTGTAATACTAAATAATAGACAAAATAGTAATCCCACGAATAAGAAATTATCATATAATTCAATAAATTTCTTTAAAGTGGAACTCTAAATATAAGTAAATTTCCATATCTTGCAAAAAATTTTGATTTATTTTCAAAAATAACTCAAATCACATTTTTCATCCCCTAATACAATGTTTTCCTTGTTTTGCACATGTTAAGTGTGCCATTTTCGCCATTTTTAATGAAACATATAAACCTTTTTTAACGAACCATAGTTGGTGGTGGAGAGGATTGTATTAGTCGAATCAGTTAACTTAGATCAATTGATAAGTTTGCTCGGATTGATTTGTTTTAATTTGCTTTCTGTTCGGAGCCACGATGACCTCTTGGACATTTTCCCTATTCCTAGCCTGCTTGATCACTAACACAATGCTCAGTGTTGTAGGAATTCAATGTACAAAACTCAATTCTTTTACTTCTACCGACTGTTGGAGGCTGATAAGGGAGAGAAACGTAAAGTAGCTTGGCATAGACTAGTGCGGTTTCACCCAAATATCCCCAAATTTGGCTTTATATGCCAGTTGGCTATGTAGCACCAACATGGACACGCGACACGCGACACGACACGACACGACACGACACGCCGACACGTCATTTCTTAAAAATAGAGAATTTCGACACGTTCCGACACGTTATATATTAAATATATTTTTATATATAAATACATAAATAATAATAATAATAATAATAATAATAGCCTAGAATTAATTTACACGAAAAATATTAAATAATATCATTCATTATTTTAATTTGTTACAATAATACACAAAACTTAGAGGAAAAAAACATTATTTAAAGAAAAATGCTGAAATGATATTTTTAAATTTATTTATTTATCATATATAGCATTTTTTATTACTTCTTTCATAGTAAAAGACTTTTAAAAAATAAAAAAATTCTAAAAAAAAAACTGAAAAAAAATATTGACCCCGTGCATGTATATTTATAGCAATTTTATTACTTCTTTTGTGTATATTGATATTTTGACCCCTCAAGTATTAGAAATTTTTAAAATTGACCATGTGCGTGTCGGAATTGCGTGTCGGAATTTTGGACTCGCGTGTCGGAGCGTGTCGGAGAGAGTTGACCATGTGTCGGATTTTTCGACACTCGTTGACCGTGTGTCGGGACGTGTCGGAGCATGTCGGACACGTATTGGAGTGTCGGACACGACACGAAGGCTTGCAGAGAGTGTCCGTGTTACATAGCCAGTTGGTAATGCCACGAAAGAGAGAATAAACGATGGATTTAGGAAATTTTGCAAAACGTGTGTTACTTTTTGATAAAGACCTTCTATGTATAAGATTATTTATAGTACAATATATGAACACAATAAAGGAAAAGATATATAAAAGATACCTTTCTAATTGTATGATTTTAGTCCCAACTAAACTGATGTACTCAATCACTCTAGGAAAAGGAACCGCATCTCCCACAGGTAATTCTGAACAAGCTCCAAATATTTGATATAGTTGAGAAGTGAAGCATATTAATGAGACTTGTGTTATAGACCGGAGGTTTCGTGATCCAACTAACCAAAGAGATAGCCTAGATGATTGGCAAGACTTGAAGTGTCCTAGTCTCTAGGGTTTCATAAGGATTCTAGAATACTACTAAGGATGATATGGGGAATATATTTTTGTATTTAATGGGATAGGTGGTAATCTTGTATTTAATATGATAAATACTGGTTGGAGCAATAGTATTTGGAAGACATACATAAATAGTGGTACTCTTCTCTCATTGAAATTATCAACATTTGAACGATAGAATTACAATCTTTCCCAAAACTTCTCTCTAAACACTTCTTCTCGATTTGAGTTAGACTAGCGAGCAAGTGAGCTATAAGGCTAAACTTAGGCGTCCAACCAAGAGCCAAAGGAAGCCTAAGTGCAACATGGTTCAAAATCTCAAGCATCAGCCCATGACACTTGTCTACTTTGTGGTGTCTCCCCTAAATCATGCCTCCATCTAGTTTTGCACTACACCTTTTCAAAGAATGTTTGGATTTGGATCTTAAATCCCAAGGGGATCCACAATTAGTTGGTGAATGGGACGGTGAGCTACGTTAGGCATTATAACATTGTAAAGGGAAGTCCTTTGCTTCCTTCGCTAAACTCTTAGGCTGCACTTAGTAGTAAGGACGAAATTCAAGATAGGATAAAATTCTTCTTATTCCGCGTTTGGCACTCACTCAAAATAAAATAAAGTTAGATATAAAAGAGATATATGACGGATAAAATTATCTCATAAGAGAAGTAGAATAAAAGTAGATAGGATTTCCAAATTTTATAATAAGAAAGTTATTTTTCTTGAATAACAAACTTCTTAAATCAAAAAAATTACAATTATATTTCATCTTAAATAATATTTGAATTATAATTTAAGAAATTCAAAATAACAAAAATAACAATTTAGTTTTTTTATTTAATCTTATTTTTATTTATATATTCAAATTTAATTCTATCTTATAGTATAAATTTAATATATAAAATATAAATATATAGTTATTTACATATTTGAGGTATTTCGTTATTTTAGGTATATTACTACAATTTACTATTTAATAAAACTTTATTAAAGAATGATGGAAGGGGAAAAAAGAAATAAAAAAATTAGTTAAAAAAAGAGAGGAAAAATAAAATAAAAATAAAGTAGGCAAGAATACTACTAAAGATTTTTACTATCTCTACTTGTAAATTTTTAGGTTTATTTATATTGATATGCCATTCATACTAAATAATATATGTGATATAATATCAATATATCCGATTTTATTATTTGGATCACCAAATAATAAATAGGACATAACAAAACCCCTAGATTTTATATCATATTTTATTTAGTTTTATTTTGATTAAAAATCTAAATGACCAAAAGTAACCTTTTTAAAGCTTGCGCAAAATGGTACTATTTACCATATAAAAGAAATGAGGTCATACATAATGAGTTCGCTCCTCAGCCTGATAAAGTGTCTTATTCCATCACTTTTGCTGCCAAGGGGAAGATGTCCTGCTTCATTCAAGGGAGACAATCTGGTCTTTTTGCAGCTGAGAAGACTGATTCTTGGGGTATAAGATTGCCGAGGGATTGAGATTGATGCTTCTTTGGTGGCAGTTTCCTAGTTGTCTTTTGTTGGGCTCTCATTAGGTGCATTGGAAATTGGTTACTGTAGTCTTCTGGAACTTTTCTAGAGACTTTGCTAAACCGTTAGTCCTTTATTAAACTCCTTAATCTTGTACGCGGGAGTAATTCAACCCACGAACGATGCGACATGCTTCAGGAACATGGTGACCATCTTTGCTGTTTTTACCTTTTTTAAATGGATTAAAAAAACAATAGTCTCCTGGAGGGCTTGCGACTGTGCGTGGACTTGTTCATTAATTCAATATTCAAATTGTATACATTGCGATGATTATTTTTTCCAATTTAAAAAAAAATAATAAAGAAACCTAAATTGGTCACATAGAACATCAAAGGTTTTTTGCAATGAGTCTTTTCCCAATGATCTTTCTCTTAAAGTGGATTTTAAATGTATCTTTCAATTATAGTTTACCAAACATTATTTATTTTTCATGAAAGCCTTTTAATGTAAAATCTTTTGTAAATATGCAAAGGCTTTGGCCCAAAAATTCTCCCAGGCGCACCCTTTATAGCCTGAGGCGGTCGCCTCTTGTCGAGGTGTTGCCGTCCCAATTGTAGGCATGCACACCTCAACCTAAAGCTTGGCAATTTCGAGCCTGTGACTTCTACACCTAGGGTCCCATTAGCGTGAATTTTGTGGTGTTGGAACCCTCGTGACAACGACTTTCCAAGAAGCGCAACATTGACAGGTTAATCGCAAAATGATGGACTTGAGATTTTGTCCTATACGAGGCCTAATGTTCGAATTTACAAATTGTCCATCGTTTCGGCAACTTAACAGTTTAAAAATCATTATTTACAATAACTTAGTTATATGTAAGGTATCATTCGACTTTGAGACCTCTAGTATGATTTTAAGCTCTGAGACCCTTTTCACTTCTCACGAAGTTTGACCACAGTTTGACCAGCAATTACTTTCTCATCCAACATTCGATTAGCCTGATTTTTGTTACATTGGAATAATTTAACTTCCACGATGTGCAAATCAAATCTAAAATTTGAAAACTTCGTCACACTGCGCGAATGGGCAACTGGCCTCGAAAGGTGAAAAGTTGGTTATTGGATTTTGATGGGAATATGAAAAAAGCCTCATTAACGAGCACAACCCATTCTTGAAGTCGAAAAGTTGTTTTGAGCCTCCTAATTTGTTAGTCAAACATTGTTTTAACTTTAGTCAACCCTAAGTCAACTTTTTAAATTTACCTAGAGCAAAGGGATAATTTGAGATGCCAGCCACATGACATGGCAATATTGACACATAACCTAACATGACAAATCAAATTCAAAATAAGATGAAGAAATGACATGATATGGCAATGTTCATAAGCATGACATGATAATATCCATATGTAATATGATGTGATATACTAAGTTCAAAACATGATGGCGAAATAAGATGATATAGTAATATTTACATGTAATATGACATGATAAATCACTTTCAGATTATGATGATGTGAGTTATGTACATCATCCTACTTAAGGAGCCATTTTCATTTAATTTGTGGCTTTACTAGACATGATAACATTTACGTAAAAACACACATTTTCCTTTTGACAAGGCCACGTCCTACTCATAACTTAATTTAGAATCATTATTCAATTCAAAATCATGAAATTGAATAATCACATGACGAGACCTTAATTCATAGCTTTGAATCACGATGTTTATTGCCTTTTGTTCTCTGGTTACGTTGCCATAGCCTGCCTAGCACCCATTCGCTTTGGTATATAACCCACGGGTTGGCTCCCAAATGAGGGGACGTATTCTACTGCAAGCACTTGAATATATTCACCACCTTATATCCGTTAAAAAAAAAATGTACATCTTATATAATTAACAAAGCATCATTCGTTCTAGCGCATTTTCAGTACAACATCACACACCCTAATTTTGTAGCTGAGATTCAAAATTATCATCATGACAGCCTAGAAGCATTCTTTATTTCTAGTAGAATTTTTGCAGCATTACCACGTATTTCATGTTTCGAGAAGTCATTTCGACATTACAACGACTTAAAAGACATTTATTATTAATTTTGTAAAATGATAGCATAACGACATATCCAAACTTTAAGATTTAATACCGGCATTGGACGACCTAAAAACATGTGTTTTTGACTCTTCAAATTGACAACACAATGACAGGCCTTACGACATCTTAACATTCATTTCTATAGGACATCTAAAGAGAGGGCATCGGGAACTTACCTCAAGTGCGACAACCTCAGTGACGACAAGGACAGCAAACCACCCGAAGATTAGAAATGTGAGGACCACCATCAAGACGATAGAAATTCATAAGTGTAAGGGATATGCAAAGATTTACAAGTCTTAGTATGATTTTTTAGCGTTAAAACGTTTCATGTGAAGACTTTCCAACTAGCCTAAGATAGATAAATCGGCAAAATCATGGATCCAAGATTTTATAGCCTGTATGAAGACCTGAGGCTCAGGCTATGAACTAAACGTTGTTTCGATGACTTAACATTTTTAAAATTATTATTTACCATAATTTTGATTTCAAGGCCTCTTAATATGTTTTGGCTCCGATACCTCTTTCGAATATTGAAAAGTTTCATCGAAGCTTGACAAATGATAACTCCCATGGCCGACTCGGGGTTTTATTGCGTTGGAATGGTTGCAATCTCTAGTTTCTTGATGTGCAGTAGAAATTTCGAAATTGTAAACTTCCCGACCCTACAAAAAGCGAGTGATCGATCTCGGAGAGTAAAAGATTGACCGTTGGATTTGCATGGCAATATACGTGTTGACAAACCATTTTTCTAGAATTAAAATGTGTCCGGCGTCTTGTATGTCATTGATCAAGTCTTGGTCAAATCCTCATTAAACCATGGTCAAATGCAAAGATTTTAAAAAATGGAGGTAAAATTTGAGATGTTAATAGTTTTCACTCAATTTTTTTCGGAGAGTAAGCAAGAGAAGTAAGAACAAGTTTGAGAGCATTTTAATCACTCCCATCCCCTTTCAACTCTTATTTTAACGAATGTATTTATATAGTCCTCCAAATTTGATTTGCACTATGAAATTTTTCTCACAGTCAAAATAGTCACTGCAATGATTATTCGCAGCTCAAAAAGTTCACTTAGAGATAATTAATGAACTTAGTTCACTCGCCTTAAGAACTCACCCGACACTTCCTGTACTTAGCCAAAAATGGCTGACCTCATCTAATATTTTCCAGATCGTTACTTCGTGGATATCAATGCTTGAAATCGGCTCCAAACACTAAAGGGAGAGCGTCTCTTAAAGGCGCCTTCACGAAATTAACACCTCCATGGGATCCTAAAGTCAATTAACAGTTCAAATTTCATTTGATTTTAGTCTCCAGGTCCTCTGACCAATGGAAAAAAATCACCACGATTAGAGATGAAGTTTCGCCGAATTACTCACGAATTGCTGCAACTCGATTTGATGATTATTCAACATCAACTTGCTTGATTTTGAGTGAAGCTGAACTCGATCTTGCCAGTTAAATCGAGTTTGAGCTTGCCAATGCGAAGCTTTGCAACCTCATAACCTGATTGAATCCAATCGAGTTTCATTTTTTGTGCTTAAAAATATTTAATAATTATAAAAATGGGGACATAATTTCTTAAAATTACACACACCAGCTCATAGGGATGTGTGCAAAAGAACAAGGAACTACCCGGACCACCTTGAAACTGGACCGGAGCGCGGGGGTTCCCAAGGGAGCTTATCTGGATTTCGGTTCCAATTTTATTGGAACCGGTGGGTATTGCTCCGATTCTCGTTTCTAGGTATGGAATTGTCCACCTGCCCCACCATACTAGATTCGTAATATATAAATATATTTATTTGATTTTTAAGAGAAATTTTCAATCAAAAACAATTTAAGAAAAATGAAAACTCTAAAATCCTTAATTTGGAACTCAATACCCATTAACTGAGTGATCGTCTCATCTCACTCTCACATCATCTAAGTCATTTATCTAACTCTCACTCATGCTCTATTCGCAAGCTTAATATCTATTGACTCACAACCTTAACTTTCAACTTTTAATGAGTTCATTTATTTTTTACTAATATTTCTTCTAAGAATATGAATTTTTTATTTTATTTTATTTTGCCTTTTACTTTGGCTTGCTAGAAAATGTTACACTAAGTGAGAGAAGTTTCATGGGACCGGTTCCATAGATCTGGTTCTCAAGGACCAACGGGTGGTTTCTGTTTCCGATTTTTCGGAATCGAGTCTTAATGGACGGTTCTCAAATCTAGAGTGAGAACCGCCCACTCAGACTATACTCACCCCTATCAACTCATTTATAATTGCACGAAAATAATTAATCTTACTATGTTTGAGCTCAAGTTCATCGATAATTCAATTACTATCTTGATTTTCTATTAGAATCGAGCTCTAGCAAAATAATTTCTTTATTTTATTCCAATTGTACATTTTGTACATTATTTAAAAAAAAAAATGAGTTGTAAAAACATACGCTTGTTTGGAAATTTATTTTCGATCAACCATCTCTTTTTCCGACTCGACTTGACCGGCCAAACCTCTATCCTCTCAAGTCAAGACTATCTAACTTAAATAAAAAGAATTGGCCCGAGAAAACAAAGCTAGTGAGCTCTCTCTCGCGTATCACAAGCTAGTAGACTCGGCCAACGGAATGAAGGGCAAATACGTAACTTCGTTACAGCCCCTTTTTCCACGCTTAAATACAACTCCATCTTTTTCCTTTTTCTTTTTTCAAGGCATCGCGGACAAGCATTTTGCCCTTAATTCATTTTCCCCGCCATTTACATCATCCAATTTTCTCTCGTTTCTAGGGCTCCGAATCACTCTCTGCAACTCCACATACAGAGCCAAAATCCAACTCGAAATCGCTCTCGGATCCCCTTCGGATTGCATTCGACCACCGGTGGAAACGCATTGGCCATTCTTCTGGAGCTGCGTCGGTCGCGGAATCGCAGATTCGTCAACCGTCGATGAGCAATCCAGTCGGTTCGAGTTCGGGTCCGGGTCCTGGTGCGGGTCCGGGTTGGAGCTACCGAGGCATAGGGCTGTCGAACACCGTGCACTCCGATGTGGCCTCGTGCTTGCCGTTGCCTTCGCTGCCGGTGTTCTTCGGTGCGTCTGATCAGGAGCTGAGGCTGTTTGACGAGCAGGGCGCCGCCGGTTCGTTTCCCCGGAGGACTTTAAATCGCGCTGACATCCTCGCTCAGTCGAGTAGAATCGCTGATCTGCTTCGCGACACTGATGTCTCTTACTTGTAAGTGCTTGCATTTCCCTTTGCTCGGCCTTTTATCGACTGTCTTTGAGCTGAAGTTGTGTTTCCAGAGGTTTTTTTTATCCGTCTTCCTTCTTATTTAGGAAATCGAAATTACCAGGCCACTCAGCTTCTACTTATTTTTCAGCTTCAGCAGTTGGCATAGTTCTTTTTATGATCGTATTCTGCTTTTCTCTTCTATTTTGCTTCGCTGAGTGTGGGTTAATGGACAGACATGGTAAATTTATGACTGCATAACGTTGGAATTTTGCAGTTAGAACAGCAGAGCGAATGTTGGAAATTTGTTGTTTTCTGGATTTTCCCCTTAAATTTGGAGATCATGATTTGCTGGTGTTTGCAATGTAACAGACGAATGCTATATTTTATGAATCTAAATTCTAATTTGTTGAGCGGTGCGCAGATGGTGATTCCTCTGCAGCTTTTAGTATCTTATCTCGAGTTTCGTCATTGTCTTTTGTTACCTCATGATGCACCTTGGCAATGTGGATTTTGTTTATATGTCTGATTAGGCATGGATATGTGGTGACTTAGTTAATATCCAGATTATTCTAAAGGATGATGGCTTTTTGAGGATTGTTCTACTGGAAGCATGGCAATACCGATTATTTTGGGTCGTGCTTGTTCTTTTGGGGATATGTTATGCAGTTATGGCTTTTCCCAGGATCTCTCTGCTGGTGGAATCAGTGATAGCAAATTGGTTTAATATCTGCCATACGAGCCCTATGATTAGTAGTTCTTATTGTGCTTTTCATGCTTAGGAGCTTAGTAGTTTTCACATCGAAGAACATTAGTCTAAAACATACTTTCTTTGCGTAAGCTGTTATATCTAAACCATTATCTAAATCAAGGACGTAAAGAAAGAAAGGAAGAGAAAGGAGATTTTAATTTTCTTTTTCTTGTTTGGATGCACATTGAGTGGATGGTGTGGAGGGAAAAAGAATTAATGATTGATGAAAGGGTCCTTTGTCCTATTCTATTTCAGAATAGGAGTGAAAGAAAAAATTGCTAAAAAAAAAAAAACCTTTGTTGTAGCATTTTCCTCCATTTCCTTCCACTTTTGGACGAAAATTGAGGGTGGGCCCAAGGAAATACTCCCTTTCATTTCCACCTGTTTACCTCTCATTTTATCCACCTAGGCAACAAATGTAAGTTTCTAGGTAAATACTTACTTTAATTTCCTCACATGCCCTTAACCAAACATGCTGAGTTTGAATGAAATGGATGATGAATTATTTTATAGTTCTCGGCGATGCACCTACTGGGTCTGTGAGCTTTCTGGATATATTTATGTAAAGCAGTGTGTTTTTTAGGAAGCAAGCATTTAAGGATGCTCAACCAGAGTCAAGGAGGTTTGTAAGTGAATCTTTAGATAAGATGCTAAAATTTGCCGCCATTTGTGAAGTGACACTGTGATACATCATGTGAGATAGTTTGGTCAATTACACAAGGTGACTTTTCTGCTTTAGGGCATTTTATAGGCTTTTGTTGACTATTAGTCTATTGATGGATGAGGATCTTTGTCTCTATATCATAGATGGAACTGCCTCAGTGAAATTTAACTTGCTGGTTAAAAATTCTAACTCAAATTTATTTATTTATTTATTTTTTTACTGTATCTCTTGTTTATTTATGGTCCTGGATTTCCTTTACTTATTAGAGTATATGATCTGTTCAGCTTGATATTGACTTATCTTGTTACCTTATTCCAGAAAGCTTAGGGAGGATTTGATGGTGATACCGCACAGCTGTGTGGAGCCAATAAAACTTTATGAAGAAGTTCTTTATCAAAATCCCGAGGCCTTTGAGTGCTTTTCTCCAGGTAATGCAGTATATTCTGTTGCTGTTATTGCCTTAAGAGATTACTGTTAATTTTAGCTGACATCTACTATTTTAGTGGCATGTACCTCGAAGCTTTGTTTTCTTGTTTGGCCACTTTTCTTTGTGGTCTTCTTATTTTGGGCAAAGCTTATATTTAGAAGAATCAATTTGTGTCACCAAATCTGTTTCTTGCGAGACTCGATCGGGTTGCAAGCTTTTCAATTCTTTTCCTTTTTGTAATCTTCAGCCTTTTAAGCATTATGACAAGGTCCCTGAATTTATGTTTCTTGTTAGCTTTAAACAGTGTTATAGGATGCGGTTATGATTATCTTTCTAAATATATGTACTTTTTCTGTTCTTAATGTTCATTGCATTGTTCAAGTTTCTCAGGTCATACCAAAGAGCATATATTTCAAAGTACAGCACATGTTGAGAAGCCTCTTCAACTTAATGTTACTCTTGCAAGTCAAGCACAAAAAGAATTGCCTCCTTATCGAAATAATCTGCTTGATAATGCTCTTGCTAATGTAAGTGTTCATGCTGCTTCAATGTGCATGACAGATGTTTTGTTCGCAAATTCATGTTTTTGATTTTGCAGGAAGTCTCTACATCTTCTCGAAAACCAAAGGTTAAGAAAAAAGTACGTGATGAAATCCCTAGAGATGTTGGACCTAGTCCTGTTGAATCCCAAGGTCTGACATTTGATATTTAGTTATCTAACTTCTGACATTCATTCTATTACAACGCAACTAATTCATTAGGTCTCTTCTTAGATGATACGGTTGGAAGGTTTTCTGACATGTTGGAGGACATCTGTAGCAAAGCTGAGATTTCCGGAGATGATAGAGATGAAGCAGAGTGGATCTTAGTGCCTATTGCCGATCTTAGGATACTTGTTAATGAAATAATGTCGGTTCGTGCGAAGAAGCTCCTACATTTAGTTCCTGCAGATACACTTGTTAAACTATTAAGGGTTCTAGATCATCAGATCCATCGAGCAGAAGGCCTGTCCATCGATCAGTGTGATCATGTATGTTCTATGCAATCTTTGTTGTTGATGAGAAAAATTCATTATGCTTCCAGCAATATCAGTATATGAACTGATTCAATTATGTATGACTTCTGCTTGGTTGGGATAAGCTCCATTCTTATTTTTTAACTAAAACACATAAACAATAATAGTGTAATTCTATAAATTTACCATTACTAACAGTATTCTGTGTTTCCAGTCAGACCCGGATGCAATTTGCTCCCTCCTCTGTGCTTTGGAATCCATACATGCAGCTCTGGCCATAATGGCTCATAATCAGATGCCAAAGCATCTTTATAGTGAAGAGGTAGTTTTGCCTTAGAAACTAGTTTCTTAGCCTTTCACTGTTTTCTCTTTATGCCTAGTGTACTTTATCCATCTCCCATCTTCAGTAGTTCATGGAAACTCATTATATGTTATTTGTGGCAGATCATTGAGAGGATTCTTGAATTCTCTCGACGTCAAATAATGGACATAATGTGTATCTATGATCCATCATACCGTGCTTTGCATAAACCTGTTGAACAAGGGGCTCCTGAAGGTTAGCCTTTTCATGAATGATTTGTTGTGTATCTTTCAAGTAGAGATGTACTTTACCTTGAAATGCTGTGGAACCCTGGAACTATTTCTTTGACATTTGGGCTTGATGACTTGTATTATCTGATGAAATGCTTTATTTGGTTTTAAATTCCAGTGGATGAAGATGATGAAGCAGATGCAGATATTGGTCCCAGTAAGAAACGCCGTGTTGTAAAGAGTGTAAAAGCAAAGAAATCAGCAGTGAACAAGTCTGCTTTTTATACCCCATTAATTTAAGAGATTCTTTTCACATATCTCAATTGAGATATTCTGATTCTGTTTTTTTTTTTCTCTGTTTGTTGTCCTGTAGGGTCTCAGCTGCTGCTAGTACAGTACTTCAGAAGCTGTGTACTATTCTTGGTTTACTTAAGGATCTACTGTTAATAGAGAAGCTTTCGGACAGTTGCATTCTACAGCTGGTGAAAACAAACTTTACAACGTTTTTGGTGGATAATATCCAGCTTCTCCAGCTGAAGGCCATTGCTTTAATTAGTGGGGTATGACTTTTTGTCTCAAAGTTACATGTGTATTTTGTTGAAATTATACCTTTGCTTCTTCTAAGCATTCTCATTGTTGGAGCAGATATTCTATTGGTATGCACAGCATCGCACTTATGTCATTGATGAAATGCTTCTTTTGCTTTGGAAGTTGCCCTTCTCTAAGCGTGCAACACGAGCCTATCACCTGCCTGATGAAGATCAGAGGCAAATTCAGATGATTACTGCCCTGCTGATTCAGTTAGTTCACTGTAGTGCTAACATTCCTGAACTTTTAAGGCAGGCATCCGACGTTTCTTCCATCATGGAAGTCTCACATGATGGTACTTATCTCACAAAGTGTCATGAAGCAATCACAGAGGCTTGTTGTCTTTTCTGGTCCCGTGTTCTGCAGCGATTTACTAGTGTAAAGACTCAGGATGCATCTGAGATAAAAGTAATGATGGAAAATCTTGTTATGGATTTGCTGACCACATTAAACTTACCTGAGTATCCTGCTTCAGCTCCTATCCTGGAGGTAAAGTGCATATAAATATTCAGTCTTCTTGGTTTGTAAAATTGGGACAATCTACATTTTAAAAGCATTTATTGCAGCTATTTCAGTTTGGAGACTAATGAATGTAAGAAGATCCTCTCAGAACCTTATAAAAATAGGGAAGCTGCAAAGCTTTTCCTCATGTGTTATTCACTTGTAGGGTGAGGATATAGAGACAACTGCAATCAGATGCTGCTAAAAAAAGTAATTACATCATTAAGCAATTGACTCTCTTGTAGAATGTCCGGATTCTAAATTAACGAAAACATACATATTGTGTTGTCTTGAGCTCTCTTTTGGCATTGAGCTCGATTGTATAAATGGGTTGGTGTGCCCTTGGTACTCTTAGTTAATTTCTCTTTGGTTATCAAGGAAAAGGAAAGGCAAAAACATAGCAAACAGGCCAATAATTTAGCGATACGTTTTCTTTGTTTGAGAAGAGTCTTAAATTATTTGAAGAGTTTGTTGAGAAATATGTTATGCATACATTGTGAACCACCCATATTCTATTCTTTAGGCTTCTGGAGAAATGGTTTGTTTAAGAGAGCTGTTGTCAAAGCACAACTGCTATTTGTTTCTGTTAGTTTTCAGCATGATCTTCCGCATTGTTCATCACAAGTCAGCCCTGACTTTGAATAATTGTTACTTCTTTTGTTGTTGAAAGTACTTTTCTCCTCTTCTCAAGCTGTGATCTACTTGCAGGTCTTTTGTGTCCTACTGCTACAGAACGCAGGGCTGAAATCCAAAGATATAGCTGCGCGATCCATGGCCATCGACCTTCTTGGGACAATTGCTGCCCGCTTAAAGCATGATGCTGTTATTTACAGGAGGGACAAGTTTCTGTTACTACGAGAATTAGTTGATGGTGATAATGTTGAGCAAAATTATCCAAAGGATGCTTGCTCTGCCTGTGGTGATGGGAGGGTAGAGAGATCATTGTTTACCTGTCAAAGCTGTCGAAGATTGTTCCATGCTGAATGCATGGGCGCGAGAGAGCATGAAGTTTCTGATCATAGCTGGAGCTGTCAATTTTGCATCTGCAGAAAGCAACTTCTTGTTTTGCAATCATTTTGCAAATCCCATTGCAAGGACACCAAAAGAAATCGTGTTGATAAAAATCCCGAATCTTTTGGTTCAATTACGAATATTGAAGTTGTGCAGCAGCTTCTTCTTAATTTCCTCCAGGATTCCAGTTCCACTGACGATGTGCATGTCTTTATTCGTTGGTGGGTGTCCATCTTTAATTCTTGTCTTTTCCTTTTCAATCATTTGATTTTTTTTATTTTTTTTTTACCTTGACATAAGAAATACTTGCACGCAGGTTCTATTTATGCCTATGGTACAAGGATGATCCAAAATTTCAGGAAAATTTCTTTTACTATCTTGCTAGACTGAAGTCAAAGACTGTAGTGCGTGATTCTGGTACTGTTTCCTCAACTTTGACAAGAGATTGTATCAAGAAGATCACTTTAGCTATGGGACAAAAAAATTCCTTTTCCAGAGGGTTCGATAAGATCCTTCACATGCTTTTGGTCAGTAATCCTGTCTGCTCTTCAGGTTTAGCGAGCTTGTCAAATGAGTCTGATTTTTCACAATGTGATTGATTTCAGGCAAGTCTGAGGGAAAACTCTCCTATTATAAGGGCAAAGGCTCTAAAAGCGGTAAGTCAAAAGTCTATTGCAAACTGACTTATGGGTACATAGTTTTTGACAGCATGTTGCATGTGATTTTGTTTGACAAGAACAGGTAAGTATTATTGTGGAGACCGACCCAGAGGTATTGCGTGACAAACGGGTGCAGCTTGCTGTTGAAGGGAGGTTTTGTGATTCCGCTATATCTGTGAGAGAAGCAGCATTGGAACTTGTCGGTAGGCATATTGCTTCACATCCTGATGTTGGATCACAGGTTAATCATCATACTCATCCATGCAGTTCTTTTGTGAAGACCCTTCTGGTAGTTATATCTATCTCTCATTACATTTTGCTTTTCAGTATTTTGAGAAGGTTGCAGAGAGAATCAAAGACACTGGAGTTAGTGTCAGAAAACGAGCTATCAAAATCATCCGGGACATGTGCACTTCAAATGCTAATTTCTCTGAATTCACTAGTGCTTGCATTGAAATCATTGCTCGCGTTAGTGATGATGAGTCTAGTATTCAGGTAATAAGGAATTTATGCTTAGTTTGGCTTGCTTATTCGAGCTACTGGTCTGAATGTAATTTCCTTGCTTGTCTCTTGTTTCAAAAGTATATTTATTGTTAAACATGAAAACTTCAGTTTCTGCTCTTAAATTGTAGTGAAAATTTGAATTATTTATATTTTCTTACATGGTATCTAAGATGACTATTGCTGAGAGGTAGTTTCCTCTTATGTTTTGTTTAAATCATTCTTTCTTCTTAAACTATTCTTTTATAGATGATATTTGTCTTTTCCAATTCTTTGTTAGTACCTTGCATTCATCAGCAACAAGTCTTCTTGTGTTTCCTTATGGATTATACAAATTATATAATTACATGATGGTAGTTCTTTAAGGATATAGTTTACAATGGTCATAATTCAGTTGAGCCTTACTCCCAAAGATCTTGTTGAAAGTACACTACATGATCTCTCTCTCTCTCTCTCTCTCTCTCTCTCTCTTTTTGCTTCTCTTATTTACAGGATCTTGTCTGCAAGACTTTTTATGAATTTTGGTTTGAGGAACCACCCAGTTCTCAGACTCAGATTTACAGTGATGGTAGTTCTGTTCCATCAGAGGTTGCTAAAAAGACTGAGCAAATTGTCCAAATGTTAAGGAGGATGCCAAATTTCCAACTTCTTGTCACTGTTATTAAGCGCAATCTAGCACTTGATTTTCTTCCACAATCATCGAAAGCTGCTGGAATCAACCCTGTTTTACTAGCATCAGTTCGAAAGCGATGTGAATTAATGTGCAAAAGCTTGCTGGAAAAGATTTTGCAGGTATCTCTTCCTTGTGTATATTTTTGCGTACAGTGGCTGTCTTTTTATTGGATCTGAAGCTGTGTTCGGAATTTTACCATTTTCAGGTGGAGGAATCAAGCACTGAGGAAGCAGAGGTGCGGTCACTTCCTTACGTGATGGTTCTGCATGCATTCTGCGTTGTGGATCCAACACTCCTTGCTCCAGCATCTGATCCTTCCCAATTTGTGGTGACTTTGCACCCGTATCTCAAGAGTCAGGTTATAGAAACAAGTTTATGGTCATTAATTTTTATTTCACATTTCGTATCTTCTCATACCATGAGAATGTATAGGTTGCTACCATCAGAATCAGAATGCTCAATTAGTTCTATTCTGAGAATGTGGTGCTGAAACTGAAACACTGCACTGAAATCAATAAGTCGTCAGTTGCCAGAAGATACTTACCTCCTTTGCTGATTGTTACATTTTGAAAAACCTTTTATTGGTAGAACTGCTCAGTATTTTAATAGAGGCTCATCCAATTGGTTTGAAATTATGTGTCCATTTGACTTACTAATATTGATTCTACTTTACATTCAGAATCAAACTGAAACATCTCTCTGCTCCTCTGTGTGCTTAATGCTTCTTTGTCTTTTAATCTCTGTAGAAACTGAGTTCCTGAAGAAGAGAGCCAAAAGAAGCATTACTGACATGTGATTGGTTTTGTTTACTTTTAGGGTGACAATAGAGTGGTGGCACAATTGCTGGAAAGTATCATCTTCATTATTGATGCTGTTCTACCTTTGCTTCGGAAGTTACCTCCAAGTGTTATTGAAGAACTAGAGCAAGATTTGAAACATATGATTGTACGACATTCTTTTTTAACTGTCGTCCATGCGTGCATCAAGTAAGTTTCAAATTCTTGCCCATTTGGGTAATATTCTCTCTATTGCCACAAATAGATGTCAAGGATATAAATGGCCAAGTGGTTTGGCTTTGCACATAAATTGGAACGAACTGAATCAATGTTGTATTTTTAATGCCTGAATTGAACGAAGCCCCAAATTGTCTAACTTGAACTTAATCAGGAAAACCAGTTTTCAACGAGTCAGTTTCTTGTTGTTCTTGTTTCTTTCTTTGATTAGACTTTGCCTCTTTAGAGAGTGTCTTTAGGCATCATGATTTCTGATGCAGTCAATTCCTATCTTAAATGGATATCCATACTTTTTTCAACAGTAGTTATTGTGAGTCAGTTTAATTTGGATATTTTGGTTCTTCCTTATGTGATATGGGAACCAAATGGAAATCCAAGAAAGAAAAGGAAAAACCCACCCAACAGAAAGATTAGGAGCTTCTTAAAACTTTTTTCTATATGCCAGTTTGAATTGTTCTTATACAGCGGTCTTCACAAGTTATTCTAAGTAGGAAGTGATACTCACCCAAACATCCTTTTGTGGTGGGTGGTGGACTCTCTCTCTCTCTCTCTCTCTCTCTCATATGCTGCCCTTTCCTTGGGAATGGGTGGGAGGGTGTGTTTGGTTCATAATAGATGGGTCATTTAAAACATTCTAACTGTTGCATATGAGTGGTCATGTGTGCACCTTGATTCCAAGTTTTGGAGTTCAGCTACTATTTTATTCTTCAAAATAGTGTGGTGAATGAATTTTACATAAATGTGTTTAATTGATGCAGGTGCCTTTGCTCTGTGAGTAAAGTAGCTGGAAAAGGTTCTAGTGTTGTTGAGTATCTTATACAGGTGTTCTTTAAACATTTGGACTCACAGGGCTTTGAGAACAAGCAGGTCAGTAGCTTGAATCAAGAAAATTGACTTTAAATTTGTTGCAAATATGTCTACCGTGAAGAATGCAATGGCTATAAAGAAAGAGTGATGTGCCATATTTGTTCACAAAGCAATGTGGGAAGCTCTGGATTGGTGCTTGAACATATTTCGCTTGTTTGGTATTTGTCGCATCATTTTGTAAAATAAGATTTGTTTTCTTTGCTCTACTCTGCTGCCATTACTTAGCATGGTGGAACTTGATTAAAAGTTCAATGAGTCGATTTCTCATTTCTGGTTCCCCATAAAGCTCTTGGAGCAGTCCTTTTTCTTTCCAGTTCCAATATGTGGTCTGAAGTTTTTTTTTTGCGTTTTCCGTCTCTGATGGTTGTGATATTAGGCATTGTTATTGGATTCAACTCCTTTGTTTCCTCTTTTATTTTTTGTTTTCTTTTTTGCCGAGACACTACTTTTTTTCTCAATTTGCTGGCACTGGCAAATTCACAGATTTCCTGCTTTTTCCAAGAACTCCAGAAATCCAGCTTGGAGTTGAGATATCATGGAATTTTAGGGACAGTTTGAATACTAATGCCCCACTAATATCAAAAGCTTTCTGGCTCCTGATTAGCATTTATACATCTACTTAGAGTATGCATTTGGTTTCTGAATATACTTGAATGACAATGGTGCAGGACTTAGATCCCTGCTTTTTTTTTTTTTTTTTTTTTTCGATTGCTTCATCCATTTCCTAATTGGTTGAGAGGTTACGTGTTTTTATCAGCTTAGGAGCACTATCTGTAAATGCCTTTCACTGGCTTGTCAGCCAACTAGTTATCAGTCGAGCTATCTAAATTTCCTACTTTGATAGTCACCAAATAATTGATCTGTGGACTTTCCTCGTCAAGCCGATATAGGTGGAAGCATATGTGGCGAATGTGATATTTGGAGGAAATCTACGAAGGAATTTCTTGTTTGTGAGGAGATCAATGAATTTTTTCTCACCATAGCCTAACTTAATTTGCCGTGAATTTTTTATAGTTCTCTGCAAAGTTCGAGTCATTCATTGAGTTTCATGAGCGTAGTTCTTCAACTCAATTTAAGCACTTGCAAGATGATTTCATTTGGCATAGGTTAACATTCATGTTGTGTGTGTTTTCTACTTCCTTTGATGGGCTTTTTACTAATTGTATTTTGTTTTTCAAACTTCAGCAAATGGGTCGTTCTCTTTTTTGTCTTGGATTGCTCATCCGCTATGGCAATTCTTTGCTGGGTTATTCAAGTAACAGGAATATTGATGTCGCAAGCAGTCTGAGCTTGTTCAAACGGTATCTGCTAATGGAGGATTTTGTTTTAAAAATTAGATCTCTGCAGGTAATTACATTCCTAGTTCATGATTATTGAATTTTTGAATTAGCTTTGAAAGGGTTACTCATAATAAGACAATTCTTGTAGGCTCTGGGATTTGTTTTAATCGCAAGGCCTGAATTTATGTTGGACAAGGATGTAGGCAAAATAATAGAAGCCACATTGTCTTCTGATTCTGATGCTCGAATTAAGGTACGCTGTGCTAGTTTGCTGCCTCTTCCCTCTCATGGTATATAATAATAAGTTGTCCTTCGAACCAGATGCAAGCTCTCCAGAATGTGTATGAATATCTTCTTGATGCTGAAGCTCAAATGGGAACAGAGGTTACAACTGATGAGGCAAATTACACCAATGAAAGCAGTCAGAGCGTTCCTGTTGCTGCTGGTGCAGGAGATACTAACATGTGTGGGGGTATAGTTCAACTCTACTGGGATAGGATACTGGAGAGGTGCTTAGACCAAAATGCGCAAGTTCGACAAACTGCCCTCAAGGTGAGAACTTGGAATCAGCACTTCACTGTGGAAATGCTTTCAAGTTGACTTTGTTTGGAAATTTTAATAGCTGATTGATATGAGTGAGAGAGAATATGTTGTGGTGCTCATTATAAGCTTGATTTCTTTCTTTGCCATTATTGTAATCATGATTTACATTATGTAAGTATTGTGTTTTTCACAGCTATTTCTGCGCACTTGAATTTTGAGCCTCATCCCTGTTTAATGCAGATTGTGGAAGTGGTTTTACGTCAAGGTCTTGTGCATCCCATTACATGTGTTCCATACCTTATAGCACTCGAAACTGATCCACAGGAGATAAATGCCAAGTTGGCTCATCATTTGCTGATGAACATGAATGAGAAGTAAGTGCTGACAATGAGAATGATTTTGATGGTTCGATATGTAGGCCTTTTGACTAATATGTACTTTTCAGGTATCCTGCTTTTTTCGAAAGTCGTTTAGGGGATGGGCTGCAAATGTCCTTTATATTTATACAAATTATTAGCGATGGTTCCTCTAATGGTGGGAGTGAGAATGTCCCTCATAAGGGTCCAGGGAGCATGAAGGGGAAATCTGATGGTATCTCATTTGCTCAAGCAAGGCTTGGAGTTTCAAGGATCTACAAACTAATTCGTGGAAATCGGGTTTCCAGGAACAAATTTATGTCCTCAATTGTGCGCAAATTTGATAATCCAATATGGAATGATACAGTCATTCCTTTTCTGATGTGAGTTCATTACTGATGCTTGCACTGAGTTCGTTTGTGGCGAGGAGTATATAACATGAATGTTGATTTAATTCCACAGGCACTGCACAGAGATTCTTGCTTCATTGCCATTTACAATGCCTGATGAGCCACTCTATTTGATTTATACGATAAATCGAGTAATGCAAGTTCGGACTGGGGCCATTGAGGCAAATTTAAAGGCATTTTGTTCAAGATCGTTTCCAAGAGACAGCCAGGATGTGGTTCATGGGAGTGGGATTAGTCAAGGGCCAGCTTCTCAACCTTTCTTCAGTAATGTACGACCACTGGATTTGAATGGCACATACCAAGAGTTGGCTTATCAACCATTTTTCAATCATACGGCATCAGTCGACTTGAATGGCAGTATCCCACAACAGCTAGCAAATCAGTTTGATATGCGCAATTCTAATTTTGTGGAGGCAAAGCCCCATTTTAGTGGGTCCGGTGAATTTTCTGGCAGCTCTGAGGATGATATGCAGAAAATCCAGGTAATTATGAAAATTCTAGTCGTGGCTTTCTGTTATTGTAACCTGGAAGAGAGCAAATAGGTAGACGAGTACCCTCTCCTCTATGTTCCTGATGATTACTAGACCCGATGAACGGGTGGGCAGCCTGTAAGGCTGGCCCAGGTTTGAGAGGACCGAAGATAAATGTTGGGTTTGAACAATGGCCTTACATTGAAAGGCCCGCTCTATGATCTTGATAACCTCTAGACCCAATCAACAGGCTGTGCAGTCCACAGGGTGGCCTAGGTCTAAGAGGCTCAATGGACAAATGGTTGGCTCGGCAATGGCCTTGCAGTAAAAGGCCTGGCCCGCCCAACTTTGTCCCAGGGGCCCAGCCTCGGCCTGGCCTGGCCCCTAGTATCTCAATGCACATTTTGGATTATGGACAGGCTTGGGCAGCTTGGCTAGGCCCACCCAATGACCTTCTAAAAGAAGTATTGATCTCTAGATAAATGAAATAAAGCAATTACTTTCCCTTCTTTTTTAGTACATCTATCTACCTACACCTACAATGCTTCTGGTAGCACCCACTTGTTGCCTTTTCTTGGATTCATTGTTATGGTTGATTGCATATAAGTGAGGAGACTTTTGTCTAATATTTCTTTGTGGTGTGCAGGTTGACTGTCTAGCTGCTACAGCATTGCAGCTTCTGTTGAAACTAAAGAGGCACCTAAAAATTATTTATGGCCTCAACGATGCTCGGTGCCAGGTAATCTTTCAATTAGATGGATTGTGATCTTTATGAAAGTGCAACTGAGATGAAACAGGATTATTAACTTAATTTGGTGCAATTTTTTGCTTTGCATATCAGTCATTTTCTCCAAATGAGACGCTAAAACCCGGCGAAGTTCTCTCCAAGCAAAATATTCCATTTAATATTAGTGGAATACATACCAACTTGCCTTCCACTTCTCAAGAAGTCATGGAAAGATATCAGGTACTTTAAACTATCATAGAGGTTCAGAGCCTTCTCTCTTTGCCTTATTCATGTGTGCCTTAGTGCAATTACTGAACTTATGACCTAATTTTTGGACATCTGAATTGGCTTTGATGCTGCAGGAATTTAAGATTGCTTTGAGGGAAGACACCATTGATTACTCTGCTTACACAGCGAACATCAAACCAAAGCGGCCTGCCTCTCGAAGAGGTTCCAGACGTGTGGGCGGTGGGGATGACGATGATGACGAGGATGATGACAACTGGTCAGGAGGCAGGGTCCGTCTAACTAATAGTGGAAGGAGAGTTACAAGGAGCAGGTTGAGGTAAGACTTGTAAATAACAGGTAGGCTGACATGTAAATTTAGTAGGAAAAATAATTAGGATATGACAAAAGTAGAAATTGATAGAATTCTGGAAAAGGAAAATAGAAGTGCCAAAAGAGCCTGGGGTTCTTCTGGCTCTTGAAGGTACTCTGTTCAATTGTCCGATTTCCAGTTTTAGGCATTACAGTGGCAGGCGATTATTCTTTATGTTAACAAAATTGAAATTTGCTAGAGTAGTATCGAGCAATTTTGTTGTCGTTGTAAATTTCTGTTTCTGTGGGGAAATAGGAGATGTATTGTAGCACATTTTATTTCAGTTACTAAAATTCAACTCCATGCTGTATTGGAACACAATGTATAGTCAAAGTCGATTTTCTGCTTGCCAGCGGGTTCACTCTCCCAATATGTTGTTCTGAATGGACATCTGAGTTTGTTCTTTTTCCCCTTTTGGCTTGGGGCGAAAATCATTCTTCAAATCGTTGGTGGTAGCTTACTGTATTTGCAATTTGTACTTGTTGCGCTGACGCTTTATTGTCTAGTGCCAATCTGCTGAAAGGGTTATGGTTTGCAGAATAGTTGACCTGCCTTGTGATACAATTGGTTTGTACGTCACCACGTTATACTGCGGTCGAAAAAAAGAATGGAGTTGGTGGTCGAGATTGCACAAGAAAGAACAAACGTAACTCAAGAAAGCGCTTATGCCAAGGAAGCGAAGCAAGAACATCTTATTGTTAACTGTCTGAAAAAAATTAAAGCAACAATTTTTGGAAGGGTACATCTCTGACCTATGCGTCTACTAAACAAAAACCAAGGACAAGGAGCGCTTTATAGCAATTACTGAGGGGATGACGACCCAGTGGTTTCCACATCAAAGGAAATCGAGGTCGCGGCCAATTCGAGAAGAGCGCCATGTCTTATGAAAAGGAAGCAAAGTGCTTATGTAAAGGAAGCGAATCAAGGACATCTTATTTTTAACTGTCCGAAAAAAATTTAAAGCAACAATTTTTTGAGAAGGGTACATTTCTGACCTATGCGCCTACTAAACAAAAAGACCAAGGACAGGGAGCACTTTATAGCAATTACTGAAGAGATGACGGCCCAGTGGTTTCCACATCAGAGGAAATCAAGGCTGCGGCCAAGTTGAGGAGAGCGCCATGTGGCTTGTCAAGTTCATGGTACAATGACAAAAAGAGGCTGCATGCCGCGAAACATATGTTAAGACCGAGTCCTGTAGCATATCTACTGCACGAACAAGTGCTGGAAAGAGAAAACTTACCGTGTCCACACCGACTGGTTTACCGTCCTCTACCAATATTTCAGCTACTGTTCCAGTCTGATCAGCCTGAGAATCCATAGGACCAGAGATTAGTGAAACTACGAAGCAAAATTATAATCCTTTGCTGGAACAGTCAGGTGTCAAGACACCAACGTTTGAGCTTGAGAACACAACACAGCAAAAACAAAATAAAAATAAAAAATAGCACATGCAGTGAGATCGCATTACTATGTCGCAATATTGATTTTGAGCAATATGCTCTCTCTCTCTCTCTCTCTCTCTCTCTCTCTCTCTCTCTATATATATATATATGTATGTGTGTACGTGTATGTATACAAGAGCATAATAAACTTAATTACTCATGCAAAAGATAATGTTTTCTGAGTTGGCAAAAATCTTCGTAGATAGGGAACTGTGGGATTGATCAAGCATCTTGCATGTTACATTTATGCTGTTTATATGTGGCCAGTCCACTTGGTGGGTACAGGCCAGTGCTCTTAAACTGACCAGGCACAAAAAAATGCTAAAGTTGGCATATCGCCATTCAACCATTGCAGCCACATTCGTTTAAAGGGATGTGACCATGTTAAACATTATTATGTAGGTAAATGACACATGGACATGAATTCCACATAGTCAACACGACCTAAGAAGAGGTGACTGTAGGTTCAACTCTCCCAAAACGCCAATTTACACTTCGGAAGAGGTCAATTTCATTGGAAATTAATAGTTTCCCATATAACCAGGAAAGAAATCATAGCTGAAGGTTGAGTTAGTGTGGACATCACCACAGTTTTAGATTCAAAAACACAATTGACTAGACCAAAGAAGGCTGAACCAAAAAAACAGGTCACTTATTTTTTGGAAGTAATTTCTTTTAGTGCTAGAGGTGGAAATGACCTTCATAATTTGAATGGGAAAAGGATAATAGATGTCTACATACCTCAATTTCGTTCATCAACTTCATAGCTTCAATAATGCAAATCACCTGGCCTTTCTGTACTTTGTCTCCTACCTGAAAAGAGAATTGATGTCAGAGGAGATTTCTTCATTTCTAATTTATTTGGCTAAACGAAGTTGGATCAGAAGTAGACTTCGCTTGCACAGCGTTGAAGGAAGCTTTGAAATTAAAAAAAGGGAAGTATCCAAATAAGCTATTTACTTTTGAGAAAAAAAATAAAAATAAGCTTTTGACTGCTCCTAAAAAACCAGATATTTCTACAAATGTAGCCCAAGTTACCTTGACAAACGAAGGTTCACCAGGAGCAGGAGACCTGTAAAAAGTTCCAGCCATGGGACATTTGAGAGGGGGATGAGCAGAGCTGCTTTGTTTTACAGGGGCAGGTAATGCGGGTGCTGTAGGTCCAGAACCAGCTGGAGCAGCTGAAGGAGCATGAACTGGAGCTGCTGAAGGTGGAGGTGAAAGCATGGCATGGGAAACAGATGTGGGTTGTGCTACCACTGAAGCAGCTGCTATCGGCTGCTGTATTGCTTCTTTCTTCCTTATAATGATCTCACAATCCATTTGCTTCAGCTGCAATTCCATAATATCCTTTGTATCCACAAGCCTGATCAATAGTAATCAAGTCTAAATAAATATTAGGTGCTTCATGATCCTGATTATTAAGTAACATAGCAGTTCATTTGGGCCCAAATAATTCATTTTTACGTACTTGACAAGATCAGATACTTGAGACATGAATGCTGATATTGATGATGCATCTGGAACAATTTTTTCTCTGTCAAGTTTTGCTGCAGAACCATTGCTTTCTTGTGATATGGTGGCTCCGGACTTTGTATCAAGTCCAGAGTTAGAGGATTTCTCAGCGATTACCTTAATTCCAGAAAATAGAGTAAGGGCACTAAAATTAAATGTGTTTCAAATACATCTTACTCTAATAAGCTCACCTCATTCAGCTTTGCCTTCACTTTTAAAGCAGTTAAACGCTTCTCGTTAGGCCACTGCAAATTCCAAACAGTGGATAGAAGATGAGTCATGGGGTCAGAAGCTGAATAGTCTTGCCTATATTTTGTCAGATCAAAACTTTTGCAATAGATAAATGGAGGCATAACAGTACCATTTTGAAAACAGAATGTCAGAAAGTGTATATTGCTTAAAGTCTTATGACAAGTCCCTTGAGAGAGAATAACTAAACGACATGATCAGCTGATACATTCTATAAACACAGAAATAACTAAGTGGGTTATAGAATTTGCAAGTGCAGTGTGACATCAGTTTTTGCTCTTTGAGAGCTAATTTAGCTCTCTTAAGGTGTCTGATAGCACATCAATGCCAAAACACTGTTTAAGTAACTACATTCAAAAACGAGTTTTTAGGAAGCACATTGGTGCTTTGAAAGACTTATTTTGGGGACCTTAATGAGCTGAACTTTAAATTGACAAAGAGTTACCAAACCAGATACAGTTCAAAATTAAATACAAGCGACAGTCTACCAAATCTAACAAAGAAACAGGGCAAACTTATACAAAAGTTGACAGTATCCTCTTTGTTCTTGAAAGCCCCAAGGGTAATTTCCTCGAAAGGGTAAATAAAATTGCAATGAATTTACCTGAAAAGCCATTGCATTTTGAGAAACTTGTCAATTCTATCCTGAACTATATAACCATTCGAATGCGCTCCTATATACATAATGCCAGATCAGCAGTCCATGAAGTTCAGCTTGCGATCGCAAGTTTCTTAGATAATTAAGACTGCAACTAAAGCAAGGCGTACGATTTGAATAAAGAGCAACTAAGTTTGACGATGCAATAGTGATCTAAGTAATAAAAATGAGGCAAATAAGAGAACACAGGTTCAAATGCTTGCCACCCCCACACGGTCATGAAGTAAACTCCACAAAACCCAAACTTCATGCAGAAAACTCAAAACTCCACCGCTAGACCAAATTAAATCAAACAAATTACTAAAGTGGTACGCCTCTGGGAACAAATTGAATCACCTGAAACCCGAAAGAGTATAGAGGAAACGAGATCTTCTCCACATTTTGCCTCGGAGTCTGCCGGGTCGTCCCCAAACGAGCTACCGAGGCAGATTTCGGGCACGGAACTGCGCACGAAGCCATTGGAACGAAATGCCGACTCGAGCTATTGGGGATGTCGGTATTCACTCGAAATGTGGGAGCTTTCCGACAGATTTGGGAAAGATCTTTGCAGAGGCAATGTCTTGGGAGGAAGGCGATGAGACCGAAGAGGCCTTTTTTTTTGGGCGGTGATTCCAATGAGTGAAGTGCAACAGCTTCGTGGGTGCGTGGGACGGGTGCGTGAATGCTGAGAGAGGGGGCGGATTTTACTTAATGATTCGATTGCGATTGCGATTTCGATGACAACGATGATGAACGACCGTCCGTCAAAGATCAGCTGAACGCTCCCAACTACGACGCAGACGTGTTCCGTCTTCAACAACGTTGGTACGTCCAAATCCAACCGGCCGAGTGTTTCGTCCCGTTTTCTGTTTTGGACTATAAAAATCCCAATTGGGGGAATTCCATACTCTTTCAAAGGAGGAAACATTCTTGTCTAACTGGTTCCTTGATCGATTGAAAATTGAGTGAATGTCCCTCGCGAACTTCAACGTTGCAAGTCACCCGAATAAGGGCATCATCAAAACTAAATTCCGGCTATTGGTCAACTGTGTACTTAGGGTTTCATTTTGGTTGATTGAGGACTTGATGTTTAAAAAGAAAAAGAGAAAGTTGCAAAGCAATCTCGATGTCGACATCGGTGGAATTCAGCTGTCGCAATTAATGCGCCCCAAATGACCAAATATTCCACGTGAAATCTCCGACATTCTAATTTCTATTGACAACAAGCTCAACATTTTGATATTATTTTTCCTCCTCAATTGACCAAAATATAAGTTTAAGTTCTTAATTGATTGATGGCCAAAACATTAGTTTTGATCTCATAATTAATCTGCAAAATAGCCCATTTATGTGAATTGGATGTTTGGGAGTATATCACTAGTTAGAACTGATGAATAGAGTGATCTAAATATTCAACTAAGTATTGAACTAAGTGTTCTTATCCATCTCAATCATAATTTAAAAATTATTAAATTCTATTATGAAGTAACCGACCCTTTTTAAATTCCAAATGATAGGATGTGTTTTTTTTTTTTTTTTTTTTTTTGGTCGAAGAATAATTTATTCATTTAACCACCTACCGTGGTGGTGGGCTCCACCTTAAGACTGCGATCCTCAACGAAGAGGGTGAAGGGTTCAAAACCTGGGGGCGCCAGGTGTATTAAGTGTGCTCGGGGGTGGTGGGTCCTCCCGCTTAAGTGTCACTGGGGTTTACGGCGCGGTTGTCAGGCTGCAGTTCTGCTCCTCCAATACCAAAAAAAAAAAAAAAAAAATAATTTATTCATTTAAGTAGATAATCTGAAATGTCCCAACTAAGGTGAATCTAAACATAAGAGAACCTAAAAGACTTGCAGGAGAAATGAAAACCAGTTATGGGGAAGAGAACCAAGACGTTTGCTCTTTGCAATTTAATGTGCCACTGTATTTGAGGCTCGCAGACAATAGGCTACGTTAATTGAGGGGTCAACCTTGAAAAATTGAAGATAGTCATTAATAAGAAATCGTTCCTCTCATTTAACCTGATCTGCAAACCCGCTTATTAGAGCTTCCACAAGATTCTCACGATAGGATTCCATAGTTATCAGTTTTGTCTTCGCGAAACGCTGCTATTTGGAGTGCTTCAAGCATTGCTAGGGTTTCAGCTTGGGATGCCGTGGAAACCTTAGCGAAGCTGGTGATAATCGCTGACAGGATGGGATAGAGTCGACTATAGTTGTCTTTTCAGCATATTCTAATTCCATATTCCTAAGTGAGCCCAAGGAGGCCCAACGCAAGAGAAGAATTGTTCGTCCGGATTTGATCGAAGATGATATGGGCTTTGTTAACTTGACCGGACCTAGTTGGGCCGAGAGGGCTACTGCAGCCATCGTCGGATTTACCTCCGACCACGTTTCCTTGGCAAATGGACTCTGGAGTTTTCTAACCTTTGATGGTTTCCACGTTGTAATTCTGGTTCAAGTTAAATATACTACTATTACACAAAATATTATCGACAAAAAAATGACTTGAACAAATTAGAATGCCCTTACTGAATATTCTAAGACAAGCGATAAATAGAACTATTAGAAGCAAACATATCTTCAAAAATAGAAAATTTATTGGCCACTTTAAAACATTAAGGCTCCGTTTATTTTACAGAAAATTTAAAATTTGAAAAATATTTTCTGAAAAAATGATCGCATATTTTACTAAGAAAAATGATTGAAGGAAATTTTTATTACCCACAAAAATAGTTAGGCATAAACTGCTGTGGGTAATAAAAATAGTTTTCATTGATTAATTTTTCTAAGGTACATAATCAATTATTTTTGGAAAATATTTTCAAAATCTTGAGTTTTCCATGAAATATATGCACTTAAAAGATTTAGGGGAGACTTGGCAATATATGAGAAAATTCAGCAATTTTAAACAAAAAAAATCGAATAAAAGTTAGTAAGTTATTCAAAAGGAGAATTCGTAATGCCAAAGTTTTATATAAGTTAATAATCAAAAAGTTGGTAGGTCACTAAGAGAAATTAGTAATTTTAAAGGACAGTTGGTGACTCAGGTACATTGGCAAGTAAGACTGATAAAAATGGTAGTTCATGAGAAAATTCAATTACCAAATCAAATAAAAAATGGTAAGTAACTCAAAGAAAAGTTGGTAACCTAATGATAATAGGTAAGTTCATCTTATAAAAATTGGTAAGTCACTCAAAAGATAAGTTGGTAATTTTCTAGTATGGTAACTTATAAGAAATGTCAGTAAGTCAAATAAGCTAGCAACTTATACAATTAATAACTTTCAAGAAATGTTGGTAAGTAACTCAAATAAAGTTAGCAAACTTAAAAAAGAGTAGGTAATTAAAAAAAATCAACACAAAGTTGGTAAGTAATCCAAGGCAAAGTTAGAAACATAATAGTAAATGGTAAACAAAAGATGATAAATTACGAAAAAGTTGGAATTTTAAAAAATAAATAAAAGTTGATAAGAAACTCAAATGAGAGTTGTTAATCCATAAAAAAAAAAAAAAAAAGGTTGATAATGTAAGGCAAATAATAGTTTTTAACCTACAATAAAAGTTGGTAATTTAAAAAAAAGGAAAAAGCCACCAAAAACCTCAAACTTTGTCTAGAGTGACAGATTTACCCCGAACTTTGTTTTGTGACGTGAAAAACTCCGAAGTTTACTAACTGTGACACATTTACCCCGAACTTTTATTTGTGACTCAAAAAACCCCGAACTTTCATTTGTGTGGCACATTTACCCTAAATCATAGGGGCATTTTGGTCTTTTTACTTTTAAAAACTTTTTTCTTTTTTTTTTTCTTCTTCTTCTTTCTTCCCTCTACCGGCCATGGCGGAGGGAAGCCGACGTCCGGCGAGGGCCTCCCTTGCCAGATTTGGCGAGGGCACCCTAGCCCGACGCTAGCGAGGGCACCCCTCGCTCGAGTCCGGCGAGGGCAACCCTCGCCAAGCCCTCACCCGATGCAGGCGAAGGCCTCCCTCGCCAGATTGGACGAGGGCCTCCCTCGCCATATTCGGCGAGGGCACCCCTTGCCTGATGCCGACGAGGGGTGCCGGCGAGGGCACCCCTCGCCAGATTTGGCGAGGGCACCCCTCGTTGGCGTCAAACGAGGGAGGCCCTCGCTCGACCTAGTCGAGGGCCTCCCTCGCCCGACGCCGGCTAGGGCGACCCTAGCCAGCCCAGGTGAGGGCGACCCTCGCCCGACGCCGGCAAGGGCAGCCCTTGCCGAACGTTGGCTTCCCTCCGCTGGCTCCGCCATGGCCGGCGGAGGGAAAAGAGAAGAAGAAAAAAAATAAAAAATAAAAAAGGAAAAGAAAAATAGAAAAAATAAGACGAAAATATCCTTAATGGGGTAAATGTGTCACGCTTAATAAACTTCAGGGTTTTTCAAGTCACAAAACAAAGTTCGGGATAAATCTGTCACTCCAGGCAAAGTTTGGGGTTTTTGGTGGCTTTTTCCCTTAAAAAAATAAACATTGGTAAGTAACTCAAAAGAATTGTTAATGTAAGTGACAGTTAATTATAGAGAGTTGGAAAATAGTTCAAAAAAGTGGGTAATTCTTTCTGAGAGTTGGTGAATTATTAAAGACACTGATGAGTAAGTCGATTAAAATTGGTATCTTACGAGAAAAGTAGGTGGTTTAAAAATATGTTTAAAGGTTAGTATGCGAGCTTCTTTAGACTGATATGTACCTTTGACTCTTTTTTTACGCAAATCTTGTAACGCACTCATTTTGACATTTTTTAAGCCTTAAGTACCTAAGACTTCCATTATATATAATTGTCGATATTGATATGTGGATCGCATATAGTTTTGAATATTTAAATAATCTATTAGATTTTGACGGGTAAATAACTAGTTACTTTTGACTTATGAGAAGTCGAGGCACAACCCCTTCAATAAAAAAGTTTGTTACCTAAAAGTGGTCGGTAAAAAATCAGTAATAAAATGGTAAATCGATTAACAAAGTTGATATTTTTCTAGAAGAGTTAATACATAATACATTGGTAAATAAGACAATTAAAAGTTGGTAACTTCCTAAAGAAGTTGATAATAAAAGTTAATGAATAACTCAAGGGAAAGTTGATAATTAAAGATAGTTGGTAAGTTAGTTAGAGAAAAGTTGATAGGTTACTCAGAAAAAAGTTGGCAGCAAGAAGGACATTTAAGTACCAAAGCTTGGAACGAGTGGACACATAAATGCTAAAACTTTCAAAATGTATATTAAGTGCCAACTCTGACAAGGCTTATTGAAAATCTGAAATGGAGTTGTTTTATTAATAAGACTAGTTTACATGGCTTGCCAAAATATCCACTCGACAGTTTTCAACCCAAAGCAACGTCAGTTTGCCCCCAAATTTAATTTTTGATACAAATATTAATTATTTTTTTTTAAAGGTAGCAAATCAGTGAAGGCCTCTACGACCCTTGTCATCACTGCTCCACCATTGTTAGAAAGGGTTGACACCAATGGGATGAAGGTCAGCCAAGGTTGCCAAGCTCCAAGTAATGGCCGACGACCCTGGTCGACTGTAGGTGAGGGCTTGCAAGCCCTAGCCTAAACCGAGCAAAGGTCACCACAGCCAACGGCGGCCCTTGGCCCCTTTGGGCGAGGTTCAATGATCCTCACTTGATTTGGGAGAGGACCGTGACCCCTTACTTCGGATATGGGCAAGGGCTTGCAAGCCCTTGCTTATGATTGGCTAGGGTCACCAACCATTGGCTGGCCAACCTTCGCCCTACTACTGTCGGCTCTTTTCGGGGATGGTAGAGCTGGCAATGGTGGGGCAACGATAGAGAGGGCCTCGAAGGCCCTCGCTAATTTGCTACATTTTTTATTATAAATTTTATTTAATAATATTTATATTAAAAATTCAAATTTGCTCAAAACAACGTCGTTTTGAACTTATCTAACCATGTCAATGCCATGTGGATAGTTTTTTTTTTTTTAAATGCCACATAAGTTGAAAATCTTGTCGAAAAGAGTTACATCAGTTGTTTGGCCTGAAATTCTTGCCATTAATACTTACATGTTTCTTTATTTTCCGATTTTGGCACCTAACCGTACATTTTGGAAGTTTTAATATGTATGTGTCAACCCCTGTAAATTTTGGCACCTAGGGTGTCCTTCTTCCAAAGTTGGCACTTTACATGAGTTAGTAAGTTCGAAAGTATTGATAACCACTAATAACTAGTTTACTAGAGAAAAAAGAAGCAACAAATCATTTTTTTAACAGTAACTCTCGACTCTTAGTTTATTGACATTTCTTGAATCTTACCAACACAGAGAAAAATTCAATTGTTTGGTCGTGGACCAACAAAATTTGCGACTATAACGTGTGATTAGGGATGAAAACATGTTCTTATGATATGATGCCAGTTGGGAAAATAGCAGTTCATCGAAAAGAATGGAATCGGACTTTGAGATATGAAAAAGCACTATCTTTAACGAATTATTTACCTCACAAACGATACTAATGGTTATTGGCAAAAGTCTTTTGTGACATATCAAAGTCTAAAGTGAGAATACCATATTACAATTATGGTATTTCCCTAGGAACTCTCAAAGGGAAACGGTTGAAAACTATGATTGTTTTTTTTAGAAAAGAAAAACGACAGAAATGAAAAAGTGTGAGACTGAAACGTTGCACGTCAAATTTGCAACAATGCCGTGTGAAGAGATGCAACCTTTCTTGCAACCTTTCGAAAGAGTAACTGAACTGCGGTAAAAAAACAGTTTTTTAAAATTTTTTCTATCTTTTATTCCGAATTTTATAGCTTCTAAAAAGATACAACCGATGATTGAAAGGATACACTCTTATATCTTTTTCGTCAATTGAATAGATAAAACTTAATTGCGGATTGAACAGATATACACTAATTTTTTTTTTTTTTTATTGAATAGATGTACAACCAAATCTTTTCGTTAAGGGATAAGGCACCTCTTTATTTGTAACCGTCACTCATAGCTATTTGATATGAGACAAGGCACCTACTAATTTTTTGTAACCGCCCATTATATCAATTCAACATGTGTTTCTCTTACTAAGAAACCCATTACTAATTTGTATTATATTTATTACGAATATAATTTTGCTTACTGGACATAATAGACCACGCCAACTTGAAATGTCCAGGTTAATGTCAGTATCAAAGAATCACTTTCAAACATTTGTATTTACTCATTAAACCTTAGCAATACTAGTTTTAGGTTGGATTACCATTACTAGTGATTTTACTCAATGAGGTTCAGCCCCATTTCTTTTGAGGTCATCTTTACCATGTTTCTTGATAAAATCTTTGTAAGCGGATTAGTAAAATTCTTGCTTGACCTCACATAAACAATTATTATGGTACTATCATGAATTAATTGTTCCACATACTCATGTTTGACACTGATATGTCTAAACTTGTCATTGTAAGTGCTACTAGAAGCTTTTGCCAAAATAGCCTTACTATCACAATGGATAGAAGTAGGATGCATAGACTATGCCATAATTTGATATCTAACAACAAATTTATAATCCATTCGAACTCTTTCCTAGTTGCTACTAAGCAATCAATTTAGATCCTATTGTTGGGTGAATTATGTATGTTTGTTTCTTGTTCGCTCATAATACAACACATCCACCTAATGTTAAAATCCATCCAAAAGTGTAATGATATTGTGATATCCGGATTTCGCCGGACCTTGAATACGTAACAGTCCATGATGAGTCGACGAGTTTGTCGTCGGACTATGTCGTTGGCACCACTTGTGGATGCTGTTTTATCACCACTCTCACCGTATCGAAATGTCATGTTTCGTCATGTTCTCACGATAGCATCTCATCTAGAAATTTCTTCACGTAATGTCACTCGGGAGACCAACCCCTTCCGCATTTGTACCTTACTAAAGCAAGCTTTTCATGCAGGCGGAGGCGTCGACTTCCGAAATTTCAGCCACGTACCGCATGCATTTCCATGCAACAAGAGGAGGTTTTGGACATCAATTTTGTAGTCACGTTCCCTCTCTTTAGCCAGCCAACAAGGTGAAGATTTGACCATGCATGAAGGACACCCATGCATAGAGCTGTTTCGGTCCAAGCTGCCCCCGAACTTTCATTCCATTGACTAATTGAGTCAACTAAACCAGGTGCACGTCCATAGCCATGCCATGCAGACGAGGCCTCCGACCACCGAAGGGCTGCTTCGCTCTTCTCCCCATCTCCTCTCAACCGGTCAACCAAGGGAAAAATGCTTGACCAAGCGGCCACGTAACCCCATCTTCGGTGGCCAGCAGAGCGGGAGTGTGGGACAGCTTCCTGCAAGCACTTCAGCCGTGTCTTCAAGTGGCAAGGAGAGCCACCGAGAGCGGCCACGTCTCCCCCACCCGTCCCCTCTACAAGCGGCCACAGCAATTGAAGATTGTTGACCCAGCCAGCAGCAACGTTTTCTCCTTTGATGGCCAGCAAAAAGGAAGACTCGACCGTGGGAAGCCACGTTCTTGCATGAGACATGCAAGGTGTCTCATGCAAGGGTTGAATTCTTCGGCTGTCTTCTCTTCGTGCTGCCACGAAGTGGAGGGGATAGTTGACTAGGAAAGTCAACAACAAGAGGCCACGTTCATGCATGAAGACCAAGGTGTCATGCACAAGGAATTCTCACGCCAAGAATTCATCCACGTTTCCCCTACGTGCCTTTCGTTCAGCTGCCACAGAATTTTAGTTTATTGACTAATAAAGTCAACCGAGAGCAAGCAGGAGAGGGACGGCCTCTTTTTCTTTTCCTTCGTCTCAGTTTCATTCGCCCATTTCAGTTTCGTTCGCTCCTCGATTCCTCAGCAAACTTCAACAGAAAATTTCTCACGGTCCCCTTCCCTCCTTGCTACCACCGGCGACCACCCGCACCACTGTGTCACCGGCCTCCTCACCGTTCCGTAGCTCGCCACCAGCTGTGTCTCCATCCACCGTTGCATCGTCTGGTCGTCAGCCATGCTCGTAGCCGCAGCTCATGGTTTACTCGCCACCGACACCACCGGACTTGAGGCAAGTCGATATCTACTAACCTATAAGATGTGAATGTTGTTGTTGCTTGGTGAAACTGTCCCGTATGTTAGGATTATTTTAGTATACTCATGCTGAATTGTGAACTCGGATGTTATTGGGTTGATTTTGAGCTATATGGGAAAGGATTTTATAACTGTTGTGGTCGAGTCCAAATTGGAGGCCACGTATGTGCTGGTTTCCGATATTTCGAAGCTCTAAGATTTTTTGTGTGTGAACTACTTTGAAAATTTAGGGTTGAAATTGAGATCATCGACCGCCGATGTGTGGCATCCTAAAATTTCTTAACGATCCCTAGATACACTACGGCCCATGACTAGGTGATGGAAGCACCGTCGGACTATATTATAGTCATTAGACCAATGGATTACAATTAAGCAAGGGCTGAGCATTGAATGGACTATTGTTTTGTTGGAAATGTATCATATGCTTGTGTGTGACCAAGGTTGTACTAAAAGATAGATTGATAAGAAATTTTCTATACTTGGCAGGGTACCCTATGAATCGAATTACCCTTGATTAATGTTGTAGTAGTATGTGGCCATGTGAGTATTTGTAATTATGTATACATAAGCGGGGATTAAGGTGGAACATTAGTAGCAAATGTGGGCTGGACACTTAGGGATAATAGAATCCGTAACCCAATTGGCCCAAAACACCCAAGATAGCCCACATTTCCTCTTCATTTAGTCGCATGATTAGTCAAATTAACAAGAGATTATTGACCAAGGCTTGCCCAAATGAGGCCACATCCGTGCATGCAATTGAACAAGTGGCAAATGGACTCCTCATGAGAAGACACGGCTGCATGAGGTGTCGCCGTCTCTTGCTGCCACCAAAGATTATACATGCAAATCTCATGATTACTAGTTAATTAAGAAAACAAAAGAAAGAGAAGGGGGCGTAGTGAATGAGAGAGTGATCGAGAGAGAGAGACTGAGAGAAAAAGAGAGAGAGTCCAAGAGAAAGATAGAGTTCGTGAGGGTGCATCGGTAAGGGAAAGGAGGAGACCAGCCCCCGCCATGAGCACGCCTGTTATCACCGTCGACGCCGCCTAGCTTCGCCGTCGATTGAGCCACGCCCGAAGTCCGCAAGTTGCCATTTTGCTTGCTGTGGTTGCATCAGATTTAAGGTAAGTGAAAGTCCATTGATCTACATTATGTTGTGCTGTGGTTGTCTAGTGAAGTGTAATAGATTTGGAGATGCTTGAATTTTGATTCTGGATGCTGGAATTCTAAAGAATAGAAATAGTTCCCTAGGACTAGTAAACTGTTTCATGGAAAAACAGCTTGACCTTTGGCGACTCCGTGAATTTTATGAAATTATCTAGTTGAAATTGGACTTCGTGTCCTTGATGAAAGTTGTAGATGACATCTTAAGGAGTAACATACTAACATTTGAGAACAAACGGACAAGTATTGGTCAGTGAAACGATTTTTCTTTGAAAATGTTAAACCTGGAAACTGTTACAGAGCGTTAGGGAGAGTTATAGTGATTATAGCTCTTGATCTACAATGGATTTGACTTAGAGTTCCTCACAAAAATTTTGCCTCTAGGTCTTATATATAACATATCAAAATTTCAAAATTTTCTAAGTTCATTTAGGGGTTATACCGAAATTGTTATTGAAACTGTGTAATAGTGCTGTTTGAAGTTTTATGGCTTTGATGCACGGACCATTGTGATTCATACAAAATTTTCTTGACTTGGTGTTCTTCATAAAACATTTTTCCCTAGATCTCGTTTATAACATATTAAATTTTTAGAATTTATCAAGATTGTTTACTAATTTTCCTGAATTTCAATTAGTGGAGTGCATTCTGTTTTGTTCAAAAACTGTTTTATTTTAAGACCAATTGATTTGCTCTATGATTTGTGATGTCTTGGGTTGTTATTTATACAATGGATGCGGTGACATTTAGCATATCATATGACATCAAAAATTGATGAGGTTTTATAAACTCATTGAAACTTTGGACATTATTGCATCAAATGTTATTTTCAAAGTGAGACATATATGTATATATCATGATGTTGATGATACCGTCGAACGGTTGAGTCGACGATGCTCCGGGAGTGTCGGGATGCCCATAGGGTCGAGTGAGTCGACGTCGATCGGATGCCCGGAGGTGTGTGCCGGAGGTCCTCGGGAGTTTCGAGATGCCCGGTTGTAAGTATTGTACGTAAATCCGGATGGAAGGGGCAACCATTTTCATGGTGAGCCTTAGATGTGCCTCGTGATGCCAGGTGGGGTGCGAGATGCTTGGAGGTGTGTGCCGGATGCCCGGAGGTGTGTGCCGGAGGTCTCGCGATGCCAAGTTGGGTGTGAAAGCTCGGAGGGATGCAAACACTAGTCCCCGGGAAAATGAGATTTTTCGAACATTAAAATGGGAAATAAATCATGTGCATGTGTGTGCATATGGCATGGTACATGAATTGTCTACAAATTGTGAGTTGGTATTATTTGACATTAAAAATGTGGTTATCAGGGCATGGAATATACTTTATGGATATATATATAATATGCATGATTGCATAGACGATATGTGCATTTCACATGAAATCTTGGTTGTCTTGCTTGTTGCATTGTGTAGTTTGATGGATCTTTTACTGCTGAGTGGTTGTACTCACCCTGTTTGGGGACTAACATTTCAGACTAGAAAGAAAATGCCTCTGCTGCCTCAGACTCCTAGTACGTTTTATGGGCTCCTGATTGACCTGCAGTGGGAGATGTTAGAGCACCATCATCCTGGAGTGCATGGATTGGTGTTCGAACGTGTGAGGATTTTGTTGACCTTTGATATAGGCCATTTTGCCGGCCTAGTTCATCAAGAGTTCATTTCGGTTCTCGTCCAACTAGATGGCCGCTTGCTGAGGTTGTTGCCGCCACCACCGGCCGATGGACCAGATTGGATTTGATCGTGGGTTGAGATAGCAGATGACGCATTTTGGACCACCGACACTGAATGATGGGCCGATATACATGACTGCTGTGGAGTCAGGTACTTTTGGATATAGCCGAGCTTGGAAAGGCCTTGGCTTTTTGATTTACCGACTCATGATGTCCATCGAGTTATGTAAATAAAAGTATTCGGCTCTAACTTATATAAAATGTGTAGTTGGTGTACATTGCATTATTTTGTTTGAGTATGGGATAGGGAGATTTTGAATATGTTTCCGCTATATAAGTTACGCAGGGACCAGGCAAGAAAGTAGGAACTGTGGCACCCCCTAATGCCCCCGATCCATTAGGGTCACCACGGTCACTACCTCCTGGCTAATTACTACCCTAATACCATAGATTTTAATATAACATATAACTCTGGGGGTTCCTACTTTCTTGCCTGGTCCATACGCAACTTATATAGTGGAAGCATATTCAAAATCTCCCTATCCCATACTCAAACAAAATAATGCAATGCACACCAACTACACATTTTATATAAGTTAGAGCCAAACACTTTTATTTACATAACTTGATGGACATCATGAGTCGGTACACCAAAAGGCTAAGGCCTTTCCAAGCTCGGCTATATCCAAAAGTACCAGACTCCACAGCAGTCATGTATATCGGCCCATCATTCAGTGTTGGTGGTCCAAAATGCGTCATTTGCTATCTCGACCCACGATCAAATCCAATCCGGTCCATCAGCCGGTGGTGGCGGCAGCAACCTTAGCAAGCGGCCATCCAGTCGGACGAGAACCAAAATGAACTCTTGATGAACTGGGCCGGCAGAATGGCCTATATCAAAGGTCAGTAAAATCCTCACACATTTGAACACCAATCCATGCACTCCAGGATGATGGTGCTCTGACATCTCCCACTGCAGGTCAATCAGGAGCCCATAAAACGTACCAGGAGTCTGAGGCAGCAGAGGCATTTTCTTTCTAGTCTGAAATGTTAGTCCCCAAATGGGGTGAGTACAACCACTCAGTAGTAAAAGATCCATCAAACTACACAATGCAACAAGCAAGACAACCAAGATTTCATGTGAAATGCACATATCATCTATGCAATCATGCATATTATATATATATATATATGTATGTATATATATATATCCATAAAGTATATTCCATGCCCTGATAACCACATTTTTAATGTCAAATAATACCAACTCACAATTTGTAGACAATTCATGTACCATGCCATATGCACACACATGCACATGATTTATTTCCCATTTTAATGTTCGAAAAATCTCATTTTCCCGGGGACTAGTGTTTGCATCCCTCCGAGCTTTCACACCCAACTTGGCATCGCGAGACCTCCGGCACACACCTCCGAGCATCTCGCACCCCACCTGGCATCACGAGGCACATCCAAGGCTCACCATGAAAATGGTTGCCCCTTCCATCCGGATTTATGTACAATACTTACAACCGGGCATCTCGAAACTCCCGAGGACCTCCGGCACACACCTCCGGGCATCCGATCGACGTCGACTCACTCGACCCTATGGGCATCCCGACACTCCCGGAGCATCGTCGACTCAACCGTTCGATGGTATCATCAACATCATGATATATACATATATGTCTCACTTTGAAAATAACATTTGATGCAATAATGTCCAAAGTTTCAATGAGTTTATAAAACCTCATCAATTTTTGATGTCATATGATATGCTAAATGTCACCACATCCATTGTATAAATAACAACCCAAGACATCACAAATCATAGAGCAAATCAATTGGTCTTAAAATAAAACAGTTTTTGAACAAAACAGAATGCACTCCACTAATTGAAATTCAGGAAAATCAGTAAACAATCTTGATAAATTCTAAAAATTTAATATGTTATAAATGAGATCTAGGGAAAAAGGTTTTATGAAGAACACCAAGTCAAGAAAATTTCGTATGAATCACAATGGTCCGTGCATCACAGCCATAAAACTTCAAACATCACTATTACACAGTTTCAATAACAATTTCTGTATAACCCCTAAATGAACTTAGAAAATTATGAAATTTTGATATGTTATAAATAAGACATAGAGGTAAAAGTTTTGTGATTAACTCTAAGTCAAATACATTGTAGATCAAGAGCTATAATCACTATAACTCTCCCTAACCCTCTGTAATAGTTTCCAGGTTTAACATTTTCAAAGAAAAATTGTTTCACAAATCAATACTTGTTCGTTTCTTCTCAAATTTTAGTATGTTACTCCTCAAGATGCCATCTACAACTTTCATCAAGGACATGAAGTCCAATTTCAACTAGATAATTGCATAAAATTCACGGAGTTGCCAAAGGTCAAACTGTTTTTCCATGAAACAGTTTGCTAGTTCTAGGGAACTACTTCTATTCTTTGGAATTCCAGCATCCAATATCAAAATTCAAGCATCTCCAAATCTATTACACTTCACTAGACAACCACAGCACAACATAATGTAGATCAATGAACTTTCATTTGCCTTAAGTCCGACGCAACCACAGCAAGCAAAATGGCAATTTGCGGACTTCGGGCGCGGTTCAATCAACGGCAAAGCTAGGCAGCGTCGACAGCAGCAGCAGGCATGCTCACGGCGGGGGCTGGTCTCCTTCTTTCCCTCACCGACACACCCTCTCGCTCGATTTCTCTCTCTCTCTCTCTCTCTCTCTCTCTCTCTCTCTCTCTCTCTCTCTCTCTCTCTCTCTCTCTCTCTCTCTCTCTCTCTCTCTCTCTCTCTCTCTCTCTCTCTCTCTCTCTCTCTCTCTCTCTCTCTCTCTCTCTCTCTCTCTCTCTCTCTCTCTCTCTCTCTCTCTCTCTCTCTCTCTCTCTCTCTCTCTCTCTCTCTCTCTCTCTCTCTCTCTCTCTCTCTCTCTCTCTCTCTCTCTCTCTCTCTCTCTCTCTCTCTATTTGCTCGAACACACGAGCACTTTGCCTACTAAAATTGTTAATTAAACTAATTGTTGCATGCAGGTTATTTGGTGGATGTTCGGTCGAGAGGCAGCTGGTTGTAGACATGGCCTTCCCAAGTAGCTTCATTGGCCACCTCTCCTCCTGCATGCTATGAGGTGTCCAACGGTGGAGGCCTCTTGGTCAATCTCTCCTCCATTAGTTGACTTAAGTGTCGACTAATATGGGGCTGTTTTGGGCTGTTTTGGGCCGGCTATTAGTGGCCCAATTTCTCACAATTTGATCCTTAATCTTGTACATTCCTGGGGCATTTTTGGTCCTATGGTTTCATGGTTTAACAATTTATCAAATGTACTCTTTCATGACTCAAATTCTTTTCTTGTTCCATATACACTTAAGTGATAAAGCCACGTAGTATCTCCAAAAGAAAAATATACACAAATCGGCGGGGTTCAAGGTAGTGCCGATGATGATGGTAGTATAAAATTCAATCCTTGGTGTCGATGACAAAATCGGATAACACTTCGTCAATCCGTGACATCAGTACTTCCTTTCCTTGGTCAGCTAGACATAACTGAGATGGGTCTCACTAATGACCTTAAGGAGACTTTGATAAATCTATAGTTTATTCGACGATCAAACTATTTCCATATGTGGCTCATCGATCCAACGATGATACGAGCCAATGTCATAATCCGACGACACTCTCTTCACTTAGTCGTGGACCGTCTCGTGTCAATTCCAATATTTTGAGAAATGTTCACGGTTTTGATGAAAAGTATTACATATGAATGTTAAATCTTGAGGCGTGAGCATGTCTTGAGTTTATACCCGTGAATTTCAAAAAACATTTGAGATTTAAACATGAAAATGGATTTTTATGGATTCGGTATCATGCTTTCGAGTTTATGAGTTGATTTCATCGATATGAGCTTGACATATTTTTTAAAGACTTGATGCTCTAAGGTTTGTCTTATGAAATGAGGATTTTGAAATCTATGTAATTCTCGTGCATTAACCACTCGAATGATTTTGGCATTTAAAATGGTTTGACTGCTACACCATGGTTGATGTGTTATTGATGTCGTCGGACCCTTGGGACAATGATGCCCCGGGTGTTGGGTGTCCTAGAGGATCGTGATGGCAAGGATGCCTATGGGACATCATTAATATGGTGAGCCCTAGAGGTTCCCTGGAAGGCGGGATGCCCGACAGTGTGACGTAGCACGTACCGGATGCCTGGGGACATCATTGACATGGTGAGCCTCGAAGGTTCCTCGTGATGCCAGGTGGGGTGCGAGATGCCTGGAGGTGTGACTTAACATGCTCCGGATGCCCAATGACTGAAATATGGAATCGGAGACATTCGCGATGCCAGGTTGGGTGCGATATGCCTGGAGGGACACAAACACTGGTCCTTTGGAAGGTGGTGTTAGTGGAATGAGATAAAATAAATTTATGAATTCTCATTGTTTTCGATATGCCACCTCATTATTATATCTTCCTGATTTGATGCATGTTTATTACTACTATTATGCGTGTTGATTTGGAATGCGTGGAATCGAGTAGTGATACACGTACATAATATAGTTTAGTAGAACTTTGATTGCTGGGTAGTTGTACTCACCCCTCATGGAGCTAACATATTACATAGTGATAAAAATGCCGTTGCTGCCTGCGTCTTTCGGTACCTTCTATGGTATTCACGTTGATTTGTGATGGGAACAATCGGAGCATCCTGACCCTAATCTGATAGGACTCACTTTCATCCGGATACGGGTGATACTGACGATTGACACCAGCCTCCCCTCGAGTCCTGTGTATTAGGAGTTTGTGGTCCTGTATATTCGGAGGGATGGACGTACCATGGGACCCCTGCCGCCGTTGCCAGAGGACGATGATGGAGGCTCGAGTGGGATAGAGTAGCGGGGGATAGGAAGACATCATTGAATTTTTGGACACCGGCACTTGAAGACAGATGGCGTTGTAGATGACTAAAGGAAAAGTCGGTCATTTTTTTGGATATAGCCAATATAGAAAACTTTGGCTTTTGATGTACCGACAAACATCGTCTAACAAAATATATTTATATAAAGAGTGCCTGGTTGATATCTGTGTATGTATCTAGTATGCATCATTTCAAAAGTTTGGGAAAAGAATGGATGGATCCGCTTCTGTAATGATATAGCGTAGGGACCAGGATATTGGGCATGGCGGACCCTAAGGATCGGGGACCGTCGCGGCCCAGGGACGTCCCAAACTTTTGAAATGATGCACACTAGATACATACACAGATATCAACTAAGCACTCTTTATTTACATATATTTTGTTAGATGATATATGTAGGTACATCAAAAGCCAAAGTTTTCTATATTGGCTATATCCAGAAAATGATCGACTTTTCCTTTAGTCATCTACAACGCCATCAGTCTTCAAGTGCCAGTGTCCAAAAATTCACTACTGTCTTCCTATCCCCCGCTACTCTATCCCACTTGAGCCTCCATCATCGTCCTCTAGTGGCGGCAACAAGGGTCTCATGGCACATCCATCCCTTCGAACATATAGGACCACAAACTCCCGATACACAAGACTCGAGGGGAGGCCGGTGTCAATCATCAGTATCACCCGTATCCGAATGAAAGTGAGTCCTATCATATCAAGGTCAATGGGAATGCCATAGAAGGTACTAGAAGACGCAGGCAGCAACAACATTTTTATCACTCTGTAATATGTTAGCCCTACGAGGGGTGAGTACAACTACCCAGCAGTCAAAGTTCTACTAAACTATATTACGTACGTGTATCACTACCCGATTCCACGCATTCCAAATCAGCACACATAATAGTGGTAATAAACATGCATCAAATCAGGAAGATATAATAATGAGGTGGCATATCGAAAACAATGAAAATTCAGAAATTCATTTTATCTCATTCCACTAACACCATCTTTCGGAGGACTAGTGTTTGCGTCCCTCTAGGCATATTGCACCCAACCTGGCATCACAAATGCCTCTGGTTCCATATTTCAGTCACCGGGCATCCGGAGCATGTTACGTCACACCTCCAGGCATCCCGCACCCCACCTGGCATCACGAGGAACCTCCGAGGCTCACCATGTCAATGATGTCCCCAGGCATCCGGTACGTGTTACGTCACACTCCTGGGCATCTCGCCTTCCGGGGAACCTCCGGGGTTCACCATATTAATGATGTCCCACAAGCATCTAGAGGCATTGCCATCGCAATCCTCCAGGAAACCCGACACCCGGGGCATCATCGTCCCAAGGGTCTGATGGCATCATAACACATCAACCATGGTGTAGCAGTCAAACCATTTTAAATGCCAAAATCGTTCGCATGGTCAATGCACAAGAATTACATAAATTTCAAAATCCTCAATTCATAAGATGAACCTTAGTGCAACAAGTCTTTAAAAAATATGTCAAGCTCATATCCATGAAATCAACTCATAAACTCGAAAGCATGATACCGAATCCATAAAATCCATTTTCACGTTTAAATCTCAAATGTTTTTTGGAATTCACAGGTATAAACTCAAGACGTACTCGTGCCTCAAGATTTAACATTCATACGTAATAATTTTCATCAAAACCGGGAACATTTCTCAAAATATTGGAATTGACACATCGGCGGTCGGTGATCTCAATTTCGACCCTAAAATTTTCAAAGTAGTTCACACACAAAAAATCTTAGAGCTTCAAAATATCGGAAATCAGCACGTACATGGCCTCCAATTCGGACTTGACCACAACAGTTATGAAACCCTTTCCCATATAGCTCAAAATCAACCCGATAACATCCGAGTTCACAATTCAGCACGAGTATACTAAAATAATCCTAACATACAGGACGGTTTCACCAAGCAACGACAACATTCACATCTTATAGGTTAGTAGATATCGACTTGCCTCAAGTCCGGTGGTGTCGGCGGCGAGTGAACCGTGAGCTGTGGCTACGAGCACGGCTGACGACCAGACGATGCAACGGCAGACAGAGACGCGGCTGGTGGCGAGCTACGGAACGGTGAGGAGGCCGGTGATGCGGTGGTGCGGGTGGTCGCCGGTGGTAGCAAGGAGGGAAGGGGACCGTGAGAAATTTTCTGTTGAAGTTTGCTGAGGAATCGAGGAGCGAACGAAACTGAAATGGGCGAATGAAACTGAGACGAAGGAAAAGAAAAAGAGGCCGTCCCTCTCCTGCTTGCTCTCGGTTGACTTTATTAGTCAATAAACTAAAATTCTGTGGCAGCTGAACGAAAGGCACGTAGGGGAAACGTGGATGAATTCTTGGCGTGAGAATTCCTTGTGCATGACACCTTGGTCTTCATGCATGAACGTGGCCTCTTGTTGTTAACTTTCCTAGTCAACTATCCCCTCCACTTCGTGGCAGCACGAAGAGAAGACAGCCGAAGAATTCAACCCTTGCATGGGACACCTTGCATGTCTCATGCAAGAACGTGGCTTCCCACGGTCGAGTCTTCCTTCTTGCTGGCCATCAAAGGAGAAAACGTTGCTGCTGGCTGGGTCAACAATCTTCAATTGCTGTGGCCGCTTGTAGAGGGGACGGGTGGGGGAGACGTGGCCGCTCTCGGTGGCTCTCCTTGCCACTTGAAGACACGGCTGAAGTGCTTGCAGGCAGCTGTCCCACACTCCCGCTCTGCTGGCCACCGAAGATGGGGTTACGTGGCCGCTTGGTCAAGCATTTTTCCCTTGGTTGACCGGTTGAGAGGAGATGGGGAGAAGAGCGAAGCAGCCCTTCGGTGGTCGGAGGCCTCGTCTGCATGGCATGGCTATGGACGTGCACCTGGATTAGTTGACTCAATTAGTCAATGGAATGAAAGTTCGGGGGCAGCTTGGACCGAAACAGCTCTATGCATGGGTGTCCTTCATGCATGGTCAAATCTTCACCTTGTTGGCTGGCTAAAGAGAGGGAACGTGACTACAAAATTGATGTCCAAAACCTCCTCTTGTTGCATGGAAATGCATGCGGTACGTGGCTGAAATTTCGGAAGTCGACGTCTCCGCCTGCATGAAAAGCTCACTTTAGTAAGGTACAAATGCGGAAGGGGTTGGTCTCGCGAGTGACATTACGTGAAGAAATTTTTAGATGAGATGCTATCGCGAGAACGCGACGAAACATGACATTTCGATACGGTGAGAGTGGTGACAAAACGGCATCCACAAGTGGTGCCAACGACGTAGTCCGACGACAAACTCGTTGACCCGTCACGAACCGTTACGTATTCAAGGTCCAATGAAATCCGGACACTTAAGATCTAACTAGCATCAATGTATCTTGACAGTCGAAAATTTTTACAGAACAATCCCCAATTTTTAGTTTTCTTATACCCAAAAGTTCTAGCAATAGCTTTATAATGTTCTATATTGGATTACCAACATATCTACTTAACTTGCACACTAAAAAAACAATATCAGGTCTAGTACAATGCACTACATACATTAAAAATCCTATAGCACTAGCATATTCAATTTGTACTACTGCTCAAAGAGTATTATAATTTAATTTAATATTGAAATAAAAACGAAGTACTTATCTCTTTGAAACCAAGATATTTAAATTTATTTAAAATTTGTCAACGTGATCATTTTAATTCTAAGATTAGCCCCCACTATATTTTTTAACTTTAATACCCAAAATAGTATCCACTTTACCCAAATCTTTCATCTTACAAGAAGGGAGTTAGATAATTTTTAGTCTCAATGACTTCAATCATATTGATTCCAAAAATAAGTTCAATCATATTGATTCCAAAAATAAGTATATCATCAACATATAAGCACATTAAATCATCATAATCATTAGTGAAATTAGAATATGCACACTCATTGGCATTATTGTACTTGAAATAATTAGATTATATGTCTGAATCAAATTTTCTATGCAATTACTTAGGAGCTTGCTTAAGCCCATAATGAGATTTAATTAATTTACATTGTTTCCTTTCATTTCCAAGAAGAATAAAACCTTCTAGTTGTTTCATGTAAATTTCATCATTTAAATCCCCATTCAAGAATGCCTTTTTGACATCCATTTTTTTTTGGTAAAGTTTTTGACATCCATTTGATGAACACAAAAATCATAAATGGGCACTAAAGAAAAATGAATTTCAATAGATGTTATTCATGCTACTAGAGCATAAATATCAAAATAATTTATTCATTGTTTTTGTCTATACCCCTTCAAAACCCATTTACACCCACTTAGATCTTTTTAGTAAATCTACTAATACCCAAGTAGTATTGAATATAATTAAGTCCTTTTCCTCATTTATAACTTCTTTCCAAAGAAAAGGTATCTGCAGAAGATATAGCATTATTAAAAAATTTAGGATCATCTTCTAAATTGAATACTAAAGTATGTTTATTTATCACGTTATTATCTTTGTCTCCTTCAACAAGGAAAACAGAAGTAATAAAATTTAGACATAAATCTTTCAATTTCATTGCTCTAGTGCTTCTTCTAGGTTCAATTATGTTTTTAGAATTATTTTTTATTTCTCATGAGAATCTACTTGTATTTCTATAGGTTTTATATTATTTTCAATAATTATAAAACCCGTAGAACATTTATTCTCAAAGAATTCAACATTTCTTGACTCTACAATGACATTGAACCTTAAATCAAGAAGCTTATAAGCTTTATTGCTCTCGATTTATTTAAAGAAAACACTTTTGATAACTTTAGAACCAAGTTTTGCTTTCTTGGGGTCTAGTACTCAATAGTATACCAAACACCTTAACACTTTAAGGTATGACAAGTTTGGTCTCTATCTTTCCACAATTTATAGGTGCTAATATTATTTCTCTTAGATGGTTCCTATTATGAATGTAACATGCTGTAAGCAATGCCTCCCCCACAACGATTAATTGGTAAGTTTAAATGTGAGAGCATACAATTAGCCATTTATCGTAGAAATCTGTTTTTTCTTTCAGTTAAACTATTTTGTTGCGGAGTGTATGTTGCTAAAACTTGATGGATAATACAATTGTCTTCACAAAATGCTTTATCTTTTGATCTTGTGTGATGAACACATGTATACGTTTTGCAATCATCCACAAAGGCAATGAAATTCCTTTTCCCACTGCAAGTTAACATGTTATTGAATTCACAAATGTCACTATGCACCAAATCCAATAAATTCAAATTTCTTTTGGCACTAGAAAAATGTTTTTTTGTTTGTCAATTTAGACTTATCAAAGATTTCAAATTTATCAAATTCACCATTAAAATTTATCAAGTTTAACATTTTCATGTTCGTTAACTGCAAAAAGTTAAATGTGCTAATTTACTATGCCACGAAAAAGGAAACTCAACAATATATGTAGATGAATTGAAAGAATTATTGATACCTGACTCATACATGTCATCACCGACATACCCCTTTCCAATAAATAGCTTATTCTTCAACAAGATGATCTTGTCAAATTCAAACAAAACTTAAAACCCCTTTGTACAAAGAAATCAATAGAAAATAAGTTCTTCCTCATTTCAAGTAGAAACAACAAGTTAAGAAGGGTAACCTTCTTTCTAAAAATAAAATCTATCTCTATTGCGCCTTTGCCAACAACCTTGACAAGAATGTTAGTTGCTATCAACACCTCTTGAATATTTGTATCAACCTCTTCAAAATGCTTGAACATTGAATGGTCATTGCACACATGAACTGTTGTTGCACCAAAATCTAACAACCAACCAAACTTGAAAGAAGTAATATTAAAAAATCATGGCCATAAAATCATTGATTTTTTTAAAAATATTCATGTTTGAAAACATAGTTGAAACCATGGCCACGAAATTCTCTTCAACCGAATTAACATTGGCCTTCACCATTGATATGCTCTTGTCCTTGGATGTGTGTTTGCGATGCTACACTCCTTTGCACAATGTCCTTTTTTTGTCAAAAACAAAAAGAACAACCATTTTTCTTCTTATGTCTTCTTAAATTTCTGCCCTTTCTTGACTTTAAAATTATGGTGGTTTTTGGATTGAAATACATCACCCTCCACAACATTCACCTTGGTATCATAAAAAGCACAATTATCACATACATGTGACTCTTGCTTAATTTGAAGACGTTTCTAAATTTCCTCCGGTGTTATGTCCTCTAACTCGTACATCAGCCTTTTTGCATAATCTTTCTAAGTCGGAGGCAATTTTGCAATAATTGCTCCAGCTTGAAATGATTCTGGATTATTAATTATGATGGCACGAATTTTGTTGACAAGCACTTGCAATTCATGAATTTGCTCTAACGATAAACTTAAAATTAAAATACTTTGCAATCAAATATATATCGATACCTTACTCCTCTGCCTTGTATTTGAAATCAAGTGCATTCCAGATGTCTCTGGCATATTTCATCTCAATGAATAACCGAATGATCAGACAATGTTTTCATAATGTACCCACGACATAGCAATTCATCCTCTTCACGTTTCTTGCTCTCCTTATTGACCCTTTCAATGGCATCTGCACTTAGCTTTCCTCCTTTAGTGGTAGGCTTTGGATCCTTTAGCATCAGATTGGATTTGGAATGTAAGAAATTTTCAAGGTAGTGAAAAGGAACATCATCTTGTCCCTCCAACGAGCAAAGTTTTTGCCATCAAATTGATCCAATTTCACCATGTCTTGATTCATGACTTCGATTGATTCTAATTCCATTGTCGACATTCCTTAAAATTGTTGGGAAAAAAATCGATAGGGAAAAGCGGAATCCGACCTTGAAGCGTGAAAAGGCATTATCTCTAAGGAATTATTTACTCCACTAACATTGCTAATGTTTACTAGAAAAAATCAGCCAAGATACAATAGAGTCTCAAGCAAGAATAACATATAGCAAATCTAGTATTTCTCTAAGAACTCTTAAACGTAAATAACTAAAAATAATAGCTGTATTTTTTTTTTTTTTTGGAAAAATAAACACAAGAGAAGTGAAAAGTATGAGACCGAAACGTTGAACGTCGAATTTATAACAATGTTTTGTGAACAAATGGAAGATTTCAAAAGACAAACTAAAATTTGAAAAAAAAAACTTTTTTTAAAGTTATTTTTTATATTTTTTTATTCTGATTTTATAACTTCTGAAAAGATATAACCAACAATTGAAAAGATACACTCTTATATCTTTTCGTCAATTAAGCAGATAAAAAAGTAACCATCAATTGAATAGATACACGCTCGTATCTTTTTGTTAATGAAACACATGTATAATCGTATTTTTTTGTTGTGAGATAAGTCAACTCTTTATTTGTAACCACCACGCAAATCTTTTCAATATGAAACAATGCATGTCTTAATTTATTTGTAACCACCAATCATATCAAAAAGTATGAGATAAGGCACCTCTTAGTTTGTTTACCAACAAAACCTAACACACAAACCTTCTAAGGTGACCTCACCCCAATTGCTAAGGGGGTGTGAGGCTGGAGGAGGATAGAATTTTCACCTTGGACGGACGTAGGGTGGGGATGGGTGTTGGACGCAAATTGTACAACCCCAAGATCTCCATAACAAGAACAAGAACATGCATAATTGAGCAGAAAGATTAACGCACCTGTTTTGGAATCCATCGAACAAAAAGCGGAAGCAGAAAATGGATTACCCACATATCAAGGGGATCCACACATCAAGTCCTTCTTCTCTATTGCCCTCTGTATCACTGGCTCAATGAGACGGCCCCCTCACGATTAGCATTAGGTAAATGCTCCTTAGGTGAGGATATATGTGAGAATTAGAGTTAGAGGAGAGACTTGAGCACTATTTATAGAGTTTCCGGCCAGTTTCCCTCATTATGGGCCAGACTCAACTCGACCCACACTAACCAGCCTATATAAGACTAATTAAGAAACCTTCTATCTCACCTTAGACCAGCTCTGTTTTACGGTAGCCGTAAAAACAGTAAATTACAATATTAAGTAATGGAGTGCACATTAGGAAAACTCTTACATTCTCCCACTTGGACTATATTAATTGAAATCGTACCTTATGTGCGCACATTGGTCCAGAGATAATTCTTAATAGTCAATCATATCCCATAAAGTCTTAAACATCAAATTATGGCAGTAACTGCGTGTATACATACAGAGCTTTCCATGGTCACGAATGCTCTCAACTTTATTGATATGGATTCAATATGATAGTGTGGCAAATGGATAACATCTCTCATAGAGAGATCCCATTTATCAGTCATCATTATCTTACCTTAGGTGTCACAAAAACTTGTGTCACTAGAGAATGCTTTATGGTTCCAATGAACCCACATATGTCTTGTCCTTAAGGTTAACCTTTCTTTATGTATAACAAGATATATGGACAAAGCTAATAACCAGATGCCCCTAGCCTTCACTCAAGGTTTATACAGTACCTTGAGACTTTATCAACATGTATTCAACATAATAACAACACATTCAAAATATTTTATTGAATGCAAAAGTTGATACATATTAAACTGTTACAAAGTGTAATGAACACAGATGAAACATTTATCAGAATAAAGCCAAAATAGCTCCCACTAAACAACAGCATCTCATGATGCTCCTAGGCCCATGCTAACGACATGTCGCTCAAATACACACGGGCATAGGCCTTTAGTTAATAGACCTGCAACCACATCATCTATGAAAATATGTTATATTAAAACATCATATTTTTGTACCGTTTGCTTTTGGTCAAAAATTTTGACCACCATATATTTAGACCCCTTGAGACCTCTGTAGTAAATAAATAGCACTACAAATTTGTTATCTCAATACAACGGTATGGGTCTATCCATAAAGTTAAAATGATCAACTTCGTCATGAGGTTCTAGAGCCTAATAGCCCAAGCAACAGTCTAAAAGAATGTTACTAACACTGCTTACATAGTAGGAGATAACATAGAATTTTATTTACTGCACTTCCTACTAACATAAATATATATTACGTTATTGATTTTATGTCATCCTAACAACCAGCAAAGTTTACATCTGAATACCCTACTAGCTGTAAGAATTGAACATGTCTGTAAATTAACATATAATCTCTTGTCTTATTTAAGTACCTTAAAATCTTCTTGGCAACAACCTAGTAATCGCATCCTGGATTTGACTAATATCTTCCTAGAAGTCCCGTCACAAAGACGATATTTAGTTTAGTGCAAATTCAAGCATACATTATACTTTTAAGTGCACTGACACAAGGTACACCATTTAATTAAATTTTCTCAATATCTAAATAAGGACAATGTGATTAATTTAGTCCATCACCCTTAACAACATGAGCAATTCCTGGCTTGCAATGATATATATTGAATAATTCCAATATACAATCAGCAAATGTCCTCCGAGAAAATCTAATATAATATGACAAAAATAATCATTACAGACCTCAGTACAAAGGATATAAGATGTCTCGAGATCACAACTTGAAAGCAAAATATCATGTACATAGAGTATGAGAAAAAATAAATTTCCTCCTACTGACCTTGTAGTATATTGAATTACTTTGTTCCCAATTGAACAAAATAATAACATTATGAAACTTTAATAATATTGTCTGGAAACTTGCTTAAAACTATAAATAAGACTTTCAGTCTACACACGAGTTTACTTGAATCTGCTGTAAAATCATCCAGTTGCATTATATAGATTTTGTATCTATTTGATGTAACTCCATATCAAAATAAATTATTAATACCACGTTTATTTTGAAAGAATATTTAAAAATAGTAGAAAGAAATATTTATTTCTTCACTATTAACTATCCACCCATCTTTCAGAGTGAAAACTTTAGCTATCAATTTGGCTTTAAATTCCACAATCTTTTTATGAAATTCTTTTAGTATGGTACACCAATTTACATGAACTTATGATTTTTAGACAAGTAAGTTAGTTTCCAAATACTATAATGTTTCATAGATTATATATCGCATTTTATGACATCTAATCACATACTTGATTGAGAATAAGAAACGTCATTTATAAATATGCCATTACATCAACCATATAGTGGATATTGCAATCATGCTTTTACAAATAGACTATATAATTTAATGGAATAACTGATTGTCTTTTCCTAACAAATATTCTAAGTAAAGTTACAATCACTTCATTTTATACTTAAGAGGTTTGGAAAGATTTCATAATAATTATATCAAGAATAGTACATTGACCTCAACAAGTTTAGTCTATGGTATAGGAGATTCTATAATTGTCTGTACCACAATTGTCTATATAGGCAAAGATAAAGACACAGTGATTTTCCATCGTACTATTATTACGTCGAACTGTAGAAACTTTATAGTATATAATTCCATAATTCTTATACCTTCTTTAGGGTCATAAAATTAATACCCCTTCGAATAATCAGAGTAAGATACAAAATAATTCCAAGTTGATCTAAATTCCAACGCACTTAATATTGGATTAGATAACCTCACTTTTTCATGACACCTCTAAATTTAATATGATTCAAGTAATTTATGTCCAGTCTATAACTCAAAAGAAGTTTATGAAACAATTTTTGTATGTGAAAATGTTGTTTTCAAAATATTAGTCCATAGAAGACCAGATAAATTAGTCTTACTAATCATATTCATCACCATATTCAATATGGTGCATTTATGCTTTTCAGCCAAATCTTTTTGTCAGGATTTTCAGGTATAGTAATTAAATTACCACCCCAGAATCTACCAAATATTTGACAAATGACCCTTTAAACTATTTCGCATTGTCATACTTGATAAAATACTCACGGCCACTATTAAGCCTAACAACCTTTTAAAATAAATTATAATTGTTTTATTCTTTATCTCAGTCATTTTCCTTAAATAGAAAACTTTTGGAAACAACATTTTAACCATATACGAGATGTATGTCATTAGGACTTAAATACAATTTTTGCAGATGTGTCTTAATTTCGATATTAGACAAGATATACTTACAAGCCACTAAGGCTTCCATCATCTTATAGCAGTGCAGTCTACAGGCAAACCACTTTTCAAGTGTTCCAGAATAGAACGCTTCATGGACAGTAAGCAAATTCTATTGCTCTTTTCTCAAGCAACAAATCATATGTCCACAACTTAAAATTTAAAGCAGTAAAAATCTTAATAAAAGTGGAGTTATTAATTACAGAAAATGTGACTGAAAAACAAGCAATATATATAATTAGCATCATGTGAGCACCATGTAACTTGATGTACAAGTACACATCTAGAGAGTTACACGCATAATCATATAATTACCTTTGGGCATAATACGTGATATGCAATTGTACACTCCCCACATGATAGAGGTTATGAAAATATACTCTAATTTTCGTGAATTCATCACCTTTGGGCAGATGAACCACTGGGATCGGTCAATCCTCTACCACATCATCATGTAATCTCCATGAACTAATACACAGTCATCTCATTCGGGAGTATGACTACGTATTAGACCAGGAGACATCACAATCAGCATACGAGACCGAAATGTCTCAAACCCAATCAAGCGTGCCACTTTGGCGGTCACTACTCAATTGAATCCTTGAAACTCTCTCATACCAAGGATATAAACTTTACTACTCACATACATCATATACATGTGATTTTAACTTTAGTGATAGGAGCGGCATATCACCAAAATCACATGTCATGCGAATTATATTGCTTTATTCATTAATAAAAATTAATCATACATATATATATATAGCAAACTTGAAAAACATATTCCAATGAGATTAACGATCACAGCAACACAAGAAACTTCTCATAACATAGAAGCAATTATCTCTTGTACACCTCGATTACTGATTACTAGAACAATATTAAAAGAATGCTGATCTAGAATATCTCTCACAAATTAACATCAATAGTAATACAGGGTATACCAAATCTATAAGCGTGACAGCTAATCCATTATCACTCATGAGTTCATAAGGTAAAAAATAACTCCAAAGCTAACAACTGATTTATTAGCCAATTTTTAAGTAACAAATTATCATTATAATCAACCAGTGGCCTATTAATTGAGTCAAACCAGAGAACCAAATATCTAAAATTTAACAATAGATACTATTGCTCTGCATAAATGTTGTCATACTCCTTAACCATAAAAAATATTTAACTTGATAAATATTAACAAGTAAGTAGATGAGTTCATGTACAATATGCATATGCATTACCCACATTTAGCAGATGTGTTAATCAGTACAATCAATTTGGTCACGAGTTCTTAAGACGTCCACCATTCAAAGATTACCAGTGTGTAAATGAGTATACTTAAACAACAAAAATTTTATAATCAATACATAGCTCAATTACTATCCCATAATGGTTGTATCTCATTAAGCCAGCTTCAATTCATAATAAAATTTAATTTTTATTAATGAATCATACCATTATAATGTTTATGTGATAACATACCTGTAACCCAACACTTATATTTTCAAAATCACATAAAATACCAGAAAAATACGCAAAAATACACTAAAAATACGCGTATTTAGGGTTTTGTATGTATTTTCACATTTATAAAAATATCAAACATATAAAATAAATATACCACAACGTAGAGGATGATCATACAAATCCAACGCCGTCCTCACGCACCGATTCGACGCTGCACGTGCCCACATGCGCCACCTGAGTGCGCGGCGCGTGGAGCGCACGCGCAAGCTGCGCCCTGCGCGTGGGAGCACGTGAGGGCGCGTGGGGCGCGTCTCCGACGCCCTAGCGGTGCGTAGCCGCGTGTGGGGGCGCGTGAGGCCTCCCCTGGCGACGCACTGCCTACGGTTCTTCTCGTCTCGTCGAGCCCAGTCCGAATATATAATTTAATTTTATTTTTATTGAACAAAAAATCTCGAAAATCACAAATTATGGCAAAAACTTTATGTGTTTAAGTTCTAGAGTTATGGTTGCTCTGATACCATATGTTGGACGCAAATTGCGCAACCCCAAGATCTTCATAACCAAAACAAGAACATGCATAATTTAGTAGAAAGATTAACCCACCTATTTTGGAATCCATCGAACATAAAGCGAAAGCAGAAAAGAGATTACCCACATATCAAGGGGATCAATGCATCAAGTCATTCTTCTCTATTGCCCTCCGTATCACTGGCTCAATAAGACGGCCCCCTCACGATTAGCGTTAGGTAAATGCTCCTTAGGTGAGGATATATGTGAGAATTAGAGTTAGAGGAGAGACTTGAGCACTATTTATAGAGTTTCCAGCCAGTTCCTCTCATTATGAGCCAGGCTCAACTCGGCCCATACTACCTAGCCCATATTAGACTAATTAAGAAACATTCTATCTCACCTTAGACCAGCTCTGTTTTACGGTAGCCGTAAAAACAGTAAATTACAATATCAATTAATGTAGTCCACATTAGGAAAATTCTTACAATGGGGACTACCTCAACCTCGCCCATTCCGTGGTTGCTTGTCGAGCCGCTCCATGCACCCGTGAGTTGATCTTCTCGACCTCTTTTCGGGTAGTTTGACCCGGCTGAACGGCCTAATTGCCCAATGCTTGGTCGTCGTGCTATTTGTTGTTGCGTTGGCCAAAAAAAAAGGATAATGGCCTTCAACGACCCTACAAGTGTTGTAGATGCACCCCGAGTGGAACTTCTTGCACTCGTTCTAGGACACGACGAAATTCAAGAACTCATCGATGGAGTCCAGGAGCAACGGGAAGCCGTTGGAGGAGATGAGCTCCATGATGTCGACAGCTACCTCTGGCCGGAGCGCCATCCCTTTGCTCTCCCACGTATACCAATAGAGCATAAATGCGGAAACTGCATTGACGTAAATCTCGGCGATGGGACCGAGGCAGCATCCTAGGCCACGGACGACATCAACAAGTCGTGGATCACTATGCCCCGTCTCAACCCCGGGGACAGGGAGTGGATGAGGGAGGTGACGAGGCTGCGGAGCGACAAAGTGGCGTCCAATGCAGGCTGGAGGTAATTCATTTATACTTTTATGCTCTTATTGTTTATATTAATATGTTAATTAAAATTTTCCTCTAAAATTTTTTTTATGTTACTTAAAGGTAAAATTTTTTCAACATTCGATATGTGAAGTTTTTGTGTTCAATAAATTAATTTTCTTGCAAAAAAATTGGCAAGATAGGGTTCTCACATGATTCTATTTTTTTGGTTGAAAGAGTCCCTGCATGATTATGTGGGGGTAGCAATGGGTGAAGTTGCCTCCCAAAGCACGGCGCATAGTGCGGGTACAACACAGGGCCATGGTGTTGGGGTTTCATGAATCATGTACAAGTAAAATTAACAAAAAGAACGCAGCGGAAACAAAGATATATTTTATACATGATCCTCCTAAGACGTTGTTCGTGCGTTTTAATCAAAAATCTGAATATAAAAAGGGAGTTAAACGAATTACCTCTCGAAGCGTGCTTTAAAACGAATTGGTTCATATGTTCCTCAGTTCGAGTCCTACAAACGTCAAATCTTTAGTTTAGACATACCAACAATGGACGTCGAATGAAAGAGAGAACTTTCGAATAATCACCACTTTGATCATGCTAGCAATCTCGTGAAGTAATTCTCCGTATCTTTTTAGTATTTAGTCATGGCCCAAATAAGAGATAATTGCTTTTCTTAGCGGTTGCTGACCATCCATGCTTCGTGCATAATGGTCAGCACATGCACGAACCTTTAATTTTTTTAATTAGTTATTAATTAATTAATTAAGTAAACGAATAATTAATTAATTAATTAAACGAATACATAATTAATTAATCAATCCTTTTTAAAAAGAACATAATCTTTATATGTACAAATGGAATACATTAACATGTATCCACTTTGGGCATGCGTGTGCATCATATGCAAATAGGCTCGTGACTATAATACAAATTAAATTAAATCACATTTAATTTAATTTCAAATTGACACAATTCGATTGCAGTAATTGCAAACACATTTGCAACATTATTTCTCTCTTGTTCCACGTTATTTTAATTGTTTACGGTGTGTGACATTCATAGGTTCATCACTAAACTGGTAGTAAGACTTGTACTAACACATTAGTACTCCCAAAAGAATTAATTATCTCGATTAATTTTTTAGGTCCTACAAGCCATGATTGACATCTAGCAATATGTCATAGCTACCCAGATAATGTGAATATTTTAAGAACATAATGAACCTATCAGCTTTGGCTACAGTATGATGCAATCCCTCTATCTTACTATGTTTTGATCAAACAAATACCATGAAATATTTGTCAAGTCACTAATTCGATAATATGCACAAATCTAATTGACATGCATTTTATTTAAGACATAAACAATTTATTCTCAATTACAACCTCGGCCAAGGATTTCAATGCGGTGTCGTAATTAGATTGCATAGGACATCATTATTATACTTTGCATGTAACAAGGAGACAGATTCCATATTGCGCACACGTGCAACTTTGTATATGAACAAACTATGACCATTAGGTATAAAGATGGATCAACGACCCGGCATTATGTGCACCTGTGAACCATAGTTGTTTAATACACAAGTTAACACTGTGTCTCAGGTCTAAGGATTATTTACACAAAACTAAAGCATGAACAATTAGACATTGACTATGCTAAAAGCTTCCATGTCGCTAATCGTTCCATATGCGTCACATTCAGTGAACTTGTCTAATACAAACACTCGCGTTCTAACTCAGGCATCATAATACCCAATGACATGTGACTCATCATTCCCTTAAGTATCCAATACTTAATGGCGAAGTTAAGAACATACGCGGTTTCAATAGGATTATTAATATCCACTTAATAATCCATCGACCGGGAACGATTTCAATATTTAGTCTAACTATGAACCCGTCACATATATTCTTGATGTCTCAAGAATAGATCTAGTTGCAACTGATCTTATGGAATCATTCATAAATATAAAATAATTGGACAAATGAATGAATACGTCATTGTCATTAATTAAATAATATAATAAAAGTACAACTGAAATCCCTAATATGTAACTATTACATAGTAGCTTTAGGGCATCCAACACATGGGTGGGGGTTGGATGGAGAACGCCAACGCCGATGCTTGCCCCGCCCATTGCAATTCCTAAGCAGAATTTCTCAAAACTCTAGTCAACGACTCTCTCACATGCTGGAGACATGGCAAGAAGATGAAATATATTTGAGTGATTAGGTAGCGAAACACAACATGGTCACAACTGTGCCCAAATCATCCTGGAAATTGGAAAATTTGTCCAAAATATTCCCTTGAAAAATTTAATTTAGCGCACGTGTCAGTTGGTACTTTCATTAAACCCTACTTTACAAGAGAGCAAAAAACCAGTGAATAACCGCGTCTTTACCACAGAAAAGACTTTTTTTTTTTTTTTGGTAAAGTACCACAGAAAAGACTTTTGTTGATGAAGAAATGTTTTATTTATTCTTTTTAATTTGAATAATACCATACAACTACTATCGCGACTCTCCCGAAACAGGATTCTTTCCCATTTGGGCTAAACAAGTTTAGTGGATTGTCAATGAGGAACTAATATTATCTCTACTTGAGGTTTGCTTGATTTTGCTCGGCATGCCATCTCGATCGCTCTAAAGATGAGATCCTATCTTGTAAAAATGTTGCCACTGGATATTTGAGGCCAATAAGGAGCCAAGTAGAACGCAGAAAAACATTCTGCTTCCTATGAACTAGAGATTCTAAGTTCAAAATTTTGATTATACTAATCATCTAATTAGTGTGCTTATCAGTGTGCACACACATACAGCATTTGCATTATTCCTCGCATAACATAACATGTAATTCATATTCACTCTCGGTGGACGGAATCAGAACATGCTGAGCATCCAAATCAATTCAATTTACTCAAACTTGGAGAAAAAACGTCACAATCAATTTTAGTTTTCATACATGCGATTCTTGATCACCACTTAAGATCAATTAACAAATAATTATTGTGCAATAAGGCCAATGAAATGGACTAAAACTGAGACTGAAAAATAAGCAGGGACCAAGCAAGCAGCGCACAAACGGAGACTTGGCAGAGCAAAACAATAGATCAATTCAAAGGCACAATGAGGAGATCAAACGAATTCATCTTGGTTTGAACATCAAACCATCAACCAGACGCCAACATGCAGGAACTTTACTAAAATTCGTACTCTAGTTTCACTTAGAAAAATCATCGAACATATGGCAGACACTTTCATCCAATGATCTAGATGCAGGAATACGTCAACAATTCGTCTCCATATCATCACCTGAGGTCAAATCACTAATAGCAACTCAATTACATAAGATCTAGACATGACCAATATCTCAAATTCTTGGCCTCTGTTTGCTAAAGGAAATCATAGCGCACCTACTTGATTGGATATATCATACTCACCCGTGGCAACTAACGATCTGAAGATCGCAAAAGTTGATTCGCGACCTGGAGAGCAGCTCAAGTTCCCCAGTTACTGTGACTAAGAAAGGAAGGTATGGCTAGGGGAATGGCAATATGTGACGGCCACGGCAACTCTCCAGCTATTGAGAATGATGAAAAAGACTGAAATTGATCAGAACTTTTCAACTGAGAGGATTTCTTACTTCTTATCTATTTATGATGGTTATGGGGTCTCTTGCCCTTCTGGTTCTCACGCGTGCTTAAGGCTGAGAGGTTTTCAATTCCATATTGATTCCACTTGAAACTACCTTATATTCCTTGAAGCTTAGAACCCATCCTTCCATGGTTGATTCCAAGTTCTACTCAGATTTGACGTGTATTATTAATTAAATGATTGCAATAAATAATCACATTTAATTACCTCAACTTATTGCTACACTTTACTTACCACAACTTCTATTTAGAACATGAAAAATATGAAGGTAAGGATGCGTTTGTTTGTGTTTTACGTTCAAAATTGTTCTAAACGAAAATAGAAAAACTATTTCTCGTTCTAGGGAACAATTTTTGACCAGAAAGACACGTTTGGTAAACTTGTTCGGGATAAAAAAATGAATAGAAACACGTTTGGTAAATTTATATTCTTTTTTTTTGTTTCTTTTAATTTTTTAATATTTTTATTTTATTTTTCTTTTATTTTTTTCTTTTTTTCTTCTTTTGGCCGGTCGCCGGCCATGCCGAGGCCGGCGACCGGCCGACGGGGGCCGGTAGCCTTGCCCAAATCCGGCGAGGCCGAGCGTCGTCGCCAAAGAAAAAGAAGAAGAAAAGAGAAGAAAAGAAAGGAGAGAGAAAATTTGTTCTTCAAAAGTGTTTCGGAACAAAAAAGTAACTTTTTTTTTTAATTTCTTATTTCCGTTCCAATTTTGTTCCGGGAACAAAAACATAAATTTTGAACAAAAAATGCAAACAAACGCGTTTATGTTCTTTTTTTTTCTGGGAACAAAAAAAACAAAAAATCTATTCTTAAACAGAAAAAAAGAGTACCACCATGCAGGCCCTAAATGCTTTAATCATAAAATGAAAGTTCAGACTAATGATTTCAAATTATACACTTATTATCAAATGCCTTAAAATACCACAAAATCACTTGAAGACCTAGAACAAGAAAAACACAAAAACTTATTTCATGTTGTAGGATTCATTTACTTGGAACCTAAAACCTACCCGTCAAAATAGGTTCTCAAAATTTGGAACACGGAACCTACCATGCATATGTTGGAACTTGGAATCAAATAGGTTCCCACCGGTTAGATTCTTCGGTTCCAAGTTAACTTGTCTAATTCTTTGGTTCCAATTCTACCCGAAACCATACTCAACTCTAGTACTTGTAGGGTTCAATTTGAATGTTCGGGGAGAGAGAGGCCTTGGACTTACATGTTGAGTTGTTGGACTGAGCCCAACTCTCGGATGGGCTTGCTCTTTACCATTGGGCTTCGCTGAGAGAAATTATTTGGGCTTGTGGTTGTTTGATGGGCTCCAGATCCATACTTCTCTGATGGGGCTGGCTCAAATATGATGGTTTGGGCTGCTCTTGTGGGCCAGACCTGGGCTGCGTGAATTGGATGGGCTTAAGCACTGTCCCATTGGAGCCCCTTTTTTTATTATTTTCTCTCTCTTTCTATTGTTTGTCATGTATTTTTTTTAGTATTTTTTTATATTTTACAAAAAAATGCGTAACTATGTTGCTGGCAAAAATTCTAGTGTCAACAAGTACTGCAAAGAAAAAAAAATGTTTATATATTTTTAACAATAGACTCCAAATCTAAACCCATAAATTCCAAAGCTAATTAGAAATTTTGCCACAGGACATAACTGAATTAAGCGTATATATTTTAAGGATGAAGGCATTGGCGGTTCTTAAGGAGACGGAGCTTTGGGAGTTTTTTTAGCTGCTACCGGTTGCGAAAGGGTGATCCTGTGTTTGCTTCGTGTTGGTTGACAGAGGCCTGTTGGGTTTTGAATGGCCAATGTTTTGAAGGTGAGGTGCAGTGAGACCGCGAGGGCTGGCCAAACCTCACGCGACAGTGGCGGGCGATGGGCCACCATTGTGCAAGCACTAGAAAGTTCTGCCCTATAGGCGAGCGAGGATCGGCAACCCTTCCCCAAGCTCGAGCAAAGGTTAACGAAATTAAACAAAGCTATTCAAAGTCTTTGATTGCATTAATTGGACAAATTTTAGAACTTGATTACACAATTTGAAAATTTTGAGACTCATTTTGTAATAAAGTTTATTACTTCTGATATACTATCCTTGGCTTTAAAAATGTCGAATTAATCTCATGATGTCTTATGGAAGTATTTGAGTGTAGGAGCTAAAGAGTCTGTCCATGGACCTGAGCATAAACAGATGCCATATATCTTGAGGATGTACTTCACTTTTTTCTGATGTAACTAGTATAAGCACCTAGAGGGGGGGTGAATAGGTGTATAAATTATTTCTCAGGATATCACAGAAATATTAAGCAAGTGATAGAACGGAAGTATGCTTTTTGCTTAAACAAAATAAGTTACGATTAAAGTAAAGCAAAGAGAAGGGAAGAGAAAATTAAACACAAGATTTATAGTGATTCGGCTTATCCTAAGCCTACGTCCACTCTTCCGCACTCACAACCAATCGGCTGGATTCCACTATGAACAAAAGAGATGTTACAGCACAGTCCTTCCTTGATTCCACAGTGTAAATATTCTATCACACTTCCTCAAGGTTTCTTACAAGTATAAACTCTCTTTTGAGTACAATATTTTTGCTCAAGTGAATTGACAAAACAACAAGAGGCTTCAGACTTTGGAATTCTTCTATCGCGCACTCTCCCGAACAGCTTAAAACGTCTTCTTTTTATACTCCTTTGTGCCATCATACCCGTTGGCACTTTCCAAAGGAATTCCTCCAATCTACCCGTTGGACCGAATCAATTAAGAAGATTATTCGAACTATTAAGGGAATATGTCGATAGCCCATCAATCACGTTCGCCCATACAATCAGGATCTCGGTTTCCATAAGTAGAACCTTCCCCGAATATTTCACCAATCAACGGATCCTTGACCATCGAATCAATCTTGATCAATCCGATAAGTCATATCCAGCCAAGAGATCTTCTCCAGTCGATAAGGTCATATCCTTAATAGAACATCCAGTTCTGGATACCATTTCTTCAACGGATTAGAAACTGTCAATGAGGATAGATTTGAATCTTGAGTCTGGCTGTCCGGAGGTCTTCAGACTTTAAACAGCAGAGTTTGCAAGCCTTCAGACCAGACTGATGGAAACGATTTTGTCAGCTTCAAAACACTTCAAGAAGATTTCTCCAACATTTTCTACGTGAGATCGATTGTCAAGAAGCTTTGCAATACATTTTAAGACTTCTAGTACACTATCCTCAGTTTTAAAAATGACGAATTAATCTTGTGATGTCTTATGGGAGCATTTGAGTATAGGAGCTAAAGAGTCCATCCATGGACGTGAAAATAAACAGACGCCATATATCTTGAGGATTTACTTCACCGTTTTGTACGTAAGATCGATTATCAAAAAGCTTGGAATGCCCACCACATGCGAACCACTTTCTGCCTTTCTTGAGGAAACGAAAACTTGGGCGGGCCTAAACTAAGGTTAGGCAATGGTTGAGTCTAATAAAAGACCGAACACACCCCGAACGTTAATTGGATTTGAAGAAGCTGTTGTTTCGGATGCCGGATGAATTTGGGATCCTAGTACAAAACAAAAAAAATTATCCAATCAGTCTTTAATTAATCATATGTATGTCAACTGAGTCATAAACTTTTCAATTTTATTTATACAATCCTACACTTGAGCATAAAATTTGAATGTAATCATTTCGGTCAATCATCATCGGAAATCACTAACGTGACGGTCCAATTATTGCCGGCTATCCTACATGTCACCTCCCACATCAATAATATTTTGCAAAAATTGGCCAGACTGACTATGTTTGAATTTTGTGTAAGTGTTTAGAAATCAATTGACAAAATTTAGAAAGTTTAAAATTAAATTGGCATCCATACAATATGTTTAGAATTGATTGAACAATTTCCTTGTAGCAAAACTTGGGATGCATTTGAGATTTGTCTTACTTTAACTCAAAACCAAAATCGTCTTACCGAGGGAAATTTTACTAAAATTGCTTTTACCCTTTTTTCAAAATATAAGTTCACTTATGTATTGTCATATACTTTGAAAATAGTAATCACTTCTACTCATCTACATTATTACTTTATAATACTTGTATCTATACAAGAAACTTTGAAATCGAGGTGGTTGAATAATCTTGGTTTTCATTATTGCGATGGTCTATTATTTAGTTGGCATTAGATAATAAAAAATTATGTCCGAGAAATAATAAACATATGGTAATCGTCGAGTACTAGATAACTTGTAATAGGTCTAAGATATTATTTAGCAGTCAAGATAAAATTCAGAATATGGTAAATTTTATCATATCTTATTTTTGGTTCCAATCCATGACAAGATAAACTCGAATATAAACGCGAGATATCCCAAATAAAGATATTTAGTGGGGGAAGTGGAATGAATGTAAATAGGATTTCTTATATTCGTGATATATAAGTTATTTTTTCGAATAACAAACTTCTTAAATTAATAAAATTAAAATAGTAATAATAACATATAAATAAGATGTGAACTTTAATACAAAAATAAAATTAAAGATAACAAAAAACTTAGTTTCTATTTATTCCTATTTTATTTTTATATTTGAATTTATTTCTACTCTATAATATATATGCTATATATATAGTTAGTATTAATATTTATTACATATTTTAGATATATTAGTATAGTTTATTATTTAATAAATTTAAGTGAGGACTGATGGAAGGGAATAAAAAAGAAGTGAAAAGAGAAAAGAAGTAGAGAGAGAGAGAGAGAAAGATGGAAAAATAATGAAACGATAAGTAGGTGAGAGAGTAGAAGCACCTCTTTTCAAAATCGAGAAGGTAAATAATTGTATTTCTCTCTTATTAGATATGACATTTGTCTTTACTCCATCGATATTGCTATTACTTATTTATATTTCTTGTCATAGTCTAATGGCTCTGGAACTCTATGATCGGCTCCTTTATTGATTAAGATTTATGTTTATATAATATATATATATTAAATGATGGAGGTTATATTTGCTTGAGCCTTTGTGGTTTCTTTAGTGGTGAATCCTAAGAAATTCTTACCATTTATACACCTATATGCCGTTCGTACCAATAAAATATCCAATTTTATTTCTGCATATCATCAAAGAATGGATAAAATATACAAGAATCCCTTAATTTCACATCTTATCTTATGTAATCATATCTTGACTAGAAATTTGAACGATTAAACGTAGCTTATAAGGTTTGGGATGTGCTGTGAAATAATCAAAAGTTGAGACAGATTTAGGACTAGGTAAGTCATCCCAAGCCTATCTTATTGTTATCCTTATAGTCAAGATGGACTTGAATGTCTTTATCTATGTCGAGCTTGATTGGAAATTAGCGGCCTTTTCAGTAACATCTCTATTTCTCTATTTTTGTATTCTTTTACTCCTTGGAATAGAAAAAGATAGAAATATGTTTGTATATGTTAGTTATTTTTCTATTTACCAAAATACATTACAAGCCAGTAAATAGATTTGTTACAAAAATAAGTTTTAAAAAAAAATCTACTTTTTTTGTTCCTAGGAACACATGGATAAATAAAGTCATTTTAGGGAGGGGGAAAAAAAGCTTAGCGTATCCTAGTACTCATCTTTACCTGATTGACACAAGGTCCAGGTGAGACCCACATCCAAATCAATCTCCTAACCCGATCTAATTCCTCACTTTTCTTAATAAAAATATAAAAAAATTAGAAATTTAAGAAAAAATTGAGAAAATTAGATTTTGAGTAGTTTTACTATATTTTAGTGTTAATAGAATTAGTTTAGCATAACAAGGTGAAAATATTTTGATAAGAATTGGAATCAAAATTAAATAAGCTCTTAGGTTACCATATGACTTTTTGAATGTCTTTTTTTTTAAGACACTATGCTAGGTCGCAACAACTTGGCAGATTCGCTAGAAGAAGATGTTTTCTTTTCTTAAGATTCTATTGGAGACATCCTTTAAGATTATTTGGAATTCTATTTTAATAAAAACTTAGGTGGCTCTGAACAAGTATTTTGTGTCACCACTTGTTGTATGTTTACAGCAGTCGAATAAGCCTATGCTCAACAAATTTTCGATGTCGTTTGCTTGAAGGTTTAATGAGTTTGTGTAGATAAGTGCACCAACTTTAGGATTGCCTACATCCTCAATTGTTTCATCCTTGCTCATTTCCACCTAGCAAAATTTACTCTTTTTCTTGCAACTAAAAAAGTTCAAAAGGTGGAAGAAGACTCGGCTTGGGAGGCTTTAAGGAGGAAGAAGGCTTGTGTCAATTAGCATCGCTTCATCTGGAACAATGCCATTCTGCCTCGGTACCAATTCCATCTTTGGCTCATCACCAAGCGTAGGCTTCCTACTCAATCTCTCCTTTTGTCATATGGTAGGATTGATGCTGCTTCCTGCCCCTTTTGCAATGACATACCCGACTCTATAGCTCATCTCTTTTTTGAGTGTCGCATTATGGCTAGTTTGGCTTTCTTTTGGGCGGCCATGTGCAACATTCCCTGGCGGAATAGATCTTGGGAGGAGAATATCCGTTGGGTTATAACCTTGCTTTTAGGCAAGGAGTTTTATAAGTGTGTTGCTCAATTTGCTTTTGGTGCACTTTGCCATATTATTTGGAAGAACAAGAACAATATTCTCTTCAGGGGGGAGACACTTTCTATTTTGGCCACGAAGCACCTCCTTCAAGTTGTCAAGGACAAGGTTGTCACCTTCAGGAATGTGAAGGACTCCATTAGAAATAGAAGGCTGCAATGCTCTTGGGATTTAGACCCCATTATCTTCTCGTCTAGAGTTCTTCAATCGCCCGTCTAACCTACTGGTCTTTGTTGGTTGCCTTTGACTAGCGGTTGTTTTTTGCCACCTGGCACTCTCTTTTTAGGTGTTTTGTTGTAGCCGTTTGGCCTTTTCTCACAACTTCCTTCCACTCATAATGAGCTTGTTCATCTTGAGTGCAAGTTTTTGAAGCCGTTTCACTTGTACAATTTGGCATTTCCCTAATGTATTCCTTACTTTTACCCCCAAAAAAAAAAAAAAGTTCAAAAGGCCTATGCACTTGTTTATTGTAATGCCCAAGGAATTTACAATCAACCTCCTCATATTGTGAATCATAAACCAATTGGACTCTAGTTGCCATTTTTAGCCATCCATCTTTTATAAACTATTATGTTGGATTTTCCAAGGCCATTTTAGAATATCTTGATCAGTTAAATCCTTACAAAAGTTCAAGTTTTATCCAAACATAAATTGTTAAGTTTCTTCTAAAATTTTTATAATAAAATGAAAAAATTTGGGAATCGAAATTTTTAGGATCGTACCAAATGCATCTCTTATCTTTTTCTATTTCAAGAATATAAATTTTATATAATTATCATATACATTCTTCTGCTCTGCAATTCATTTAGGAAATAGAAAAAAATGATTTCTAAACTAAAATTATTTTCGGAAGCAAAAATATTACCAAAGGCACACTAATTAGTCCAAAAATATGCCGTGGCCACTAGCAAGCCTTCCTGTTTTGGTACCCGACCCGTAACACGTGGCGGCCATGATCCTGTCTGATTCATAATAGTGCGAATGATCCAAATTCCAGGAAAGGTGAGAAATTAACAATATTCAGTCGTTGAAATTAGGTCAGTATCATCACTTAAAATTGTCAATACTTGATATTTAGTGGTTAGAATTTCAACAATTATTTTTCATATTTATCAAACAAGCCCCTGTACTTCATTAAATTAGTTGACGACTTAAGTGGCTCTTGCCATGTGATTTGAAAAAGCCGAGCCATCAGAATAGGAATTAAGAATGAAACTAAACTTAAAGCAGAGAGAGGAAAATAAAAAAGTAGAGAAAACAGATGTGACGTTCTATCTTCCTCAAGTCTTCATCGTCTTCAACCAAGTCAACATCCATCAAATGGTTCCTTTGAATCGTCGATGTAGGGTTGCTTTCGTCCGCTTGAGAAATATTGTTGTTCCTCATAGCTCATTAATTTTTCATCGTCTGTGAAGCTCATACCGATTTAGCTCCCATTGTCGCCCTCGATCTGCTCCATTGGTGTTTCGCCGTTGCCCGTGTTTCTCCCCAGCATACTTTTTCAGCGATTGCGTGCTCCGAGTTGTAAGCCAAGCCCCTTCATCCTTACGAGCCATAACCCATTTCACGGGTTCTCTCACCTTCCTTCTTTCTTGTCCTCTAAAGGGAATTCCATTAAATCTACATAAGTTAAAACATGATAAACATCACGTGGGAAGCATGTTCCCATTAGATCCATCATGGAAGACGTGCAAAATCTTCATCTACCAAAACGTTGTTAGTCCTTGCCTTCAATAATTGAATAGTACACGATGGAGATGTGCATAAGTTGGTGTTCGGCCGACAAGACAAGCAAGACATCTAATTCAATTTCAATCCTATTGATTTGTCTCTATTTAGCTGATGTAAGCCTATCTCCCGGAATCCGTGTGAATTACCAAACAAGTTCTAAACATATTAAAATTATGCTAATTCAGCCCTAATTGATCAATTTAGTCAATTCTATCAATATTGGCTAGAAATTGCTAATGTGGTATCGTCGACATTGACATGAACAATTTTTTTATAATTTTCTAAAAAATTATTCTTTTTTTTTTATCATTTTCTTTCCTCTTTTCATTATTTAAAATTTTTCATTTTGGCTGGCAAGTTCCGTGAGCATGGGGAGAACAAGTGATCATAGCAGCTCAATTACGGATTTCAATATTCGGGGAGCTCGATATGATGATTTGATCAAAGTTTGATTTGAACTTAAAAAACTTGCCCAGAAAGATGGCTGTTTTCGCCCGCTTGTCCACACCTTGCTCACAGCTTTGGTGAGGTCAAGCCTTATCCTTGTTGACCACAATGAAAAACAAAAATTAAAAAGGAATAAAAGAGAAAATAAAAAAAAATCATAATATTTTTAGAAAACTATGAATGTAAATGTTGGCGGTCTTCACGTCATGATTTCTAGCCAAAATTAGTCGGATGGATTGAATTAGCGAATTGTCAAAAAATTTATAACTAAATTGGTCAAATTAAAATATTTAGAACTAAATACACAATTACAATAGGTTTATAATTTTTCTGATAGTTTTTCACCAAAATTTCATGACCATTTCAATCCTTATTGAGCCACCAACTCGAGCACTACCCATATCTAGGGTTAAATATCTCAAAATCCTTACACCGGTACACACGTAACAAATTTACTCTAAATTAATTTTTTGGCCACAAAAAGCCCCAAATTAGTACACCTATAACAAATTTAGCCGAAACCAATTTTTTGACCACAAAAAACTCCTAACTAGTACATTTATAACAAATTTACTCTATATTGCTATAACTATGACAAATTCACCATTCGTTAATTTCTGTTAAATTTTATAATCAAATTACTAAGTTAAATGACACATGATAGTTAAGAAGTATACCAATTGAGAGTTTACCCTCCATTTGTCACAGGTAAATTAATTTATAGTTTTTCGTGATATTAATCCAATTTAAGAAAGAGTATATTTGTCAAAAATATATTAGTTTGGGTTTTTGGCTATCAAAAAATTAATTTGATGCAAATTTATTATAAGTATATTAATTTGAGATTTTTAGTAATCAAAAAATTAGTTTGGGGTAAATTTGTCACATATGTATTATTTTGGGGGTTTTTCATAATTAAAACCTTAGTTTGGAGTAAATTTGTCACATATGTATTATTTTCATGGAACGAGAGAGAAAGGAGTGTGCAACGGAAACCGCCCAAATTGGGAACTGCCCGGACTGGATTGGATCGGCCGACTTTGGGCAGTTCCCAAAAAGAGAGCAGTCTGATTCTTGATTCCCCTTGGAACTAGTGGCTGATTGATCCGATTCCCGATTCTAAGGTGGGAATCAGACCGACTAGATAGACCAAATCAGACTAATCGGACTGCTCTCTTTTTGGGAACAAACCATCTTTCATTTTAAATTTCTTAAGAAACAAACCATAATTCCTCACAATTTCTCCCATCTTTCATTTTAATTTTGGCCCAAAACAACAAATTTACCAGTTCCACCACACTTGTTGATTGGTCCAGTTCCTAAACCTAGGATCAATCGGTCCGATTCCCAATCCCAAAATCTAGGAACTATCCCTTTCGGTCTGATTCTCGATTGGACCAGACTTGGAATCGATTAGTCCTACTTAAAAATAAGAGGCCTTCCTTGCTTTATGTGATATATATATATATATATATATATATATATTATTTATAATCTACTTTTATAAAAAATTATCTGTATATTTGATCGAAAAAACTTTTCAATGAAATTCAGTATTTAAAAAAAAAAAAAAAAAAAGTTTCCACATTTTTAGAATGTTTTAAACTTAAATGTGACCGAGAAATTTTTATAATGTATAATATTATATAGTACATTGATAAATAAATTAAAAATCTCTTCTTTGATTACTTCGTGTTTATGCCTCTTTTTACTATATTATATAGAAAGAAAATAACCAAACGAAGTTCCCAAATGTCATCTAATTAGATGCTACATCATTGTCCCATTTTTTTTTTTTTGGCAATAATATTATAATTGCGTGTTAGCTGGTGAGCTTGTTGGTCTAATCATGAGTCATAATCAAGCGACCTTTTTCCAGCTGCTTGTGCCTTTCAGTTCAGTCAAAGGTTTTCAACATGGCTTCAACCCCACTCAACCTTCCCTGAAATCTAAAGCAATCTGATTTCTTTATTTTAAAGCTTCTCCTTCCCCTTTACCAGAATAATGCAATCATCATAGCGAGCAATAAAAATTAGTACATGAGAATATATTTTCCTTCTAGGCACAGCCATTTTCTCTAGGAGCAAGTCCAAAATTTTGTTACATCTATAAACCCCTGTGAATTTGTCTGTTGACACGAGTAATATAAATGATTTCTAGTTAATAAAAGTATATTTTCATCTCATCTCTTTGATGACATAAAATGATGAAAATACACGTTTACCACTCTTATAAGTTACATGTATTACACAAGCTAACAGAAAATATAACAGAGGGGTTAATGGCCTTAACAAAATGGAATTTTAGGGAGAGAGCAAACATGCACTATCCCAAAGTTTGAGAGAGTTTTGTGTAACTTTTCCTCACAAAAACTACTCCAGTTAGAGGACTAAATTTCAACTTATCCCTTTTTCCTGCCGTGGGCATGTATAATTCTTACACTTTTCATATGAAGGAGTTAGTTCAGTTTATTCTGATTGATCTCGATCACCAATCAAGGATCTAATTGACGGGGCACAAGATGTGACCCTCCAAATATTGTGAAATTTCATAATGATCCTTGAACTTTAGTTAGAAGAAAATGACCATTTTGTCCGTTAATTGTGAATTTAGAGATTTGTAACCAATGGCGATCTCATGGAAGAAAAGATTAAGTGAGTCCAATTCAGCCGGAGCTAAAAAAATGACAACGTGATCTATTGAACTGAATATAACATGTTGTGATCCCATGGTAGAAAATGCTTATCTTGAAATCAATAAGCACTTGAAAACTAATTTTTTTTTTATTGCCTTCTATTGAGTTACTTCGTATTTTATTATATGATAAACTAGAGATTGTAGATTTACGAGTTAAATTTTTGTATAGGTCTTTAACCTTTTTTTAATATAAAAAATATAGACGATATGAACAAGACAAGTCCAATAAAAGTTGTACATAAACAATTATTTGAACTATCCTTAACTAATTAAATATTGGCGTATTCTTTTATGTGAAAAGTAATTTTTGTCGAAATTAAAACCCCTAACGGGAAAATTTAAAAGATGGCAGCTCCATTAACTGTTATGTAATGATCGTTAGTCACCTTTGAAGTGACACATTTTTGGGAAGTTTAATCAATACGTACATATAACGTGGATTAACACAAGTACGCTATTCTATTCGAGGCATGTCCATATAAACTAAGGAGGGTCTTTAAGAAAATTAAAATAGTCGATAAATCGGTGCAATATATTCAGTGTAATTGTTTTATTGATTTGATCTGGTTACTTAACAAGTACACCAATAATTATTGGTTTGGTTTTAATATTTTTCCATACCTAATCAAGATAACAAACCCAGTGACCTTTTATATTGTTTCTAGGTTTTTTATGAGTAAGTAGTTCACGAAGGGTCATTTCGTCCTAAGCCACAATAACGTTTGACATCAACAATTAGATCTCCTTTTTTTGTATGTCCAATAAAGTTAATCCCCACATAAAGTTTACACCTTTGCCTCGTGGGACAACAATATCGCAAACCCTTTCACCGTCTAATCAATTCTCCAAAATCGTACCGATGACCCAAAATTGCATTTTGTCCACAATGGCCAAGGGCCCTTATGGATAGAAGTGTAATGGATGGTATATTTAGGCCACTAAAACAGGTTTGGGGGATTTAGCAAGACGAAAGAAAGCTCGGGATATTGGTGTCCCACAGAAAAAAAAAAATGGATTTAATAATCGCTTTTAAAAAAAAAGGCGAAAGTTTCAAAGAGTTGTAGAACTTGAAAAAGTTTTCCAAAAAATCATAAAACTATTACTCTTTTGTCAATCTAGCCTTAAACCTTTTATTTGTAGCAATAGAGTTCGAAATATTTTTACATTTTACCAATTGAATCCATTTGATCAATTTTGATAGAAAATCTCTTATGTAGATGTTGATCATTCTACCTAGCGCGACTAATGCTAAGATGGCCAATTTTTAATAATAATTGAATATATATTTTTTTCCTTTTTGTTTTCTTTCTCTTTCTTTTTTCTGTTCCCTTCCTTTTCTAGCTGTTGCTAGGTCTCAACAACTAGCTAGAGGTGAGGGCCAGCAAGGTCAACCTCACCCTACCTCTAGCAAGCTCGATCCTCACCCGATTCGACGAGTGAGCCTCGCCTTGCCACTGGTAAGGCCAACCTTCCCTAGCATTCGTTGAGGGCAAGCTAGGTTCTCCATCATCGAATTGGCGAGGTCAACCTTGAACTCGCTCAAAAATGGCAACGACAAGCCTCCCCAGCAATGGTCAGGTCGACCTCGCGGGACCTCACCTTTGGCCAATTGTTGACCATTGTCGAAGTTTGACGACCAACTAGAAGGAGAAGGGAAGAAAAAAAAAAAAAGAGAGAATTTTAAAAAAAAAAAAATCAAAAAATCAAAAAATATTATTAAAAGTTATTTATGTTAGCGTTAATCGTATCACGTAAAATGACTAATATCCACATCATTGATTTCCAGCCAAATTTGGCCGAATGCACTTAATTGTCAAAACATAAAAATATATATAATTCAATTAGCACAATTAAATGTTTAAGATCGAATTGACAAAAATATAATAGATTTATGACTTTTTGGACCATTTTTTTCAAAGAACTTTCTTAAATTTTAGGTCATAATTCCGCTAGAACGTAATTGTCTTTTTCGTTCAATCATTCAGAGAAACGAAAAAAACTACAATATGATAAAAGAAAAAAAACATTTCGTTGTTTGGTAGCCAGAATATCAAAGAGAGCCATGATTGCTTATTCTGCAAGCTAGGAGTCAACAGACTAGAGCAGGGCGCGACGTGAGTGCTTATTCTATTGCCAATGATCGCCAGGCCTACAAGGGTGGGGGGATGAAACGCATTTTTTGAATATATTTTTGCCCGAAGATGATTAATTCCAGAAAAAATTATTTATTATTTCAGAAAGAAACCTTACTTGTCTAGTTTCATATGGCTCGACTCCACGATGCATGATTGCGTTAGCCCTTTTATTTATTAATCCCTTGTTCCGCAGTTTCTGCGGGCCGATCTGTCTCTGTCCATGTTCTAGCCACGAGTTCCACCAACTTCGGGGAAGTGGAATTTGCACCAAACAAATAGTTGAGCAGACATGGCGTAAAGTCAACTGTCTTGATTTAATTGGACCATCCTAATAAAGAAAAAATTGCAAGAAATTCAGAATATTATACGCATCATCATCTTTTCTCGCGACCCTATCCTTAGGGAAATTCTTCTTAATAATAAGAAAATACTTTTCAAAAATCTTTATTTGATTTCTAATATAGGCCTTTGTCCCACACATCGAATATTTTTTTTTTCAATTGCCCTTCTTTGATGAGAATTGAGGCAGCCGTACCGGCATTAACTCCGCATGCCAAAAAGAAAGATGCTACGTTGGCTTGATGACGACAACTTCTTATTTACCCAAATCAATCATAAAAGTTTCTTTATTTTCTTCCAAATTGATGAAACTTCACATTCGATGGTTGGCTTGGTCTAAGTGGACAAGAACATCATACGCTCAGTTCACTTAAGAATATCCAATATCTAGACATGTCACATAAATAATTTACAGAGCTTGATTGCTAAAAATTGGAAGTTAGAAAAAAATGATTTTGCAAAACAAAAACTTTCAATGACCAACAGGAAAACAAACAAAAGAAGTTGGAGAATTTAATTTAAAAAATATCATAATCAAGAGTAGTTTATAACATATTTCTAGACTAAAAATAAAATATAAATAAAAAGTATCAAAAATCAGTCAAACTTTTCGCGCCACGGTTGCGCCCTTTATTTTCTCAAAAAGGATATGCTTCTCACATAAAGTTTTTGGCCTTTTGACACCATCGATTACCAATATGGATTTGCACACGAAGTTGCCAGTTTCAACCCTAACTCAGCCACCAGTAAATGCCCAGTCACTAGTCATCTTGAAGTTGAGGATCTTGGTCCCAGTCCCCACGACCACCGATGCCCCTTGGTTCTCTCTCTCTCGCGCGATTTCAAACGAGGTCGTCGTAGTGAGATTTCGCAGGTCAACCATATTAAACCTCCATTTGAGGTCGTCCATGGCCTCTCGCGACCTCAATTTTACAAGCCACTTGTCGAGGACATTGGCTACCTCAATGAGGTCATTCACATCAATATCACATTGTCCTATCTATATTGAAGCAATACTACTTTGCATCTTAAGAGAAACAGCATAAGTAAGAAGGTTTTCTTCAAATCTTAGCGTCCCAAATCCAAACTGCCCTCCTTAATATGTGAAGTAGTATACCTTTATCGTAAAATTTCGAGAAAAACAAACAAGCGTAGAAATCGAGAACGTTGAAGGCATTCAGACACCGTCTTGGAGGCTGACTCTTCAATAGGTGCAGTAGGTCCGCCCTAATTGAAATGAGAAGGGGGGCTCCCAGAGTAAAAGAAAGCACCTCGTGGTGCAGTTTTCAGTGTACCGTACCACAGAATGAAGGAATGACAAATATTTAATTAGAGCTCCATGCAGAAGCTGCGCAATTGATGAACGGCTAGCCGATAAACACGGGCTGAAAACTCGGGATGGCCAGCGCGAGTTAAGAGCAACGCCAGGGAGGTCTAAACATTATGGCGTCCAGGATTATCATTGAATTTGCTGAAAGGAAGAAATTGAGCGGGCCTCACGTATATTTCACGTGCCGCGTGAGAGAACAAAAGAGGACTTTTCAATAAACAGGTTAGAGTCCGACGAACAAAAAATGATAGGGGGAAAAATTACCCAAAAAAACCATAAATCTATTACATTTGCACCTTCAGCCCTAAACTTTTAAATTCAGTCAATTTAATTATAAACCTTTTAAAAATTTGCAAATATAGTCTATTCTGCTAATTTTGGCCAGAAATTTACAGCATTGATGTCATCCATCTTATGTAACAGGCAAAATGTTTTCATTTTTTTTTCCTTTTTTATTATCAAAGGCCCAACAAGGGCTATTGATCTCTGCCCAAGGCCCGGCAAGGGCTCTTAGGCCCTTGCCCTAAGGTTGACGGGGGTAGCTAGGCCTCGGCTGATGGCAAGGGCCCCTTTTCGACCCTTAACAATTAAAAAAATAAAAAGAAATTTAAAAATAAAAATTTTGAACAAAAATTCACATCAAGATCGACCCAGTATCGCACTTGGACAATTAGTGTCCATGTCATTAATTTTTGGCCAAAATTGGCTGAATAGACTACATTGACAAACCTGTTAAATGTTTAGGAATAAATTAATCAAATTGAAAGATTTATGACTAAATAAGCATAAGTGCAATATGTTTGAGACATTTTCGTAATTTTCTCATGTTAGAGTAGTGGTGAAATTTTCCAATCAGTCCTAAAGGTAATGTATGTATGTGATCTTTTTAATTTTGTCAATTTATGGAGTGCATGAAAAAAAATTTGGAACAAAAATTAATTTATAGCCAGAAATTGATTTTCTAATTTCTATTCCCAAAACGAGTTTTTGAACAAAGAAACATGTTTGATAATAATTTAAAATTTTTATTTCGGAATAGAAATTCATTTGATAATAGAATAAAATTCAAAACATCCTATTTTGCTTCTTCTTTTTTGGCTTCCTATGCAATTAATGTGACATATTGTGGATATATGGATTCAATTCCCTTCTCATCTTTTTGTTCTATGTGGATGTTTCTGTTTTTGGTTTTAGTATGACGTGAGGTAAAACGTCATTTATGTCACCGCTATTAGCTGCACCTTCTCCGTCGACTTTTCTTCTGATAGGTACAGGGTCAAGTAATTCACTCAAGAATTGATAGAGAAAGGACCACTAAGAATTAATTTGGTGGATCTTTGACTAGATGCTTGAAAGAAAAAATAAACAAGTGACTTGATTGGGAAAAAAAATGGAAAATGATATGTGGAAAAATTAGTTAAATTTAAGTGATGTCACGTGGATTGATGAGATTTAAGAAAAGACCTCTTCATTTACCAAGTGAATATAATTATAACATCTTTATCTTGTAAAATACTACTAATTCTTGTTTTTGAGGAGTTTTAGGAGAATGTTCACCATATATGGTAATAAGATTTATATGCATTATTTTTTATTAACCAAATAGATTATCTATAAATTTTTCATGCAAAATGATTTTTCCTATTATTGTGTTATAATTTCTGTCATGAAGAATAAATTTAATGAAAGAATTAATTCTTTCAATTGCCAATCATTTTGCAATATATTGAACTGACAACTTTAATTAGTAAAATTAATACTTGTGTGAGAGAATAATATAAATCTGCAATTATTTTTCACTTTTCCTTTACTATGTTTTGCGGGTGCTTTAATTTGACCCGCGCGTTGGGCAGGTAAATCATCTAGTGAACATGTAATGCATGGGGACAAATACACGAAGGGAAGTTCATGACACGAGAGAAGATTCCAAAAAACTTCATGAAGTAGGATCCTTTTTCTAAGGTTCCCTCGCGTATGACTTTGTTTCAAAATATCCCAAACTTAATAACCATTCAAGCAAGAAATGAAGGTTTTCAACGGTTTCCATGGGCACGTGAGTGGCGCGGAAGAATTGCGTCTTTTTTCTAATTGCCTCGGAAGAATGGGTGAAACGTGTAAAATTTAATTGTTTAGCGGTAATAAGAGCCGCGATGAATTCATTATATGATTATTACGTCATAATGATCGATTTCTGGAAATTTGGAGACAAATATAAATTCAAGAGGAATTTCGAGAAACGTGCGTCACTTTGAAAGGGTCTCGAGTCAAAGTGCTCAAATTGAGAGAGAGAATTTTCGAACAAAATCAGATTTGGAGAATACATGCCATTTTAGGGGGATTTTCGGGATTTCGCATATGGCGTCGCGTCGTCGGTGCCTTCTTCTTTACAGATTGTATCCTCCCATTAACCGCGTGAACCTGCACTGTAACCCCGAAACGGTGGGGGCCAATTCGTGGAAGATTAAAATCCTCACCGTCCGTGCAAATGCCACGTGGCGCGTCAATTTGCGCGTGGAAAGCTCCACACGAACCGTAAAAGGCAAAAAAAAGGAAAAATAAAAAAGAAGAAGGAGGGAGGAGGAAGAATTGTCCGATTGATAATAAGAGTGCGGTGGTGTGGGTAGATCTTGAATTGAACGAGCTCAATTCGCGTATTTAAACCCGCCCGGCTTCCCCATTCCTCCTTGTCCATTTGAACTCTCTCTCTTTCTCTACCTCTCTGTCCCTCGATCGATCCAGCGATCTTCCTATTTCCGGACGCGGGGAGCAGCTCCTCTTGTCGAAGGTAAATCCCCGATCGCTCATCTCATCCTCGAAACGCAAATGCTCCGGTTTCGGTCGACGATGCTTCCTCGTTTTCACCCTTGAAATGTCGTTCGATTGACCGCCCGATCCCGTGTCCCCCCGGGGCGGCCCGATTGGGCTGTGCGGGTCCGGATCGTTTAGATCTAATGTCGCGTTGCATGTTGCGGCATTCGATCCGGAAGTTTTCGGGTCGTTTAGCTTCCTTTGAGATGCGCGCGTGATGAAGGAGCTTGAGCTGGTCGGATCTGGTGGCTGTTTGGGTTTTGTAGGCGTTCTCCTTCTCAGATCTGTGCTCTTCTTGTGTTCGCTGCATGGTTCGGGCTTGGGTTGAGAGCTTACGGTCTGGTGATCTTGGTTTGTGCCGTGAATTAGCATTGGACTATCGGATCTGATAGGTTGACCCCACCGCTTGTTACATTATATGCGAATTTGGATGTTCTGTGTATATTTGTGTACTTATTTGAACCAAGAAAGCATACTTCTTGGACGTACCTTTTCTTATTGGCGATTATTCACCTTTCTATAGTTCGGTGTGATCTCCGTCTGTTACTGGGTTTTTATTTGCCAAATTGCTCTTGTTGATAGCTTTTCTCTCAATTTTGACTACGTTTTGTCCTCTGGCTTGCTGGGGGGTGCTTACTGATTTGATGCTGGATTCAAATCTCACGAGGCTTACCTGGGCTGGTGAAAGAGAGGAAAGAGTTTGGCTAAAGAATGCGGACCTATGTTCATTCTTCAGGCAAATTAGAGCTCTTAATTATTAGATCTAAGATGAGAGTCTGAATGAAGCAGAGTTGGGTGGATACTTGCATGCAGTACACTGTTTGTGCACCTCACCGACATGCATAGGCCACGATAAGTTGCTAGTTTATTTCAGGAAGCGGAGGGGAATATGTGCAGTTTTGTACATATATTAAGTGTGATTTGCGATTGGTCTGTCTATTTGACTCGTGATACCAAAATTAGCAGAGTTATTTTAGAGCTATTTCCTAATATGTTCTACCTCTCTCAGGTTCTAAATTAGTGTGGAGAGATGGTGAAGATCTGCTGCATTGGTGCTGGCTATGTCGGTGGGCCTACTATGGCCGTGATTGCTCTCAAGTGCCCGTCAATAGAAGTTGCGGTCGTTGATATTTCTGTCTCTCGCATACAAGCCTGGAACAGCGAACAGCTCCCAATCTATGAACCAGGCCTTGATGCGGTGGTGAAGCAATGCCGAGGGAAGAACCTCTTCTTCAGCACCGATGTGGAGAAACATGTGTTTGAGGCTGACATTGTCTTTGTGTCTGTCAACACCCCTACCAAGACTCGAGGTCTGGGTGCAGGCAAAGCTGCAGATCTGACCTACTGGGAAAGTGCAGCCCGTATGATTGCTGATGTCTCAAAATCTGATAAAATTGTTGTGGAGAAATCAACTGTCCCAGTCAAGACTGCCGAGGCAATAGAGAAGATTCTGACCCATAACAGCAAGGGAATCAAATTCCAGATTCTGTCGAACCCAGAGTTCCTTGCTGAGGGGACGGCAATCGAAGATCTGTTTGCTCCAGATCGTGTCCTTATTGGTGGCAGGGAAACTCCAGAAGGCCAGAAAGCCATCCAAAGCTTGAAGGATGTATATGCTCACTGGGTTCCCGAAGACCGCATTTTAACGACCAACCTTTGGTCTGCAGAACTCTCTAAATTGGCTGCTAATGCTTTCTTGGCACAAAGGATCTCTTCTGTGAATGCCATGTCCTCACTTTGCGAGGCCACTGGTGCAGATGTTGCTCAAGTGTCTTATGCTGTGGGTAAGGACTCAAGAATTGGTCCCAAGTTCCTTAATGCCAGTGTTGGCTTTGGTGGATCCTGCTTCCAAAAGGATATTCTCAACCTGGTGTACATCTGTGAGTGCAATGGCCTTCCTGAAGTGGCTGAGTACTGGAAACAAGTGATTAAGATCAACGACTATCAGAAGGCCCGCTTTGTGAACCGTGTGGTTTCCTCCATGTTCAACACAGTTTCAAACAAGAAGATCGCCATTCTTGGATTTGCCTTTAAGAAAGATACTGGGGACACGCGTGAGACTCCCGCAATCGACGTCTGCAAGGGTCTCTTGGGAGACAAGGCCAGGCTAAGCATTTATGATCCTCAGGTGACTGAGGAGCAGATCCAGAGGGACCTTACCATGAACAAGTTTGATTGGGACCACCCAGTCCACCTTCAGCCGATGAGTCCCACCACTGTGAAGCAGGTTTCTGTAGTCTGGGACGCCTACGATGCCGTCAAGGATGCCCATGGTCTCTGCATCCTCACTGAGTGGGATGAGTTCAAGACTCTTGATTACCAGAGGATATACGACAACATGCAGAAGCCGGCTTACATCTTTGATGGCAGGAACGTCGTCAACGTTAACAAGCTGCGTGAGATCGGATTCATTGTCTACTCCATCGGCAAGCCGCTGGATCCCTGGCTCAAGGACATGCCCGCCGTGGCATAATGGAGACCTACCTGATATTGGCGTCTGTCGCCAGCCAAGATCCTATATTTTTAAAAGCAGCCTTTTTTATCCCTCCATGTTCGCCTTTTGATGGTTTCGAATGTTCTCCTGCTTCCCCAGAGTAGTCAGGGTAATTGGTCCACATGGTGAAGTCAGCGGATTCACTCCTGTTCTACATTGTATTCAATTATATTACCCATCTGTCTGTTACTGCTTTTCAGGTATATTTTGATTACATTTTTGTCGGTTCAATATGTTTATGATTGGTTAGCAACTCTGAGAAATAAACTCTCTTGGTGTTCTAGAACCCTTAACTACCTTGTTTTCTATTTGTGTATTCATTAACTGGCCAACTGCTGTTGGGTCGACTCTATTCAGGATGATGACTATTGTGTAAGCGGGGAATCGTCTTCTTATACCAGTTCGTATGTTAAATTGCGCTAACATTTTTCAATGAACTTGCATGTAAACAAAACATCAGTAATGCGGTGCCGACAATCACGGACTTATAAACAATTCACCATGAGAATGATTCGGGGAGGCGAGCTCTCTTATTGATCCTTCCGTTTAATCTCGTCAGCACCCACGACCTCGTTCCTAGGGTGGGTTAGTTTTCCCATTTGGGACGACTGGTGACTCCTACATTTGATTTGATTTATCGTTCATTTTGAGGATTCAATTTTTATTTAACACAAAGCGCTTGGGACTTTTTACAATATTTACAGGTTGACATATAAAATGTCCAAATTTTTATGATCTTTTGTAATTTAAAATAATTCTTTTACATTCTCGAATTTTGAAGGAAAAGACATGAGTAGAAATTAGAGAGATAAAAAAAATTTGCCCCAAAAAAGAAGGAGGGGGGGGTCGTAAGTTTCAATTTCACTAAACTCTGAAAAAATAATCCATGAGGTTGTATTCTATGAACCATTCATTAAAGGAATAAATAATGATGTGGAATTTGAGGGAGTGCATGGAAACACTCCCAAAAAGTGTTCCCGGACACTTCTGTATGGAAAGTGTCTTAACAAAAAAAAAATGTAAACGCGTTTGATTGCATTTACATTTAAACTGCTTTTTTGTTAACAAAAAGAGGAATGCAGAAAAAAAAAGCACAAAAGTTGTTTTTTCCGAAAAGAAACACTTCTCGGATGGAACAAAAGAACAAAAATCAAAAGAACAAAAGAACAAAATTGGAACAAAGGCTGAAGCTTCGTTCTTCCTTCGTGCGTGCTCGTCGTCGCTCCTCTCCTTGGCTGAAGCTTCGTTCTTCCTTTTCCGGCGTCTCTCTCATCATCTCTCCTAAGGCGGCTCCCACTCGGCCAAATCTCTCCGGCGACTCCTCACTCCGGCGACTCCGTGCGTTTACGGCGCTCCTCCTCCGGTCGGCGTTGCTCCCCGTTCGGCGCTCCTCCTCCGGTCGGCGTTGCTCCCCCTTCGGCGCTCCTTCTCCGGTCGGCATTGCTCGGCCTTCGGCGCGACAGATCTGGGACGGCTCGCTCGAGCCTCGAGCGGCGTTGCTCGCCCGATCCGCCGCGGATCTAGGCGAGCAATGCTCGCTCGGATCTACCGCGCCGAAGGGGGAGCCGCAGAGGTCTCCCTCGCCGCTCCTCCTCCTCCTCCACCCTCCATCCTCTTCCAAGTTCCGATTCGTTCTGCGCTTCCATCGTCGCTCTCTCTCGCGCGCGCGCATTTGGTTCCGCAGAATCTTTAGCGATGAGACCGATTGTCCGCTGAAGAAATTCGCCGCCGGAGAAGGAAGGGAAGAAGAGGAGAGGAAAATGATGAAGACGAAGCCGTTCCGGGGGGGCGAGCGTGTTCATGTCGAGGAACCCGGTGCCGCCCGAGCTGTTCGACACCCTCCACGACGCGCTCAAGCTCAACGGGGCCGACGTCTTCCTCTCGCCGCGACCCTTCCGAGAACGGGCCCTCCGATTTCCACGTCATCTCCTCCCTCGATCACGTGAGTTCGGGCATCGGGGTCGGGCGCTACGGCTGTTCGGGTTTCGTTTCGAGGAATCGGGGTGTACGAATTGTTTTGTTGTTGTTGTCTTTTTTTTTTTTTTTTTTTTTTTCGCGAGAAGTTCGAGGATCTTCAGGGCGAAGGGGTGTAAGCTAGTCGCTCAAATCAATATAAAGTTTTTTTTAAAAGTAATCAATATCAAGTTTATATGCTTTAAAACTAAAAAATAAAAAAAATTTATTTGAAAAAATTTGATACAAACTTTAATTACAAAATTTTCTATGAAATATGCTATATGATCATGCTAAAAATGTTTGTCTTCACTAACCATGAACAAAATAAAATTAATGAGCATTTCATAAGAATGACAATTCAATATCAATTTTAAACTTTATTAAAAAAAAATTTTGAAATTAAAAATAATAAAAAAAAAACAGAATTTTTTTGTCGTTACCAAACGTGTTTCTTTTTTTTTCTATTCTAGGAACAGAAATTGACTGCATTACCAAACATGTTTCTGTTCTTTTTTATTCCAAGAACCGTTTTTTACACTTACCAAACGCGTTCTTTTGTTCAAAAACTGTTCCCTGGAACAGAAACACTTTTTTTTGTTTCTGTTCCCAAGAACAAAAAAGGAACAGAATTGTTTCCATGCGCTCCCTGACTTGCCACCTAAAACTCTATCAAGCGATATTTCTGAAATTACTTCAAAAGTATCGGTAACGTGATTGTAAAAATTACAATTTAATAAGAACCATATTTGCGTAATTGTTACCATCAATTTTTAATACATTCATATGTTAAATAGATCTATGTGAAGATTGAGTCTTTTCTTCCTCCATTTTCAGGTGAGTCACGTGAACAAATTTCTCAATCTTTTGAGAAACTCTTGTTCGAACCTTATCAATGGTTTAAAGACAATCAAAGCCATCAATTACATGAATTTGTACGTGATGTCATACAATTAACAATTAAGATAGACACGATCCATGTAGACTCAACCCATGCAACAATTTATCTAGTCCTTAGGGTGCTTTGCGATTGCCATGACCTAACTGAAAGTTAATCATAATTGAATGGCGCAACTGCTATATTACATATCCTAATTTTGTTATTTGTTGATTTTTTTCCTACTTGGAAAAGAAGTTGTATAATTTGTCTAGCCTTATCTATCTTAGTTGCATCTTTAATTTTTCACACTTTTGTACTTGGTATCTTACTTGGTAAATTGCTTGATTTGGAGCTTAATTGCTTAATATTGACTGGACTCATCGCATTATTACATTGCCGTCTTGGATTGTATGCATACTCATTTTGATTACCTAAAAGAGAATAGAGTCTCAAAATAGCAAATTCTCTTGATAATTTACCATTTTCTCAAAAGAATTTTCCGTTTCAACACACCGATAGATTTTTGTCATTTTTAAAGCATCAGTTCTCTCGTATTATGTATAATTTGGGTATTGTAAATGAAACCATTTTACCATTAAGCAAGGATAACCAGTGCTCCAGAGATACTTCTTTCTAAAACTTAGTTTTCTCCCTAGCCTGTCCATTGTGTTTGCGCAGGTGCCTTTTCCAGATCCCATAGAGAAGTTGCTCTTACTTAATTTATGGCACTAGAGGAGCATATTTGTTGGTACTCTGCTTTTTTAAAGGCTAAATTCTGATAAAATTTTATGATCCTTGAAATTATTTAGGTGATCTTCTCTCACTAAATCCCAAATATTAGGGAGAACCCGGAAAAACAAAAGAAAATGATATGTTGGATTTAGGAAGCCTAATTCTATCATTATTTAATTTTGTTGGGTTCTATGCATTGACTATTTCACCTGCCAAACGTGGCATTACCCGTTTGAGAGAGCGAGCAACAACAGAGGAATGACAACCAACACATCAATCAATCATATACAAACCCAATCACGCTCACTCGTATTTGCACATTTCAGAACCCCAGAGAGAGAAGTCCAAAACCCCCGCTCCTTCTTCGGAGGCCTTTATGATTCCTTTGCTTCCTCCATAGCCTTCTCTCTCCCGCGCGCTCGCCTGCTTTCTGGTGAGAAAGAGTCTCGACCTTTCGAAGTCTCGACAAGCTGTTTGCATTTTCTCTCTTCAATTTCCCTCTGTTTCTTTTGCTGCTTTCGTGATTAGATGGCGACCGAAGAGAATTTGGAGAGTATATCCGTGCAAGCTCCACGACAGGATCTTCTCTAGCGGACCAATGTTGGGAGGTCACATGAGGTGCCGCATGATACTGCATGAGACAAAACAAATGTTGTCGAAGAATTTTGACATGAAGAACATTGGTGAGGCATCATTCGTCCTTGGCATTAAAATTCCTAGGGATCGTTCTCGCTGTATGTTATGTTTATCTTAGAAGGCATATGTTAATTGTATTTTGGAAAAAATTCAACATGCAGCATTGCAAACTATGCATTGTTCCTATTTTTAAAAGTGACAAATTAAGTCTCTTATAATATCCTCAATCAAATTTTGAGAAAAATCAAATGAAGGATATACCTTATGTTAGTGCACTTGGAAGTATCATATATGCTTAAGTTTGCACTAGACTAGATATCACCTTTATGACAAGACTTCTAGGTAGATATTAGTCAAATCCAAGACACGATCACTAGTTACTACCAAAAAGATTTTGAGATACTTAAAAGGAACAAGAGACCATATGTTGATTTACTAATATGTCCATGATTTGTGACTAGTAGCATATTTGGATGCAGACTTTACTAGTTGTTAGGATGATAGAAAGTCGACAATAGGATATATCTTTATGTTAGTAGGAGGTGCAATATTGTGGAAAAGCAAGAAACAGAAATCTATATTATCCTCTACCATGCGAGCGGAGTTTATAGCATGCTTTTTAATTGCTACTCAAGTTGTTTGGCTTTGAAACCTTATTAGAGAATTAATCGTATTTGATTTTATGGATAGATCCATACAATTATATTGTGATAATAACCGTGTAGTGCTATTTGTCAATGACAACATAAGTCTCAAAGGGTCTAAACATATGGAGATCAAGTTTTTTACCATAAAGGAAATGATACAGAATTGTGACATTACAATAAAGCATATTCCCACGGACGATATGTTAGCAAATCCACTAAGGAAAGGCTTTCCCTTGTGTATTTAAATGGCATGTCATGAACATGGGCTTGGGAGAATCATTGGATACTGTCATTTAGTAGGAGCTACTTCAAATTTGCTTTAATAAAGTTTACGTCTATGTTTTGTTATATTTGGTAATATTTTGATATATGTCAACTCTTTTGGTAAGGATTATTATTGAGTTGTATACATACATCTAATGAAAATTTCAAAGTATTGTGTAAACCTTAAATGAAAGCTAGAGGCATCTAGTTATTAGCCTTATACATATGTCTAATTACACATAAAGAAATGTGGGTTCATTAGAACCATAAAGATATTCTCTAGTGGCACATCCGGTTTTTTGTAATACCTAAGGTAAGAGAATAGTGATCGACAAAGATGATAACATATAAGATATTATTCTTCATGAGGTGTTATTTATTTGTTACATAACCATATGAATCCATATCAGTAAAGTTGAAAGCACTTGTGATCATGGAAGGCTCTGTGTATATATATGCAATTACCTCGATGATCCAGTATATGCAATTACCTCGATGATCTAGTGTTTGATATTTTATGAGATCAGATTGATTATTGAGAATTATCTCTAGACCAACATAAAAGTGCGCACATACAGTGTAATCTCAATTAATATAGCAAAAGTGGGAGAATGTAATAGTTTTCCTAATATAGGCTACATTAATTAAGATTGTGATTTATCGTTTTTACAAAGTTAGATAATAAAGTAATATATAAAGTTTCTTAGCAGTCGAATATGGGTCTGGCTTATGTAGGCTGAGTTGGGTTGGCTCAAGATGAGAAGGCCTGGCCAAAACTCTATAAATAGGCTAAGGTCCCTCCTTTAAACGTTACTTTTTGCTATTTTGAAATGTATGCACCCACTACCTCACATAAGGAACGTTTGTGAGAAGCGGTCTCATCGAGTTAGGGTATGGAGAGTGATAGAGGAGAAGATCTTCAGCATCGAAATATCAAATTGCTGTTGTTTTGCTCCTAGAATCATGGATTCCAAATCAGGTACGCAAATCTTCATCTTCTCCTTTAATACGTTTGAGTTCCCAGCTATGTCAATCTTGAGAAGTTGTTTCGATGGCCAACACTTTGATCATGAACCAAGGTGAGGCAGACTTCAATTCTCTGGGTTTGGGTGTCAAACCTTTCACAAAGAGCTGGCCTAGATTTCTTTAACGTGGGGAAAAGGGTTTCATAACTGAAGCATCCGAGTGGAATGAAAGCCATTCAAGTGGCTATTTGAGAATGGGGCAGAAAGGGGTTGAATTGGAGGTTCCCGCCGACATGCTTTGTGGGGCTAGGGAAGTCGGGCTCAAGAAGCCTTAAGCAGCTAGATCAGGTGATGAGCCGATGGATGGGGTAGCAATGATGGATTGAGGCACGATGGCAACTGCGGGAATTGCATGTCTTGATTTCGAGAGAAAGGCTAGAAATACGGATCGAATTTGGGCTAAATTCTTATAGGGATGAGGTTTACACGGAGGAATCCCGAGTTTTCGGTGAACCGATTGCTGAAAATAAGTATAAAAGCAAGGATGCCGACAGCTACAAACAGGAGGCTCCCGCCAATGCATCTCAAGGGATTGAAGGGAGTCCTCGAGAGCATGAAAGGACAACTCAGAGAAGGTGAACAAGCAGTATGCTTGATAAGCTACATAAGATCAGATATGTTAGCAGATCCACCGAGAAAAGGCTTTCGCCCTTGTATATTTAAGCGACATGTCATGAACATGGGCTTGGGAGAATCATTGGATAGTGTCATTTAGTGGGAGCTACTTCAAATTCGCTCTAATAAAGTTTACATCTGTGTTTTGTTACATTTGGTAACATTTTGATATATGGCAACTATTTGGGTATGGATTATTATTAAGTTGCATACATATATATCAAATGAAAATCTCATAGTATTGTGTAAACCTTGAGTGAAGGCTAGAGGTATCTAGTTATTAGCGTTGTACATATGTCTAATTACACATAAAGAAATGTTAATCATAAATATAAAATATATGTAAGTTCATTAGAACCATGAAGATATTCTCCAGTGACACATCTAGTTTTCTATGATAATAAGAGAATAATAACAGACAAAGAGGATAACATATAAGATATTATTCTTCATGAGGTGTTATCTATTTGCCACACAACTATATGAATCCATATTAATAAAGTTGAAAACACTTGTGATCATGGAAAGCTCTGTGTATATATATGCATTTACCTCGATGATCCGATGTTTGATGCTTTATGGGATCAGATTAATTGTTGTGAATTATCTCTAGACTAACATAAAAGTGTGCACATACAGTGCAATCTCAATTAATATAGCCAAAGTGGGAGAATGTAAGAGTTTTCCTAATGTGGGTTATATTAATTAAGATTATAATTTATTGTTTTTACGAAATTAGTCTAATAAAGTAATATATAAAGTTTCTTAGCGGTCGAATATGGGTCTAGCTTATGTAGGCTGAGTTAGGTTAGCTGAAGATGAGAAGGCCCAGCAACAACTCTATAAATAGGCTAAGATCCCTCTTTTTAACCCCAACTTTTTGCCATTTTGAAATGTATGCACCCACTATCTCACATAAGGAATGTTTGTGAGAGGCACTCTCATTGAGCTGGGGTATGGAGGGTGATAAAGGAGAAGATCTTCAACATCGAAGTATTAGATTGCCGTTGTTCTACTCCTAGAATCATGGATTCCAAATCAAGTACGCAAATCCTCATCTTCTCCTTTTTATATGTTCGAGTTCCTAGTTATGTCAATCTTGAGAAGTCATTTTGACGGCCAACATTTTGATCGTGAACCAAGGTGAGGCAGACTTCAATTCCCCAGGTTTAAGTGTCAAACATTTCACAAAGAGCTGGCCTGGATTTGTTTGACGTGGGGAAAGGGCTAATAATTGAAGCATCTAAGTGGACTGAAAGCCATTCAAGTGGCTATTTGAGAATGGGGCGGAAAGGGGTCAAATTGGAGGTTCTTGCTGACATGCTTTGCGAGGCTAGGGAAGTCGAGCTTAAGAAGCCTCAAGTAGCTAGATCAAGTGATGAGCTGATGGATGAGGTGGCAATGATGGATCGTGGCATGATGGGAATTGCAGGAACTACAGGCCCTAATTTGAGAGGAAGGCTAGGAATGCGGATCAAACTGGGGCTAAATTTGTACAGAGATGAGGTCTGCGCTGAGGAATCCCGAGTTTTCGGTGAACCGGTTGAGGAAAACAAGTATAAAAGTAGGGACGCCGAGAGCTACAAACAGGAGGCTCCAATCAATGCTTCTCAAGGGATTGGAGGGAGTTGTGGCTGCACCGACCTCGAGAGCATCAAAGGACGACTTAGAGAAGGTGAACAAGCAGTATGCTTGATAAGTTGCAAAAGATTAGATAACGGAAATGCAACCGACATCAGCATTCGACGCTGGCCAAGGATTATATATTTCTAAAGCAACCGCTTTTATCCTCCATGTCCGTTCTTTTGATGGTTTCGAGTAGTCTCCTAATCCCCATAGTATTTAGGATAATTGGTCTACATTGTAAAGTCAACTGATTCACTCTGGCTCTGTTTGTTGTGCGAAGATTAAATGATTTAAAAAATATTTTCCTAAAAGTGACAGTTTGTATCACTTGAAGTAACCGGTCAATTTAAAATATTTGCATCATCAACCACAATATATGACTAAATATCTTCATAGACGATGAAAATGTTTTTTGTTCATCTATTTTTGTGAGGGTCTCCCCATTGGGTATATGATGCCTCATAGGGGCATTGAGATGACCGTGTAGGATCCTCATAGGGATCTTGAGATGACTGTGCAAGATCGTCTGTGTCTACCATTTCCTTTCTTGCTCTTGTGATGGAGGTGTCCTTGCTTTGTCATATACTTGTTTGAATTCCTCAATTGCTTATTTAGTTTCTGGTGCAAAGCTATAATGATTCCACGGAACAGGTACGAAGTCATTCTTAAAAAAGAATTTTTAAGATCATTCATTTTCCGCTGAACAAATGCACCCTATTATACACTATATTCAATAATATCACCATCTGTCTATTGCTACTTTTTGGGTATATTTTCATTATTTTTTTGTCGGGTCAATATGTTTATGATTGATTAGCAACTCTGACAAATAGACTCTCTTGGTGTTCTAGAACAGTTATCTTCCTCGTTTTTATGTTTGCATTTTATAAGTGGCGAACTATTGTTGTGTTGAACTCTATTTAGGATGATGAATTGACTTATAATACCAATTCATATGTTAATTTGCACCTACACTTTTCATTAAACTTGCAAATGAACAGAACAGTAGTAACATAGTGCAAACAATTCTGGACTTATTAACAATTGAAGTGATTTCTCTTCTTGATCTTCCCATCTAATCTTGTCAGCAGACTCGACCTTGATTTTAGGGTTGATTAATTTCCCTCTTCGAGGTGACTTGTGACTCCTATCATATATTTTTTGATTTCTTGTAACTTGTATGGAGCTCGGACTTTAATTTTATTTAATACAATGCACTTGAGACTTTTCAAGATATTTTGACGTAATCTTTTTTTAAATCAAAAAGGGCTTTTTTACCTTTTCGAATTGTGAAGGAAAATTTTGAGTAGGAATTAAAAGGAAAATGAACAAATTTGCCTCACAAAAGGGGTCTTAAGTTTCAATTTCACCAGACTCTGAAAAAAATATTTTATGAAATCACAGTTTATAAAACATTCATCATAAAACTAAATAACGATGTGGAATTTAATTTCTCACCTAGTACTCCTTCAAGGGCCTTTCTGACAATATTTCAAAAGTATCATAACATGATGGTATAAATTTAACAATTTACTATGAAAATATACTTTTAATAGATTCAAATGTTACATAGATCTATGTGGAGATTAAGTCCTTCCTTCCTCTTTTTTCGAATTGAGTGCCACAAACTTCTTATTGTTCCTCTATCCTTGGACCGACCATTAATCATTAGGTGTGAGCATCGGTCCAGGGTCAACCCTAGACCAACCCTAGACCAGCCCAACCATGCTGAGCCTGGTCCGGTTTCCAGGGAGACTAGGTCGGTCATTAATTCTAGAATTCCTGGATTAGCACTATGCGGGTTAGTCCTCGGTCGTAGAAGTTTAAGGTCGATCCAACCCGGATCAACCTTGACTCTATATATATATATATATATGAATACATTTTTTATAATTTTTTTATATAGAGAAAACCTTAAAATAAACGGCGTCAACAACATTAAATAGCTCTTTAGTGAGGAATTCAAGCAATTTTACATTATTCCTTAATAACTTAAATTTTTAATGTCTTTTATGGCATCAATAGTCATAATTTACAAAGGAAGAAAATATTTTTATGAGGAGTCCTCATAGTGTCCAAAAGGGTATAAACAACTTTTTATGGCATCTTCCTCTAGTACTCATTCCCTTCTATCTTATTTGTCCTCTTAGTCTTCAATTTGCCAAAATTGAAAGAAACAACTTCTCCGCTTACCACTCGACACTCACCTCACTCGCTTTGGGTCACTCGTGCCGCTCACCGCTCGATGCTCGCTTGGCTTGTTGCTGCCCACTCGACACTCAATACTCACTCTGTTCGATGCTCACCCCACTCAACCCTCACTGCTTGTCTTTCTTAGTTGACCTCGCTCGTCATTGAACCCATTGGAACGGTCCAATCATCGGTTGTCCTTTCAAGAAGTACAAAAATGAAATAAAAAATTATTGGTTGGTCCCGAGTTGACCTTGGAACTGGACCAAACCCAATGGATCAATTCGGTCCTCAATCGCTTTTTTAAAGAGTACAAAAAATGAAATAAAAAATTATCAGTTGGTCCCGGATTGACTTTGGAATCGGACCGAACCCACTAGGTCGGTCTGGTCCTCGGTCCCAAACTCAATAGGGTCGGTCCTCGGTCCCAAAAATTGAGGTCAGTACTGTGCAAGTTGGTTCTAGGGTTAAGGGGTGGACCGGCCCAATCCACGCATCAAATGTTCCCACCATTACGGTGCTTTGTGCATGCAATGATACCTAATTGAAAATTAATCCTAATTTTTTTGTTTGTTGCGGTACTTGGAAAATGAGTTGTGTAATTTCTTTAGCCTTATCCTTCCTAGTTGTTTTGTTTAGGGATGAGCATTGATCCAAGGTCAACCCTGGACCAACCTTGGACCAGCCCAACCCTGCCGGTCCTGATCCGGTTCTTAGGGAAACTAGGTCGGTCATTGGTCCTAGAATTTTTGGATTAGCACTGTGCAAGTCAATTCTCGGTCTTGAGAGTTCTGAGTCAATCCAACCCGGATTAACCCCGACTATAAATATATATATAATTTTTATAATTTTTTATATAGAGAAAACCTTAAAATAAATAGCGTCAACGACATTAAATAGCTTATTAGTGAGGAGTTCAAGTAATTTTACATTATTCTTTACTAACTTAGATTTTAATGTCTTTTACAGTGTCAATAGTCATAATTTACGAAGGAGAAAAATATTTTTATGAGGAGTCCTCACGGCGTCCAAAAAGGAATAAACAGCTCCTTATAGCATCCTCCTCTAGTATTCATTATATTCTGTCTTATTTGTCCTCTTTTGTCTTATTTGTCCTATTAGTCTTCAATTTGCCAAAATCGAAATAAACAATTTCTCCGCTCGCTACTCGACACTCGCCTCACTCACTTTGGGTCATTCGTGCCACTCGCCGCTCAATGCTCGCTTGGCTTGTTGCTCCCCGCTTGACATTCGATGCTCATTCTATTCGACACTCACCCCACTTAACCCTCACCGCTTGCCTTTCTTAGCTGACCTCGCTTATCATCGAACCCTTGGGTCAGTACAGTCCTCGGTTGCCCTTTCAAAGAATACAAAAAATGAAATTAAAAATTATTAGTTGGTCCTAGGATGACCAAAAAATCGGACTGAACCCATTGAGTCAATCCGATCCTCGATCGCTTTTTTAATGAGTAGAAAAAATGAAATAAAAAATTATCGTTTAGTCCTGGGCTGAACCTGGAACTAGACCGAATCCATTGGGTCGGTTCGATCCTCAGTCCCAAGCTAAATAGAGTCGGTCCTTGGTTCCAAAAATTGAGAACTTGCACTATGCGAATTGGTCCTAAGGTTATGGGGTGGACCGGTTCAACCCGAACCATGCTCACCCTTAGTTTTGTTCATGTCCTCAACCTATCATATTTGGTAAACTTCTGCTAGATTTGGTGTTCAAATGCTTGATAGGAATGACAAATTTGGCTGGACTCGTCCTATTATTACATTGCCGCTACACACAGCGCCTAGTATCCACCATTTATGACAAGGTGATTATGTACATACTCATAATTACAACCCAATAGATAATGGAGTCTCCAAATAGTAAATTCTCCTAATCACTTACTATATTCTCAAAAGGATTTTCCTGTTAAGCACCTGAATAAAGAAAGTTTGTTGTTATCCATGCACTTTCTATCTCGGATCAAATGCAATTTATGCATAGAAAATGAAAATATTTCATTATTAAGTGGAGCACTCCTTAAGAAAACTTTCTCAAAATTCGTTTTCTCCTATCCGAGGCAATGTGTATGGGCACACACTTTTTCCTAAGAGAGAGTATTAGTGCAATCTTTGCAATAGGACCTTTTGGAGCGAACGATAGGTGTGAGGTCACATGAGGTGTCACACAGCCAAGAAGAGACTGGAGAGAGAGAGAGTCACCATTGGCGATCGATAATGGCTCGGAGGAATCACGACATCTTGGGTATTCTCCATGAGAAAACCCCAAGAAATGGTGGAAATTCTTGGAGCTAAAGGAAAATGTTAGAGCAATTAAATAATAAATCACATTTTTATCTAACAGTTTAAATTTTTAGAACAGTTAATAGTGATCTGTTAGAGTATGAAGGCGTGATTTTAATGCCCAAGAAAATTTGCGCCTTGTCTACAACAAGCAGTTTAGATCGACCTGTTCATTACTTAATTTATGGCACAAGTAGAGGAGCATATTTGTTAGTACCTTCGCATTTTTTTTTTTTGGTAAAGTAGTACCTTCGCATTTTAAAAGGCTAAATCCTGATAAAATTTTATGATCCTTGAAATTATCTTTATAAACTTCTCCCAACTCCCAAATATAAGGGACAACATGGGAAAAGAAAAGAAAAATGAGATAAGAACAATAGTAGTACCAGAAGTTATGTACAACACTCACTTTAGTATTTTAAAAAAAAATCGAATCACTTAAATACCACTTTTTTGAAAAAATGATCATTAAAGTGCTAACTTCAATCTGAGTCACTGGAAATTCGATGTGGCCATAATTTATTAATTTCTCAGTTCTACATTACTCGCTGGCATGCCACTTTAGTGCTACTTGGTGTTAAAAAATGATCGTTGCAATGCAATCATTGTTAAAAAGTAATCACTTCAGTGTCAAAATAATGCCACCTCAGATGAAATTTTTAATTATAAAACCACATAATTTCTCTAGCAAGTTATCGCCAGCGACAATTAAGTGGTCCTCCAATTAGACACTTAAATGAGCCGACGAAAACTTTTGACACTAAAGTGAGTACCGTATACAACTTTTGAAACATCTAGTATTCAAAGAAAAAGATATGTTGGATTGAGGCTATTTCAGCTGCCAAACATGGCATTACCCGTTTGAGAGAGCGAGCAACAACAAAGGAATGACAACCAACAAATCAGCCATCATATACAAATTCACTCATGCTCACTCGTATTTGCACATTTAAAAACTCCAGAGAGAGATTTTCAAAGCCCCTACTCCTTCATGAGCTTTATGATTCCTCTTCTTCCTCTGTAGCCTTCTCTCTCGCGCGCGTTCGCTCGCTCTCTGGTGAGAAAGAGTCTTGACCTTTCGGAGTCTCGACAAACTGTCTGCGTTTTCTCTCTTCGATATCCCCCTGTTTTTTTTTTTTTTTTTTCCTATGCTGTTTTCGTGATTTGATTGCGACCGGAGAGAATCTGGAGAGAGTACATCCGTGCAAGCTCTGCGATAGGATCTATTCTAGCGGACCAATGTTGGGAGGTCACATGAGGTGTCACATGGACATGAATCTACCGGAGAGAGAGCCACCGTTGGTGATCGATAACAGCTCGGCAGATGAGCGACGTCTTGGGTATTATCTCCGAGAAAACCCCAAAAAGACGTGGAAATTCTCAAAGCTGAAGGAAAGTGCCCAGGAAAAGCCGTGCCCGGTCTGTGACGAGCGGTTCAGGTCGATGAGGGCACTCTTTTGCCACAGGAAGATTCACTCGGGAAAGGATGACGAGAGCGGTGACCGGTGCAAAGGCCGCAGCAAACGGTCCAGGTCAATGAAATTTTGCCAGGATCACACGAGGCCGATTCACGACAGGGAGAGATTGAATTTGAGTCTCTTGAATGAAGATCACTTTGTGGGCTCGAGCAAGACTAAGATTGATCTCCTGCTCATCGTTTTATCTGACGACGAGACAATGCGCGTGACCAGGAGAAAGAGAACACCGCGAATCGAGTATGATGTTGATGAAAGAACTGAGGGAATTATGTTTTCCGCACCAAATGGGTCTTTGTACAGTAGCAAGGCCGAACTAGACCCGGGAACCGTAGGAGCAATTTCTTTGATGATGCTGTGCCAAGGTGAGACGGACTTTAATTCTCCGGGTTTGGGCATCAAACCTTTTGGGAAGAGCTTGACCCCGGATATCTTTGACGTGGAGAAAGAGAAAGCGGGGGTAACTGAAACATCCGAGTGCAATGAAAGGCATTCAAGTGGCTATTTGAGAATGGAGCAGAGAGGGGTCGAAATGGAGGTTCCCGCCGGCATACTTTGCGGGGCTAGGGAAGTTGGGCTCAAGAAGCCTAAAGTGGCCAGGTCAGGCAAAGACGCGATGTATGAGGCGGCGATAATGGATGGTAACGTGATGGGAGGTTCTGGGTCGAGAGAAAGGGCAGAACTATGGATCAAACTGGGGCTAAATTCGTACAAAGATAAGGTCTGCGCTGAGGAATCCCAAGTTCTTGGTGAACCGGTTGAGAAAAACAACGCTGAGAGCTACAAACAGGAGGCTCCAGTCGATGCTTCTCAGGTGATTGAAGGGAGTCGTGGCTGCACAGAACTCAAGAGCATCAAGGACGACTCGGAGAAGTTGAACAGGCAGGTATGCTCGACGAGTTGCGCGAGATCGGATAACAGAGCTGCACCCAATATTGGCGTTTGACGCCGGCCAAGGACCCTATCTCTAAGGCAGCCGAATCCCTCCTTGTTCGTTCTTTTGATGATTTCGATTGTTCTCCTACTTCCCCGGAGTAGTCAGCGTAATCGGTCCCCAGAAGTCAGTGGATTCTCTTTCATTCTACATCGTATTCAAAAGTATTACCCCTTTGTCTGTTGCTGTTTTTTTGGAATATTTTCAGTGCACTTTTTGTCGGGTCAATATGTTTATGATTGATTAGCAACTCTAAGAATAGACTCTCTTGGTGTTCTAGATCAATTAACTACCTTGTTTTTCTATATGTATCTACATTTTATAAGTGGTGAACTGTTGTTGGGTCAAACTCTATTAAGGATAATGCTATCGTGTAAGCGGGGAAATCGACTTCAAATACCAATTCGTATGTTTTTTTTTTTAGTCGGTCCTACTCTATTCCTACTTTAACACTCACTCTCAGACTTTTGCCTTACCTCCTTGCAGGGCTTGAGAATTGAAACCCACTCCTGAAATTAAATCGTCCTACTCTATTCGTATGTTAAGTTGCACCGACACTTTTCATTGAACTTGCGTATGAACAGAGCAAAAGTAACACATTGCAGATGGTTCCAGACTTATTAACAACGGAAGCGAGTTCTCTTCTTGATCTTCCCATCTAATCTCATCAGCACGCTTGACCTTGATTCTAAGGTTGATTAGTTTTCCTGTTTAGGGTGAGTTGTGACTCCTATCATATATTATTTGATTTCTAAGTTTTATGGAGCTCGGACTTTAATTTTTATTTAACACAAAGCACTTGAGACATCTCATAAGATTTAGGCATATAATGCTTTTTTTGAAATTGAAAATGACTTTTTTATCTTTTCAAATTTTGAAGGAAAAGTCACGAGTAGAAATTAAAAGGGGAAAAAAAAAAAATCTGCCCCAGAAAAGGGGTCTTGAGTTTCAATTTCACCGGACTATGAAAAAAATATTTCACGGTGTCATAGTTTATAAACCATTTATCATAAAAGTAAATAATGATGTGGAACTTAATTTGTCACCTAGTACTCTATCAAGGGGCCTTTCTTACATTATTTTAAAAGTATTGTAACAAGGTTGAATAAACTGAACCATTTACTATGAAGCATACAATTCTAATAAATTCAAATGTTAAATAGATGTATGTGAAGATTAAGTCCTTCCCACCTCTTTTTTCGAATTGAGTGCCACAAACTTCTTATGATTCCTGTATCCTTGGAGATACTCCTACTTGAACCTAGGCCGTTAATCATGTAGCATTCATATACGGGGCTCACATGATTAACAGTTATGATAGATACGATCGATGTAGATTTACATCCATGCATCAAATGGTCCTGCCATTACAATGCTTTGTGCATGCTCAAACACCTAATTGAAAATTAATCTATAATTTTTTTCTCAAAAATCTGTAATCGAGTGACTGACATATAGAGCATCCTAATTTTGTTGTTTTTTATTTTTTTATTTTTTGGTACTTGGAAAATGAGTTGTCTAATTTGTTTAGCCTTATCCTTCTTAGTTGCTTTGTTCATGTTCTCAAACTATCATACTTGGTAAACTTTTGCCAGATTTGGTGCTCCAATGCCCACTAGGAATGAAAAATTTGGCTAGACTCATCCTATTATTACATTGCCGCAACACGCGGTGCCTAGTATCCACCATTTATGGCTAGGTGATTATATACATACTCATACTTATTACCCAATAGAGAATGGAGTCTCGAAATGGCAAATTCTCCTGATCACTTACTATATTCTCAAAAGGATTTTCTTGTTAAGCACCTGAATAAAGAATGTTTGTTGTTTTCCATGCACCTTCTATCTCGGATAAGATGCAAACAACGCATAGAAAATGAAAATATTTCCTTATTAAGTAGGCCACCAAAACCTTCTCAAAATTCGTTTTCTCCTATCCGAGCCAATGTGTTTGGACACACAGTTTTTCTAAATCACATGAAGTTCATCATTGATCAATTGATGTTGCTAAGAGAAGCATACTTGTTAGTACTCTTGGTTTTTTTAAGGATAAATCCTGATAAAATTCCGTGATCCTCGAAATTATTTGTATAAATCCCAAATATTAAGGTGAACAAAGGATTAAAAAAAAAAAAGAGGAAAATGATTATGCTGGAATATGAAGAGCTATTTTTTTTTTTTTTTTTTTTTTAGCTTCCAAGTTCCAGGCGTGGGACTATTCCAGCTGCCAAACATGGCAATACCCGTTTGAGAGAGCGCGCAACGAACAACTAATCCATCGTCATATAGAAGCCCACTCACGCTCGTATCTGCACATTCAAAAACCCCTGCTTCTTCGTCCTCTGCTTTCTGATTCCTCTGCTTCCTCTCTGCCCTTCTCTCTCTCTCGGTGAGGGAGAAATTCTCGACCTTTCTAAGTGTCGACCAACTGTTTGCGTTTTCTCTCTTCGATTCCGCTCTGTTTTTCTGCTTTTTTCGTGATTCGGTGATTATCGGAGAGAATCTCGTGAAACAGTATACTGGCAAGGTCTGCGACAAGATCTTCTCCAGCGGGCGAGTGTTGGGAGGGCACATGAGTTGTCTCATGGCCAAGAATATACTGCGGAGAGAGCCATTATTGGCGATCGGTAACGGCTCGGGGAAAGCGAGACGTCTTGGGTATTGTCTCCGAAAAAACCCCAAGAAATCGTGGAAATTCGTGGGGCTGATGGAAAATGCCCCAAAAAATCCGTGCTCGGTCTGCCACAAGCGATTCAGGTCGACGACAGCTCTGTTTGGCCACATGAAAATTCACTTGAGGAAGGACGACGAGCGCGGCGACCGGTGCGCGGACCGTGGCAAAGGGTCCGGGTCCATGAAATCTTGCCGGGATCATGCGAGGCTGATCCACGACGGGGAGAGATTGAATTTGAGTCTCTCCAGTGAAGATCGCTATGTGGGCTTGAGTAAGAAGACCAAAGGTGATCTCCTGCTTAGCGTTTTATTTGACGACGAGGCAATGCACATGACCAGGAAGAAGAGGACACCGCGAGTCAGCTGCGATGTCGATGAAAGAACTGAGGGAGTTCTGTTTTCCGTACCAAATGGGTTTTCGTTCAGTAGCGAGGCCGAGCAAGACCCGGCAAACGAAGCAGCAGTTGAGTTGATGATGATGTCCCGAGGTGAGGCGGGCTTCAATTCTTCAGGTTTGGGCATCGAACATTTCCGGAAGAGCTCGGCCTGGATTTCATTGACGTGGAAAAACTGAGGATAACTGAAGCATCCGAGTACAATGAACGCCATTCAAGAGGCTATACGAGAATGGAGCAGGAAGGGGTCGAATTGGAGGTTCCTGCCGGGATGCTTTGTGGGGCTTGGGAAGTTGAGAACAAAAGGCCTGAAGCGGCCAGATCAGACGAACAGCAAATGTATGAGGTGGCGATGATGGATCGTGACATGATGCGAATTGCGGGTTCTGATTCGAGAGCTAAAGCAGAACTAAGGATTGACAAGCTGCGTGAGATCGGATTCATTGTCTACTCCATCGGCAAGCCGCTGGATCCCTGGCTCAAGGACATGCCCGCCGTGGCATAATGGAGACCCACCTGATATTGGCGTTTGTCGTCAGCCAAGATCCTATATTTTTAAAGCAGCCTTTTTTATCCTTCCATGTTCGCCTTTTGATGGTTTCGAATGTTCTCCTGCTTCCCCAGAGTAGTCAGGGTGATTGGTCCACATGGTGAAGTCAGCGGATTCACTCTTCTGTTCTACATTGTATTCAATTATATTACCCATCTGTCTGTTACTGCTTTTCGGGTATATTTTGATTACATTTTTGTCGCTTCAATATGTTTATGATTGGTTAGAGACCCTGCGAAATAAACTCTCTTGGTGTTCTAGAACCCTTAACTACCTTGTTTTCTATTTGTCTTCATTAACTGGCCAACTGCTGTTGGGTCGACTCTATTCAGGATGATGACTGTTGAGTAAGCGGGGAATCGTCTTCTTATGTCAGTTCGTATGTTAAATTGCGCTAACATTTTTCAATGAACTTGCATGTAAACAAAACATCAGTAATGCGGCGCCGACAATCACGGACTTAATAAGAATTCACCATGAGAATGATTCGGGGAAGCGAGTTCTCTTATTGATCCTTCCATTTAATCTCGTCAGCACCCACGACCTCGTTACAAGGGTTGGTTAGTTTTCCCATTTGGGACGACTTGTGACTCCTACATTTGATTTGATTTATCGTACATTTTGCGGATTCAATTTTTATTTAACACAAAGCGCTTGGGACTTTTTACAATATTTGCAGGTCGACATATAAAATGTCCAAATTTTTACAATCTTTTGTAATTGAAAATAATTCTTTTACATTTTCGAATTTTGAAGGAAAAGTCATTGGTAGAAATTAGAGAGAAATAAAAAAAAAAATTGCCCCAAAAAAGAAGGGGGGGTCGTAAGTTTCAATTTCACTAAACTCTGAAAAAATAATCCGTCGTATTCTATGAACCATTCATTAAAGGAATAAATAATGATGCAAAATTTGACTTGTCACCTAAAACTCTATATTTCTGAAATTACTTCAAAAGTATCGTAACGTGACTGAAAAAATTACAATTTAATAAGAACCATACTTGTGTAATTGTTACGATCAATTTTTAAAACATTCATATGTTAAATAGATCTATGTGAAGATTGAGTCTTTTCATCCTCCTTTTTCAGGTGAGTGACGTGAACAAATTTCTCAGTCTTTGGAGAGACTTTTGTTCGAACCTTATCGATGGTTTAAAGACAATCAAAGCCATCGATTACGTGAATTTGTATGTGATGCCATACAATTAACGGTTAAGATAGACACGATCCATGGAGACTCAACCCATGCAACAATTTATCTAGTCCTTAGGGTGCTTTGCGATTGCCATGACCTAATTGAAAGTTAATCATAATTGAATGGCGCAACTGCTATACTGCATATTCTAATTTTGTTATTTGTTGATTTTTTTCCTACTTGGAAAAGAAGTTGTATAATTTGTCTAGCCTTATCTATCTTAGTTGCATCTTTAATATTTCACACTATTGTACTTGCTATCTTACTTGATAAATTGCTTGATTTGGTGCTTAATGGCCTAATATTGACTGGACTCATCGCATTATTACATTGCCATCTTGCATTGTATGCGTACTCATTCTGATTACCTAAAAGAGAATAGAGTCTCAAAATAGCAAATCCTCTTGATAATTTACCATTTTCTCAAAAGAACTTTCCGTTTCAACACACCGATAGATTTTTATCATTTTTAAAGCATCAGTTCTCTTGTATTATGTATAATTTGGGTATTGTAAATGAAACCATTTTACCATTAAGCAAGGATAACCAGTGCTCCAGAGATACTTCTTTCTAAAACTTAGTTTTCTCCCTAGCCTGCCCATTGTGTTTGCGCAGGTGCCTCTTCCAGATCCCATAGAGAAGTTGCTCTTTACTTAATTTATGGCACTAGGGGAGCATATTTGTTGGTACTCTACTTTTTTAAAGGCTAAATTCTGATAAAATTTTGTGATCCTTGAAATTATTTAGATGATCTTCTCTCACTAAATCCCAAATATTAGGGAGAACCCGGAAAAACAAAAGAAAATGATATGTTGGATTTAGGAAGCCTGATTCTATCATTATTTAATTTTGTTGGGTTCTATGCATTGACTATTTCACCTGCCAAACGTGGCATTACCCGTTTGAGAAAGCGAGCAACGACAGAGGAATGACAACCAACACATCAATCATCACATACAAACCCAATCACGCTCACTCGTATTTGCACATTTCAGAACCCCAGAGAGAGAAGTCCAAAACCCCCGCTCCTTCTTCGGAGGCCTTTATGATTCCTCTGCTTCCTCCGTAGCCTTCTCTCTCCTGCGTGCTCGCCCGCTTTCTGGTGAGAAAGAGTCTCGACCTTTCGAAGTCTTGACAAGCTGTTTGCATTTTCTCTCTTTGATTTCCCTCTGTTTCTTTTGCTGCTTTCGTGATTAGATGGCGACCGGAGAGAATTTGGAGAGTATATCCGTGCAAGCTCCACGACAGGATCTTCTCTAGCGGACCAATGTTGGGAGGTCACATGAGGTGCCGCATGATACTGCATGAGACAAAACAAATGTTGTCGAAGAATTTTGACATGAAGAACATGGGTAAGGCATCATTCGTCCTTGGCATTAAAATTCATAGGGATCGTTCTCGCTGTATGTTATGTTTATCTTAGAAGGCATATGTTGATTGTATTTTGGAAAAATTCAACATGCAGCATTGCAAACTAGGCATTGTTCCTATTTTTAAAAGTGACAAATTAAGTCTCTCACAATATCCTCAATCAAATTTTGAGAAAAACCAAATGAAGGATATACCTTATGCTAGTGCACTTTGAAGTATCATATATGCTCAAATTTGCACTAGACCAAATATCACCTTTATGACAAGACTTTTAAATAGATATTAGTCAAATCCAAGACACGATCACTAGGTTACTACCAAAAAGATTTTGAGATACTTAAAAGGAACAAGAGACCATATGTTGATTTACTAATACCATGATTTGTGACTAGTAGCATATTCGGATGCAGACTTTGCTAGTTGTTAGGATGATAGAAAGTCGACAATAGGATATATCTTTATGTTAGTAGGAGGTGCAATATTGTGGAAAAGCGAGAAACGGAAATCTATATTATCCTCTACCATGCAAGCAGAGTTTATAGCACACTTTTCAATTGCTACTCAAGCTGTTTGGCTTTGAAACCTTATTAGAGAATTAATCGTATTTGATTTTATGGATAGACCCATACAATTATATTGTGATAATAACCGTGTAGTGTTATTTGTCAATGACAACAGAAGTCTCAAGGGGTCTAAACATATGGAGATCAAGTTTTTTACCATAAAGGAAATGATACAGAATTGTGACATTACAGTAAAGCATATTCCCACGGACAATATATTAGCAGATCCACTGAGGAAAGGCTTTCTCTTGTGTATTTAAGTGACATGTCATGAACATGGGCTTGGGAGAATCATTGGATACTGTCATTTAGGGGAAGCTACTTCAGATTTGCTCTAATAAAGTTTACATACATCTATGTTTTGTTATGTTTGGTAATATTTTGATATATGTCAACTCTTTTGGTAAGGATTATTATTGAGTCGTATACATACATCTAATGAAAATTTCAAAGTATTGTGTAAACCTTAAATGAAAGCTAGAGGCATCTAGTTATTAGCCTTATACATATGTATAATTACACATAAAGAAATGTTAACCATAATTATAAAATATATGTGGGTTCATTAGAACCATAAAGATATTCTCTAGTGGCACATCCGATTTTTTGTAATACCTAAGGTAAGAGAATAGTGACCGACAAAGAGGATAACATATAAGATATTATTCTTCATGAGGTGTTATTTATTTGTTACCTAACCATATGAATCCATATCAGTAAAGTTGAAAGCAATTGTGATCATGGAAGGCTCGTATATATATATGCAATTACCTCCATGATCCAGTGTTTGATACTTTATGGGATCAGATTGATTATTGAGAATTATCTCTAGACCAACATAAAAGTGTTCACATACAATGTAATCTCAATTAATATAGGCAAAGTGGGAGAATGTAATAGTTTTCCTAATGTAGGCTACATTAATTAAGATTGTGATTTACCGTTTTTACGAAGTTAGTCTAATAAAATAATATATAGAAAGTTTCTTAGCAATCGAATATGGGTCTGGTTTATGTAGGTTGAGTTGGGCTGGCTCAAGATGAGAAGGCCCAGCCAAAACTCTATAAATAGGCTAAGATCCCTCCTTTAACCCTCACTTTTTGCTATTTTGAAATGTATGCACCCACTACCTCACATAAGGAACGTTTGTGAGAGGCGGTCTCATCGAGTTATGGTATGGAGAGTGATAGAGGAGAAGATCTTCAGCATCGAAATATCATATTGCTATTGTTCTGCTCCTAGAATCATGGATTCCAAATCAGGTATGCAAATCTTCATCTTCTCCTTCAATATGTTTGAATTCCTAGCTATGTCGATCTTGAGAAGTCGTTTCGATGGCCAACACTTTGATCATGAACCAAGGTGAGGCAAACTTCAATTCTCTGGGTTTAGGTGTCAAACCTTGCACGAAGAGCTGGCCTAGATTTCTTTAACGTGGGGAAAGGGTTGATAACTGAAGCATTCGAGTGGAATGAAAGCCATTCAAGTGGCTATTTGAGAATGGGGCAGAAAGGGGTCGAATTAAAGGTTCCCGCCGACATGCTTTGTGGGGCTAGGGAAGTCGGGCTCAAGAAGCCTTAAGCAGCTAGATCAGGTGATGAGCCGATGGATGGGGTAGCAATGATGGATTGAGGCACGATGGCAACTGCAGGAATTGCATGTCTTGATTTTAGAGAAAGGCCAGAAATACGGATCGAATTTGGGCTAAATTCTTATAGGGATGAGGTTTACACGGAGGAATCCCGAGTTTTCGGTGAACCGATTGCTGAAAATAAGTATAAAAGCAAGGATGCCGACAGGTACAAACAGGAGGCTCCAGTCAATGCATCTCAAGGGATTGAAGGGAGTCCTCGAGAGCATGAAAGGACAACTCAGAGAAGGTGAACAAGCAGTATGCTCGATAAGCTGCATAAGATCAGATATGTTAGCAGATCCACCGAGAAAAGGCTTTCGCCCTTGTATATTTAAGCGACATGTCATGAACATGGGCTTGGGAGAATTATTGGATAGTGTCATTTAGTGGGAGCTACTTCAAATTCACTCTAATAAAATTTACATCTGTATTTTGTTACATTTGGTAACATTTTGATATATGGCAACTATTTTGGTATGGATTATTATTAAGTTGTATACATATATCAAATGAAAATCTCAAAGTATTGTGTAAACCTTGAGTGAAGGCTAGAGGCATCAAGTTATTAGCATTGTACATATGTCTAATTACACATAAAAAAATGTTAATCATAAATATAAAATATATGTGGGTTCATTAGAATCATGAAGATATTCTCTAGTGACACATCTAGTTTTCTATGATAATAAGAGAATAATGACAAAGAGGATAACATATAAGATATTATTTTTCATAAGGTGTTATCTATTTGCCACACAACTATATGAATCCATATCAGTAAAGTTGAAAGCACTTGTAATCATAGAAAGCTCTGTATATATATATGCAATTACCTCCATGATCTGATGTTTGATGCTTTATGGGATCGGATTAATTGTTGAGAATTATCTCTAGACTAACATAAAAGTGTGCACATACAGTGTAATCTCAATTAATATAGCCAAAGTGGGAGACTATAAGAGTTTTCCTAATGTGGGTATATTAATTAAGATTGTAATTTACCGTTTTTATGAAATTAGTCTAATAAAGTAATATATAAAGCTTCTTAGCGGTCGAATATGGGTCTAGCTTATGTAAGCTGAGTTAGGCTAGCTTAAGATGAGAAGGCCCGGCCACAACTCTATAAATAAGCTAAGATCCCTCTTTTAACCCTCACTTTTTGCCATTTTGAAACGTATGCACCCACTACCTCACATAAGGAATGTTTGTGAGAGGCACTCTCATTGAGCTAGGGTATGGAGGGTGATAGAGGAGAAGATCTTCAACATCGAAGTATTAGATTGCCATTGTTCTGCTCCTAGAATCATGGATTCCAAATCAGGTACGCAAATCCTCATCTTCTCCTTTTATATGTTCGAGTTCCTAGTTATGTCAATCTTGAGAAATCGTTTTGACGGCCAACATTTTGATCATGAACCAAGGTGAGGCAGACTTCAATTCCACAGGTTTAAGTGTCAAACATTTCACGAAGAGCTGGCCTGGATTTCTTTGACGTGGGGAAAAGGCTAATAATTGAAGCATCTGAGTGGAATGAAAGCCATTCAAGTGGCTATTTGAGAATGGGGCGGAAAGGGGTCGAATTGGAGGTTCTCGCCGACATGTTTTGCGGGGCTAGGGAAGTTGGGCTCAAGAAGCCTCAAGCAACTAGATCAAGTGATGAGCTAATGGATGAGGCAGCAATGATGGATCGTGGCACGATAGGAACTGTAGGTCCTAATTTGAGAGGAAGGCTAGAAATACGGATTGAACTGGGGCTAAATTTGTACAGAGATGAGGTATGCGTTGAGGAATCCCGAGTTTTCGGTGAATCGGTTGAGGAAAACAAGTATAAAAGCAGGGATGCCAAGAGCTACAAACAAGAGGCTCCAATCAATGCTTCTCAAGGGATTGAAGGGAGTTGTGGCTGCACCAACCTAGAGAGCATCAAAGGACGACTCAGAGGAGGTGAACAAGCAATATGCTCGATAAGTTGCATAAGATCAGATAACGGAAATGCAACCGATATCAGCATTCGACACTGGCCAAGGATTATATATTTCTAAAGCAACCGCTTTTATCCCTCCATGTTCGTTCTTTTGATGGTTTCGAGTGGTCTCCTTATCCCCATAGTATTTAGGATAATTGGTGTACATGGTAAAGTCAACTGATTCACTCTGGCTCTGTTTGTTTTGTGAAGATAAATGATTTAAAAAATATTTTCCTAAAAATGATAGTTTGTATCACTTGAAGTAACCAGTCAATTTAAAATATTTGCATCATCAACCACAATATATGACTAAATATCTTCATAGACGATGAAAATGTTTTTCGTTCATCTATTTTTGTCAGGGTCTCCCTATTGGGTATAGGATGCCTCACAGGGGCATTGAGATGACTGTGCAGGATCCTCATAGGAGTCTTGAGATGACTATGCAAGATTGTCTGTGTCTACCATTTCATTTCCTGCTCTTGTGATGGAGGTGTCCTTGCTTTGTCATATACTTGTTTGAATTCATCGATTGCTTATTTAGTTTTTGGTGCAAGGCTATAATGATTCCACGGAACAAGTATGAAGTCATTCTTAAAAAAACATTTTTTAGATCATTCATTTTCAGCTGAACAAATGCATCCTATTATACACTATATTCAGTAATATCACCATCTATCTATTGCTACTTTTTGGGTATATTTTCATTATGTTTTTTGTCGGGTCAATATGTTTTTGATTGACTAGCAACTTTGAGAAATAGACTCTCTTGGTGTTCTAGAACAGTTATCTTCCTCGTTTTTATGTTTGCATTTTATAAGTGGCAAACTATTGTTGTGTTGAACTCTATTTAGGATGATGAATTGACTTATAATACCAATTCATATATTAATTTGCACCTACACTTTTCATTAAACTTGCATATGAACAGAATAGTAGTAACGTAGTGCAAACAATTCTGGACTTATTAACAATTGAAGTGATTTCTCTTTGTGATCTTCCTATCTAATCTTGTCAGCAGACTCGACCTTGATTTTAGGGTTGATTAATTTCCCTCTTCGAGGCGACTTGTGACTCCTATCATATATTTTTTGATTTCTTGTAACTTGTATGGAGCTCGGACTTTAATTTTAATTAATACAATGCACTTGAGACTTTTCAAGATATTTTGACGTAATTCTTTTTTAAATCAAAAGGGATTTTTTACCTTTTCGAATTGTGAAGGAAAAGTTTGAGTAGGAATTAAAAGGAAATATTTTATGAAATCACAGTTTATAAGACATTCATCATAAAACTAAATAATGATGTGGAATTTAACTTCTCACCTAGTACTCCATCAAGGGCCTTTCTGACAATATTTCAAAAGTATCATAACATGATGGTATAAATTTAACAATTTACTATGAGACATATACTTTTAATAGATTCAAATGTTACATAGATCTATGCTGAGATTAAGTCCTTCCCTCCTCTTTTTTCAAATTGAGTGCCACAAACTTCTTATTGTTCCTCCATCCTTAGTTAGGGGTGAGCATCGGTCCAGGGTCAACCCTAGACTGACCCTGGACCAGCCCAACCATGCCGAGCCTAGTTCGATTCCCAAGGAGACTAGGTCGGTCCTTAGTTATAGAATTCCTGGACCAGCACTATGCAAGTTGGTCCTCGGTCTTAGAAGTTTAAGGTCGGTCCAACCCGAACCAACCTTGACTATATATATATAATTTTTTTATATAGAGAAAATCTTAAAATAAATGGCGTCAACAACATTAAATGGCTCTTTAGTGAGGAATTCAAGCAATTTTACATTGTTCTTTAATAACTTAGATTTTTAATGTCTTTTACAACGTCAATAGTCATAATTTACGAATGAGGAAAATATTTTTATGAGGAGTCCTCACAGTGTCCAAAAGGGCATAAATAACTCTTTACGACATCTTTCTCTAGTAGTCATTCTCTTCTATTTTATTTGTTCTCTTAGTCTTCAATTTGCCAAAATTGAGAGAAACAACTTCTCCGCTCACCACTCGACATTCACCTCACTTGCTTTGGGTCACTCGTGTCGCTCACCGCTCGATGCTTGCTTGGCTTGTTACTCCTCGCTCGACACTCGATGCTTACTTTGTTCGATGCTCACCCCACTCAACCCTCACCGCTTGCCTTTCTTAGTTGACCTCGCTCGTTATCGAATCCATTAGATCGGTCCAGTCATTGGTTGTCCTTTCAAGAAGTACAAAAAATGAAATAAAAATTTATTGGTTGGTCCCGAGTTGACCTTGGAACCGGACCGAACCCATTGGATCAGTCCGATCCTCAATCGCTTTTTTAAAGAATACAAAAAATGAAATAAAAAATTATCGGTTGGTCGCGGATTGACCTTGGAACTAGACCGAACCCACTGGGTCGGTCTGATCCTCGGTCCCAAGCTCAATAAGGTCGGTCCTCGGTCCCAAAAATTGAGGACCAGTATTGTGCGGGTTGGTTATAAGGTTAAAGGGTGGACCGGCCCAACCCGGATCATGCTCACCTCTACTAATCATGTGGGATTTATATACATGGCTCATATGTGAACTTACGTCCACGCGTCAAATGTTCCCAAAATTACGGTGCTTTGTGCATGCAATGACACCTAATTAAAAATTAATCTGTAATTTTTTTGTCAAAAATCCATAATCGAATGACTGAGATATAGTATACCCTAATTTTTTTGTTTGTTGCGGTACTTGGAAAATGAGTTGTGTAATTTCTTTAGCCTTATCCTTCTTAGTTGTTTTGTTTAGAGGTGAGTATCGATCCAAGGTCAACCTTGGACCAACCTTGGACCAACCCAACCCTGCTGGTCCTGGTCTGATTCCTAAGGAAACTAGGTCGGTCATTGGTCCTAGAATTTTTGGACCAGCACTGTGCGGGTCAATTCTATATATATATATATAATTTTTATAATTTTTTTATATAGAGAAAACCTTAAAATAAATAGCGTCAATGACATTAATTAGTTTAGTGAGGAGTTTAAATAATTTTACATTATTCTTTATTAACTTATATTTTTAATGTTTTTTATAGTGTCAATAGTCATAATTTACGAATGAGGAAAATGTTTTTGTGAGGAGTCATCATGGCATTTAAAAAGGAATAAACAACTCCTTATGGCATTCTCCTCTAGTATTCGTTCTCTTCTGTCTTATTTGTCCTATTAGTCTTCGATTTGCCAAAATCGAAAGAAACAACTTCTCCTCTCACTACTCAACACTCGCCTCGCTCGCTTTGGGTCATTCGTGTTGCTCGCCGCTCAATACTCGCTTGGCTTGTTGCTCCCCGCTTGACATTCGATACTCTTTATGTTCGATATTCACCCCACTTGACCCTCACCGCTTGCTTTTCTTAGCTGACCTCGCTCATCATCGAACCCTTGGGTCGGTACGGTCCTCGGTTGCCTTTTCACGGAATACAAAAAATAAAATAAAAAATTATTAGTTGGTCCTAAGTTGACCTGGAAATCGGATTAAACCCATTGAGTCAATCCGGTCCTCAATCGCTTTTTTAAGGAGTAGAAAAAATGAAATAAAAAATTATCGTTTAGTCCCGGGCTGACCCTGGGACTGGACCGAACCCATTGGGTTGGTCTGGTCCTCGATCCCAAGCTCAATAGAGTCGGTCCTTCATTCCAAAAATTGAGAGCCAGCGCTATGTGGATTGGTCCTAAGATTAAGGGGTGGATCGGTTCAACCCGAACCATGCTCACCCCTAGTTTTGTTCATGTCCTCAAACTATCATACTTGGTAAACTTCTGCTAGATTTGGTATTCAAACGCTTGATAGGAATGACAGATTTGGCCAAACTCATCCTATTATTACATTGCCGCTACACAAAACGCCTAGTATCCACCATTTACGACAAGGTGATTATGTACATACTCATAATTACAACCCAATAGATAATGGAGTCTCCAAATAGTAAATTCTCCTAATCACTTACTATATTCTCAAAAGGATTTTCCTGTTAAGCACCTGAATAAAGAAAGTTTGTTGTTATCCATGCACTTTCTATCTTGGATCAAATGCAATTTATGCATATAAAATGAAAATATTTCATTATTAAGTGGAGCACTCCTTAAGAAAACTTTCTCAAAATTCGTTTTCTCCTATCCGAGGCAATGTGTATGGGCACACACTTTTTCCTAAGATAGAGTATTAGTGCAATCTTTGCAATAGGACCTTCTGGAGTGGACGATAGGTGTGAGGTCATATGAGGTGTCACACAACCAAGAAGAGATTGGAGAGAGAGAGTCACCTTTGGCGATCGATAATGGCTCGGAGGAATCGCAACATCTTGGGTATTCTCCATGAGAAAACCCCAAGAAATGGTGGAAATTCTTGGAGCTAAAGGAAAATGTTAGAGCAATTAAATAATAAATCACATTTTTATCTAACTGTTTAAATTTTTAGAACAGTTAATAGTGATCATCTATTAGAGTATAAAGGCGTGATTTTAATGCCCAAGAAAATCCGTGCCTTGTCTACAACAAGCAATTTAGATCGACCTGTTCATTACTTAATTTATGGCACAAGTAGAGGAGCATATTTGTTAGTACCTTTGCATTTTTAAAAGGCTAAATCCTGATAAAATTTTATGATCCTTGAAATTATCTATGTAAACTTCTCCCAACTCCCAAATATAAGGGACAACATGGGAAAAGAAAAGAAAAATGAGATAAGAACAATAGAAGTACCAAAAGCTATGTACAACACTCACTTTAGTATTAAATTTTTTTTTTTGAATCACTTAAATACCACTTTTTTGAAAAAACGATCATTAAAGTGCTAACTTCAATTTGAGTCACTGGAAATTCGATGTGGCCATATATTATTAATTTCTCAGTTCTACATTACTCGCTGGCATGCCACTTTCGTGCTAGTTGGTGTTAAAAAATGATCGCTGCAGTGCTATCATTGTTAAAAAGTAATCACTTCAGTGTCAAAATAATGCCACCTCAGATGAAATTTTTAATTATAAAGCCACATAATTTCTAGCAAGTTATCGTCGGAGGCAATTAAGTGGTCCTCCAATTAGACACTTAAATGAGCCAATGAAAACTTTTGACACTAAAGTGAGCACCATATACAACTTTTGACACATCTAGTATCCAAAGAAAAAGATATGTTGGATTGAGGCTATTTCAGCTGCCAAACATGGCATTACCCGTTTGAGAGAGCGAGCAACAACAAAGGAATGACAACCAACAAATCAGTCATCATATACAAATTCACTCATGCTCCCTCGTATTTGCACATTTAAAAACTCCAGAGAGAGATGTTCAAAGCCCCTACTCCTTCGTGAGCTTTATGATTCCTCTTCTTCCTCTGTAGCTTTCTCTCTCGCGCGTTCGCTCGTTCTCTGGTGAGAAAAAGTCTCGACCTTTCGGAGTTTCGACAACCTGTTCACATTTTCTCTCTTCGATATCATTCTGTTTTTTTTTTCTTTGCTGTTTTCGTGATTTGATGGCGACCAGAGAGAATCTAAAAGAGAGTATATCCGTGCAGGCTCTGCGATAGGATCTATTCTAGCGGACCGATGTTGGGAGGTCACATGAGGTGTCACATGGACATGAATCTACCGGAGAGAGAGCCGCCGTTGGTGATCGATAACAGGTCGGCAGATGAGCGACGACTTGGGTATTATCTCCGAGAAAACCCCAAAAAGACGTGGAAATTCTCAAAGCTGAAGGAAAGTGCCCAGGAAAAGCCGTGCCCGGTCTGTGACGAGCGGTTCAGGTCGATGAGGGAACTTTTTTGCCACAGGAAGATTCACTCGGGAAAGGATGACGAGAGCAGTGACCGGTGCGAAGGCCGCGGTAAAGGGTCCAGGTCAATGAAATTTTGCCAGGATCACACAAGGCCGATTCGCGACAGGGAGAGATTGAATTTGAGTCTCTTGAATGAAGATCACTTTGTGGGCTCGAGCAAGACCAAGAGTGATCTCCTGCTCATCATTTTATCTGACGACGAGACGATGCGCGTGACCAGGAGAAAGAGAACACCGCGAATCGAGTATGATGTCGATGAAAGAACTGAGGGAATTATGTTTTCTGCACCAAATGGGTCTTCGTACGGTAGCAAGGCCGAAATAGACCCGGGAACAGTAGGAGCAATTTCTTTGATGATGCTGTCCCAAGGTGAGACGGACTTTAATTCTCCAGGTTTGGGCGTCAAACCTTTCGGGAAGAGCTTGACCCCGGATATCTTTGACGTGGAGAAAGAGAAAGTGGGGGTAGCTGAAACATCCGAGTGCAATGAAAGGCATTCAAGTGGCTATTTGAGAATGGAGAAGAAAGGGGTCGAAATGGAGGTTCCCGCCGGCATACTTTGCGGGGCTAGGGAAGTTGGGCTCAAGAAGCCTAAAGTAGCCAGGTCAGGCAAAGACCCGATGTATGAGGCGGCGATAATGGATGGTAACGTGATGGGAGGTTCTGGGTCGAGAGAAAGGGCAGGACTATGGATCGAACTGGGGCTAAATTCGTTCAAAGATAAGGTCTGCGCTGAGGAATCCCAAGTTCTTGGTGAGCCGGTTGAGAAAAACAACGCCGAAAGCTATAAACAGGAGACTCCAGTCGATGCTTCTCAGGGGATTGAAGGGAGTCGTGGCTGCACAGAACTCGAGAGCATCAATGACGACTCAGGGAAGTTGAACAGGCAGGTATGCTCGACGAGTTGCGCGAGATCAGATAACGGAGCTGCACCCAATATTGGCGTTTGACGCCGGCCAAGGACCCTATCTCTAAGGCAGCCGTTTTTGTCCCTCCTTGTTCGTTCTTTTGATGATTTCGATTGTTCTCCTACTTCCCCGGAGTAGTCAGCGTAATCGGTCCCCATGGTGAAGTCAGCGGATTCTCTTTCATTCTACATCGTATTCAATAGTATTGCCCCTTTGTCTGTTGCTGTTTTCTTGGAATATTTTCATTGCACTTTTTGTTGGGTCAATATGTTTATGATTGATTAGCAACTCTAAGAAATAGACTCTCTTGGTGTTCTACAACAATTACATTTTATAAGTGGTGAACTGTTGTTGGGTCAAACTCTATTAAGGATAATGGCTATCGTGTAAGTGGGGAAATCAACTTCAAATACCAATTCGTATGTTAAGTTGCACCGACACTTTTCATTGAACTAGCGTATGAACAAAGCAAAAGTAATGCGTTGCAGATGGTTCCGGAATTATTAACAATGGAAGCGAGTTCTCTTCTTGATCTTCCCATCTAATCTCATCAGCACACTTGACCTTGATTCCAGGGTTGATTAGTTTTCCTGTTTAGGGTGACTTTTGACTCCTATCATATATTATTTGATTTCTAAGTTTTACGGAGCTCAGACTTTAATTTTTATTTAACACAAAGCACTTGAGACATTTCAAAAGATTTAGGCATATAATGCTTTTTTTGAAATTGAAAATGACTTTTTTATCTTTTCAAATTTTGAAGGAAAAGTCACGAGTAGAAATTAAAAGGGGAAAAAAAAATCTGTCCCAGATAAGGGGTCTTGAGTTTCAATTTCACCGGCCTATGAAAAAAATATTTCACGATGTCATAGTTTATAAACCATTTATCATAAGTAAATAATGACGTGGAACTTAATTTGTCACCTAGAACTCCATAAGGGGCCTTTCTTACATTATTTTAAAAGTATTGTAACATGGTCGAATAAACTGAACCATTTACTATGAAGCATACACTTCTAATAAATTCAAATGTTAAATAGATGTATGTGAAGATTAAGTCCTTCCCATCTCTTTTTTCGATTTGAGTGCCACAAACTTCTTATGATTCCTGTATCCTTGGAGATACTCCTACTTGAACCTAGGCCGTTAATCATGTGGCATTCATATACGGGGCTCATATGATTAATAGTTATGATAGATACGATCGATGTAGATTTACATCCATGCATCAAATGGTCCTGCCATTACGATGCTTTGTGCATGCTCAAACACCTAATTGAAAATTAATCTATAATTTTTTTCTCAAAAATCCATAATCGAACGAGTGACATAGAGAACATCCTAATTTTGTTTTTATTTTTTTTATTTTTTGGTACTTGGAAAATGAGTTGTCTAATTTGTTTAGCCTTATCCTTCTTAGTTGCTTTGTTCATGTTCTCAAACTATCATACTTGGTAAACTTTTGTCAGATTTGGTGCTCAAACGCCTAATAGGAATGAAAAATTTGGCAAGACTCATCCTATTATTACATTGCCGCAACACGCGGTGCCTAGTATCCACTATTTACGGCTAGGTGATTATATACATACTCATACTTAATACCCAATAGAGAAAAGAGTCTCGAAATGGCGAATTCTCCTGATCACTTACTATATTCTCAAAAGGATTTTCCTGTTAAGCATTTGAATAAAGAATATTTGTTTTTTTCCATGCACCTTCTATCTCGGATAAGATGCAAACAATGCATAGAAAATGAAAATATTTCCTTATTAAGTAGGCTACCAAAACCTTCTCAAAATCTGTCTTCTCCTATCTGAGCCACCGTGTTTGGACACGCACTTTTTCTTAATCACATGAAGTTCATCATTGATCAATTGATGTTGCTAAGAGAAGCATACTTGTCAATACTCTTGGTTTTTCTTAAGGATAAATCCTGATAAAATTTCGGGATCCTCAAAATTATTTGTATAATTTTTTTCTCATAGAATCCCAAATATTAAGGTGAACAAAGGATTAAAAAAAAAAGGAAAATGATTATGCTGGAATATGAAGAGCTATTTATTTATTTATTTATTTATTTATTTTTGGCTTCCAACTTCCAGGCGTAGGACTATTCCAGCTGCCAAACATGGCAATACCCGTTTGAGAGAGCGCGCAACGAACAACTAATCCATCGTCATATAGAAGCCCACTCACGCTCGTATCTGCACATTCAAAAACCCCTGCTTCGTCCTCTGCTTTCTGATTCCTCTGCTTCCTCTCTGCCCTTCTCTCTCTCTCGGTGAGGGAGAAATTCTCGACCTTTCTAAGTGTCGACCAACTGTTTGCGTTTTCTCTCTTCGATTCCGCTCTGTTTTTCTGCTTTTTTTCGTGATTCGGTGATTATCGGAGAGAATCCCGCGAAACGGTATACTAACAAGGTCTGCGACAAGATCTTCTCGAGCGGACGGGTGTTGGGAGGGCACATGAGTTGTCACATGGCCAAGAATATACTGCGTAGAGAGCCATCATTGGCGATCGGTGACGGCTCGGGGAAAGCGAGACGTCTTGGGTATTGTCTCCGAGAGAACCCCAAGAAATCGTGGAAATTCTTGGGGCTGATGGAAAATGCCCAAGAAAATCCGTGCTCGGTCTGCCACAAGCGATTCAGGTCGACGACAGCTCTGTTTGGCCACATGAAAATTCACTTGAGCAAGGACGACGAGCGCGGCGACTGGTGCGCGGACCGTGGCAAAGGGTCCGGGTCCATGAAATCTTGCCAGGATTGTGCGAGGCCCATCCACGACGGGGAGAGATTGAATTTGAGTCTCTCCAGTGAAGATCGCTATGTGGGCTTGAGTAAGACCAAAGGCGATCTCCTGCTTAGCGTTTTATTTGACGACGAGGCAATGCACATGACCAGGAGGAAGAGGACACCGCGAGTCAGCTGCGATGTCGATGAAAGAACTGAGGGAGTTCTGTTTTCCGTACCATATGGGTTTTCGTTCAGTAGCGAGGCCGAGCAAGACCCGGCAAACGAAGCAGCAGTTGAGTTGATGATGATGTCCCGAGGTGAGACGGGCTTCAATTCTTCGGGTTCGGGCATCAAACATTTCCGGAAGAGCTCTGCCCTGGATTTCATTGACATGGAAAAACTGAGGATAACTGAAGCATCCGAGTACAATGAACGCCATTCAAGAGGCTATACGAGAATGGAGCAGGAAAGGGTCGAATTGGAGGTTCCTGCCGGGATGCTTTGTGGGGCTTGGGAAGTTGAGCACAAAAAGCCTGAAGCCGCCAGATCAGACGAACAGCCAATGTATGAGGTGGCGATGATGGATCGTGACATGATGCGAATTGCGGGTTCTGATTCGAGAGCTAAAGCAGAACTATGGATTGAACCAGGGTTAAATTCACGCCGAGATAATGTCTGCACTGAGGAATCCCCTGTTTTCAGTGAATTGGGTGAGCAAAAGAAGTATAAAAGCAAGGACACTGAGAGCTACAAACAGGATGCTCCAATCGATGCTTCTTGGGGGATTGAAGGGAATCGTGGATGTGCGGAACCCGAGAGCATCAAGAACCACTCAGAGAAGGTGAAAAGGCACATATGCTCAATATGCCACAAGGATTTCTCATCGGGCCAAGCTTTGGGCGGTCACAAGAGGGCTCATTACGTGAAGAATCCTGAAACCAATGCAGAAATGCCGACAAGCGCAGCCACACAGCAAAGGCTCGCAGACATAACTAACATGGTCGATCTTTAGCCTCTCAGTACTGTTTGGAAAAAAGAAACAAAGTTTGATATTGCTGCTAGTGTTGTGTTCAAGTGATGAATTGGTGCGACAGAAGCAAGCACAGATCAGATGATGGCGAGCTCGATGTGCAGCTTAGTCCATTTATTTTGTTTCTGGCAATGAGCTTTCTAGACTTGGTTCTTTTACCCTTTTTTTTTCCTCTCTCTCTCTATGTTGAAGCTTAGTCCATCCATATTTTCTATTCTGATTTCTCTGTTGATACAGATAAATACATTCCTTTGGCATTCTCATGTCAATGTTCTTGCCATTGTTATTGGATGAAATAATCTGAACTGGTTATCATTCTAGCTTCTTGTTTCCATGGCTTGATTTTCAAAGATTATACAGCTGATCATCATCCTTTGTGTGGTTTTTCTTTTTGATCTTTTACTCATTTTCCAAAATGTGGTCGAGAGCAGAACCTCCTGGCCATCTCATCTGATTCTTCTGCTCTAGTCACCTGGTAAAGAGAGGACACAGCCTGCCCCTTCCAGTTTTTGATAGAAAGTGGACATGTAATCGAAGAAGTTTTTGAAGTTTTTTTGTATACTTTCTTTATCACACGACATGCCGACATAATATTAGACTCCTAATCAAGTAACACGGTTCTCAATCACAATATACTCCAGAATATTACAATAATAAAGAGCACTGATTAAACTTTGATATCTTGTCAAGCTATATAGCTATTTGCATAACAGTTGATGATGCAGAAAATCTGGCTTATGCCTCTTCTCTCCTCTTTTTGATCCCCCTTTGCCCCCTCAATGGTCAAACTTTTTTCATGTGATCTTCAATTGCTAGATAAAATACTTTATCAACTTACATTCCTGTACTGGGTTTGTAACCTGTGCTATGCACCCGAATAATGCGCAACATGGTTAGGAAAAGATGACGGAGAAGAATTTATGACATGATCTGGGAAACAGATTAAAATGATTACATGGAAAAAATTTACAACTTCGAAACTCAAGATATGGACATGGATAATACTATTAACGATGAATTGGTTTATATCACGTAGATAATGCTTAACTTCCTAATAGAATAGTCAATTTTAAACTCATACAAATGTTTTAGCTGGAATTCTCATAATATTTTTTTCAATTTGGGATTACTTTGCTAGGATTTTTTAGGGACTCCAATACACATTATGCTTTTCATGTTGGAATGGATAATGTCCAATACTTTTTGATTAATCTCCTTTATTTTTTCTTTTGAGTTGAGCTTTTAGTATTTTCCAATAGGAAACAAATTGTGTTAATTTTCTTAATTAACTAACAAAAATGTATTTTTGACTTGTTCCATTTATTGGGCATGTCACGCCCCGATCCTCGAGCGTGTGCCCATCCCTCGGTGGTTGATAAATTTGCGACGTCCCAGGACGCGTCGCCAACCCATTCAATTTTTAATGCACATGCGAAAGCGAAATAACACCCCTAACAACAACCAACATGGGATATAAAAACAGGAAACACATTCACAACCAAAACATTTTTATAAACATCTCGGTTTATATACAACAAAAGACTAAGTCAAAAGTCTCCCTAAGCAGAAAAGCTTACAAGTCCTCTAGGCACTGAAATCCCCAACTGAAAACTCCAAGGTCTCTTGGGGATTTGGGTCTACCACTGCACCACCAGGAGGGTCAGTTGTACCCGCGCCAAAAGCAACTTTTAACACCGACACAAGGACCTCAAAATCCTGCAGGAGACCCTCTCTATGTCCATTGAACCTACGACGAGACCATGGTCTGAATTGATGGGGTACCCTCTGGGGTAGACCCGCATCAACCCAAATGATGGTTCTCACAAGTTCATAAACCCAGACTCCGTGGCCCTTAGGAACAGGGATATCAGTGACCTACTCAATAATCCTCTTGGGTTGGCCAAAATGTTCCGAATGAATTACCATCTAAGGACCTGAAAAGGTTGAGCTCACGACAAGGTGAGACTATGTCTCAACAAGTTCATTCTCCTAAACTCCGACTATGAAGGAAATACACCTAGAGACAGCTATACACACAAGTCAAAAGACTTACCTTGCCTCAATTCTCTCCTATACGTCAGTACAGTTCATAATCTCAACCAATTCATTCCATCCAATCGATCAATTCGATACAATCAACACCATCTATCACTCAATACCATCTATCAATCGATACCATCTATCAATTCATCCATACGATCACTGCTCACACAAGCTGAAATAGATGGTTATAGCTCTTACAAGCTGATATATAGGTGGTAGCTCGCACAAGCTGATATATAGGCGGTATCTCACACAAGCTAATATATAGGTGATAGCTCGCACAAGCCGATATATATTATAGCTCACCTAAGCTGATATAGTACATTACTCTCACAAGTTGACATACCAAAGCTTACATAGGCTGATATAGTATACTGCTCTTACAAGCTAACATACAATAATGCTCGCACAAGCTGATGATTTACTAAGGCTCACACAAGCTGAAATACGATAAATCAATCTCAGCCAAGGACCTTGTGCTTTACACACCAATTCCTCAATTAAAATAATGAAATTGGCCTTATATCATCGTGTTAAAAACACCCGATAAAAATAATCGTGTGTGGGTACACAGTCGATCTAAGCCAAAATGTTATACCTTTCTTTTCAAAAATCTCACTATTTAATATAGTGCCTAAAAACATCTTTGGCGTTAAAAACCAACGCATCGATATTTTCTGATTAAATACCAAAATTACACAATTTTGGGATAAATACCCAGAATTTCAATCACCACTCAATTTGCACAAAATCAGCACAAAATTTCGGTCAACAACTATCCCAGTATAATTTTCGGAAAATAATAAATAATTAAATAAATACAATTAAATACCAAAAATACATACTCAGGGGGGGAATGCTTAATTAACCACCCGAACGGGTCAGAAAAATTTCCAAACCTATTTAGATAAATAGCACAACTTATCTAGTCTCTAATCTATCCATTCTAACTGCCTAACATGTACAAACAAATAATTAAATCGCTAATACATTCTAACTAATCACATAAACCATACTTAGCCTAAATTAATCACCTATTAAACGTCAGTAACTCCCTAAGTAGAGTTTAGCAAGTAAACTCACCGGTTTAGCGATCCGGTGAGGCCACAACAACGGCGACGCGGGGACAGGCGACAAACCTCCTAGCGATGATGCCAAACAAGGCCCGGAAGTGGCTCGAAATGACCCATGAAGGCTCACGGCTGGGTTAGGCTTTCGATTATGTCCTAGGCTGAACAAGTTGGAACCAATGGCTGAAATGGCAAAGTGGGTGGACCGATGGCTGCAACAAGCGACGACGGGCGACAGCGGCTGCTCCGACGGCCTGAATGGCAACCAAGGGACTTCAACGATGCCCTGAGATGGCTCGGGGGCACGGCTGGGCGCGATAGGAGGCAAGACGGGCGAGACGATCGCGCGAGGGACTCGAGCGGCTACTCGAGCGAGCGATAGCATTGGATGGCGGCTCCAGTGGCTTGGCGGGCGTGCAACGGCTAGGGGGAAGGGGCTGGTCGATTTCTTTGGTTTTTGGGAGCTCAAAAGGTGACAACCATGGAGAAAGCAAGCTCAATGAGGAAGAAGGAGACAGCTAAAGATTGGAAGGTCCCTCAAAGCCTCCAAAGTCTACCCTTCTATCCTATTTGTCCCTTAGCAAGGCCCCACCAACCATAGCTGTCATCCATGGCCCCTTGGTAGCCTAAGACTTCCCTTAGAAGCTTCACCAAGTGGTCTAAATGTTCCCTCCCCCATAGCCTACGAATTTTGCACCAAATTCCCCCAAATCCACTTCAATTCTCCTTCAATTGAATCTAAATCGGTCCCATTCAACATTTTTCCTCCCAACTAGAATCCCAAAAACGCGATCAAAAACGGCCCTCTGATTTTTCTGGTCAAAAACGGCCCTACTTTGAAAATTTGTCGAAAATCTCGATTTGCAGAAAAATCTTTAAAGGATGAGTCGGCGATCCTAAAATGAATCGTGATATATAAAAAATTTCAATTTCTAAAATCAGATTTAAATTCGCAGTTAATTTCAATTTGACGCAATTTTAGCGTGACCTAACCTACCGAGTAACTTTTAGAAATTTTTAGTGCAATTGACCCGTGGTCGATTATTTTCGAGCCACATTGTACATCTTCAACACATTGATGACTCTCGATTTTCGTAAAAATCTCGAGATTTCAAATACGAACACAGGGTACCAAAACGACAAAAAAATCGGTCTAGTATTGATCGACGAGAATTTTGCAATTAAGTAGAATTACCCACACTTAATCGCATGGCTCAATCGAGTCGACCTATCTCTGGTCTCTAATTGATTTTTAAATGGGCCATAATGACCATTACAGACTAGCACATCAAGCAGTCAATTTATAGTCGAATTCTCAAATATATTGCGTTAAAACCCCTTAACGGCTTCCCCAAATAAACTAGTTATCTCGTGAGTGATCAGCTTACTATAAAATTATAGGTGCGTCAATGAAAAACCCGATTCATTTAATTGAAAACATAACTGGAAATTCAGGATGTCACATGACATATCCTTGATCTTTTTTGCTTTGGCATATGAACAGAAATTTGATACTAACACACATATATCGCTTTGATGAAATGGTTCGTGTCATAAATCTTTATCAAATATCCAATATTGCTCAAGAGATGGGAATCCATCTCTACATTTTTCATGTTTGGGGAAAAAAAAATTCAAATGTGGATTTGGTGTCCCCATGAAAGAAAATTCCTCAGGAAGTGTGGAATTCGATTACCTTACAATAAATGGTATCGAGATTTTCATAGACACCTTAAAGACTTTTCAAGTTTGACCGACTTTGTCCCGCGGTCAATTTTTGTTGAAAACTCGACCATGCTACTGTGATTAAATAATATTTGTCTAGAACTTTTCGAAGGTACCAAATTTTCCCCAATTTGGCATTGTCTTAAGACAAACTTAAGAAATTGACGAGATCTCCCAGAGCAAGAATCAACTCCAAACAAACTAGCAATGGGTCAATATATAAGTGATTATTAACTTCCGTAACTTCATTTGGAGTTCTTCGGCAACTAATTTAAATTTGTTGCTTAAGTGATAAAAAAACAACCTGATACTCATTTAAAATCTTGAAATCAAAAACTTGATTTGAGCATATATTTGAAAACTAGAAATCGCAAATTTTCCAATAGCATGAGAATGATGCGAATCTGATATTGGACCAAAAGGTTATGACTTTAGGAAAAAGATACCATGAAAAATTAAAACAAAAAATCAGGTTGTGCCACTTTACCCAACCTGATTCAACTGGGCCGGGGGTTATCGGTTTGAGGGTGACTTGGGCAGGGTCATCCGGCCCAGGGTTACTAAGCCCAGGTCATCCCATCCCTTTTGCGCATTTTTAACTATGTCCACAATTTTGACGAGAAGAGTTCTATTTTCTGGCTTTCAGTTTGATACTCACTTTGATTCAATTTTCTGTTGGAGATTTCGACGATATCCGGAATGAAGGTGCAGAAACTCTTTTAATAAATGTGATAATGGTTATCATGCTGAGGTAATAACTTGAAAATAAAATATATTGTGGTTACACTGAGATAAAAATGGAGTTTACATATCAAAGTAGTCGTTATTTTACTGAAAAAAATCTTGAAAATTCTATAATTTCTCTGTGCGGTTATTCTTCTTGCTTTAATTCTTACATTAGAATAATCCTGTGAATGTCACGATTTTCTCAAAATTTGTCGGAAAAGTTACGGTTACTTTCATGAAACTATTTTCAGCTTTCAAAGCCAGTCTTATGGGAATGAAAGGACAAAACATCCCTTGTCTATAGGCCAAATAATAACATTGTTCCGCCATTCCAAACTAATTATGCATCGTCAAATAAACATCTTTGATTAATTGTAATTTAGGACACATGTATAGCCTTTGCACATCATACTAGGGGGGTGCAAAACAAATCACCCAAACTAGAAACCTTCTTGACCGGACCAGACCGATCGGTTCAATTTGATTCTTGGGAGTATCAGTCCAATTCTCGGTTTCTAAAAGTGAAATCAGAGTTCGAGCGGTCCAATTCCTAATTCTAATAAGGAACTAGACCAAACTGACTACATATATTTTTTTTATTATCATTTCTTCTAAAAAATTAGTAACAAGTGAACGAAATATTATCTTGTCCAACCCTTACCAAAAAAAATATTATCTTGTCCAATGGTACCACAAGTCATGGCATAATAACTCTTCACTCATCGCCGCTTCCATCAATATCTTAAGATTTGAGTTAATGGTCACTCTTTAGTGGGAAAAAAGAAGTGGCTGGTTCCATTAGACTAGACCGCACCAAACCGAAACCAATGGTCCAATCCGATTCCCGGTCCTAGAAACAAATAGTCCGGTCCCCATTTGCCAAAATTGGGAATCGGGAACTGATCAACCCTACATCATGCATATTTTCAAAAATAGGAAGCACACATACAACGCAAAGACATGCGAGGGAATAAAATGTGAGGAATTTTCAACTAATTGTGTTTTTTGAAAATATATATAAAAAAAATTGCTTTTCTGACTTTAGGGAATTGCTTTGATAATTAATTCAAGCAATTAATTTGAAAATTATGATATGGAAGAGGTGTTCTGTGATCGATAACCGTCACCCACATGTCACTCATCCCACAAATGTAGATCTTTGGGAAAAGTACAAAAAAAGTCTTAAATATATTGCATTGGTATTAATTCAGTTCTACATCTTTTCACATAAGTATCAATTCAGTCTATCAAACTAATTTTGGCTAGCCAGCGCTGACATGGATGCTGGCTAGTATTGGCCATCCGACTAATACTGATGTGGCAATTTTTTAATAATTTTTTTTGAATTTTTTAATATTTTATTCTTTTTCTTTTTCCTTTTCTTTTCTCTCTTTTTCCTTTAGAGCCTCACTAGCCATTGTGTGAGAGCCACGAAGCCCTCCCCAATGGTCGGCGAGGGTCACAGCCCTAGCCTAGGGCCCTGGGCAAGGTGGCTTCACCTGGATCTAGGTGAAGCTACTAGGCAAGGTCGGAGTGAGGTTGGCCTCGCTTACAGCCCTAGGCAAAACTACTTGCTCTTGGCATTGGGTGAGGCCCGCAACCCTCGTTGACCACTATGGGGAAAGTCCAACAAGGAAGAAGAGAGAAAAGAAAAGGAAAAATAAAATTAATAAGAAAATTGAAAAAATTAAAATAAAATAATTAAAAATTATCATGTCAACGTTCTATATTATTACTGATCGGTTAAAATTAGTCAGATGGACTAAATTAGTATCAATATGAAAATGTTTAAAATCAAATTTGTTCAATTTAAAAATTTAAACTTGAATTGATACCAATGTAATAGATTTTAAGACTTTTTTTGTACTTTTCCCGTGGATCTTTTGAGTTTGTAAAATGATGATTTTGTTTCACACATGTACAATAATTGTCCAACCAGTCTAGCTTTCTTTTAAATTGATTGGTAGTGACTACATCTCTTATTTTGATCTTTAATTTCCAATTTTCGAACTTCCGAAAACCTTTCCATTGTGGTGGTTCTCGGATCCTGCTTCCGTGGAGAGGCTACAATTCGATTTCCATATTGCTACCACAACGAAGATATCAAAAATCCATATTTTGTCACTGTCACCGCCATTATCATTGGTTGTTGCCGCCGTCGTCTGCTAGTCGCCAGCCATCATCTGTGTTAAAAAGTTGATCCTCGCCACCAGTAGTCAGTCATCGGTGGTGCTCATGGTCGACTGTCGCTAACTTCTTGTTGCCATAGCCACTGTGAACTTTTTTTTTTCTAGAAGGTTCAAAGTATATCGTCATCCAAACAATTTGAAAGAAGCCTCATTGCCCGAATAATATTACTTAAAATAGGAATTCATGTGAATTCCTTGTTAATTGCAAAAACGAGATTCTTTTTCTTGATAAGTGAGTACCTATATTGATCGAGACGGAATCGACATGGCATGAGAAATTCCTAGGTGATTGAGATCAACATCCCACTATGGAGTCAAATGGCAAGAGAGTGGAACTAATATAAATCATTGAACTCTAGATGAAACTAAAATTTAAATTCGAAAACATAAACCTTGAATTTACGTCAAAATGGCTATCTCTCACCATTTTCCTTAAATAATTAAACCTGAAACATAGATCAATTTTGGCCTAATCACAACTTACGTGCCTCTATTTTTGCATATATCATTCGCGGACCTAGCAAAGTCCTATATTAAAAAGACCAAAGGCCCTCCTTGCAGTATCATTTTAGCGTCTTGTTTAGAATTTGAGTGGTTTGGCTTTTAGTTAAGTTGAGTTTTTTGGGTAGATGTGACAATTTATTATTTAAGGATGGGCATTTTTTAAACGAGAATTTCATCTTTGGAAAGAAAATAATAATTTCGTAAATAGGGACATAAGGATATTTCGTATGAATATTCAAAATGGTCTACAAGCAAGTACTTATTTGGTACTTTCACAAGTGGGGATATGTAAGCGATAATCAAGGTTAGATATGATTTTATTATTTTCTTTATTCTTTCTTCTTTTTTGTTCACAAATTCACAGTGCGACTGGAAAAATTGGAAGAATCAGTATTAGGCAGGATCTCATGAAAGCGATGTGGAGAACTCTCAAATGTGGAAATTTTCAGGACCGTTGAGGTTGAAATTTTCTGTCTTTTTCTCGGTAATCTGCTATTTGAGCGCCTTAATCCAGTTGCTTAACAACTACTGACAGTTTTGAACTTGCCTTGTACCTCAATTTCGGTTGATATTCTCACGTTTTACCCAGATTAGGCTTTGTCGCTTTGATTAAGATTAAGATTCCCTATGCATATTGTACTCACTGAGAAAATTAAAAGAGAAAAACAGAGCCTGAATGGAGAAGGGGCCAAAAGTAAGAGCATATCTTTTTTCTTTTTTACCTGTTACACATGATACCTTACCACTCTGCTTTAACCATTTAATTATGTAATTTTACGTGAAACTTATATCATTTAATAACCAAGATAAAGTTGGCGAATATGCTCCAAGTGTATATAAGAATTTTTTTCAAAGGTCAAGGATTAGAAATTATCCCGTTCTCAATTGAAGAATAGGAACCATGGAGAAATTTACTAGTGCGATAGAAAGCGAAGGGATGGCAAAGATGTTGAGAAAATGATATTGGAGAATCAAAGAAATGGAAGTGAAAAATCCCACCTTTATCGTTATGCTATTTTTTATTTGCCGAACCTCTACACTATGACATAATTGCCATTTAACTTTGGAGCATTCGCTCGTATTGTTCAGTGGGTTGGGGTGGTGATACTGTAGATACAAACTAATAGCCACTATAATTGAGTGTTACACAGAATTTGGTCTGCCTTATTCACTGTGTTCGCCCTAATACTCGACCACAATGGCCAGAAGCTAAGGCGATCGCAAGGTAAGTTCTCAGTTCTCGTGTATGACTGAGTAAACTCTTCACGGTACTCCAACCGATGCAATGTTCCATATGTCCCTGGCATACTCATGGATCGTTCTATCGCTGCTGAACTTGTGTGATCCTGCAGTATTCAGATACGACATCCTCGTCCATCTCTGCAAGACAAGCGAACAAGTCAAGTGTAAATATGCATAGAGATCATTTGCATAATGCACTCCAAAGACAGGTACATCGACATGGTTTTGTGCAATGATCACCTTTTCGTCTCGATACGCCTCGTCGACTTCTTCTTGACATTCGATGTAACTAGGAAAGTCTTTGCCCACGAGAAAATAATCTCCTCGACCAAAACCTTCATTCCCTTCGCTTTCTATCGCATTAGTAAAACCACGTAATTTCTCTAGCCAGTTATCACCGGAGGCAATTAAGTGGTCTTCCAATTAGACACTTAAATGAGCCGACACAAAATTTTGACACTAAAGTGAACACCGTATACAACTTTTGACACATCTAGTATTCAAAGAAAAAGATATGTTGGATTGAGGCTATTTCAGCTGCCAAACATGGCATTACCCGTTTGAGAGAGCGAGCAACAACAAAGGAATGACAACCAACAAATCAGTCATCATATACAAATTCACTCGTGCTCACTCGTATTTGCACATTTAAAAACTCTAGAGAGAGATGTTCAAAGCCCCTCCTCCTTCGTGAGCTTTATGGTTCCTCTTCTTCCTCTGTAGCCTTCTCTCTCGCGCGTTTGCTCGTTCTCTGGTGAGAAAGAGTCTCGACCTTTCGGAGTTTTGACAAACTATTCGCATTTACTCTCTTCGATATCCCCCTGTTTTTTTTTTCTTTGCTGTTTTCATGATTTGATGGCGACCGGCGAGAATCTAAAGAGAGTATATCTGTGCAGGCTCTGGGATAGGATCTATTCTAGCAGACCAATGTTGGGAGGTCACATGAGATGTCACATGGCCATGAATCTATAGGAGAGAGAGCCGCCGTTGGTGATCGATAACAGCTCGGCAAATGAGCGACGCCTTAGGTATTATCTCCTAGAAAACCCCAAAAAGACGTGGAAATTCTCAAAGCTAAAGGAAAGTGCCCAGGAAAAGCCGTGCCCGGTCTGTGACAAGTGTTGGAGAAAACTTCATTACTTGTTTTGAAGCTGACAAAACGTTTCCATCAGTCTAATCTGAAGACTTACAAACTCTTTCCTCAAAGTCTGAAGACCGCAAGATCGCCAGACTCAAGATTTAAAGTATGCCCTCATTAACAGTTTATAGACCGGCGAAGAAGACTTATCCAGATTCAAGTGTTTTTTTAAGGTTTTGATTCAAACGGCTAAAGAAGTTCTCATAGCTGGAGATAGTTTCTCAAGATCTATTATTTGTTTTGAAATTAATTCGAGTAATTTGGATCCGTTGATTGGCAAGGCATACTTGAAAGGTTCTACTTATGGAAACCTAGATCCTGATTGTATGGGCGAGCAAGATTGGTGGACTATCATCACATTCCTTAAGTAACTCGAGATCTCCCTAATTGATTCTATCCAACGGGTAGATTGGAAGAACTCCTTTGGAATGTGCCAACGGTTATGAAGGCATGAAGGAGTATATAAAAGAAGATACTCTAGTTATTTGAGAGTGTGAACGATAAAAAAATTTTAAAGTCCAAAGCTCATTGTTCTTTGTTGATTCAATTGTTGAGCCAAAAATTATACTCAAAAGAGAGTTTAGACATTTGTGAGGCCTTGAGGAAGTGTAGCAGAATCTCTACACTGTGGAATCAAGGACGAGATACCGTAACGACTCTTTTGATTCATAGTGAAATCCAGCCGGTGGACTGTCAATGTAGGAGAGTGGACGTAGGCTTGAATTAAGTCGAACCACTATAAACCTTGTGTTCTTATTCTCTTCATTAAACTTTTTTACTTTGTTCATAACTCTATTTAATCGTTAGAGTCTGATTTCCTCTGCAGAGTCTATTGTCAATTAGACTTAGGTTAAAAGTAAAATCTTATACTAAATTGTGCAAAAGTTGCTTTCGCATCTATTTACCCCCCTCTAGGTGCTCATACTAGCTTTATCAATTGGTATCAGAGCCTGTGTACTCATTTAAATTGAAGTGTTTTTACTTCAGAGTTCAAGATTCATGGCTAGTATGTTGGCTCCAGGCTTGGTTGAGGGGCAAAGTAACACCAGACCGCCTTATTTTGATGGAAAGGAATACAGCATATGGAAAAATAAGATGAAAGCATTCCTAAGATCGAAAGATCCTCTGGAATAGGATGTCGTAGACAAATGAATCATTCCTAAGGCTACAACAGTCTTAGAAAGAGGAAAAGAAGTTGCAGAGGCTAGCGAGATGATTCAAGAAGAGATAACCAAGAGACAAGCTCTTAATGCAAAAGCAATTTACTCATTATATTGTGCATTATCTGCTATTGAATATAATAGAATATCTTCTTGTGAAACAGCTAAAGAAGTCTGGGATATGCTACACATCACCTATGAAGGAATCGATTGAGTGAAAGAAACCAGAATTAATATTCTGCTCAGTCAATATGAAGCATTTAAGATGAAGTCAGGAGAATCTATCACTGACATGTTTAGTTGTTTCATAGAAATCGTGAATGGTCTTGAGTATCAAGATCAACCAATCTCAGGACAAAGGTTAACAAACTGCTTCGTGAACTGTCCAAAGATTGGAATTACGTAAAGACATCAATAAAAGAGACACAAAGAATCATGCCACTATCCGTTGACGAATTGGTTGGCACTCTTCAATCTTATAAAGTGGAGCAAATCAATGAAGATGAAGATTCCAAAGGTAAAAAAATCTATTGCTTTAAAATCTAATAATGACTCTCATGTTACAGATTCTGAAGACGATATGAACGATGAAGAGCTTGCTCTCATGATAATAAGGTTCAGAAAACTGAACAAAAAAGGAAGAAGATTTAATTGGAAGAAACAAAGCTCTCAGAAGTTTCAAAATAAATCAGCTGAGGACGATGAATCCAATAAATATGTGATTTGTTTTGAATGCAAGAAAATTGGACACATCAGACCCAACTGTCCCTTGCTAAAGAAAAGGAAATGAAAAGCTGAGAAATACAGAAGGCACTCAAAGCATAAACTTAGAGTGATACTGAATGCGAAGAGAGTGATGATGATTATGCTAATATTTGCTTAATGGCAAAATTAGAATCAGATTTAGACTCTAAGATAGATACAGACTCAAACTCAAACAATGAAATTGAGGTTAGTAATTTAAAAATTCCTACTAAAGTCTCTAAATATATTGATAAATTGTGTTTTAGTATCAAGATCTCTCTCAAGAGGATTTTCGAGCTAAAAAGGGAAAATTATATACTAAAGCAACAGGAGATTGTTTGGAAAGAGAAGTTCGAAAATTTAGATAAAAATTTTGTTACTTTGAAAGAAAATGCAGACTCTCTTTCAAAAGAAAATATGCTTTTGAAAATAATATTTCAAGTATTCAAAAAGGTTTTCTATAGGATCTAAGAAATTGGAAAAACAATTCTTTCAGTACAAAGACCGTACTTTAACAAATCAGGCTTGGGAATGACTTCTGAAACCATTCCTCTAATTGATTTTCCAAAAGTAAATGAAAGAATCAAACAAAGACCTACAAAAGAACTTTATAGAAATCATTTTCAAAAAGTATTTGTAAAACCTGTTGGTCGTAGTGCTCTTAAATGTTCTAAGTGCAATAGCTCAGAACACTTTGAGAAAGAATGTCCCATGGTTTGGAAACCTGTTAAAAAGAATTGGGCAAAGATAGTATATTGCACTAACTTCAATGGACCCAAGAAAGTATGGGTATCAAAGAAAGCTTAAGTTTCTTTTCTAAATGCAGGTCACTATCAAGAAAAATGTCAAATGGTACTTGGATAGTGGATGCTCAAGACATATGACAGGAGATTCAAATTGTTTCATAAATCTTATGCAAGTTAATGGTGGAAAAATTTCTTTTGGTGGAAAAAGCAAATGAAGAATTGTCGGATGCAGAACAGTAAAGATTGGAAGTCTCACAATCAACAACATCTCCTTAGTAGAATGACTCAATTACAACTTGCTGAGTATCAGCCAACTATGCGACACAGGTTTCAAAATCAAATTTCAAGAAGGAATATGTTCGGGAACTAGTAAAGACTTCTCTCAGACTTTCACGGGACGAAGACATGGGAACATCTATCTTCTAGAGGCAGAAGTACAGCGCAAGTGCCATAACTTGGCACCGAGGGACACTTAAGTGCCATAACTTTAAAATGGTACACTTGAGCGCCAGTTTTGAAGTTAAATGGGACACTTAAGTGCCACTCCGGCGAAGATCCGGCCAAATGGCTTACGTGGCGACTTTCCGGCGAGCTTGGTCCAAAACGGTGTCGTTTTGCACGCTGACGTGGCGGAGAAAATGCAAAAACGACGCCATTTCGTGTCTACGCGTAAATAATAATATAAAAATTAATTAAATTAAATTTAAAATATTCAAAAATTTAAAAAAATTAAGAAAAATTTAAAAAATTAAGAAAAAATTTAAAATTTTAAAATTTTAAAAAATTCAGAAAATTTTAAAAATTTTAAAAATTAAGATAAATTAAAAAATTTTAAAAATTAAGAAAAATTAAAAAAAAATTAAAAATTAAGAAAAAAAGGGGGTGGAGGTCGAATGGGGCGGCTCCTCGCCGCCGCCGCCTCCCCGCCGTCGCCGGGAAGGGCCGGCGACGGAGGAGGGAGGGTCGGCCGGGGTCGCGCCCCGGCCGATCGACGACGCGAGGGCCGCGAGCCCTCGGCTGGATCGTGGCGAGGGCCGCGACCCTCGCCCTAGATCCGGGCGAGGGCTCGCGGGCCCTCGCCACCGGCCGACCACCCTCGCCGACCCCCGGCCGGCCCGACGACCTCGACCGACCCTCCCCACTCCGTCGCCGGCCCTCGCCCGATCCGGCGAGGGCTCGCGGGCCCTCACCACCTCCCCGCCGCCGGGGAAGGGCCGGCGACGGAGTGGGGAGGGTCGGCCGAGGTCGCCAGCCCTAGCGAGGGGCCGGCGAGGCCGGCCGACAGCGGCGAGGGCCCGTGAGCCCTCACCCAGATCCGGGCGAGGGTCGCGCCCTCGCCGCAACCGGCGAGGGCTCGCAGCCCTCCTCGTCGTCGGCCGGCGGGGGCCGGCGACCCCAGCCGACCCTCCCCCCCTCCGTCACCGACCCTTCTCGGCGACGGCGGGGGAGGCGGCGGCGGCGAGGGAGCCGCCCCGTTCGACCCCCCCCTTTTTAATTTTTTTAATTTTAAATTTTTAAAATATTCTTAACTTTTTAAAATTTTAAAATTTTTCTTATTTTTTTTAAATTTTTTGAATATTTTAAATCTAATTTAATTAATTTATATATTATTATTTACACGTAGACACGAAACGGCATCGTTTTTGCGTTTTCTCCGCCACGTCAGCGTGCAAAACGACGCCGTTTTGGACCAAACTCGCCGGAAAATTGCCACGTCAGCCATTTGGCCGGATTTTCACCGGAGTGGCACTTAAGTGTCCCATTTTACTCCGATATTGGCACTTAAGTGTACCATTTTAAAGTTATGGCACTTAAGTGCCCCTCCGTGCCAAGTTATGGCACTCTAGATGTCCCAACCTCATCTTCTAGATATCAAACCAGAAAAATCCCAATGTCTAATTTCAATACATGAGGAAGCTAATCTATGGCATCGGAAACTTGGCCATATCAACATGAAGCAAATTGTCAAGATCTTTGCAAAAAAGCTTGCTCGTGGACTATCCAATCCGACATACCGAAAATCTGAATTATACACACCATGTGTGTTGGGAAAACAGATTAGAAGTTCTTTCAAACAAATTAATCAAGTTTCCGCTAATCGTGTGCTGCAGCTCCTACATATGGATCTCTTCGGACCAACTAGAACTCAAAGCATTGGTGGAAAGAGGTATTGCCTAGTAATAATGGATGATTATTCACGATTTACCTGAGTATAGTTTCTGGCAAGTAAGTCTGAAACCTTCTCTTATTTTTTAAAGTTTGCTAAAAAAGTACAAAATGAGAAATGGTATATTATTTCAAGCATATGGACAATCATGAGGTGAGTTTGAAAATCAAAATTTTGCTAAATTTTGTGATGAATCTGGCTTTCAACATATGTTCTCCTCTCCATACACTCCAGAACATAATGTAGTTGTGGAAAGGAAGAATAGATCGTTGCAAGAAATGGTTAGAACACTTTTAATTGAAAGTAACATTTCTTTTCGTTTTTGGGCTGAAGCAGTTTCTACAATATGTTATATCATTAACAAAGTTTTCCTAAGGCCAATTCTGGAGAAAACTCCCTATGAGTTGTTCAAAGGAAATAAGCCAATTGTTTCATATTTTCATGTGTTTGGTTGCAAATGTTTTATATTGAAAAACACAAATAATCGAATTGGTAAGTCTGAAGAAAAATCAAACGAATGAATCTTCCTTAGATATTAAACCACCAGCAAAGCTTACAGAGTATACAACAAGAAGAGTCAATCTATGGAAGAATCGATGAATGTCAAATTTCAAGATCTTATACAAAATCAATTAATCCAGACTCAACCTGAAGAATCTGAACCTACTCCAGACACCACAAAGTCCAATTCTCCAAAAGCAGCTCAAACTACAAAAGGACAACAACAAACGAACGTTGAAGAATCAAATGAAAAAAAAAAGATCAGCAGTCTGTCAAACCAACCAGCAACTAAAAGCATAAGTCCAGTCATCCCAAAAATCTCATTATTGGTGACATTGATGAAGGGATTCGTACAAGATCCAAAAGGCGTGAAGAGTCTAGCGCTGTGGTTCTTATTTCTGAAATAAAACCCAAAAGTATAGAAAAAGCCTTAACTAATAAAAGCTAGATTGAAGCTATGCAAGAAGAGCTCAGGCAGTTTAGAATTAATGATGTTTGGGAATTAACTCATAAACCAAAACGTAAATCTGTTATTGGAGCTAAGTGGGTTTTCAAGAACAAGATGGACGGGAAAGGAAAAGTTATAAGGAACAAAGTAAGATTTGTGGCCAAAGGATATATGCAAGAAGAAGAGATAGACTATGATGAAACTTACATACCAATAGCAAGGTTAGAAGCAATTATATTATTACTTACTTTTGTTTGTTATAAGAATTTCAGGTTATTCCAAATGGACGTAAAAAATGCATTCCTAAATGGATTTATCCAAGAAGAAGTCTATGTGGAACAATCTCCCGGTTTTGAAGACCCAAGGAAACCAAACTCTGTATTCAGACTAAAAAATGTGCTATATGGTTTAAAGCAAGCACCTCGAGCTTGGTACGACAAGTTAAGTAAGTTTTTAATCCAAAATGGTTTTATTAAAGGTAAAGTAGACACTACTTTGTTTATTAAAAGAGAAAGTAAAAAATTTCTACTTGTTCAAATTTATGTTGATGATGTTATTTTTGGATCACCTAACGAAAATATATGCAAGAAATTCTCTAAGTCTATGTAGGATGAATTCGATATAAGCATGATGGATGAACTATCCTTCTTTCTCGGGCTACAAGTGAAACAATTGAAGGAAGGAGTTTTCATTCACCAAGAAAAATATGCCAAAGAACTTGTTAAAAAAGTTCGATTTGGAGAATTGCAAAAAGACTGATATACCAATGTCAAGTTCTTCGAAGCTGGACAAAGATAAAGAAGGAAAGAAAGTTGATCAGAAGTTGTACAGGAATATTATTGGTTCACTTCTTTATCTTACTGCCTCTAGACCTGACATTTTGTTTAGTGTTTGCATTTATATCATATTTCAATCAGATCCCAAAGAATCTCATCTAAGTGCTACGAAACGCATCATCAAATACGTTGCAACAACCTCTAAATTAGGTCTATGGTGTCCTAAAGAATGAGACTTTACTCTCCTTAGATACTCAGACGCAGATCTAGCACGATGCAGAGTTGATAGAAAGAGCACATCGGGCACTTGTCAATTGCTTGGTAACAGGACAGTATCTTGGTTTTCAAGGAAGCAAAGTACTGTAGCTCTCTCAACAACAGAAACAAAGTATGTGGCTCTTGGAAATTGTTCTCAAATCCTATGGATAAAACAACTAAGAGACTTTGGAATTGAAGACTTATGCACTGAGATCAAATGTGACAACACCAACGCGATTAATCCTACCAAGAATCCAATTCTTCATTCAAAAGCAAAGCATATAGAGATTCGACATCATTTTATTAGAGACCATGTTCAAAATTAGGGGTGTGCAACAAAAACCACCCGAACCGGGACCGGACCGGCCGATTTTGGGCGGTTCTCACAGTTGGCAGTTCGGTTCCCGGTTCCTAATCTTGGAACCGGCGACCGGTTGGTCTGGTTCCCGGTTCCAAGGTGGGAACCGGACCAATTGGACCGACCAGACCGGATCAAATCTTTTTATAAATAATTGATATACACATAATATATAAACACATATTATATATGAATATTATATATGAAACTTATTGCAATCGGAATTGCAATTGAGGTAACAACCTCTTATGTGGCCAAGAGACCACTAGAGCTCTTAGAAAACTTATTTGTTAGGTTTATCTTATACTCGGTGTGGGACAAGGCTCTAGGAGTTCCTCATGCTCACACTCTCTCTCTCTCTCTCTAGCTCCCCTCACTTGCAAACAACAAGGCACTTAAAGCCTCAAGAGTCCAACATCGACTAAACATTCAAAGCATAGAAGAGAGATTGTCTATAAAACCTAAGCCAAGCACAGATTTTACTCAAATTGTTATGGCTTTTATGCTTAAAATTAAGCATGAAACACATAAACTATTATTGATATTCACGCAAGTGAAGTTTGAATATTTTGCACGTGGAAACATGTGTGAGTAGTTTTATTAGATCGCCCGGGAACCGAATTGGATTGATCAGTCCGGAGCATAGTTGTTCTTTAGTGAATGGTCATTCTTTAGTGAAAAAAGAAAGTGTCGATTCTATTGGACCAGACCGGACGGACCGAAACCGATGGTCCGGTCCGGTTCCCGATCCTAGGACCAAACGGTCCGGTCCACGGTTCCCAATTTTGGGAACCGTGGCTCCCAATCTGGTTCCCGATTCTACCTTGGAACCGAATCGAACCAGGAACCGATCACCCCTATTCAAAATGGAGAAGTCTTGATTCAATTCATTAACTCAAAGAATCAGCTAGCGAACATTTTCACAAAGCCACTGGAGAAAAATTTATTTGAATCTATTCAATCCAGACTTAATATCTTAAAGTCTGAAGAAGCTCAGACTCAGGGATAAGATGCTCAGACTCAGAAGTTCAAGAATCACGATTGTAAGTAATTTCAGTTCTAGCAATTTATCTTTCGGATAAAATCTCAAAAATGTACGATTGTTTATTCTCTACAATTGATTGATGTTATCTTTCCAAGTTTTTGAAATTGTAGCAATTATTCTTTTTCGAAAAGGAAGTTATCTTTTTAAGATGGCAGTTATCTATTTTCAAAAAGGCAGTTATTTTTTAAAAGGCATTTTTATCATTCCTTTCATAACGATCCGTATACCTCGTTTCGATTTCCTTATATACTGTTTTTCTTCTTCATTTTAACTCACAAACCCTAAAAGCACAGAACATCACCTTTCTTACTTTTTCTCTCTAGTTTAATCCTTAAAGTTTTCATCTTTCTCGCGAATCAAGTTCGGAAACTCTCTCAAAGACTGTGATAATGTCGTCCCAAAGAAAGTCTTCAAGGATTGCAAGCAGGGGACCACAGCATATGCGTGAGGGTCCTACGCACTTTGACCATACCGAGGAAAAAAAATCTCCAAGACATCGGCAAAGTCCACAACATTCTCAACCGCACCATTCTCCTCATGCTAGACCACAGAATGATCAACAACAACAAGCGGAGGAAGAAATTTTGGAGGATGTCGAACCTGTAAGGACTCTTAAGCCTGCTTTTACTTTCAAGCTCTACTCTGCTCTAAAGAATTGAGGTTTTCTAATGAACTTTATTGATGAATTTTTGAAAGAAAATGGGTACAAAAATGAAACCCATTTCTTACAAACAATGGAACGTTTGGGGATTGCTCCTGTTGGCTCGGCAGAAAGGGCTTTTGCAAATTTCCCAAGTGATCCACGTGTTGGAGGTTTTAGTCAACCTGATGAAACGAATGATGATGAAAAGACGTTCACTCATTTTAAGCCTAAAATGGGTGTTGGTGCAAACATTCGAGGAAGAAGAGCCAATCTATTTCGTTCTGAGGAACATAAGCGAGTTTACTCTAAGTTGCTGAAGCGAGGGGTGATAAACCCAAGAAATGTGGATTTTGATTTTCTCGACTCTCTGAATGTGAAGTTACGAGAGAAATTTACTTTACTTCAACCTGAACGATTTTGCTCTGAGACGACGGTTGCTCATCCAGAACTTACTACGTATTTCTATTCCAATCTAAGCTTTTTGGATGCGAATAGATTTTCTTTCAGTGTTAGAGACTAGGATTATGTGGTTGATATGGACACTCTAGCTGACGTGATTAGAGTAGAGAGAGGGACATTCCAATCAATTAGTGTGTCTATTGGTCGTGCGGTTGTGGAGCTTATTCGAGATGGAATGGTAGAAGGCCGAATTTCGTATTTGAGAATGAGTGCCTCAAATATCTTGCTTCATAAGATTGTGATTAACTGTCTTAGACCCAAATCTACGTCAAAGACTGACGTCTCCAATTCAGAAGCGAAGCTGATGTATGCTATCAATGCTGGTAAAAAGTTCTCTTTGCCACACACTATCATGTTTCACATGTACAGATCAATGGTGAAGGACAATGGTCAATTTCCTTATTCAGCACTTGTTACTCAGCTATTCAGACATTTTAACATTCAACCTCCTAACATTCTGTGTGCTTGAACCTGTGATCAAATGGTGGTGGGACTAAAGATGATTTCAAAGATGCGTCTGAAAGAGCTAAATAAGGCTTTGGAAAGATTTAAGGAGAAGACTCCTATCAAGACTCGTCAAGACCCTGTGGTCACAAAACGGAAAGGTATGGAGCCCATGACAGCTCCATCTAAAAGAAGGAGAACACTCATCTTGCAGGATGATATCACCATTTCCGCTCTTGCCTTAAGGAACTTATAGCATCTTGCTCTAGAGACAAAGGATAGCGAGAACCAAGACAAAGAAGAAGCAGAGCAGAGGAGTGAAGAGAGGGAATCGATGAGGAAGGAAGCAAAGGAATGAAGAACTGCAGAAGAAGAGCAAAGCGGAGAACAAGGTTTCGTGTCACTGAGGAAGAGACAGAGCATGAAGAGTACTTCTCTCCACCTGAAGGCACTGAAACAGGAGGAGCTGCTGAGAAAAGAGGTACTCCTTCACTTGCTTTTACTAGTGATGATGACAGTCGTTCTCCTGCCGATCCAGAAGATGTATATGCCTCTTAATTTCCTGAAAAAGGTCATGATGTTTCATCTCCAAATCTGCATGATCATGTTGAAATGCCATCATCTGCCAATACTCCACAAACTGATCATGCTGAAGCAAGCACTCAAACTGACAATTCAACAGACTTTAGAAGGTTGCTTGATGTTCTTATGGAGATGCGAGGTCAGATTTATGCTCTGGGATGTGAATTTCAGAATATGCATAATGCTAATCAAGCATCTTCAGTTTCACTGCTCAATCAAGTTCAGGCCCTTAATCTTCAAGTTCAGGCAACTACCAAGGGTGAGGAAATAGCGCAACTGAAGGAGGATCTGAGAAAGCTAAAGGAGACTGTCAAGTTGATGGGAGATTTCCAGCTCGTTCGCGTTCCAAAACAATCTTAATTTTATCCAAATCTCTTTTTCGTCTCTACCTTTTTAATGATGACAAAAAAGGGGAGAAGTTGGTGCAGATTTGATTTGATAGATCTGATTGGATTTGACTTTAATTATTGTGTTTATGTGACTAGTTTAGACTGTCGGACTATGTTTTCTGGTTTGGACAGTTTGATCATTTAATGCTTGCAGTATCTTAAGCACTATTGGTATTCGTGGCAAAGATACTTGTTTTTACAAGACTAACTCATTTCCTGTGGATGCAGATTCGATACTATCTTTATTCTAATCCATTCATCTTTTATGAGATATCATTGTTTGCTTGAGTATTGTCTTGCAAGTCAAAAATATCCAAATCTGCAGAAAAGTTTTGTCACCATCAAAAAGGGGGAGATTGTTGGAGAAAACTTCCTTACTTGTTTGAAGCTGACAAAACGTTTCCATCAATCTAGTCTGAAGACTTGCAGACTCTTCCGTCAAAGTCTGAAGACCGCCAGACCGCTAGACTCAAGATTTAAAGTCTGTCCTCATTGATAGTTTCTAGACCGGCGAAGAAGACTTATCCAGATTCAAGTGTTTCTTTAAGGTTTTGATTCGATTGGCTAAAGAAGTTCTCACGGCTGGAGATAGCTTCTCAAGATCTGGATCCGTTGATTGGCAAAGTATACTTGGAAGGTTCTACTTATGGAAACCTAAATCCTGAATGTATGGGTGAGCAGGATTTGTGGGCTATCATCACATTCCTTAAGTAACTCGAGATCTCCCTAATTGATTTTGTCCAATGGGTAGATTGGAAGAACTCATTTGAAAGGTGCCAACAGTTATAAATGCATGGAGGAGTATATAAATGAAGATACTCTAGTTATTTGAGAGAGTGCGCGATAGAAAAATTTCAAAATCTGAAGCTCCTTGTTCTTTGCTGATTCAATTGTTGAGCAAAAATTTGTACTCAAAAGAGAGTTTAGACATTTGTGAGGCCTTGAGGAAGTGTAGCAGAGTCTCTACACTGTGGAATCAAGGACGAGATACTGTAACAACTCTTTTGATTCATAGTGAAATCCAGTCGATGGGCTGTCAGTGCGGGAGAATAGACGTAGGCTTGAATTAAGCTTAACCACTATAAACATTGTGTTCTTATTCTCTTCCATGAACTCTTTTACTTTGTTCGTAACTCTATTTAATTGTTAGAGTCTGATTTCCTCTACAGAGTCTATTGTCAATTAGACTCAGGTTAAAAGTAAAATCTTATACTATATTGTGCAAAATTTGCTTTCGCATCTATTCACCCCCCTCTAGGTGCTCATACTAGCTTTATCAACAAGCGGTTAAGGTCGATGAGGGCACTATTTAGCCACATAAAGATTCACTCGAGAAAGGATGACGAGAGCAGTGATCGGTGCAAAGGCGGCAGCAAAGGGTCCAGGTCAATGAAATTTTGCCAAGATCACACAAGGCCGATTCACGATAGGGAGAGATTGAATTTGAGTCTCTTGAATGAAGATCACTTTGTGGGCTGGAGCAAGACCAAGAGTGATCTCTTGCTCATCGTTTTATCTTACGACGAGACAATGCGCGACCAAGAGGAAGAGAACACCACGAATCAAGTATGGTGTCGATGAAAGAACTGAGGGAATTCTGTTTTCCACACCAAATGGGTCTTTGTACAATAGCAAGACCGAACAAGACCCGGGAACCGTATGAGCAATCTCTTTGATGATGCTGTCCCAAGGTGAGACGGACTTTAATTCTCTAGGTTTGGGCGTCAAAGCTTTCAGGAAGAGCTTGAGCCCGAATTTCTTTGACGTGGAGAAAGAGAAAGGGGGGGTAACTGAAACATCCGAGAGCAATGAAAGCCATTCGAGTGGCTATTTGAGAATGGAGCAAGAAGGGGTCGAAATGGAGGTTCCCACCGGCATACTTTGTGGGGCTAGGGAAGTTGGACTCAAGAAGCCTAAAGTAGCCAGGTCAAGCAAAGATGCGATGTATGACGATAATGGATGGTAATGTGATGGGAGGTTTTGGATCGAGAGAAAGGGCAGAACTATGGGTCAAACTAGGGCTAAATCCGTACAAAGATAAGGTCTGTGTTGAAGAATCCCAAGTTCTTGGTGAACTAGTTGAGAAAAACAACGCCGAGAGCAACAAACTGTTGGATATATTATTAATATAGTCCAAAATAATATGTTCACATACAAGCCCAATATGTGAAAGTATGGTTATTTGGATCTATATGGGCTGGAGCCCAATAACATGCATATAAAAACTCTAGGGTTTCCCTATGCTTGAGGTAACACTGTTGAGTGTTCCAAACTTGACATCTCTTGGTGTAATACTTCAAGCAATTACTTCTTCTCTCTCAGACCTATAACCTCCAACAATCTCGAAGTATTATGTTCGTGTGTTGGATTTGAGTAAGTAAGGATGTCTTCTTGAATATTTCGTCAAGACAAACTCACGGGTGTAATTCACTTTCGATTTCAATGGTGATATTGGTCGGAATCTAAGTTTGAAGATTTGAGTGACCGAAATCTTTTATTCAAGAATCCAAAAATTATAGCCAATTTTAAAGGGTGAAACCACTTGGGCTTTGTTCTACTCGTTGATACGAACGTTTTGAGTGGTCACTCACGTCAACCAATGGTCGGACGGAGAAGTTATGGCACCTGAAAGTTTCCATCTGAATTTCTAGCGAATTTCGACGGCGGAAATTTCCAACAAGTTTCATCGACAAGGGCAGTCCATCTTAAGGTTTTTGGGCACTCCAAATCTATTTTTGGGGTTTGTTTTGGCAAATTCCATCTCTACAGAGCGGTTTGATCAAGGTTACAGAGCAGTTTGATTAAGGTTAGGAGAGTTATTCAACTTTGTTGCTCTGAGGAGTTCAAGGTGCACTCTTTCTAACACTTTGCTTTGATTAAAATGGCAAAGCATAGTTCCTATAATATTATAAAGTTGCAATCTTTTGATGTTACTAAATTTCATGGCTGGAAATTACATGTTCAATTTGGCATGAAAGAACATGACATATCCTATACTGTATTGAGTGATTTTGCATCTACTACTGAAGATGTGGATGAATATCAATGGAACAAATATGAGGATTTTTGTAGAGATTACTTGTTGAACTCTCTAAATCCTAATCTGGTTATGACTTATAGTGAGTATAAGACAGCGAAAGAAATATAGGATCACTAGAACACTCAGTTCCAAAAATAAGAGGGGTTATCTAAAACTCTTCTAGCGGAAAAATTCTTTGACTTTAAATTCACTATGAATTCAAGTATTACCTCTCAGTTAATTGAATTTGAGAACATGAGGAATAAGCTAAAAGATAATAATTCTGATATGTCCGATAATCTCTTTGTCGGTCTTGTGTTAAGTAAACTACCAACTAAATTGAGTTCTTTCAAGACTGAAATGCACAGACTGAAGGTACAGATGGAACTGGATGAATTAAAGAGATATATTCACATTGAGGATCAAAATATTACTAGGAAAAGTTTGGAACAAGTGGGACAACAAAAGTCAGTTGCCAACTTGGTTTCACACTCCAATAAACCTCAAAAAAAGTCTAAGTCATCAAAAAGTGAATCATTTTTACAGTTAGAGGCCAAAAAGACTATCTTCAAAAAGAAGAAGAATGGCAAGAGCCATAACTGTGGAAAGTGGGGTCACTGGGCAGCAAAGTGTAAGTTGCTGAAGAAGCCAAATAATGACACACTACATAATGAGGCCAATATGCTAATTAGATGATCTGAGCCTCGAGCCTTTATTGGAATGATAAAGAATGGAAAGACCAGCGTCTCTTCTAAGTGGTGGTTGGACAGTGGCTCTACTTGTCATGCTACAAATGACAAGAACTTACTCACTGAGATCACAAAAGTGAAAGACACTATGGAAAATTGCAATGGTGGTGAGGCAAAGGTGACTCATGCTGGAACTGCAAATTTGGTGCTTTCTTCAGGTAAATTACAAACTTTGAAACATGTTAGAGTAGTACATTTACTTAAGAAGAATTTGATATCTATGAGTTTACTTGATAAAACTAGTATGTCTTTTTCAACTATGAATGGTAGAGTAATTTTATCTGTTAACTCATATTATTTTGATTGTGCATTCATGGTTAATGGTATGTATAGGTTGAATTTAAATGCTAATAGCATAAACCATGTGAATTTTATTTTGATTGATCCAAAGTTGCTACACAATAAACTTGGACATGTGAATTACAGGAAAATGCAACATCTTGCTAAAACTCACAACATTCCTTTAGATACTTCTATTCAATTTGATAAGTGTGAAGTGTGTGCACAGGCTAAAATCACTAGAAAACCCTTTAAATTGGTTTCTAAAAGCACACAACTTCTTGAGTTAATACATTCTGATATTTGTGACTTTAGAAATTACATTACTAAAGGTGGTCGGAAGTATCTAATAACATTCATAGCCGATTTTTCTAGATATTGTTATATCTATTTGTTGAAATCGAAAGATGAGGCGTTTGAAAAGTTTAAGTATCTACAAGAGAGAGAATTCCCAAAAAATTTTGTGAGGACTTTGTTGCTTACCATCTTGAGGATGATCCATTATCCTATCAAGAAGCAATGAGATCTAAGGAATCTCTACTGTGGGCAGAAGTCATAGATGATGAAATGAGCTCTCTACTACAGAATCACACTTGGTAGCTAGTAAATTTGCCAAAAGAGGCTAAAGCTATAGGCTGTAAATGAGTGTTGAAGAAGAAACTGAATAGTGATGGATCAATAGCCAAATACAAAACACGTTTAGTAGCTAAATGCTATAAACAACAGAGTGGAATAGACTATTTTGATATCTATTCACCTGTGTATCATCTATCAACTATAAGAATTTTTCTTACTTTGGCATCTATTGAACACTTTGTAGTGCATCAAATGGATGTAAAAATAGTTTTCTTAAATGGGGATTTAAATGAGGAAATTTACATGGAATAATCGGAAGGATATGTTATGAAAGGCCTTGAGGACAAAGTTTGTAAATTGAATAAATCCTTGTATGGTCTTAAACAAGCACCTAAGATGTGGCATCTTAAATTTGACAAAGTAGTAAAGAGTTATGGCTTTTAGTCTAGTTATTCAGATAAATGCATTTACCACTGTTCTATATCAAATAAGATAGTCATCATTTGCATGTATGTTTATGACATGTTAATTCTTGGTTTCGATCATTCTGTAGTGAGTGACGTGAAAACTACTTTAGGTAAAGAATTTGACATGAAAGATCTTGATATTACTAATACCATTCTTGGTATGAAAGTAAGCTTTAAACGGCAAGTCATCTCTCTTAGCCAGACTCATTATATTGAGCAGCTACTTTCTACTTTGGGATATGATAAGTGTAAACCGAGTAAGACACCATGTGATTATAATAACAGACTGAATCCTAATGAAGGAACCAACGTAGATTAGTTAAAGTACTCGAAACTACTTGGTAGTCTCATGTATGCTATGAGTTGCACTAGACCTGACATAGCCTTTACAGTTGGCATGCTAAGTCGTTTCACTAGTAATCATAGTAAAGAGCATTGGGATGCCCTCCATAGGCTAATGAGGTACCTTAAATATACTAAAGATTATGCTCTCTATTATTCTGGTTATCCTCCAACTATGGATGGATATTCTGATGCCTCATGGTGCTCAGATATTGGAAATAGTAAGTCCACTAGTGGATATGTATTCACTTTGGGTGGAGCTGCTATTACTTGGAAATCCAAACGATAGACTTGTATTGTATTGTCGTCTATGGAATCAGAACTTTTTACTTTAGTCTCAGCCGGTGAAGAGGCAGAGTGGATAAAGAATCTGATTATGGATATTCTTTGGACTCAGCTAAAGATTAATTCTTGAAGCCTATTATGTGATAATCGAGCAGCTGTCCAAGTCGTCAAGAATGCTCTCTTTAATTCAAAGAAAAGACATGTGAGACTGAGACATGCGTTGTTGAATTATCTGAGAGAAAAATGGGTTATCACCTTGATCGATGTGAGATCGAAGGATAATATAGTCGATACTCTCACCAAAGGTATGCCTAAAAATCGATTATTCAAAATAATGGGAGAACTGGGGTTAAAGACTATATAGGCAAGTCTTAACTACAATTTACTTACCTTCTAATTGTGTGTTTTGAATTATCGAATCTTTCTTTATTGGCTACAATGATAAGCATAGTTTATATGTTTCATCGATGTTCACAGTTGCTGACTAATTTGTAAATGGTAAGTTATCTCATTCCAAACTTGATGAAGATGACTTTAACCTAATTCAAATGTTCTATCGGGGAAAATTGTATCATTCCAAACTTGATGATACAATTCAACTAGATTGGACTATCTTTTTTGGTTAAATGATTTCATTCCAAACTTGATGCTAAATTATTTGACTTTAAAGAATTAGTAACTGTGACATTCCAAATTAAAACATAGAAACAATTGTTTACATAAGAAATCTGCTGGTCTTGTTCTTAATTGAAACTTGATATTACATGACTAGGTTATTGTAAGTGACTTGCCTATTGGTCATGTTCTTTGAAACTAGACAATAGTTATTCTCCTACAAATAAACTTAAGTCGATGGCTCTTTGTAAATCACATTATTTAGGTCTTGTTCATAATATATGAAACTCGATTGATGTTTATGAACATGATATTATAATGTTTTATGACATCAATATATGTTCTTCTATGTCTGATTGAATGTTGTTAAGTTTTTATTCAAATGATTGAATTCATGATAATATGAAATTCATATTTGACATTCTATAGGGGATGGCAGAGATGGAGGAGAGCCTAATGAGTGGGATCCTGACTAGCATGACCTACTTGATAAATAAATATATATCATTTAAAGCGCGTTAGGATTTGACAATTTACCTGCTATTGCTTATTTTGATTAAGTCCATTTACTTTAGACTTGCATATTGCTGTTTTTATTTTGTGGACATTATTATGCTTGTTTCTTATATTTGTAAGGCCTTAGACTATTTTGACTGGCCTACTTATACTTGACTATTATGCATATATTGGTTGTGAACTGAGTCTGAGATTAATTTTGGGATTTGGATTTTGTTAATCTCAGAACAGATTTATGATAAGAATGATGAGTAAACGATGATTTAGTTTAATACTTCACTGTTGAAATATTCTTTGATCGATCCGAGTTGATTGTCTTGGACTGAATGTGGATGATTCATGTTTGTGTGAACATTATACTGACCACCTTATTGGATTGTGATGTATGGTGAACATAAGAGGAGATTGTTGGAAATATTATTAATATAGTCCAAAATAATATGTTCACATACAAGCCCAATAGGTGAAAGCATGCTTATTTGGATCCATATGGGCCGGAGCCCAATAACATGCATATAAAAACTCTAGGGTTTCCCTACGTTGGAAGTAACACGCATTCCAAACTTGACGTCTCTTGGTGTAATACTTCAAGCAACCGCTTCTTCTCTCTCAAACCTATAACCTCCAACACAAACAGGAGGCTCCAGTCAATGCTTCTCAAGGGATTGAAGGGAGTCATGGCTGCACAAAACTCAAGAGCATCAATGACGACTCGGGGAAGCTAAACAGGCAAGTATGCTCGACGAGTTGCGCAAGATCGGATAACAGAGCTGCACCTAGTATTGGTGTTTGACGCCAGCCAAGGACCCTATCTCTAAGGTAACTGTTTTTGTCCCTCCTTGTTCGTTGATGATTTTGATTGTTCTCTTACTTCCCCGGAGTAGTCAGCATAATCGGTCCCCATGGTGAAGTCAGCGGATTCTCTTTCATTCTACATCGTATTCAATAGTATTACCCCTTTGTCTGTTGCTGTTTTTTTGGAATATTTTCATTGCACTTTCTATCGGGTCAATATGTTTATGAACGATTAGCAACTCTCAGAAATAGATTCTCTTGGTGTTCTAGAACAATTAACTACCTTGTTTTTATATATGTATCTACATTTTATAAGTGGTGAACTGTTGTTGGGTCAAACTCTATCAAGGACAATGGCTATCGTGTAAGTGGGGAATCGACTTCAAATACCAATTTGTATGTTAAGTTGCTCCGACACTTTTCATTGAACTTGTGTATGAAAAGAGCAAAAGTAACGCATTGCAAATAGTTCCGGACTTAATAACAACGGAAGCGAGTTCTCTTCTTGATCTTCCCATCTAATCTCATCAGCACACTTGACCTTGATTTTAGGGTTGATTAGTTTTCCTGTTTAGGGTGACTTGTGACTCCTATCATATATTATTTGATTTCTAAGTTTTATGGAGCTCAGACTTTAATTTTTATTTAACACAAAGCACTTGAGACATTTCAAAAGATTTGGGCATATAATGTTTTTTTTTTAAATTGAAAATGACTTTTTTATCTTTTTCAAATTTTGAAGGAAAAGTCACGAGTAGAAATTAAAAGGGAAAAAAAAAAATCTGCCCTAGAAAAGGGGTCTTGAGTTTCAATTTCACCGAGCTATAAAAAAATTATTTCACGATGTCATAGTTTATAAACCATTTATTATAAAAGTAAATAATGACGTGGAACTTAATTTGTCACCTAGTACTCCGTCAAGGGGCCTTTCTAACATTATTTTAAAAGTATTGTAAAAGGGTTGAATAAACTGAACCATTTACTATGAAGCATACACTTCTAATAGATTCAAATGTTAAATAGATGTATGTGAAGATTAAGTCCTTCCCACCTCTTTTTTCGAATTGAGTGCCACAAACTTCTTATGATTCCTATATCCTTGGAGATACTCCTACTTGAACCCAGGCCGTTAATCATGTGGCATTCATATACGGGGCTCATATGATTAACAATTATGATAGAAATGATCGATGTAGATTTACATCCATGCATCAAATGGTCCTATCATTATGATGCTTTGTGCATGCTCAAACACCTAATTGAAAATTAATCTATAATTTTTTTCTCAAAAATCCGTAATCGAATGACTGACATATAGAGCATCCTAATTTTGCTGTTTTTTTTTATTTTTTGGTAACTTGGAAAATGAGTTGTCTAATTTGTTTAGCCATATCCTTTTTAGTTGCTTTGTTCATGTTCTCAAACTATCATACTTGGTAAACTTTTGTCAGATTTGGTGCTCAAACGCCCAATAGGAATGAAAAATTTGGCTAGACTCGTCCTATTATTACATTGCCGCAACACACTATGCCTAGTATCCACCATTTACGGCTAGGTGATTATATACATACTCATACTTATTACCCAATAAAAATGGAGTCTCGAAATAGCAAATTCTCCTGATCACTTACTATATTCTCAAAAGGATTTTACCGTTAAGCAGCTGAATAAAGAATATTTGTTGTTTTCCAAGCACCTTCTATCTCGGATAAGATGCAAACAATACATAGAAAATGAAAATATTTCCTTATTAAGTAGGCCACCAAAAACCTTCTCAAAATTCGTTTTCTCCTATCCGAGACACGCACTTTTTCTAAATCCCATCAAGTTCATCATTGATTAATTGATGTTGCTAAGAGAAGCATACTTGTTAGTACTCTTGGTTTTTTTAAGGATAAATCCTAATAAAATTTCGTGATCCTTAAAATTATTTGTATAATTTTTTTCTCATAGAATCCCAAATATCAAGGTGAACGAAGGATTAGAAAAAAGAGGAAAATGATTTTGTTGGAATATGAAGAGCTTTTTTTTTTTTTTTTTTTTTTTTTGCTTCCAAGTTCAGGCGTAGGCTATTCCAGCTGCCAAACATGGCAATACATACCCGTTTGAGAAAGCGCGCGAGCGCAACGAACAACGAATCCTTCGTCATATAGAAGAAGCCCACTCACGCACGTATCTGCGCATTCAAAAACCCCTGCTTATTCCTCGCCTGCTTTCTAATTCCTCTGCTTCCTCTTTGCCCCTCCCTCTCTCTCTCTCTCTCCCTCTCTCTCTCGATGAGGGAGAAAGTCTCGATCTTTCTGAGTTTCGACCAACTGTTTGCGTTTTCTCTCTTCGATTTCGCTCTGTTTTTCTGCCATTTTCGTGATTTGGTGATTATCGGAGAGAATCCCGCGAGCTTTGGCCATTTGTTCTCCCTCGGTTTACGGTTCACAAGCGCTCTCAAAGGGGACGATCAGTTCACTGTAGCTCCGGTTCCTTCCCTTCGCTACTGCTCCGGCTCTAGCCGTCCGTTTCGACTAATTTTTGGAGGATTGCTTTGTCTAGCTTCCCTCTCGTTCCTCACCGAAGCTTCTGTTGTTGTGGGATGTTCGGCCCCTCTCGATTCAGCGCCCGTTGCTTGGGCGGAAGTCCAACGACTTGCTAGCAAAGGCCTGCAAGGCCTGGGTGTTCCTCGTGGCCATAGCAGAGGTAGGTCTTCTTCCCGGTCTTGGGCCGATGTTGCGAGAGCTGCAACTAAAGGTTATGACCTAACGTTTATCCCCCCAACTTTTATAAACAACAAGGCGGTTGTCAACTTGCCGGAGGAAGTTTTAGAGGCTGCTGATCCCAAGTGGTCCCAATGCTTGGTTGGGTATTTCGTGGGGAAAAACTTCTGTTTAAACTCACGGAGGTTGCCCTTACTAAGGCTTGGGGACCAAAGTTAGCTGGTGTGATGGCGAATGGCCAAGCGTTCTATTTTTTTCACATCCCGGATTCTGATTTTCGAAGGAACATATTAGAGGGTGGGCTGATCACAGTTGCCAGGGTTCCCCTTGTTCTTCAACAATGGAAACCTTTGATGGACTTGAAGAAGGACAACCACTCCACCGTTCCTGTGTGGATAAGGTTGAAGAATCTCCCCTGTGAGCTCTGGTCAGCGCCAGCAATTAGCGCCATTGCTAGCACGGTGGGGAAACCTCTCTATGTAGATCAACGGACTGAACAAATGAACATGATCTCCTTTGCTTGGGTGTGTGTGGAGATTTCTACGAATCTGTCTCCATGTAGTTCAGTTGAGGTGGTCCTTAATGGCATCTCTCGTACGGTGGCCATCGAGTTTGAATGGAGGCCAGTGTCATGCCAAAAATGTGGCATATTTGGCCATTCGTGCCCAGCTCCCACGACTGATCCTCCTGCTTCGGAAGCGGCTGCTGCAGCTTAGGTCCAGGGCCCTGCTGCTCAGGAAGCCCCTGCTGCTCTACCCAATGACGCTCCTGCTGCTCAGGACCACGGCCCTTCTCCTGTTTCAGAAGCGGCTGGGGCTCCTGGTTGCCCTGATGCTGGACGGAAGCTGTTCCAGATCGGTGACAGACCTGCTACTCCTGAAGTGGCACCCCTCCCTGCTCCAGCAGGTGCAGTGCTTCCTCTAGGGTCTGAACCAGGGTGTAAGCAAGTAAAGGGGAAGAAGAATAAGCCTCCCGTGGTTAAGGATCTTGCTCTTTCCATACCGGTACCGCCCAGCGAAGATGGACAGATCCTGATTTTGAAGGACACCGTCTCTGGAAAGGTTATGCCTTCTACTTCTACGCATAAGGCCTACAAAAGTTCGAGGAACTTGTCAAACTCAGATGATGGCCGCTCCATCCCTGTGGTGGATAGGGCCAACCCAGCTGGTACCCCTGTAGCCCCAGCCACCTCTGGAGAGGATTTGGGCGACTCACCGAGCCTTCTCAGCAGCTCGGACGACGAATACCTGCTCTCTCCTAGCCCCTTATCTCCGAGAGCCCCTCCTGCCAGAGAGAATCCCCTGAAACAGTATACTGGCAAGGTCTGCAACAAGATCTTCTCGAGCGGACGAGTGTTGGGAGGACACATGAGTTGTCACATGGCCAAGAATATACTGCGGAGAGAGCCATCATTGGCAATCAGTAATGGCTCGGGGAAAGCGAGACGTCTTGGGTATTGTCTCCGAGAAAACCCCAAGAAATCGTGGAAATTCTTGGGGCTGATGGAAAATGCCCAAGAAAATCCGTGCTCGGTCTGCCACAAGCGATTCAGGTCGACAACAGCTCTGTTTGACCACATGAAAATTCACTTGAGGAAGGACGATGAGCGCGGCGACAGGTGCGTGGACCATGGCAAAGGGTCCAGGTCGATGAAATCTTGCTGGGATTGTGCGAGGCCGATCCACAACAAGGAGAGATTGAATTTGAGTCTCTCCAGTGAAGATCACTATGTGGGCTTGAGTAAGACCAAAGGTCATCTCCTGCATAGCGTTTTATTTCACGACAAGGCAATGCACATGACCAGGAGGAAGAGGACACCGCGAGTCAGCTGCGATGTCAATGAAAGAACTGGGGGAGTTCTGTTTGAGAAGATGTTGCATTCATACAGAAGATTCAACAATGTCGAAGCTTCTGTTATAGAGAATTGAAGAACATAGAAATAAGAAAGTATAGATGTAGGGATTGAGATTGATCAATGAAAATCTCTGTATATACTCTTCTGTATTTGATCTCAATGTGCTTCAAGATCTTTACATCAATTGAAATAAAAGCTCTCTGTATTCATATCAATCTCTTACTCTCTCTCTCTAGCTTCTATGCAGTAACTGGAAGAATGAATTCTCAAGAAGACTTCCTTCTCTCTCTCTTACTCCTCTGTTTCTCATTACGAAGCTTTATATAGAAGGAGAAGACTATTAACCGAAATAACTAACTTCTATTTTTACTTTTTGTAACTAACCACCGACTTCATGTATCTTCATAATCCGCATCCGTGATCCTTGTTTATCCTTTTTGATCGCTTTTCCATCGTTGATCTTCAACTTCATTACTCTTGATCTTGACCATTCATTTCTATTGATTTTCTTCTTGTTTTATCAGCCTTCGCAGATCCTCTCGTTCTAATGAGAGCACTTGTTTCAGCAGCACCATCTGTAATCTCTGCTCTCTCAGCACCATCTGCTCTCTGGGGATATATGTTCTTAACATTCCCCCTCAAATTGGGAATGGATGCAAGTCCCAATTTGGTGCGGAGTTGGCAATGTGTAAAGTGTGAGAGGGATTTGGTGAAAATGTCAGCAACTTGGGAATTGCTGGGGACATACCGAACGGTGAGTGATCCTGAAGAGACTTTTTCTCTAACAAAGTGAAAGTCAATTTCAATATGCTTTGTTCGAGCATGCAATATAGGATTAGCAGTGAGAGCTATAGCTGATTTATTGTCACAAAAGATATGGGTAGGGGAGTGAAGAGCACAGCCTATGTCTCGTAAGACAAAGCCGATCCAAGTGAGTTCTGCAGATGTGGAAGCAAGTGCACGGTACTCAGCTTCTGTAGAGGATCTGCGCCGACCGTGGATCGCTTCTTGGCTCCCCAAGAAATCAGATTGGAACCAATGTAAGTACAAAATCCTGTAGTTGATCTCCGTGTTTCTGTACACCCTGCCCAATCTGCATCTGAGAAACCATATAAATGCAATGAACTCTGTGAGTGAATGAATAAACCAAGATTGATGGTGCCTTTGATATATCTGAGTACCCTTTTAAGTCGAGCAAGATCTGCCACAGTTGGTGTCTGTAATTTCGACACGTATGTTGGTAGCATAGGCTATGTCAGGACGAGTTAAAGTTAGATATTGAAGGGCACCTACTAAGCTACGGTATTCAGTAGGATTGGTCAGAGTAACAGAGTCTTGTTGCATAATGATCTGTTTTAAAGACAGAGGAGTGGCAATTGGTTTACTTTCAGACATGTATGCTCGATGAAGAAGATCACTGGCATATTTTGTTTGACACAGAAACAAATGATCCGAATTTTGCTTAACTTCGATACCAAGAAAATAATGCAGAGGTCCAAGATCTTTCATGTGAAATTTGAGGCTAAGAGACTGAATAAAAGTAGACAGCATTTGGGAAGAACTACCGGTTAGAACAATGTCATCGACATATAAAAGTAGAAGAATAGTATCTTTGTTGTTGATGATATATGAATAGAGAGGGATCTGTCGAACTACGAGAGGAATCCATATTCGAGTAGAAAGTTACCGAATTTATCAAACCATGCTCGAGGGGCTTGTCGAAGACCATAGAGTGATTTCTTGAGTGAACACACATGATAAGGTTTCGTGAATCTTGAAATCCAGAGGCATTCCATGTAAACTGTTTCATTAAGAGTACCATGTAAAAAGGCGTTTTTAACATCCGGTTGATGTATAGGCCACTTTGTCTCATTTTTGCTATAGACAAACAATTCGATTGTGGCATGCTTGATTACTGGACTAAAAGTCTCAGTGAAATCGATGCCTTCTTCTTAATGGAATCCCTTAGCAACTAAACGTGCTTTCAACCTTTCAAGACTACCATCAGATGCAAGTTTTGTTTTGAAGACCCACTTGTAGCCTATTATATTCATATGATCAGCTCGAGGGACCAAATCCCAAGTTTTATTTTGATATAATGCCTCCATTTCTTCTCATCATTGCTTTACGCCACCTTCATGTGCTAATGCTTTGATTTAATTGTTTTTGGTTCAGAAGGGACTTTATATACAGCAAGACATGCATACCTGGGATTTGGCTTGACAATTCCAGATTTTGATCGTGTCTGCATTGAATGATTAGAGGTAATCCTTTGAGTTTCATGAGGAGTGACTTGCTCAGATCTACTAGTCGTAGTATTGGATTGTGTTGTGTTAGTACTGTCTGTGTCTTGATTCTGTTCTGGTGAAGTTTCTGTACCATATGTATCCATTGTGGAAGTGTCCTGTCTTGGTTGATCAGCATAAGGAATAAAGGACTGTTGAGGACTCTGAGGGTTGATGACAATATTGTTCTTATCAAGTTGCTGATAAGCTGTATGAGGATCATTATAGAGTACATTAGAGATTGCTTCTCTATTTGCTGAGTCTGTTAACTGAACTTCTTTTACCCATGTCTGATATAATGTTGTGAGAGATGCATACTTTGTCAAGCACCATTTAGTGAATGGGAAGAACTTCTCATCAAACTTTACATTTCTACTGATATAGATTCGACCTGTTGAAGGCACTAGACATCTGTAGCCTTTATGATGATCATTATAACCAATGAATACACAGGTGAGGGATCTTGGATCAAACTTATGCTGAGCATAGGGTCGCAAACATGGATAACAAGCACAACCAAATACTCTGAGATGATCATAGGTTGGCTCTTGATGATATAGTTTCCTATGTGGTGATTGCATGTCCAATTTTGGTGTTGGAAGAAGATTGATAACATAATTGGCTGTAGTAAATGCATCAACCCAATACTTCAGTGGAATTCTGCCATGATATAGCATGGCAAGACCTAATTCAACAATATGCCGATGTTTCCTCTCGGATATCCCGTTCTGTGCTGGTGTATAAGGACAAGAGAGGTTTTGTTTTATTCCACAGTTTTGCAAGTGAGCTTTAAACTTGTAGCTGATAAATTCTCCTCCTCCATCACACTGAAAGACTTTGATCTTTGATTCAAACTGATTTTCTACTTGCTTTTGAAACATAACAAAGATCTTATAGAAGTCTGATTTCAACTTTAATGGATATATCCAGCTGTATCGAGAGAAATTATCCACAAACAGAACATAGTATTTGAAACTTTGGAATGAATTCACAGGTGATGGCCCCCATATATCACAAAGGGATTTTCGTAAGGGCATGTTTGTGACAGTTCGAGGGATGGAAAAGGTAAAGCTGCATTCTTAGCATTTTGACAACTACTACAAACACTCAACATCTTATTGCTACACTGAATGTGTTTTTGGTTCTGTAAATGCTTCAAAATATTCAGATTGGTGTGAGCTAGTCTTTGATGCCATGTATCTTCTTCTACTGCCTTGTGTCTTTGTGCTAGAAGGGCTTGTGTTGCTTGTAAATTCACTTGATATAATCCTTTAGTTTTCCTTCCGAGCAGCAAGATTGTGTTGGTCCAATTGTCCTTTACATATACACCAAATTTGTCAAAGACAAATGAGCATGGATAATCATTTGTTAATTTGGATACTGATAACAGATTTTTCTTTATGTCAGGGACAATTAGAACATCATTCAAAGGCAATAGGCTTTCTTCAGTATGCAACAATGTGTTACCAGTATGTGTAATCGACAAATGTGATCCATCACCAATCATAACAGTATCAAGTCCTGTATATTCAGAGGAGTTTTGAAGCATACCAGGATTAGCTGAAATGTGTGCAGTTGCACCGGTATCGGGATACCATTCGCTACCTTTGGTATCTTCAAGATGTATGGCTGCTAAGGCTGTTGGTATTTCTTCAGCCTGATACGAATTGTCAAATCTGTACCAGCAGTGCAAAGCATCATGGCCAGGTTTCTTGCAGATTTGACACTCTAATTTTATATTGTTAACTGGTTTCTCATCTTGCTCATTCTTGGAAAAAGTTAGATTTGAAGGATAGGATTTTATTTCTTGGTATCTTTGTGATGGACCAGCATAGGGACGAAATCCAGAAGTGAAACCAGTTTCAGAAGAATTGTAATAAGGTTTAGTCCTCTGATTCTCTTGCATATAGCTGATATTGCTAAACCTGTAACCTGAGTTGTCTCCAGGGTATCTGAATCCACGACCTCTGTTGTTAAAAGATCGTCCTCTTCCATAACTGCGGTTTCCTCTGTAATTACCTCGTTGAGCAACAAAGCTTGAATTTTGAGAAATGTATCCTCTATCAGTAGTTTCTTTGAACTGATCTTGAGGATATCTTTGCCCAAAGTAAGCCATATTGGGATTAAATTGTGTTCTAGAATAGTTCTGCAGTCTTGACTCAAACCTTTCTAGTTGTGCAATTACCTCATCATACTCCGGTTGAGGCTTTAAACAGTATATTGTTGTTCGAAAATTTTCATACTCAGCTCCTAATCCTTCCAGTACACCAAATAGTTTGGTTATGTCATCTACTGGTTTCCCGATAGCATTTAACTGATCACATATTGTCTTGTATTCTCGAAGATAGACTAGCAGATCTCGATCATGTTTTTGACAGCCTTGAAGTTTCCCCCTCAATTCAAACTCTCTTGCTGCTGATTTTTGTGTGAATCGATTCAAGAGTGTCTGCCACACTTCATAAGATGTTTCTAAGCCAATTATCAAGCCTAGTATATTCTCAGTTACAGCACCACTTATCCATGAGGATACTAGCTTATCTGTTTTTATCCAGTCGATATTCTGGATTTATAACCTCGCCAACACTTCCAACTATATTCTGCAGCATTCGAGTAGGTGGTGTAACATCACCATTAACAAAGCCAAAGAGTTCTTGGCTTTTCAGAAACCTACAGATCTGAGCTTGCCATAAAAGAAAGTTGTCTTCGGCAAGTTTTATGGTGACAAAGTTCGAAATATTCACATGTATAGGGAAAGGATACTTCGATGCTCTTATTGCCATTGCTATACTCTTTCAATTATGGATGAATCAAGGTAGCAACTTTGTCTATGAAAAGCTAACGAGTTACCGTGATACGTCTCACCGTATGGCTTCAGATTCTTCTTGCTCGATCAATCAGTTAGCTACTGAGTGAATCCTTCTGGCTGAGGCGATCGACTCGCTCTGATACCATGAGAAGATGTTGCATTCATACAGAAGATTCAACAATGTCGAAGCTTATGTTATAGAGAATTGAAGAACATAGAAATAAGAAAGTATAGATGTAGGGATTGAGATTGATCAATGAAAAATCTCTGTATATACTCTTCTGTATTTGATCTCAATGTGCTTCAAGATCTTTACATCAATTGAAATAAAAGCTCTCTGTATTCATATCAATCTCTTACTCTCTCTCTCTCTCTAGCTTCTATGCAGTAACTGGAAGAATGAATTCTCAAGAAGACTTCCTTCTCTCTCTCTTACTCCTCTGTTTCTCATTACGAAGCTTTATATAGAAGGAGAAGACTATTAACCGAAATAACTAACTTCTATTTTTACTTTTTGTAACTAACCACCGACTTCATGTATCTTCATAATCCGCATCCGTGATCCTTGTTTATCCTTTTTGACTGCTTTTCCATCGTTGATCTTCAACTTCATTACTCTTGATCTTGACCATTCATTTCTATTGATTTTCTTCTTGTTTTATCAGCCTTCGCAGGATCCTCTGTTCTAATGAGAGCACTTGTTTCAGCAGCACCATCTGTAATCTCTGCTCTCTCAGCACCATCTGTTCTCTGGGGATATATGTTCTTAACACTGTTTTCTATACCAAATGGGTTTTTGCTCAGTAGCGAGGCCGAGCAAGACCCGGCAGCCGTTGAGTTAAAGATCATGTCCCAAGGTGAGGCGGGCTTCAATTCTTCGGGTTTGGGTGTCGAACATTTCCGGAAGAGCTTGGCCCTGGATTTCATTGACATGGAAAAACTGAGGATAACTGAAGCATCCGAGTACAATGAACGCCATTCAAGAGGCTATACGAGAATGAAGCAGGAAGGGGTCGAATTGGAGGTTCCTGCCAGGATGCTTGGTGGGGCTTGGGAAGTTGAGCACAAAAAGCCTGAAGCAGCCAGAGCAGACGAACAGCCAATGCATGAGGTGCCGATGATGGATCGTGACATGATGCGAATTGCGGGTTCTGATTCGAGAGCTAAAGCAGAACTATGGATTGAACCAGGGTTAAATTCACGCCGAGATAATGTCTGCGCTGAGGAATCCCCAGTTTTCAGTGAATTGGGTGAGCAAAATAAGTATAAAAGCAAGGACACTGAGAGCTACAAACAGGATGCTACAATCGATGCTTCTTGGGGGATTGAAGGAAATCGTGGATGTGCGGAACCCGAGAGCATCAAGCACTACTCAGAGAAGGTGAAAAGGCACATATGCTCAATATGCCACAAGGATTTCTCATCGGGCCAAGCTTTGGGCGGTCACAAGAGGGCTCATTACGTGAAGAATCCTTAAGCCAATGCAGAAATGCCGACAAACACAGCCACACAGCAAAGGCTTGCAGACATAACTAACATGGTTGATCTTTAGCCTCTCGGTACTGTTTGGAAAAAAGAAACAAAGTTTGATGTTGCTGCTAGTGTTGTGTTCAGATGATGAATCGGTGCAACAGAGGCAAGCACAGATCAGATGATGGTGAGCTCAATGTGCAGCTTAGTCCATTTATTTTATTTCTGGTAATAAGCTTTCTAGACTTGGGTTCTTTTACCCTTTTTTTTTCCTCTCTCTCTCTCTCTCTCTCTCTCTCTCTCTCTCTCTCTCTCTCTCTCTCTCTCTCTCTCTCTCTCTCTCTCTCTCTCTCTCTGTTGAAGCTTAGTCCATCCATATTTCTATTCTGATTTCTCTGTTGATACAGATGGATACATTCCTTTGGCATTCTCATGTCGATGTTTTTGCCATTGTTATTGGATGAAATAATCTGAACTGGTTATCATTCTAGCTTCTTGTTTCCATGGCTTGATAATCAAAGATTATACAGCTGATCATCATCCTCGGTGCGGTTTTTCTTTTTGATCTTTTACTCATTTTCCAAAATGTGGTCGAGAGCAGAACCTCCTGGCCATCTCATCTGATTCTTCTGCTCTAGTCACCTGGTAAAGAGAGGACACAGCCTGCCCATTCCAGTTTTTGATAGAAAGTGGACATGTAATCGAAGAAGTTTTTGAAGTCTTTTTGTATACTTTCTTTATCACATGATATGCTGGCATGATATTAGACTCCTAATCAAATAATACGGTTCTCAATCACAATATACACCAAAATATTACAATAATAAAGAGCACTGATTAAACTTTGATATCTTGTCAAGCTATATTCCTATTTGCATAACAGTTGGTGATGCAGAAAATCTGGCTTATGCCTCCTCTCCTCTTTTTGTTCCCCCTTTGCCCCCTCCATAGTCAAACTTTTATCATGTGATCTTCAATTAGACAAAATACTTTATCGACTTACATTTCTATACTGGGTTTGTAACCTGTGCTATGCACCCGAATAATTCGCAACATGGTTAGGAAAAGATGACGGAAAAGAATTTATTTGGGAAACAGATCAAATTGATTACATGGAAGAAATTACAACTTCGAAACTCAAGATATGCACGTGGATAATACTATTAACGATGAATTAGCTTGGAGTATTTTCAATAGAAATTAGTCTAATTATAAAGAAAAGAGATTTAAACTTATACAAATGTTTTAGCTGGAATTCTCATAATATTTTTTTCAATTTGGGATTTCTTTGCCAGGATTTTTTAGGGACTCCAATACACATTATGCTTTTCATGTTGGAATGGATAATGTCCAATACTTTTTGATTAATCTCCTTTATTTTTTTCTTTTGAGTTGAGCTTTTAGTATTTTCCAATAGGAAACAAATTGTATTAATTTTCTTAATTAACTAACAAAAATGAATTTTTGACTTGATCCATTTATTGGGCATATCCTTGATCTTTTTTGCTTTGGCATATGAACAGAAATTTGATACTAACACACATATATCGCTTTGATGAAATGGTTCATGCCATAGATCTTCATCAAATATCCAATATTGCTCAAGAGGTGGGAATCCAACTCTACATTTTTCATGTTTGGGAAAAAAAAATTCAAATGTGGATTTGGTGTCCCCATGAAAGAAAACTCCTCAAAAAGTGCGGAATTCGATTACCTTACAATAAATGGTATCGAGATTCTTATAGACACCTTAAAGACTTTTTATGTTTGACCGACTTTGTCCCGCGGTCGAATTTTGTTGAAAACTCGACCATGCTACTGTGATTAAATAAAATTTGTGGAGAACTTTTCGAAGGCACCAAATTTTCCCCAATTTGGCATTGTCTTAAGACAAACTTAAGAATCCGACCAGATCTCCCAGAGCAAGAATCAACTCCAAACAAGCTAGCAATGGGTCAATATATAAGTGATTGTTAACTTCCGTAACTTCGTTTGGGTTCTTCAGCAACTAATCTAAATTTGTTGCTTAAGTGATCAAAAAACAACCCAATACTCATTTAAAATCTTGAAATCAAAAACTTGATTTGAGCATATATTTGAAAACTAGAAATCACAATTTTTCCAATAGCATGAGAATGACGCGAATCTGATATTGGACCAAAAGGTTATGACTTTAGGAAAAAAAATACCATGAAAAATTAAAACAAATAGGGTTAATACCCTGAAAAATTCAAAACTGGTACATCTGTGACAAATTTACTCAAAACTATTTTTTTTACCACCAAAAACTCCAAATTGGTATACCTGTGACAAATTTACCCCAAACTGATACACTTGTAACAAATTTACCTTTTGTTAGTTTTTATTAAATTTTATTGTCAAATTATTAAATTAAATGACACATGACGGTTGATTGATATACCAATTTGGAATTTTATGCTCCATTTATCACAATTTACAATTTTTTTCTGATTTTTTTCTTATATTAATCCAATTTTGGCTGAGAGTATATTTGTCAGAAATTTATTAGTTTGTAGTTTTTTGTGATCAAATAAATTAGTTTGGGGTAAATTACCGCTTTAGAGTTTTTTATGATTAGTCGAAGGCAAATTTGTTACAGGTGTACCGGTTTTGAGTTTTTCATAATCAAAAAAATATTTTTGGGTAAATTTGTCACTGATGTACCAGTTTGGAAGTTTTCAAGATATTAATCCAAACAAATAATAGGTTATGCCCCTTTACCCACCCTGATTTAATTGGGCCGGGGGTTATCCGTTTGAGGGTGACTTGGGCCAGGGTCATCCGGCCCAGGGTTACTCTGTCCACAATTTTGACGCGAAGAGTTCTATTTTCTGGCTTTCAGTTTGATACTCACTTTGATTCAATTTTCTGTTGGAGATTTCGACGATATCCGGAATGAAGGTGCGGAAACTCTTTTAATAAATGTGATAATGGTTATCATGCTGAGGTAATAACTTGAAAATAAAATACATCATGGTTACGCCAAGATAAAAATGGAGTTTACATATGAAAGTAGTCGTTATTTTACTGAAAAAAATCTTGAAAATTCCATAATTTCTCTGTGCGGTTATTCTGCTTGCTGTAATTCTTACATTAGAATAATCCTGCGTATGTTACGATTTTCTCAAAATTTGTCGGAAAAGTTACGGTTACTTTCATGAAACTATTTTCAGCTCTCAAAATGGAAGCAATTAATTTTGACTGGCCGATGCTGATGTGAATGCTAGTTGATGCCGGTTGTCCGACTAATACCGATATGGCAATTTTTTAATAATTTTTTATATTTTCGAATTTTTTGAGTAATTTTTTCTTTTTCTTTTTCCTTTTCTTGTCTCTCTTCTTCCTTTAGAGCCTCACCGGCCATTGTGCAAGAGCCACGAAGCCCTCGCTAATGGCCGGCGAGGGTCGCGGCCCTCGCATAGGGCTGCGAACAAGATGGCTTCAGCTAGATCTGGGCCAGGCTACTAGGTGAGGTCAAGGTGAGGTTGGCCTCACTTGCAACTGTGGACAAAACCGCTTACTCATGGCATTGGACGAGGCCCGCAACCCTCGTCGACCATTGTGGGGAAAGTCCAACAAGGAAGAAAAGAGAAAAGAAAGGGAAAATTTTGAAAAAAAATATTAAAAAAATATTAAAAAGTTATCATGTTAGCATTCTACATTAATATTGATTGGCTAAAATTAGTTGGATGGACTGAATTGATACTAATATAAAAAGTTTTGGTACTGAATTGTTTCAATTGAAAAGTTTAAAACTAAATTGGTATCAATATAATAGATTTAAGGCTTTTTTGTTACTTTTTCTGTAGATCTTTTGTATTTGTAAAATGACGAGTTTGTTTCACACATGTACAATAATTGTCCAATCAGTCTAGCTTTCTTTTAAATTGATTGGTAGTAACTACACTCTTATTTTGATCTTTAATTTCCAATTTTCGAACTACCGAAAACCTTTCCATCATGGTGGCTCTCGTATCCTGCTTCCGTGGAGAGGCTACAATTCGATTTCCATATTGCTACCACAACGAAGATATCAAAAATCCATATTTTGTCACTGTCACCGCCATTATCATTGGTTGTTGCCGCCGTCGTCTGCTAGTCGCCAGCCATCGTCTGTCTTTAAAAGTCAATTCTCGCCGCCAGTAGTCAGGCATCAGTCGTGCTCATAGTCGACTGTCGCTAACTTCTTATTGCCATTGCCACTGTGAACTACTTTTTTCTAGAAGGTTCAAAATACATCGTCATCCAAACAATTTAAAAGAAGCCTCATTGCCCGAATAATATTACTTAAAATAGGAATTCATGTGAATTCCTTGTTCATTGCAAAAACGAGATTCTTTTTCCTGATAAGTGAGTACCTATATTGATCGAGATGGAATTGACATGGCATGAGAAATTCCTAGGTGATTGAGATCTAATGGTTTTTATGATGGGCTTAAGGCCCGTCCGCCCATGTTGGGCCTAAAAATCCGGCCCGCAAGATTATGGCCCATGGATGAAAGAGTGTGTTAAGGTGTTGTGTCTTTTGGATGAGATGTTACGTTGATGGGTTGCGTCCTTTGGAGGAGACGCTTTGAGGGAAAGCAATAAAAGACACATACCTTTTGGATGTAGGTAAGCGAAAACACTCTCTCCTCCTCCAGATAACGTACGTGAGTCTCTCTCTCTCCCTCAAAAAGAAAAAGAAGAAAACAGAAAAGAAGAATACGCTCTTTTCTCCCCCTAATAGCAACGGCACGCTCCTTGATAGAACGAGATCAAAATTTCTTCCTTGATCTTCAGCATTGGTGTTTAATCTGTGGACAATAAGGTATGCTCGATTATGTAGTGTAACTTTCGATCGGTGATACATGTTATTCCTGGGCTCGTCTTCCGCATTCGTTTTAGGGGTTCGATTTAGTGTCGAATCCGATTTTGGAAATCCGATAAACCCAACATTGGTATCAAAGCTGTAGTTCTTGTTTCCCAATCATTTTCCATGTTTTTCCCGACCCCTTTCAAGTTTATGGATGATTTTTATTGATTTTTCGTGAAATTAATCGGCCGACACCGATCGGGGCGGAAAAATCCTGACACCCGAGCACTATTCATCCATTTTTTCGAGTTTATGTAAGTCGAAATCTATTTCTGATGGCGTTAGATGGAAGATCTCGTCAAGACGAGCGCGATGAGTGGCGGAACGCTGCCAAAGGCCGCTAGACGCGCCCCCACGCGCAGCCGAAGCGCCGATTCGCAGGGGGCAGGTGCATGCATCGCATGCATCGCACGCGCGCGCGCGGCCGACGCACACACATGCGACGCACGTGACGTCAGCTGCACGCATGCCGCATGTGCCGGGTCGATCCGTCCGACCCGACGGCCCAACCCAGCGACCCGAACCGTTGACCGTTGATGACCGTTGACCCAAAAAAAAAAAAAAAAAAAAAAAAAAAAAAGGAGAGAGAGAAAGGAAAAGAATGTGTTTCTTTTTCCAATTAAGTCTATGTAGATTATATGTGATTCCTTATATGTTCTGCATTTGTTGCGGGAACAATGCCTCCCCTTAAGTTGCGCACACCTATTCGCGCAATTACCGATGAACAAAAAGAAAAGCTTTCTAAGTTGATAGCTGAGCTGACTGATCATCGATGGGAGAGTGGTGACTTAATTGATCACGTTCTTGAAGTCAACGGGAAAATTCAAAAGGTCATATGAAATGGTCGTCACATGCCACAGTCTGAGATTGTGCAATTTTTCATGAACACTCTTCCACCAAAATGGTAAGGAGTGTTGAATCGCATATGGGATGTCAACAAAACCGCTTCATATAGGAAAATTGTGATGGATTTTATAGATGATTATTACTGGATTGTTACAAGGGAAAAGATCAAGAAATTGAACAAAAGAGGATCTTTCCCAGTTCGTGTATTGACTTGGTGTTAGATGTATTGGCTGGTCTTTGTTCAGTGTGCTTTGTGGACATCTTATGTAACGTTTTTCTACCTAGTTATTGTTAGTGTGGCAACTGATATGTTAGTTGTATTATGTGAAAGCATTATTATTTTATTGGATATCAAATATTATTTGATTTCTATTATTGTTGACTGATGTAGGTAGTTCAAAGAAATTTTTGTAACTTCATAGAATTTATTTTGTATAAGAAAATTATATTAATAATAGTTTTAAATTAGGATTTTTGGAGGATGATTGGAAATATAGTGACCTTTTGATTCTGAAACCTTACTTGAAATTGTTCATTGATACGATGGGTCTGTGCAAAGTGGAGGCATAAATGATAGGCATTAATTATTCGTGCACATATGTCTAATGTGTTCAGATCGATGGTTTCAGCAACTAAGAATGTAATTGCTGATATGAACGGCAACAATTGTGAAATATTGAATATGAAAATTCAATATGTTCTGGAAAAGCAAGAAGCACTAAAAGCTCTTGACCATGTTATGGAAGATCCTGAGGATGCCGTGCACCACCTTGAGCTAGTAGAGGATTGCCTAACGGCATTTGAGCCAAAAATAGATATTTGCAATGCTAGTTCTAGCTCAGAAATGGCTTTGAGCTCTAAGCGCAAACGTATTGATTCGTTCAATATATGGGAATGCAAAGGATCAAGTCCTTATTGCAAGAAATCAAAAGTTAACCAACACAAGAGAGGAAAATGTCCTCAAGTGAAGAAAATGTCAAGGGTGAGGTGTTACAATTGTGACAAGAAAGGTCACTATGCTCGCAACCGTTGTAAGCCGAAAAAGGTAAACACCTCTTGTACATTTGAGAACTTTGTTTATGTGTCAAATTCTGCATTATTGGCTGAATCCAATCCTTTGTGGACTGTAGATTCAGGAGCAACAGACCATGTAGCGAAGGATAGAGGATCCTTCGTGGAATTCCGATGAGTACCAACTGGAACTAAGTGGATCTATGTGGGAAATAACTCCAGAGCTGAAGTTAAAGGGATTGGCACCTGCTAATTGAAAATGCGTGGTGGACGCACCTTTGTTCTTACATGATGTATTGTATGCTCCGAAGATTTGTCGAAATTTAGTGTCTATTTTGGTGTTAGTCAAGCTTGGTTTTAATATGAACTTCCATAATATATGTGTAGATTTGTATTTGAATACAAACTACTATGATTGTGGTTATTTTCTGGATGATTTTATTGTACTATATATTGACTGTGGTGATGTCAATATTTGTTATTCCATTTTCACGTCTTCTACTTCATATGATAATGATATGACTGTGTGGCATGCTAGACTTGATCATATTGGCCAACAACGTATGAATAGACTAGCCAAAGAGGGCTTGTTGGGCAACATTGAAAAAGTCGATTTGACCATATGTGAGCATTGCCTAGTAGGGAAAACGACAAGAAAACCATTTGGAAAAGGTAAAAGAGCTGAATTTCCTCTGCATTTAATCCATTCTGACGTCTGTGGTCCAATGAATGTGAGAGGAAGGCATGGGGCTGTTTATTTCATTACTTTTATCGATTATTATACTCGATTCGAATATGTCTATTTGATTTCTCATAAATCTGAAGCATTAAGTTGTTTCAAAAGATTTAGGAACTTGGTAGAAAATCAATTAGACAAGAAAATAAAAATATTAAGATCCGATCGAGGTCGAGAATATTTATCTGATGAGTTCTAAAAATTATGTGATGAAAAAGGAATAGAAAGACAGTTGTCTATTCCATATACTCCTCAACAAAATGGTGTTGCGAAAAGAAGAAATAGAACCCTACTGGAAATGGTTAGGTTCATGATGGCGCATGCTAACTTACCTATCACTTTTTGGAGTGATACGTTGTTAACTACTGCCTATATACTTAATCGAGTGCCTTCCAAATCAGTTACTTCCACTCCATATGAGTTATGGACAGGTAGAAAACCGAACTTAAGTTTTCTTAAGCTATGGGGTTGTGCTGCCTATACTCATGAGCTCTCTCACAAATTTGGGAAATTTGGTCTCAGAGGAAAGAAGAGTATTTTCATAAGATACTCCAAACACTCGAAAGGGTATGTGTTCATAGGTGAGCAAGAAAGTGGGAGTATAACTGAATTTGAATCATAGGATGTCACATTCTTAGAGAATGAATTTCCTAATAAGGGCGAAATAGGTGAAGATTACTCCCTATTTGAAACCTTGAATCAAGATAATGATATTAGTGGAGTTCGTCCAAGTGGGAGTAATATGAGAAGTAATGAATTAAATTCAACTCATTCTCAATTACAACCACATGATGAGACGACATCATCATTATCTAATCCTAGTGGGAGCATAATGAGGAATGATGTACACAGTGTACAATCTCCCATATGGCGAACAAGTCGCAAAAGTATTCCCCTTCGACGTTTTGACATTGAAGGGGAAATTTTTATAGTTGCTCCACAATATGAGAATAAGCCAAGAAATATTAATGAGGCTCTAAATTGCCCCAGTAAGGAAAAATGAATTCATGCAATAGAAGAGGAAATTGAGTCAATGAAATCAAACCAAGTTTGGGAACTGGTTGGTCTTCCATAAAGATGCAAAGCTATTAGGAACAAGTGGGTTCTCAAAATAAAGCAAAAAGCTGATGGCTCGATAGAAAGGCATAAGGCTCGCCTTGTGGCGAAGGGGTATAATCAACAGGAATGAATTGATTATGAAGAAACATTTTCTCCTGTAATGAGATTTACCTCTATTCGCATTATTCTAGTAATAGTGGCTAATATAGATCTTGAATTATATCAAATGGATGTAAAGACTGCTTTCCTCAATGGAGAATTAGAGGAAGAAATATATATGGAATAACCTGCTGGTTTCATTAAAGAATGCCAAGAATGAAAGGTATGTTGACTTTTGAGATCGATATACAGCCTTAAGCAATCATCGAGACAATGGTATATACGTTTTCATAATGCCATAATGGCATATGATTTTACAATGATAGATGAGGATCATTGTATATATATCAAAAGATTCAAAGATCAATTTATGATCATATCATTATATGTTGATGATATACTAATTGCCGGAAGCAATATGGAGTTTGTAAATACTGTGAAAAGTTGGTTATTTTTCAACTTTGAGATGAAAGATATGGGTGAGGCTGCATATATTCTTGGAGTTAAGATTTCAAGAGATCGTTCGAAGAGGTCGTTATCTCTTTCGCAAGAAACATACATAAATAGGGTTCTTGAACGATTTCGTATGCGAGACTGTAAACCCACAGATACTCCTATTGCAAAAGGCGAAGGATCGAGCCACGGATTGTGTCCAATGACTCCATAAGAGAAGGAACAAATGCAACATGTTCCTTATGCTAGTGCTATTGGGAACTTGATGTACGCTATGATTTGTACAATACCCGACATATGTTTTGTAGTTGGAATGGTGAGTGGATACCAATCCAATCCAGGTCAAGCACATTGAAAAGCCGTTAAGAGAATACTGAGGTATCTAAAAGAAACTGCTAATTATATGCTGAGTTATCAAGGAAAGGATCTGCGACTCTAAGGCTATTCTGATACTGATTGGGAATGAGATTTAGATGAAAGAAAATCTATCTATGGGTTTGTTTTCTTACTGAATAATTGCGTCATATGTTGGAGTAGTAAGAAACAAACGTGTATAACCTTGTCCACGATGGAAACTGAGTTCTTGGCATTATTAGCAGCAATACAAGAAGGTATTTAGCTTAAGAGATTTTTGGATCATTTAGGTGTTATTGGAAGTGCTGCAGATTCATTGTTGGTTAACTGTAATAGCCAAGCAACTATAGCGTACACCAAAGATCCAAAATATCATGACAAGACCAAACATATAGATACCAAGTATAACTTTGTCAAAGATATGATTGCACGAAAAGATGTGAACTTACAGTACATATCTACGCATAGAATGGTAGCAGATCCTATGACAAAGCCAATACCTAGAGATGTGTTTTGTGGTCATGTAAAATCTCTAAGATTGCGTAGAAGCTGATGTACTAAATATTGTAATTTCCCTGAAATGTTCACATTTAATGAATTTGTGTTTTTCATCATTAATGCCTATGAATCTTTGTTGATCTTTATGCATCTTAATGCTCAGTGCATTACTTTAAGTTGAGAAAGTATGTCGGACAGATATAAGATTAACCCACTCACACGGGTAATCGCATCTATTTACTATGTGATAAATAGAGATGATACGGTTTTTAAGCTTATTATCTAAGTGATAATTGAGAGCTCAAGTTTAAAATATATATGTCACCTTAACTAAGTGTTAAGATGATGACATGATATGTACTATGTCCGAAAGTAAAATACCCACATATTTTACTTTATCTGTCTAAGATGCCAAATGTGAGTTCTAATGAATTATGTGAATGAGTAGATACATGAACTCAAGTTAGACATTTGGTATGTCTCAATTATCATTTGTACGGTATTGAAGGTGTAGACATACGCTCCATGGGAAATGAGTTAATACCATAATACGTATTTCATACTACGTATGCATGAGACGACCAATAAGAGTGGGAAAAGTTTGATCTCAACTTTTATGCCGTGTGAGACTCTTGAGGAAAAGAGTTCCTCAATTTTAGTGCCCTCAGAACTCTTACTTATTCTTAAAATTTCTATTTAATGTTTGCTATCTTAGGATGTTGCCAGTGGTCATGAGTTAATTCGATCTAATGGGACATTTCTAGAAAAGTAAACTAAACTGAAATTGAGAGTTTGAAGGAAAAAGGAAGATCGAATTTGGAGAATCACATTGTAGTTTTTTGTATTCACTGGTCGATCAATTATAACTATCTTTGGGATAATCATAATTGTGAATACAATATATATATCATTGTTTAAAAGAGATCAAGAGAGATATAAATGTGATCGATCGATTTAGGGTACTACATACTAAATCTACTCAGAGTGTGATGCCCATTATGAGCTGTTATATATTCCTAACAAATATATGGCAACGAACTCTCAAAGTATGCTGATCGCACGAATTATTCACCGGTACGAATGTTGCAAAGAGGTAAAGAAGATCCTATTCAGCCCACCATGTACGAGTGGAAGATGATGATTTTTATGATGGGCTTAAGGCCCGTCCGTCCATGTTGGGCCTAAGAACCCGGCCCGCAAGATTAGGGCCCATGAATGAAAGAGTGCGTTAAGGGGTTGCGTCTTTTGGATGAGATGTTACATTGAGGGGTTACGTCTTTTGGAGGAGACACTTTGAGGGAAAGGAATAAAAGGCACGTACCTTTTGGATGTACATAAGCGAAGACACTCTCTCCCCATCCAGATAACGTATGTGAGTCTCTCTCTCTCCCTCAAAAAGAAAAAGAAGAAAACAGAAAAGAAGAATACGCTCTTTTCTCCCCTTAATAACAACGGCATACTCCTTGATAGAACGGGATCAGAATTTCTTCCTCGATCTTCAGCATTGGTGTTTAATCTGTGGATAATAAGGTACGCTTGATTATGTAGTGTAACTTTCGATCGGTGATACATGTTATTCCTGGGCTCGTCTTCCACATTCGTTTTAGGAGTTCGATTTAGTGTCGAATCCGATTTTGGGAATCCGACAAACCCAACAAGATCAACATCCCACTATGAAGTCAAATGGCAAGAGGGTGGAACTAATATAAATCATTGAACTCTAGATGAAACAAAAATTTAAATTTGAAAACATAAACCTTGAATTTACGTCAAAATGGCTATTTCTCTCCATTTTCCTTAAATAATTAAACCTGAAACATAGATCAATTTTGGCCTAATCACCACTTACGTGTCTCTATTTTTGCATATATCATTCGCGGACCTTTAAGCAAAGTCCTATATTAAAAAGACCAAAGGCCCTCCTTGCAGTATCATTTTAGCGTCTTGTTTAGAGTTTGAGTGGTTTGTCTTTTAGTTAAGTTGAGTTTTTTGGGTAGATGTGACAATTTGTTATTTAAGGATGGGCATTTTTTAAACGAGAATTTCATCTTTGGAAAGAAAATAGTAATTTCGTAAATAGGGACATAAGGATATTTCGTATGAATATTCAAAATGGTCTACAAGATTTTAAAAGCAAGTACTTATTTGGTACTTTCACAAGTGGGGATATGTAAGCAATGTTCAAGGTTAGATATGATTTTAGTATTTTCTTTCTTCTTTCTTTTTTGTTCACAAATTCACAGTGCGACTGGAAAAATTGGAAGAATCAGTATTAGGCAGGATCTTCATGAAAGCGATGTGGAGAACTCTCAAATGTGGAAATTTTCAGGACCGTTGAGGTTGAAATTTTATGTCTTTTTCTCGGTAATCTGCTATTTGGGTGCCTTAATCCAGTTGTTTAACAACTACTGACAGTTTTGAACTTGCCTTGTACCTCAATTTCGGTTGATATTCTCACGTTTTACCCAGATTAGGCTTTGATTAAGATTAAGATTCCCTATGGATATTGTACTCACTGAGAAAATTAAAAGAGAAAAACAGAGCCTGAATTGAGGAGCCAAAAGTAAGAGCAAATCTTTTTTCTTTTTTACCTGTTACACATGATACCACTCCGCTTTAACCATTTAATTATGTAAACCTTACGTGAAACTTATATCATTTAATAACCAAGATAAAGTTGGCTAATATGCTCCAAGTGTATATAAGAATTATTTTCAAAGGTCAAGGATTAGAAATTATCCCGTCCTCAATTGAATGAATAGGAACCATGGAGAAATTTACTAGTACGATAGAAAGCGAAGGGGTGACAAAGATGTCGAGAAAATGATATTGGAGAATCAAAGAAATGGAAGTGAAAAATCCCACCTTTATTGTTATACTGCTTTTTATTTGCCGAACCTCTACACTATGACATAATTGCAATTTAATTTTGGAGCATTCACTCGTATTGTTCAGTGGGTTGGGGTGGTGATACTGTAGATACAAACTAATAGCCACTATAATTGAGTGTTACACAGAATTTGGTCTGCCTAATTCACTGTGTTCGCCCTAATACTCGACCACAATGGTCAGAAGCTAAGGCGATCGCGAGGTAAGTTCTCAGTTCTCGTGAATGACTGAGTAAACTCTTCACGGTACTCCAACCGGTGCAATGTTCCATATGTCCCTGGCATACTCATGGATCGTTCTATCGCTGCTGAACTTGTGTGATCCTGCAGTATTCAGAATCGACATCCTCGTCCATCTCTGCAAGACAAGCAAACAAGTCAAGTGTAATTATGCATAGAGATCATTTGCATAATGCACTCCAAAGACAGGTACATCGACATGGTTTTGTCCAATGATCACCTTTTCGTCTCGATATGCCTCGTCAACTTCTTCTTGACATTCGATGTAACTAGGAAAGTCTTTGCCCACGAGAAAATAATCTCCTCGACCAAAACCTTCATTCCCTTCCAAAGATCCTATCAGCTCATCGTAATTGTAGGGCCCAAATACACCACTTTTGACGAACGCTTTGACTTCTTCGAATCGTGGGTCAGGGACAAACTAGATGGAAAGGATACAGTCAGTAAATCTCAAAGACAGAACAAGGACACCCTGCAATTTAACTCAACAGAAACACCAGCTACAATTTTTATCTCCCACCCAGTCGTTTGTCCAAAAAGCTTAAGCTATAAGAAATCAGGCCTTCATCAAGCATATCCTCTAGCACTACCTCTCAAGGGTAAGTCAAGTCTTACATATGAACAAAATGATGAACATCACTCTATGAAACAGATAAACAAACACGAATGGAATGAAAGGGATTCTAAGAAAATAGCAACAACAGCCGTTGTGTCAAAATTTGAAATCTTGACATGAGCTCTAATGTCGAAGTATACAACTATTTGCCCCAAAGGCTGAAGTCAAATGGGTCACAAGGTATATTGCATATATCTTTTAATAGCTTTCATGGTTTTTAGGTAGTTGACAGGTAGACATACCTTTCCCTCGGCTCTTTCCTTCCTAAGCCCTGCTATTTCGTGAGCCTGAGCACCAAAGAGAAAGAAGTTATCTTCTCCAACCTCCTGTCTTATTTCAACATTGGCGCCATCCAAGGTGCCAATTAGGACACAACCATTCATCGCAAACTTCATATTGCTGGTTCCACTGGCCTCCATCCCAGCAGTACTGAAGAAGAGAAAATCATGGATTATAAGTATATTTATATGGTAGAGGGTAAATTCCAGGCACAGCAAAAATTAGAAACTGAACTAACGAATGTATTGAGATTATTCTGATCAACCAGCAAGAATAGGATCTAATAGCGAGGGAAAGCAACTATATTTAATGGGCATGTAGGAGAATTTCTGCTCATGCAAAGGTTGCACTTTGATCCCTTGAAGCTAACCAATCCCATTTCAACTTGGCAAGAGCGTCAAGAGTGGTTCTTAAGATAAATACAGTCAAGCCACTGAAGATACTGCGTTTTCAGAGTGGAACTCCATCCGAGGTCCCAACTCAAACTGTGATTTATCCGAAATAGATGATAGATGCATATCATCAGGTATAATTGCTATCAATTTGCTTGTTTCACAGTGTAAAGCACCTGCGCCACTGAACAATGGTAGAATTTTCTAGTCTTTGTTATGCTCATGCGAAGGTTGCACTATGATCCCTAGAGGCTAATCAATCCCATTTCAACTTGGCTAGGGGATCAAGAGTGCTTCTTAAGACAAATATTCAGCCAAGCCACCAATGATGCTTCAGAGTGGAAATCCAGTCAAGGTCCCAACTCAAACTGTGATTTATCCGAAATAGAACATAGATGCATATCATTAGGTATAAATGCCATCAATTTGACTGTTTCACAGTGCAAAGCATCCGTGCCACTGAACAGTGGTAGATTTTCTAGTCTTTTCTAGTCTTTGTTACACATGCAGCCAATGGAACTTGTGACCCCAACAATTCCATCACACAGGGACAAGAATGGACGATCAAAAGACTCACTGGACTAAATCCAGAGGAAATAGTTCTCTTTTTTTCTTCAGCAAACAGGAGGTCAAGTACCTGATGTGCTGTGAGAGTTCACTTGCAGGGATCAGCAATTCAGCAACACTGACATTGTAATCAGGAACAAATATCACCTGCAATCAAACAAGTACAGTGAACTGTATAAACGAAATAAAAACCAAAAAGGATGAACGATGGTCAAAATAAAAATGTTGTTGACTATTAAGATCACTCAAATATGCTGCACACAGATTCTCATACTATATCCCCTTAGAATGCAGTGATCATGAACGACAGCCTATCCAAAATGTAGTAATTAGCACATGCAAAAAAAGCATCAACTTTGGGCCATGCAGGAGCTGCTACACTCCCAAATTAATCACATAGGAGAGTGTTGCACCTTGATTCACAAAATAAACTTTAGAGGCGCCTATTTACACATGCCAAGAGCAAACAATCAAAGTACTCAACAAGTATAAAACGGTTTAGAAATAGTGAGACAGCCTTACCTTAAGCAAATTACCAATTTCAGGATCATGATTAATTGTTGCAGCAACATCTGTGATAAATTTTACAATCCTTTTAGCTTGCACGTATGTGGCAAATGCTTTTCCGCCAAAAATACAAACTCGCGGCACAAACTTAGCAGTCCTCTCAGCAGAATTCATAGCTTTCATTTTCTTGTAACGATAAACAATTCCCAATATGTTCAAAAGTTGCCTCTTGTACTCATGGATGCGCTTCACCTGAAAGTAGGAGACATGTTGGATAGTGCTTAGCTAAGAAAGAGAACAATAAAATAAAACTCGTTTGCACTCTGTGCCCTACCACTGGAAATATTTACTCCCTCAAGTGACACAAATGCTCTGGCCAGAAAGAAAAATTGACATATATAGCATATTAATGAAAGAAATCCTGCTAAGTGCTAACCACGTCCAAACCCATTTTTTCGTAAAGCAAATCCTGCTATATCCTTTATATATATATGTCACGCACCCATGGCAATATAAGCACCATCATAGCAAAATAAATCTTCCGCGCTTGTGGCAACATAAGCACCATGACTACAAATATAATTTCCCACCATATTGCAAGATACAGTGGTAGAAGACCCCTGTTCCATTGCAAAAATTCTCAATTTTGCTCCTTTTAGCTTGAACCATAAGTAATATTGAATATTATTGAATCTCTAGTCTATATTGATCGTTCTATGTTTGTGCACCCTCAAATGCCACTAAGTATATAAATTTCTGTAGGGAGACATTGAAGCCAAAATGCCTTATAGTCCACAGTGCTGGGTAGTTAAACACCAACAATTGTACAAAATGAGTGTAGCAAATATGACAAAGCTTCTTTAAATGTGCAGGCACTCAAGAAAAGATAAGAAATAAAGTCATTCCACGAATGGAGGGGGTGATGCCAACTGCAGATAAGAAGCAACTTAGGAGGTTTGACATGTGAAAGGAAGGTTTCTGGATGCTCCATGAGGAGACGTGATTATGAGATGGAGAGCATCTGAACTTTTACCATTCAAATTCTATTCTACAGATTAAATGTGGATGTTGACTGCTCTAGAATCAGCACCTGTCAAATTACCAGTGAGGGGAGAACATAGAAGTCAAGGTTTCCAATATATATCAGGAAAAAGTTACATATGTAGACATCAGCAAGAATTTAGGGGTTCACCACCACCTACTTCATTACATCATCAAATCAGGTGTAGTATGAGTTCTACATTAGTAAACAAAGAATTGGATGATATCAAATTCTCAGAGACCACTAATACTTATAGTACCTGGGAACAAGACAAACAATACCTAAATTATCCTCTTAACAAAAAAGGAAATAACCAACTGATGAGAGGAAAAGTTATAATATGCAGTTTTCATATTTGACATACCATTGGAACCATGGATGACACTTTTAACTGTTCATGGAAGTACTTGAGAAATCATTTTCAAAATTAATATTTACTCTTTAGCTGCTTTCACTACATGATCCTCGGTTTCCCCTCCTACCCCATAACACATCAATTAAAGCAGCCACCCTGAATGATGTCCTTCGTTCATAGAATCTGATGGTTATCAAAACTTGCAGTCCACTATAAAACCATTGTGATGTGCTATCCATTTTCTCAGGAAAAAGAGTATGTGTCGCTGCAAGGAAAAAGTATATAGGTTGCCGCAAGAAAAAGTGTGGCGTTACAACATTGTTTGACTGAGATAGATCAGAAAGAATGCAAATGGCCTTTTGTATGCTGGACTGTTATTACTTGAACTTGCTGGAATTACCAACATGTCATCAGTTGCTCTTCCAGTGTAAATACTGGGATTTTTTCTTTTTACTTATTGGCCTGGTGAAGAATTTATTATCTTCAGTAATAAGAATGGTCTGGTCATGAGTTCTATATGCTGGATTCCTCCCGATGATAGGCACATTGCCACACTCAAACAAACTCTTTATATAGCTACGGTATTTCGCAGCTAAAGCCAGATCTGCTGGTCGCTACTATATGCTAATTTTTCTTCTTTGTCTAACTTTTGGTTGATTACGTTCTATTTCCTTTCATTATGTTTCACTTAGCCGAGGATTTTGGGAGGGAACATCGGAACAAGTGGGGTTCCCTGGCTTGGATCGTCCACATTGTACTGACAGGAGGAACTGATAAATCATCAAAGGGACACAACTTTTTGGGGTTTGAAAAGGTTTTGCATCCAGCAAACAGCAAGCTAGCACAGGTAATGCTAATCCACTACGGTTATGTGATAGATCCATAGGCAGGCAGTGGTGACTCACGTCAGCAATGTATTCACACATTTAAGGCCAAATGATTGCTGTTATAAGTCCTCACTTGGCGCCCATTCAAGATGACCAGTAGTCATCAGGAGTCAGTGCAGTGACTCTTGAACTAAAATTTAGATGTGCATAGCAATCCTCATGTGCATGCCCACAGAAGGAGTAATAATTGCCAAACATCAGGAGCTTAGGAAGAATCAGCTCATTTGTGCTGAAGACGGCATGTTGTAAGAGTTTATTGTTGTCGCACAGCAAGCTTTTGGGAATTGGCTTGCTCAGTTGTCAATCTATAAATGGAAAATTAGTTCTTATGCAAAGTGTACATGGATGCACATAAACGGTAGCATTTATGGTGGTCTCTGTTTCAAAATGCTGACTTCCCCAACTTAAAAATTGGTTTCAAACGCGACTAAGAAGAAATACGCTCTTTCAAATGTTTGCTTGATGGTTTCAGATAACTGCAAAGATGATAAATAACATGAATTTGGGTATCAACATTAGGGGGCTAATATGGAATGCACATGTCTACCTACGAATTACTCAATACAGGATAAGAGATGAGGAGGACCGAGACAAGAATGTGACCTGAATATCAAACATTGCATCAGGGCTAACGACATATCCAGTTTTCTCCTTAAGGAATCTCACAACCTTCATTTTGTTGCTCCTCTTTGCTGCCCTCCATTGGGTCTGAAGATCCTCATTATCTGCAAACTGGAAAGTGGCATCATGTAAGATTTACCTCTCAAGTCCCCACATCACTAGGACACCAATAATGCTACTTCCTCAACCATACTTGTTTAAACTTAACAACAGTTCTCCATCCAAGTGAAGTATCAATTACTCAGAAAGAAACTGCAACTTGAATCCATCCTTCCCACTTCCAATGAACCAAAAAAGAAAGGTGATTTGCAGAGAAAAGTGATGGCAATAGAGTAATTTCAGTCAGAGGAAACCACATGAAAATAAATGAAGGTATCTCAGAATTTGAAAATCAAGGCTGGTGAATCACCTTACGCAACTCAGCTAGTTTATCTGTGTGGAGGATCCAGTCTTCTGTGCCAATCCATCTAGTTATAATCTTACTTAACTCAGGATTGCAGAAAGGAATCCATCTTCTCGGTGTCACCCCATTTGTTTTGTTTTGAAATTTTTCAGGCCATAACTGCCAAAGATCAAGAGAACAGATTAAGTAGACATTATATTGAGGATAGTGTACAATGAACTTGAGACTTCTAATACTTGGTGGATTCTATTTTGAGTTTGAGGGTTATTAAAGCAGAAAGGGCAAGCCAAAGAAAAGTTTTACCGTAAAGAATTCATGAAACACTTCCTTCTTTACGATTTCACTGTGAATCTCAGCAACACCATTAACAGCATGACTGCACACCACACAGAGATTGGCCATCCGAACCATCTTAGGAGGCTCAGGTTCAGGCTCCGGCAATTCTTCATTATTCTCCTGAGCTTGTAAATTATGAGGTTCATCTTCAAGATTAATGTCAAGTTCTTTAGAAGTTTCTAATTCCTTCTCAGAAGAAGCAACAGGATCCTCTTCTGGTTTTATTAACTCAGCAAAAGCAGGCGGCAAATCAACATTTTCCAGTATCCTCATTTCCTTCAATTTTTTCTCCAGTAAACCAGGATTTTCGGTACCACATTCTGCAATTATTGTCCCAACCAGCTGCAAAGTAACATATTAACAGGACGAAAAAAGAATTTGAAAGATATCAGAAACAGGTATATAGAATTGGGGAATGTCCAAAATATGGGTACTAATTTTTCCTGAAAGGTATCAGTATACCTCTTCATCAATCATCTCTATAATCTCAACATGCCGAGGAAGAAGCTTTTGCATAAGTTCTAAACTCCATTTTTCGAGTGCTTCAGGCAGAACAGTATGGTTTGTGTACGCCACAGTCCTTGAATCGGCAAAAGGGAAGTACGCATTTATCACTAATATTGGTAATTTCTATCAAATTATCTATAAGAAGAACAAGAAAGGAGCGGCTTTAAGCAGATTAGACCGTCAGCCGAAGAAAAAAATTAAATTAAACTCTCACAGGACAGAATTCCACAGACCACAAGTTGCACAATTAACATGTGGAAGATGCATACATCAAACTAATTACAAGGCTTATAGAAATCCATCATCCCATGTTCTAGCCTTAAAAATTGATACTCATCTCTGTTTACTTACATTAAACTTATTACCGCAGGGAGTAAACTTCCAAATTAACATGTCATTTCACTTTTAGGTATTTTGATTTGCTTTGTGAGAAAGCTACATCATTCGTGGCATGGCATCTCTGATACTTTTTCTATTTCTTTAGAGTGTGAAAGCCCCCCTTAAATTGCTTAAAACATCCCTGTAGAGTGGCCAATCTCCTTTCTCCGTGCTTTGTTTTAGATTAATGTCATGAGACAGGAACTTTGAAACCTAATCACCATGCTTCTTTTGTTGTTCTATCTTCTATATCTGAAGGAAATAACTTATAATGTCAAATACAAAGATATGCAGTTCTTATTCTTTAAATATCTAGAGCATTCCAAATCACTAAGGATACAGAAATGACCGTCAATATTTGTCTTTAAGCATGTGGCTTTTAAGAGAAGACTGCTCAAAGTTCATCGATGATAACCTCATATAAGTAGCAATAATTACAGTGACAAACAAACTTTCTCCAGCAAAGTGAGATCGGTTACACATATCTGATCATGCCATTGCACCTATTTATTACCTTCAACAAATTCCAAATAGAAATGAAAAGGAAGAAACAAGTGAGATAATCCACTACTTTAAATGCTCTTTTAAAGCTAGAGGAAATAAAATATGTACTGTGGATACACATAATGTCAGAAAAGATACCTCCTAGTAATATTCCAAGCTTCTTTCCAACTTAGACCTTTAACATCCATTAAAATCCTCATCAGTTCTGGGATGCAAAGTGTTGGGTGAGTATCATTCATCTGCACTGCAACCTTCTCAGGGAAATCTTCCCATTTTACATGTTTACCAGATAGCTTTTCAAAACGAGCAATAATATCTTGAAGAGATGCTGAACACAAAGTATACTGCTGCTTCAGGCGGAGGATCTTCCCCTCAATGGATTCATCACCAGGATAGAGTATATAGCAAATCTGACATCAATCAAAATTATTAGCATCAAGCCAAAAGAATCTTTTATCGAGGCAACTTAATAGAGAATGCAACAATGTTATTGCAACACTGAAGACCAGTTCTGGACATTGTTAGCCAACAGTCATGTCAGAGACTCAATTATTTTGGCCATGCCAGTGGACCACTTTGAAATGTATCTCAACAACTACAGGGACAGAAAAGAAGGCCACGTCAAAGAAAAATCTCAATCCTCTCAAGCACAAGGGCTTGGCCTAGCTGTGGCCTAACCTAACCAAAATCTAAGAGGTCTGGGGTTGGATTCCTATATTCCCTTGCAAATCTTACACGGGAAAAAAAAAAGAAGCCATAATGAGGATACCAGTAATCATAACTATTGACTAATTTCGGACTAAGTAGACAAATAAATTATGTGTTCAGTAATCCATCAGCCATATTCAGCCTTTCTATTTATCTCGGAGATAAAGAATCTAAATTTGAGAATTAGAGGAAAGGTCACAAACAAAAAATTTAAAAGAAAAAACCCTGGAGAATAACCTTTTCAGCATTCGACAGTGCCTCATTTGCTTTGGTGTGCTCTCCAGCATTAAAAGCAGATAAATCAAATTCTTCAGAAAGAACTTTAGTGGACCAAAGCCGCAGATTGATGGTATTTTTTGTCTTATAACCAGGGATTGGGACATCAAATGCAACTGCACGTATATCTTCTCCCCCAATCCAGCGTCTTTTACCATCAGATCCAGACACAACCTTGCCATAGAATTTTACAGGATAGGATACATCATTCCTCACAACTTCCCACGGATTTCCCATCTACACAGAGTAAGCATGATGAGATCACCAGTGATGTAAAGAAAATCCAAATAAAACCATGTTCTGCAGATTATCATCATATAAATGGAAAAATGAGTAGACGCGACAACATAAAATAATCATGGGAATAAATATGATAATATGGAATCCAAGTGAAATACCAAAAATAAATGATATAGCAACATCATAAAAAAAATCAGGTGTGGCTGAAATTAAAAAATAATGCAAACAGAAAGGTTATTTGTTAAGAAAACTCCAATTAAACTCCAAAACTAGATTTCATAGTAGTTAGATTTTAGTGTTGTACTTAAGCAGAGGTTGTTCCAGCAAAAAGGAAAAATGAAATTCTAGACCTATTGTGGAATATGGAACTAAATAAAAAGAACATTTCAGCATACCTCAAGCCAGCTTTCCGCGACTTCCTCTTGACCATCTTTGGTTATTCGTTGCTTAAATAAGCCATACCTGTATCTAAGTCCATAACCCCAAGCTGGATAATTTAAAGTTGCCAAGGAGTCCAAAAAGCAGGAGGCAAGTCGCCCAAGACCCCCATTTCCAAGTGCAGCATCAGCCTCCTAACAATATTAACGGCAAATATAAGTAACTTTTGATGTCTATAAAATAACCAAAAAGTATGTAGCGATTCATATGCGACATAAAGCAAACAACTACGGATTGAGATCATGGCATAAGCCAGAGATTAGTAGGTCAGGCTTTCAAAAGGCAATGATTAAGAAGGCTTATTATATTCAGGCAACGAAATGAAGCCTCAGGGAAAAACGTAAATCTGCACACCTCCTGGATCATCCGTAAATTGACCCACTTGACTTTTCTTTCGGCAAAAACTCCCCATAACTTTAAAAAATGAGTAATATATCCCTCCATCTACCTTGTTAGGTTATCATCACTTCATTAAAATGCACATGAGGTCAATTAGAAAGAGTTGATTGAGTACATGAAGTTATTAACTTACAAATTCCTAGATACAGCACATAATGGGATGTCTTACTTAACATCAGGAAGCAGGGGTCAGCAGATGATGATCAGAAAGTTGATGGATTAAGGACAATATATACATTTTCAAGTTATACAGCAAGATTTAGCAACAAAGGAAAACGGGAGTCGAGTTACAAATGACCCTCTGGCCCAAATGAAAAGGATACGAATGACGCAAAGAAGTGTAGACAGTTTTACCTAGATTAAAGATAGACAGATCTTTAGCCAACATCATCATGATATTTCCACCACCATCGTTGTAGTGTTAGTACGGTACAGATTAGCCAATTGTAGCAGCAGATTTCACTATGCAAAAATGAAGCAACAGTATCTAATCCGAAATAAGCAACAAGCACAATATACCTGGGCTGCAACATTTTCGAGGTCATGCCCAAGTTTGCTTAAAGCCTCAGCATATGCACCTGTGAGCTCCAAGTTACCAATCGCATTTAACAGTGCTCTTCCCTACAGAAACCACACTAATGAAGCTATAACTTTATGAGGATAAGTGGAACATAGAGCTCTATCTTTACATGGAGCAATTTCGGTGCCAAACCTGTAGAAACTCCATTGACAGATAATATGCTTGCTTTACGTTCAACTTTTCACAGTAATCATATGTTGCATTCCAATTAATGATGAGAGCATCTCGGACGCTTTGAGCAGTTGCAAAGAAGGCCTTCGGAAGTTCAAATTGATCAGGAGAAAAGGGAGCCGTAAATTCCGCATGATATTTGATACTTGAGGCAATGGATGCAGCATCCGGCTTGAGAGGACTCGGACTGCTGGGCTCTTTATGACATGAAAACAAGAAATAGAGTTAATGACCGAAAATGGAAGGTTAACTACATATTGATATGCTAAGCCATATATCACCCTTGTTTTTGAGCCCCACAAAGATTTAATGTGTACTTCAAGCTTTATTCTTGCCACTTATGTGAATTATTAAAAGGCTAAGGATCCAACTAGTCCTCCCTCTGGAAACCCACAAATTCAGTGAAACAACCTCATTGCTTTCTCTCATGACACTAATACCATGATAAAGCAATGAGCGGAACAGATTTTAAGGACATGCGTGAATCTTATTTCTGACTTACCCACGTGGATGCTTTGCTCTGCCATTAGTAAGACATTGTAGGTTTGTCAAATTAATTTACATGAACTTAATCAGAACACGTGAGACACCGACCAGACCAGACCATTCGCTCACTTGATGTCGGCAAATTCTTGCCTAACCTGGTCCATGGGGACTGCGTGAAATCTCAGCCACTGATCATCTGGATTCCACACGGGTCCACAACATCCAACCGTTGTGGTTCACCCAGGACATGTATATGCAAGTATCTCCATAGGATATGTCTCTGCCCAGAACATGTACTTCCTCTGCCCATCCATCACAAGTTACTATGTGAACATCAAATGATCCAGACTACCAACAGGAACAGCTTCGCCATTCAGCTCACTATCAAATCCTACTGCTGAGCATCCTCAAAAGTCGCAGACAAGTTAGATCAGAAATGGATTGAACGAATATTTCCTTAGCGAGCATCACTACTGGTCACTTCACTTATCCAAATCATCAGATCGTGACTCGTGATCGTTTTTCATCGCTGAGAAGGCAACATGTCGTACTTAATCTTATCCTCACAGAAAACTCTATCGGAAGCGACTCAACTAGTACAGTGACGAGTATCGGATAATTGAAAACTGAAGGCGATCTTAACTTTGGCACCCTTTTTGGCAATTTCACTCGGCACAACGAGATGAACTTTAGAGGGAGAAAACAAAATCAGCATGAGAGAACAAAAATCAGCAGTTGAGCAGAACAACCAACAGAAACTCCGCATGCTCGAATATTCAACTGTCTGTGTTCACAGAACGAGAGAAAAACTAGCTTCCAGTCTAATCAGCATTCTCATCCGGAACTGCGCTCACTGCGGATATGCACGCACTGAAAACCAGAATCTCTCCCAATCACGACAATCGCAAATTGAAAACTAGAAGAGGCAAAAAAGAAAAAACAGAGTGCAACGCGTATCAAGCCGCTTCAAGCTACGAATGACCGATCGAGAGAAAGAAAGTCGAAAGTCGAGACCTTCCTCGAGTGGCGAATCCTTGAGCCTCTGCTTCGACTCGCCGGACACGCTCTTCACCGCGAAAGGCCTCCTCGTCCTGAGCGGCCTCGCGTCCCGAGTTCGGAACAAGAGCGCCAACTTCTTCTCTCCGAGGCTGGAGCCGAGCAGCCTGCGCTGGTCCTGGCGTCGCGGAAACCGCTCGTTGCCCGACGGCGGCGGCGGCGGCGTCGCGGAGAGCCGCGAAGTCGCCATTGCAGGAAAACGGGGAAAGAAGATCGCCGCGAGCGATGACGCGTCGTCGCGAGCTGGGAACGTCGACGTGAAGTCGAGCGGCTACTACATTCACTCGCTGGAAGTATCTCGCTCTCCGTGTCATATTAATGGAGTCCACTCTAAAAAGTGCATCGAATCACGAGTTCTCTCGAACATCGAGGTGCGATCCGCCGCGACGCCGGGCCGCTGATCGGGAGGCTTCTCATTGGCAGAGCGGGAAATCTCTAGTCAGCTGAGTGCGGTGGAGGCATCTCATTGGTTGAGGGTGTAACGAGTGCAGCTAGGACCGTCGCAGCCTAGCAGGTGATACCGCAGATCTTTTCGGAAAACGACATTTGCAATAAAACATTTTCTTTTCCTTCCCGTTCCACATGGAAGCGTCGCAGCGGCATGTGATCATTTCTCTGCACTGTACACTTTCTATATTGACAGGACAACAAAAAAGTTGCACTTTGAGAAGTTGATGAGCTCGATAGAAAACAGCGGCTGAATATGTGTGAATATAAAAAAATATATACGGTTGTGTGGATATTCATGGAAACTCCTCCATCATGTGTAGAAATTACTGCATATGTGTGAATATAACTAGTACTTCAAAATTGACTAATCACTTGCGATTGGCTATTTTTAAATATCAATATCAATATCAACAGTTACCGAAACTATTTAGAAATATATGAAGATATGAATTTTTTAAATAATTATTTTCTGTATGAAAAGTTTCGGCCGAGTTTGAGTATTGACTGGCCAATTGATACTTTCAATATTATTATTTTTTTACTTATCACGTAAAAATAAGTGTTTCAAAAAAAATATAGCAAACTCGCCCACCTTTTACTTTTATGAGATCAAGTATTTGAATCTTTCGATTTAATTAATTCTCACTGATCCATGCATGTGATCTTATTCACGTGCAACGGGTAAAGTTACCCTGTTGTGATGGCGGGGCAGGTTACTTTAGGAGGGAAGCACTGAGATTCGGATATGAGACCTGCCGTGTAGGAGTGTACCCATGTTGCACTTAACCGCTTATCTGATCACCTTACTTTCTTCAAGACATTCCACGAAGAAATAAGTCAATAACAATTTTGAAAGCTACTAGCTACTTTTATCAAAATAATTACTTTCGTGTTTGAAAAATTATTGACGCGCGCGGAAAATTATCATGAATAATATATTACAATTTATTATTCTAAATGACCCGCTAAGGACTAACTTTTCATAGATTTTGGAGAAAATGCCACAAAAAACCCAAATTATATCCACCGTGACATATTTATCCAATTTTTTTTGTGACATAAAAAATCTCAAATTATGCTCACTATAACATATTAATATCAAACTTTTTACTTGTGACATTAAAAACCAAAAACGTGTACCTATATGATCCATTTATCCTTTGTTAATATCTCGTTAGATGATTTTTCAATCAAAATAATATCATTTTTATTTCATTTAAATCATGTGAACATGATGTTAATACTTACTTTCCAAAGTCCATGTATGCATATTTTTAATGGTATTCATTAACTAAACCTTTATGAAAAATAAATATGTCCCATAGTACAGTTTGAAAATTTTTTTATCACGGAAAAAAAATTGGTGCAAAGTTGTCACAATGGGAATAATTTGAGTATTTTAATGGCTTTTGTCCTAAAATTTATGACTAATCATAAACTTTTCTTCTCGCAAAAAGAGGAAACTTTCCTTCTAAATATAAATATGATACCTAACCTATAAAAATCATTTTATGGTGCTTTTGAAGTCACTTTTGGTTTTTGAAAGCCACTACAAATGTGGAAAAATTACTAATAGCCGACAAGGGAGAAGTTACAATTGCACTATAGAAATTTGCTGAAAATGTGGAAGGCTTTCTTTTTTGTAACACACTCGTTTCCTATATGAAAAAGTTAATAAATGATCACGTTCAAAAGTTATTTTTTTAATATCTCGTAGTTCCAAGGTTTGACTTCAAAAAGTTAATAAAAGTTTGAAAAAAATTAATAATCACCAAGTGTTAAAAGCTTACTTTCCATCGTGTAGAAAGTACCTACTAACTCGCGATTGATGAAAAGTTGCTTTTGACTTTGATAAGATTACTAAAAACATGGCAAATTACAAATAACATTTACTTTTCTGATGGCAAGATTTACTAAAAAAAATGCGGAAAAAGTTATCTCCACTAATGAAGCGAAACTTTTGATTACTAAACATTTAAAAGTTGCTAACTCGAAGGTTCTATTTATTTTGTAAAAATAAATAATATAAAGAATATTTTCCTAAAAAGTGATCATTTGTATGACATACAAAAATTAAACAAATGAAAAATATTGAGACTTAAATTGTTGTCTTGTTGATAATGAAAACATTTCTCATTGATTAAGTATTTCAACCGATACAAATAATCAATTTAAGAAAATATTTTCTAAATCATTCATCGTTCACAAAATAAACGGAGCCTAATGACGTGTTTATTTGAGTGAAAGTGTTTTTCAGAAATTAATTTTCCATACGTTCACCCGTTTAATTTGTCAAAAATGATTAGTTAACTAAAAGCACTTTTCCGGTTAACGAAAATATGTATGTATAAAATTAAGAAAGTAAGTTCCTAAATCTTTCAATCAAAGAAAAAATTTATAGATCTAAAGAAGAGAAAACACTTACTTGAGCCGCATTGGGTGCGTTTGGTAACATTTCGTTTAAAAATTATTTATGGGAACGCAAATAGAAAAAATATTTCGCTTCGGAAACAATTTTTGAACAAAAAAACGCGTTTGGTAAATGCTTTCCGAAATATAAAAAGAATAGAAACACGTTTGGTAAATTTGTATAAATTTTTTTATTTTTTTTTTTTTAATTTTTTAATTTTAATTTTTTTTCTATTTTCTTTCTTATTTTTCTTATTTTCTTATTTATTTTTCCTTTTTTTTTTTTTTTTTTTTTTTTTTCTTCTTTTGGCGGCGGCCTCGCCCAGCCCACGTGGCTCGGCGTCGCTAGGCCACCGCCGGCGACACCGACCTAGCGGTGGCTCGGCGAGGTTGAGCCTCACCGGCCGGCCGGGTGAGCTCGGCCTCGTCGGATCTGGGCGAGATCAAGCTCGCCCAACGGCCGGCGACGCTCCAGCGAGATCGCCGGCCCTCGACGGCGTCACAGGCTCTCGACGGCTGGTCGCCGGCCATGGCGAGGCCGGCGACCGGCCAAAGAAAAAGAAGAAGAAAAAAAGAAAAGAAAATGGAAGAGAGAGAAAAAGTATTTCTAAATTTTGTTTTAAATAAGAAATAAATTTTTTTTATTTCTTGTTTCTATTCCAAATGTGTTTCTGGGAACAAAAAAATAGATTTGAAACAAAAACGCAAACAAACGCGTTTCTGTTCCTTTTTTATTCCCAGGAACAAAAAAAACAAAAAAACTGTTTTTAAACAGAAAAAAGAAGTGAAAACAAACAGGCCCATTCTCTCTCAACTGCTTCCTCTTTCTCTTCTTTCTACGGTCGTGCCATGTTGATTGCGCCTTCGTGGTAAGCATCGAAGCCATGGACGTCAGGCCTACGATATCGTCCTCTGAAGCGGCGCCCGATTCCTTCCGCCCTAGCGAGTAGCGATCCTCTCCCTCCATTGGCTGGCTATTGTTCTTCGCTGCCATCGAGGACGACGTGCTCTGTCTCGAGGGAGTGTTCAACGATGTCAGGGAAGTGAGTAGCCTGCGCGACGCGAAGGAACCGGAGATGAAACGGGTCGTAATAAGTTGGGCATGGATTTGGAGGATTTGCGATGTGTTTTTGGAGAAGTGCGATCTGTGGGTTTCCGAGGTGGGATAGGGTCCTAGGGATGGAGAGTGAACCATAATGGGCGCAACAAGACGAGAGCTCAGATTGAATGCTGAGCGAACGGGAAAATATTTTCTAAATAAAATCTTAGTTTCCAACTTTCCAGTCACATTTCACAAAAGAAAAATTAAATTTTTCTGAATAAATCATTTTTTTTAAACTAGAGTTTTCTTCGAAACAAAAGCACCTTAAACGAGAACTTAAACTTGTCTAGCTACTTTTCTAGTGTCTAATAATTTCACACGTTCAAATTCATTCTTCATATGTTATTAAAATTTTCAGTAAATTTCCAAATTCTTTTAGTAATTTGTCAATTCAATATGTAATTTTCGTAATATTAGTTGTTAGCAATTTTGAATGAACAGTTGCCGGTTGTTTTCCTTAAATAAGGAACATGTCTAAATGAATTAGGATGTATTACATGTCGTAGTTGTGCACATTTATTTGTAACTTCTCAAAAACGGGAGTTCTTCCAGTGTTGGTAATTTCAATATGGTGTTGGTAACTTTTTCTATGTAAAAGTAATTTATTCCAATTAGAAGTGAAGATTCAAATCGTTTAATAACTTTGGATGGAAACTTACTCAAATTAATATTCGAACATTCTAAGTAAATTGCAATATCACATTCCGTAAATATTCCATATTGCGAGTTTTCTCTTTTTAGTAATTAGTAATCTTGGTTATTTGTCAGTAACTTTTATTGTCTTCAAAGTAATTTGTAATAATTAATAATTTTCCTAAGTTTTCTATTATTTCTCAATACTTTGTTACTAATTTGTTAAGAAATATAATGAAAAACATGTAGAGACAGTTACCATTCGCTTTCCACCCTTCAGAATTTGATGATGAGAAAAAAAGAAAAAGTTTTGAAAATGAGAGAACAAATTATATGTGCATTGATATCAATGTTTGTATATTTCGAAAGATTTTAAAACGTTTTTATTTAGTAATATTCAAATTATGAGAGCAGCAAGAAAAAAAAACAAAAGGCAAATAAAACAAGATATAACGAAAGCGTTTCTTTCTTCTTTTTTTCTAATGCGAAAGGGGTTTTTAATTTTATTTTTAGTGCATCCAAGCTTTGAAAGAACATACTAGAGTCCACTCGTCATACATGCATGACACCTAAATTGTGTTGCAATGTTTACAAATGCAAATCCAAACTCATTTTATTTCATTGTTAGAGAATGAATTTATAATGGAATTCTATGGAATTGGTTTCATGATTAAGGATATGACGTATGCATTAAATTAAGCACACGACACAAGTTCAACTCTCTGCATCACCGAGTACTAACATTTGAGCCATTCATTAGAATTTAAAGTAGCGTCTTACGTATTTAAGAGGATGATAGGATCACAGGCCCAAAGTTTAACTATCCAAATTGTGCTAGTTATGGAAGAATTTTATTGTGAACAGAATCGTGAAGATAATGGGTTTCTTATCTTAAATGACCATTTTATAATTCTTATTTAAGTTATTAAAGTATGTGTATTTTGAAATTTAAGGATAGTAAATAAGTAATTCAGGAGATTTTGAAGGAAAAAAAAAAAAAAGAGAGAGATCCTCGGAAAAGAGGAGGTTCCCTTCTTTTTTGGAGTATATGTAAAATTACCTTAAAAACTTTTTTTTTTTAAGCCAGAAATTAAAAAGTTGGCTTAGACCTTTCCTTTGTGATGCATCCATTGTATATGGTTAAAGCCAAAATTAAGAGAAGATTCGCTTCCATGCGCTGCATAGCACTTCAAGTTGCCATGGTGTTTGCCATGTGAAATGACATATGGTACAGTTTTGCCCCTCGGTACACAATCGATAAACTTTTGGCTTAATGTTGTCGCTTGTCAATTTTTATTTTACTAGAGATGTTACATAAGTTTTTAGCTAAATGATTTGTTGATCAACAAACTTTTAGCTTAAGATGCGTTTGTTTTGTGAAAATAAATAATTTTGAAAAATATATTCTTAAAAATGAGAACTTATGTCTTTACAAACATAAATAAAAAGAAAAATAATTTCATCGTTCGAGATAATTTTTAGATAAATTGTTGTGGATAATGACTTTTTTTCTTTAACTAGTTATTTCAAAGATTGATATAGACAATTTTTTTAAAGAAACATTTTTAAAATCATTTATTATCCATAAGATAAACAAAGCCTTAATAATAGTTTCTCATCTTTGGCGACAGTCATCTGCCATGTCGATGTCGCACTCTCCCATTTCAAGCGATGACACCAACAATATTAGGAAAGTTGATTTCCCTACTTTGTTTGGAAATTTAGTCCAATTGGACTTTCTTGATTTCAATTGAATGTTTTTCTTTGTGGTCAAAATTGGATGTTGTTCACGGGCTCAAATTTGAGATTTTTTCAATGTATAACTATATGACAAATGATTACATTAGAAATAAATAATACATACGTGACATAAACATTTTAATTTACCATCGATATGCCTATAGTATGCATTTCTCATGGCACATCAAGATTTCCTATCAATATTTGATCTTTTGCCTCATGTTAGACGTATTCATGTACAGAGATCGTGCTCCCAAAGTCGAGGCCCATACAACACATTGTCTCCTTTTGTTTAAGAAAAAAGCACCAAACTATGATGCAAGCAAAATTATCAGAGGGTGGTTAGGTGGTCCGGTCATGGTCGAGGCAAAGTTCGATTATGCACCATTCTAGGCAACGTAAGTCCTAAGCTTTTCTATGATATTTTGACATATATTTACAGTTATGTCCGTATGTGATATAATTTCTTCCTTAGACTTAAATTCATAAAAGTCGAATATCAAGTGGGACTCCCGTGAATTTCACATATCTATTCTATACACGTATGCACACGTATGCACAATATGCACAGACGCAAATTTAATCTTCCCAAAAGGCGTTTTTTTCTGGGCGGGGGGGGACTTTGACCAAAGGATAGAATGCCCAAGTTTAGAAAAACTCAGAAAAAGCAAAACCCACGGGCGCACGTGCGAGCAAAGCATGTCATGCTTGCCCATTAACGGAAGAGGGTGGACGAGGAGAGTCACTCCCCACCACCACCACCGCCACCTTACCCCATCATTCCCTCTCAAAGTCAAAGTCAAACATCCCTCCCTCTATCTCCCCCGCGAACGCAACACGGTTTTGACTCTGAAAAATCCCTTTGATTTCTTCTTTTCGAAAATAATACTTTTTTATTTCGAAAATTAAATTATCGACTTTTCCAACTCGGGCCGATCCGCCGATCCGCCAATAGGAGAAATTGAATATTCGCGATTTACGAGCCAAAAAAAATCGAAAATTTAAAAAAAAAATCCGAAAAGAAAATAAAGCTGCACAAAACCACCGTCAGGCGAAGCGCATTTTCTCTCTCCTACGCCTCCTCCTCCCTCCCTCCCTCCCTCCCTCCCTCCCTCCCTCTCTCTCTTCACGCGCGAGAAATGCCCAAAATCTGCGACGACCAGAACTCCTCGATTTGATTCCACGATCCTTCGAATTCCCATTTCTCGGATCGAATCGACGTCGAAACGCATGCGCTCGATCTCCGATGCGGTCTCGAGATAGCGGAGACATCAGCCCGACACAGCATTCGCAATCGCCGGGAGATCCGATTGCGGGATCGAGGATCGACGCCGCATCTGATGGTGAACCCCGCGGCGGGGCCGTCGGTTTCCTCCTCATCGGTCGCTAGTTCGTGCTGCGGAGGGCCTGGATTGCCGTCGCGCGATCCTCGCGCCGGTCGCGCTCCCGTCGCCGGGGAGGTGAGGCTGCGGCACCGAAGACCATGCAGCTTCACTTCTCGCCTAGCATGAGAAGCATTACGATCTCGAGTAGCAATGGGTTTGTTGACTTGATGAAGATCAAGGTCGCAGCTCGCCACATCTCCTACAGGACCCTTTTTCATACCATCCTCGTCCTCGCTTTCTTATTGCCGTTCGTGTTCATACTCACCGCTGTCGTTACCCTCGAAGGCGTCAACAAGTGCTCCTCATTAGGTAATGTCTCGTTGGTCGCGTCGTTCCGTTGGTCGCGCGACGGATTTTGGTTCGTCGCGTTGGTGTTGGTTTCGTGTGGCAATGTGTAATGGGCCTGGACATCGCTAGCCTTTATTGATCCGAATCGGCCAGGATTGGATTATTTGACATTTAGATTAGCCACTTCACGTGTTTGAATTCGTGCGGGTAGATTTGAATATTCTTTGCGCGTGAATTTGCAATAAGAGATGCTATGCCGACGTTGTCATTGAAATGATTGTTTTATTCTTGATGTGCTGTATATCCATCAAGTTTTCCTCTTCTTCTTTTTTCTTTTTTTTTTCCTGTTCATGTCTTTGAGATGTGCTTGTGGAGCAGAATGTCAATTCAGCTAAATGCATGAGTAGTTTTGTTTAGCTCTCTCTTCTATCCCAAATTATATGCACCTGGAATTGCACATGCAAGATGATACTTACTTCTAACTTCAGATTTTGTTCTGTTTCACATGTCTTTTGAGAGGACTTATGGTAGCTCATGAATAAGTTTGTATCTGTCCCTTATTCTTGGAACTCATCATATATTGTCAATTAGAGATTAAATTTTTAATTTCGTGAACGCACTGCACCTTGGGACAGTACTTCCATTGAACTTTAAATTGCTTTTGCATAGTATCGCGACTTAGTTTCTTGAAAGAAAGACTACCTTGAATTCTCTAGAATTTATTTAATTTGTTAGGTTAATTCTGAGATCAGTTCAGTTTATTGTACTATTCAGATACATGTACGAGGACATGTATAGTGCATGGACATCTAGTTTTCTTGAAATTAAGTAAAAGAGATTAGCTATATAAGGAAAAAGGGGGGCGGGTGTTTATTCTTTGTTGAGTTGTGAGACGACCACATCCTTCAATCATCACCCTACTTCTCTCATGATCTCTCAAATGGTTGAGAGTTGTAATGTATGGAACAAAGGTTAATACATTGGTTCAATCGAGAAGAGCCACTCTCCTGAGCATAAGACATATTCTGGCCTTAGTGTCTATGTCCTGGCAAATTTTCTCAAAGTTGATTGAAGTTGGAAGATCCAATATTGTTAATTAACTAATCTTAGAGGATCCTTTTATGATGATTATTTCAGTTGTAGACTTGTAGTACCTTGACATTGGCTTTCTTTTAATTTTTAAAATCCTTCCTGTGAGTTTCTGGGGAATATGAATTTAAGAAAAATGAGCTCATGTAAGCAATGAAGGGTTTCTTATCACTAGCGTGGAGGAAAATTAATCAAGAATATGTTTGCCTCTGCCTATGATGTGGAATGAACTCCACCCCACCCACAAGTGCAAATTTAGGTGGAACTCTCATAAAGTAAAGAAAGTAGCCTCTGCAACATGTTGAGTTCAGTTGAGTACTTAAATTGTGTTTTGGTATAATCTACTATGGTCTTATTTCAAAATCAAAGGTTGTGTTATTGGGGCATCAACTTCACCATGCTTGAATTGTGTTTTCTACTTTCCACTGTTGCACATGGACAAATTACTATCAACTAGCCTTTCATTAGTGGATCCTATTTTAAGCCAGAACTTGGTTCTGTAAAATCAAACCAAATTAATTGCCTTGTATTACTTCCAACTCTTTTGACTTACATTGTAACTATGAATTTACCATTTTCCTTTTGCAGTTGACTAGATGGCTGGGGGCCTTTGGTTCCTTTAAGTTTTGGTTGATATACTATGTAATGTTTGTCTTGGAAAACTTTCTTGACTATTGGTCTCCTAAGTGCATCCTATCAAAAGAGGGGGAAAAAATCCTATTGAGTGTGGATTTGGAGGATGGCTGAATTACAATGATGCATTATAAGTTCTCCAGAAGATTTTTTTTTTTTTTTTTATGTGACCTTTCAGATCTCATGTTGATTGCATTGCAAGTGTCTTACTTTTGATGTGACTTGCTTCTTCTCAAGTTTCAGATTGTTTAGGCCGGCGGTTTGGACCTAGAATTCTTCGCAGGGTTGATCATTCGGGGGTAACTTCTTCTCTCTTATACTGTGCATATCTTTTCATATTGCATTTTCTATTATAAGTTTGTGAGAATGGATGAAGCATTTACAATTTTTGTGGTATTGGTGCAACAGAGACTGGCTAGAGACTTTCAGAAGATTCTAAATGAAGTGAAGAGTGCAGACATCCCAGATAATTTGAAGCTTCCAGATTCATTTGATCAACTTGTATTAGAGATCCAAAACAATCAGTATGACGCAAGGACCTTCGCACTCAAGTTGAGAGCAATGGTATGTGTCATGCTACAAAAGGATGGATAACTTGTTGAATCTCCACTTTTGGTTTTTGATCAAGGCATATATTCTCAGGGTGACTATGCATAAAATTAGCCCGTTTTAATATTTGAAGTTTTTGTAAATCATTTCACAATTCTTAATTGCTTAGTTTTAGATACCTGATTTTAAAGCAGTTAATCCTGGTTTAAGCCTTACTTACCTGTCCTTATTACTTGTGGACTCTTGTAGTAATTAGGTTGTTGGTTATCACAATTCTGCTCAAGAAATAGTAAATATACTTACTTCACATTGCCTGCCATCTTGGTTGCCTTGAAACCAACTTCTTATGGTGTCTCTTGAGTGTTCACACTTGAGCAGACATTGTTGCTAGTTGGATCTTAGTTCAATTTATTGATGTCCGTGCACCTTTTTACTGCAGTATTCTGTTTTCCTTTGTCGTTTCCTCATAACTAAGTTCCTTCCAAATTATCAATAGAGTTTATGTATCATGTAGGATTTCTATTGGGCCTCAAATACTTGAGATGGTGCTTATAATAATGCAAAATATGGTGTTCTTTTTTTTTTTTTTTTGGTCAATGCAGAATATGGTGTTCATATGGGCCTTTTGGGTTATCTGTAGGATCTGTCCCTTTAATTTCATTCATTAGCATTTAACAGCAGGACAACTATGAAGATATTGTTAAGACATTTCCTAACTGAATTATTTGCTTTTCTCTATAGATGGAGAAATTTGAAAGAGAGATAAGGGAATCAAAGTTTGCAGAACTGATGAACAAACACTTTGCAGCTAGTTCTGTTCCGAAAGGCATTTATTGTCTCTCTTTGCGTCTAACTGATGAATATTCTTCTAATGCTCATGCACGCAAACAATTGCCTTCTCCAGAGTTGCTTCCTTTACTCACTGACAACTCTTACCACCACTTTGTGTTATCGACCGATAACATTTTAGCTGCTTCAGTTGTTGTGGCTTCCACTGTCCAGTCATCTCTGAAACCTGAAAAAGTAGTCTTCCATGTTATCACTGACAAGAAAACTTATGCGGGGATGCACTCTTGGTTTGCACTTAATTCTGTGTCCCCTGCTATCGTGGAAGTGAAAGGCATTCATCAGTTTGACTGGTTAACAAGAGAGAATGTTCCTGTACTAGAAGCTTTGGAGGGCCACAGTAGCATCAGGAATTATTACCATGGAAATCACATTGCTGGGGCCAACCTCAGCAGCACAACTCCAAGATCTTTTGCTTCAAAATTACAGGCTAGAAGTCCAAAGTATATCTCTTTGCTCAATCACATCCGAATATATCTTCCTGAGGTAATTAATTGGCGTAGGATTAAAAGTACATCGTTCTTAGATTTTCTATTGCTTGGTGCGAACTAAATAGTGAAAATGGAACTCAGTGGGCCGTCTATCCTGGTGCTTGATACACGAATGATGTCTGATTTTATCCTGATCTGTGATTGAGATATCATTAATGTTTTGGCTAAAAATATTTTTAAAAAAATTAAATGCTCTGAGCTAATTTTTGGTTGGGATTTTCTATCAAAACATCTATAAGTTTGATTCCTTGTGGAGTAGAGAAAGAACTCAATCCATCTCGAAACAATAAGCAATGGCCATAAGTTGATACAGTGATTTATGCATTGCGAGATGGAAGAGAGTCGGGAAATGGTTCAGAGGGTTGCTGAAAGTAGGATTTCTAAGCTCTAATGTTATAATAGGACTTTGCAGATAATACACTTACTAATTTTGTTATCTGCATTCCTACTTACTGTGATTGAGAAATGTACCAGATGACAAAATCTGGTACTTTAGCTGATTCTTGAGTTATATATGGACCTTTGTTGTACATTTTGGTTATTGGATGTATATCCCCTTTTGTGATTGATACTTCTCTATGGATAAACATCTGATTATTTGTGTTGGAACAGCTCTTTCCTAACCTTGACAAGGTGGTGTTCTTGGATGATGATGTCGTAATTCAGCATGACTTATCTCCACTTTGGGAGATTGACCTTGGGGGAAAGGTTAATGGAGCTGTAGAAACCTGTAAAGGTGAAGACAACTGGGTTATGTCCAAGCGGTTCAAGAATTACTTCAATTTCTCCCATCCCCTCATAGCAGAAAATTTAGATCCAGAGGAATGTGCATGGGCCTATGGGATGAACATATTTGATCTTCGTGCATGGAGGCAAACTGGTATAAGGGAAGCTTACCATGCCTGGTTGAAAGAGGTACTGATCACAATGTCTGTACTGTTGCACTGTTATCATGTCATATGGCTTTTATCGCTTATGACCTCACTTTGTTTAGGCCAGGGAAGATGGAGATAAATGACTGTTAAGACAAAGCCTTCATGTAAAATAGCTTTAGTTTCACTTGAAGTGTGCTTCATTTATGCTCTCTTTGCCCTTAGTGGGAGATCTATGGCCAGTAAGATTACAAGGGTATTAGAACACCAAAGTTCCTTCTAGGACCTATACATATGACTTGCCTAATTATGTGTTATGTCTCATGTACATAACATACCTTCAATCATATTGGTACTTCAGAAGGAGAGGCCTTTAACTTCATTCGTGAGTACCAGTGGAGTGAGGATTATACTTTTGAATAATTACATCACATGGATATAATGGTTGATTACCCATTATGCTTTATGTGCAGAATCTGAAGTCAAACATGACAATGTGGAAACTAGGAACATTGCCTCCTGCTTTGATTGCATTCAGAGGCCATGTGCACCCAATTGACCCTTCATGGCACTTGCTTGGCTTAGGTTATCAAATTAAGACAGACATTGAGAGTGTGAAAAAGGCTGCAGTAATCCACTATAATGGTCAGTCAAAACCTTGGCTGTACATTGGCTTTGAGCATCTACGCCCGTTTTGGACCAAATATGTTAACTACTCCAACGATTTTATAAGGAACTGTCACATCTTGGAATCATAGTCTATTAGCTGGAAGATCTAGAAGCTAAAGAGATGCAAGTGGAAAACATGTAAATGGTATTGTGGTGCACATAAATAGCACTAGAGCTCAAGCTTTTCGTCAAGACCCATGTGAATCACGAGCAGCGGTTGGCCATATGGCACCTCTGAAGTCTGGCTTCCTTGTTGTCCCTCCCCCCATTCGGACATGACTCAACACAGGCTGGAGAATTTTTTGATTCTGTAACATAGCCATTCATTGGATTTTCTTATTATTAAAGATGATGGCCTTGTGATCTGTCCTGAATGGGAGGCCTTGCCTGATTCGGAAGTCCATATGACTGAAATCAGGCATAAGATGAGAAGTGCGATGGCGACATGCTCATGGTGCTGGTTTGAGTAAATTCTGGGCCAGGTCTTTGTTAGGTTTCTCTATCAGCTCTCCCACACTTTCATGAGTTCTTTTACGTGTTATTAGTTACCTCCCCTTTTGTTTTACTTGCTTGATTACAGCAAATTCTAGAAGTAGATCATGGAGATTTTTTGTAGCGGTTCCAATTTGTTGGGAACTTTTCTTAGGCTGTTTTTGGGTCATTCATTTTGTACAAATCACGAAGTAAACATTTGAAATGTGCAGAAAATTCTTTGAACTACTTCATTATTGTAGGGCCGTGAATAACATGATGTCCAGGGATTGCCCTGCATTTCTTTTAATATCAATTCTGTTTCTACTTTGTCAAGCATTCCCTGATTATATAGCAAAGTGATCTGAGCTGTCGATGTCGAACTGAATCAAACGAAACTGGTTTTTGTGGCTGGTTCGATTCAAGAGTACTGATTCAAAAGAACGGTTCACAAGACGATTCGAGCCTCCTTTGGCATCTTAAGAAGGACGAGATCAGCTTAAGCACGAATTCGGGAACCGTCTTCCCAATTTTTGTCGTTATTTCTTTTTCGTTTAGATATGAAGTGGCTTAAAGTTTTCGAGTTTGTACTGCTCGAAGTTGCTTTGATTTGCTTTTGGTGTGAATGTATGAGTCGTTATGAATGTTGACTTCTTCGTGAAACTAGTATTTTTTTTTTTTAGAAATATCTGAGTGAATATGAGTTCATTAATTATCAACCAAAAAATAAATAAATAGAAAGGAACACGGTTTATGGTTTTTTTTTTCACAAAAGCATTTTCCTCATTTTTAGGCATTTAATTCACTTATAAAAATGAGTCAATGGAAAATGTTTTCATATGATTAAGTCCGTTTGTTTGCAAAAAACATTTTTTTTTTCATTTTTCGGCGTTTGGTTCATTTAGAAAAATGAGTCTACTAAAAAAAATATTTTCCTACTAAAGATTTAGTTAAGAAGAATGATTTTCTCTTTGAAAGAATCGGAAAACGTTATTCTTTCAAACGTTTTTGAAGATATGACTATATATTGGTGTTTGGACTTTAAACTCTATGCTTGGATATGGAAACTCCAATGTTGATTTTTGGGTCTTGGCATTCAAGACCAAGTCTTTGGCGACTAATCCCAAGTATATCGAGGGCAAGCCCAGGACCTCAGTGCTCGGGCCTTGGCCCCTGATGCCCACACCCAAGTCTATTGAGGTTAGGCCTGGACCCTTGTTGCTTGTACCCAATGCTTCAGAACCCAAACTCAAGTTTATGAAGGTTGTGTTCGGGTCCTTGATGCCCTTAGGCTTAGGTTCACAAAGGCTGTGCGCAGCTTCTTAATGCTAGAGTTTGGGTCTTCATTAATAAAATGTTTTTTTTATACAAATATTTTAAATTTTTTTAAATTTTTATTATTTTGAAATTTTCTTTTCTTCCTTTTTTTTTTCTTTTTGCTTTGTCCTCATATGGTTATCAGCCATGGCGATGGCCAATGAGCTCAGGCTTCGCCAAATCATGCGAGCTCATGGCCTTTGTTTGGTGCCAATTGCCAAGGCTTGAGCTCATTGAGAGCTCACTTAAGGCCAACAAGCTTGCAACCTCTAGTAGGGAGGCTTAAGCCTTGCTAGAGGCTGCCAAACTCGAGTCTCGCCAAATTGAGTGAGCTTGCAGCCTCTGGTAGCGAGCCTCGAGCTCACTTGTGGTTGGTTGCCAACCTTAGGCGAGGCTTGAGCTTAATTGTGGTCGGCAATAGCTAAGAAAAAAGTAGAAAAAAAAAACTGATAATTTTCTCTATGAGATTTTCCTTATCAAATGGAGGAAAATATTTTCTTGGTCTTTTTTAGGTTTTAGCTAAATATCAAAAAACGGTCATTTTAGGAAAATGACTTTTTAGAAAATATTCTCTAGAAATAATACATTTTTAGGGAAAAAAACCTAGCCTAAAAGTTGATTCTAATCGATTTGAAGGGCATTAATTTAGTTTGGTTTGGCAAGACTTTTAAATCCAACTAAATCGTAACATGCTCACCCTTATACGGAAAGCTTTTCAATCATTAGGATAATTAAGGATTTATCAATATGCAACAAACGATACTTTTGACTATTTATATGTATTCTTTGTTTGGATTATAGGTATGATGCTTTTCTATAATGAAATAAATGAGTTTGGCTTGCTACAGGGTTAATTCTTAGGACCCTATATACTAGGGGTGCACAAATGAACCGGAAATCGCCCGAAACCAGACCGGACCGGCTTAGAATCGATGGTTCCCATGGGGACCAATCTAGTTCCTAGTTTCGATTTACTGGAATTGGTAAGTACTAGTCCAATTCCAATTCTAAATGTGGGATTGCTCACCTGACCGGACCGGTATGTATATTTAAAAGAATTCCACTCTCATTTATAACTTACTTGAAGATTCATCAAGAACTTGTGCCAATTGAAATACAGAGGCCTTCTTTGGTATATCCTTCAAGATTTATGGATTGATAAAACCAAGAGTATCAAATATCAATTGAAATACACAAGTACTCATCATTTGAATAGTTAACTCACCCTTCATGTGTCTATCGAGCAAGTAGAGTTTCATTTCTTAGTCCATCTAGACTTCATTTGAAGCACAAAGGAATTCATTTTGTAAGCATACATTGTTTAGGCCTCTGTGAGATTTGCGATTGATTTGATTTGTATATATGCATATACCAATTGAAAGGCATTATGGCATTAAGATTTCCAAGGTATGCCATCAATTGGTAAGGTTGTTTTTCGTTTATCGATCAAAGATCAAACAAAATTGGTTTTCACCAATACACACACACACACATACACACACACGCCACATTATAGATTAATGAATACAATTTTGTAGGGATCAAGAATTGATTCCATGAATCTACCTAGGACTCAGATGGGCGGTTTGGCTGGTTCTAGGATGGGAAATTTTACTTTGATTTTTTTATCTCATAAAAAACCCTTAACTTTTAGTTATGTCTCAATTTTACCTTAAAATTTTTTTGTTTCATAAAAAACCAACAATGTTTTTTTGAGTTACATGTTTGTCCTCGTTAATAATTTGTCTAAAATCACCCTTAGTGATATGGAAAGCGTAACCACATAATTGATTTCTTCAATTGCTGGCTCTAGTCTTTCCCTATATTTTTTAGATTCAAGAACATGTCTTTTTTTGGAGATGAATTTCCACATTAGCCCAAATGATGTCTTCTTAAATCTATAATTTGGTTAAAAACTAGAGCGATTAGAATTGATTTCTTCAATTGCTTACTTTTAAGAAAGTCTTCCTTCCATCTCGCTCGGGGTTATTTGATATTGTGCTTAGTATCCAATCTCTCACACTCGGGAGTCTTCCATTTCTCGTGGTCTCGAGACGCTCATACAATTCGTACTTAGCAGCATTCCATTTCTCAATTATTAAGAGAAATTTGGGACAAAAGGTTAATGAGGCAAATTTGGGACTCAAGTAAAAATTGATGGTTTTTAAAAAGAAAAAAAAAAGGTTTAGAGTAAATTAGGACTAGACCTAAAATTGGAAGTTATTTATGGTTCAAAAATAGTTCAGGATAGAATCAAGACTAGATCTAAAGTTGAAGGGTTTTTATGAGACAAAAACAAGTTTAGGGAAGAATTGGACTGAATCTAAAGTTGGGGGGTTTTTAGGGTATTAGGCCAATATTCTTTTGTTTTCAGTAATCTAATTTTTAGGAAAATTATATAGTCTAATAGGGTGTTTTACGGGGCTAGTTCTATATATAGACATGGGCCGTCAGTTTGAAGCCGAAAGATCTTGTCCGTTGGATCAATTCTAGAAGTGCTATCGCAAACTTGTTAAAGCGGTTAATAGGAGTAACTCACTGATATTTAAGGAAAATAACTGATGTTAAAAGTGTCAATTTTCACTGATTAAGGAAAATCAAGAGAACCAAGGATAATTATTTACGGATGGGATCCATTAGTTTACGAACATGAAAGGACTGTTACAATCATTTTGGTTAAAAATTCAAATTTTGAAAGTTATGATGGTCTGGACATTCAAACCTATAAAAATTCAAAGTAATTTACTATTTCTAATTCTAGATTCCTCATAGTCATATACGCATGGACTATATATTATAAATTTTGGGGTCAATTACTAATTATTGATTCTATAACTTATCCTAAAATTATAACTTATCACAATTTTAGGTAAGTTGCTAATGCTATTGGTCAGTTATTAAGCAATCGTATTCTCTTGTGGCGAACTTTAAAACTAAGCTAATTACAATAAAGAAAGGAATATGTCCATTAAAAGTAATAAAACCTGTCGCGAAAGTACAATTGAGTCTTAAAACTTGCAAAAAGTGCAATCAAGTTTTAAAACTTGTTAAATTAGTGCAATTAAGTCATTCCATTAACACTATTAATTTAACTAATAAAAATGTTGACATGGCATTTTTAAATTAATTTTTATTTCTTGCATGCATAGAATTTTACTAAAAAAATGGAAAAACAAAAAAAGAATGGCAAGACTGGTGCTTTAGCTGCCGCCGCTCATCGTCGGAAGGGCTGGCGACTTTTGCTAGCCTTGGGTGAGGGTGGCTGGCCCTCACCTAGGGCGAGGGATGGTTGTCAACCCTTTGTGAGGGCCAATGTTGTCTAGATTTGAGCACCTTCACTTGGGGCCAATGAGGCTTGCTAGCCTTGAGCAAGTGCTAATGAGGCCTTGCCTAGGCTTGGTGAGGGCCAGCCATCCTCGCCTAGGGCCAATGAAGTTGCAATGAGCGGTGGCAACTAAAGCGCCAGCCTTGCCATTCTTTTTTTTCCCCTCTAGTTTTTTTTTTAATAAAATTTTAGGTTTTCTTTTTTAGTTTTTAAATAATTTAAATAAGAATTGAAAAAAATGCCATGTCGAAATAAAACTTAATTTAAAAATGCCACGTCAGCATTTTCTATTAATCAAATTGACGGTATTAACGAAGGGGTTTGATTGCATCAATTTAACAAATTTTAGCACTTGATTGCACTTTTTGTAAATTTTAAGATTCGGTTACACTTTCGTGACAAGTTTTGGGAGTATATTGAACATATCCCAAAGAGAAGGAACCATTGTTGGCATTCCAAAAGCTTACTCTAGGGAAATATAGTCCTTTAATGATTTGGCTCCACAAGGTTGAGGGGGATTGAATTAGTCTCCATGCCTCTTTCCTAGCATAACTTTGTTGAAAGTAATGAGATCTCTAAATCTGAGACCCTCGTCTATATTCCTTAGCTTAAGTACCTCCCATCTCTTCCAGTGAATGCCAGCCTTTGATTCGTTCTATTTCCATCAAAAAGAGGCTATCTTTTGTTCAATTGCTCTACATACGGACATGGGAATCTTAAAAATTGAAATCACGTACTGGGGTATCGCTTGTACTACAACTTTTATCAAGGTTTCCTTCCCCACTCCAGAAATGAGCTTCTCCTTCCAACCTTCTAGTTTCATGTTGATCCTTACCAATATCCATGCAAACATTTCCTTCTTAGAGTTACTCCAATTTGATAGAATGCCTAGATATTTCCCTGTCTTTTCTATCACTAGTACTCTCAATTTTGCCACCGTGTTCTTCCGTAGGTTTGGTGGGCAGCCACTACTGAAATAAATCCCTAATTTGTTCAAATTTATGGATTGTCCCATCACAAAATAATATTGGTTCAATACACTAGCTAAATTATGACATTCACTGATTTGTCCTTCTAGGAAAAAGATGGCATCATCCGTGAACAACAAATGTGAGAGTGTCAGACAGAAAGTGTTCATTTAATTCCTTTTAACCCGCTGTCTTCTATGGCTTTGTTTATAAGATGGGATAGAGCATTAGCCATGATAATAAAGAGGTAAGAAGATAGAGGATCACTTTGTCTAATACCTCAAGTAGGGTTTAAGTGCTGCTGGGGTTCTCCATTAAGCTTGACACTAAACATAATGAAGGAGATGCAGTTCATGATCATTGCCACCCATTTCTCACTGAAACCCATTTTCAACATCCACTCTCCCAAAAAATCCCATTCCACTCAATCGTATGCCTTTTGCATTTCGAGTTTTAACACCGCTTGGAATTTTTTTTCTCCTCTTTTGGATTCTCAACTAGTGTAGGACTTCTTGGACTATTAATATATTGTCTTGGACTTTACGTCCATTGACAAATGCACTTTGTTTAGCAGAACTGAGCCTAGGTAGCCACGGTTTCAAGCGGTTGCCGAAAACTTTAGAGATGATTTTATAGATGATATCACAAAGGCTTATGGGTCTATATTGGCTCATATTTTCCGAGTAAGGGTGGTGACATTTCAAGGGATTCATAGTGCATTTCGGCAGTGTTGAGGGTGGGTGTTAGAGCACGTAAGGTCGAACTCCACTAAATCTAATTGAATTTCTTCCATTTCTTAAGCTTTTTCAACTTCTATTTGATAGAAGATTGTGTTTCTTTATACAATGATTTATATTCTGACGAATCTCTCTACATGCTATCATTTGTCCTCTCGCCATCGGACTTGGCTTTTGGCTTCAGGAGGTGCCTGGTTCTATTCCTCCCTTAGATGATCCAAGTTGGCAATGTGACAATCTGATTTTCTACTTCTGTTTTCAATTAAATAAATCGGGCTTTTCGTCGACGTACTTATAGTGCTGTTCTTTGAGCTAATCACTCATGAGAAAACTAGACTAATCGGGAAAGTTATTAAAGGATTTTGATGCAACAGACTTGAGAATTTGACTAAGAATCGACTGCTCAACCGTGTTAGTCTACAAGAATCATTTCGGCACAGTCGAAAATTTATCAGAAATTGGAAATAGGTTGATTCGATATAGATATATAATTAGGCATGGGTGATTCCATTTAATTATAAAATTCTCATTGATCGGCATTAAACCAATTTTTGTGTCGTTTTGGTACTCTGTGCTCGTAATTGAAATCTCGAGATTTTTCATGACAATCGAGAGTCGTCAATGCGTCGAAGATATATATTTTGGCTCGGGAATAATCGATCATGGGTCATTTGCAATGAAAATTTCCAAAAACTACCCGATAGTTTAGGTCGCGCTAAAATCACATTTGACTGAAATTAACCGAGGAAATGATGCCGATTTCGGAAATTGAGAACTTTCACGTGTCCCAATTAATCCCGGGGAATGTTGTTGCATCTTTTCAAAGTTTATGGATGACGGGAATTATTAGTGGAAAAGAGCAAGAGTAGTAAATTAAAAGTAGGGATAAGTGTTCCAGAAGTCCTACAACTTGTCATGAAAATACATTTCCGTCCTAAAATTTACAAAAAGTACATTTAAATCCTAAAACTTGTTAAATTGTTTCAAACGAGTCCTAAGATCGCGTCATTAGCCTTTTCCGTTAAAAATGTTGATGTGGCATTTTAAATAATTTTTATTTTTCACGTGAATTTTTTTAATTATTTTTTTAAAAATTAGATTTAAAAACTAAAAAAATCAAATTTATTCATTTTTATCTTGTTTCACCAAAAACTTTAAAAAAAAGTTAAAATATTTATTTAAAAAAAAACAGCGGCTCCTCTCCCCTCCATTGTCGCCGCCGCCGCCCATCGCCGAAGGGGTTGGGCGACGGTCGCCGCCCCGGGCGGGGTGGCCGGGCCTCGTCGGCCCCCTCGTGAGGGCCGACGACGACTCGCCCGGGGGGCGATTGTCACCGGCCCTCCGTGAGGGCCGACGGGCCCGATCCGGGCACCCGCGCCGAGCCGAGTGAGGGTACCCCGATTTTGGCCAATCGCCCCACAGGGCGAGTCGTCGCCGGCGACCGTCGCCCCCTAGGCGAGGCCTCGTTGGCCCTCACTCGGGGCCGGCAAGGCTCGCACACCCCCGCCTAGGGTCGGCGACCGTCGCCCGGCCCCTCCAAAGAATGGGCGGCGATGGCGACGGCGGGGGAGAGGAGCCGCGCTGATTTTTTTTTTTAACAATTTTAAAAATAAAATTTTTAACTTTTCTTTTTAGTTTTTGTTGAAAATAAAATAAGAATAAATTTAATTTTTTAGTTTTTAAATCTAAATTTTTTAAAATGGATAAAAATTAATTAAAAATACACTTGAAAAATTAAAAATTATTTAAAATGCCACGTCGCATTTTTAACGGAAAATGCTAACGGCGTCGATCTTAGGACTCATTTGAAACAATTTGACAAGTTTTAAGATTTAAATGCACTTTTTGCAAGTTTTAGGACTGAAATGCATTTTCGTGACAAGTTATATAGAACTTCTTGAATACTTATCCCTTAAAAATATAAATGAAATGCCACATTTTAAATAGATTTTTGGGCCTTTATTGTGGAACATTTGGAGAAGAAATTATAAAAACTTAAGTAAATAATTGTCCTTATTAACTAAAGTGGTGAAATAGTAAAATGGAAAAGAGAGAGCTTCTTGGAACAAAGCAAATTCGTAGGAATGCCTATCATCTTAAATTTCTTTATCATTTGAGTTTCATTTGGTGTGGATAGAAGTGACCTAAGCTGGTGGGCCTCATGAGAGTGATAGGAGGGTCATTTTTCCATGGAAAAAAAGGACTATAACTTTGTGGAAAGTGTAAAGGAAACTTCTTGATAATTTCCTCATTTTTTTCTTCATCTTTTCCGCGCATGAACATCCGCTGATTGCAACGTGCGTTGGCTCCTTCCACCCTTTTTTTTTGGTTTTTTAATATTGCTTCTTCTTTCCCATAAACGTGCACACCTCTGTTTTGTCTTTTTCTTCCGGTTTTTGCTAAACCGAACAATTAGCAAAACCGAATTAGAGGAGATCTGGTTTTTGGGGCAACAAACTGGCGAACCACCAGAAATTCGACCGGGCTGCCTTTCATGTTTTATATCTCTTGGTCTTGGAATTCAAGTGACGACAAAACCCCCTCACCAGCAGAAAAACAGCTCAGCCGACCAAACACTACGTTTGTTTCTCTCTAATGAAAATTTTGTAATTCTGTGTGTTGCTGTTGCAATTGCACCGCAACATACTCCTCTATTGTTTTGGCTCAACCAAATCACCGAAAGACCCAAGACTTGTCTCTGTGTTGTTGTCCAGCCATCAGCGAGAGTCGCCTTTAGTTTTAAATAGGTGAGTTATTTTCCTAAAATTGGATTATGGGCTATGTACCTCTGTTTAGAGATTTAAATAAGGTAAGAAATGTTTAGATGATGTTAAATGTGGTTGAGTGTTAGTTTAGTAAGGTTAGATTAGCCATAGGGAGGCTTAGTTTTAGTTAAAATAGCAAGATAAAAATCGTACAAGACAGTTGGGCCAAAAACATGAAATGTTCTTTAAAACTGTTTTCTAGACGTTTACGATTTATTATTTTTGTAGACTAATATGTGTTGCGATTTTGAAGTGAATTCCTTTTGAAGAAATTTTTTACACATCTTCAAGTATAACATATATTTTTCTCATGATTTTTGAGAATTTAAAGGAGAATGATTTTGGTTTCGTTGTCTTTAAATAGAAACTCGAATTGCATTGAAATTTGCGACCTGTAAGGATTCTATGGGTTGTTACTAACCCTTCGTGTTCGATTTTAAAAATGGGTTCTTCACGAAAGTTGTTTGTTACATCTTCTAGTTGAACATACTCAAATTTCAGACCAAACGGACCTGTTTCGGACCTCAAACCAAGTTGATTTCTGAAAAACAGATGCGTTGAAAACGAACCCAATTTTAGTACTAGATTGAGTGAATTACTAGGCCGAATCCAGAAGGATCTGGGTATTGGTATCTCATGAAAAATGTTTGTTTACATGTCATTTAGTATGTGTTCAAGTTTGAGAATTTTTTGAACTCATATAAGTTGGTTTCTGATCTTGAACCCGAAAATGCGCAACTAGACAGTTTCTACTAATTCTGGTCAGTAGAAGTTTATAACTATTTTGAGATGTTTCTTGTTGAAAATTTGTTTAATTGATGTTACGAATGAAATGTGCAATTGAGTATTGAACTATGACATTGAGTGAATGCATACACGACATGATAATCCATCACGAGCCTTTGGGGCCGGACGATACTCCTTCGGGAATGCCCCAAGTCAACGAATGCCGGTCGTAGTGGATGCTGGACCGATGCTCCTAATCGGAATGCCGTCTAGAGGTAGATGTTACTACGCTCGACGGTGCGAGGCGATGCCTGGTTATACTGAAAGACTGTTATTTGTTGGGTTAACCATAACCAATGAATAGAAATTATGAAATGCATGAATGATCGAATATTGAGAAATCTAATTAAGAGACGGAATTGTATGGTGCAGTATGGGAGGTACCATCACAGTTTAATCTACTAATTTGGAGCCCGTATAATTGTGTTAATATTTACATTCTTGAGAATTCATTTGTGAGAATACTATCATGATACCAAATCTTAATACTATTATGTATAACTTGATTTGATTGAGACTAATATGCAGAGTAATGAAATTGAAAAAGGAGTTGTGAGAAACGTGACTAGGTTGCATGTAGAGTGTACTTTTCTCCTAATATGGATTTAGGGACTTAACTCGCTAAGAAGTAACCTCACCTCGTAGTAGGCTAAAATTTTCAAGTCCCTAGATGGAAGAAGGCCGGGTCGTATGTAGTCGGTTGTAGGAAATGAAGAGTATGACTCTCGGCATCTCCTTCTAGGTGATGACAGGTCTTCCGTCGAGGCTGGATGCAAGGTGACGGCTCACCCCAGAGAGATCGAGAAGTATGGTAGTATAGTAGTAAACCCCAGTCTTGTAAATAGAAACTTAACTCATGGGTAACCGAATAGCTTCACCTTTTGTATCGGTTTTTGGGGTGTTAAACTGGTCTATATACATAAGTACTACGGTATTGTAGGTGCAGCTTGTAAAAATATTATCCTACATTTCTATCTCACCGCTTTATTGTATGGAGATTATTTTACGTTTCCGCATACGCAAAATAATGAATGGGTCGGTAATAGTTCTTGAGATGTTGCAAATTTATATCGATGGGCACATGCACATCCCTTAATGGTCGATATAAATTTGTAATATCCTAAGAACTGTTGCCGATCCATTCATTATTTTGCGCATGCGGAAACGTAAAACAATCTCCATATAACAAAATAATTGGATAGAAACGTAGGATAATCTTTTTACAAGCCGCATCTACAATACCGTAGTAGTTATGTATATAGACCAATTTAACACCCCAAGATCCGATACAAAAGGTGAAGCTGTTCGGCTACCCACGATCTAAGCTTCTATTTACAAGATTGTGGTTCACTACTACACTACCATACTTCTCGATCTTTGAGGTGAGCTGTCACCCTGCATCCAGCCTCGACGGAAAAGTCGTCATCACTTGGAAGGAGATAGCGAGAGTCCTACTCTTTCTTTCCTACAACCGACTGCACACGACTTGATCTTCCTCCATCTAGGGATTTGAAATTTTAGCCCACTACGAGGTGAGATCACTTCTCAGCGAGTTAAGTCCCTAAATCCATATTAGAAGAAAAGTACACTCTACATGCAACATAATCATGTTTCTCACAGTCACTTTTTCGATTGCATTGCCCTACACATTAGTCTCAATCAAATCAAGTCATACATAATAGTATCAAGATTGAGCATCATGATAGTATTTTCACAAATGAATTCTTAAGAATGTAAATATTAACACAATTATACGGGCTCCCAATTAGTAGACTAAACTGTGATGGTACGTCTCGTACTGCATCATACAGTTCCGTTTCTTAATTAGGTCAATCAATCTTCAATTATTCATGCATTTTACAATTTACATTCACTGGTTATGGTCAACCCAACATATAACAGTCTTCCGGCATAATTGGGTATCGCCTCACACCGTCAAGCGCAGCAACGTCTACCTCTAGACGGCATTTCGATTAGGAGCATCGGTCCAGCATCCACTGCGATCGGCATCCGTTGACTTGGGACATTCCCGAAGGAGCATCATCTGGCTCCAAAGGCTTGTGACGGATTCTCCTGTCATATAAACATTCACTCAATATCATAATTCAATGCTCAATTACACATTTCATTCACAACATCAATTAAACAATTTTTTAGCAAAAAACACCTCAAAATAATTATAAACTTCTAATGACCAAAATTGGCAGAAATTGCTCAGTTGCATACTTTCGGGTTCAAGACCAAAAACCAATTCATATAAATTCTCAAAATTCTCAAAATTGAACACATGCTAAAGGACATGTAAACAAACATTTTTATGAGATACCAATGCCTAGATCCTTCTGGATTCGGCCTAATAATTCACTCAATCCAGTACTAACATTGGGTTCGTTTCCAACGCTTTTGTTTTTCCGAAATTAACTTGGTTCGAGGTTCGAAACAGGTCCGTTTGGTCTAAAATTTGAGTATGTTCAACTAGAAAATGTAACAAACAACTTTTGTGAAGAACCCATTTTTAAAATCGAACTCGAAAGGTTAGTAACAACCTATAAAATTCTTATAGGTCGCAAATTCCAGTGCAGTTCGAGTTTCTGTTTAAAGATAACGAAACCAAAATTATTTTCCTTTAAATCCCCAAAAATCCTGAGAAAAATATATATTATACTTGAAGATGTGTAAAATATTTCTTCAAAAGAAATTCACTTCAAAATCGCAACACACATTAGTATCCAAAAATAATAAATTGTACACGTCTAGAAAACAGTTTTAAAGAACATCGTCTATTTTTGGCCCAGCTGTCCTCTACGGTTCTTATCTTATTATTTTAACAAAAACTAAGCCTCCCTATGGCTAATCTAACCTTACTAAATTAACACTCAACCATATTTAACATCATCTAAACATTTCTTACCTTGTTTAAATCCCTAAATAGAGGTACACAGCCCTTAATCCAATTTTAGGAAAACAATTCACCTAGTTAAACTAAAGGCGGCTTTCGCTGATGGCTGGACAGCAATATAGAGACAGGTCTTGAGCTGAAACAGTAAAGGGGTGTACTGCGGTGTGACTGCAATAGAAACACACGGAATTACAAAATTTTCGGTAGATAGAAACAAATGTGATGTTTGTTCGGCTGAGTTGTTCTCCTGCTAGTGAGGGGGTTTCGTCGTCACTTGAACTCCAAGATCAAGAGATATAAAACATGAAAGGCAGCCCGGTCGAACTTCCGGCAGTCCGCCGGTTTGTTGCGCCAAAAACTGGATCTACTTTGATTCGGTTTTGCTTACTGTTCGGTTGAGGAAAAATTGGAAGAAAAAGGCAAAACAGAAGTGTGCACGTTTGAAGATGGTAACGGCAAAAGCTTGTACAATTGAGGGAAAGAAGAATGAATAAAAAAAGAAAAAAGAAAAAGAAAAAATGGGTGGAAGGAGCCAATGCTCGCTGCAACTAGCGGATGTTCATGCGCGGAAAAGAGGAAAAAAGAAATGAGGAAATTATCAGGAAATTTTATTTACACTTTCTACAAAGTTATGGTTATTTTTCCATGGAAAAATGGCCCTCCTATCACTCTCATGAGGCTTACCAGCCCTGGTCACCTCTATCCACACCAAATGAAACTCAAATGATAAAGAAATTTAAGATGTTAGGTATTCTTACAAATTTGCTTTATTCCAATAAGCTCTCCCTTTTCCATTTTACCATTTCACCACTTTAGTTAATAAGGATAATTCTTTACTTAAGTCCTTATAATTCTTTCTCCAAATGTTCCACAATAAATGCCCAAAAATCTATTTAAAAAGTGGCATTTTCCTTATTATTTTAATTTGCTACTCTTGCCATTTTCCGCTAATAATTCCCGTCATCTATAAACTTTGAAAAGATGCAACAACATTCCTCGGGATTAATTGTGACACGTGAAAGTTCTCAATTTCTGAAATCGGCATCATTTCCTCGGTTAATTTCAATCAAATGTGATTTTAACGCAACCTAAACTATTAGGTAGTTTTTGGGAATTTTCGGTGCAAATGACCCGTGGTCGATTATTCCCAAGCCACAATGTACATTTTTGACACATTGGCGATTTTCGATTGTCGTGAAAAATCTCGATGTTTCAATTACGAGCATAGAGTACCAAAACGACACAAAAATCGATTTAGTGCCGATCGATGAGAATTTTATAATTAGATGGAATCACCCATACCTAATTATATATCTCTATCGAATCAACCTATCTTTGGTCTTTGATAGATTTTTGACTATGCCGAAATGATCATTGTAGATTAACACGGTCGAGCAGTCGATTTCTGGTCGAATTTTCAAGTTTGTTGCATCAAAATCCTTTAATAACTTTCCTGATTAGTCTAGTTATCTCATGAGTGATCAGTTTAGAGAATAGCATTTTAAGCACGTCAGTGAAAAGCCTGATTTATTTAATTGAAAACAGAAGTAGAAAGTCAGACTGTCACAGGCAACGTGTCCTAAAGTAGAATGGTCATGTGTATTTGTACTTCCACTGGTCCTAAATATGGATTATCGTAAGTTTTTTACTCAAAATTTTGATATTAAAGAGATTGAATTTTTTATTTTTTTTGGCAATCTCCCCGCAGACGATGCCAATGGATGACAATTGAATTTAGATAAGGTCGCGACTCAACTCCTTTGTGCGAATTCCTTATTGCTCGTGACTCCACGACTTTGCATACCACAAATAAGAAGGACCGGCCGTGGTGGACTTTTGGAGCCCCTTTGAGGCTAGCGAGCCTTTAGAGAATGTAATTGACAGAATAACCGCTTATGAGTGTCAAATGATTGACTCGAGGCTATTTATTCTTGCTTCTTTTTTTTTGGTAAGATATTTCTACTTACTTTGGTAGCCTAAAGGCTCTCCAACTTTCAAAGATATCGTATCATAGGGTTATCTTTCCTATATGTGAGTGCATACGGTGGCTTTGTTTCAACTGATGAGCCATGTCAATAGGCTCTTTCGATTATCATTGGGCATTGTGCAAAATCCATATTATCAAATACCTATTTAATTCTCCTCTTATTTGTCAACCATTGTGGATTGCCGTAATGGCCACCCTATCCAATTGAGAAAAGGGAGGTGGGGAGCTCGATTCTCCATCTCATTGGGGACTGGGATAGGAATGTATGAGTGAAGAAAAATGGTCTCAGAACCTGCGCACAGTACATAATACACAGAATGACTTGTAATTATAGAACCGGACCAAAAAAAGCCATCTTTTATTTGTCGAAAAACTTATTTATCAAATGTTTTCTAACACTAAGAAGATGGGCGTGCTTAATTGGCAGGGAAATGTCTCCATCCCCTTTCCTTAACATTAAACTCTTCCAATCTGGATTAAAAATAAGTCCTTTTAGTGCTTCCCTCGAATTGAGAAATTAGCTTGAAATTGACTTATAAATAGTACTCCAGCCCTTTGCAAAGGAAATTGAATCCCAACTTTTTCGAAGCGTACATTTGAAGTTATCATTTATTTCAATACAATCCACGTCGGTCTTATGACATCCGTGCAACCCAATTTTAGATTGCCATTGGATGATTAGATGATTTTACCTACGGGAGGTCTGTCGAGAAAAGAATTTTGATTTCTTAATTAAGCCTTTATCTGTCAATAGCAGCACTCACATATAGAATAAATCAACCACATCGTAAAATCAAGATTAAGGGTCACTAAAAACCTCAAAATAACAAAAAATCATTTTTTTATGAAAATTATTTTTAAAAATGGGTTATTTTTTATTTGTTTGGTGGTTTAGGAAAAATGATTTCCTCCGTACTAGAAGGAAGAATTGTTTTATATCAGTTTAAACTTATTATTTTCAACCCATTAAAGGTATTTTCCGTAGATCAATTAATTTTTCGTCAACCAAACACCCAAAAATGGAAAACAATTTCCTAGAGATAATTATCCTTCAAATTAAACGCACCCCAAACTTTCCTGATTTTAATGAAACAAAATGTGAAGGTGGCTACTATGCAGGATCATCTATGGGAAAAAAAAAATATTCGATTGCCAAAAATAAATCAGATTTTTTTCATACTGCTAGATGTATAGAAGCAGCATTAGTTTCTCTTGCTTTAGTTTCAAACAAAGCAAGAATGCAAAACAAGACATACCCACCAATCCAACCATCATGTTACAGCGGACCATCAAATGCCTGATATTTCAAGCGAAGACACGAGACATGGACAGAGTTTGTTGCAGGAGAACCAGCAGGCGTAGCACTCAAGCCAGTAGACTTGTATTCCCTTGGCCTCCCGAAAATTTTAAAATAATAATAATAATAATCATAAAACAGCATACCTGTTAGTGCTTTAGAAGAATTCAGAGAGTGAGGAATGGATACAGATTTCTACATAAAATCACCGGATTGAGGACCAAGCGAAGAACAGGCCAAATGATGATGTAGCAGAAGAATTAGCTTCATCCATAGGATTGCCAGAAATATTAAGACTAAATAAGTGCAGAAAACCTTTTAGAAATTTAGATGAGGATGAAACTGAGAAATTATGATTTTGAACAATCACTTTCTCCTCTAAATCAAGCATCTCCTCAAGTACATCATAACACTGAAGGAGGTTCATTTATACTCAGCTTTAAAACGTCACCATCAAATCTTTGTTTGAGAAACGAAACCTTCCCTAGGTATTGGAGGTACAGAAAATTCCGCTAAGCTTTCCAGAGGAATTCGACTTCATTGGAAGAACCACACTTATAAAATCACAGGAATTCTATCACAAATTTCAGATCCAAATACCTCTTTAGCACACAAAAATGCATCATCTATCCTGGATCTATCCATATGCAAAGGAGTCCTGAATTAAAGATTTAATTTTGCTTTTGATTTCCCCCAGTATAAATAACATGGACCCCAAACTACCCGGCCCAATACCTTCAAACCCTTAACCACCAGGCTGAGTGCTCGGTACAGTCCCATAAGCATTTTCCTCAGTAAGATCCACAGAGAGAATTTTACAACAGCCCAGTAGGCTTCAAAAGTAGGTTGCCCAGTGGTAGTAGGAAATTGTCGATAGTTTAACTCCAATCTCTAACTGCAGAACTAGGAAATTTAGAAACATAACAAACCACTTTCCCAGTTAATCACTTCTAAAGGACCGTCTTGACTCCACAAGAAATTTACTAAGGATGAATCCAACCAACATGAACTCAACAACGAAGCAATTGTCCAACAACATTTGAATCCCATTGTTCAACTCCCTCATTTATCACAGGTTGAGAAAGTTTAAAAACCTCCTCCCATGATGAAGCTCCGGAGAGAGATAACACAGTTTAGAAGTGGTAACAGGGATATCAGTAAATATCTCCATCCAGGAAACACACGAGTATTCAATATCACAGCAGAAGAATAACATACACTCCAGGAAATTAAACCAGATGAAAGAACATAATGAGTGTGATTCCTCAAAGACTTGGGTTATGATCATCACAAAAATGAAGTGAGAAATTCATAGTTGTTGAAGCCATGAGTTGTGCATTCTGAAACTTAATTTGAAGAATCAGGACAATCCAAGGTATGTCTTCTGAAAAAGAGAGGATTTGGAATAATTGAATTCACAAAAAAATCAGGAAAATCCGATGAAGGGAGTGGACTATAAGCAATTTTTTTTTTTTCTAGATTCACTCAATCAGGGTTGTTGGCAGCCAAATTTGATGGAAAAACCTTAAATCCTGCCATTCAGAGAAGTTTTTCTTTCTAGAGGCTCAGCAGGAGAAACTTCATATACACTCATCCAAAACTACTACCTTCTCATGTTTCATTTCTTTTAAGCCATAATAATTATTAACTTGCCATCGTAAGTTTCCTTATAAGAATTCATGAAGCATAGCGGTGCCACATATACATTATTGAATTCCACAAAGGACCAAAGACACCACTCGCTCATGGCATGACAGCCCAAAGGGAGACAAGAAAGTATCTTGATAATTAGCCTAACGGCTAGCAGATATAAGGGAAACTAGCAAATAAATCAAAAACCATTCCCGATCTGTCAATCGCGGTTCAACTATCAAATTCAAAGAGACAGTGAAAGGGTAATCATCAGAAAACCAGATCCATTCAAAAGGGATAGAGCCTACATATAGCCATAGAGGGATGTAGGGCATAGCATGCAGGAGGAGGTCAATGCTACAAACCCACCTTCACAAGAAAAACGAAACAATTGGAGAAAGAACAAATTGAGAGAACCAGATAAAAAGTGCACTATCAATAAAAGACACAACAATAACTTGACATAATGATCAAAGCAACAGACAATTTCTTTACATTAACATAAGTAGAATAACTTCCCCTGGACGAAACTCAGAGAGAGAGAGAGAGAGAGAGACTACAGACATATACAATCCAAGAGTTGATCCATTTATCTAAGACCATCGATTGCTCGAAAGACAGGACCAAATGCTATGGGCTTGACTCTGAGGCCACATGACAAAGCAATCAAGGAAAGTGGAATGGCAAACATCTGTGTCTCACGCTATAATGCACAGGAAGGAAGACCAAACAAAGAAGTGAACAATGGCAAGTGAACCTATTGAAATGGAATACAATTACATGGCAAGCATAAAAATATATAGTGTTCCAACAATTCTTCCAAACTCAGGGATAGTGGATAAAACAGATTGCAAAGCAAAACAAAAAAAACAGTAGGCAAGCAGGTATGAAAGAGAAGACTTTCAGGTCAGTTAAGAAATATTGGCATTCAAGACACCAGAAGCCAGGGGAAACAGCTCTTTTAACCTTCCAAAATAGTTGGCTCCCTATTTATAGACCTAATAATTATCTCGACATGCAAGGATTACAAAGGAAAAAAAATCCAATGTGACATGATAAAATTGTTCAAAGAAAAACTAAACATCTGATAAGAGTAGTCTAGTGTAAAATGTTCATGTTTGAAATGTTAACACGAAAGACATAAATCATTCATATTCTCTGGCTTTTTCAGTGCCAGACCAAATAGTAAAGAAGCAACAAAATTCGGACATTGACATTGACGAATGCACATTTTTATTGAAATTGGACAGAGACTATGTACAACAGCTGACATGAACTCCACATCAGTACAGCTAATTGTAGTATTGACAGAAGGCAAATCCCATAGATATTCCTCGTACTCAGTACCAGTTGCAACCGCTAAGGAATAGCTGACATACAGAGAAATACATATTAATGAACAAGTTACAGCCGCTATTCTGCTTTCAATGCACCGGTCCCTTATTTCCAATCAAGCATGTCTAGGAGCCAGAGTACCTCTTCCTTGGAGTTTGCAGCATCACAGAAGTCCACTTCAATACCAAAAACATCAATTACACCCTCATTTTGATCCTTGTCCATAAAGAGCAAGGAAATCCATGCTCGAGTATTAGAAATGAAAGGATAGAGAGGAGAAAAGTCGAGGTATTCATATGCCATGAACCTATTTGATGTTCGATCTGTATAGCCAAAATCCGAGTTATTGATGATGCAAGCAACTCTGTCAGAATCCTTGCGTCTTGCAAGCACCGACACAGTCAGGTTTTGGCTGAAAGCCACAGTGAATCTCGGTTCTACAGGTAGCGTCATCTTATACTGAGGACAGTCTAGGTGAAGCCTAATCCCTTCACTCACTCCGGGAGGTAGGTTCTTTATTCCGGCCTCAAGAATAGGGCCTGGGACCACTTCTGAGAAGATCAAATTATCCTCAGTCCACATGTCAATAAAGAATTCCAAGTCCTCGAAGCAAAGCCGCGGGGGAAGGAGCGCTTGCCGTTGCTGGCGTCTGTGGAATGTTTGATATAGTTTGTAATAGGTTACCCGAAACGAGTTCGGTCGTTTGCAAATCGAAGGCCATCTTCTGGCACATAGGCACTTCCAAAAGTAATCATCTTTGGCTATCTCTCTCCATTGCTTACACACAGCCATACAAGAAGCGAGGTCCGTGCCATCCAGAAAAGGAAAAACGGCCTTCAGAACTTCATCAAACGACGACATCTCGGCAATAGCAAAGCAGCAGCTCGTTCACCAACTGCAGCATAAAGGGCAGTGGGCACGGTTATTAGATCATATCCGCTGACAAGAACAAGAGCACGGCTAAGACAAACAAATCCAGTCGTCCGTCAATGTCCTAGGTGCCTCTCAGACCGAAGGGTTACCAGAAACCGCTATCACCCACTACCTAAGATCTGATCTAAATCATAATCATCCTGTCGGAAATAAAGATAGCCGCCAATCTTGAAATGGGTCGATGAAAAAAGCCGAGGAAATCAACGAAGTTAACCCAGAAAACGAAAAAGTCAAGCAAATGGACCGTAAATTCAGGAAACCAAGATCGGACCAGGGAGAAAATTCGCAAATTTCAAGACTCACTCTCGAATCGGCGAAAATCCTGCGATCCAATCGAAATCAAAACCCGTCGGGCGTCGTTGGTGAGAGCTTGGCCCCGAAATCGAAATGCACGAACTGGGCAACCGGATTTCATCGAAGAGAGAGATTCAGAACGTCACTACGGAGGTCGATATTGTGGAGAAACCAGAGGGAAGAAGAAGGGATAAAAGATTGTTTTTCTTTGGGGCCCAGTGAAGAGGCCGATGGTTTTTCTACGACGTCGCATCAACGGAGTGTCGGCCCATGAAGACCGGGACGAGATTTATGACCATCTGAGCCTGCGGTCCACTCACGTAACAAAATTGGCTTTGGAGACTCGACGAGGCTTTCCATTCTATTAGGAAAATTCCAAAGTTTTTTGTTTTTTTTTGGTAACTGAGAACTCCATCACAGACCTCTGTGCCCGAACGGGGCCTGAGGGCCGGGCCCCTATACCTCGAATAAGACTAGCCCAACAATCCACCGCTAGGACCTTCACTTAAATCGCTAATAACTGCAGGTTTCGAACTCTCGACCTCTGTGATGAGAAAGAGACTCTCAACCAACGCATCTACCGATAGATGAGTGGAAAATTCTAAAGTTGTTTGTTCTCAAAATTCTAAATGTATATGTACTATGATGAGTCCCTTGCGTTGCTAAGAAATTATGGTACCCTCGTTAGTACATCTAAAGAGAGCCCTCCTACCTTAGTTGAAACGAGAGAGAGAGAGAGAGAAAGTACAACGTGGTGTTTCGGATTTTTTCAAGGATTGTTACTTTGTATCTATAGTGCGAGGGAGGGGGCTAACTCTGTAATTGCAAGAATTCCTCACCCTGATCATTTGGGCTCTGCATTGTGATGATGCCCCCTCTCTTGGGCACTGTTGGCTAACTCCAATGAAGTGAAGTCTTATTATGACCGAAAAACAAATTAGTTGCTTCACATGTGTTTTGCATGGATATATTTAAGAATGTTTATTCTCCTTTTTGTTTTTACCATGAAGAATTTTCGCATGTACAATGTTTGGGGTTGTTATATATTGAGCTTAGAAAAGACTTAGTAATAATACTTTTGCTAAATTGGACATGCAAAATGCAGTCTGAAATTTTAAAGTTAACACTAACTAAAATAGACATGTAACAGAATATTTAAAAAGCACGGTGAATGAATATCCAATGATCGAATGTGCATGTACATGTGATGTGTGTTTCAAATTTCAATCGTAAGATACGTCAATGACATGGAAATTGAATATCATATGCATGAAATGCATCCAAGATGATTGTCTGGACGTGCATTTTGTAGGTCTGTCGAGCAGGGAAGCGAGTCCAACCGATTTTTTGACGGAGAGATGGCTTCTGACGGTTAGTTTGATGGTTAGAAGGCTATCTATAGGGATCAAGGATTGCTGAGGAGTGAGGACTTTAGTGGAAATAAGAACTCTATTCTCTCTCTTTGAATATTCTTGTGCTTGTACTTGTGAAAAACTGCTTGTAATTCTCTACGAGGCTTGTGCTTTTCTTGTAATCCGTGAAATGAGAGTGTTTGATAGTGTAATAGGTGCTTATTTTTATAGATTTATCTGTTTAGCTTCTTACCTTCTGCACCGTAGCTTCTATGAAGTTTTTAGTGGATTTTTACCCTATTGTGGTTGGTGGTATGAGAGTCAACGTAGGCTAAGTAAAAAGCCAAATCGCTATGCGTGTGTTTGTAAAAAATTTCTAGCTCTTCAACTCTTATTTATTGTTAGATAAAAGCATCTACATCTATGCAACTAAGTTCATTCTACAAAAGAGTATATGTTAGTCTTCTGTGAAACGATTTTAATTTGTTCAAACAAGCAATTCACCCCCTCTTGATTGTTGCATTAACCTTATCAAGTAGTATCAAAACTTGGTTAGCTTAGTTTTCAAAATGTTGTATTTCATAGCCAAAGATCTTAAACGGCTAAAATCATTGGTGCATGATTCCTTTATGGTTCGTTAGGTTTTGCGATCTATTAGAAATTGTCCTCATATGCCCTAATTTCTCTTGTTCGGTGATTGTAGATATCCTAAAATCATTGTGATCTTGGTTATACCAACGGCTATTGATATAAATCTCGGATAGTAACTTTCCTAAGAGATTCGTAACTTGAAAATGTTAATAATTAATAATTAACTACTAATATTGCAAATTACCTCAAATTACATAAGTGATGATACCTACAATTAGTAATTGTCTTCACCAATGGTAACTTACATGTTCAACTTTGTAAATAAGCTTTAATAGCCTTCAATGAAAGGCAGTCATGTTCTTTTCTGTACCGTCAAGGTATGGATTTGGATGACAACAACATTTGTTCCCCTCTTTATGGTCATGAGTTCATGCCTTATTAGGAGCACTCTAAAATCTTGAATTTACCTCGTTGACATAGGACAGTACTGCCCTCAAGATCACTTGGGGGTTGATTGTGTGAAAGCTCACCCGACACCACTTTAAAACTTGAATTAAAAAAAAAAAAAAAATTGTTCTTCCAGTGCTCTTTAGCTTAAAGGATCCTATAATTCGTAACCTTCCGATTAACTTTCTTATGGAGTTCATGAACTACCTCAACTAATGGTAAGCTTCATTTCTTTTATTTATAGTAAACTACTTCTTTTAAGTTCTAACACTTCTTCCTAGTTTGTAATTTTCCATTCCTCCAACGATAGTTATGCCCCTAAAGTTCATAGTAATATTCCTTATGTTCTCGTAAATTTGAGGCCCTATTGTATGTAACCTCCCTTGAAATGACCTCTTTATTGTAACTTTCCTTATTTTCCGTACCAGTCCTCATGACAACAGTAAATTACTTGCAAATATCCATTTGTAGATTTCTTTAAAAATCGGTAATTATCATTATGTTGTCATAAATTTTAAGGGTCTTATTGTTCATAACTTTCAATAGTAAACAACAATTTTCCTAAATTAACATTATATTTATTTTCTCCTATTTGCAGTAAATTGGTAAAAAATTTCCGTAACTAACTTTCTTTAGTACTTCATAAACCTGTGTAACCTAGCAGCAAGTAAAGGAGGGAGGGGACTGGACCATAAAAGGCAGGGCAGACCTGGAGCAAAAATGGAAAACGAATGAAAATCGCTAGAAGGAGGGCTTGAACCTCCGACCTTGTGGTTAACAGCCACACGCTCTAACCAACTGAGCTATTCCAGCTTGTCGCTGAAGTAGCGGCATTTAAATTATTATCTATTAATTTAGAGGCTTCATAAAACCCGACCGCCACGTCGCGCACCGGGGACGGCAGCGATTCACCAAAACTGAGGTCAGCACAGTTGGAATCTGCCCATCGAAGTCGGGGATGACGGAGGACGGCGGCGCTAGGGTTTGTCCCGACGAATCGCAGACGAGGCGAAGGTACTTCCCTTGATCGATTGGAATTTGTCGCTCTGTGTTCTGCGGGCTTCGTTGCAGTCTGTTCATTCTCGATGGGAATTTGCGTCATGATCAAGAATCGCATGATGATCAAAATTAGATGTTTGGGGTTTGGGGTATTCTGTTCTTGGTGCGCGAGTAATTTCGAATAATACACATGTTGCTCGCCGCAATGCTCAATGTTTCCGCCGCGCCTTACTGGGTGTTGCAGAAGGAAGAGAAAATGGGATCAGCCGGCGGAGTCTCCAGCGTCGATCGGGTTGGCATTGCCCGGTGTTCTTCCGTTGGCCAACGTGGGATTTCTGGCCGGGACTGCCGCTCCGATGGTGGCGCCGCTCGCTGCTGGGCTCCTGATGAATTCGCTTCCGGCTAATGGCGTGGCGACGTCCCATCCACTTCAGTCACCTGCGGTGATGCAGCAGAGTACTGCTGCAGTCATTCCCAAATCAAACCAAGTGAGCTGCTTTTTGAAGTGTTCATCAAATGACTTAGTCCTAGACCTGTGATGCTGGAATGACGCTTTCTGCTTTTCGTTTGCTCATGTGATTAATTAGAATTAAGTAAGAATGGGAAATACCTTCAATCCTTCTGAGTTTATTTTCATCAGAACCTCATATGTTCTTTCTCCTGCATGGCTAAGAATGCATGGACAATTTATGAGCTCATAGATTATAATTATTGCTGTGCAACTATGATCCTGAAACTTCTGTCCGGCTGAACTATCTCTCCACTCCTTCCTTCTGTTCTTTTCCCCCACACTTTTGGTTTCTGGCTATGGTAATTTCTTGTTTGGTGATGACATGTTTTCTGTCCAGCAAAAGGTCCAAGAAGACTTGGTAATTGCTCGGGAAATTGTCATAAATGATGCTGAATCTGCTGTTCGGTACAAGCTCACAAAGCGTCAAACACAAGAAGAGGTAATAACATTTAAATTCTTTTCCATGCCTTATAATTTTGCCACTCTTTCCATGTACTTTTTTGAGTAATTCAAGATGTCTACCTGTCTTGCAGATTCAGAAATGCACTGGAGCTGTGGTAACGACTAGGTATGCAGTTCACCAATAGAATTAAAAAGGACATTAGTGATAACTCCTACTTCTTTCTTAGTATTTACATGGTGATTACTCTCTGCAGGGGAAAATACCGGCCACCAAATGCCTTACCTGATGGTGGAAAGCCATTATATCTCCACATTTCTGCTGGTGCACATGTAAGATGCATTCTTTTTTATTTTCTTGCGTAGCGACATGTTTCTATAGAATACGATTTAGTTTGTTGGATATTCCAAGTTCATGAGTATTCCTTGCATGTTCAAAGATGAGGTTGAGAACTAAAATGTGACCTCGTTATTATCCAATCAGGTTGAATTTAAAATATTATTTTCCACAACAACGATTGTATTCTATACCTGGAATTATATCTTCATGAAAGATATCGGATGTTCAAACCATTTATTTCTCTACGAGGACATCAGTGTTCAATTTTTCTGGTTCTTTTAGGTGCGTGGTAGGCTTTTTGAGGGGTAGTACTACTACAATGACATGCAAGTAGTACCCCTTGACTTACATGATGGACATCTTCTTTTTACTGGTTGAGAAAAATTTGCACACCTGAATACCTGTGTTAGTGTAGTAGATCAGGGAGAGTTTCATATTCCTCTCAGGAAGATGCGAAAAAGTTCCATGGGAGAAATTTGGTCATTATTGAATCATTACACAACTATAATGAAGGAACAATTGTCTATTGAGAAGTGCCAGGAGGAATTGTTGAACTTTATTGTGGCAGTCCTTGGTAAAATTGTAGCTTGTCAAAATAATTAGCTTCTAGGTTTTGTGTTTGTCTGTGTCCTATTCTTCACTTTTCTGCAAGGCTACTGTTTTTGCTTGTTAAATTCTGCTTTGTGTTAACCAAAATTGACTCCTTACAGTTGAAAGAGACTGTTGAACGAATTATAGCTGTTGACCGTGCAGCCGGCATGATCGAAGAGATGCTGAAACAGGGTCAAAATCCGCAGCCTATCTTCTATACTGACAAGGGAGTAAAGGTGGTTATCTATTGTATCATCTCCTTGTTGTCTCCTGCTGCATCATTTACATGATCCATAGATATGTGAACTCTCTATCTGATTTAGGTTTCTCAAGCTTTAAGCATGTGCGTGTATTTGGGGTTTGATGCGGACCCATCATGGAACATTGCTTCCCGCATTCGTGGACCAAATGTGAGTCCAAATTAACTTTTTTTCCGTTCCTGTCTAGCTTTTCTTTTCTGTCACCGCATTGAGTTGGCTTTGGAAGGAGTGTTTGACTTACAATTGTACCAAAACACTTGAAATATTCTTCATTCAAGAAGTCATTGCTAGATATTTATTTTAATTGAGCCTGAAGAAACTTCATCTTTCATGCTTAATCTCAACTTTCGCAAAATGACTCTGTACAAAATGAACTTGTGCTGAATAGAATGTTAGATCACTTAATCGAGCTAAGTTTGAGCTCTGAAATTACCTTATACATGTGTACGTTATTATGAACTTTCTAGAAGGCTATGACATTTGGCTGTGGCTTCTTCACTTCCATGGGTCTTTGGTTTTAGATTTGGCTTGAATTTAGTGTTTGGAGGTTGTAGTGCTGATTATCAGTAGCAGGCAAATGCAGGCCGGAAAGCCCAAGGGGAAAAAGTGAACAATCTTTACAACTAAAAGGATATTGACTAAATTAAGGGTACAATAGAATAATGACAGTTGTGTATTCGTATTTAGGCGTGGTAAATGTCAACATCAATGTTGTAGCATTTTGACTCAATACTGTTGCCTTTTCAGAGTGGACCACTGCATCGTCTTGTTGCTAATGTGCTTATGTTGCTCTTTGCTCTGGGTTATTATTTTTTTTTTATCTTTTGATTTAAAGTTTACACTGAATATTATGATGATGAAAGATTCTAATGTCTGAAGCTTTCTCTGACTTCTCCATGCAAATGGGAGAGATTGTTTTTTGTGCTGGTGGTGGTTTGTTTGTATGTGCAGGACCAATATATAAATCACATTATGACTGAAACAGGAGCAACTGTCTTAGTAAGAGGGCGTGGTTCTGGGACTTCTGAGAGCTTGCATGGAGAAGGTAGCATCATCTACCATGTGGATCATTGATTCAACATTTTGTGACGATTGTGTTTCTTGTCAGTGACACCCTTCCTGACTACTTGCAGAAGGACAGCAGCCATTGCATTTATTCTTATCCAGTAACAATGGAAAGAGCCTTGAAAGTGCAAAGAGTCTAGCTGAAAATCTTCTGGATACAATCAGTTTAGAATGCGGTGCCTCCAGGTGAAAAGGGGTCTGATTATGCTGGAATTAGAGTATCCTGACATTCCATCAGCTTGGATGTTCTACATATTAGAGAGTCAACGAGAGCATTTGTTTCTTTTCTTGAGCTTGTTTGCCTCTTAAGGATCAATTGATTTGGAATGTTAAAGGATTTGTTAGTTGGTGATTTATGCTGTGTTTATTGGATAGCCGTCAATATGGCTGTGTTGCTTGTTAAAGTATTTTAAGCTGATCTTTTTTTTTCCATTCTTGGGCATGTGTCTTAGTAGTTGTCATGCTTATACTGAATGCTGCATTTGATGGTATGTTGTCTCATCAAATTGTGAAATCTGCATTGAGAATTTGCTTGACATAGACCTATATTTGCTGCCAATTGGTGTCACCTTTACCTTTTCTTTGCTTTATTTCTTCCAAATAATGAAAGAACTACTTAGAAGAACTCCTTTTCTTGTTGCTAGACTCCATTTGTGATTGACCATGTGTTATTTCCACTCTTCCTTTTCTGTTCTTTTCTTTTTCATTATACAGATATAAATGAATATTCACCATATTTTGGTCCCAAATATGTTAGAGGTATCCTCATTGACAAACATTAGTCAATTAAAAAGTGCATTTCCTGTAGCTTTAAATTTCACCTTCTTTTCGTGAGAATTAGAGATGGGCTTCTTCCTTTGTAACCTAAAAAACTAGAAATGTTAACCAGCTGTCAATCACAGTGAAAATTCTTTTTTATGCTGCTTGTTACTTTAACCTTCGATCCATCCACCTCTCTTTTTAAAATTTAAAAAAAAAAAAAAAAAGTCTGGACCTTTATGGAACCAATTTCTTATTCCTGAAATTATGTTGTAATATACAGTTTAATTGGTTATGGTGACCATTTTGGCTCTAATTTTGCACAGGGTATCGTCCTCTAAGGTGTATGGTGCTGTTCCACCTCCTCAGCAGTTGGTGGGATCAAACAGTTCTGGACGTGAGGTGACAGAAAGTACAAATCCAGCTGCTGGTTTGACATCTACTAGTAGCTTTACTACATCTCCACCCCTTTCGTCACCAATGATCCCTGGGGTAAGTTCTGCTTTCACTCAAGGGGCAGTGTCAATGTCTGGGGGAGTGCTAGGTTGCGTTCAGACTCCACCAAACATGGTCCACCATTCCCAGCCTTTGGTAACTGGCGGAACGAGATATAGTGGATATGAAGGAATATATCCTCAAGCCACACCTTTGCAACAAGTTGCATTGGTTCTTAAACGGTCAACTTCTGTCACTTCTTCTGTCGCCTCTGCACCCGCATTGGCAACTGTGACGTCTGAGCTGAGTACTAAGCCTGATTCTGAAAAAGAGAAAAGGCCTCCACCGAGGCGGAAGTTTCAAGAGTTGCCAGTTGGTAATAAAGATCCAGCACCAAATTATCAGGTACGAGCAATTTCTTGAGACTGCTTTTTGCTGTGAAGATTCTAGATGCATTTAAAAGTCGTTCCGTGTAGAGATCAGTGCCTTGAAAGCTTTAAACCTAATCATGTGGGAAAATGGGGTAAAATCAGCATGATGCAAATTCAATCGAATACAAAAACTGAGCTTAAACCCTTATATAATAGATGGGCGTGTTCTTTGTCTATAATTATGAGAGGATTTTTTTACTTGATGTTCATAAGCGTTTGACTTTGTTGGATGGATGGAAGGCTTAAACTGCCATGGGTAAGGAGGGTTCATATCATTGATAATGTGCTTATGCTTTTCTTCATTCCATATGCCTTTGCTTTTAACATTTATATGCACAGGTTATTCTTCTGATGGTTATTTATCACTTTGAGTTTACTCGTGGCGCTAACGGTTTTGCTTACTGATCTATGTATTTTTCTCCTCTGACTTTTAATATTTGATATTCCAGGTATTTTCTCTGACCTTCTGTGAAGCTAACTGCCAGATACTGGACTCCTGTTGTAGGAACAGTGGATTTTATGTGTCACAGGGTATTTACTTTTGGAGAGTTCAACGGACAGCTGCAAACTGATTCCCAGCCTGGAACTGATATCTCCTTTATTTATCGCACCTTCTCATGAAATGCAATTCATGTTTTGCTACCTTATCGATATTTTAGCTTCCGCAAATCAATGACACCTGGTTTTGCACAGCTTTGTAGAAAGGACCTTTCCTTGAACAAGCAATTAATCTGTTGAAATGTTGGTGGAGAGTATTCTTCTTGCTTAACATAGAATAGCAGAGACGAGTTGATCAAAGAAATCACTTAGAGATCCTTCTGCATTGCTGTTATTTTAGCTCATCTTTAAGCTACGACATCTTGCTGGCTAGCACTAGATTAGGACCTCCCATATTTGTCCCCTTTTAAGTTGATCTTTGAAGGGAGAGCTAGTTGTCACTGCTGATTAATGCTAGCCATGTGATTAAAGCTATAAATCTTCATATAAGCTGAGAGCACTGTTGGCTGTCTGCTGGTTCGTAGAATCAGCAAGGACGCTCAGACTAGATGATCCTGAGTGAAATTGTCATCTGAATGCAAATTAGAATATGCAAGAGCAGGTGGCTAGCACAATTTTCCCTATGTTGCTATTGTAATTTATGGATTCTTTTTCCTTGGGTTAGTGCCTGTGTCGATATGGCTAGAGACTGAGCAGTGAGCACAAATAATGTATTTAGAGGGTACCTCGTGATGGTTAGTTGTATTTGAGTAGCGTATACATGCAGCAGTGACACGCACAAATTAGGGATGAAGTTCAGGGAGCAGTGGGATAGGAGTTCAAGAGAAGTTCATTACTCTGTCCAATTTAATGTTGCCATTTTTTCTTGCCCTTTTACAGGAATCAGCATATTTAAAGCCGAGAGAGCCAGGGTTAGACATGAGCTTAAGAAATATATCAACCATGCCACCTCCAAAGAAGTTAATACTGCCATCATCAAATGCAATGCCACCGCCTCCCCCAAAAAGCATGCCGCCACCCCCTCCAAAATTTACTGCATCTAAATCTAGTCCGGAAGTACATGATAAGGCCGGGAGTTTGGACAAAACAAGATCTGAGATTATACCTGGTAGGCTACAAAATTAGTAGTTTCATCATGAAACCTTGATTTGGTTGCAGATTTCTATGGTTTTGCTATCAGAAAGATAAAAAAAGGATGAAATTCCTCATTGCTTCCCCTGTGTTCAAGTTGTCTACTTTCTTTTCCATTTGGTTTAGCTCTGTATTAATTTAATCTGTCCGTCCCATGAGGTTTTTGCTTTATTGTCTGCAGAGACTCTGGTCAAATTGATGGAATATGGGGATGAAGATGATGACCTTGATGAAAGCAGCGAAGAATCACTCAGCGGCAATTTGACTACTGCGACAACTCAAAAACCATTTTGGGCAGTGTGATTTGTTCGTCTTCAACAGTTAAATGGATGGATTGACCATGTTGCTACTCCATGTGTATCCTATAACGGCAACCAGGTTGTGACAGAAGCTTTTTCTTTTTCAGCTGATGGCAGTGGCCACTCGTTTTAGGAGGAACAGGAATGTTGCCAGCTCTGACCCGAGTCGTGCTTTGATGCCAGTCATCTTGGTGGCCGAGTTTTGTGACGCTAGAAATGGTTTTGTTAGTTTTCAGCCGGCATGGGATTGTGACATGTACATTAGTTTCTCTGACTTGCTTGGCTTCCGGAATTGGGGATATGGCTTCTTTAATTGTCATTCTTTCTGCTAATAATATGATTCGTGGTCCTTTGTTCACCTTCATTTTGAATTGAATTGGTGACGCAGTTATGCGTTTGGGAGGTCATCGTCTACTCAGAAGGTCGGGTTGGGTGATGAAGTTGAAAAGTTTATATAAAGCAATGCTCGGGGGATTTGCATCATCAAGCGACTGGCATGATGCATTCATATGATAGACCGAAAATTTATGGCACTATACGAGGGAAAGCTGAACTGTATTAAATGGCGATCACCTACCCTGTGATGAAGGTGACCTATAATGTGTCTATGTCGTGACCTGGGTTTCAATGCCACCGTTGTATAATTAAGTTAGGATTCAGTTTACTTAGCAAAATAGATTAAAGGAAAAGAATGAAAGGAGGATTAGGGGATTAGGGTCAGACTGATAAGCTAACGTGAAAAGAAATGGCAGACAAGAAATCTTCCATTTTGATTATCACCACGTTGAATAATCAACTTCTCTCTCTCTCTCTCTGAGAGTTCATGGCTTTGGGAGGGGCTTTCCTCTTAAGAAGGACTTGAAAAGCTGAAGAGCGGCTCTGGGCTTGAAAAGAGGGACTTCATGGCCAGCTCCTCTCACCGTCGCAAATGTCAGCCCTTCATATACCTCTGTCCACCCTGCCACCTACATGACCACATCAGTACCTAAATTGATCGGTCTCATGGACAAACATCAATAGCACAGCATTCATCAAACAATTCATATATATGGTATATCAGTCGATAATCAAAGGGAGACACCGACCTGTTTCTTGACGTACCAAGGGTACCACGGGATTTTGGTTGCCAGTTTGAGCTGCGCGAGCGAGTATCTCGTGGCTGTGACGGGTACCACCGAATCCACATCGCCGCTGTGATTATTTTCGTTTTTTCATTGGGGCATAAGAAAATGTCAACTTGAATTCTTGCGAGGAAATGGTGCACAATAATGCATCAAAGAAGAAGAGATAAACCGGCCAACCTGAACACCCATACTCGGAGGCCACCGGCAATCATCTCCCTGTAGATCGGAAGGATGGACACCTCGGTGTCGTTCCAATTTCGGTTCAACAGTTCACTACCATCAGAAACAGGAACACATTGTCATGATTCTTCATTTTGGACTATGACAAATTGACTATCACTTCATTATACTTGTTTTGGCAAAAGGAGCTAAAAAAAAATTGCAATTGCAATTCAAATTGAACCTGCAAGCAGTCCACTTGTAGGGAATCTTGGTGGCGTTGGCGTGGAGTGCTCTCTGCACGTCAGGCCTGTTGTAGTACGTCTCTGCATATTTCTCTGTACAGGGATCGTACCCAGATATCTGCCTCAAAATCTGTTTTTTTTTTTCCATGGATAAAAGGAGATTTTAGACCATAGGACAACAGAAAAATAATGAATTAGGAATTCCCAAATGAGTAAAAGGAAAAACAAAATTGATCAATTTCTGCACTGTGAAGTGATGGTACTAGTACCACTACATTACAAGTATGTATAATAATGTTGGAACAGATACGGAACAGACAAGTGAATTGAGAAGCAATACAAACTTCATATGTCATTGCAAGTACGCAAAGCACCCACGCAACAACACTCAAGTACCATGCTACGAATATCATATTCCATTTTACTTAATGATATGAAAAGGCAGATGAAGATATTTACTTGGGAAAAAAAATATAGAACGGAACGGAACAAGATTTTAATCTTTTTGTTCGGTAAATTATGGGAATGATATGGAATGAGAATACCCTTGTTTGTTTGTGACATTAATGATTCGATAAATTTCACATAGGATTTTCAATTTCATTTATTCGAATTATGCCTTATTATAGCACTGTGCAATTATATATTTCAAATTTTATTGTAAAATGAAAAGTGAATAGGCATTTTAGGGTAAGCCCATTTCTTCATACCCATTTTCGGTGCAAAGGGCCTTTTTCCTTTGGTTTAAACATGAGAGTTGAATGAACATTGCAAAATAGAATCACCATAACAGAATGGATAATTCCATTTCTGTTTTGAATGAAACAGTAGATGTACAAATTAGGTGATTTATTGTGATAAAATCATTATATATTAAACTTTAATTATAATTGGCAATTATAATATATAGTTTGAATTTGAATAATTGATAAATATAACTTAAATGTAGGAATAATTGAATCCATAATTATTGCTAAAAAATTTAACTTTTAATTTATAGTTAGTGAATTATAGTTATATGACAGTACACATATGAAGATATTGGTTCTCCACACACTTGATAACGTTTTTTGGACAATCAAGAGTATGAACATAGAGACTCGATTATCTAAAAGCCAGTGAAACATAATGTAAGCCTTGTGAATGAATTAAATTCATGCCTTTAACTTGTGCAAATGGTCCAGACCAGAATTATTTGCATGTAATTGATGGGGTTTAAATATGCATTCAGTAGTTCTTAAGCTAAAAATTCCCACACCCTCCAATCAACTGCGCGGACCATGAGGGCTCACCGGAACTTGTCAAGCAAAATTAAGATTATTTTGCAAACTTTCAAAGCACTGAACAAATTATAAAACCAAATAGTGCATGGCAAATGAAACAACACACAAATGAAGGGAAGAGGGGGAGCACCTTGTTGTGATGGGGGCGATGAGGGAGGCGAATGGACTGTCGCGTGGCGGCGGCGGTGGCGGCGGAGCCATCGGAGGAGTTGCAGGGGGGAGCGTAGATGTTGTACTGGTCGATGTTGCCGAACTCTTGGTCCATGGCGTAGGAGTAGACCGACTCGCACTCGTCCGACTCCTTCTGTCGACGAAAGTCGCACGTGCTCATCAGCTGCTTGTACGTCTGATCCGATATCATCGCGTGGCTCCACCAGTACGTCACCGTCCCCATGTTGTCGTAGTAGTTGTCCGTCACTGCATTTCCTACCTGCATTTTTCCAAAATTATTTTCATCCGCAAAGTTAATATTTCATAATTAGGATTTCCCTCTTGGTCATATTCGTAATTAGGATTGAGTTAATGAAATTTTGCAGTCCCTGAACTGATTAATCCTCTTCTGCGTGGCTTCTCCAAAGCATAAAAACGACCTTTTTCCAACGGAAGAATAGAACTCAACAACAGAAATGTTTTGCTGATGAAGCGATTGAGAAAGTACCATAATGCCCCTGAGATTGATGGTGGAGTATTTGGGCTTCAAGTTATGGGCCATAATCTGGCGGGCCAGCTGAGGGACGTAATGGCCTGCGTAGCTCTCTCCCGTCAGGAACACCTCCCTCCCTTTGTACCTTGGGAATCTCTCCATCCATCTCACCAAGAACTCCAATGAATCCTCAGCTGCCCAACACATTTTACCCCATATGACCCAAAAAGACAAAAAACATATTTTACCCCAGATAAATATATATATATATATATATAAACATATGAAAAGAAATTTACCGCCCTAATGAAAAATACCCATAATTTCACGAGACGAAATGTCTCCCTTGATTTTTTTCATTTCGATTCCATCTCGAGTAAAAGATGTAGCTCCTCTGACAAAGAGTAGCTAAGTGCTACCTTCTCTATCCTTTCTCAATTGCAATCATTCATCATACCCACGAAAAGAGCTGTTGGGTCGATAATGGAACCGGGTCGAATGCGGGACCCGTCCAGAAGTTCTATCAAAATCCACAATGATCATATAAATGAAGAGTCAACGTTCCATTTTGGACCACCTTGCGGGGCCCACAGTACGTCATCACTGTCCCAGTAGTACTGGCTAGTGGCTAGCACGCTACCCTCCGAAAATTCGGGTCCTACACAAGGTCTACTCATCTCTCCTCCCATCCATCGCTTCCTCGAATTGTCAAATTGACCGATTAAGCCATTCACTATGCAAAAGACACTATCAGTAATGGGAAATGAACGGTTGTGGCCGTACCGGTGCGGCGGTCGCCGGTGTCAAGAAGATCGGAGGAGCGGTTGCTGTAGGAGAAGCCCACACCGGCTGGGGTTTCCAAGAAGAGGAGGTTGGCCTCGGTGTTCCACGAGAACTTGTTGAGGTACAGGCCTGAGGCCGTCCTGTTTATCCGGAATGGCCCGATTTCCTCGGAGGCGCCGTATGCCACTGACGAGCAGCCGGGACCTGTGTGATTGTGCCACCATATCAAACACTTTGCATAAGCAAATCCAATTCATAATCTTCATATCTTTGTATACACCATCTTGTTCATCTACTAGCAAACCAATTGTATTATAGATAAATCACCAGATCATTTAGTCAGAGAATTGCAAAACTATCCTGAGGTGGTCACCAGCCTTGAGTTCGAGGAGGGAGACAGCAGGAGGAGCGGCCGAGGGTGGCAGCAGGCCAAGATGTGGTAGGAGAGAGATGGTGGAGAGTGGAATTATATGTTAGAATTCGTGAGGAAAAGGTAATTTCTTTAAATAAGTGAGGTTGTGAGTATGCAATTCGATATGATAGTAGTAAAACTTAAAATGCAAATCGTAGGTTTCTAAAGTGGGCATGAAATTCGATATGCGGGTGCAAAACTTTGCAATTATCCATGGGTAAAATATAAATGAAAAGCCTCTTGAATTCTATTTGGGAGATGCTTCTATTGTGAGCATCGTGTACATTGAATGCGACAATCTTTTTCAGACATAAATTTTCGTTTCTGTTTGGGTGATAAGATATTTGTGTAGTGTGCTGGTAGAGGTGTTCCGAGCATTGTTCCAAGAGCACATGGTCACTATTCACTGAGCAAAACATTTGGTAGGTCCAATTCATATCTGGATTTTTCGGTAGGGGAACGAGTTGGGTGGAGTAGACCCAGTTCTTGCACAAATCAAGCTATTGTTTTCTAAATCAATTAGGATTTATATCACATAACACAATGGAATTGCTGGATGAGTCGAGATAAATTCCAAATTGCAGGAGAATACCAGAGGTCCAAAATGCATCTATGCATGATAACGCACATAAATGTGGGCATCCAAAATGCATCTATCCGTGAAGAGGATCAATAAAAGTGGGCATCCAGTCGGTCCAAATCAAGCAATAGCCGTGAACTGGTAAATCAATTTTACGATGTGTCAAGATGTTTTTGTATTTAACTATGGCGACATGTCGTGACGTTGTACAGTAAATCCAGAGTACGGTAAAACTAGAAGTACTGTACTTGCTAAACTACAATGGACATGCACAAGCAAGAGCATCAATAGCAAGGTGAAGCCCCCCATCTTTTCTCAAGAATAGACTTCTTTTCATCTCCTTAGCATTATCGACTTGTTGCCTTGGGTTATCATTTTATCTTCTTAAAATTAGAAACACAGTATCCTTATGGGCGGGCCACGTGATGATTAATGCTGTTGTATAATGTGATTCGTCTAGTCAACATCACGAACGAACGTCCGTTAGCTAAGTCAAGAAAGTCCACAAAACACATCCACAGAGAGAGAGAGACTCTCTAACGAGTGTCTTAAGAGATCTATCATAATTCAATCTTCAGAAAATCAGTTTCTTCTGATGATGCGTGTAATTTTTCTCGATGATGCGTGTAATTGATACCTTAAAAATTCAATCTTTATAAAATGCTTAAAAAGTGCCATGGGCAGTACTAAGAAGATAAGAGATAGCATAGGGAACGTAAGGAACTAGGTGAATTCCAATCCATCAAACAGTGGAGTGAGTTTCAAGGGTTTCCTTGCACATGCAGATTTGAAAATTGTGCGGCCCTAGAGGTATTGATGGGGCATCAAACCTCGCTGACAAAGCCCTGCTCATGACGAGAGGGCGAGAGAGAGAGAGAGAGAGCAATTAATGATGAATGAGGGGAGTCGTTTGGGTGTGTGAATGGAAGTAATTAAAGCTGAGGCTGTTTATGGTTGCTTCCAAGCATTGAATTTCTTCTGTGAACTCTCACTGCAGCTTCTGCCTTGCGTGAGACCAGTAAGAAATACGGGAGAGAGAGAAAGAGAGAGAGGTTTGATTCTCTCCCTCTCTCCCCACGTAATGGGTTTCCATTTACATGATAGGTGGTTGGGTCATGTATGGCTCCTTTTGCTTCGGTACATGCCATGCCCACCCCCAAAGAAAAAAAGGTGTGAAACATCATCGGTTTTGGGGGACACAGCACATGAGGGTGTTCTCTCTCTTTTCTTTTTGACTCGTATAGTCGTATGTCACTCTTGCAGTTCCAGAGTCTTAGCGTTCAAAATTAGAACAACTGAAATGATGAAGGGGAAGAGGAAAGAGAAAGATGTCTCCCCGCTTAATCAATGATTTTCCTAAATATGGAGAGACCTCTACTTCTTTTCTTCTCTGTTAGGGTGGGTTTCGTGGAGAAACTTGAGGAAGAAAAATGGGATGTCACGAGTTGAAAGAACTCACCCCCAGTTCTAGTTCCAGCTGATAACAGTTAGAGAGAAGGAAAGGAAGAGAAAACAAGGGTGTGCCATGCAATCCAACAGTGAAGAGAGAGAGAGAGAGAGAGAGAGAGAGAGAGAGAGAGAGAGAGGAAGACCTCCGTTGAGCCAGACGACGAGAGGCTTGGAAGAGGGATCGGAGTAGGCTTCGGTAAGCCAGTAGAAGAGGGCTCGACCGGCGGCTTCGTGGACGGTGACGTACCCCGAGAATTGCCGGAACGGGACTTTCGGTTGCCCGGGAAGAGACACTATGCGGTCGGCTTCTTCTGCCGCCGCTGCTTCTTGACCGTCGTGACCGGACGTAGCGTTCAGCCTCGAGATGAGTATCACGACGGCGGCCATGAAAGCCATCGTTTTTCTTCTGCAGTCCATAGCAAATTAGGAATGGCCCTTTTCGACTGAGCAGAGGCAGAGGCTCAAATGAACTTGGCTTCGTTACTGCTACCAGCTGTGCATGTTTGTGTTCTCGATGCCGTTCGTTGTGCGCATGAGAGAGAGGGAGAATAAATGATATCACCAACCGGGGGAAGAACGGAGGATGGGGACGGATGGTAGGGTCACCTGCTTCGAACTTTTTATAGACGGTCCACACCTAAGTTTTATCGATCTTGTGGCAATCCAACTTGTACTGAGAGATCTGAGTAGAGTAGGGTCCAAAAGTTAATTTGTATCTAACAGTCGACAAAATGAATTGAATTTGTCTAGCCGGATTCGAGAACGAAATTGCTTAGACGGCACCCATTTTTGCACTTTGAGTAACTGGGTCTAACCAGGTCTAACCAGGTCTTGGCGTGGTGGGTCCCAAAACCACTATTGCCTCTGCAAATATTGCTCAATATATTTGCGCAACACTTGTCAATATATGATGCTTTAACTTTTAACTTCATATCAATCACCAAATAAATCAAAGTACTAAGAAATAATTTATGCTTGGGTTGCACAATGATGCTCATACAATCACTTGTGCATCGTACTTGATTTGTAACATCACAACACTAAACTTCACAAGTATAACATAAGTGTTCATAAACATTTTTTGATCTATTTATATGGAATGGTAAGTTTAGTAAGTTTGCAAAAGTCAAGATGATGTTTATTTTTATTTTTATGGGTAATATAGAACTTGGAACGAGCTGTTCGTATAGATGTTGAAGGCACCACAATTTCCTTAGATCAAACGATTTCCTTAGATTAAAAGTTATGGCGTGTGTAGTGGTCTACTTAATAGTGTGTCAAGTCTAGGTCCAAAGGAAAATTACCTTAGCAGGAAAACATAAAGAAAAATTACTAGTTTCCTTTTTGGATAGCAAGTACTTGAAAAAGTGCCAAAGTATTTTGCATCTATCAACATTTTGACATTTGATAAATAATATATTAGATTTTGAGGTATTGATTAGCGATATAGCAAATTCTTTATAATTTTAAGAATTTCAGGAAGTTAAGGGTATCCAAATTTTTACCAAAAGTTTCTTACAAAATGACTGGACAACATAGTTGAGATATCTAAATGGATAGTGAGGCTTGATACGAAATTATTATCATTATATTCACTAATAGTGGCAATACTTGTAATATAACATTAGGGAAATACATATATTTAGTACATAAATGATCTTTCTTTTAGTAAACTATACTGACGGAGTCTTGTTTGTTTCAAATTCTTTCTAACAAAAAGTCACTTGTTGACTTGCTCATTCAATTTTAAGACGTTGTTTATTTTCTAAATAGTTGTAAAGACAAATATATGTAATTACATTGGTCAATGTTTAATACATTTGCAAAATACCGGATATTTTGTGTTCATTCAAAATCGGAGAAATATTTATAAATAAAATATAAAAGTCTTTTCAGAGTAGGACTCATTGACTAATCACCAGTGGATTTCACAGCACAATTATTTGTTGAAAAAAAATATGAAATAATGCTTTTAATCTTCCATCCTTTTCTCCAGTAGACCTGATTAAAGAGGGAGGAAAGATAAGATAAAACGCTCCAATTTGACAGTCTTTTTTTTTTTTTTGGTCAGTCCTACTCTATTCCTACTCGACACTCAATCGCAGACTTGTGCCCCCGCCTTGCGGGCGTGGGCCGCAACCCACTCTCGAAACTCACGCGTCCCTACCCCCATCCCCGGGTGGGGATTTGAACCCCTCACCTCCCCCTTCCAAGGTGGAAGGGTGGCCACTGGGGCGAACCCCCAGTGGTTAATTTGACAGTCTTTGACCACCTTTATTTTCTGATTGGCTTAAACAAGATCATAATTGCCTTCTGGAATTTTCATGGTGTTGGGTTGGGGCATTTGTAGGTGATGCAAATGGTCACGTCGGGTCAGGTCATACACTGTTCCATTTTGAAAATGATATCACACCCATGATTTGGCTTTTTCAGCATGGGGCAGGGTCAAATTAAATAATAAAAAGAAGAATATGCTTAGATCGAAGACAACAATTAGATTTATAAATCGTTGGTCATATTCAACACACAGAAAAATCTGTTCCGTAAATAATGGAGCCACAAAAGGCATGTGCCATTAGGAACACGTTAGTTAGATTAAGATAGTCATATTAATTGCTTAAATTGATTTCATAGAGGGACATGAGTTTACTCGATATAGTATAGATCATTAAATTCATAATTCAGTTGAATGTAAATAATTATGGTATCAAAAGTATCTAAAGTGCTTTTTAAATCTCATAATCTCCAACAACGCTCAAATCTCACATACCCCAACGTACAGCAAAGGGGATATGCATGCAATGTTTTCACTAACAAACTAAAATCAATCTACAAGATATGATCGCATCAACATTTCTTGTGATTATTTGTAGCACCAATAATTTGGCGAAGCTAGGTGTAATCCATAGCACCTAATGCTTCACAAACCTAAGGTCAATCTATAGCATCTCAGTTTCTTAAAATCTTATGTACTCTGGATCCTCACAATCTACTAAAATGGTACATTCTTAAATGTATTTCCAAAGTTGTCATTGATCTACTTAGGTAAGCCAGTAGCCTATATCCTATGCATTAGGGAAAGATATCGAACCACCTAGGTCAATTTTTTGCACGAAATCTGGAGTCTTTTAGTTCAAGGGTATGCTTTATGATGGTAAAGATTAGCATCCCATGAAATTCTTTCAGTATTCTTTTATTGGTTAACTTTTAAATTCATTTATTTTCTTTTACTTTCTTAGCACATAACCATCTTGATTTGTTGTAAAACAAAATGGCACTAAAATCACTGTTTTATCATATGAAATGACACTAAAATACATTGATTTTCTTTTACTTTCTTAGTAAACAATCATCATGCCTTGTAAAGACTCGTCCTTGTCAGGGCTAATTTTCCCCCACAAAAACCCTAGGGGCCATTTCGCAAGGCCACGGGCAGACTAGTGTTAACATTGCCTCACACTTCTATCGTGCCTTGTAAAGACTCATCCTTGTCGGGGCTAATTTTCCCCTACAAAAACCCTGGGGGCCATTTCGCAAGGCAGTGGGCAAACTGGTGTTAACGTTGCCTCACACTTCTATCATGCCACATGCGTACTTTTCTAAAGAAACATATTACATGTAGGTTAATTACAAGTAATTTTAGATCATTATGGTATATAAACTATTATGGAAAATTAGCCAGGCAATCTAAATTAAAGTTAAAATAAAATATATGTTTTAATGTGAAAGAGAAAATTGCACTAACATCATTAAATGTTTTGCCGAATGGGCAATCAAGTCCTATATATTTTTGATCCGGTGCAATTGAATCCCTTTAGCCACTGCTCAACCACTAAAGCGACAAACTTTTTCCGACGCCTTTGTTAAAGATAATAAGATTCTTTGCTATAATCGTTTGTTACGTTTGCTTTGTTACATTTGCCCGGGATGATAATATGTTTCCAAAGGCGACACAATCTTTAGGTACCAAACGCAATAAGCAATAAATTTGGAATATGATCATTCGAAAAGGCATTGATTTCATGCCATACTTAGCTAAAGGATAACAAAATGAAAGGCTTAAATGAATTTTCCATGATCGGCCATGGGCCGAGCCTATGCCGTGGACTGTCCTCGCCTAGGCCCCGTCTCGGTCTATTAGCTTTTAAACCTACTTATTTAAAGCTCGAGGGAGACAGGGGAGGCCAGAATTGAGTTAATGTAGGTTTCAGGAAAGCTCGCTAATGTCCGTAGAAACAAGCTTTCCTGAAACAGGTTAATGTAGGTGTTGTCATGAATTATTTATGATTTTTCTGTTGTGTTGTTTTGGTAGTTCATGGCCATATTTGATATTCAAATGAATATCCTCACATGAACATCATCAATGACATAATTTTCTCGTAAGTAATATAGAAATCATCACTAGCTGTTTTTCAACAATCAGTTAATACTGTTCACGAACAAGCCGTGCAAGGAAATCTTGTGATTCTTTTTCCAAACGAATCATGTCAAGGATATCAAGTAGCTCGTAATAATTATCATGAACATATATACCAATAATAATTTGGAAATCATCAAAATTCCTAGGAGTTTTTCTCCAACAACCAGCTTACCCTAGATCCAATTACCCTGGTTTTGATATCTAACACCTTTACGCATATCCAGTTTTTTAATCAAAGGGTCTTCTAATCAACATCTTACATCTTCGTTTTTTAATAGGAGAAATTATACAAAACCCCTCACAAAATTTCACGAAAATGCGCGTCCATCTTAAATCACCGGATATTTTTCCGTTTGCACGGTCGTAACATGTGAACTTTTAAGGGTAAAATTGTAATTTAGTCTGAATTTTTAGTCAAATCATCTTTCTGCTTCCAAATGCGCCAATAATTTTTTTATTACGAAATAAACATGAAAAAGATAAACAAATTTAATGATCTTTAGAAAAGAATTAGCACAAAAATTATTAATATTATCGTTTTATTTTTTATTTGATTATAATTAGCCTTTTTAATTCCAAATCTATTTATATTTATTTTCATGTATTATAATATAAAAACCACCCCTGACTTTCAGCATACACCAAAATTATTCCATTCATTTAGGCTGTGTAAATTATTTCTCTAATTGAAAGATGGCTTAATTTAACCCTTTAATCAGTTTGGCTTCAGAGAGTTTGAATAAATTATGTTGTATAAAGCCGAAAACTATGACATTGCATAATTGTGCCACGCGTATAGCCATTATCTTTTTAAACTGAAGGATATATGAAAAATAAAATAACTATTTTACACATTTCAACGACTACTCAAAAAATTTGGAATAAATTTGATTTTTTTTTTACACGATCTATCAGCATCATCATCTGTATAATGTCCTAGTATATTTATAGCGATCATAGCATCTTCTGATTTATGGAGTTTATTCGCAAATTTTAATTTGTTTTAACATATTCGAGGGAAAAGAGAGATTTGACCAATTTTTTTTTTTTAAAAGTCCTGATTTTTCCCTTGAAAAATCACATGTTGGTGCATGCAAACGGAAAAATAAATCGAAGGTTGATGGTCGTAACAAAATGAAAGTAAAGCGGGATTTTACCTCTTAATGGAATGTTAAGGGCGAAGGGAAAAGTGTTAAAAAAAGTCTTAAATATTTTGCATTTGTGCCAATTTAGTTATAAACCTTTTTTTGGTGTCAATTAAATCCTAAATCTTTTTATGTTGTGCGAATTCAGTCCTTTCCGGCCAATTTTGGCCGGATTTTATCGGACATCAACCGGTTGATGTGGCTTGATTGGCGTTAACGTGGATAACTTTTAATAAAAATTTTATATTATATATTTTTTCTTTTTTCTTTTTTCATTCTCCTCCTTCTTCCTCCGGCCTGGTCGACCTCGCTGGCCACCTTGCCAGTGGCCGCGAGGCGGTCTCACGCTAGGCAATGAGGCTTGCCCTCGTCGGATCTAGAGAGGGTCGAGCCTCGCCCATGGCCGGCGAGGGCGAGCCTCGCCAGCCTAGCGTGAGGCTCGCCTTTGTGGTCGCCTCGCCACCCAGCCTCAAGGGCGGCCTTGTGCCGGCAATGAGGCTCGCTCTCGCCGGATCCGGCGAGGGTGAGCCTCGTTGCCCAGCCGTGAGGTTGTCGGTTGTTGCCTCTAGCCGTCGCCAAGGTCCGACGATCGGCTGGAGGAAGAAGGAGGAGAAGGAAAAAAGAAAAAGAAAAAGAAAAAGAAAATATTATTAAAAGTTATTCACGTCGTGGCAATTAAGCCACGTCAACCTACGCCGGTGTCTAGTCAAGAAAAATCTGGCCAAAATTGACCGGAAATGACTAAATTGGCACAACGTAAAAATGTTTATGATTTAATTGGAATCAAAAAAAGGTTTAGGACTAAATTGGTACAAATGCAAAAAGTTTAGGACTTTTTTAACACTTTTCCCTTAGGGCGAATATGTACCTCCCTTTAAAGTGAATAGGACTTATTTTAAAAGTTAATAGTTAAGAATTCTAATTTGAACTTAAATTAGAGGTGAAAGATTAAAAAAAAAGGAAAATTGTAAATAAGTGTTTGAAGTGCCATCAATTTCTCAAATAAAAGTCTGAAGTGAACCTTGTCTTAAATAGGGGCTAAAGTGCTGTTATTTTTCTCAAATAAAAACCTAAAATGAACCCTATTTCAAATAAGGGCTTGAAGTAAATACATCAGTCTCAAAGAATAACCTAATCTCACCAACTAGTCAAAAGCATTTCCATCCTTTATATTTTCTTATATTTTTTGTTTTTCATTAAAAAAAGACCAAAACTTACAAAAAAAGAAAATGAGAATTTTAATAAAACCCAAGAGGGACCTCACTCGCTTGTGGTCGCTACCCCCATCAATGGCCAATGGGGTATTGACCATGGCCAATGGGGTCGCCGGTGCCTTGATGAGGGTTGGCAACCTTACCAACTAGAGGTGAGGGCTAGAATTGAGAGAATATTAAGAACCTTAGATCTAGGTTCGTAGTCCTCTCACAATTCTAGTGAGTATCGTCAGCCCTTGCCGAGACGCCAATGACCCTACAAGCCTTGGTCGACCCCAGCGGTGATAGGGTGGTGACCACAGGTTGGGGAGGGCTTCCAGCTACATGTATTTTTCATTTTTAAGTTTTAGCATTTCTTAAGTTTGTTTTTTCGAAAGAAAAGAGAAAAAGGTAAAATTAAAAGGAAAAAAAATGAAAGAAAATAAGAAAAATGACAAAAGTGCCATTGACTAGTCGGTAAAGTCAGGTCTTTTTTTAGATTAACCTAGCACTTTGCTATTTTAGACCCTTATTTAAGAAAATAATAATAATTTTGAACTCTATTTGAATTAAGATCCGTTTCAAACTTTTATACGAGAAATTGGAAGTATTTATGTCCTTATTTGAAATTTTTCAAGGAGAAAACAAATATTTAGAGGCCCTCCATTTTAGACCGTTGTCTCACCCTAACGAGAAAAAAACAGAAGAAACAGGAAAAGAATACCTCGCCCCTCCACTTGTCCCAACGTTGTAATAAAAACCATCACGAATCTCTGTCTCTCCGAACAGAGCAAGGCTTGGCAAAGACTTTCTGGATCCGGAGGTTTAACCAAGAAGAAGAGGGTTTTTCGAACCTCCATTGGAAGACAGAGAGAGCTCGCGAGCTTCTTCTGCGTATCGCATCCATTTTTATGAAGTCTCCGCGAGTCAATTCCAGACCCGGTTGCCCCATTTTCTGGTGGTGGCTGCTGGAGCTCGGTCCGTGAACAATTTGCGGGTGCGGGTCGCAGGGTTCTGAGGATTTCGAAGGTGAGAGCGACCAACTAGTTGACTTTGCTTTCTTTCTCGAGCTCCTTCATGCTCGCTTTGCGGGTTTCGCTTTTTCGGAGTGTGGGGACATTAGGGTTTGCGTCGTGACGCTGTTGGTTCGCTGATTCCTGCCTTACTTTATGGTAAAGATTGACGCGCGAGTTGGGGCTTGTCCTGTGTGGTTGCTGGTGTGCGTAGGTTGAGGTTTTGGTCTGTAGGAGCCTCGAGGACTGAGCTTGGTTTGACTTCGTTCAGTTGTGGAATACATGATGAGAGGAGAAAGAAAAGAGAATTTTGGAGAATATGCGTGTAAATGAAGGGCTATGTTTTCCTTATATATCTTTCTTGTCGAAATTCTCACGTTCTTCGTGAAGGTTTTGACAGAATTGTGCTTGAATCACCGGTTAATTAAATTAGTTAATTTTCTTGCTTTGTCGGAATATCGGTTTTACAGATGGAAATGGAATTTTGAAGTTTGTTACTGAGTTTGTTATTATTCTAGCAGGTTAATAATTGCATTACTGGGAAACAATGTGGATAATGGGTTATTACTGCTTTCGGTGAGGTGATATGAGAGGTATTGAATATGAGTGATGGGGGTCGGGAGAATAGAAGGGAACATGGAAAATCAAGCGGTCACAGAAAATCCAGTGTCGACGATTTTGCACGGCCCATTGCAAAGATTGCTGTTGCGCAGGTGTGTCAAGCTGAAGGGTTTCAGGCTTTTCAGCAATCGGCCCTCGAGACATTCTCGGATGTAGCAGTTAGATTCATACGTGATGTAGGAAAGACTGCAGTCTTGTATGCTAATTTGGCAGGTAGAGCAGAGGTTAATGTTTTTGATGTTATCCAAGGACTGGAAGATTTAAGTTTGGGGCTTGGTTTTGTGGGTGCTTCGGATATAGATCACTGCCTAGCACACTCAGGTGTAGTACGTGAACTTTTGCAGTATGTTGGTGATTCTGAAGAGTTACCATTTGCCTATGCTCTTCCTCAGTTACCTATCATTAGAGATAGAAAGCAGACTCCAAGTTTCTTGCAAGCTGGAGTGGAGCCTCCTCATGAACATATTCCGCCTTGGTTGCCTCCATTTCCTGATACTGAAGATCATGTTCAGTTGCCAGTGCAGGAGAATGGTGCTAAGGATCCTCAACTTGTAGACATTGAACATGCAAAAGACGATAGAAAGCCTGAGCAGCAGTCTTCATTGAGTGTGCAGCCATTGCATTCTATCAAGGGATTAGAAGGTCCTTTGCCGTTTGATGAGAGAAATGCTGGTTTGCTGAAAGAAGCAGCAGTAACTAATCCATATCTCGCTGCACCTCTGAATTTTGGTGAGAAAGAAGTATCTCCAGCTGTTCTTCCTGCTAAGCTCTCCAGTGAAGCAGTGATTGGCGACAATGTAGGACAAAAGCAGGTAATGGATGGTAAAACATCTGCACTGGAAGCATTTGTCTCAGGCACTGATTCGATGAAGAGCAGGTTGAAAGATTCTGATGAGGGTCAGAAAAAGGTCCTTCCAAGCCAAAGACCGTCTGTGCAGTTTAAGATGAGGATTGGCAAAAGGTCCTTCAATGCAAACCCAAACTTGAGCTTTGAGAATGACGGTATTATTTGGGGTTCCCCTCAGCGTGGGAATAGTTACTCTGATGATGACAAGAAAAAAAGGTCCGAGGAAAACACACCTGATGCAGCTTAGTTGTACATTATGTTTGTTCAGTTAGACTTTCACCATTTCTGAGAATCTAGCAGGAGAGCTTTGTTTTGCATTTTAGTTAATGCCAGTGAACTTCTGTGTGACATATTGCCTGATTCTGATTATGGCGATGTGCTAAATGGTAGATTGTATAAGAAGTACATGAGCTCTATGATACCAGTTGAGCAATTAGCTGTTGTCAGCCAATGATTCTTTCCAAATAAAGGTTCTCACTTTCAGATGGATGGTTTAACTGCTTATGTATCTATTTATGGCACAGGAAGAATGCTTTATATGTTGTTTTATCTATTTGTTTCAGTCTTTGAATTTTATTTTTCTGCCTGCTATGGTTCCATGGTTGTGTTGAAAGGTGATCACTCTCTGTTGTAGAGCAAGCAATTGTATTAGTTACTCTCAGATTTTGTTAGACTGCTTCTGGTGATACTGTTCCTGTGTTACTCGTATAGAAATTTATGAAGAATTTTATGATGCCTCTGGCACTTTTATTAACATCAAATGGAAAGCGGTTGGGATGGAACGGCAAGAGGAAATAGTTTAAAATTATCCTTGCAATTCCAATGTTTAGTTCTTGCTAAGAAATGATGTGGAAACAAATTAGGAGATTTCTTCTGGTTGAAAAAAATTAGAATGGCCAGGAATAATGTTGAAACGTCATAGTTGTCTCCTAGATAGGTTGTATAATAATATTAAAAGGAAAAAGAGGATTCGCTTGCATAGACTTCTAAACTGGTGCGAGTATTCTTGGGATATTTGAAGGAAGAATGTAGCGTCCATTCTATGGTTTGAGCAATGGATTGTCCATTCACTCAATTTGGTGGTATGGCCATTTGTGCATTCCGCCCGGTTCTTTTCACGTTTGGGACGAGAGTTTCGTTGATAAGAGATACGGAACTGCACAAAACTGGAGTTGGTCAAAAACAAAAACATTGCTTGCCCGCATGCTGGGACTGAACCTGAACTAGTGAGAATGACCGGCGGTTCTTCCTTGGAGGAGAACAGTACCCCATGTGCACGATTGATAAAGCATTGCAAGAAAAGAATAGTGCGAATACAACTGTACAAAATTGACATCTCCAGTGGAAAACGCCAGGTAAAGGGCTGGGGGTTTTGAATTCTTCGGATTCACTTGACACTGCTCCCTTTCCATTTCCAATTTCCGTAAACGGGCCAGGCTATGTCAAATTGTTCAATGGACTTCCGACCTAATTCCTCTGAATTTCAAATACTATTCAAGATCCTCTGTTTTGGATTATATAATAAATCATACTTATTCCACATATCCTGTTCAGTCCGTCATGAAAAACACGTCTTTATCATGAGGGCATTCCAAACTCAAAGTGAGAACTTCCATTTAGAGAAATATTCAAGTGAAATAAAACAAAAAAAAATGTCAGCTGCCATAATATACAAATGTTCATAAGATGTCGACATGCTGATGATCCTGCCAAACCAATCAAAATGGCTACTCTTATTACTGAAAAATAAACAAAACTTACAAAAAGAAAAACTTTTTCTGAAGTTGCTTCATTCTTCAATAATTAAAGCTCCGTGCAGTCAACGAGAATAAATCAATATTTGTTGCAAATCAATTAACTCTACTCATCACATTCTTCTATCAACATGTCTATAGTTATGGCATGAACAAAAAAGAAAATTGAAATTAGAAAACCACCTGAGCACTTCACTTCAGAGTGACCACATTGGTGCATGCACGAAGCATAAATGAGACTTGATGATTTGGCACATAAGAAAATTTCTCAAAGAACTCGGATGACTGGACACAGATTCCCATCTATCTGCATCACAGCTGATCAAAACAGAGAGTCATGGGCGAGCCTGAGCTGAGAAGTACGGGTGATCTCGTGGCGTTACTGTACTCATGACTCTGCGGTAGAAACCCCAATATTTACTTTTTGCAGTAATTGCTGTTTGACCGAATGGATGTTGTGCCACATACTGCCGTATATCATTGGCTGCAGCTAGCTCTTCCAGATAAACACGGAGGTTGCCTCCATTACCTGACACAAATGTCACTAATGTCTCAACTCACATTGAGCCAGTATTGGATATTCTTTCAAAATTTGCAATGACAACCTCAGAACTAAATTTACTTCTCAACAAGATATGGAAGGAGAGAATATTCATGCAACCGTGCAAAACGTAAGATTGGTCCAGCCACCATCATTGTTTTGGCCAAAAGCAAGAGCAGAACGAGATTGAGGGTCTGATAAAAGATGACACAGCCTATTAAAAAATTACAAGGATTGCTGTAACTATTCAAATGCCCCAATGTAGGCACCGTTTCTCTGAAAAATAAACTATTGAGCATCATACCTAACGAAACATCACGCTCATGCTGAAACCTGTAAGAGTTGGGAAAGACTGCAGTGTGTGGCTGCAAGTGAATTTTCATTAGTACAAATGAAACCCAAGACCATGTGAGCAGCCTAACACAAGGATCAGGAAAAGGGGACAACTTACAGGGTTGAGCAAGGCCTTATAAGGGGAATCATCCAATAACAGCGTATTTGATTCATCGTAATCTCCCTTCTGCCATGGAAGGCTAGACTCATGTTTCTCCCAAAGTCTCCTGACTTCCTTAAACACCAAGGCCTTATGCTTGTTTTCTAGTGTTCTAAACCTTGTAGCAGTGCAATGTGAGAGATCCTACCACATCATTATGCAGCATCAGTTTACTTAAGTACCAATTCTGCATGGTTAGTGTCAGATAAAGATTAAAACCAAAAACAAGGGCATCAGCATAAAAAAATGTCTTTGAATTGCGCACCATTTCTCTCAAATAAGAATTACCATAAAAATAAGGACATCAGTGTGAAAAAAATGACTTCAAATTTGCACCTGATTCATATAAAAAGCTCACTGAAGTTTGATATGCAATTAGGATTGTTGTTGGTTAAAATTAGTCTTCACATTGATGAAGCACTCTTTTTCACCATTTCTTAAATCTAATGCTTGCCATATGTGAGATCACATTGGACAACAAAATAAGCGACGGGGCAAAGGGGAAATAAAATTACAACTAGAATACAATGTTGTCGTTAGTGTGTAAATATCAGTGCTTGTCAAAAGCAAAACACAAATATGTACATCACATTATGATTGGGACATGCAGAAATCGGCAGGACCTCTGGAACGATTAGAATGGCCATAACTTTCTTCCAAATTACCTGAAGTGGACAAAGAACATTGAAACCTTGTTAAATTTATGTGGGACTAGGTGCACCAGAGAGATTGTGCTCAAATTAGAGGCCCATACAATTCCCCATTGATTAAAGAAGGACCACAGTCACACACTAGGTGCACCTAATCTATATACAGGTAAATTTTAGGCAAAACTAAAGTATCTTGAAGGTACCGGGGTCGTTATCCTGCTCAACTTAGTTATGGAAGTTGGCTGGAACAGCCAAAAACAGAGAAGCCAAATGGTCACAACTATCTAATTAAGTATCCTGGTGGATAAGGTTTCAGAAGACAATTTTCAAGTCAAGAGGAGAATTCAGTGCACATCAAATTTTACAGATGAAATTGTGATCAGCACCACCATGCAGAATGGAAAGCTATAACTCATCTGAAAACCAGCAAGCAGGACTACTGTCTAGAAACTAAATGTGCTATTAAAAGCAAAACAATGCCTACCCAACAAAAAAGCAGCTTATGCTTCATATCTCCCAGAAGATAATCAACCACTCTTTCCACATTCTTCCTGCAGAGATGCACAAACCAAATCAGCCAAATCAGCCAAATCAGCATGTACACCCTGAACTGCCACAGAGAGAGAGAGAGAGAGAGGGCCAGGAATTGAATTGGCCTAGTAATACTTGTTTCTTGATGACCATATGCCCACGTCAAATCTTTCAAAGCAGAACTTCAGAAAATCAACGCAGAAGGGTCTCTTGAAAACTGAAAAAGAAGCAGCATAAATATAATCTCAGCCAGTGAACATAAAAGACAAGAGAAACCACAAGACTCAATGAACAAAGTTCGCAATTCACCTGCTCGTCTTGCAATATTTATGTCTGCTTTGTAGTCCTTGGGAGGAGGAGAAACTATATCTGCAAGAAGCCCATTTATATCAAGAATTAGAAGTTTCCTCCGATGGAGGAAAAGTGGCCGTGCCGGTGAAAAATGGAATATTCCATGATGCTGTCTTCTAATGGAATATTCCATCATTGCTTCATCCTTGCCGGAGAGCTGCTCAAGTAGCTTTGGCTTTGCTTCATGCACCGAATATTCAAGTAACTTATTACCATTTCCCAATACACAGTTTTCACCCGCCACACCAATAGTTGGCAGGAGACTGGCTTGACTAAGATCAGCAAGGCCATTGCCTAGTAGTTCATAAGCCGTAGAGCTATTTGACACCGCTTGGGGTGTTTTCATGCACATGCTCCGCTGTTTTGTCTTGTTTCTATCCATGATGCTCACTTCGAAGGGATTGTTCCTTGTCCCCTCTTCCAACTTTAGGTTTCTGAAACGCGACCTTTGTGTCATCAAATCTGCTTGTAAGGGATTCTCTTGTTGCTCAGTCAAATTCATCGAAAAAGTGACAGCCTTGCTGGCCAACTTTGAGTTTTCCTGCACGAATATCTTTCTGTTGCTAGAATTAACCATGTCAGTTTCTACAGGTTTGATACTCTCGGTCATCATTCTCAACATGGAGGGGACCTGAAATTTAAGACAAATGAAGTTGTCAAAACAGTTTGGTTCAGGACAAACTGAAGTAGGAGAACTGAATACAGACAAATTTAAAGTTTCAACTGATAAGAACGTCAACTTATGGCATAAAAGTGGAAATTAGAGATACAGGACTTAAGGTTCTGAACAAAGCAAACGAGTTTTAGCAGATGAAGACTCAAAAACAAACCCCATCAAGCAACTCTCAGTAATGCCGAGTCCGCAGGGACTCACGATGCTTTGCTGTGCAACAGGACAGTGGCGAGATTAAAAATCTCACCTTGACACAACATAGAACATCCATAATGCCGGTAACAGCAATCAGACACCGTTGCAGACAACATCCGTAATGCCAGTAACAGCCACCGGACACCGTTGCAGACAATGTGCAAAGCAAAAACAAAACCGAAATAAAACAGCTTTTCAGATGAAAGTTGACGCTATTCCTCCGGACATCTTCAATTCAGACCTCATGAATACTCTCAGGTCTCAGCATTCAAGCCCAAAATAAAGAGCTACACAAACACGACTCTCGAACTCAAGATCTGATTATAGTTATGGGCAAAAACCTACCGGCAATCCTCGAACCTCAGTGAACTCCAGAATTCTTCAATGTCGGATAAAATCGTATGCTAAACGAAATGGGACCTCAGCTGTATTGGCGGTGCTCGGGTCTGATTTTAGGGAAAAAAAAGAATCGCGAGAGGAACAAATCACGATTGAATAAGGCGACGGGCTTGGGCTACAAAGGCCGGCGCCGACGCCCTCGCCGGTTCGCGACCTCGTCGCCGGCGCCGGCGCCTGCGCAACCGGCCCGCAACCCCTCTCAGACTCTCCGGCGACGGGCTAATGCAGGCGTTCCCGACCGAGGCGAGCTCCGTTCATGGCGTGACGAAGAGGAAGGAACCTCCCGTGTGTTTTTTCTTCTTTTGCTTGCGTGCGGGAGCGTGCTGCGGGCGCGGGGGAGGGAGGGAGGGAGTGAGGGGAGGTTTTTGACTTTTGATTGGGTGCTTGGATGTTTTATTTGTGCCTGGTTTTTTTTTTTTCTATATATTTTTTATATTTTATTTTCGGTAGGAGAAGATCTTTTTCGTAAAAGGATAATGTCAAGAAAATTCTACACATATTTTTTGTGGATATTAATATCCCCTCTCACCAATGCCTTCAATCTTACTCGAGTAACAATAAAATAACCTTGGATTCCTTAAACACGGTAGCTGAAATTTTAATATAATTATATGTGTAGTTACATCGGATTGATATCACGACGGGTACACTTTGTTACGTTGGATTCCTTTGTCTAGCGTTATTTTAAAAAGCCGTCGAAATGAATTTTTAATCATAATGAAATTCAAAAGAAATTTGTATTTGGATTGTTAATACAAATTTGGGTTATTGGCGGGACGAAGTAATGAGCTCCACAGAAAAAAAAAAAAAGCATGGGATTTTTGTTATAGAATTAGCCATTTTCCCAAATCAAATAAAGGTAGGGTCGATGGTTTTATCAATTATATTTTAGGTTAATATCATGACAGACAAATTTATTTCAAACTAATTTTTTAACACAAAAACATCAATAAATTTATCATTCGTTAAATATTATACTCAAATTGTTGAGTTGAATAATACGCTACAATTGACGGATGTATTAGTGTTTTACACTCCATTTATGATAGTAATTCAATTTAATGGTAATTAGATTAATTTGTCATAAATGTATGTCTTATTTTTAGTTAAAATTAGCGTACGGTAAATTTGAGTTTAGGATATTCGTGGTATTAATTCTTGCTTTTTTCTTTCGCCAATTAAAGAAAGGAGAGAACCTTTAGCTACTTTCTCTCTCTTTGCTTGCAGATATTTAGGTGCTTTCATTTTCATGGCCCCAAGACAAACACCGACGTAGCATATCATTTTTATCATATCATTCTTCATGAGCTCGAAGTTAAGGCTTATAATCTTGTAGTAATCATAATTTTATATAAATTACTACTTAATAAAATTATTGTAATCATACTCTATGAATTTAATCGTAAGATTCAATAAATATATAATCAGTTAATTATGATTCTGATAAAATTAATAAGACTATCAATATGATAGTAATTTACATATCTAGAATTAGATACAGCATTTTTCTTTTTTGGTTGTCCAAACATGATGTCATTCATAAACGATTATTTACTATTTGGTTAATATCTTGAAAAAATTCAATTGGTCTACTTGTGATAAATTTATTTGAAACTAATTTTTTGACTACAAAAAACATAAAATTAGTATACTTTTGACAAATTTACTCAAAATTAGTACACTTATAACAAATTCATCCTTTGTTAGTTTTTCGTGAAATTTTAATGTCAAATTGCTAAGTTAGATAACGCGTGACAATTGACTAACATATCGGTTTATGATTTTACTCTCTATTTGTCACAATTGTACAATTTTTGTGGTTTCTATGGTATTAATCCAATTTAGCGAATGGTATATTTGTTACAAATATACTAGTTTGTGGTTTTTGGCTATGAAGCACAAACACTTTCTGGAAGTTTTTGTATCATGTCAGATGCTTTGACATGTTTTAGACACTTTTTGACACTCTCCGACACTTGGTCAACATATGTAGGAAAACATAACACTTGTTCAACTCTTCGAACACTCTCCAATATTTGAGTCCGGAATTTTGACACTTGATTTTAATATGCAAGGTGTTAATTTAAAAACTTTTCAATAAATGAAAGTTCAAAATGTAAATATGTAAAATAATAATAATAGTAAAGATAATAAATGAAGAAAGAAAAAAACCTAGTTTTTTTCTTCTTTTTTAACTTTCACTTTCTGTGACATACAAATTATCCCCCAAGTTTGTTTTCTCTTTTCTTTTAACACACTCTAACACACGAGTTCAAAATATGGATTGCTTGTTTTTTTCTTTTAAGTTTTGTGAATTATTTGAATGGAGTTGAATTTGTTAAATTAAAACAATGGATGATATTAACAAATGAAAGATTAATGTTTTTAGTATAAATTATTTCTATACTTTTTTACATTATTTATTTGTGAATTTGAATCAAATTAAATTTTAAAAATATACATTTAATACATGACGTGTTCTAATGTGTTGAAATTCTCTATTTTTTAAGAAACAACGTGTTGGTGTATCGTGTTGTATTGTGTCACGTGTCGCATGTTGGTGTTAGTGCTACTTAGGTTTTTGTCAATCGAACATAAATTTATTATAGGGTTAATACCCTAAAAAACCTCAAACTGGTAAACATGTGACAAATTTACCCCAAACTATTTTTTTTACCACAAAAAACCCCAAATTGGTACATATATGACAAATCTACCCTCCGTTAGCTTTCGTTCGATTTTTCCATTAACTTTGCTGACGTGATTGCTAACGTGGCATGCCATATGGAAATTCATAAGTTTAATACCATTAAAAACTCAAAACTGGTATATTTATGACAAATTTACCCTAAGTTGGTATATTTACGATAAATTTACTCTAAATTAATTTTTTTGATCATAAAAAACCTAAATTGGTACACGTGCGGCACATTTACCCTCTTTCAATTTTCCCAAATAAAAGAAAAAAAAATCAAGTATTAATGATACGAGGCAATGTTAGAGTAATCTGGAAAATAAAATTGATTGGACATCACAACTCAGTCAAATTTGGGAAAATTGAAAGAGGGTAAATGTGCCGCATGTGTACCAATTTAGGTTTTTTGTGATCGAAAAAATTAATTTAGAATAAATTTGTCATAAATATACCAACTTGAGGTAAATTTATCATAAATATACCAGTTTTGGGTTTTTAATGGTATTAAACTTATGAATTTCCACATGGCTTGCCACGTCAGCAAACACGTCATCAAAATTAACGGAAAAATCGAGCGGAAGCTAATGGAAACTAGCGGAAGCTAACGAAGGGTAGATCTGTTACATATATATCAGTTTGGGGGTTTTTTGTGGTCAAAAAAATAGTTTGGGATAAATTTGTCATAAGTGTACTAGTTTTGGGTTTTTTAGGGTATTAACCATTTATTATAAGTGTACCGGTTTGAGAGTTTTTTGTAGTCATTTAGAATAAATTTATTACATATGTAACAGTTTGAGGTTTTTAGTATTAAAAAAATTAATTTTTGGTAAATTTGCCATATATATGTATCAATTTGGGGGTTTTTTTGGGTATTCAAACTTTAATATTCCAAACATATTAAAGCTGAATAAACTAATATGCGACTAGGAAACTCTATATAAACTAATACAACCATTTTGTTATCATAATAATCAGTAATGTATTATATGAACTGTATAATAATAGTTAATGACAGGTTGGATAATTACATATGAGTCATAATATAACAAGAAATGTAATCATTTTGAATATTCAAAATATTTGATATTGCGGGCATTTTGGGAATTTTGATACAATTTCATTGCCGGTACAGTTGTGTTTTTACGTGCTTTCTCCAAATGTGAGTCATGATGCATATTGAAACATGTAAATAGTAAAGATTATTACATTGTTCAATGTATAATCTTTTTGTCTTGAAAGGCTCTTCTATATGGATGATTTCCCTTTCGCCGTAATCTTGGTGTGAATTTGAGCAAAAAATGTTTTGATGCAAAAGTAGGTTCAATTACACAAATGGTCCATCAACTTAGATTCAATGTACACCGGACCAACTTTGAACGAAAATTACCAACATAGATGCCGATCCTCTTACATGGCATGATAAACATTGATGTCAACAATTTGTAATAGTATTTTATTGAATATTTTTTTTTCTTTTCTTTCATTTTTTCCCCCTTCCCTTCTTTCTCGAGCCAATCGGCAGCCCTAAGCGATGGCCAACGATTGGCCAGAGATGAGGGCCGACGAGATTGACCTCAACTGCACCTGGTGATGCTTGAACTCACCAGATCTAGCCACTAGCGAAGCTCGACCTCACTAGCCACTAGCAAGTTGACCTTGTCAGCCCACTCGACCTCGCCTACCTTGCTGTCATTAGGCAAGGTTGACGTTACCCACGAAATAGGGGCGGGTGAGGCTTGCCATTGTTAATAGGGGTGAGCTTCACTAGAGGCTGGCGAGGCCTCGCCTTTGGCTGGTTGCCAAGGTCGAGCAATTGACTAGAGGAAAAAGGGAAGGGAGAAACAAGGAAAGAGAAAGAAAAGGAAAAAGGAAAAATAAATAAAAATTTAAAAAATGAAATATTATTAAAAATTATTTACATCGGTTGGCTGTGCCACATAAAAGTGTTACATCCACATTAGCGAATTCTAGCAAAAATTGGCCGGTTGGATTTAATTGACAAACCGTAAAAAGGTTTAGAATTCAATTAGTATAATTAAAAAGTTTATCACTAAATTGGCAAAAATGTAATAAATTTAAGACTTTATGGACAATTTTCTCTAATGAAAATACAAATTTCGTCTTCATATATAGTGGCAACGACGATTATGACCCAAATTTTTCTAAAATACAATCCAATAATATGTGGTGATCAAGGATTTTTGGGAAAACTCTGATTGAAGTGATTCTTGAGATATAAAAAAACAACCAAATATTTGTCATCTCTTGAATTAATCTATGTTAATCGTAAATTTCTCGACACCTATGAGGTTGAATGATTATGATTAAAAAAAAGATAAGATATCTAGCAACTTGAATTTTCAATTTAATCAAATTAGGTACCAAAAGGAAAACTCTCACCGAGCATGATCTAGTTGTACCCTTCAATCGATATTTCGATAAGATTGACTTTTGGTTGGATTTTGATCAAATCCTAGAAAAACATTAGGTGTTTACACTCAATTTGGAACTAGTGTCAATATTCGTAGATAAAATGGGAGGACTCTAGCCTCAACAACCTATTTATTTGAGTTTTTTTTATCAAATTTATTTTTCTACGTACGATCCCACAAAGCAATGACCCTTGAAGCTTGACCAAGACTTCATGGGTTTACAAGGGATGTATCAGCATTTGCAAGGGGTTTTGAGTCCAATGCAAATGCTGAAAGCCCAAAGCTACTTGGGGAAATGCAATTGTGTTTGATAAAATTTTTTTGCAAATGAACTTTGAGCTGAATGTGCGTTTGGTAAAAAAAACTTTCACAATGGGCTTTGATGAGTATATATATATATACTTTTTTTTTTTTTGAAAAACCCTTCGTGGCTACGGTCGTTGGCGCCGATCTAGCTCACCGGTGGCCGTAGCCCTTTGCCATTCCGGCGAAGGGCTGCCTCCTTTTTGAATTAAAAAAAAAACTAATAATTAGGGGTAAAATCAGAAATATGAAGAATTAGTGAGGGTAGTTTTGAAAAAAAAAATTCAGCATTCGGTGGAATGCTGAAAGCCCAAAATTAGTCCCTACTAGCTTTGGGCTTTCAGCATTTTGAAGGCAAGTTGAAAACTGAAAACCAGCTTTAAAGTTGAACCAAACGGTCCAGTATTTCCCCAAGGGGCTTTCAGGCCTGAAAGCCCCTTGGAAATGCTAAACCAAATGCAGCCTTCCCTCCTAGTAAATAAAATTCCTTCCGAATCTCTCAAACTATCGTCCCGCATTGCTACAAGTGAAATTAATAATAATCCAAGGGTGCCTATGTCCCAAGCTTCTCTCGCTAGGTAAAAGTTCTCTCTATCCACGGTGACAGTCTACCCATGGAAACCTTAAGCTCCTTCCTCCCTCATATAGTTCCAAGTGGCGACCAATCTCACCACCTCTTTGCCCTTCCAAAGCTTTCATTGGTTGTTTGAGTCTTACTTTACCCATTTGCTACCTCTCTGCTCTTGCTCTGTGAAGAAGTTTCGCCAAAACCTTCACCTTCTTACATTCTGTGTTTCATCCATTTCCTGTCCCAATGTCATTCCCTAAATGCGTTCCCATAGTTTCTAACTCCATCAAACTAGTCACTTGTCAAGTTCTACCCAAACCCTAAACCCTATGGATAGCTTGGCCTAAAGCTCCATTCATCCAATATCCACTCTAGTCCCCTCGAATAGGTTCTGTTTTGACCCCTAAGATGAGTCTGGTTCATGTCTCCATAGACAAGGCATTTGATAATTCTATTTTAGATAGAATATTTTTACTAATTTAAGTTTGATATTTACTAAGTTTTGATGAATTTTTGGTGAACTTATTTGCTACTCATGTAATTTTATTGAATTTTATAGGAAATATGACTTTCGAATTCATAAGGGACCATGTATGTCATTTGCAGAACAAGCCAACACCATATGTGGAATTTTCCCATATGTCTGTGCTGGATTGGCAAATTAGTCTCTACGCTTCAATTTCTTCAAGGATATTTCAATATCTTCAAGAATATTTCAGAATATTTTATCTTAAAGAAAATGCCATCTAGGACTATATTTTTGAAGCTATATAAAGCCCTGTCATGCCGCATATTTCAAATTTGGGAGAAGCCATGGAGCCACCATCAGATTTTAGGTTTTCTTAGTTAGCTTTTATGCTTCTATTTTATTAGTGGAATTGGCGCATGTCAAGTAGAGGAGGAGGCAAACCCAATCTACTTGTGACTCAAATTGGTGAATTTGTTTTAATTTAACATTATGTTCTCTTTAATTTTGTTGTTATTTTAACTTTAGTTATGTTCTAAATTTCTTTTGTTAGAGCTACAATGGATCTTAATCATGATTGGTTGATCTTCAAGATTTGTTCATGCAATATAATTGTTTTGATTGTGTCGTTCTCTATCATGATCTTAATGCTTTTAGAAGTTTGGCCAACTTTTAAATGATTTTTGATGTATGCATGATACCGGGTAGAGATTGCATGCATGAACACTAGTGATATTGAACCATAAATTAAATCTAGGTTAAGGTACACTAGGTTTTTTGTGTGGTTACGGTAGTAAATCTAGGTTAGCACTACTTAGGTTAAATCTAAGAATTCCCACAAGAGTTGAATGCTTTTAGGTAGTTTAAATTCACATAAGATTAGTGTGAGTTAACACACCTAACTTAGGATTATTAGAACAAGGTTGATTTGTAATCTAACTTAGGGAAATTTTGCTAACACAGTTGGGAATTAATTTGTTGTATGACAAGTTAAGAGAATTGATTATGAGTGGTTAAGTGAAGTTGGATACGCTAATGCTTTGTGATCTAGGTTAAAATCTTGAAATTTGCATCATTAATTTTCGGTTTGCTTTAGATTATGTTTACTTTGCAATTTAATTTGCTTTTGAATCCTTTAAGTTTTGGCTCTTTTATATTTTAGTCCTTTAATTGATTTAGTTCACTTTTTGTGATATCCTGATTTTCAGGTTCTGTTTTCGATTAAATAAGTTGGGTATTTCATCGACGCGCCTATAGTTCTTTTCTTTGAGTTGGCCACTCACGAAATAACTAGCCTATCTGATGAACCAGTTTAAGGAATATAAACACAATTGACTTGAGAATTTGACTAGGAATCGACTACTCGACTATGCTAATCTGCAAGGGTCACTACGGCACATTAAAAATTGATTAGAGACCAGAGATAGGTCAATTCAACGGAACCATGTGATAAAGTGTAGGTGATTTCACCTAATTGCAAAATTTTTGTCGATCGGCACTAAACCGATTTTTTTTTTTTTATCGTTTTGGTACCGTGTCCGTATTTGAAACCTCGAGATTTTCACGATAACCGAGAGTCGCAGATGAGTTGAAAATGTACAATGTGGTTCGAAAATAATTGACCATGGGTCGATTGCGCTAAAAATTCATAAAAGCTACCCGATAGGTTAGATCATGCTAAAATCACATCTGGTTGAAATTGAACCTAATTTCAAGAATCGAAAGTTCAGCGTGTCACGATTTATTTTAGGAACGTTAACTCATCTTTCAAAAAAATTTCGGCGAGCCCAAGATTTTTACGGAAAATCAATTTCGGATAATTCGGAAATGAAAGGAAATTCGGTTGGCCATTTTCAAGTGGATTTTTGGCCTTCCAAAAGGACTAGTTTGTGAAGACAAATGTGGAAATGGGCATGGGCACCCTCCTCAACAAATTTGGCCATCAAATTGGGGAATTTGGTGAATAAATTGAAGTTCAAATTGATGAAATTCGTAGGCTTGAGGGGCAGCTGCATTTTGGTCCTCAATTTAGATTTAGTTGGTGAAGTTTTGTGAATAAATTGGCCCTAGGGTGACCAATTAATGTTGTTGGCCGAATATGGGCTGAAGATAAGGGGGACATGCACTCAAGTGTTTTAGATTTTTATGCTTGACTTTCCCTCCCTCTTGTCCCCTCTCTCCCTCATCCGTTCCCTCTCTTCCCCTTCGTGCGCAGCTTCCCTTGATCCCTCTGTTTTCTGCTTCTTTCATTTTCCTTCGAAGCAATTCCTCCATTGGAATCTACAACTCCACCGCTTTCCCCTCTACCATGCCACGTGCTAGCTCCATCTCCGTGCCCTAACTTCATCAAGAGAACCCCACTAGTCAACTCTAGCGATCAGTTGATCGCAAGCCTTCACGCCTGTGACGTTCGCCCACCTCTACCATCGACTCAGCCACTCCATCTCCACCATCGCCTATCCCCTCAACGTCAACCCCACGATCTTCTCCACTTCCTCTCTCTCTCACGCTACCGTCGCCAGCTCACCCTCTCCATTTGTCTATTTCCCCTCTTGACCAACACCTTTCTTCACGTTCGCGACGCCATGTTAATGGCCCTAGCTCCTTTGTCCCTCCATTGAAGCCGCTGGCTTCATCTGCTTGACCAAGCCGTGTTGCAACAGCTCCTTCAACCAGCTCAGCATCCGCCGAGACAATACCAAATAGCCGTAACACGCTAGTAGCTCCTCTGTTTTCATGTTGCACCCGCACCACCACTTGTGGCCATCAAGGCCAGCCCAAGCTGCGCCTGTTCAGCCATCGTTTTCACCTCCACAGAAGCAATTTTGAATCTCAGCTTTGGCTGAGATGTGTTGGGCCGTTTTCGACCCGGTCCAAGCTCCCATTGGCGTCGCCATAAGCCCAAGTTTCGGCCGCTGTTGCGCCGCCATCGCCGTGAATCGATTTTTACGCTAAACCGGTGAGTTTACTCACTAAACTCTGCTTAAGAAGGTAATGACGTTTAAAGGGTGACTAGTTTAGGTTAGGCTAAGTATGGATTAGGTGATTAGTTAGAATAGATTAGCGATTTAATTATTCGTTTGTGTATGTTAGGTGGTTAGAACGAATAGATTATAGACTAGATAAGTTGTATTATTTATCTAGATAAGTTCGAAAATTTTCCTGGCCCATTTGGGTGGTTAATTAAGCATTTCCAACCTAAGTTAGCATTTTTGGTAATTAATAGTATTTATTTAATTATTTTTTATATTTATTTAATTATTTATTATTTTCCAAAAATTATACTAGGATAGCCAGTGACCGGAATTTTGTATTGATTGCAATGGTGTACTTAATTTATGCAATTGAATGCTATATTGTGCAAATTCAGTGGAAATTGTAATACCCAAAATTGTGTAATTGTGGTATTTTGTTAAGAAAATACTGGGCATCGGCTTTTAACGCTAAATGTGTTTTTAGGTACTATAATAAATAATGAGATTTTTGAAAAGAAAGATATAGTATTTTTGGCTCAAATTGTCCTTGGTCGGTATTGAATGATTGTACAATGGTGTATAGTCAAGGTAAGATGATTAGTGAAAGTTGAGATGACATATGTTGTGTTGAGAAAACCCAATGGGTTGTGAGCCGGTAAAGAACTAAGTGCTACACAATAATGAAACCTTGTGTGAGCCACATCTAGTACATTGTACCGTTGCTTATTGTAGTCAATGTCTAGGTGTTACATGATGAATTGAGTCGCATGAGAGCCACCTTTAGAAGCCTTGCGGTATTGTCATGCATAGTAAATGGGCTAAGTGTTACACAATAGCGAGATTTCGTGTGAGTTATTTCTAGAACCTTGTACCAGTGCTTTTCATGGCCAAAAACTAAGTGCTACACGACAATATGACTTCGTGGGAGCCACCTCTAATACCTCGTACTATTACTTAGTATAGTCAAGAACTAAGTGCTACACGACAATATGAATTTGCGGGAGCCACCTCTAGTACCTCGTAATATGATTGATTATGGTCGGGGACTAAGTGCCATGCGATGTCGGAACTTCATGGGGAGAGGGCACCTCTAGAACCTTGAGCCTGGTTTTGAGTATTGAGTTGGATTATTGAGTAGGGATGTTAAGGTTGGATTGGGAATTTGAATAGTGAGAGTGAATATCAGGTGTGGATGGAACCACTGATATGTATTGTCCGTGCCTAATTATGGGACGAAATTATGTAACACGGTAGGTAACATGTCATAACGATTTGGCCTTATAGTCGGGATCCCTGTGAGCGATTGTTTGATTGAATGATGGATCGATTGTATCGAATGATTGATTGACTAAGATTAACATGAGACATTGCAAATGCTCGAGTGTTGTTACTGCATTTATGTGATATATGAATTGTGCTAACGTGTAGGAGGGAACTAAGGCGAGGTAAGTCTTTCGTACTATGTGCATAGATTGTCTTTAGGTGTATTTCCTTCTTAGTCGAGGTTTAGGGGGTGAACTTGCTGAGACTTTGTCTCACCCCATCGTGGGCTTAACTTTTCAGGTCCCTAATGTTAAGAACTGGAGTTGGAGGCAGAAGTGTCAGGAGCATAGGTGGTTTAGAAGTTTTTTTTGGAGATAGACCTTTTGTACTTACACCCTAGAGTTGGCCTCTGTTTGTAAACTAGATTGTGGATTTTAATAATGGGTTTGATTTGAAATTTGTTGTCTTACTTTTCTATTCCATGTATGTTATTGTCAGGGGATTAGTTTATATGCTTCCGCATGTGCATTCAAATGAATGGGTTGGCGACACGTCTTAAGACGTCGCAAATTTTATCGACCACCAAGGGATGGGCACGTGCTTGAGGTTCGGGGCGTGACATATTTGATGATTTGTAACTTGTGGTAGCTTTTGTTATTTCATATGGGTGGTGGAGATTTTTCGTGCGGGGTAATATTGGGTTATTAAATTATTGAGGTTGAGTTGTTTGATGGAAGCTAAGGTTAGAATTTTCTTATTATTATTTGGAAAATGGGAGATCCCTCAAAGAGTCCAATTAAAGTAGATCTTGAGAAGAATAATGCTATGATGATTGAGATGATTTCCTCTTTGTCTAATCGAATTACTAATAAGAAGCTCGAAGGTAGTGCTAACTTTCGCCAATGAAAGAAAATCGTGACGCTTACTTTGATAGACAGGAATTGACATAGACATTTAACCGAAAAAAAAAATGTAGACATTTAACCGAGTCTAAGCCCCGATATGATGTAACTTAGGATGCTGTTGATACACGTATTCTTGGTCAAATGCTAAATTCTATGGAGAGTAATGTAGTTGACTTGGTAACTCATATTAATACAGTTAGAAAACTGTGGGAGTATTTGAATGTGTTATATTTTGACCAAAATAACTTGTCACGGATTTATGAATTATCGCAGGAGTTTTATCAGTCAAAAAGGAAGGGGCGTTCCATTACACAGTACTTTGCAGATTTTTAAGAGAATGTATGAGGAGTTGAATGCTATTCTCCCTATTTCAGCTGATGTTCAACAAATGCAATGTCAGAGAGAACAATTGGCTATAATGGGATTCTTAGGAGGCCTTGGTTCTAAATATGAAACTGTTAGATCTCATATTCTTGAAGGAAAGAGTATTGCGTCACTCACAGATATGTTTGCTCGAGTTCTTTGAGTATCTTGTGAGTATTTTCAGGATACTACATCTATGGTGGGAAGTTTAGCTCTTGTGTCTTAGACTCGAACTGGTAGTGGTAATAGGAGTGATGGAGGAAACCGTGGTGGATATAGTGGGCGTGATGGTCGAGGAGGAGGCCAAGGCATAGGAATAGGGAGATGTCAAGGTCATCAGCATCTTTATGGACAATCCCACATATCTATTGATAATTCAGGGACTACATGAATTTGTCATTATTGTGGCATACCTAGTCATATTCAGAATTTTTGTTACAAAGCTACATGGGAGACCAGGGTAGTAGCACCAGTTCGCAAATACGGCTTCTAATATTGACTCTACTCCACAATCATCTGAAGGCAAGGTAATGGTTATGTTTGATGAGGAATATGCTCAGTACAACCAGTTTCAAATCTCATAGCATGTTTCTTCCACTACTACTTTAGTACAAACAGGTAATGTTACTGCATGCCTTTTGGCTACTTCTCGTCCTTGGATCATTGATTCAGGAGCTTTCGATCACATGTTAGGTCTTTCAGGTATATTTTCCTCTCTTTCTTTGTCTTTGTCCATAGTTACTCTAGCCAATGGATCATCTACACGTGTTAAGGGAATTGACACAATTAATCCAACTCCTTCATTGCCGTTGTCCTCAGTGCTTTATCTTCCACAATTTCCATTTAGCCTCTTGTTTGTTAGTAAATTAACCAAAAACTTTCAATGTTTAGTAACATTTTATCTTGATTCTTGTATTTTCCAGGATTTGGCTACGAAGAAGACGATTGGTAGAGGACATGAGGTAGGGGGGCTGTATGTACTTGAAGATGCTCCTTCAATTGCTTGCTCAAGTGTTGCGTCCCCACATCAAACCCATTGCCGTCTTGGTCATCATTCTCTACGTAGTCTTCAAAAGTTGGATGCTAGCTTTCAATCTCTTTCTAGTCTAGAGTGCGAGTTATGCCAACTTGGCAAATTACGTGTTAGTTACGCACCTCGAGTCATTAAACGAGCAGCATGTCCCTTTTTATTAGTTCATTAAGATATTTGGGGTCCATGTCATGTGGTTTCTAATTTGGGTTTTAGATATTTTGTTACTTTTGTCGATTACTATTCCAGAGTTACTTGGTTATACTTAATTAAAGATCGGTCAGAATTATTTTCTATTTTTCGTGCATTTATATCTGAAATTTATACTCAATTTGGCATACATGTTAAAGTTTTGCGTTATGATAATGCTAAGGAGTACTTTTTTACGTATTTTTCTGATTTTTGACTAAACATGGTATGATCCATGAATCTTTCTGTCCTAATACTCCACAATAGAATAGTGTTGCTGAAAGGAAGAATAGGCATTTATTGAAAGTTACTAGATCCATGTTATTTGAGATGCCCAAAAACATTTTGGTCTGATGTTGTTCTAACTGCATATTGGGCCCATTTGGTTCGACTTTTGGAGAATGCACTTGTAAAAATGCAAATACTTTTTGGAAGAATGGGGTTTTTCGAAATGCAAATAACATTTGATAAAATTTGCATTGAGAAATAACTTTGGCCAAAATACCGTTTGGTAAAATTTGCATTTGTAAATGACTTTTATTAAATTAAAAAATAAAAAAATTATATTTTTTTTATTTTTGAAGTCTAGCCACCGGATCGCCGAATCGGCGGTCGGATGGCCGAATTTGGCCCCCGGATAGTAGTTGAGTTGTGTGACCCAAGCGTCGCCTAAGGTTCGATGACGGTTGCCGAGGTTGGGCGACCCTCGGGTGGCGGTCGTCGGCGCGCACAACCCCTTGGCCAGCGGTCATCGGCCTCCGGTCGGCTTCTTCATGCAGTGGTGTGTGGTGGTTTTGGAGAAGATGTACTAAGCATTTGCATTCTGAAGGTACAACTTTCCAAAGTACCTCCGGAGTTGCATTGGGCTAAAGGCCCTTAAAGTTACTTGGAGATGCAATTGCATATTGCCAAAGTTGCCCAAAAAAAACGAACCAAACGCGTTTGTATTTGGTCAAGGGACTTTAAAGTCCCAAGGTGCCTTTCAAATGCCCAATCAAACAGGGCCGTTATCTTATTAATCTCATGCCTTCTTCTGTTCTGCAAGGTGGTATTCCTTTTTCTACTTTGTTTCCTAACAAACCACTATTTGTCCTACCACCCCGTATTTTTGGTTGTGTCTGTTTTGTTCCTGATCATCGACCTAGAGTATCAAAACTTGATCTCAAGGCAATCAAGTGTATGTTTATGGGTTATTCTCGTACTCAAAAGGGATATCGTTCTTATTCTTCATTATTGAGAAAATATTTGATAACAGCTGATATTTCATTTTTTTAAATCCATTCCTTATCATGATGTTCCAATTACTGTATCTGAATTGGATGAAGACTTGTATGTGACCACCATTCGGTCAACTATTCCAATTGTTTCACCAATATCTACAGAGGAACCACCTCCTCTCTAGGTTTATACTTGACGTGCTCGTGTCGCTGTTGCTCCCCCGCTCCTCCCGTCACTGCTACATCATCTTTTGCTCCGCCATTAGCTGACCCTCCGCTTGTATCTGATTTTGATCTTCTCATTGCTCATCACAAAGGTACACGTACTTGTACTCAACATTCTATTGCAACATTTTATTGCAAATTTTATTTCACACTCTTCCGTGTCTCCTACTTTTCAAGCTTTTTTAATTATTGTTGAACAATATCCTATCCCCAAATCTATTGTTGAGGCATTACAAAGTTCTGGCCGAAGGACAGCAATGGAAGAAGAATTAAAGGGTCTTGAGATTAATCAAACTTGGGACTTAGTATCACTTTCTCTAGGCAAAACTCCTATTGGTTGTTGATGGGTATATGCTGTAAAAGTCAACCCCGATGGTTTTCTTGCTCATTTAAAAGCAAGACTTGTTGCCAAAGGGCATGCTAAGGTGTATGGGGTTGACTATCTAGACACATTTTCTCCTGTTCATTTTTTGATCTCTCTTGCTGCAACATATAACTGGCCTTTGTTTCAGCTTGATGTTAAGAATACTTTCTTGCATGACACTTTTTCATGAAGAAGTTTATATGGAGCAACCTCCGGGGTTTGTTGCTCAGGGGGAGTCTAGACTAGTTTGCAAATTAAAAAAAGTCTTTATATGGTTTGAAACAATTCCCATGGGCATGGTTTGGAAGATTTTCTGAGGTTGTATTGTCTTTTAGGCTATCAAGATGTGGAAATGATCATTATTTCTTTTATAAACAATCAGGGGGAGACAAATTATTCTTGATTGTGTATGTTGATGATATTATCATCACGGGAGATAACTTGGTTGGTATAGCTAAGTTAAAAACCTATCTTCAGCAACAATTTTAAACTAAGGACTTAGGAAAATTGAAATATTTCCTAAGAATCAAAGTAGCGCAATCACAAATTGGTATTATTTTGTCACAGCAAAAATATGTCATGGATTTGCTCACTGAGACAGATATGTTGGGATGAAAGCCTCTTGATTCAACCATGGAACAATGGGTTAAATTGGTTGCTGATGGAGGAGAAATTCTTAATAATCCCGAGAGATATAGAAGACTGGTAAGTAAGCTAAATTATCTCACAGTTATTCGATTAGACATTGCTTTTCTTGTTAGTGTGGTAAACTAGTTTTTGTCTTTTCCTCGTACATTTCATTGGGATGCAGTTATTCAAATATTGAGATATTTGAAGAAAGCTCCGGGGAAATGAATTGTCTACCAAAACCATGGTCATCTCAGAGTTGAAGGATTTTATGATGCCGATTGGGCTAGATCTCCAGATGATAAAAGATCAACTACTAGCTATTGTACCTTGGTCGAAGGAGATCTAGTATCATGGAAAAGTAAGAAACAGAGTGTTGTTGCCCGCTCCAATGCTGAGATAGAATATAGAGCCATGACACAAGTGACATTTGAATTAGTGTGGATTCGATAGTTATTGACTGAGTTAAGCTTTAAAGATTTAGTACCCATGACTTTATGGTGCGATAATAAAGCTACAGTGCATATAGCTTCCAACCCCGTGTTTCATGAGAGAACAAAACACATTGAGGTTGACTATCATTTTATTTAAGAGAAGTTGCAGAGTGGAGTAATTCTTCTCAGTAATATTCGAATTAACGAACAACTTGCAGACATTTTCACTAAATATTTGGGTAATGGTAGGGGTGTGCAATGGGAACCGCCCGAACCGAGAACCGGCTGGATCGGACCGAACCGGCCGGTTTTGGGCGGTTCCCATGGTTGGCGGTTCGGTTCCCGGTTCCTAATCTTGGAACCGGTGGCCGATCGATCTAATTCCCGGTTCCAAGGTAGGAACTGGATCGACCGGACCGAAACAAATTCTTTTATATATAATTTATATACATAGAAGTAATAAAATATAAAAACATGATAACTTATTGCAACCAAAATTGTAATTTGAGGTAGCAACCTCTTATGTGGCCAAGAGATCATTAAAACCCTTTTTGTTACTCTTTCATTTATAGAACAAAATCTCCTTGTTAGTTTCATCTTCTACTCGATGTAAGACTAAGGCTCCAAGAGACCCACAAGGCACTTCAAGCCTCCAAGAGTCTCACATGGACTAAACATTTGAAGAGCAGAAAAGAGATTGTCTATAAAATCTAAGCCAAGCACAACCTTTAGCCAAATTGTTCATGGCCTTCATGGTTAAAGTTAAGTGTGAAACACATGAAGTGTGAATCACACAAGTGAAGTTTGAATATTTTGCATGTGGAAACATGTATGATTAGTTTTGTTGAATCGCCCGAGAACGGAATTAAATTGATTGGTCCGGAGCGTGGTAACTCTTTAATGCAAAAAAGTAGAGCTGATTTTGTTGGATTCAACCGAACTTGACTGGAACCGATGGTTCGGTCCGGTTCCCTGTCCTAGGACCAAATGGTCCGGTCCATGGTTCGCAATTTTGGGAACCGATGCTCTCGGTTCGGTTCCCGGTTTCAAGGTGGAACCGGACTGAATCGGGAACCGATCACCCCTAGGTAATGGGAGGATATAACATATTTCTAAGAAGTTGGGCATGATTAATATTTATGCTCCAACTTGAGGGGGAGTGTTAGAAGTACGAAGGTTAAACAGGTCTTTACCACTTTTAGAGTTTATTTTGATGTATATATATATATATAACTTTTTTGAATAATACAAAATTAGTTTTTCCTCGCAATTAGAAAACAATTATCTCTTCACAGCCATCATAAAATTTTATTTGAACGATGTTCGAACATCATCAAATGATACGATGAAAGGTTACAGTCCATGCATGTTTAAAGCGAGTTTAGCCCAGCATTTGATGGCTGCAAACTATCATCACCTTGTAGATGATCAACGTGACAAAGGCACTTTGCCAAAAGGTCACCCCTGATATGTTCAGTATAGGTGACACAAATTTCTTGATTAGAAATTGGTAAAAAACAACACAAGGACAAAATACTGAAGCAAGGAGAAGCGTAATATGTCCAGTCGCCAGATCAATGTTCCTAGCGATAAGCCACAATTAGAAACAAACAATTGCCAAAGAGTAAACTGGACAAAAAATACACAATTCACTTGTCTAAATTCATCCAATAAAGTAATCGCGCATTATTTAAATAGAGACACACATTGACTTTAGAAGGAAAAGCCATCCAGATAAGGCATGTATCTACTGATTACACCGTTGAGATCACACCAATAAATGGGAAAAAGGACTAACTAGAGAATGTGGTGAAAAATGTTTGCTTAGCCAAGATGGAGCAAGCATAGGCAGCATTTGGTTTGATCTAGTAAAGCCCACCATATCACAGTCATTAGCATTATTATTTGGATAGCAGGCACCCGCCAAGAGACATACATTCTGATTAAAAACATTTCTCGAAGACACTAGCATCCTATTCTGGGAAAAGATTATGAAGTCGACATCCGTATTCAACAGTCATGAGAAATGGTAAAAGATACTACACCTTAGGTGACGTTACTTCCATAGATGCTGTCACGTTGCTCTTTTCCTAGTCGAAAGGGATGCTCTTCAAGGAAATCCATATTAAAAAAAAAAAAAAATTTAAAGAAGGAACAATGCCTACGTCAAAATTCCATCAAGGCGTGTATACAAGCAACAGGATCATCGAGAGTCAATTGAAATCATTTCAATAATAAATAAGACTATTGACAATACTTTAACCTAGTGGAGCTAGGAAGAAGATGCAAGATCATGTAAAGAGACGGAACCTCAAATTTGCCAGGGACCATACTTACGATGGATTTGCTGTCACCATCCCCCGGTTATAGTTTGTCCCAAGATCTCCTCAATTATGCTTGATCTATATTCCGCCAATCACAATTGTCGTAGTTGTCCTAATATATTTAATCGCAAAATTTTGCTCGATGAAGTGAGAAACTGAAAATAAACAGGAATAGCTCCACACATCCTGTGCAGGAAGCGTGAGTTCCTATGCGAGGTCTTGAGACCTGTTTATCCTCAAATTCAACATCAGCTAACTTATGCATAGCTCAAACATCATTACGACCTGCCAAAAGAAACAACAACATACTATCTCAATCAAAGAGTACGCGTGAAAAAGGTGATAAAAACATCCTAACCATCATCCATTTCATCCAAATTCCCACATTCTTGATTCTTGCAGATATATTGAAGGTCTATCAATGCCAGCTTCCTGAGGAGAACTTGGTACTGCTTGACAAGTTTTGGAGAGTAATTGGAGAATCCATGTGCAGCGATGGAGGAAAATTGTGGCCAAGTAATTCACAATGTCAATAAACAAGAAATAAAAATCATCTGTGAGGCAAATTTAGATCAAGAGAAGATTAAAATAAGAGCATCCAGAAGAGAGAGCTCCCTGAGATAGTGATTACAGAGTGAATCAAACAATTTGAAAAGTAGACATGGATAATTTGATCTGCCATAATATTCGTGAATAGTGCAATCAATATCCCATGTCACAAGTGTTAGGTAGAACAATCTGATAGAGATAAGGAACATAGTTAGCCCCGATCCCTAGTCCACATAGTCAAACTCCCAGCAATGTGTGCCACCTAATGACCAAGAAAGCAACAACTAAGGTTGGAAGCACAATTCAAACGCACCCAAAGCATTGGACACACAATTCAATTGTAGTTTATCTCGTGAAGAGACCACTCATCAAACAACATCAACCATAAGTAAAAAAACACTAGATATTGCAACATTTAGTAAAAGATTGGGCAAAAGTACTCAAGTAAATGCAAAAAACAGAGTGAAAAACAAATAAGTTTGGGAAAAAAAACCTATCCTGCACAGTTCTAAATAATATAGAGGAAAAAGTGGCAGTAGGTCACACCTGCATACGACCTGATTGTAAAAAATTATCATCTAGCCAGAACAATACATATGCAAGAAATGTAGTTAAGCACATTAAATAGCCAAAACAATATATATGCAACATCATATCTCATCTAATTTAAGCACAATATATAACCAGACGAAAGTGATCAAAGACTACGCAGGAAATCTCCTCCAAGATGAACAGGAGTGCAAAAAAAGGTCACCACTTCTCCAAGATGAATTTCAATCAAAGATAGAAAATGCCTAGAAATCTCCTCATTTTCAGTCCATAACCCATCCTAAAGAAGTGATCAAAGACTACGCAAGAACTCAACCAAACAGGACTGCAAAACAGGGTCATCACTCCTCCAAGAAGCCTAAACACATTATTCAATGCAAACTGACCAGTTTTATTGTATTTATCATCCTTAGATAATGAAGAGATCACTCATCAAACAATATCAACTATAAGTGAAAAACACTACATATCACAACATTTAGTAAAAGATTCCCCAAAATACTCAGGTAAATGCAAAAAACAGTGTGAAAAACTAATAAGTTTGGGAGGAAAAAAAACCCTATCCTGCACGTTCTAAATAATATAAAGGAAAAAATGGCGGTAGGTCACACCAGCATACTACCTCAGCGTAAAAAATTATAATCTAGCCAGAGCAATACATATGCAAGAAATGTATTTAAGCACAATAAATAGCCAGAACAATACATTTGCAACAGCAAATCTTATCTAATTTAAGCACAATAAATAACCAGACGAAATTTCTTCAGTTAAGCCAAATTTACCACTAAATTCAAATAGACTTACACCAAGTCAATACATACAGAAGAAATGTATTTTTGTGCAAATGTGCGCCTAAGTATGTCAAAAGCAAAAATTCAGTTAAAGAATAATATTCACAAAAGTTCCATGAATGAGAAAGAAGGTAAGATAAAAAAAATATCATTAATAGAAAGCATACCGTCATAGTACCAAGCCAATGAAAAGTTCTTCATCCAATCCCATAGAGAAAGGCTCTAATCTGCCAAAGCTCAGAAAGCTATCATCTGACAACATTCGAAAGAGCCATCCAAAAATCAGTTGAAGAAGAAATAAATCAAAAGTCAGGAGTGCCAACCAACACCAAGATTTTCCAAGTATCTTTTGGAAGAGCAGCATGATGAATAAAACCTACACAAATTATCTGCATGATTTACAAGCTATACCAACAGTGATTGCAGTTCCATTGATTAAATAGAATTTCAAAGGAAAAAGGCCATGCAGATAAAACATGACTATCGATTCATGTATGCTACTGATGTAGCACATTTACTGATTACACCGTTGAGATCACATCATGGAGGCAACAATAATCATCAAAAAGGACAAACTAGAGGATGCGGCGAAAAATATATACTTAGCCAAGATGGAGCAATTGTAGGCAGCATTTGGTTTGATCAAGTAGAATCCACCATATCACAGTCATTGGCATCGTTATTTGGACAGCAGGCACCCACCAAGAGACGTACATTCAGATTAAAAACATTTCTCAAGACACTAGTATCCTATTCTGGGAAAAGATTATGCAGTTGACATCAGTATTCAACAGTCATGAGAAATGGTAAAAGGCACTGTACCTTAGGTGACCATATTTCCATAGATACTACTCTTTTCCTAGTCGAAAGGCATGCTCTTCAAGAAAATCCATATGGAGAAGAACCTCAAGGAACAAGGAATAATGACTGCTTGATAATGGAAATGTATGAAGAAAGCAATATTGAAAGTTTTAACAAAAAGCCTTAGAAAGGATCAGAATGTAAGGCATGTTAGTGAAGTAGTCTAGTAGTCTAATAAAAGGGGCTAATAATATTAATATTGAAAGTTTTACCATCTTGAGATTTACTTCAGATTTTGAAACATCTTTAGGACACATGATTATGATGATGGAGCTATCAGTGGAAGTTTGATGTCTGTATTTGACTTCTTTTAGAATCCCTCATTCTAATTTGAAGTCTGAACATAGTTCTGACTTTCTCTCTGTGCAATCATCTCTTTCATTGGATGACAAAGTGGGAGAAGAGGGTTTTCTTGCTAATTCTGACTCTGTTTATTTGAAGAAACTGGGACTTTTTATTTGCACGTCCCTAATCTCCGAGTTGTCTCGCTGATTTCTTGCTGACTTTCTCTCTGTGCGTTGTGTGTTCTCAGCTCCTTTGTTTCTTCATCATTGCTGACAAATTTCGAGCATTGTTGATAATAGAATTATATATATGGTGTCATAAGTGGGCTTAACTGCAACATGGTATTGTCAATCCAACATTGCTGAACTGTTCACAAACTTTCTGCATATCCGTGTTGCTAAGATTTGGACGGGTTAGTTCACTTGACTTAGCAGAGGTGGGATTTAGAATGACGCATGTCCTCTGTACTAGCTTATGTGCTGTAACTCTTATTTTGGATCATACTTCCAGTGTCAAGATTTTTTTTTTTTTTTAATTTGAAAAGGAGTTTCTACGGCAAAAGAAATTTTTGTGCAGATTACGCAACTACAGTGCCCACCTTAGAAAAGGTGGGAATTGCAGCGATGAAGGCTATTCTCAACAATGGTGTGGCTATTGAATTTATTATAGCGCTAATGCGAATAGGTTGGCTAGAGAGAATCCAAGTTGTCTGATTCAAAGAACAATATATGTTGCAGAGCAAATCCTATCTGTGGTTTAAAATTGTCTGCTCTTTTTGAAAATTTCTGTTTTCTTTTAGCGTAGTTATCAGGCCTTCATTGTGCTGTGGCCAGAAAAGAGAAGAAGCAGATCGTTTTGTTGCTGCTCAAGTAGTGATGGATGCCTTGAGATTGTGGGAGATGTGTTGCCAAGGGGGCAATAGACTTGTTTTTGGCATCTAGGCAGCAGCCATATTGTAATTCTCGCTTCATGATGATTATGTGATCTTTTTTTGATCTGTGGGTGAAGGTCACACTGGCCAAACCACTTTAATTTTCATGCTTTGTTTATATACGTGTGGATGGTTTACGTTAGATGAAATGACAAAACAGAGAAATAAACAAGATGTTTGGTAGTTCTTCAAACCAAATTAAGTGATGATCTATTGCCTTTTCTGAAAGGTTGAGTTCGGATGGTGAATGGTTCGAATTGATTCTAGTCCCTTCAACATTCAGTTTTTCTTTCTTTTGTAGGTCAGAATTAACTTCAGTGTGGAGTGTCCTTCAATCCGTGATGGTTTTTTCTAGCTGGATGTTGGAGGAATGATTTTCTTGGACAAGATCTTAATTCTTTGGCACTTTTATCTGAGTTCAGTTGGTTTTGGAAGGTCAATAACTATAGACTTTCTTTGGTTGCAGGAATTGTTTAGGAGTCTGGAAAGCATGAGGTCCACATTAGTTCTGGCTCGCTTCTCTTCATTCTTATCTCATATGTGAACTACAATCACTGATTGGATTGCTTGTAAATCATGCAGATAGTTTGTGTAGGTTTTTGTTCATCATGGTGCTCTTACAACAGACACTTGGAAAATCTTAGTCTGGCACCTCTGACTTTTGATTTATTCCTTCTGTTAAGTGATTTTGGATGGCTCTTATGAATGTTGTAAGATGATAGCTTGTCTGTGACCTCTGAGTTTTGATTTATTCCTTCCGTTAACTGATTTTGGATGGCTCTTTTGAATGTTGTAAGATGATAGCTTGTCTGTGCTTTTGCAGATCAGAGTCTTTCTCTGTGGGATTGGATTAAGAACTTTTCATTTGCTCGGTACTATGACTGTTATGCTAGGACCTATTAGTAATATTTTGTGTATGTATTGACTTGGTGTAAGTCTATTTGAATTTAGTGTGGTAAATTTGGCTTAATTGAAGAAGTGTTGTCTAGTTATATGTTGTGCTTAAATTAGATGAGATTTGATGTTGTTGATTGATTTAGATGTTAATCTTTTACCCCCTTATGCATATATGAGTTTTTTGAATATTTGTGTTGTTTGCTTATAATATGACTGAGAATTTTATTACATTATGACTTGAATGGCTATCGAGTGTGTCAAGAAACATTCATTGTTCAAGAAATGTTCAATCGTGATGTCTCCTTATGATATGATTCAAATCTTTATTACATCATGAAGTAAATGATATTGATGGGGATAAAATGAAATATTCATTATTCAAGAAATATTCATTCTCCATTATCATACCTGGTCATTCTCCATGTGCATGTATATGGTTCACCCCTAATCATTTTGGTCATGTTTTTATGATAGGGTGTCTAAAGACAAGCTTCACTTTGCTTCAAGGGTTTGAAGTTTGATGTAGGATCTCTAGTTGAAATAAGACAAGTGGGTTTGCTTAGCCTAAATTTTTCATAGCCGTTTACTATTTTTTGGTATAGAAAATTCACCAATTTCTAGATAAATTTCTTATTACCCAACATCAAATGTAATGTATGATAAGAAAAGTTTCGAGTTAACATAACAAGTATTATTTATTTTAATTTAAAAGTATATTATAATATCAATAAATTTATGTTATAATAAAAGAATAAGTAAAGGTGTTACTAATTATTTGATTGGTAAAGTTATAAAAATATATGAATTTCTCAAAAAGTCCCTTTAGAAAGAGGCAACTAATTTCACATGAAAAAGTAATGTCAATTAAAATTATAATATAATATTAATTTTCCCAATATAATAATGTTAGAGAAATGAGTTTAATATAACAACATATCATATATAGTTTACAAAAACAATATTTGGGAGGTATATGACTTGTATTTTGAACTAAAAAAATTCAAAATACTCCTTGTCAAAAAGACAGACCGTTGCTTCGACCAACAAAAGAACAAAAAGATGACTGTTACAAGCATCTCCTTCCTATTACAACCCAGTCTCTCTCTCTCTTCCCATTTCGTTCTCTCTTGCGCAAAATCCTCTTGGGAGAATAAGGGTCTTTTCTCTCGTCTCTGTTTCTGTTCTATTTTTTAATGGGTCAGATTTGCGAGGCATTTGATTGTAGAAACTTATTTTCTTGTGCTGTGGAGACCCGTGTGGGTTTGGTGCTTGGCTTCTCTTGGATGATGCCGTTGATCATCGGAACTAACACACCATAGTCCTGCAAGGTATAAAATTTGGTTTGAGGTTATCACAATTTTGGTGGGCATGGAGTTCAGTTCTCTTCTTTTTGTAAGTTTCTATTTATTGAAACTGAAAAAAAAAAAAAAAAAAAAAAAAAACTTCCCATTTACCCTTTTTGATTCTTATCATATTTTGATCAGATGATCAACATCTACATTATTTCTATTTTATTTTATCGACCATGACCATCATACTTGCTCAAGTGGGAAAGTCGAGCAACAAGTTTCCACTTTTCCTTCTGATTTCTTATGATATTTCAATATTTGGACTATCCTTGTAGATGATTTGTTGCCGGATAATTTAACTTATGGATGTAAATGCATGGTTGAGCAAAAAGAAGAGAACTGCCGAAGAGAGAGCCATGCATTTACACCCATAAGTTAAATTATCCGGCAGACAAATCATCTACAATGGATAGCCCAAATATTGAAATATCATAAGAAATCAAAAGGAAAAGTGGAAACTTCTTGCTCGACTTTCCCACTTGAGCAATATGATGTTCATGGTGATAAAATAAAATAGAAATAATGTAGACGTTGGTCACCTGATCAAAATATGATAAGAATCAAAAAGGGTAAATGGGAAGATTTTTTTTTTTTCAGTTGCAGTAAATAGAAACTTACAAAAAAAAAGAGAACTGAACAAAAAAAAAAAAAACTCCATGCCCACCAAAATTGTGAAAACCTCAAACCAAGTTTTATCCCCTGCAGATTATGCTTTGCTATTTCCGATGATCAACGGCATCATCTAAGAGAAGCCAACCGCCAACATACAAGAAAATAAGTTTCTACAACCAGATACTTTGCAAATCAGACCCATTAAAAAATAGAACGAAAATAGAGATGAGAGAAAAGACTCATCTTGTCCCAAGAGGATTTTGCGCAAGAGAGAACGAAACGGGAAGAGAGAGAGAGGGCATGAGGAGCAAAGGAAGGATGACGACTGGGTTGTAATAGGAAGGAGATGCATGTAAACGATCATTTTTTTGTTTTGTTGGTCGAACCAACGGTCGTCTTTTTGACAAGGAGTATTTTGAATTTTTTAGTTCAAAATACAGTCATATACCTCCCAAAAACGTTGTTATATTACACTCATTTCTCTAACATTATTATATTGGAAAAATTAATATTATATTATAGTTTTAATTGACTTTACTTTTTCATGTGAAATTAATTGCCTCTTTCTAAATAGACTTTGAGAAATTCATATATTCTTATAACTTTACCAATCAAATAATTAGTAACAACTTTACTTATTCTTTTATTATAACATAAATTTATTGATATTATGATATACTTTTAAATTAAAATAAATAATACTTGTTATGTTAACTCAAAGCTTTTCTTATCATACATTACATTTAATCTTGAGTAAAAAAAAAATTATCTTAAAATTGGTGAATTTGCTGTAACAAAAAATAGCATACAGCTATGAAAAATTTAGGCTAAGCAGACCCACTTGTCTTATTTCAACTAGATAAAACATCGAACTTCAAACCATCAAAGCAAAGTGAAGCTTGTCCTTAGACAAGCTATCATAAAAGCACGACCAAAATGGGTGAACCGTATACATGCACATAGAGAATGACAAGGTATGATAATGGAGAATTAAGATTTCTTGAATAATGAATTTTTCATTTTATCCCCATCAATATCATTTACTTCATGATGTAATGAAGATTTGAGTCATATCACAAAGAGACATCACAAAGAGACACACTCGATAGCCATTCAATTTATGATGTAATAAAATTCTCAGTCATATTATAAGCAAACAACACAAATATTAGAACAACTCATATATGCATATGGGGAGTAATACCTATCCTGTTAACATACCATAGATATGCCAAAGAATGAAGAGCCTGACCATCAAAGAGATATTGCTTCAAGATAAAAGAAACTGCTACCAATCTTCTTTATCATAAAATCCAGAACAGCTGGTGAAACAAGAAAACAGAAGGAGCATGAACAAAAATCATGTGCATGACCACGATAGAGTTACAAAGAGGCAATGCGAAAATGAAGAAATTTAAGTTTCTGCAACAAGCCAGAAACTTCTAAAATTAGATCGAGACCATTCCTCGACAACCACCTAAATAGTACGCAAGTCATCTAATTGATAGAAACATTTCACCAAAGATTCTGTACCAAAAGAAAACCGGCGATCAAATAAAATGAAAGCCTAAGAGACCTAGGAATTGTGTAGCCAGAACTTAGTTGGCCTCAAACTTTCCTGACTTGTAAAAAATCCTTACAATGGAAGAGAGTCAATGATTAAACTCAAACCAAAACCAATAGAAGTGCTCAAAGAAAGAAGAGCTTGAAAAAAGAAATAAAGATTATAGGCTAGAAAAAACCATCCCAAATTGAAGACATGCCACATTGAATCTGAAGAGATTTGCGTCCACCAAAAACTCTTATCAGTGCAGAAAAAATAGCCCCGATCATCTCACCTTCACTGAGAAGAAAAGAATCTAAGAACAAACTTCATTCAAACCAAAAACTGCCTAGAAGCCAAGAAGTGGCTGCTCATCCAATTTCAAACGATCATCAACTGAGCCCCACAGAAAAAAAGCAGTAGATCACCACAACTTCAGTCCATAGCCCATCCTGGAGACTACTCAGCAGCTCAACCAAACAGGACTGCAAAAATGGGTCATCACTCCTCCAAGAAGCCTAAACATTATTCGATGCATACTGACCAGTTTTATTGTATTTACATCCTTAGATGACGAAGAGATCACTCATCAAACAATATAAACTATAAGTGAAAAACACCACATATTACAACTTTTGGTAAAAGATTCAACAAAGAACTCAGGTAAATGCCAAAAACAGTGTGAAAATACTAATTAGTTTAAGGGAAAAAGACCTATCCTGCACAATTCTACATAATATATTGGACAATGTAGCAGTAGGTCACACCAGCATACTTCCTCAGCCTAAAAAATTACCATCTAGCCAGAACAATACATATGCAAGAAATGTATTTAAGCACAATAAATAGCCAGAACTTTGCAACATCAAATCTCATCTAGTTTAAGCACAATAAATAACCAGACAAATGTTCTTCAGTTAAGCCAAATTTACCACTAAATCAAACAGACTTATTCCAAGTCAATGCATAAGCAAGAAATGTATTTCCATGTGAATGTGCGCCTGAGTATCTCAAAAGCTAAAATTCAATGACAGAATAACATTCACAATAGTTCCATGAATGAAAAAGAATGTAAGACAAACAAAATATCATTAAGAGAAGCACACAGTCATAGCACCAAGCGAATGGAAAGTTCTTCATCCAATCCCATAGAGAAAGCCGCTAATCTGCCAAAGCACAGAAGAGCTATTATCTTACAACATTCAAAAGAGCCATCCAAAATCAATAAACAGAAGAAATAAATTAAAAGTCAGAAAACCCAACAAAAACTAAGATTTTCCAAGTACCTATTGGAAGAGCACCATGATGAATAAACCTACACGAACTATCTGCATAATTTTCGAGTGATCCAGTCAGTGATTGCAGTTCACATATAAGATAAGAATGAAGAGAACCAAGCCAGGACTAATGGGGACCTCATCCTTTCCAGACTTTCAATTCCTACAACCGAAGAAAATCTATAGTTATTGACATTCCAAAACCAACTGAACTCAGATAAAATTGCCAAAGAATCAAGATCTTGTCCGAGCAAATCATTCCTCAAATATTCAGCTAGAAAAAACCATCGCAGATAGAAGGACACTCCACATTAAAGTTAATTCTGACCTACAAAACAAAGACAACTGAATAACATCTTCGTTAATGAAAATTGAAGGGACTATAATCAATAATATCGGAACCACTCACCTTCTGAACTCAACCTTTTAGAAATTCAAACAACTACACAAGAAAGGTATTGTTTATTTTTCTGCTTTGTCCTTTCATCTAACCTAAACCATCCAACATATATAAACAAAGCACAAAAATTCATGTGGTTCAGATAAAAAAAAGATCACATAAACATTATGAAGTGAGAATTACGATATGGCTGCCGTCTATATGCCAAAAAGAAGTTTATCGCTCCCTTGGCAACACATGTTTCCCACAATCTCAGGGCATCCATCACTATTTGAGCGGCACAAAAAGCATGTGGTTCTGCTCTTCTCTGGCCACACCACAATGAAGGTCCAATAACTCTCATCTTCTAGATGTGGTGACTTAATTACGACAAAAGAAAACAAAAGTGTTAAAAAAGAGCAGACAATTTTAAACACAGATAGGATGTGCTCCACAGCAGATAATGTACCTTGGATCAGACAGCTTGGATTCTCTCTAGCCAACCTATCAGCATTAGTGCTCTAATAAATTCAATGGCCACCCCATTGAAGAGCATAGCCTTCCTCGCTGCAATTTTCCACCTATTCTAAGGTTGGCACTATAGTTGCATAATCTGTTAAAAAATTTCTAGTGCCATAGAAACTCCTTTCAAATATGAATATAAACGTGACACTGAAGTATGATCCAAAACAGGAATCATAGCACATAAGCTAGTACAGAGGACATGCATCATTCTAAATCTCACCTCTGCCAAGTCAATTGAAACATGATATGCAGGTTTTAGCAACATGGATATGCAGAAAGTTTGTGAACAGTTCAGTAACGTTGGATGGACAATACCTTGTCGCAGTTAAGCCCAGTTACGCCACCATATATAAGAAAGAGCAAAATTCCTGGCATTCCATTATCAACAATGCTGGAAATTTGTCAGCAATGATGAAAAAACGAAGGAGCTAAGAACACACAAATCAATGCACTCGGCTGCAGATTTAAAATCAGCAAGACAACCCAGAGATGAGGGACATGCAAAAAGAAAGTCACAGTTTCTTCAAATAAACAGAGTCAGAATCAGCAAGACAACCCTCTTCTCCCACTCATCCAAAGAAGAGATTATCGTCCAGGGAGAAAGCCAGAACTATCTTCAGACTTCAAATTAAAGAGAGGGATTGTGAAAGAAGTCAAATACAGACATCAAGCTTCTACAGATAGCTCCATCATATAATCATATATACCCTAATGACGTTTCAAATTCTGAAGGTTCAAGTAAATCTAAAGACAGTAAAGTAACACATGGCCACAAAAACGATTCATAGTGAGTTGAGATTATATCGTGCTTAGCCAACCTGTCAATAAAAAAAAAGGGCAGACAACTTCTCAATAACAGATTCAGGTCCCTTAAATGACAGCGCATACGATATCCTTACAAGTTACGCATCAATGAAAAGGAAAATGAGTAATAGGACAAATACTTACGAATCAGAATTAGAGATAGCTTCCATATGGCCTGATGACTCAAGGTAGGTAGGTAGTAAATTGAATCCAGAACATTCATTTTTAGATAAGAATTAGGTTACCATAGTGAAAACATGGTAGTGCTCGGCATTACTACAGGTTGTCCATAGTACCAGAAACAGGACATAAGTACTTGCTTCCAGAACATTTATTTTAAAACAAGAGCTAGGTTACTATACCAAAAACTTGGAAGTGCTCAGCATTACTACAGGTTGTCAATAGTACCAGAAACTGGACATAAGTGTACTTACTTCCAGATCTAATGGCATTTCTGATAACCGTGCTGTCAACTAAATTAAAGAAAAATATCAAAAATACTTCCAAGTGCAGCCAATCGAAACATGATTCCACCAGGATCACTCCCTTGAAAAATTCTGCATATGTGACACCAACTCCCGGAGTAGAAATTGGAAAAAGAAGTTTAAAAGAAAAAACAAAAATTTGGAGCACAGAAAAGGGGGTGACCATTGTGGGTGCTTAGGACAGGAACGACTCAGGGAATCCCTTCTAGTAGGAGTGTAATATGTCCAGCCGCCAGTTCAATGTTCTCAGTGAAGAATCTGTGACAATTGAAAAGATAACAAAATTGCAAATTGGATTTGTAAGAAAAAAGTATTAAACACTAAACATACCACATAAGTTAGTTAATGTTTCTGGAAATTTATTGAACAGGGTTAGTCATTCATTGACCGAGAGATCCACATCGACTTTCAAAGTAAGACAGCTTCCTGAGGAGAAATTGGTACTCCTTGACAAGTTTTGGAGTGCAATTAGAGAATCCATGTGCAGGGATTGAGGAAACTTGCGGCCAAGTAATTCACAATGTCAATAAACAGGATATGAAAATCATTTGTGAGGCAAATTTAGACCAGGAGAAGATTAAAATAAGAGCATCCAGAAGAGAGAACTCCCTGAAGTAATTACAGTGTGAACCAAACAAATTGAATGGAGATATGGATAATCTGAGCTGCCATAATATTGGGGAATCATTGCTATCAATATCCCACATCGCAAGTGTAAGGTTGAATCATCTGATAGAGATAAGGTACATAGTCAGACAACTCCCAACAATGTGTGCCACCTAATGACCAAGAAAGCAACGACTACAGTTGGTAGCACACTTCGGGAGCACCAAAGCTTTGAACACACAATTCAATTGTAGCTTATCCAGTGAATTTTGCAGACATAGACAAGAAACGCCAAATGACTTGCACCAAGAAGACTCCAACCTACAAGAGGAGAACACTACACATTCCGCACATTGTCTTTAATCCTTGTAAATAAAGATAAAACCGGATCTCTATCCAGGGTTCTCAAGAAGCTATAGAAATTCCACATTAGAAGGATCCAAATGTCAGCTCATAGCTCCTATAAACAAAGAAGACGATTTAACACCTCAACTAAACCTGATTGCAATGGTTTGTAACCTCCTGTTTTCACTCACTTCACAGACTCTAATTCTTTGGTCACTGAATCCTATGTCATCTTCACGCAACACACTTAACTGAAGAAATCGCTCTAAACTGAAGCAAGCACCTGTCAATGGCTGAATAAGTCCATACGTTTCATGAAAGCAATTTTCTTAATTAAAATGATCAGAGAGAAACTTGAACCAGATAATGTTGATGAACCTCAAGACATTCATACAAATTCAATCAGAAGCTGAACCAATTCTGTTCTCGCAATAGACCGCCCGGATTTATCCGTGCCTTCAAGGGGAATATAACAAATCAAACGAAACTGTTTGACAATTCCAATCAGAAGAAAAATGAACACTAACCACCCTTCTATATACGATGAGAAAAAGATGCATTTACAAACATAAGTTATGTGATCTGGCAGACAAACCATCTACAACAAAAGGATCATGTTGCAAATGGTGATCTTATTTATAAATAGATTCAACAGCTATGCTTGATGGGTAAAATAGGTTATAAACAAGAATTAATATCACCATCCAAATATTGAAATATCATAAGAAATCAGAAGGAAAAATTAGATACTTCCTGCTCAACATCAAAGAGATAACGCAACAGATCACCACCTCTTGAGCCCGGCAAAATCGCAACCAGTGAAAGAACTGGAAGTAGACCATGATCATCTCCCAAAGATTAAAAAAAAATGAAGAAAAAAAGATGTGATCAGAGACTACTGCTAGTTCATCATCTCAACGGAAAAATGGTTAAAACAAGATAACCACTCAAAATCACGAAATATCATCAAATCACCTAATATATCATCCACATATCAAATTAGAAAACAATCTAATCAACTTTTCATGGATAAAATTAATAAAATCAATCTTAAGCCTTAAAGATCAAAACATTAATTTTAAGTATTCACAAATGATTAATTATTTTATTTAGAGCATTATAAATAAAATAAAAAATTGATGTGCGGTTGCAAATTAGAAAATAAATCTCAATTGGGAGATATGCCTATCACTCAAATATACACGTTAGTTATCAATAAGCACAAATTACGTAAAATGATCAAATCAAACCAATTTTGAATGAGATTTTACCTATTTTTCGAAGATGATATTTTTAAATTCAAACTAAGGGAATCGGCACGGGATCATAGGACAATGGACGGAGACGGCGCGAAGGGGTGCACTAGTGAGTCTCGGCTAGATGACAGAGGGCCTCGGTTCGCAGTGGTTTGTGGCTTGGTGTGATGGAGGGTCAGCGATGATTGTGACCGGTGCTTAATGATGCTAGCCGCAACTTGCGGTTGGACAGTAGCTCGGTCTTCATCAGTTCACTAGCGAGATGGAGCAGCATTGTCATGGTGGGGCTCGCCTGTGGCCTTGCTCGCAACTTGCCAATGCAGGGTTAGCGTTGAGGAGCAAAGTAACACCATGAAATGTGACACATGATACAACATAACATAACACACCAATACATCGTTTCTCAAAATATAAAGAATTTCGATATGTTTAGATACTTTGTAATATTAAATACATATTTTTATATATACGTTATAAATTATCATTTTTATGATTATTTTAATCAAATTAATTTGATCAAATTCACAAATAAAATAAATGATAAAAAAGATTTAGAATGAAGTTACTCTAACAATAATAATGCATTTTTTTAATATTATTCATTATTTTAATTTGACAAATTCAACTTCATTGCAATAATCTAAAACTTGAAGGGAAAAAAACAAAGCAATCCACGTTCTGAACTTGCGTGTCAGAACGTTTCGGAAGAGAAAAGAAAAAAAACTAACTTGGAGAGGTCATAAGAGAAAAAAAGACTAGGTTTTTCTTATCTCCCTTTTATTATTTTTATTATTTTTTACATATTAACATTTTGACTCCTTATTTATTAAATTTTTTAAAATTGACTATGTGCGTATCAGAATTATGTGTCGGAATTCCGAACTCGTATGTTGGAATTTCGGACTCGTGTGTTGGAGAGTATCAGGAATGTCAGATTTTCCAAAACATATGTTGAAATGTCCGAACATGAAACCTCCCGAACATTGTTGGTGCTTCCTAGGTGAGGAGTTCCTTGGTTCAGGGTTGCTGGGTCCTTGGTGGAGCTTGGCCGGGTGATGGGCTTGACCGAGGACGATGGTTCAGCGCTGCTCGTGGTTGATGTGGCTGGCTCACGGTGATGCTCGGCAAGGATAAAACAGTAACGATGACGGGTCTTCTCGAACGAGGTTATAGCAATTTGGTGGACATCATGCAAGTTACGTAGTGAGATTTCATGTGGACAAACACGCTGGAAAACAAAGGAGCAGGCACAACACGTGATGTTCCCCTAATATGAACCAAGACCAGAGGATTGGACAATTCCTGCAAAAGGAAATTTAAACATAACAGCGAGAATTTCAATGACTCTTGGAAGCACGGTGAGGAATCACGGTTTCAAGAGGCGATGGGCGTTGAAGTGGGTGATGGCTTGCCACGTGTGCTCGCCGACCAGCAACAGAGCACTAAAAGGCGCGTTGTTGTGATGTCGCCGAGACTCGTCGGACGTGCGGCTATGCTGGTCATCCGGAAAGAGGTCAACCATGGCGGTGAATTGCGGAGCAGCAGAATAGAAGGTTGACAAACAGCGGCAGCGTCGTCGTGGGGTTCAGGTCTGGCAGCTTCGTCGGCGAACCAAATGGGGCAGCAGGTCGTTGCCTCGTGGGGGATTGCAGCGGTGCAACGATGCGGGCGATGGAGGAGCAGCGACCTCGATGCTCGTCATGCAGTCGCGAGCAGCAGCAGGGGAGCAGCGGCAGGCAAGGCGCCGACGGTGAACAGCGGCGCCCGGAGTGAGGCTCGGCCGCAGCCTGTCCCTATCTCTTTCTATGTCATTTGCACACTTGCACAAGTACACCGAAATGGTTACTTAATCAAACTTGGCTTAACGTCCTCTTGCGGCGCCTCAAATTTTGCCAACCAGAGATTGGCAGTCTGTAGCGACCCCAATTCCTATGGCTTTGCAAAATTCGAGGTAGGAGCTGGCTACCGTATCTAAAATACAAATTGAAAAGCCAAGAGAAGTCCCACCAATCAATTTTTTAACCTAGGTCCATTTTACACTTAGAATGCCTAAAGAATTATGTAGAAAATATTTTACATAGTTAGTATGCACAAGGTGACTGGTCCAAGTGCGCTAACCAAAGGTTGAGTCCAGGGCTTTGGTTATTTGACGGACCTAGCAATAGCATCCCACAACAGCCTTTCAATACAACAACTTCTTGATTAAATCGTAGTTTGCACTTGTTGTGGAATTTCCTTAAAAGAGTTTGAAAATCAAAATTTTAGCTGATACGCAATCAGGCTAAAAGATCACATCACTTTGCACATCGGGTGATCAATTGTGTGTAAATATGTATCTTGAAAATATGCTATGCAAGATGTGACACGAAATAAGACATAATCGAATAACTTCGAAGTCGTCGAATTTGTAAATTTAATTATTTGAAATTTATGTAAAGTCAAGTTTTGAAAGTGAAATTTTTGAAAAATGTTTTTCATGCGATTTCAGTACAAGCTAGCAACTAGAGGTGTGTAAAGGAATCGGAACCCACTAGGATCGTCTGGAATCGGATCGAAACCGTCCGGAACCGATGGTTTTTAAGGGAATCGGTCAAGTTCCCAATTCCTGTTTATGGGAACTAGTGGGTACTCGTCCATTCCTGGTTCCATGGATGGATCCACCCACCTGGAGCGGATGGTTATATTATAATAATATTTAATATTAAAAAAATTAACCTTACAAAAGAGCCTGTGCTTTCAACCCTTACAAAAATGTCAGTTTATATCTACATTATTAATCTTATCCTAGAGATCACATCAGCAATTCTTATGTTCACTTCATTACAGTGGCATAACTTGGAAGCATGGGTTGATAGTTTTGAGGCACTGAGGTTAATGTATTGGTCAGAAGAAAAGAGATGCCTATAGTCGAGTCCAATGCAATCTATTCATATTGTTACCATAGAATATATCAATTCATTGTATTGATGCTTCTTGGCTCTGTCTTCTGAATATCAAATGCCCAACTTACGTTGGCATGGTTATCAGATGTAATTTTCCTTTGATTGCTAGTTCTAATAACTACACTTTATTTCCAAAAGGCTATTAAGCTTGTGAGACTTAAAAAATCATTGGTCATAATCTAAGATAATTTTATCAACAACACTTTGTATAACTATTAAACAGTTTTTGGTGAGACCAGCTCTATGGATCTACCCGAAAATCGAACTGGACAGGCAGTCTAGTTCTCGGGTGGATCCATACAAATAACGGATGGTTCCCGATTCTAATTTTTCGGACCCAATTTCACTTAGACTATACACACTCCTACTAGCAACATAACAACGTCGTTTCATTTTTACGATTCTAAATGAAGTTTAAGATGTCCTAGCATGCAATTCGAAATTAAATTCCGGGGTTAAAGTGCAAGAACCTTGAAACCAAGAAAATTTTTTGAGTGTCGTAGGGACTAGAACTTTCATTTTTTTCATCTCTCCTTCGCCTCAAATGAGGAGAAATGGGAGGTTTATTTAAGCATTTTGAGCTGCCTCGAGATGAGACACAGCCTCATTGAAATAAGGTAGGCGATCATTGACTCGAGGTTTGCTATTTTCGGGCCTGTACGTCTTTTCCGTCCGACGTATGATTGGTGATTTTTGCATCTTTAGAACGCTTGCGTTAAGAGCCTTTCCACGAGCCTAATATTACCAAGTGAAATCGTGAAATCGTGAAATCACGAATCTGAGATTTCAACTCATATCGGAGCCCAAGACTTGGGTTTACAAGTTAGGCGTTGTTCAATGGGTTATCATTTTCAAAAACCATTATTTACCATAACTTAGGGATCTAAAAAGCTTATTCCATTCCAAAATCTCTAGGTACAGTTTTAGGCCTTGAGACCTTTTTTCATGTATCGAAAAGTTTGAGCGAAGTTTGACTGGTGATTACTTCCCCACCCAACAATGTTTCAGCCCTTGTGTTGTGATTCTTGTGGTCGATAGTTTTGGGGTTCCTAATCGGCATTGGGAAATCACAACATTCACAATTCTAAGAAAAATAATGATTGGTGCAGACGGGTCAAAAGTTTATCGTCGAATTTGAGTGGCAATATTATTGTCAAAAGATTCGTTTTGATGATTAAAACAATAGTTAAGTTTAAAAGGTATTTTGAGTCTTATAGCTTGTCAATCAACTTTTGGTTAGCTCCTGGGCCGACCGGTGATCAAACATCATGGCTTTTTTTGAAAATGGGGGGACAAAGTTTGAGGTGTCAACACCTATTGGATTAATTGATCACATCAAGAATGATGAAAGGCACATTGTCCAATCCCTTTGGGCCACTTATCCGGTCCTATGAATCCCATTTAGACTTACCGCCCCCACATCGAGGTCAATGTTCGAACAGACAATCATAGTCCTCTGATTTCTCGGGGAAAAACATGTTCAATTGACTTGACAAAGGGTACTTCATTTCACTGTTCAACTGCATGTTACCCATTATAAACGTCTTCGAGCCGTAAACGCACAGGCCTGCGTAAGTTTTCATCCTAATACGACCCTGTCAAAGACCGTTCCAAAATGAGGCAATCAAGAAGTTCAACTCGCGACATATTTCAATCATCTTCTGACGTTAGAAAAATGTCAAGGAATGCGATCATTCCTGATGCGTGCGCACGTGAGTTTTCATGCTAATGCAACCTTGCCAAAGACCGCCCTAGAATGTTGTAATCAAGAAGTTCAATTTGCGGCCCGTTTCAATCATCTCCCGACGTTCGAAAATCTTCAAGGAACCCGATCATTCCTAGAATGAAGAGTGTCACTTTATCTTGTTAGCCCAAACATGGCTTTGTCCATAGTCGACCACCTTGAGCCCGCATAGCGGTGTGCATGCGTTTCAATAAAGAAAAAAAAAGAAAAAAAGAAAAGCGAACCAATGATCCCCCTCGTATTTGGGGCCAATGCTAGAACTTACATAATTTCGATTTATGAAGATTTAGGAGGAGACATACTTTGTTTCTTGTACTAACAGAGAAATCTTCCTAAATCTACTGTTTTTTATACTTGTAAACTTGTACTCGATAAGTAGTTTAGGAAGACTTTTACAACATAGTAACAATTCACGGAAATCAAATTATGAATTCATAGTGCTGCAACGTGCATGACATACTTAATCAATTTTTGGAAAATTTCATAATAACAGAATTTACAAGTACGTCCTTTAATTAATGTGCATCGGCTGAAGCAAAACAATTTTCAAGTCCAATTTTTACGTTTTAATAATATTTATTATCATGGCAAAAGTGATTTTGAAGAGGTCATAATATTTATTCGATTTTCCTCAGAATGGGAGATGAAACCAACCTTATGTGTTCACATTCTTGTAGTCGCGGATGAGACTGTGACATCAATGTTCAGACCCATTTGAGGTCGGGCCCGATTTTTCATTTTTCTATTTGAAAACAGTGATCCAACGCTTAAAATTAAATTATTTGTGTTAATTGATTTGTTAATTGATCATAAAATAAGATTAATGCTACAAAAATTCCCAAACTAATACACTTATAATAAATTTATTTTATATTTATTTATTAAATTTTAATATTAGATTGTTAAGTTAGATGACATATAACAGTTGATAGATATATCAGTTTGGAGTTTTGTACTTTCGTTTGATATATATGTACCAATTTATAACTTTTTGTAAAATTAATCCAATTTAACGGAAAATTAATAGAAAGTAAATTTGTTGTAGATATACCTAAGGGTGTAAAAAAAAAGGTCCTCACTAGCCCAACTCAACTTGGCTTGATCCTAAAATTAGGGTATTTTGTGGTCGAGCCTTTTTAGGTGTTGGTATTGTTTGGGTTAGGGTTAGGTTGAGTTGGGTTAGTCTGGGTTAGGCTAGGTTGATGCGGGCTTTTTTTCTCTTTGCATGTGCACTACAAGGATGAAACACCTAACTAATCAGCACTAGTGCTGGCTCGATCCGACTCAACCCGTTATTATATTTGGTTGTCGAGTTGAGTTTTCATACCCAACCCATTGACACCCTTAGGTGTAGCAGTCTGCGGTTGGTGTAAATTTGTTACAAGAGTACCATTTTGAAGCTTTTTGTGTTAAAAATTAATTTAATATAAATTTTTCACAAATGTTTCGATTTGGAAATTTTTGTGATATTTAACTCCCTAAAAATATCAAAAAAAGAAATAACAAATCAGGCCCGGGCATAAATGACCCGCCATCGTCACGGGCCTTGCTGGCCCAAGCAGGGGCCCGTGCCTGTGTCTGCTGGTCCGTGGCCGTTGCTAATTGCGAATATGCCCATCAGTTGCGAGCGCTCTAAAACGTGTGGTGAGAGAGAAACTTGAAGTCAACACCATTGACTTCCAATCACGACACGTTACAAGTTACAACATTCGATGTCCCATTTTACGTCACAAAAAGATCCCCTTTTGACCTGGTTGCTCACCTAACTATAATCCCTTTTGACTTCAAAATTGGAAGGAAGCGCCGATAAATGGCATCCATGCACTGTTCAACCACGACCAAAACCCCCTGTAACATAACATGACCAGCACCTTCTTCTCCTTCTCTCTCTCTCACTGATGAAGTAAGAAGCACTTGCCGCGCGAATGGGGAATCTCTGCGGGTTGCTGTCGCCGGAACCCGTGAAGAGCGCAAGACCCGCGTCGTCGAAACCCCGGCCGCCCTCACCACCTTCCGTGATCGCGAGCTTGAGCAACCGGTGGTCGAAACTCCGGTCGTCGTCGTCGTCGCGCAAGGACAATCGCTCCGTTCAGGAGCAGGCTCTCGCCGCCGCGATCATCCTCCAGCACCGCCGCCAGAACGGGAAGTCCACGCCCGTCGACCGGTCCTCTTCGCTCCGGTACACGAGCCCCAGCGGCCCCAAGAAGCAGGGCTTGCCCAGGAGCTGCAGCTCGCGGGCCAGGTCGGTCACTGATCCGCTGTTGCAGCCTCACCAGCTCCTTAATCAGGTATCGTTGTCTTGTTTGGGATTTATTGGAGTGATTCTCGAATTGGGTCTTGCTCTATTTGAGGTTCTTGAGCTAGTTTGCTCTTTTTGTGCTCTGCTTTCGTTTGTACTTTATCTATGATGTCGAATTGGTCTGGCATTGTAGTTGTTTTCAGCTGTTCTGTTCATTAGCTTCTGGGAAATGGAAAAGTTGTTTGTAGGCCTAAGAGAGAGTTCCGCTGGTTGGGGCTTCTTAGGGTTATTTGAGAAAGGGTGGGCACGCTAAATTAGCAGCGGCAATTAAGAATCATCACTATAGTCTATTTCTAACGAAAGCTTCATTCGGTGGTGATAATTTCGTGATCGACCAATCAAGGTTAATTCAGACTCGCCACTCGGAGTAAGTTAAACTATCTTTACCGCAAGATCCAACCTCCAATACCTTTCTTTTTATGAACATGGATCAAATGACTAAGTTTTTGTTTTTGTTATGATTAATTTACAAACCGGCCTTAATGGATTGAATAAACTTGGTAATTGTCTTCGATAAGAAAATCACGCTCTACTGACTGACCTTTGATCCCAATTGAAGATATTGCCAGTCTATCCATGAATACTGCCCTCCAACTATATGTAGTAGAATGAAAGTAGAAAAGTCTCTCATAAAATTCCGATGGTGCTTGAAGGGATGACATGAACAACAGAATGGGAAAAGAAGGAACCAGCTGAAAGAGAAACATATAGTTATCCGTGGCTGCATGCTCGAATAGTCATCTTCTGAAGATTAACACTGCAACTTGATCACATGCTGGATGTGTGAATCCAGTGAGAGCATGGGAGTTAATCACTTGAAGTTAGTTCACTGTGCATGAAACTTTAGCTCAAATGCAAAACCCCTTGTTGCTTGATGCATGGGTTAAGTATCTAGTTGATTTGCTCCATGGATTTTCCCTTCCTAATCCTAGATTAGCTTTTTATACTGAAAAGAGGGCCATATGTGATAGTAAAGTGAGCAGTATGTGCTAATTGTGGGGCCTCGTTATTCAAGCACATTTCGGCTTCCTGAGATGTATGTCTTTTTGCATGTCGCAACAGTAGAGCTATGGCTTCACTTGCGTTGCCTCTTATGAGCCTGCAGATAGTTGCATGATGATTATTTGCTAGTGAGATTTGGCATTGCTAAATCATTGAGCATTGGGAACTTTTGATTTCTTTGATGTATCAATGAGGGTAATAATTCGTTTATAGTTGTAGATAAATTTTATTGCACAAATAAAGCAGGTAGGCTGACTCCTATAGGCCTCAATAGCACTTTGTAATTACATTTGGATGAATCAATTCTCACAACTTTCTATGCAAATAAGTTTGTGTCTTTCTTTGTAATGCCACTATGGCTTCAATCCCTCCGTAAATTTTTTGCTCCAACACCTTGAACAGAATCTAGAGTTGTACCATGCACAACTTCATTTCCACTTTCCAAACAAAATACTACTAGGCATTCCAAAACAGGTTTAACAAGAACAACATGAACCTTATGAATGAATAAGAGATATTTGGATACACAGATTTTTATTCACCTCTCTTCTCATTATAGTTTGTGCATGTGTTTTCTTGGATAGGATGTAAAGCTTGATGAATTGGAAACCAATCATTTGGTCCTTGTTCATGGCGGTGGCTTTGGTGCTTGGTGTTGGTATAAAACTATAGCACTGCTTGAAGAAGCCGGTTTCAAAGTTATGCCGATAGACTTAACTGGATCTGGGTTTAATTCCTTTGATACCAGTGAGGTGACAAGTATCTCGCAGTATGTGAAGCCCCTAACTGACCATCTTGAAAAGCTGGCCAATGATGAGAAAGTATGTTTTGGCATCTCTTCTCCCATTTCCTATCTGATTTGTCATGCATTTGAGCATGTGTATTTGTGATGGTTGGATGTTGAAAAGAGATCTTTTGCACAGGTGATTCTTGTGGGCCATGATTTTGGTGGAACATGTATATCTTATGCAATGGAGCTATTTCCTTCTAAAATCACAAAAGCTGTTTTTATTGCTGCTGCAATGCTGATGAATGGTCAAAGCACTCTTGATATGTGGTCTCAACAGGTTGGTTTTCTGTATATGTTGATTCCATTGGCTGTGTTTCACTGGAAACAATTATTAGTGGTTAGACCTTCAGGCGTTCCAAGAATACCTCATTTACGCTTAAAAAGCATGAGCATAATCCACACCTGAAAAGTGGAGCCTGAAATTCCATTTTCTGTGTTGATCACTAGGGAACACGGCTAGGACAAATTGAAGCCTAGCAAGTACCAATTCTTGTGTAAGCATTGAGTGAAGAAGACAAACAGAGATTTGACGTCTTTATCATTGTCAAGTAGTTATTCTCCTATATATGTTGATGGGAATATACTGTTGTTTGAAAATGAATTGTTCACCAAATATCCTTGAAAAGTTAAAGGGTGTAATTGGATCATGCATTTGGAGGTTGCATCTAATTAAAATTTTTCATTTTACTGCCAACAATCTTTGGTTGACCTCATAATCATAATTGTTAACAAATGCGCCTCCTCTAATTAAGGGGCATTTTCGGATCTTTTGAATGTTTGCTCATGTTATGTTTACCTTTCCCTTCATGTACAATAGCAGCAGACGCCTGCAAACTTATGTGGACAATAGCCTCAGTGTCTATTATGTAGTTAATTCAGATATTTTCCCATCAAGTTCTTCTACTTACAGAAAAATTGTATTGCAGGCTGCCTCAAACGATTTAATGCAAAAGGCTCAGATATTTTTGTATGCCAATGGGAAGGACCAACCTCCAACTGCTATTGATCTAGACAAATCTTTTTTGAGTGACTTGCTATTCAACCAATCTCCTGCTAAGGTACTTCCTTTCTCTTCAAATGAATTGCTTTGCTGATGGTAATTTATTTCTGCAATTATTGCTTTTTTCTTAATTTTCCAAGGAATTTACTCATATTATTTGCATTAAGTGTATTTTCTGAAATTTTGATTTCCTGATCCAGGATGTAGCGCTGGCAGCTGTTTCCATGAGACCAATCCCCTTCAAGCCTGTTCTCGAGAAGCTCTCACTTTCAGATGTGAACTATGGGTCAGTGAGGCGGTTTTACATAGAAACTCCAGAAGATAATGCTATATCTGTTGAATTACAGGAGAACATGATCAAATTAAACCCCCCAGAACGTGTGTTTTGTCTAAAAGGTGCGGACCACTCACCTTTCTTCTCAAAGCCTCAAGCATTACACAAGCTGTTAGTGGAGATCTCAAAGATTCATCCCCTCGACCAAGTCTTGGAGAAAGATGGCCTAGGGTGACCTATTTGGCCCTGGTGCTGTCCCTACATCTCACAGTGAATGTCGTTTTTGAGAGGTTTTAATTATTGCAGATATTGGTAGTCTTCCTGTTATCTGCTGCTTGATTTTTGACAGAGATTCTGTATGTGGTATATCAGCTGTTCATGTAGATTAGCCTTTTCCCTTTTTTTCATTGGAAAGGGATGTTACTTGATGTGTCATAGTTCATAAGTTTGTAGAAAGCTCTAGAGGGTTATTTAGCAGAAAAGAGTTGTGTAGCTTTTTGTTGCCTGATATGAAAATAAAATCTGTCTGTCTGTCTGTCTGTCTGTCTGTCTCACAACTTCATTGGGCCATATGATCTAGTCTCACATCATCATGGTATTGAGCCAACAACGGCAGTGGCGTCCAGCTTGCTTGAAATTTGATCCTTGAATGAAGTATGCCTCACATTAGTGGCACATGCAAGCTGCTAAAGTAATAAAGGATGTGGCAACATTTGTGACTCTATGGCCTAGTTTGAACTGTTATCTTGCAATATATAATATACTAAATATTATTATCCTATTTTTGGTTTTCCATATGTCAATTGCATCTCATTGGATGAACTCCTCCATGAGGGCCAAGATTGGAGTCTGTTAAATGTATCATGGTTGAATATGCAGTTGGGACTCAGGAGCAATGCGGTTCAAGCAAAGCATCTATTTTCCTTTGCCTACCATTTTAAAGAACGGAACAAGTGGATTGTTTCTGAACCCTGAATTGCTGTTTATCTTGGACTGCACTATTGCATTTCTATCTTGGTAATCGAAAAATGTGAATTCGGAATGGTCCGACATTGCTGGTGGCAACATCCTTTTGCAACCACAGTTTGTTGAACTGGTCCTGAGTCCTGATCAATCATATGCTGCTTCTTGGCCTCGGGGACAAGTAAGCGTTCAAAATACCCCATTTTTTGAGCCACAAAAGCAGGAAAGGTTAAAGCTCTTCACCTGCATCTACTTGCCAAGATGGTGCCTGATGATGCAAGTTCCCAAATATATTGAGTGGTTTTACGGCTTCATGTCTAGGCTTCATTCATGGCCAGTCCTTTTTAAACTTCGCGAAATGGTAGTAGCGTGGAAATAATTTTAGTATCTGGCACTGCAAGAAATGTTAGTAAAAAGAAACTATTTCCCTCATCTAATTGGTCACTATAAAATGTTTTTTGGGCATTAGGTAAAGTTGTTCGGGAATTTGATTCTACAAAAAAAAAATAAAAAATATCAAGTCTATGTTTCTTTTGTCCATGACAAATTGACTATCATGACATTACTAATTAGACCAGTTGTTATAAATCATTGCGATTACTCTCGATGATTATCCTAGCATGTACCAACATTGGTTAGCCACTGGGGTCCCATTCATATCTCCTCTACCACCACCAGCAACAAAATTTCCCCTAGTCTTAAAATTTGAATGAGATGGGAAATTTGATTCTTATTAACTTGTTGGAATAGTTGGCATTGAAAGCTAGTTGAGAGCTCCCGAATCTAAACCCTAAAGATGCAAAAATGTAAAAGTTTTATAGTGAACAGGGCAAAAGGTGAAGAAAAAAAAAAGTACAAGAAATTGTACCAATAGGACGGATATATTTTTCCTTTTCAAATGACAAAAAATTACCCGAACTTTGATTTGGGGGTAATCCAGTTTAAAATGATAAAATTTTCGGGAAAAAAGGTTGCTTGAACATTTATTTTGTTTATGCAAACCAATGAAGTGTTGCGAAATCATTGATTTGAAACACCTAAATAGGAGATTATTCACTTGTTCTCTGTTTCATTTGATTCAAGGTCTTGAAAAATGAGGTTGTTTTGCTTGTGAAAAATAATGTCATTTAGTCCGTATATTGTGACACCGTTGATCATATCAAATCTCCCATCATTTTGTGTAAACTAAAATATTAAAGGTGAGTGTATTTTTTTTTGGATCAAATGAATATTGGCGTATTTTTTAGGATGTCTTAAAAAGTTGTCATACAAGTGTAAATTCACGCAATTTTTCACCTTTTGGTCCTTAGAAAAAGAATGGCTTAGTTTTAGCCAAAATTTTGAAAATTTAAACCGAGGGTTGTAAACTGGATCCCAAAATTCGAATTTTGCAGTGTCAGGACACACGTTAGCATCATGACTTGACAGCCAATGCCGACCGTTCAACGAGCCATGTTGGGAGAGACAGCTCATGCCATTGTCACACACACACACACACACACACACACACACACAGCTCCTTCCTTTTTTGTTCTTTTCCTCTTTCATAATATCAAACTTTTAAAATCTTGTATTTTTAAACTGATTTTGTTTCATTCCTCCATACATATATAGGGATAATAGTCATTTGGTTCACTAGGCATATCTCCAACCCTATTCTCTCCGCTGCGCAGGCCTGGACCTAGAATTCTTCTTCCAGAACAAGGTGATGCACATTTCCTAACCCACCAATCTTGCGTTTCTGAGCGTCATTGCGCACCCCACGACCGCTTGTTCTTGAAACCCTTTCTGGTTTTAGGTTCTTGCACCACTTTGTCCGATTATTTACGTTTTTCGATTGTGATGCGGTTTGGAAGAAGTTTATGTGGTGTAGCTTGAATTGGGTTTACATTGAAGGAAGATAAAACGGGCAGGGTTACGTCAGCCTAGGGAATGATTGCTAGGTGAATTTGGGGAAGGGGCTGTGAAATTGAAGAAATCATTTCATGTGGGACGAGCTTGATCTTGTTCTTATAGTTTTGTTGGCTGTAAATTACTTAAGTCAGAGTTACTGATGCCGATCTGCTGTTTTATTCTTGGCTAATGGGGCTAAAAGATCATTGTGCTGAGGTCGGATGTGGTTTTGAGTTGATCAATTTGGTTATTCGCGAGAAAGCATCAGGTTCTTCATCTGATTTGCAGATTGGGTAGTGCATCTTAGATTATATTTCTTTTCCTCGTTTGTTTCTCTAGTGAAAACTGAAAATGTTGTCTACATGGATTTTGTTTTTTCAATGAAACGGCATTTGAAGTTTGATCTTGCTGGATTAAGCAATCTCACACCCAATTACAATGGCTGATCTGCACAAAAAATATAAGCCTTTCAATATGCCACTGTCCAAGATGTAGTTGGGTTAATGATCTTGCTGGATTAAGCAATCTCACACCCAATTACAATGGCTGATCTGCACAAAAAAAATATAAGCCTTTTAATATGCCACTGTCCAAGATGTAGTTGGGTTAATCTAAAGACTGCCTTCCGAAATGCCACTGTCCAAGATGTAGGTGGTTAATCTAAGACTACTGAAACAGGTTCCAAGTTCTGCACATTTCTACTTTCTATCGAGCAATTAGACTGTTAAATCAAAACGCTAATATCAGTCTTTCCAATTTCAATTTTTCTTTCTTTTCTTTCAGACAAGCATATTATAATTAATAACTCATGTTTGTTGGTTGTAAATCTGCCATCTTTCATATACTCAGCATTGGACTGTATCCTATGAACTTCATCTCTCTGCCCAATTGATTATGCAGTCTAAGTTTCATGGATCAACTTAGTCCTCTAGGCGGTTGCTTAATCTTCTGTTTTTTCCTCTTTCTCTATCCCTGTCCCATAGGTACATTATTTCATTTCGCACTGAAATTGGGCATAAAGATCTGATGTGTTTATATTGGCAGGAAAAGAACAAGCAAACAGGATGGGTCGTGGAGTTAGCAGCGGCGGCGGTCAGAGTTCTTTGGGCTACCTATTTGGAAGTGAAGAGCCTGCCAACAATAATCCCCAGAAATCTGCCAAAAGCGAGGGAAACGCTGTGAGCTCCTCAGAAAATGCTCCAGCTCCAGCTCCACTAGAAAATGCTCCAACTCCAGCTCCACTAGAAAATGCTCCAACTCCAGCTCCTGAAGCAGTTGATGGCCGCACTCCAGCAGGCAACCCAGGGAGCCTGACCAACAACTACTTTCGCGCTGATGGACAGAACTGTGGCAACTTCATCACTGTAAGTTCTTGCTGTGCTATACCTGAAGATGGCTTAGATATTCATACAGGATTGTAGGGAACTCATGAGCAGGATTTGCTTGACATTTTCACCTGTTGAAAATTTCTTAGACTCTGGGGGTTTAGAACTTCTGTTGTCCTAGAGCAGATGATGATTATGGATCCTGTTATCTCTGAATTGATTGAAAATCAAAAGCAGAGAGCCAAAGTGAAAGCAGGTTCATGCTGACAATTATAACTGAAGCCAAAGGATACTTGTGCATAGGATCAACTTATATACTGACCTCTAGGAAAATCTAAAGTAACATGGTTGATGTAGTGAAAACCACGGTAATCTGCAACATACCAAGTCCACTGCTGAGACTTAATTTATTGCAGATCCAATGGCCCTGCCTGGTGCGGTTGTGCTTCTTTAATTTCTTCTTTCCTTCCTTGAAAATGAGATCATTGCAAAGAGCGCTACATCATAACATGGCAAATTAACAAGGATATCTTCATGCAGTCGTGCTTCACTTACACATGTCCTAGTCGGCAAGCTATGGCTAATCTATATAACTTGCTCATGTCATTAGATTGTTGAGAAGTTTCATATGTGTTGGTGCAGGATCGGCCGTCGACCAAGGTTCACTCTGCTCCTGGTGGCGGTTCATCACTCAATTACCTCTTTGGCGGTAGTGGGAACTGAACCTTTGAAGTTCTTAGCCGGCTAGCTGCTTTTAACTGAAGTATTGCAGCATGTAAGTTGTGGTTTATAAAGTCTTTCGCCATGCGAGGAACAAGACGACAAATTTGATGAGCTTATTCGTCTTATTTGTGTATGATACCACACAATGATTTCCTTCTTTAATTGAAGTATTTGAGAAAAATCTTGTCTTGTCAAGATCAATTAGGGGAAAAAATTTGTTCCTACATCTCTTTTTTATGGGGCGTTCAAATTTTAGACATTTTATTAGAGGTCTTTCTACCTATGATTGGCAGTTACACAGACATGCTGAGTAATTCCGGACAGAGAAAAGAAAAGAGAGTATGTTTCTTTCATGAAAAGTCAATCGATTTGGAATATATTTTCCTTAAGTGATCGTTTGTATCACTTACACAAAACGAATCAATCAAAAAATGTTTTTATCAATGGCGAAAAATGCTTACATATAGATTATTGTTGATAATGAATTCATTTTTGGTTGACTAATTTTTCAAAGGAGTTGGTAAACTATTATATAGGCATAAAGTTTCAAAGAAGTTAGTCATTATCTATTTAATTTGTCTAAAAGCATTTGCAAGTTTCTAATAACCTCCTGATGTTTTAGAAATACTGATTTTGCAAGACGGCACATGAAGGGTCCCTTCCCACTTGTGATTTAGATGCTGACTTTTCCTTCTCACATAGCTTTGACTGAGGATTCCTCAGTGAGGAGTGTTCGCTCCACTTCCAATTCCTTTGAGCCACGATGGGTAACCAGATTTGCGCATTTTCCCCCTAGACAAGTATCGGCCCACTTCATTTTGTGGCACACGTAATCCTCTTTGCCGCCTCAAATTGTGATAATGGTCGTGCTTCGTGATGACCTCTAATACTGCCATCCCAGTCGGGTAAGTAGACAATTGTTCAAGAAACTCATTATATGGTGGCTAATTTAGTTATACGTTTTTCAATTTTCTCAATTTAATTATAAACTTTTTAGCCATTTATTAATATAATTATTTGTAAGCGTTGTGGTTCTTGCCCCGTACAATGATAGGTATTCACGTCAGCGATTTTCAACCAAAATTGGTCAGAATGATTAAATTAAAAAATTATTAAAAAGTTTAGGACTAAATTAGAAAAATTAAAAAGCATAGGACTGAATTGGTTGCTATATAATATGTTTAGGATTTTTTGGATAATTATCCCTCCTACAAGTGCATGATGCTGTTTGTGCTTCGTTCATATCAAAGCATTGATCTTGACTTTTAAAGTGTTGTTAGCGCTACTATCAATAAAAGCATTCCACCTTTATCACTTATTGGTATCTTATTTTGTCAAAGTTTCTTAGGACGAATGAGATATCTAGTCCATCCAAGGGCTAATGGCCATTTTGGGGAATTATCATGTCCGATGGCCACATCATCTTTGGAATGCACTTCAACAATCATAATACTTATCAATGTCAATTCTGGATTTAACACTTGATTTTTCGAGCGTTGAAGATCTTGCAAAGTATGATGATAGGGAATGGAAAAGCTACCAAATTGAACTTTAGAGGTAAAAGAATGAAAGGGGGAAACTTTTTCCATACCTATTTTAAAAATACGATTTAAGATTTGTACTGTCGTTTTTTTCCTCACGATATTAACCCAAAAAACCTTACAAAATTTTCAAAAATCCTCACCTCCTCCTAAATAATTTTTTTAACGTGCACAAAAATCTTTAGATATAAAATGTTGCTGATAATGAGAAATATTTTCTATTGGCTGATATTTTATGGCGATTAAATGATTATTTTTAGGAAAATAATTTTCAAATCATCTACTTTTAAAATCACTCTTAGTGGATTATGCAATCATATATGACGTCACGCTCACAAACTAGAGTAATGAACAGCTTTAATTTTTCCTCTTGTCAAATTATGATGAACAAAGTAGCCGGTCCTACTCCACCAGAAAGCTTTCATTTAAGTGTCTATGCTTAGAACATGTTGGCAATAGGCTGAAGATCACCAGCTATGGAAGGTCTCACCGGGCGCACCAATCAGTTGCCCTCTTCTTCTTTTCTATCAATAATCGCTACTGTTGATCTCCGGGGCTTCACCATCCCACGGAAGCAACGCCAGCGCCCCCGCCACCACCATCTTCCATTGCAACCGCAGCCATGGCTGTGCCGGCGACCGTCTTACTGGGGACGACATGGAGTTGGAGTATCTGGTCGGCTTGCCGCATGCTCGCTGTGAAACATGCCCATCCTCCATGACTGGGACCGCTAATGTGAGAGGTCAACCAGCTGCCTGTGGGAGATCTTATGAAAGGGGTAAGGCCTTACACCCCATGCGTTCCTCCACCAAACTGCAAACATCCTTGCGATCCACACAACTGCGCGTGCAATCGATGGTCGAATGACACCGCAGCCGATGCCGCTGGATCGAAGGAATGGAGACAAAGCCGACACGCATTGCTAAACATAACAATCATAGTTTATACGTGTTATTGCTTAATGTTGTGACTGTTTTAGTTGATTTCGTAACGTGTATGTTTCGGCATGATTTGGATACTACTAGTCTTTCAGATCAGGGCACTACAGTCTACATCCGCTGGCGTTTTAACCATATTGTGCCGTGCGAAATTTGATTTGCGAGAGAGAACATGTCTCTTGGATCTTATTGTCTGAAGTTGTAATACTGGAATGCTTTTTCATCCAGTGGAAATTTCCCTGAACTCTCGGAGAGGTAATTAAACATCATGTTTTAACTTTAAAAGGATTCCCATTTCACACCTCAAATTTCTTTTACAAGGTTAGTCAAACCCTTTTTTATTTTATTTTTGCCGTTAACATGAGCTGCACACATGTAATAATATAAGAAAAATCGACGTTAAAGTTATCTAAGACAAGAATGTAATTGAGCAATCACATTTTTCACTTGATATAGACCCCAAACTACTTGTGTATTGCATAATTTCACTCCATGTCAATTCTACATGTGATGCGGCTATCACATGATATCCCTTCTTGAGGATTAGGCTAGTTGGGCCGTATTCAAACTCGGGTTCTTCTAGGGCCCAAAAAGAAAATTCTGAACCTCCATGAACTATGTACATAACTCTTACATGATCAGTACCGACAGCTAGATATATATTGCTGGAGAGTGGCGCGGAAATGATATAAAATAACAACTTATAATGATTTTAGAGAAAATCTCCATGATTACTTTATTTAATGTCTCTGTTCGTTATTGAAATTATCAATCAATATTCACTCCAATATTGGTGGATCATCCCAAATTCTGGATGAAGTTAAATACCAATAAACGTTCTTTAAGAAAGGACAATTTTGGATATAGGATAAAGGCTCGATTTTTCTCATCCGCAGATTAGAGTAAGCTTGGTGTCGACGATAAATCCAAAATTATTTCGTACAACTCTCAAAAGCATACAAATCAAAGGAGGAAAAATCCAAAATGATGAAAAGATGACTCAGACGCAAAAGCGAGAGAGAAAGAAATTGCACCTTTGACCTGGAATAACTTAAATTGTTACACTCAACCGAAAACAAAACGAATAAAGGACCCTCTTTGCAATACAATAGTACCACATTTGCCACATTTACAGAGAGTTACGACGTTTCATTGTGACTACGCGCAAATTAATAAAAAAATTGGATTTTCCAAAATTATGGCGGTTTACGACGGATTATGGCCATTTATCGTGACAAAGAAGAAATCTTCGTAAACTAGGATACTTGTTAATGGCCATTATCAATAGAGGCACGACTTCGTAACTTTGAGCAACACCCGTAGGTTTAGATTTATTTTTTATTTTTATATAGAATGACTATTTACAAAGGGTTGTGATAGTTCAACGTAAATAAGGATAAAAAGCAGCACAATTATGTACTTTTCCAATTTTGATACTTTGTGAAGGTTGTTGACACCTAAATTTTGGCTACCCGTATAGTCTTTTATCAGATTAAAAAAATTAGGGGTTAATTTAATTCCTGAAAAAATATTAATTATATAAAGATATAGTTTAGGTGCATTTTATTTTAATTGGCGTTACGGGCCAATGGCGGATGGGTCGAATTAGTGGTTTTAGGTTTTAAATTAAATTAGGCTGGGCTGAGCCACGAAAAGAAAGACAAAATCGGCTTAAGCCCGTTTTCTGAAATTGCGATTTGAAATGAGGATTTTTGAAATTTAAGAAAATTGGGTTTTGATCTTATCTTTAAAAATCAATAGAAAATATTTAGGAGATAAGAAAAATAAGAGGATTTTGTGATTTGGAGGTTATAGGAAAATTTTCGTGTATATTGAAAAGTGGATGAAATATTTCACGAAGATCACATCTTATTTACTTATAAAAGGGAGCCGTGTACGATAAAAAAGGGGGAGCTTCTTTTGGAAAAAAACAAAAAACAAAAAAAGAAAAGTGGAGAAGTTTTGCTTCTGCAGAGAGAGAGAGAGAGTGCAGGGAAAAGTCAAAAAAAGTGAGAAAAGAGAAAGTGACGTGCAGCAGAGGGGAGGGAGAGAAAAAAACAAAAAGACCCCCAAAAAGGGAATAGTGTCGTCTTCTTCGTTGGACTCCCCTCCTACGATCGCTGTTTCGCCCGTGCCCACGCTGCGCCTCCACCACAACGCCTCCGCCGGCCTTCGCCGTACGCCACCGCGCCTGCACCGGCCACCCGGCGACCCGTGACGAGCTGCTGCACCGGAGCAGTAGCGCTGCGCGACCCAGCGCCGACGCTCAGCAACATCGTCGGAGCCCGAGCTTCGCGCCTCAGCAACCCGATCCCAAATCGAGTCGCTCCTCCCGCATCTGCAATTGCCCGCGAAACCGCTCCGCCTGCAGATCTGTGACCCGGACGCCCGTGAAGCCATCCCGCCTGATCCGAGCACTTGCGCCCGCGACGCCGGCCGAGATCTCACCTGCCGCTGCTCCTCGCGACACCACCGCTCGCCGCCGATCCGCTCGCTGCTGGTCCTCATCGCCGGAGCTACCCCCGCCGGACCGACGCCAGTTGCCGTAGGTGACCTGCCACGAGCAATCCGTGGGAAGGGAAAAAGAAAACAGGAAAAAAACAAAAGAAAAAGAAAAGGAAAAACTAGGTAGTTTTTACTTATTTATTTACTGTTTTCTTTTTCTTTCCTTTTTATTCTGTCTTTTAGTGAAATTGTTCCTTTAGGTATCTAATTGATATTCCAACATGAATTGGCCCTCAAATAAGAGATTGACAGTCCGATTTTCGCGCCCGAAATTCGACTCGCAATCTTTTTACAAAAAATCGACAATCCAATCTCAAGTTCGAGATTCGATTCGCGATTTAATTTAAAATCGGCCAACCCGATGGTTTGCAATTTTGTGGATATCAATCTTATTTGATTTCTTTATCGTCGAGTTGGTTGAGTAATCTTATTTTCGTAAAAAGAAAAATCCAAAAAAATATTTGAATTAGGATTAGATTTGCATTAGGATTAAAATTGCAATCTTATTTCGAATTTTAAATAAGAAAAATCCAAAAATGTTAAATTAGGATTAGGTTTTTATCTTTTATATTTAGAATAATAATTTTATTTTGAATCAAGGAAAAGAAAACCAAAAAGGAAAGCACAATCATTTAGGATGTTAGCTTTATCATCATTTAATTGCATGTGAAATTTTAATTTCAAAATTAATAAAAGCACAAAATGTCATCATGCATATATCATGTTAAATTAGGGCATTTTTGCACGTCATCGCATATTAGATAAATTGCATGGTAGATTAAGATAATATCTTAGTTTAAATTAGGATTTAATGCGACTTAATCCTTAGTTTAAATTAGATAAAATTTTAATATAGCTAGATCATTTTTGCATTTTTAAAGATAGAAATATCAAATGCACGTCATTTAGTTTTTATTAGGTTCATTTAATTAGAACTTCCTCGTCATTAGACTAAGTCATTTAATAAATGTTGCATGACATATAACTCGCATACTAAATTATATGCTTTGCATGTCATTTTAGTTTAAATAATTTTGTATGTCATTGCATCGCATTACATGTCATTAAAATTAGGTCATCTAGATTGCATTTAATTATTGCATTTCTTCATGTTATATAGTTTAGATCATGCTGCCATGTCATATTACATTATTAGCATGCATCGCATGATTTTCATTAAATAAAGTGAAAACAAAAATTGAAATTGCGTGTTAATTAAATCATATCTAGGGTTCATTGATGTGAATTCGATTTAACAACGCAGATGCTTTCGTTTTCTAGGCATGTTTTGCATTATTTAATTTGCTTTTTCTTGAGTGTTAAATTGGTAGTATGCGCGCGTACGTATTTATCACCTCACACGTTAGAAAGTTAAATTAAAATCAATTCAATTGCCAAACATTTTTTTGAAAATGAAATAAAAAGGTATCGAAAGGGCACTAGTCCCACAGAACTGCCCCGAACTCATAAATCTCTGGTTCGTAGGAGTTACTTTACTTGGGTTTCTAATCGACCCACCAAAAATAGATTAGTGGCGACTCCTGATTGAAAATCATTTGCATGTTAAGAATTTAAATCTAAGTTGCGAATTGGTATGGGCTTGGGAGAGCCCGAGCTAAGCTTAAAGACTTAGTAATCCATTAACCTAGTTTTAGGTGGTGAACCCGAAAAATTGGTCGCGACAAAGGTTTATGATATTCCATCGTAACCGTTACCAAAATGTTCTAAATTTTGAAATACTTTTAATAATGATGGTTTAGATAGGTTTACGACGTTCCACATAACTGATAACTTAACACCATAAATTTGAATCTTTTAAATCACGACAGTTTACAAAGGTTTAGAGCAATCCTCGTAAAATATAACCTTGTAAAACGTTATTAGACCTTACTATTACCGTGTCGGACGTTCATTTGTGAAAATTGGCAACCGGTTGCGATCGACTTAAATTCAATGGTCAGGATCCCTTGGTCTAAATTTGACAGCCGACATTTGTGGGGTTATGGTACAATATTGTACCTTATGGATGTTTACTAGTCGTAATCAATATCACAACTTCGTAAATTTTGACCTTTTTTTATTACTTGTGACCGTCCGTAGTAACCAAGAGCAAAGCATTGTAAATTTGAGTAATTTCAACACGACAATTTTTAACCACTGTTTATCATGATGTTTACTAGTCGTAATCAATTACATAATGTCATAAATTTTTGTTCTTCTTAAATACATCGGCTGAAATATTTATGAGATTACATCGTAACCAAGAACACAACACAACATCCTAAAATCAGAAATTTGTTTTTTTGGTAACTATGATTTACAAAAGTTAACGAAGGTCTACAATGATTAAGAAGAAAACATTGTAAATTTGGATATTTTTCAATTGCAATGATTTAGAAAGAGTATGATGTTTGTCATAATCAAGAGCAAAACATCTCAAATTTGGGTAAATCTAAATTACGACCACTTACATAGCTTTATGGTGGTTCACGATAACAGTGAAGAAAACATTGTACAATTGATTTTTTTTTTAATTATGATAATTTACAGAGAGTTACAAAGAGCAAAGTATCATAAGTCTAGATTTTTTTTTTGTCAAAAATACGATAGTTTATAAATGTTTTCAACGTCATGTTGTAACCAAGAACCAAACATCATAAATTCGGATTTTTTTTTTTTATATATTCCAACTGCTTACAAAAGTTTACAATAGTTTGTAATGACTAAGAATAGAACATCATAAATTTTGAATTTTTTGTAGTTATGATAATCTAGAAAGTGTTATGATGTCGCATTGTCACTAAGTGCAAAACATCATAAGTTTACAAACTTTTACGACCGTTTGTCGTAAAAGAGAAGAAATTGTCATTAATTGAGAACTTGTTTACAAAGGGTTATGACTTCACAACAAGAGCAAAAATTTCATATGTTTGTTGGCCGTAAATAAGGGTAAAACTTCATAATCTAGTATTTGTTTTAAACTGCAACGCTTTGCGAAGGTAACCATGAACATAATGTTGCAAATTTTCAATTACGACATTTTTTAAAATTTTTGACATTTGCATCATGAGCAAGAACTTAACGTCGTAAATTTAAATCCTTTCAAACTACGAGGGCTTATAAAGGTTTGCAACAATCCCTGTAACTAACAATAAAACCTCATAAAAATTTTCTAAATTTGATCTTTACTGTGCCATGACGTCAATATTCTAGGGGGTTGGCGCCCATTTGCTAGTGCTTAAAGCATTGCAAATTTCACTTTTAAGTGTGTCCGACGTCCATTTTCTAGTGGAATCGGACATCTAACCTTATGTGATAATTGCAACCGGCTCATTTGACAGTTGAGGCCCTTCCATTTCAATCTAGAGGCAAAGCATTTGTGGGGTTACGGTATAAGATTAGAACCTTAGAAGTCTCCGGCTAAGCATTGGTGGATTTATCCGGTGTACGATACAACAAATGTATTTCGATCTGTGAAGTTTGTTTTAATGGACTACGTAAAGAAATTCCAATTAATAAAAGATGTAAACCCAATGAGATATCAAAATTACGCATATTGGATAAAGTGATTGTTACTATCTTAATAATGAATCATTGATTTAAATTTAACTAAATAACTAAATAAAATATATAGACTTTTCTCTTCACCTCATATTGATGAATTGTCTCAATTGGAAGATCTCTCCTATATAGATAATAGACATTTCAATTGGCCGAGCTTTAGTTACAAAGCAAAGCTATCTACCGAACGGTTCGTAGTATTTGGATATTCTCGACCAAGAGGCTGCTAATGTGTACCGTCCAAGCTAATATTTCAAGCTTGCAGCAGTACCGTCCAAACGCTAGCTGGTTTTTGGACCGGCCCGTTCCAACCCTTTGAATGGATCAAACTGTAAAGACTTGCCAGCACAAATGGCTTTCTAAGTGGAATTTTCGTGACTTCGGATGTGGAACGAGTCGCGATATTCGCTCCTTGAAAGATGACAAAAGTTGAAAATGGAAGGACGACGGCTTGGTGGTGGTCACTCGAGGGAGAGCATTATTGCATGGGACCCGGCGGTCGTACTACTGACCTGACCTTTCCAGGTAATTAAACCTTCCACGAAAAGCGCACCGGGAAGGGTACAAATCCCGTCCGCTAATTTTCTTGTGATAGGCGAGGGCCCTATCCCCTTGCAGATATCTTAGCGACGACTTTGGTCTTCCACTAATCTCGTGACTTCTAGTGCTGGCCTTCGCTGCCGCGCTCTTTCCTAATTCCCCACGGTCAAAACTTGTTCATCTCCGAGGCCCCGCTCTCCTTGTGAACTTCTTTTCATCGATTCAACTGCGACCCTCTCTGTCGTCGAGCAGTGAGATGAAGAACATGAAACCACCACTTCTACTGTTCATCTTCATCTCAGTCTCGCTCGAAGCACTCCCGATCTCAGTCACTGGCAACAACGTTGACGCTTACCGGCCGACCGATGATATTGCCGTCGACTGCGGCTCCTCCACCAGCTCCACTGTGGAGAACCGGAATTGGGTTGGAGACGCCGCCGACCGTTCGGCCTACTCTCCAATTGAGAAAACTCACTCCTCTATCACTGCAAAGGCAAGCAGTTCATCTCCCAGCGTCCCTGGCGGAGCCCCATACCTCACGGCTCGCCTCTCCCGCTCCGAGTTCGCCTACACCTTCCATGTCACCGCAGGGCCCAAATTCGTTCGCCTGCACTTCGTCCCTTCGGATTACCCCAACTTCCGCAGTGCCGATTCCTTCTTCTCAGTCGAGGCCGCTGGCTACACCCTGCTCCAAAACTTCAGCGCTTCCCTCTTTGCTGATTACACCCGCTCCGTGAGCTTCTTCTCTAAAGAGTTTTGCTTAAGTGTCGGAGAAGACCAGACATTGAACATAACGTTCACTCCCACTCCTGGTAATTCAGACGCGTATGCTTTCGTGAATGGAATCGAAGTCGTTTCCATGCCCGAAAGTCTCTACTACAACACCGCCGTCGACTCAACCGAGGGAATCAAGTTGGCAGGTCAGCAGGCGCCATTCACCTTCGGTACCACTGATGCTCTCGAAGCGGTGAGGCGCTTGAACGTGGGAGGACAGTTTGTCCCTCCAGCTGATGACACGGGAATGTACAGGACCTGGGAAGCAGATGACGAGTACGTGACTTCCTCGGACATCGGAGTTTTGCCAGTTAACACAACTATCCAACTCAATTACGGTGAGCAAGTGCCAAATTACACGGCTCCACATCCCGTATACGCTACTGCAAGGACCATGGGAATGAACAAAACAATCAATCTGAGCTACAACCTCACGTGGTCTGTCGAGGTGGACACGAACTTCTACTACTTGGTCCGGTTACACTTTTGCGAATTCCAGATAGAGATAAATAAACCCTTAGATAGGGTTTTCGAGATTTTTATAGATTCACAATTGGTTGAGGATCATGCGGATGTCATCAGTTGGAGCGGGAAGGGCGTGCCCGTCTATAGAGATTTTGCCGTAGCCTTGTATGACAGCCGAAAGAAAAGAACCAACCTTTCCGTCGCGTTGGGCGCGCTTCCAGATGGTTCTACTCTTTACTCTGATGCCATCTTGAATGGCCTCGAGATATTCAAGATCAACGATCCAGATGAGAATCTCGCAGGGCTGAACCCGGATCCGGTCCCGAATAAAAGGCCGCCACCGCCAGGGCCTCCACCGGCGGGCAAAGCACCGTCGAGCCTCAGCAAAGCAGCAAAGATTGCCATCATTGCGGGTGGAACTTCGGGCTTCACCGTGTTATCTCTCCTGGCTTTCTTGTTGTACCGGCGACGAAACAGAGCGAAGGATTCGACCTCGAGCGACGGCACCTCACGGTGGGGCCCGTTCTCCTACGCGACGACCAAGTCAACGAAGACCCAGGGTTCGTCCCTGCCGTCGGATCGGTGCCGCCACTTCTCGCTAACGGAGATTAGAGCGGCCACGAACAACTTCGATGAGGTGTTTATTATCGGCGTGGGCGGGTTCGGCAACGTGTACAAGGGCTATGTCGATGGGGGCGCCACCCAAGTGGCGATCAAGCGGTTGAACGCGGGGTCGCAGCAGGGCCACCACGAGTTCATGACCGAAATCGAGATGCTCTCGGAGCTCCGGCACCTGCACCTGGTCTCCCTGATTGGGTTCTGCAACGAGGCGGGAGAGATGATCCTGGTGTACGACTACATGGCGCGCGGGACTGTCCGTGACCATCTCTACAACACCGACAATCCCCCCCTTCCCTGGAAGCAACGGCTCCAGATCTGCACGGGAGCCGCGCGTGGGCTGCTCTACCTCCACACCGGTGCCAAGCAGACCATCATACACCGCGACATGAAGACCACCAACATCCTGCTCGACGAGAGGTGGGTTGCCAAGGTTTCCGACTTCGGGCTCTCGAAGGTCGGCCCGACGTCGGTGTCCAAGGCCCACGTCAGCACCGTCGTGAAGGGCACCTTCGGGTACCTGGATCCAGAGTACTACAGGCGCCAGCAGCTGACTGACAAGTCCGACGTGTATTCCTTCGGGGTGGTGCTATTCGAGGTGCTGTGTGCAAGGCCTGCCGTGAACCGGACGGCTCAGAAAAAGCAGATCAGCCTGGCCGCCTGGGCCCAGAGCTGCTGTAAGAGCGGGAGCATCGACAAGATCGTGGACCCACACCTGAAGGGGGCGATCGCCCCCGAGTGCCTCAATAAGTTCTGCGAGATCGCCATGAGCTGCTTGCAGGACGAGGGAACCAAGCGGCCATGCATGAATGACGTTGTGTGGGGCCTCGAGTTCGCACTGCAGTTACAGGTGAGCTCGGAGCAGGGGGTGGTAGACCATGTGGTTGCGTCCATGCACGATGGCGATGGCGATGCCAGTGACGATGACACAGCTCCAATTGGAGGCAACCTAATGGGCCGCAGCGATGAGGTGTTCAGCACTAGCAACACTGGCGGTGGGAAGAGCCTTGGGGCAGCTGCGACAACGACCAGTAGCGATGGCGTTTATGATGAGAGTACGACTAGTTACGATTCGGATAAGTTGCTCTCTGGGGCTGTCTTCTCTGAGATTCTGAATCCCAATGGTCGTTGAGAGAAGGGCGTTCAGGTTCATCTGTTCCTGCATATTTCTCGAATTTGGATATGGCATGGTTTTGCTACAAAATATCGAGTATGAAATAGTGCTTATTCTTTTTCTGCTTTGGGACAATAATTGTAACTTGTGAAATGCCTCCACAGGCATAACTTTTGTGTATTTTCCTATGAAAAATAAAAAAAAATTAAAAAATGCAGTCATTAGGAATGTACTCAAATTCTAATCGATGTTAGATAGTTTTATAGTTTTCGTTGATAATTGAGGAATATCAAGTGATTCCCAGAGTAGAAGTCCTGTAATCCGGCTTCAGGCTTGCAGCGAGAATAGTCCACCTACGAGTGTTCGCTATTCTAGGAGTTGCTCCACGAATAATCATTGAACAGACGGAAACGACAGCCTATCGACTGAAGGATCTTCCCACTTCACGAAAGCCCTGTGCTAGTTTTGATTTTTTTCATCGCCAAATTAAGCATGTCTTAATTAAGAATCGGGAAAAAGAGTTGGTTGTGGCAACAAGGTTTTTTTCGGATGAAGATGAAGATGAAGACGTAGACGAACAAGATGAAGACGAGAAGATGAAGCAGAAGAGAAGGTACGTTGGTGAGTTAATTAGTTGTCTTCTACAAACCCTAACCCCACAACCAAATACTTTACTTTCCATCTCTTCTTCTCCCGTATTAAGACATGGTTCGTCAATCTTCTTCTCTGATCAAGCTTCCAAGAAAGACTCGAGGATTAGGGTTTCCTTTTCAAGTCAATTTGGGGGAGCAATGGGGCCATACGACATCATGTTATGATGAAACATCATCAACAGGAACTTAGTATCATAAATTCAAATATTTCTGAATCATTTACAAAGATTTGCAATGAGCATTGTAACCAAGAATATAACATAATAAAACGTCATTAAACGCTTGAAGCACTAGCGAATGAACGGTACACCAGATGTACCATACCCTGCCCCTAACTCGTTTCGATGGACTAAGAGACTGCTAACATGCAAATCCAAAGGTTGGATTCGGATCGAGTCGCCATATTAGCTCCTCGAAAGACGACAGACAGAAAGTGGAAGGATATGGCCAAGAAAAAACGAGGAAAGTGGCATGGGAGAGAATTTTAGGCATGGACCCGGCGGTCTTGCTCCTGACCTGAACTTTCTACGCAAAGGAACTTTCCATAAAAAGCACACCAAAAGAGTGCGAGTCCCATTGGCTGCTTTTTTTTGTGATAGGGAAAGGGCTCCGCTAATTGCTTATATTTTAGCAACGACTTTACTCTTTCACTCAATTCAAGAAAAAATATTAATGCGATCATATATTTATTGTATCAATTTCAATGTAATTCTAAAATTTTCAATTTCACTAATATAATCTTAAATATTTTCTTAGAGTTTTAGTTTAATCCTTCCAATCAATTTGTACTTGAAAATACCGATGTGGTAATCCAATCACCATTGGCCGTCCTACATGGTACGGCCAAAAAGCTAATGTGCACAAATTTATTCAAAATTGCTTCGTTTTGAGTAATTTAATAGATTTTCTGATTTTATGCCTCATTTGGGTGAAAGGATGATCGTGGCATCTCCTATAGTAGAGGTGTTACAAATATTAAAGTTTGGATTGCTGCTTTAGATCTTAATTATGTGAAGCATGGAATTTTCCTTTCATTGTGCCTCTGCCGCTGTTTCAATTTTCATCCGAGGCCTCCCTTTGTCTCTGCGCCACTACCTCTGCTTGAATTGTTACACGGAGCAACTCCCTCAGTCTGCCAAATCGTGGCAAAATCGGGTGGGAATTCGTTTGATTCTGATGAGTCTTCGCCGTTTGCATTGGTTTCTTACGCCTCCATGCAGATTGGTGCCGGCCGCAGCAAAATGGGCTTGGCCGGGATCGCTGGGAATGTTTTAAACTTGTTCGCTTGTGGCCAGCTTCGGGGCCATTCACCGGGAATTTGGGCATCATCCGGTCGATTATTGAGACGCGCTTATTAGCACCACCGTTAGATCTGCTGAGCTAGAATGCTTTTCCATAGTCCATGGAGGAGCACCGCAGCCGCGCCACCAGCTCAACTTTAACTCTGGAAAAATCAGCTTTCTTACAATGATTTACCATGTTTCCCAAAGAGATTCGCGATGAAGAGTAGTTTGGCTTAACTATAGAAAAATCAGATTTCTCGCAACGATGAACCATGTTTCCCTGAGAGATTCAGGATGAGCAATAGTGCGGAAAAAGAAAGAGAAGAATAAAAAGAAAAGAAAAGAAACAAATAAGAAAATTCACAAAAATATTCAAAATCTTGCTGTTTTGAACAAAAAAAAAAAATTCAGCTTGCCCAGTTCATATCTCTTAGGATAGTCAGATATGATTAAAATAATACGCCAACATTTTCAAATGAAAATTAGTCAAAAGACTACATTGAAATTCAATGATTTAGGAATAAATTGGTAATTTTCCCAATCTTGTCTGGTCTGCCCTTCCCTCACTTTGTCCTAGCTCTTTCCTAATTCCCAATGATTAAAACTGGTTCATCTTCGAGATTCTACTATTTATGTGAACTTCTATTGATCGATTCAATTGCGACCTTCTCAGACAACAAACAGTTAGATAAAGAACATAAAACCACCACTTCTCTTGCTCCTCTCCGTCTCGATCTTGCTCGAAGCACTCTTGTTCTTGGTCACCGGCAACAACGTTGGCGCATACTCGCCGATTGATGATATCGCTGTCAACTGCGGCTCCCCTGGCAACTCCTCTGAGTCCAATTGGACTTGGATCGGAGACGCCGAGGATGGTTCGACCTACTTTCCAACCGACGAAATTCATTCCTCCATCAATGCAAATGCAAGCCGTCCATCTCCCTCCTTCCACAACCTCATCCCATACCACGTTGCTCGTCTGTCCCGCTCCGAATTCATCTACACCTTCCGCGTCACCGCGGGGCCCAGATTCGTTCGCCTCCACTTCTTCCCTTCGGGCTACCTCGACTTTCGCCGTGCCAGTTCATTCTTCTCGGTCAAGGCCCCCGGCTATACTCTGCTCCGCAACTTCTGCGCTTCCCTCTTTCCTGATCATACCAGCTTCACGAGCTTCCACAAAGAGTTCTGCTTAACTGTCGGAGCTGACCAGATATTGAATGTTACGTTTGCTCCCACTCCTGGTAACCCAGAGGCATATGCTTTCGTGAATGGAATCGAAGTCGTTTCCATGCCCAAACATCTCAACTACAACACGGTCGTTGACTCAACCGAGGGAATCAAGCTGACAGGTTACAAGACGCTGCACAATTTCAGTACTGCTGATGCTTTCGAAGTGGTGAAGCACTTGAATGTTAGAGGACAGTTTGTCGGTCTAGCTGATGACGCAGGAATGTGCAGGACCTGGGAAGTAGATGAATCCTACGTGACTTCCTCGAACATCGGACTTTTGCCAGTTAGCAACTGTCCCACTCAATTACGGTGAGCAAGTGCCAAATTACACGGCTCCAGCTAGCGTATACAGAACCGCAAGGACTTGATGAGATTACGACTAGTTGCGACTCACAGGAGTTGCTGTCTGGGGCTGTCTTTTCTGAGATTAAGAATCCCAAAGCTCGTTCAGAGGACACCCAAGTTCGACTGTTCCTGCTTTTTTTTTTCTTGAAGTTGCTTATGGCAAGATTTTGCTATAAAAAAGGGAGGATGGAATAAGGCTTTTTTCTTTCGCTTTTTTTTTTTTTTTTAACTTCGGGACAGGAACTATAACATGTGTAGATGTATTCCTACTTTTCATCATGATTCCAACCTCGAAGATATCTAATGGCTTCCCTTAAATCATGCAACCTCCAAATGTGTAGTCTGTGTTGATTAAAAAGATATATTAATTGTAAAAGCTTTCTAAATTTACTGGCAATTCCATAATAAACTTCCTAAAATCAACATAATCACTATGTTATACTAATTTCAAATATAGATAATGAACCACATCACCTGAGCTGTCAATACATGTATACTGTCAATACATGTATACCTAAATCAAACATGAGAAAATAATCATATCCGATAATTTCTATTAATTACCTAGGTTGTGGGAAAATGTTAGGGCTTTGTTACAAATAAAATTCTAGAATTTCTTCCATGGTAAATAAAGAGCGGCCTCTTTCATTCAGGCAAGTAAGCATCACAAAAATTAGACACCGATGCTTGTTTCAATAATTGTGTGGAAGTAGTCGGCAATTCTTTTATCTCCATTGTCTCCACCGTCTTCAGCGACCAATCTCTACCTAGGTAGTATTGAATGTAATTCGAATAAGTTTCATTTGATATCAAATGTAATGAAAATTGATAAATCGATCGATGATTGGTTACTCTAATATTTCAAAATAGAAATTAAGAAAAATATCGACGAAAAAGTTTGTAGTAGGCATGCTATGCTTTACTTGCCACTCTCTTTTGTCCTAATTCAAAATGACTAAGTTCATAAAGGTGGAAACAGAAATTGCTCTTTTGGCATGTAGTCTTCAAGAAAGATAGAGTAGGAAAACAAAATAAACTCTCTTGAAATAACCTAAGCTAATGGCCTCCATTAAATCGTGCAGCCCCTAAATGCATACTATGTGTTAATTAAATAGAACTATTAATTGTAAAATTTTTTCTAGATTTATTGGCAATCACACAGTAAAGTTCCTAAAATTAACACAATTACGCTAATTTCAAATATAGTTGATAAACTACATCACCTAGGCTATCAAAATATATATATACCTACTTGAATCAATATGATATCTCTACTATGCATTTCACATGGATTAGTCATAAGAAAATAATCATATCCAATAATTTTTATTAGTTACCTAGATTGAGGGAAAATCTTAGGTTTCGTTCCAAATAAAAATCCAAAATTTCTTTCGTGATAAAGAAAGGGCAACCTTCATCATTCAAGCAAGTTAGCATTACCGTAATTAGACTCCCACCAATTATTTTGGCAATTGTATGGAAATAGTGGACGATTCTTGCATCTCCATCGTCTCCACTATCTTCGATGTCCAATCTTTACATAGGTAGTATCGAATGTAATCCCGGTAAGTTTCATTTTAATATCAAACATAATGAAGATTGGGAAATAGATTGATGATTGGTCGATCTAAGATTTCAAAATATAAAATTGGGAAAAAACTGGTGTAAATGCTTATAGTAGGCATGCTATGCTTTACTTGCTAATATCTTTCATTCTAATTCAAAATAACTAAGTTCATAAAGGCGGAAACAGAATTACAATATCCTTTTGGTGGTAGTAGTCAAGAAAGAGGGAATGGAAAAGCAAAGTAAACTCTCCTCAAATAACTTGAAATGCGTCCTCTGTGTTAATTAAATAGAAATATTAATTAAAATTTTGAAAAAAAATTGCCACGTCTACGTTGGCACCAACTAGTGCCCAACTCAGCACCAGCCAACCAAAATTGATTAGATTTATTGAATTAATACAAATGCTAAAGGTTTATGACTGAATTGGCAAAAAATATTTATGATTGAATTAGCACAATTACATAGGTTTATGATATTTTGATAATTTTTCCTTCATTAGAATGGTCGATAATATGCACTCAAATTAATGAATATTGAAGAATTCAAAAAGACTCGCAAAAAAAGAATTATGTTATAAGCAAAAATCGTGAGAGGAATGGGAAAATAACGTCCGTGTACATGAACAAATACGATGTACTTTTCTCCGATCTGAATTTTGTGCTGATTCACATTTCTTTCCCCTGTAAAGCAATTTAGTAGTCCTACAACCGTACGGTGTAACTATAATTAATGGATAAGTCAAAAGATCAGAAAAAACAAAGGATTGAATATGCCCTATTAAAGACTCAGCAGTCTCTTCAACGTCTAGTTCGGTTTCTATGTCTCTACTAGAAATTAGGTTTGGCAACAACTCTTTACCAATTTTTAGATTCCGTTCGATGTCTATCTTCCTCATGAAGGAATTCAACAAACTTGTCATTGAGATGTTAAAATCGAACTGAAAAATCGACCCCAAATCGAAACCAAATCAAATCGAAATTTAATGTATTTTCATTTTGGTTTAGTTTCTGGTTTTGTTTGGTTTTCGGTTTCATTCGGTTAATTGAATCGAAATGAAATTTTCAACAAATCTTAAATGCCTAACTTAAAACCCCTCTTTTTCCTTACCTTTTATTTAGTTTGGTTCCAATAAGTAAAGCAAAAACAAAAAGAAAACATAAAAACTGAATTGAACTGAACCCGGTTTGGTTTATATTCTGTTTAGGTCAGATTCACACCTTATCAATTCAGTTTGGTTTCGGTTTTCAAGAAAATTGAATTGAACCGAACTGTTGACACCCTTATGTGCAACCACATGAGTGTAATTGCAATTAATGGATAAGCCAAAGAGTTGAAATATAAACAAAGAAAAAATAAAGAAGTGAGTATATCTTTTGAGAGCTTAAATATTAATAAATCTAAAAAATGTCACTAAAATGCTCATTTATGAAGAAATTGGTTTTTGCAGCAATTCTTCACCAACTCTTACCAAATCCCCTAAATTTTTAAGTCCAAAGAGATATATCAACATCCAAAGTGTCATCTTGAATCAGAAGGTAACGATGGTGGACACCAAGGTTCTTGTTGTACATGAGAGAAACTCATCAATCATTACATTGTTTCCTCCGTGCGAGATATTCAAAAGCGGAAAATCCTTTTCTCTCAGTAGAGTCACTTTAATAAGCCTCATTTCATTCTTTCTCATACACTGTAACCTTCTTGAGATTTGGTCCACATTCCAACGAATAAGATGAGAAATTTGCTATGCGTTACTACTTTAGCCACACTAGCAGTCCCTTCTGTCACTTCTTTTACTATTTCCATTACTATAGGCAAAATCTTCAAGCAATAACATAGTATTTAGTCTCAACGAATAAATCTAGATCCTAAAGTGTCATATCTTCAAGTAATGACACAATATTTATATCAAGGAATAAAACTTAATAGGCAAAAGTAACATATTAAATCCAAGAAAGAAAATCACTTGATGTTAAAGTCACACCATATTATTTGTAGTGACACCACCATCTACGAGATTAAATTTTGTAATTGAAGTGTGGGCCGTTTGGAAATTATGAGAGATAAATAAATTGACACTATCAAAGTTGAGATGCATATATCATAAAGGAGGGCATCTTGTCTCGTGGATTTCTTCAACTACAAGCAAGGTTTCAACAATCCAAGTTAAATGAAAACAACTTATTGTCATGATTTGGAGATAATGAAAAAAAGAATACCTCATGAATGTGACTCTTTTAAATAACTTAATGTCATACGTCACACTTATAACGTTGGTCAATGTATCACACATTCTCTTCTTCCCTAGTAATTCTCTCATAAAACTGTGCAGATGTATTCCTACTTTCCATCATGATTTGGACCTCAAAAATGCGTAATTAAGTCATGCTCTGTGTTGATTGAAAAGATATATCAACTGTAAAAGTTTTCTAAATTTACTAGCAATCCCATAATAAACTTCCTAAAATCAACATAATTACTCTATTATACTAATTTCAAATAGTCAATAAACTACATCACCTAAGCTATCAATATGTATACCTAAATCAACACAATATCTCTATTGTACATTTCACAAATAAAAACCTGAGAAAATAATCATATCTAATAATTTCCATTAATTACCTAGGTTGTAGAAAAATGTTAGGGCTTTGTTTCAAATAAAAATCCAGAGATTCTTCCACAGTAAATAAAGGAAAGACTCTTTCGTTTGGGCAAGTTAGCATCACAAAAATTAGACCCCAATACTTGTTTTGGTAATTGTGTGGAAGTAGTTGGTAATTCTTTTATCTCTACCGTCTTTAGCATTCAATCTCTAGTATCGAATATAATTATGATAAGTTTTATTTTGATATCGAACATAATGAAGATTGAGAAATCGATCGATGATTGGTTGCTCTAAGATTTCAAAATAGAAATTAAGGAAAACATCGGTGAAGAAGCTCGTAGTAGGCATGTTATGCTTTATTTGCCAATCTCTTTTGTCCTAATTTAGAATGACTAACTTGTAAAAACAAAAATTCCATGCTCTTTTGGCAAATAGTCTTCAAGAAAGATGGAGTGGGAAAACAAAATAAACTCTCCTGAAATAACCTAGGCTAATAGCCTCCATTAAAGCATGCAACCCCAATGCATACTCTATGTTAATTAAATAGAAATATTAATTGTAAAATTTTTTCTAGATTTATTGGCAATCCAATAGTAAAGTTTCTAAAATCAACATAATTTCTCAATTATGCTAATTTCAAATATAGTTGATAAACTACATCACGTAGGCTATCAATGCATGTATGCATATATACACACCTGAATCAATGCAATATCTCTATTGTACATTTCACATTGAATAGTCATGAGAAAAGTATCATAGCTGACAATTTTTATTAATTACTTGAATTGAGAAAAAATCGCTTTGTTCCAAATAAAATTCCAGAATTTCTTTTATGGCAAATAAAGGGTGACCTTCTTCGTTAAGGCAAGTTAGAGATTCCACTAATTATTCCAGCAATTGTATGGAAATAGACGGTGATTCCATGCATCTCCATCGTCTTCACTGTCTTTGACGTCCAATCTTTATATAAGTAGTATCGAATGTAATCCTAGTAAGTTTCATTTTGATATCGAACATAATGAAGATTGGGAAATCGATCAATGATTGGTCAATTTAAGATTTCAAAATAGAAATTTGGGAAAACACCAGTGTAAATGCCTATAGCAAGCATGCTATGCTTTACTTACCAATCTCTTTTGTCCTAATCCAGAATGGCTAAGTTCATAAAGACAGAAACATAATTACAATATCCTTTTGGCGGATAGTATTCAAGAAGGAGGGAATGGGAAAACAAAGTAAACTCTCCTCAAATCACTTGAGCTAACGGCCTCCATTAGATCATGCCACTCCCAAATGCATGCTCTGTGTTGATTAAATAGAAATATTAATTATAAAAATATTTATAAATTTATTGGCAATGCCATATTTCTTAAGTCAACATAATTTATTGATTATACTAATTTTAAATATTGTTGATGAACTACATCACCTGAGCCATCAATATATATATATACCCGAATTAATACAATATCTCTACTGTGCATTTCATGAGCCATCAATATATATATATACCCGAATTAATACAATATCTCTATTGTGCATTTCATATGGAATAGTCATGAGAAAAGAATCATATCCGATAATATCCATTAATTACCTCAGTTAAGGGAAAATCTTAAGGCTTTATTTTAAAATAAAAATTCAGAATCCGTTTCGCAGTAAATAAATGGCAGCCTTCTTCATTGAAGTAAATTAACATCATAATAATTAGACCCTGGTGCTTGTTCCGACAATTGTGTGGAAGTAGTTGGCGATTTTTGCATCTCGACCGTCTTTAATGTATTGAATAGTATTGAATATAATCCTAATAAGTTTCATTTTGATCTCGAACATAATGAAGATTGAGAAATTCATTGATGATTGGTCGATTTAAGATTTCAAAATAGAAATGAGGGAAAACATCGGCGAAAAGCCTGTTGCAAGCATGCTATACTTTACTTGCCAATTTCTTTTGTCCTAATTTAAAATGGTTTATAAAGGCAGAAGCAAAAATCCAGTACTCTTTTGGTTGAGGGTCTTCAAGAAAAAGGGATAGGAAAACAAAATAGACTCTCATATTATTAGATCGACTTTGTCATATGGATTTCTTTATAAAACAAACTTGTCCTGTAGCTTATTAATTAAAGTGACTAAATTCACCTTGCTAGATGGATTTTTATTTATTTATTTATAAAACGATTGTCCCATGGATTTCTTATTTATATGTTGGATCACACTCACTTGTCTTTATGTTTTCATGTTTCCTTTTTTAAAAGAATAAAAAAAAATAGGATATTGAGTTGTTTGTTCAATTTTGAACCCATCTAAACATATTATCACTGTTATCAAATCTTAAACGCTCATAAAGCTGAAATAAATAGAGAAGGTCATCTTCGAAATACCTTGAGTTGAAACTCCAAGTAATTGAGAATGACTGTGGCAATTACTCCCCTAATTCTACCTCCGTCGATGCCTAAAATGTCAATAAAAGCCAAGGGCCCTCTATCACTACGTAGACCATGGTTTTTAGAAGATGAGACCATACATTGATTGATCACAAAAAAATTTCTCAACAAAGGGTGAGAAAACAATATGCAAGAAGAAAATCATTCACTTTGTAAATGTAGTCAAGATAGAATTCAAGCTAAGTTTCAACCTTCATGTCTTTACAAGCAGTTCTTGTGTCTCCACAAGCTATGCTTCGATCTCTACAGGCAATGGTTCCCTCTTTGCAACCACTATACTCAAGCCTAAAATTACTTAAAAGTCAAATACAACTCATGTCTACAAAACTAAAGTCCAACACTTTAGTAATCCTATTACTAGAGCTCCCTAATGCTATTTCTTTTTCACTTTCTCTCGCGCCCCCTTTCTTGTTGCCAAACTCCCATCGTTCCCACATCAACCTATATTCGTCCGAACATTCCCAAAACAAACGAAATTGAACTACTCAACTGAAACCACCCACTGTAGTGGCGTAGTTGGCTTGAGCTTTGTGCCTCCCACGAAAGGTGCCAAGTTCGAATCCTAACGGCGTTACTTGGTGACTTAACCGCTGGTGTGAATGTGGTGGCCAGCTTGCGTCAGCTCCAGGTTCTTCCCGCGGGCTGTTGGCTTTCGAGGTTTCCTGGGTCATAAAAAAAAAAAAAATACTCAACTGAATGCATGCAAAAATCAACACCACAACCTACAGAAGCTTCATCGAATATCTCCAAGAAAATCGTGACTTAACCCAAAAAGATATCCTAAACTTGGTATATATACCCATACCTCAATAGGTTCCCACGACATTGAATATAACCTCATTCTTCAATAATCTCACAATCAAAACCATAATTTACCTCATAAATCGATTTTACAAATCAAATCAAACCAACTTTCACAATTCAATTTATCAAATAGAATGCATTTTATAAAACATTTCACAAATTTATACTCATAACTTTTGGCAATTCCTTCCCAAAGCAATTAATTGGGACGTTCATAAATAATCATTTCAAACTATTTCAAATAATTCGAGTCCTCATAAACCAAGACATATAACCATTAACAAAAGAGTTTGCTCAATTCATTTTAGGATAATCAACTCGTAAGCCATTTCTAGAAATGCTTTACCATACCATTTCAAAATTAATAGGGTAATAGATGTCTGATCAAAAATTTATGTAGCAAGCAGGAGCTATGCTTTAAACATCAATGTTTCCACATTATGCCATGACTTCAATACTCATAATATAGACAATTATTACTTGAAAATATCAGTTTAAAAATTCATAAAAGAGATAGTGGGAATACCCAAATTAAGTAACACGTGGCTAAATAAGCCAATGATCTCGTAATTCTAATAATTAAATAAGAGTCAACATGACAACCGAATAAAATTCTATCTTAATTATGACTCAAACGTGCCCATAAATCATAATATATACAATTATTACTTAATTTATCTATTTTTTAAAATATTTTATTAGAATGGATAACTCACCGAATCAATAAAATCATGCGTCAACAAGCACTAGAGGCCCAAAGTCCAACCCATTTTCTAGGCCAACATTCCCAAAGTGCGGCCTAAAATTCATCAATTTTTAGGCCCAATGGTCCCTAAAGTTCGGACCAAATTGGGACACTATCTAGGCCAGCCCAATGTCCGGCCCAAATTTGCCCATTTTTTACTCTAAATAGGCCCAAAGTTCGGCCCACTATCCAAGCCCAATTGGCCCAAACTTGTCCTATTATCAAGGTCCAATGTTGCACTACTACAAGATTCAGATGCATAAAGAACAACTTACATACCTAAAAAGGCATGCCCCTGCTCAAGCCCGGCTCTTTGCCAACCAATTGGACACTTCTAACGCTATTCCGCACGTTATGAAATGTCTGTCGGTTCCTCTCATCATCCTGGGATATAGACATTATATGATCAAATCTAATAATTACATATGTATGATGGCCCAAATGCTAAGCTCACAAGAATGCTCAACACGCACCCTAGTTGAACCTTGTCAAAACAAGGCCATATGCTACAGACATTATAAAACACAAACACTAGAAAACAACATGGTCATCCAACGAAAGCACTCTCCGAGGTGTTGGCCCCAACTATTTGAGGACACTAGTGCCTATTATGCAGCAATTTGCTCAATTTGGAGGCCAAAGCAAGCGCCTTTGCCCTCATATCCATTGCCATAAACTCTTTTGTCCATACAACATTGATATTGCCTCACGTTCTACACATGTTTCAGGGTTAACCAATTGTTTCTTTTGAGAAATGCCAACCTAAACTTTTCAGGCATCGATAATTCAGATGTTGAGCTACATAGAGGTGCGAAAATCTTCCTAGGTCTAAATCCATAATCATACAAGCCAACGTAACGAATGTGCACCATCTATGATCTCCATGGTGTCAAGTTCCTCCCATGAATCACCATCCACATAGTGTAGCTTCGGTTTCAATATGCCCAAACAACAGCATGCCGTGTAGTCACACTCCTTGGGCACCCTCTGCAAGTCAACTTCGGTTCATTTCCTGTTAGGAGGTTTATATCCCGGGTCAAACCGGAGAAGCTGGGTTCTAAAATTCACACTATCTATCAAGCATCAGGGCAGAAGTTGAAGCTAAGTAAGCACCATTTTAGAGCAGTAAAAGCACTATACTAATAACAATATTGTTATGGACTAATTGTAAAAATTGAGGTGACAAACGAAGGGAAACGCTAATAATGTCGCTCAAGTAAGTTCTTTAGTAGTAACTCTCAACTAATTGTGTTACAAATTCTCTTCCTCTCTCTCCTCAAAAGTATGAATATGTTTAGCAACAAAATCAATTCTACCATCTTGTTTATGCCAGTTGACATGCAAGGAGAAATTGATCTCAATCTCTAACTACAGATCCGTATTCAAAGAAGAGCATCAAGTGCACTTAACATTCAAGAATTCAACCAATATGTTCTTCACCCCTGCCCTAAATACAATATGCTGATTAAATGTAGTACAAGATACACACACAAGGTTCCTCCATTTTGTTAATACACAAGGGTCATTCTAATGCCACACATGATTAGGAGAGATGAGGAGTAAGATGCTTGGGCCACTGGCATTGGGACGTTGTTAATTATTCTTTCTCGGAGGAAACATGTCGAGATTTATCCAACAATTCATCCACCATGTAGAAGATGCTATTTTTGGACACTTGTGCTTGGAAAGTATGTTCTCATTCGTAATTTTAATGGTGACGATAATGGGTCTTGTCTATCTACCACTGATGACTTATTATTCCCTTACGCAACAAGATGATTGGGGAATTGAACCTTAAAATACAGTAATTTAGTGAATTGATTCGGCATTTCTTTGATAAGGTATACGTACCAGACTTCTCCCTTTTCTTTGGGTAGTGTTGAATGGTGTTTACATGAAATTAATACGTTTCATATACCAAGAAAAATTTAATGTGCTTCAAACTTCTAAGCACTACTGAGTAGTATTTGTCATTGCATATATGCACTTGATTGTTCGTTTGCTTAGATAGGAGAAATCTCACTCTCATTGACATATGGTGAGGAGGACTAGCTAGTTTGGTTGGTATTTATGGATACCTCCTTTTCGACTCATACAGCCATCTATTCATTGTATAAATCAACAATAAGGTTCAAATTGCATTAAAAAACACAACGTTCACCAAAATCCACCAAGGCCATTCAACCTTCAAGTCCACAAAAAACCAGTAACCCAGCCACATACATCATAGAAAAAATAAAGTCATAGCGCCAAATACAGAAACACATTTCATTGTTTTTCAACTATTATAGACTCAATAACTTCTTCTTGTTATTGAGATTACATATGACCACAAACCAGACCAAACCCGACAACACCAAGACAAACATTACTCGATAAATATCTCTTTGAATTTTCATCATTGAAATTTCTTTTTCAAATGATTCGCCAAAGGTTCCAGGCCATTTATTTCCACTTGCATAGAGTCGGCATCATCCAACTCATCTTTCATTGCTAGCGCAGATCCATGTTGTCCTTGAAAGAGCTCCAAGTTCACCTTTGTTGCTTGATTCGAAAATATCACATCCACCCACTTGAAATATCCATAATTGAAGCCTTCTCTATACTAGCACATCCATGGAACCTTTGCCCGGGATTTTCTCTCATCCAAGAAATTCTTGTTGGACTTCACAGTCCAAAAAAACATAAATACTAACTTTCATCTCAGCATAGGCTTCACTCAAATGATCACTTGATCTTAGTACCTCCAAGTCCTTGTGAACCACTCCTCTTGTCAAGTTCCTCATCCTTGTTAACATCATTCAATGAACTTGTACCTCCAAGTCCTTTTGAACCACTCCTCTTGTCAAGTTCCTCATCCTTGTTAACATCATTCATGAACTTTACTAAGACTAATGATATTATCATAGTCTTCCTAAAATTATCACCACTTCATCAAAATGAAGATTTTCATGTATCAAGTAGTTATTAAACCAATAATAGTTTTGGAATCATATCATAGGGAGTTTTCCCGACATCTTGTTCAATATTCCATTTACATATTGGCCTAGCATCATAGGCCAAGAGAAAATGTACACAAGTAAATGTACACATTAATAGTTTTCAATTATTTTGACATATTCAAATATCATAGGATTTTGTCAAAACATTATAAATTTAGATTTTTTTTAATTACAACGACTTATAGAGAGTTAGGAAATTCTATCATAACCAAGAGGAAAGCATCTTAATTTTGGAATAAATTTATGACAGCTTATGGATGTTTACTAGTCGTAATCAATATCACAACTTCATAAATTTTGACCCCTTTTTATTAGTTGCGATTGTCCGTCATAACCAAGAGCAAAGCATCGTAAATTTGAGTTATTTCAACACTACAAAATTTACAAATGTTTATGACGATGTTTAGTAGTCGTAACCAAGAACATAATGTCATAAATTTCATTTTTTCTTTAATACGACAGCTTAAAATGTTTATGAGATTACATCGTAACCTTGAACACAACACAACACAACATCCTAAATTCAAAAAGTTCTTTTTTGGCAACTATGATTTATAAAAGTTAACGAAGGTCTACAATGATTAAGAACAAAACATTGTAAATTTGGACATTTTTCAGTTGTACTGATTAAGAAAGAGTATGATGTTTGTCATAATCAAGAGCAAAATATCTCAAATTTGGGTAAATTTAAATTACGACCCTTAGCAATTGATTTTTTTTAAAAAAAAATTATGACAATTTAAGGAGAGTTACAAAGAGCAAAGCATCATAAATCTAGATTTTTTTTTGGGTCAAAAATATGATAGTTTATAAATGTTTATGCCGTCATGTTGTAACCAAGAACCAAACATCATAAATTAGGATTTTTTTTTTAATTCCAACTGCTTACAAAAGTTAACAACAGTTTGTAATGACTAAGAATAGAACATCATAATTTTTGAATTTTTTGTAATTATGATAATTTACAAAGTGTTACGATGTTGCATTTTCACTAAGTGCAAAGCATCATAAGTTTACAAACTTTTATGACTGTTTGTCATAAAAGAGAAGAATTTGTCATTAATTGAGAACTTGTTTACAAAGGATTATGACTTCATAAGAAGAGCAAAAATTTCATATGTTTGTTGGCTGTAATAAGGATAAAACTTCATAATCTAGTATTTGTTTTAAATCGCAACGCTCTACGAAGGTAGCCATGGACAAAATATTGCAAAATTTTAATTACGAAAATTTAAAAAAAAAAAATTGACGTTTGCATCGTGAGCAAGAACTTACCATCATAAAATTAAATCCTTTCAAACTACAAAGACTTATAAAGATTTGCAACAATCCTTGTAACTAACAATATAACCTCATAAAACTTTTTAAAATTTGATTTTTATTGTGCCATGACATCAATATTCTAGGTGGTGGTGCCCATTTGATAGTGCTCAAATTATTATAAATTTCACTTTTAAGCTTGTTCGACGTCCATTTTCTAGTGGATTGGACATCTAACCTTGTGTGAAAACTGCAACCGGCTCATTTGACAGTTAAGGCCCTTCCATCTCAATCTAGAGGCCAAGCATTTGTGGGGTTACAGTATAACATTAGAACCTTAGAAGTCTCTGGCTAAGCATTGGTGGATTTACTTGGTGTATGATACAACAAATGTATTTAAATATGTGGAGCTTGTTTTGATGGACTACATAAAAGAATTCCATTTAATGAAAGATGTAAATCCATTGAGAAATCAAAATTACGTATGTCAGATAGAGTGGTTGTTGCTATCTATTTTAATAACGAATCATAAATTTAAATTTAATTGAATAGCTAAATAAAATATATAGACTTTTCTCTTTGTCGCAAGTAGATCAATCGTCTCGATTTGAAAGTCCGCTATATAGATAATACGTATTCCAATTGACCGAACTTCAGTTACAAAGCAAAGATATCCACGGAAGATTTGTACTATTTGGATATCCTCAACCAAGAGGCTGCTAACATGTAGCGTCCAAGCTAATATTTCGAGCTTGCAGCAGTACCGTCCAGACGCGCTCCGGTTTTTGGACCGGCCTTTTCCAACCCTTTGAATGGATCAGACTGTAAAGACTTGCCAGTACAGATGGCTTTCTAAGTGGAATTTTCGTGACTTCGGATGTGGAACGAGTCGCGATATTCGCTCCTTGAAAGACGACAAAAGTTGAAAATGGAACGACGCAATATAGAAAACGCGGCTTGGGGGTGGTCCCTCGGGGGAGAGCATTATTGCATGGGACCCGGTGGTCGTTCCACTGACCTGACCTTTCTAGGCACTAAATAAACCTTCCACGAAAAGCGCACCGGCGAGGGTACAAATCCCGTCCGCTGATTTTCATGTGATGGGCGAGGGCTCTCCCCTTGCTGATATCTTAGCGACGGCTTTGGTCTTCCACTAATCACGTGACTAGTGCTGGCCTTTTCTTCCGCGCTCCTTCCTAATTCCCCACGGTCAAAACTGGTTCATCTCCGATACCCCGCTCTCCTTGTGAACTTCTTTTCATCGATCCAACTGCGACCTTCTCTGTCGTCGAGCAGCGAGATGAAGAACATGAAACCACCACTTCTATTATTCATCTTCATCTCCGTCTCGCTCGAAGCACTCCCGATCTCAGTCACTGGCAACAACGTTGACGCTTACCGGCCGACCGACGATATCGCCGTCGACTGCGGCTCCTCCACCAGCTCCACCGTGGGGAACCGGAATTGGATTGGAGACGCCGCCGACCGTTCGGACTACTCTCCAATTGAGAAAACTCACTCCTCTATCCCTACACAGGCAAGCAGTTCATCTCCCCGAGTCCCTGGTACCGCCCCATACCTCACGGCTCGCCTCTCCCGCTCCGAGTTCGCCTACACCTTCCACGTCACCGCAGGGCCCAAATTCGTTCGCCTGCACTTCGTCCCTTCGGATTACCTCAACTTCCGCCGTGTTGATTCCTTCTTCTCAGTCGGGGCCGCTGGCTACACCCTGCTCCGCAACTTCAGCGCTTCCCTCTTTGCTGATTACCCCCCCTCCGTGAGCTTCTTCTCTAAAGAGTTTTGCTTAAGTGTCGGAGAGGACCAGATATTGAACATAACGTTCACTCCCACTCCTGGTAATTCAGACGCGTATGCTTTCGTGAATGGAATCGAAGTCGTTTCGATGCCCGAAAGTCTCTACTACAACACCGTCGTCGACTCAGAGGGAGTCAAGTTGGCAGGTCAGCAGACGCCATACACCTTCCGTACCACTGATGCTCTCGAAGCGGTGAAGCGCTTGAACGTGGGAAGACAGTTTGTCAGTCCAGCTCGAGACACGGGAATGTACAGGACCTGGGAAGCAGATGACGAGTACGTGACTTCCTCGGACATCGGAGTTTTGCCAGTTAACACAACTATCCAACTCAATTACGGTGAGCAAGTGCCAAATTACACGGCTCCAGATCCCGTATACACAACTGCAAGGACCATGGGAACGGACAAAAGAATCGATCTGAGCTACAAGCTCACGTGGTCTGTCGAGGTGGACACGAACTTCTACTACTTGGTCCGGTTACACTTTTGCGAATTCCAGATAGAGATAAATAAACCCTTAGATAGGGTTTTCAGGATTTTCATAAATTCACAGCTGGTCGAGGGTCATGCGGATGTCATTGAATGGAGCGGGAAGGGCGTGCCCGTCTATAGAGATTTTGCAGTAGCCTTGTATGACAGCCAAAAGAAAAGAACCAAGCTCTCCGTCGCGTTGGGCGCGCGTCCAGATGGTTCTACTCTTTACTCTGATGCCATCTTGAATGGCCTCGAGATATTCAAGATCAGCAATCCAGATGAGAATCTCGCAGGGCTGAACCCGGATCCGGTCCCGAATAAAAGGCCGCCACCGCCAGGGCCTACACAGTCAAGCAAAGCACCGTCGAGCCTCAGCAAAGCAGTAAAAATTGCCATCGTTGCTGGTGGAACTTCGGGCTTCACCATACTCTCTCTCCTGGCTTTCTTCCTTTTCCGGCGACGAAACAGAGCAAACGATTCGATAAAATATTGGGTGGTCCCGGACCACCACTTCAGCGTGGTCTCCGACGAGTTATGAAGCGCCATGTGGGGGTTGGGGGGGGTGTGCGCACTGAAGATTTTCTCGTAGAAGTAGTTCTTCTCCCGCAAAACAATTTTTTTTTAATTTCCCCTATCACTAGACCTGCACATAACAGCCTGCACACATTTATTTCTCTCTCTCTCTCGCTCATATCCTCCCTCCTTCCATCTCTGAAGAAGAAAATGGACGTCCTCCTCTCTGCAACAAAGACGTTCTCTCTCCCTCTCCTTTATTCAAATTTTGGATCTCCCCTTCGCTCTTAGATTTTGCTCCTCCAGGCCTCTGCTCTGGCATTCGTTGCAGCTCGAGCACTCTTCGCTGTTTCTGAGCTCTTTCCACGGCAGACATTTGTTTCGACGAATCTAAGTTGTTTCAGCATTGAAGAGGCCATCGAGAAGCCGAGGACGGTGACATAACAAATGTCAGGTGTGACTGCTAGTGTTGCCGGCGAACAAGGGTGAGGACCGCTAAGACAAAGGTGGTGGTGAAGGAGAGGACAAAGTCGGTGCTGCTGTTGAGCATGCGGAATGGAGGTTGTAGCAGGCGTTGCTTCTGTTTTTTTTTTTTTTTAAATATATTTTAGTGAAAAGGGATTGCTTTGTTGAGTTGTTGAGTTTTGTTGAAGAGGTCTTGCTTTAGTTTTATTTCTAGTGTGGAGCAATGGAATCACGTTCCTTATTATTTTCCCTTGATTTTTACTTTGGACAATTTGAATAAGATTTCAGTTTTGCAAGTATATTTCTGACATGGAATTGTTCTTCGTTTCATGTTTTGTTGTATACTTGAGTTTTATGTGCGAGATCTTTTGAAAGGTAACAAGGGAAGCAAAATGTGCTATGGCTTTGTCCAACATCAAGAAGAGCTTATATTAATGTATTATAATCTCTCATTGTTATGTCCTCAAACCTCGACGAGCATTCACAACATTACCCAACTTAGTATACATATTTAACAGCGTGTGAGAACAAAAACATCATCAAACATCTCCAAACAAGTACAAACCCGCGAAACCGACTAAGTTCCCGACTCCCTCACAGGCCTGATTATGGGCGTAGGCCACTAAGGCCATATTTACACATCTCGAAGAATAAAACAAAAACGTCACATACCCGCTAACTCACAACACCTCTCATGGGACACCATAAAAAACCATTTTTGCTTCTTTTGCCTTCCCAAACTTCATCGGAAAGAAAACGCGAAAAATGCAAGGCCTCATATGAGTGAGACAAAGGATTTGGACGAACTTGATTCCAATAATGTCCTTTGAGAACTTTCGCAGAAGAGATGAAAAACGACTTGCGAGAGATCTCAAGTGAAAGAAAACGAGATAAAAACGTAGAAAACAAGGAAATTTTGGAGGGTTCTTCTGAGTGAGACGAAGGATTTGGAACGCCCAAGCAGCAACAAACGCCAAAGCAGAGGACCGGAGGAGCAAAATCTAAGAGCTAACGAAAGATCCAAAATTTGAATGGAGGAGAGGGAGAGAGAACGCCTTTGCTGGAGAGAGAAGGACGGCCCTTTTCTTCTTCACAGATGGAAGGAGAGAGGGTATAAGAGGGAGAGAGAGGGAAATAAATGTGTGCAGGCTAGTGTGAGCAGGCCTAGTGGTAGGGGAAAAAAAAAAGAATTGTTTTGGGCGAAAAGAATTTCCTCTACTCCAGTGGCCCCCACACCTCTACATGGCTGTTTGTGAGTGGTCGGAGACCACGCAGACTTGACGGTCCGGGACCACCCAATAGTTTCTCGAAGGATTCGACCTCGAGCGACGGCACCTCACGGTGGGGCCGTTATCCTACGCGACGACCAAGTCAACGAAGACCCAGGGGTCGTCCCTGCCGTCGGATCGGTGCCGCCACTTCTCGCTAACGGAGATTAGAGCAGCCACGAACAACTTCGATGAGGTGTTTATTATCGGCGAGGGCGGGTTCGGCAACGTGTATAAGCGCTATGTCGATGGGGGCGCCACCCAAGTGGCGATCAAGCGGTTGAACGCGGGGTCGCAGCAGGGCCACCACGAGTTCATGACCGAAATCGAGATGCTCTCGCAGCTCCGGCACCTGCACCTGGTCTCCCTGATTGGGTTCTGCAACGACGCGGGAGAGATGATCCTGGTGTACGACTACATGGCGCGCGGGACTCTCCGTGACCATCTCTACAACACCGACAATCCCCCCCTTCCCTGGAAGCAGCGGCTCCAGATATGCACGGGAGCCGCGCGTGGGCTGCACTACCTCCACACTGGTGCTAAGCAGACCATTATACACCGCGACAGGAAGACCACCAACATCCTGCTCGACGAGAAGTGGGTTGCCAAGGTTTCCGACTTCGGGCTCTCGAAGGTCGGGCCGACGTCGGTGTCCAAGGCCCACGTCAGCACCGTCGTGAAGGGCACCTTCGGGTCCCTGGATCCGGAGTACTACAGGCGCCAGCAGCTGATTGACAAGTCCGACGTGTACTCCTTCGGGGTGGTGCTGTTTGAAGTGCTGTGTGCAAGGCCCGCGGTGAACCGGACGGCTCAGAAGAAGCAGATCAGCCTGGCCGCCTGGGCCCAGAGCTGCTGTAAGAGCGGGAGCATCGACAAGATCGTGGACCCACACCTGAAGGGGGCGATCGCCCCCGAGTGCCTTAATAAGTTCTGCGAGATCGCCATGAGCTGCTTGCAGGACGAGGAACCAAGCGGCCATCCATGAACGATGTAGTGTGGGGCCTCGAGTTTGCTCTGCAGCTACAGGTGAGCTCGGAGCAGGGGGTGATAGACAATGTGGTTGCGTCCGTGAACAATGGCGATGCCAGTGACGATGACGCGGCTTCAACTGAAGGCAACCTGATAGACCGCAGTGATGAGGTGTTCAGCACTAACAACAGTGGCGGTGGGAAGAGCCTTGGGGCAGCTGCGACAACTACCAGCGGCGATGGCGTTTATGATGAGAGTACGACTGGTTACGATTCGGATAAGTTGCTCTCTGGGGCTGTCTTCTCTGAGATTCTGAATCCCAATGCTCGTTGAGAGAAGGGCGTTCAGGTTCATCCGTTCCTGCATATTTCTCGAATTTGGATATGGCATGGTTTTGCTACAAAATATCGAGCATGAAATAGTGCTTATTCTTTTTCTGCTTTGGGACAATAATTGTAACTAGTGAAATGCCTCCACAGGCATAAGTTTTGTGTATTTTCCTATGAAAAAAAAATGTAGTCATTAGGAATGTACTCAAGTTCTAATGGATGTTAGATAGTTTTATAGTTTTTGCTGATAATTGAGAAATATCAAGTGATTCCCAGAGTAGAAGTCCTGTAATCCGGCTTCAGGCTTGCAGCGAGAATAGTCCACCTACGAGTGTTCACTATTCTAGGAGTTGCTCCACGAATAATCATTGAACAGACGGAAACGACAGCCTATCGACTGAGGGATCTTCCCACTTCACGAAAGCCCTATGCTAGTGTTGATTTTTTTCATCGCCAAATTAAGCATGTCTTAATTAAGAATCGGGAAAAAGAGTTGGTTGTGGCAACTAGGTTTTTTTCCGATGAAGATGAAGATAAAGACGAGAAGATGAAGCAGAAGAGAAGGTAAGTTGGTGAGTTAATTAGTTGTCTTCTACAAACCCTAACCCCACAACCAAATACTTTACTTTCTATCTCTTCTTCTCCCGTATTAAGACATGGTTCGTCAATCTTCTTCTCTGATCAAGCTTCCAAGAAAGACTCGAGGATTAGGGTTTCATTTTCAAGTCAATTTGGGGGAGCAATGGGGCCATACGACATCATTTTTGCCCTTTTTTGTGTCCACATCAATTTTCTTTTAAAAAAAAGAAAAAAATGTCAAACTCGAAAATTAATTCAAAAGAGCACGTGGAGTGAATTGCCCAAATAAACATCTAAATGATCAATTTTTCACCAATGTGATACTTAAGTGATCGCTTAAAAAGTTTTAGCACTAAAATAAGTATCGTACGAAAATTGTGGCATTTCTAGTATGATTTTCCCAATTTTTTTTTTTTTATCATGGTTTGACTAAATTTGGGCCAAAATTTAACCTTGCCATAATTTGGACTGAATAGTACAATGTAATCGTGTTCTTCGAGAGCTTTTCAACGACACCTGATTTAACGTAATTGGATGGTTAGATGGCTGGATATCACCACTTTAAACGACTTTAAATGGGAACATCCGTTCTTAAGGGGAATTAGGAAAATCAAAATTTTTTGCACATTGGGTAAAGAGATCACGTAGATCTAATCGTAAGTTTGGATATTTACGAGTTATTATAGTTTATAAAGACTCACGACAGTCTTTTGTAATTAAAAACATCGTCATATTAGACTTTTTTAAATTACAGTATTTCATCATAATCAAGAGTGAAAACTCCAAAATATTTATCATACTTTTATTTACGACGATTTATAACGGTTTACGCTGGTTTATGGTAATCAAAAATGAAATCTCGTATATTTAAATAATTTTGAATTATGATGATTTACAAATAGTTACGACGATTTATCATAACCAAGAGCAAAGCATTGTAAATTTGGGTTATATTTACCATGGTTTATAAATGGTCACAACATCACCAAGAGCAGGGTGTTTAAGTTTCCATTTTTTATAATTACAACGGCCTATTATAACTAAGAGCGAAGCGTCGTAAACTTGGTTTTTTTTTTTTCATTATAAAAAAGTTGACGAGGTTACATTGTAACCAAGAAGAGGACGTTGTAAATTTCAATTTTTGTCTGATTACGATGGCCAGATGGCCAGTCGTAGCTAATAGCAAAGAGTCGCAAAGTTGGAATTTTCCAAATTTATGACGGTTTACAACTCTTTACGATGATTGGTTTTAATTAAGAACAGCACGTCATAAATTTGAAATTTATTTAACAACAACGGCTTGCAAAGATTTACGACAATTTGTAATGACAAAAAACAAAACCTTCTAAATTTAGATATGTTTTTCACTACGACAATATATTAGTTATGATGTATCGTCATAACCAAGAGTAAAACGTAATAAGCTTAGATAATTTAAAGTACGACCAATTACAGAGGTTTACGATGGTTCGTCGTAACAATAAACAAAACGTGTTAAAGTTAAAATAGTTGACAAATGCTCATAATGATCCATCATAATCAAGAACAAAATATCATAAATTTGAATTTATTTTAATAACGACGGTTTGTAATAACTAAGAACAAAACGTCCTGAATTTGGATATTTTATTAATTATGATAATCTACAAAGAGCTTCGACATTCCGTTGTATCTAAGCTCAAAACATTGAAAATTTGGATATTCTAATATGATGACGGTTTAAAAAGGATTATGAAAAGAAGAAATCGTTATAAATTCAGATAATTATTTTATTAGGATGATTTATAAAGAGTTATGACTTCATAAACATGAGGAAAAAGTGGTATATTTGGATTTTTTTTTTCAATTATGACTATTTACAAAAGGCTAATGATTCGTCGACGCGATTTAAATGTTAATGATGTTTCATCACAACATCATAAACGGGAACTTAACATCATAAATTCAAATATTTTTAAATCATTTACAAAGATTTGCAATGAGCATTGTAACCAAGGATATAACATAATAAAACGTCATTAAATGGTTCTTTATGCTTCAAGAACTAGCGAATGAGCATTGTACACCAGATGTACCATAGCATGCCCCTAACTCGTTTCGATGGACTAAGAGGCTGCTAACATGCAAATCCAAAGGTTGGATTCGGATCGAGTCGCCATTTTAGCTCCTCGAAAGACGACAGACAGAAAATGGAAGGACATGGCCAAGAAAAAACGAGGAAAGTGGCATGGGAGAGAATTTTAGGCTTGGACCCGGCGGTCTTGCTATTGACCTGACCTTTCTACGTAATGGAACTTTCCACAAAAAGCACACCAAAAGAGTGCGAGTCCCATTGGCTGGTTTTTTTTTTTTTTTTTTTTTTTTGTGATAAGGAAAGGGCTCCACTAATTGCTTTTATTTTAGCGACGACTTTAGTCCTTCACTCAATTCGAGAAAAAATATCAATTCGGTCATATATTTATTATATCGATTTCAGTGTAATTCTAAAATTTTCACTTTCACTAATATAATCTTAAATATTTTCTTAGAGTTTTAGTCGAATCCTTCCAATGTGGTGATCCAATCACCATCGGCCGTCCCACGTGGTACGACCAGAAAGCTGACGTGGACAAATTTATTCAAAATGGCTTCGTTTTGAGTAATTTTATAGATTTTCTGATTTTATGCATCATTTGGGTAAAAGGACGATCATGGCATTTCCTATATTTGTTGGAGTAGAGGTGTTACAAATATTATAAGTTTGGATCGCTCTTTTAGATATTAATTAAGTGAAGCAAGGAATTTTCCTTTCATTGTGCCTCTGCCGCTATTTCAATTTTCATCCGAGGCCTCCCTTTGTCTCTGCGCCACTACCTCTGCTTGAATTGTTACACGGAGCAATTCCCTCAGTCTGCCAATCGTGGCAAAATCAGGTGGGAATTCGTTTGATTCTGATGAGTCTTCGCCGTTTGCCTTGGTTTCTTATGCCTCCATGCAGATTGGTGCCGGCGGCAGCAAAATGGGCTTGGCCGGGATCGCTGGGAATTTTTTAGACCCGTTCGCTTGTGGCCAGCTTCGGGGCCATTCACCGGGAATCTGAGCATCATCGGGTCGATTATTGAGACGCGCTTGTTAGCACCGCCGTTAGATCTGCTGAACTAGAATGCTTTTCCATAGTCCATGGAGGAGCACCGGCAGCCACGCCACCAGCTCAACTTTAACTCTGGAAAAATCAGCTTTCTTAGAATTATCTTCCATGTTTCTCAAAGAGATTCGGGATGAACAGTAGTTTGGCTTAACTATAGAAAAATGAGATTTCTCGCAACGATGTACCATGTTTCCCTGAGAGATTCAGGATGAGCAATAGTGCGGAAAAAGAAAGAAAAGAATAAAAAGAAAAGAAAAGAAACAAAATAAGAAAATTTACAAAAATTGTTGTAATCGGTGGCGCAACGGAAGCGGATCGTAATTTTGCAATTATGTCAGGAGCTATAGAAATCGATAGAAATAAAACGAGGAACAATAAAATGATACCGGAAATTTACGTGGTTCGGTCCGAATGTCGGAACCTACGTCCACGGGGAGAGCCACTAAAATAATCCATTATAAATCGAAGAATTACAGGATTACAATCACACATGCACTCAAATGTTTCCTAGTCTTATTGTACACCCAATACCCACGGTGTTTAACAACTCAACTCAATGGACTCAACTCAGCACAAAACCTCTCTGATCTCTTTCGTCTCTCACACTCTCGAGCTCTTTCTTTTCGCTCTGCCTCTGCATCTTCCGAGGTCTTCTCCTTTTAGCGAGGACGGCAGAAAAACAGGACAAAAATGAAATTAAACGGTCTCATTAAATGCAACACAGGCGCCCACAAGACAAGCCCACAATCGGCAGTGACGCCCACCATATTTTTAGGCATGCATGCAGATCGTGCATGTGCATGGGCAAGCATTTAATGAGGCAGAAGAAAGAGTGATAATAGTCAACAAACGTGTGCCATGATCCGTGGAATGAGGTGGGCCGCAGTCTTCAAATTTCTTGTTCCCGTAGAGAAGCAAGCATAAAAGGAGTCTTCTTCATGCGTCTTCTTCATGCATTTACAGCCAGGGGTGTGCATGGTCCGGACGGACGGTTCCCAGACTAGAATCGGGAACCGCCCGCTAAGGACCGGTTCAAAAAATTCAAACCCAGGATCCACCCGTTTGTGCATGGATCCACCCGGGAACCGGACCGCCGGTCCTGGTCCGGTTCCGGGTGGATCCATGGATCCGCTCTCACTAACAACGAGATGAAAATTTTAAGCTAAGGAAAACCCAACATCAAAAGAAATGACATAATTGATCTCAATTCTCAATTGCATAGCAAGCATCATCAAAGCAAGCCAAAAAGTTTCAGCTCCCTAGTTAAACATCTTCGATGAATGATTTAGAAACAGGTTTTCCATAGCATAAATGAGAATATCATACTTACATTGCCCGATGGACATTATAACCAAACCGATCCAAAGTCAGGAGGATAATATACAACTAACGGCAAGAGATGCAAAAGAATGGCAAAAGTGAATCTTACAAGTGAAGTGATCATCTTTCCTCTCACTCCAGCACTTCAAGTATCATGTTGGCAAGACTAGAACTCTCATAAGAAGAGATCTTTAAGTAGGGAAACAGAAGTGCATTGACAGCTTATCCGATGGCATGGAAGCCGGACAAGCTTGTTGACAGCGGAATCTAAAGCATCAACATTCCTCCTCAGAATTTTTCTGAAACAATGTCAAGGAAAACACAAATGATAGCACAAACCTTTAATTCAACTGGGGAAAAAAAAATGAAACTGTGTGGCTTTTACTTTCCAACAAATGGGCGTCGCTCATTTGTAAGAAGTAAAATGATGCTTTTCGATAAATTTCTAAGTTCACAGGACAAAAATGTGTTCAGGACAAACACTGCAGCAACGATAAAGACTTTTTCCATCTAGTCAAGGATACAATTGTGTCGCTAGACTTTCCATGCCCTTCATTTCTTCATTTAATCTGCAATAACAAGAATCCAAGCCAAAAAACTTACTGACACTAGCAAACACCGATTACTAAAGAGCAAAATGTGACCAAATTCCAAATAGCAACAACTTAGTATATAATGAACAGTGAGCATCATACATCTACATACATGTCATACTGATGTACAAATCCTGATCCAGAAAGAGTAAGTGATGGTTTCCAGTTTTCCAACCTAGTCAAGAAAACGATGAATCTCTTAAAGTCGTACCAATTGGCCAGAAAATTCAGCGCAATCATAGAAGTGCCTAACGAAATGCAAAAACAGCGAGGGGAAAGGGAAGGCCGAGTGCAAGAGGGAAGGCCGCAGGCGAGGCAAGGCGACCGACAGACCGAGAGCGAGATTAGGGGAGAGAGTTTTTTGAGAGGACTAGGGTTTTGTCCATCAATATGCGTGAGGAAAGGGGAGGATTGCGAAAACGCGAGACGCAAGTTCAACTAAAGAAGCGCAAAGCAACAGAGGAAGTAGAGGTAGCAAGCAAGCAAGCAAGAAGAGAGAAACGCTGCGGGAATTAGCGAGCGACCGAGAGGAAGAAGCGAACTTGCAGCAGAGCCTTGACGCGGGAGCGAAGAACGAGAGAAAACGAGGGGACAAACAGCAGAAGCAGAGGAGCAGCGGCTGTGGCGGGTGGCGACCGGCTCGAGGGGGTGGACAGCAGCGGAGGAGGAGCGGCGACGGTGGCGTCGACACAAGGGGAGGAATCGAAGACGAAGAGAAGAGATTGAGGAAGAGACAGAGAGAGAGAGAGAGAGAGAGAGAGAGAGAGAGAGAATCGAAGATGATGAAACTGCAGAGGAAGAGACGAGACGCGAACTTAGGGTTCCTTTCTTTTATTTTTTATTTTTTAATATTAAAAAGTGCCGATCCGGTCTGCAGGTGGGTGGGCGGGTGGATCCGCCCACGGAACCAGAACCGGACCGGTTCCCACCGGTTCCCAAAATGGAACCGGAACCGGACAGTTCCTCGAGAACCGCCGGTTCCGAGCGGTTCCGTCCGGTTCCCGGCGATTCGGCGGTTCCCGGGTATTTTGCACACCCCTATTTGCAGCAGGCTGTGGGTCCTTTATTTAATGCAGAAGATTGTGGATGCCTTCCTTTTCGGCCGAAGAAAATCTCTCTTCTCTGACTTTGCTTGCCCGCTTGATAGTCAAAGAATTTAAAGCACTCATGCGGCTTTCTTTGGCTTCTTCCTTCTACGCATGCAGATGGGATTAATGCCAGAACAAAATTCAAAGACATCACAAAATCTCCCCTGAACTTTGTTTATTCGGCCAGAATTATATGTATTTATCTAATTGGCTTAAACTCGAGACATAATTTAACAAAAATATTCAAAATCTTGTTATTTTGAACAAAAATAAATTCAACTTGCCCCAGTTCATGTCGCTTAGGATAGTAAAATATGATTGAAATAATACGCCAACATTCTCAAATGAAAATTGGTAAAAAAAAACTACATTGAAATTCAATGATTTAGGAATAAATTGGTAATTTTCCCAATCTTATCTGGTCTTCCCTTCCCTCGCTTTGTCCTAGCTCTTTCCTAATTCCCAATGATTAAAATTGGTTCATCTTCGAGATTCTACTATTCATGTGAACTTCTATTGATTGATTCAATTGCGACCTTCTCAGACAACAAACGGTTAGATAAAGAACATGAAACCACCACTTCTCTTACTCCTCTCCATCTTGATCTTGCTCGAAGCACTCTTGTTCTTGGTCACCGGCAACAACGTTGGCGCATACTCGCCGATTGATGATATCGCTGTCAACTGCGGCTCCCCTGGCAACTCCTCTGAGTCCAATTGGACTTGGATCGGAGACGCCGAGGATGGTTCGACCTACTCTCCAACCGACGAAATTCATTCCTCCATCAATGCAAATGCAAGCCGTTCATCTCCCTCCTTCCACAACCTCATCCCATACCACATTGCTCGTCTGTCCCGCTCCGAATTCATCCACACCTTCCGCGTCACCGCGGGGCCCAGATTCGTTCGCCTACATTTCTTCCCTTCGGACTACCTCGACTTCCGCCGTGCCAATTCATTCTTCTCGGTCAAGGCCCCCGGCTATACTCTGCTCCGCAACTTCTGCGCTTCCCTCTTTCCCGAGCTTCCACAAAGAGTTCTGCTTAACTGTCGGAGCTGACCAGATATTGAATGTTACATTTGCTCCCACTCCTGGTAACCCAGAGGCATATGCTTTCGTGAATGGAATCGAAGTCGTTTCCATGCCCAAACATCTCAACTACAACACGGTCGTTGACTCAGCCGAGGGAATCAAGCTGACAGGTTACAAGACGCTGCACAATTTCAGTACTGCTGATGCTTTCGAAGTGGTGAAGCACTTGAATGTTAGAGGACAGTTTGTCGGTCTAGCTGATGACGCAGGAATGTGCAGGACCTGGGAAGTAGATGAATCCTACGTGACTTCCTCGAACATCGGACTTTTGCCAGTTAGCACAACTGTCCCACTCAATTACGGTGAGCGAGTGCCAAATTACACGGCTCCAGCTAGCGTATACAGAACCGCGAGGACTTGATGAGATTACGACTAGTTGCGACTCACAGGAGTTGCTGTCTGGGGCTGTCTTTTCTGAGAGTAAGAATCCCAAAGCTCGTTGAGAGGACACCCAAGTTCGACTGTTCCTGCTTTTTTCTTGAAGTTGCTTATGGCAAGATTTTGCTATAAAAAATGATGGAATAAGGCTTTTTTCTTTCGCTCTTTTTAGCTTCGGGACAGGAATTGTAACCTGCGAAATGCCTCCACACATATGAGTTAGCACATTTTCCTACGTAAAAAAAATTGTTCCTCGGGAATGTACGCAAATTCGATCGAATGTGAGATCGATGGGTTTGGCATTCTGGGAAAATTGCTGACTTATGCTCCAAAAATCATGTATTGGTCAAGACAAATCCATTATTCTATGTAAAATAAGTGGCTTTAATGTACGGTCAAATGAACAGATCCATGATATATTCTTAATCAACTATTTGACTCTTAGGGCCCGTTTGGTTCGACTTTTGGGGAATGTATGTGCCAAAATGTAAATACCTTTGAGTGAAGGGGATTTTTCGAAATGCAACTAGCGTTTGGTAAAATTTACATTGAGAAACAATTTTGACCAAAATACCGTTTGGTAAAATTTGCATTTGTAGAAGACTTTTATTAAATTAAAAAAAAAAAGATCGGATGGCCAGATCTGGCCCTTGGACGGTCGTCGGAGTCGCGCGACCCAAGCGATGGCTGCTTGAGGTTGCGAGATTCAGGCCATCAATCGCCTGGGTCGCGCGACCCAGGTGTTGCCTGAGGTGCGGCGACGGTCGTCGGGGTCGGGCGACTCTCAGGTGGTGGTTGTTGGCGGGTGCGACCCCTTGGCTAGCGGCCATCGGCCTTCGATCGACTTCTGTGCGGTGGTTTTGGAGAAAATGAGCAGTACCGAAGACTTGCATTCCGAAGATGCAACTTCCCAAAGTACCTCCAGACCTGCTTTGGACTAAGGGCCCTTAGAGCCATTTGGAGATACAATTGCATTTTGCTAAAGTCACCCAAAAAATCGAATCAAACGCATTTGCATTTGGCCAAGGGACTTTAGAGTCCAAAAGCCCATTTGCAAGGCCGAACCAAATGAGGCCTTAGTCTATATAAATTTCTCAAAGTTCCTTTTTATTTATTGAAAAACCCTTTTAGAGCCATCCCAAATGGATGGTTTTGGTTGATAGGCAAAAATGAAATCACCATTTCATCCTAAGCCAGGATAGAATCTATGTTTTAGTTGAAGATCCATTTTGTTAGACGGACAAGATTGTCCATTGGATGAAGGATCCTCCCACTTCCACAAAATCCCTCAGTGTTCATTTTTCAGTAGAGAATGCAAATATGATATGAGAAAGACGGGTAATCGAGTTTTGGATACTATAATTAAGTAGGTGTTTTCTTTTTCCATCTAATGCTCGAGGAAGTGTCATTTAGCTGTAGATGAGAAAATCCCCTGGAAATCGTGGTGGGGTAGCATATGGATGAGACTGCAAGCAAAAAGGGTGAACTAATGCGAAACATTGTTCTGAAAAATTTACGCAAAGTTGAGCAATAAAATAGAGCTCTACGAGGAAAAGACGGATGAAACAAAATTTAGCAAGACACGGCCCGATATAGAGAAGCCATCTACATTGCTGCGGGATGCTACAGATGGTATCTGTAATATTAGCCTTGCGTGTGACCCAGATAAAAAAGGAAAATAAAAATAAAGGAAATGTTGACCTGGTCAACAAAGAAACAAACAGTGCACACCTAAGCTCAAATAAAAAGGCCAAGACACGCACGGGAAAATAAGGAGAGAAGAAAGGAAAGAGAAATAAAAGAAGGAAGAAGGAAGAAAGGGCAAAAAAGAGGGGGAAAAGAGAAGAAGGTTTTGTGCGTGCACGCCATATGGATTTTGCCAAGTTGATTCAACTCTGATTTACGATGTTCAACAAATGTTAGCATCGTTCATTGTCCAATCAGAGAAATTTTTGGAATTAGGGCTTAAATTCAAAGTTTTATGAAAATTGAGCTGTGGAATTTGATTTTGGAATTGTTGAGTTTTTAGATTTCATGGAAATTGTGGATTATGACATTTTTAGAGCTATGAGTTTTGAGAGGAGTCGTTCTAAAGGAACAGTTTTGTTAAAGCAAAATTTTAGGATTTCCCGTGCAAGTTTTGCATTGCGTTTAGGTTTAAATAAGCACTTCGAGTAAGCAATTTCTTGTCGCATATAAATCATTTTATTAGTGATTAAGCTTATTATAGTCATTTCATAGTCGAGGGAGTGTTCTACTTGGTTTTAACATTGATTTTCGTTTAATTTTTAGGATTACGAGATCGTCGGCTTGTACAGCTACGTGTTATTTGGTCTAGGTATTCTTAGGTGAATGGTGCTATCTCTTCTATGAATTTGTAAACATGAGTCTTAAAACATGTTTATTGCATAAAAATCTAGATCGGAAAATTACTACCTTTTAGTATTTGTGAATAATTTGAGAATTATTTTTGTGAAAGGTATTGAAAGGATTTATAATATGTAGCTTTACTAACTAGTTTATGAAATGAGTTCGGAAAAGATTTGAGAAATGCTTTATTAAAAGTTTTTTTAGCAAATGAGCTAGAATATGGATTGTGTTTTGGTTTGTGAAACCGATTTAAGCTTTGTAAATTTTGGAGGATGCTATTGTGAGTTTGTGCTAGTGCTCAGTATCACTGTGAGCCTATTGATGAACTTATGGATATGCATGCATACTAGTTTAGAATATCCTTTAGGCCGAGCTATAGGGTAATAGTATGTAGAGACCTTACCAAAGGGGAATTTTGATTGCCTTGTCACTAGGTGTTGTGTCATGACTATAATTTCATATTGAGTAAAAGATTGATTGATGGATAAACCATTGATGTATGATTTGATATGAGATGGATCACTGAAATATACCATTTATGTGTGGTATGATATTAATCAATGGAATAAACTATTGATATATGAATTGATAAGATTGTCAATGGATCGGACCATTGATATTTGTTATGATTTTGTTGATATGACAAATTATTTTTATATGTATATGGTTATGTTAAAGCGATCTAACTCATTTTTATTTTGTATGTATATTATATATTGGAATTGAAATAAGTGATTTTTTAACATTGTTTTGTAAAGTGCATAGTGGATGCTGAATTTGCTTAAAAAAATATGCATTACTCACTGAATTGTGGTTGCTCATTCTATTCATCCTTCGTGTTTTTCAAGTCTCTTGATTAGTGGTCATTAGAGCGAAAGCATTATTGAAGAAGACTTCTAAGAGCTGGACTTTTTGTTATTTGAAACTGCGTCCCTTGGGTGAAAGGACGACCGTGTCATTACCCTAATCCTTGTAGGATTTGGGGTGTGACAATATCAATCATTTGTTATTGTCAATGATAACAAATTGAAGAACAGAAAGAAAAGTAAAAGCTACACTAGAGAATCTCAACTGGACATCTAGGCATTCACAGAAAATATAACAAATTGGTGTTGATATAGAAACTTCGAACCCCCAAATAGAATTCTAGGCAAAAAGGCCCTACTTTAAAGGATGATCTTTGCCCTCCTATTTCTACCAAGCTACTTGTTTTTCTAATCTTGAAAGTTACGGAGGATCCTATCAAAGATAGTCCAGTTGGACCGATGGAGATAGTCTCAATATACAGGTACAATTTCTTAGTTAGAATAGTGCCAAGCCTATTCATCTTCTGAACATATAGACTTTGTACAAAAAGCGGGATGAATTGTAAGATTGGAGATGATTCATATCGTAATACAAGGATATTCGAGCCAAACAAGAAAGGAATAAGAACCACTCCCATGATAAAAAGACAATAAAGAGATGAGGAAAAATCATATAATGACTTCCATTTTTCATGAGGTGCATAATGAAAAACACCACCTATGGCTATGCATCTAGATCTAATTTGACAGACGCAGATGAATTGGATATTTTAATTTCAAGCAAACATCAAGATTTAGAAATGAATTGCTTCTAAAATTGGCAACATGAGCATCCAAACAATTCTACTCATTTCCTAAGCACCAAATAATATCTTGCAGATGCCATGAGACTTGAAGCATTCACACATTCTATTGTCATGATAAGACACCATTTAATCGTAAAAGAAGGGGAGCTGAAGAGTTTAGATTTGTCAGCATGACATCCCACAAGTTAATAACCTTTCAATTCATAAGTATTCTCATAACATGTGGAGAGAAGGACACCAAAAGCGCCAAAAATTATGTACGGTGCTCACTTTAGTAGCAAAAGTTTTCACGAGATCATGTGAGCGGCAAACTAGAGAAAAAACAATCACTTAAGTGTCTTTGATGAGAAATTTCGGCCAAAATAAGTACATGGCATTTATAATTAAAAATTTAATATGATGTGGCATCTTTTTAAAAAAAATTAGTCCACATGGACAATCCTACATGGCTCGGTGAAGTAAAATGATGTCGCACACCTTTGAGGAAAGTAATGTTGCACCACCAGGAGAAAAATAGGGCTCAGGTCACTGATATATAGGTAATTTGAAGAAGCAACTCCTTCTCGTCATTCACTCATCATCACAATCATCACTCGCCGTTGCTCACTCAATCATTGTCTTTGCTTGCATGCCATCTCTATTACTCTCACTTAGTTAGGTTTGTCATTTTCTCTCATTGGCTCAACTGGCTAGAATAATTAGGGCTCACAATAGTGAAGTTGCAGTTGTGGGGAGTTCAATTTGTTTAATCAGTTAAGTGCTATCTTTGTTGCTTTTTGTCCACAAACGACAACCACTAAATCATTGTTTAATCAATTGGATGTGACTATGGGGACCTCCATGGGAAGTTGTTATCGTTTTTGCAATGCTGTCCAAAAAGCTAATACCAGAATAACTATTTGAGTGAAGTTTTGTAGGTCTCGTGCATTTTAATTATAGTATTTGACTTTGTTGACAATATGGTTATGTTGTTGTAGCCTATTAGAAGTTTGAAGGTTCTCATCTCTCAAGGTGGCTCAAGTCAAGAGTCAAGGACTGCACCCAAAAAAATAACCCCACCAAGCTCAAGTCCAAACACAAGAGGATTGGCTTTAAAGGATAGTGCTCCAAAGAAGATAGGTGTTGGTGCAACTTCAAAACTTAAACGGACAAAGAACTCAACACCAGTTTCATCTCAACCAACCAATTGGGGCAATTCCAAAACAGCCACCAACACCATTACCTAGGACCAATCCAATCAAGTGACATTAGGAAAACAACGACTGCAGTTAAGAAGAAGATATATGGGATAAGAAGGCCAGTAAAACATGTAGCTCCACTTCCAGTTGGAAAGAGTGAAAGGATAAAGAATCAAGCCAAAAATCCATCTAAGGAAAAAGGAAAGAGGAGGAGGGGGATTGTGCATATTGATTGATTGGAGGTTGATATTGATTGAGATAGTTGAATGTTGTTGTTTAGTGGGAAGCCAACCCTTGGATGTGGATGTTTTTCTTTGGTTATCCATACTAACTAAATGCAAAGAACCAGTTTAATGTCAAGGGACATATGTTTATTTTGCCGATGCTTTTGGCAATTCCATATTTTATGTTTGGGTGTGCTAGTTATGCTAGTTGTGCTTGGTGTAGTACTTGTACAATTTGGTGCAGTTCAATACTTAGTGCTCATGCAGTGCTTGTGTTAGTAATTGTATGTGTTGGTGCAAACACAAGATGCACCGACACTTGTATGTTTTAAAGTGTATTATGTTGGCATCAACACATATAAGTATACATCCAATGTGTCTAAGCTCTTTTGTAGTATATACAAGGTGTGTTGCCTCCCTTGTTGTATTTATAAGGTGTGTCGGCAAACGATCTTTAATCAAAGGTTGTGAATGTTTTAGAAAGTACAACCAACATAACCATTTTAAAAATTTGTGCAGCACAAGTGATCACTTTTTTTACCACAACTAGTTCTTAAGTGATCACTTTTAACAAAATTTGACACTTAAATGATCATTATTTGCAACTTTTGACATTGAAATAATTACTCATGAACTAGTTGCCAATCCTTAACTTGACTAGTGTTTGTAGTAAACTAGCAACTAGAAAACCATTATTAATAGCAAACATTGTAGCAAACCAAGATTGAGAATATACAACTAAGAGAACTTGTTATTTTCAATCTTCCATTTCTACAAAAAAAAATAAAAAAATGTAGCAAATCTTTTGGCTTCAACAAAAATTATAGGAAATCAACAACACAACTATACTTACAAATTACCCCAATACAAATACATATTTCACTGTTCTTCAACTATGGTAGACTAAGAAATTTTTTCTCATCACTCATTTTACATTTGACAATAAAATAGGCCAAACAAGAGAACAACAACACAATCAATACTTGATAACACTTGCTTTCAATTTTCATTCTTGAAACTTCCTTCTTCAAATGGCTAGCCCAAGATGCTAAAGCCTTCATTTCAGTTTACATTAAGTCAACATCATCCAACTTGTCCATTAATGTAGGTTGAGGTTAATGGATCCGAAGTGGTGGTTGCTATAAAAATGGAATATTCCAAAGTATTCGCTCTATCCTTCAAGTTACTCTAAGATCACCTTTGTCACTTGACTTGAGAATTTCACATCAACCCATTTGAAATATTTTCACTTTAAGCCTTCTCAAAACCTAGCACATCCATGGAATTTTCTCCTAAGATTCAATTGAGTCCAAGATGTCTTTTTGGACTAAGTTACCCATAATAATAGCAACACGCAACTTCTTCATCACTTCATTGAAATGAATTTGAGCTGTGGCTCAGGCTCTTGTCATCGATTTACAAGATTGAGTTGTTAAATTTGAAGGCAAATCGAATTAGGTGTGAAATTCGGTTGAATGGCTGGTTAGCATTTCAAATTTGGTTTCTTTCAATTTTGCGATTTAGAATTCTTATTTGAAGGAAACCTAATAGATGATGTCCTTTATGGTTTAGATGCTGATTGGACCATCTGACGAGCCATTTCAACTCAAGAAATTAATATAAAAAAAGCCACATCAAATTTTCGGCGAAACAAATTGGAATCGATATCAAAAAGATCGTTTTTCTAAAAATTTAGCGTTCCAGTGATCCAAAAAAAGTTAAGCATTAGAGAAATCTAAAGCAGTCAGTAAATTGTAGGGAAAAAATACTTACCTCAGAGCAATGAAAGCAAATGAAATGTTAGTTAAAGATCATATCAACAATCTAGTTATGATTTCTAATTAATACACAATTTACTCAATATTTCTTGGGGTTTTCACTTATTTAAATGAAACTTAAACTATGTGCAATGCATGTAATGCAATTATTCTAAGTACAATATCGTACACAATATGTCAATACTAAAATCACATATAACTTTCAATTAAATAAACCTAACATACTAACTATATGTCACATGATTTTAATTAAATGACCTAACTCTAACTATGGTTAACAATAAGCATATGACTATCTTGACATGTCAAAAATTTTAATTTAATGACCTTAAAAAATGTTATTATTAAATAACATGCAGTTAATGAATCTAGTTCTACATAACATGCGCATGATAGTTTTTTGTGTTTTTTTTAATTAAAATTCATAACAAAAAAATACCCAATATTTAACATGCAATTTAAATTAAGAAAAAGAAATCTAATTTATCCTAAGCAATGTTCTTGTATTTTTTATTTTGAAATTTCGAAATAAATTGATTATTTAATTTAAACATGCAATCTAACCTAAAATGGACAATATTATTAACAAAAATCAATTTAAATTCTATCAAATTTTTTAGAATTTTTTTTTTTTTTTTGGAAACAATCAAACAAAAGAAAACTATTCATCATATAACACAATCCACTATGCTTATCTTATCTATTTAAATTAGAAAATAGAATAAACCAACGATTATATTGTGACATCTGGGAATTTCGACGACCCTCAAATATGCAACAGTCTGTGACTAATCGACGGGAGTATCGTCGGACCATGTCACTGACACCATTTACGGACATTGTTTTGTAATGGTCCAATTGTCGAATAAATTATGGTCTCGTCAAGAATTTTCCTACGTACCTTTACTAGCAAGACCGAGGTTTATTTTGAAGGATATGTCGACAAGTTACCTATCATTCGAAATTTTAGCCGTTTCCATTAGGAGTGTACCCTAGGCAAGGAGCCGAGAGACTCCCTTTCACGTTTATGCTGCCCATGCTGCTCGAAGACCTTTGTTCCCCGGCGATGTACACGTGTTGGACGGGTCAACAACTAAGGAGATTGTTGACCGAGGGAGAGCCAGCAACGGCCACGTTGCTTCCCGCTCGGCTGCCAGCAAATTTCAAGACCCCGGCGTGCAAAGGAGTCACGTCTGCTGGTCAACAAATGGAGAATAATTGACCGAGAGGCGCCCATCAACGGATGCAAGGGGGGGGGAGTCGGCAACCGAATGACATGCTGAACTCCACGTCCCGCCCAGCTGTCTTCGATCAATGAAGCCACCGCATTTCTTTGGTGACTAGGACAGTCAACAAGCGGTGAATCGAAGAAAAAAGCTCGTAGATGTGAGCAGGAGAGAGAAAGAACCGAGCGAGCGGGTGAGCGAGCGAAAGGGAGAGAGAGCAGCGAACGGTGAGTGCGAGAGTGTGAGCAGCGAGGAAGGAAGAGAGGGACCGCCCTCTGTCCGTGCTCATGCGCTGCCGCCGTCGACGCCACTTGCCGCCGTTGAGCCACACCACCGCACCGAACCCCTTGTCGTTAGCATCGTAGGACTTGAGGCAAGTTGAAGTCTACTAATCTATGTTGTGTAGTGCTGTTGCTGTCTTAGAAAGTGTATTGATAGGCTGGATTGTTGGATTTTGATGCTGAATGATGATTTATTGAGCGACTAAGACTGTTTTGAGGTTAAAGGGTTGAGGAAATGTTCGGATTTTCATATCTGGTTTCGATTTCTTTGGACTTCATCCAAAACAGATTTTATGACTATGGAATCTTGAAGAATTCGGCCATTGATTTGATTGAAAAAGAAAAACCTCCCGATCCGTATTTGAAGTTTTACTTACTACGGCACCGGCCTCAATTGTTTTAAGAAAATGTACGGTGCTTTCATATTTGAAATTATGTCTCAATTCTTTTAAAACCATTAGAGATCGGGGTGGACATTTCGGACTTGCTCTACAAGTTTTAAACTCATTTATTCTTTTGAACAAAAACTTGGCCGTAGACCAATTTGGAAAACCTCCCGACTCGTACTGAAATTTTTACTTACCAAGGCGCCGTTCATCAATGATTCAAAAAGGAAAAGAAAATATTTTGTGTGCCCTCGAAATTACAAATCTTTGCACGAACCCATCTTTGAAAATCTTGAAGTCGAGAGTGTAGCTTCAACTTACCAATGTGCTGAATTCAATCTATTTGTGTTTAATAACTCCCTTTGATTTTGGCCGTGAGGCACAAGTGCAACCCGAGATTTTACATATGGATTCTTGAAATGCTTTGAAGGTGAAATGTGGAAATGGATTTATGAACTAATATTATGTTGCTGAAATTTTGTGAATGGATTTCTTTGACATAGAAATGGCATATGATTTCAAAGCCTGCCGTTGTTGCATTGAAAGTGTTTTGGTATCGAAATAAATTAAGATGTTAATGTTGCCGTTGGAGCCTCGGGTCAATGATGCCCCGAGAGTCGGGAGGCCCGAAGGCTCGAATGAATCGATGTCCTCTGGATACCTGGGGTCCGTAGTGCCCCAGAGGTTTTCCTCGGGAGCATCGGGATGTCCGGTGGTATGTCGATACGTAATTCCGGAGGGTAGGGCTAATCATTTTCATTGTGAGCCTCGGAGATTCCTCGTGACACCAGGTGGGGTGCGAGATACCTAAGAGGTGTAACGAAACACGCTCTAGATGCCCGATGGCTTAATAGCTGAATGTTGGAGGCTTTCGCGAAGTCAGGTTGGGTGCGAAATCCTAGAAAGACGCAAATATTGGTCCTCTGGGGGGATGTTTGCGTCCTTTTAGGGGGATAAAACCTTTTGAATGATAAAACTGATGGTTTTACTAAGTGTGAGTGTGGTCTGGTTATGAGACTAAATTGTATGGTATGGAATGGGACGTGTCATAACAGTTTGGCCCTATAATCGGGACTTATGTGACTGAAATGACACATTCTAATTTTGAAATTGCATTGCCATTGCTTTTCAAAAGTCTTATCGATCCGACGCACACTCATTCTTTGATTACCTGTTTTATCTATCTTGCATGGACTTGGATTGTGATTGCTTGCATAGTATAGCTTGGTAGATCTTCAACTGCTAGGTGGTTGTACTCACCCATTTTTGGGGACTAACATTTCAGATTAAGAACAATGTCTCTATTGCCCGCACCTCCATGTACGTTCTATGAGATCCCTATCGATTTGCAATGGGAACAGTCAGAGTATCACAATCACAATTCGCTTGGACTGACATTCATCCCGGTGAGGGTGATATTGACTATCGACACTGGCCTACCCTCGAGGCCTGTTCATCAGGAGTTCGTCGTCTTGTATGTCTGGAGGAATGGACGTACTTTGGGGCTGTTGCCACCACCACTAGAAGACGACGACGAGGAAACAAGTGGTGTGGAGTGACCACGATGGGGAGGACAACAGAGGAAGGAATTTTTGAACGCTGACACTGATCGATGGACTTTATGTATATGACTATTAGAAAAGACGTCGGTTATCTTTTGAAGTATAGCCGTGTATAGAAAACTACGGCTTTTTAGTATACCGACTGAAAATGTCCATCTAGTTTAAGTAAATAAAAGTGTTCGGCTTTAACTTATAAAATGTTTAGTTGGTGTGCATCGTTTCTGAATATAGGGAAGGGAATTGTTGGATACGCTTCTACCATACTTTTGCGCAGGGACCAATCAAGTATATGAAAGAACCCCCATATGACTTCTCGGAAGTCCATTGATAAAGAAAGGGGATATCTAGGTAGAGGACACAATGTGGTGACCCTAACGGATTGGGGGCCATTGAGGGGTGCCACATATATCCAAAGGGTTAAGGATATTAATAGAATGTTTTCCATTTAAATGTGGAAATGGGAAAATCAATGATCATATCCAAGTAATTATGGATAGGATGAAAGATTTTCCATGCCACCGAGTATTGTATCTCATAGTTAGAGATTGGATTGCCGTCCAAACACGTTGTTGGGGGTGATATTTTGGATTTTGTGGATATGCATATTTGTTTGAATATTTGAAAAAGACATTCTAACATTTCAGCCTAGTAATGATGACTAGTTACACTCTAGCAATAAAAACTCATTGACATTTTAACTTTGCATTAAAAACTCTTTAATTGTAAAATGACAAGCTGAGCACACTCTACATTCTTATGCTTCAACCTAGTAATGATGACTAGCTTCTACTCTTTCAAACTTGCAATAAAACTTTTTTACATCCTAACTTGGCATTAAAGACCCTTAAATGTAAGAAGACAAGCTAAGCACACTAAAGCAATTAAGACACAAGAAGACAAACGGAGCACACCAAACAAGGAGAACATATTAATTGCTTCTGCAACCTTGCATTTAAGCCACCAATCATCAGCAAATGCTTTCATGTGTGCCATGGAACCATCGAACCACATAAAGGACAAATTTGCTATGTGTTTCCATGATTCACAAGTGGGCTTGATGGACCGATAAAACTTGAGTTGGGATGGCCATGTAAGCATTGGAAGATTTAAGTTATGATGTTATCACTCCATCCACCTTAGGTGATGAAGATTTGACCTCAAATCAAATACGACTTCTTCATCTTTGAGATTGGGAGAAGGATCACCAACATTTTGAAAGATGATAATCACCTAGGAGTCGAACCTTGTAAGCATCGTCACTAATTCTTTTAAGCACTTTGAAGGACCATCAGCTCTTGCCATGAGCTCATTCTTCCTTCTAGATGAAAATCTCTCTTTCTATAAGTATATCCATACAAGGTCACCTGGTTAAAATTGAGCATCATTTCTATTCTTGTTAGCTTTCCTTTTGTAATTTGCTTTTTCAATCTTGGACTGAATTAGCTTATGAAGTTTCTTCATCACCTTGGCTCTCTCTTCAGCTTTATAATTGACTTATGAATTGGATGAGATGGGAATCAAGTTGATAGGTGTGACGTGATTGATTCCATACACAACGTCAAATGGTGAATGACCTGTGATGTATAAGCAATTATAAGCAAAATCAAATATGTATAATTTTAAATCTCAATTTTTAAAGTCTTACTTAACATGCTTTGAAGGAGATTAGTAAGGGTGTGGTTAGTTACCTTTGTTTGACCATCCGTTTAAGGGTGACAAGTGATGCTGAATAGGAGTTTAGTACTAAGCATCCTTCATAGGGTCTTCCAAAAGTAGCTCAAAATTTGGATTCCCAATTTGACACAATTGTCTTTGGGATTCCGTAAAGGTGAATGATCTCCTTAAAATATAACTCAGCCACATGAGATGCATCATTCGTTTTGTGACATGGAATGAAATAAACCATTTTAGAAAACCAATCAACAACTACCATAATAGCATCCTTATCCCTTTGAATCAGGGTAAGTACAATACAAGTGTGCCCATTAAAATTTGAAAAACAATAGAGTTTATGATTATTGGGGAAGAGAAGGAATACATTGGTAGGCAAATCGCCGTTGTCCTTATTAGTATAAGTAAGCTGTTATTTACAGACTTTAGAAAGGATATAGTAGATTAATTGAGATGCAAAATAGGGAAATTATATTACCAAGTACCTGGTAAATCTCTTAAATATGGTTTAAGATATTTGCACGATAATAGTGGGGTGAAGGATCTTGTTTACCATTTTTTACACGGTCATAATGCTTATGTGTATGTTGAACATCGATTGTAGCTTGGGAGAAGTTCGGAGGTGTTGATATCTCAAGGAGAACCAAGTCAAGAATTAGCTAAATTTACAAGAAAAAGCCAAGGGCAAGAATCGATAAACCAACCAATAGTAACTCTAGTACATTCAAAGAAGAAACCAATGGCAACTCCAAAACAAAGGGCAACTCCAAAACAGGCACCAAAGAATACTTTAACATTAGATCCACCTCAAATAAATAATCTTGGGAATTCACAACATTCTGCCGTAGTGCCAACACCAATTACAGAAACTTTAACAATGGGCAACACCGAAACACTCGACGCTCAAAGGAAAAAAAATGGATCCTCCAAAGGATAAGACAATGAGAAAAGGTACACGAGTGAATGATGTACTTAGAGTTCTAGGTCGGAAAAGTGCAAGACTCATGAATCAAATGAAGCCATTGAAGAAGAAAAAAGAAATGATGAAGTTCTTTGTGATATCCTAAATTTTCAGATTTTTTTTCCGATTAAATAAATTGGGTCTTTCATTGATGCACCGATAGTTTCATTCCCTGAGTTGGCCACTCACGGGATAACTAGACTATCTGAGGAAGCAACTAAGGAATCTAAATGCAATGGATTTGAGAATTCGACCAGGAATCGACTGCTCGACTGTGTTAATCTGCAAGGATTATTACAACACTGTCAGAAATTGATCAGAGACCGGAGATAGGTCAATTCGACTAAGGTATGTGATTAGAGTGTGGGTGATTCCACCTGATTGCAAAATACTCGTCAATTGGCACTAAACCAATTTTTCTATCGTTTTGATACCTAGTGTCCGTATTTGAAACCTCGAGATTTTCACAACAACCGAGAGTTGCCAATGTGTCGAAAATGCACTTTGTGACTCTAGATAAATCGATCACGAGTCAATTGCACTAAAAATTCCTAAAAGCTACCTAGTAGACTAGATCACGCTAAAAGCACGCCAAAGTGAAATTAACCGCGAAATTAAACCTGATTTCAGAAATTGAAAGTTATGTTGTGTTATGATCTATTTAAGGAATGTCGACTCATCCTCCGAAGAATTTTCAGAGATCCCAAGATTTTTGCGGAAAATCGTTTCAGACGTTATGGAAATTTGATCGAGCCGATTTGAAGGAAGATTTTGACTTCTATACCGAGCTATTTGACGAGGGGCACTAGTAGAAATTCTACGGGCTTTTTCTTCATCCAAATTGGACGTTAAATTGGAGAATTTCGGGAAGAATTGAGCCCGAAGTTGAGGAAATTCGTAGCTTTGCAAGGAACTTCAATTTTCGGCTTCAATTTGGACTATTTTGATGGAAATTGGACTAGAAAGTATTAAGGGACATGGGATAAGGTTGGAGGATAAAGGGGAGGGGGAGGGGGAGCAGGAGCGGGGGACAAAGCATTAAATTGAAAGGATAAATTCTTGATTTTGGCCCCAAACGGTGACTTCCCCTACACGTTTATCAGCAGCCTCTCCCTTCTTCGATGTTTCCCTCTCTCTCGATCACGACTTGCCCTTCTCTTTTACTCGAGCGACTCATCCCCACGTTTCCTCTCTAGTTTTGCTTTCATTTCTCCCTCTGCCTCACGCCTCCATCGAAGCCTTCATTTCCCTACTCCACTCACGCTCGCCCACTTCCACCCACCATTTCCCCTTTGCTTGCCACCCATCTCCTTGGTCAACCAAAGACACCCCTACCCAACTTGTTGACCGTGAAACCTTCAGCATCTTGCGCCCACACGTCTTCATTCAAGCAGCCCATTTCCCTCACCGAAGCCCACGCTCTTCACGTCCAACCACGCATCCAAGCCGTCCATCTCCACTCCATCGTCGAGCGCCAGTAGGAGCTGCTTCCTCATTTGTTTCTCTTCCACCGACCTACCACGTTCGGTCAACCATCTTCAAAGAAGACCAAGTAATCTTCCACCGAACCGAAGCCACACGAAGCAACTGCTCCTTCGCCGTTGATCTTCATGAAGCGGGCCCAACATCTTTGAGAATTCCAACAGCCCAGTACAACAGTCAGCCCATCAAACGAGCCCAGCGTCTTGGGCCTGGTTCAACAGCCCACGAAATTTTCTGGTTCAGCCCGCGAAGTCCACAAGCCCAGCCCGCAACGTCAGTTTTTGGTCCAGCCCAACTCAAGAATAAACCTCAGCTTGGGCTGAGATTTGTTGGGCTAGTTACAAGCCCGGTCCAAGTTCGCCAACGCTGCCGAATATTTGGATTTCGGCCGCTGTCGTGCCATCGTCGCGGTGAACCGGTTTCCGCAATTAACCAGTGAGTTTATGCACCAAACTCTTCTCAGTAGGCTAATAACGTCTAAGGGGTGTTTAGATTTATTTAAGTGTAATTAGTTTAATTATTAGTTTAGTTAGTTAAATTAGGTTAGTTAGATTATTTAATTAGGTGGTTAGAGACTTTAGTAAATTAGGTTAGTAGTTGTTATTTAGTTAGAATGGTTAGAATAATTTATTTAGCTCAATAGGTGGTTAGATTAGAATTATTTAGCCTAAGTTAGCATTTTTAGTATTTTATTTATTTATTTATTTTCAATAATTATTTGATTATTAAATATTTTTCCAGGAAATTAGACCGGGATAGCCAGTGACCAGAATTTCATATTGATTTCAATGGTGTGGTTAAATTATGCAATTGAGTGTTAATTTGTGAAAATTGAGTGCTGATTGAAAATTTGGTCAATTGTTTCAAAATTTGTGAATTTTGATATATATTTAGAAAATCCCGGGTGTCAGGTTTTAACACCGAAAATGAATTTTAAGTACTATATCAAATAGTGAGGTTTGAAAGAGAAAGGTATTAGTTTTCTGGTTCGAATTGATCGTGTACCCACAAACGACTATTTTCAGGATGTTTTTAATACAAAGAAAACAGGCTAGGACCACTATCTTAATTGAGGCATTTGAGTGCAATGCACGGTATCTTGGGCCGAGATTGAATTGTCATGTGTTGATTAAAGAGAACCCGTCTTGCGTTTAAGCTGAACATTACTAAATCCCACCTTCGAGTTACCCATGCATTAGGATAGCAGGTCGTAGTAGATTATGGACCTAAGCTCCTTCAGGATAGCCGTCTTTGTGATGTAGCCGTGCTCTATGGGGAAGAGACGATGCCTAGCTACGCTAGTAGATTGCCAAACATGGAAGTCGGCAGTGCCTTGAGTGGCTTATTTAACAATTGGAACGCATGATTGTCTAAGTTTAATACGCCTGATTATGAGACAAAACCATGTGGCATGATATGGGTCGTGTCATAATAGTTTGGCCTTATAATCGGGACCCTTATGATTAATTGAGCCGTTGAGACATTCCAATTGTTATATGCATTGATTATATGCAATGTGATATGAATTGTGCTGACGTGCAGGAAGGAACTGAGGCAAGGTAAATCCTCGGTGCTAATTGTGTGATTGTGTGGTTAGGACGCTTCTAGGCGTATTTCCCTCATAATCGGAGTTTAGAATATAGACTTGCTGAGACATTGTTTCACTGGTTATTGAATAACCATTTTCAAGGTCATCGAGTGGAGGACCTAGAGCCGAGAGGAGGTGATCGGAAGTATAGGTCAGTTAAGACCACTTCTTTTTGAAAAGCCAGACCTTATAGTCATTTGGTCGTAGACCTTGTACATGACTCTATGTGAATATAAAAGCATGTTTGTTTTGAATCTGTTGTCCTGCTTTTCTATCCCGAGATGATTACTGTTACAGGGTTTATTATTTGCTTCCGCATGTGCAATAAAACAAAAAGGGTTGGCAACTCGTCCTGAGAAGTCGCAAAACATTATCGACCAGAGAGGGATGGGCACGCGCTCAGGGTTCGAGGCATGACATTTTTTATTGTCACACCCCGTACCTCGAGTGTACGCACATCCCTCGGTGGTCAAACAAATTGCAACGTTTTCAGGATGCGTCGTCGACCCACTCATTTTATACACATGCAGAAGCGAATTAAACAACCTCCAAACAATAAACAAACATGAGATAGAAAAGTAGGATAATCAATTTAAACCAAACATATTTTATAAACCAACCAGGTCATATACAAAAGATCTAGACCCTACAAGTATATATACAAGAATCTAACTCAAAAAGGAGTTATTGAGCTGTCTAAGCTCTGGGCTCTTCATCCATAGGCTTCGGGTCCACCACGATACCATCAGGAATGTCGAGATCTACTTCCCACTCCTGGTCCCAATGGGAGGCCCATCAAAACCCTGAATGGGACCCTCCTGACCCCCTTAAGGAAAGCCAATGAACCATGTTATGAATTGGTGAGGTACCAACTGAGGTGGGCCTTTATCGACCCATACCACGGACTCAACTAGCTCTTGAGTTAGGGTGGTCTTGGGAATGGGAAGAAAGTGTGCTCAAAATCCATCACCTAGAAGACCCCATATTGTACTTGTCGTACCTCCATCTAGGAACCTGAAAATTGTAAACCATGATGGGATGAGATAATGTCTTAGCGAGTCCACACTCTAAACCCCGATTAGGAAGATAATTCACCTAGAGGCAGCCTATACACACACCATATAAGACTTACCTCGCCTTAGCTCCCTTTTGCACGTCGGTATAGCTCATATAACATATGCATATCATAAATGCACTTAATAATTGGAACACTTCAACTCATATATCAATCAATTACGGGGGTCTCAATTATAAGGCCAAATTGTTATGACACGTCCCATTCCGTGCCACACAATTTTATCCTATAATCAAGCGCGATTATCTCATTCATTCAAGCATTCCAATTAGTTACGACCCAACGGCCATGACCAACTCAACAGTCGGTGGTCATCCGGCATAACCGGGTATCGTCTCGCCCCATCGAGCGTGGCAATGTCTACATCTAGACGGCATTCCCGAAGAAGCATTAACCCAACCTCCACTATGACTAGCATCCATTGACATGGGGCATTTTCAAAAAAGAATCGTTTGGCGTAAACACTCGTGACGAGTTCTCATAACGATCACACGCATCCAATCCTAACCAATGACAACGTGCTTTGCACTCAAATGCCTCAATTTTGAATAATGTACTTGGCTTATTTTCTTCATATTAAAAATACTCGATAAAATAATTGTGCGTTGGCACATAATCAGATTGAACCATAACATGCAATATCATCTCTTTTAAAAATCCCACGATTTTACATGGTACTTAAAAAAAATTTTGGCGTCAAAACCCGACACCTGGTATTTTTCTAATTAAATACCAAAATTTCATATTTTTAAAATAATAATTCAAAAATTATCAATTAGCATCCAATTGCATAAATTAGCACTCAATTGCACAAACCAACCGCACCACGATGATCGGCGCATGAAATTCGACAACCAACTATCCCTAGAATTTCCGTTAATTAATAAATAATTAAATAAATTACAAAATAATTAAATAAATGCAAAATAATTAATTTAAACCACTAATTAATTTACCTAAGCTAATCTAACCACTTAATTGGACTAATTAACTAACCTAGCTTAGGATAAATACATTACACTAATTAGACTAATCATCTAAGCTATCTAACCACCTAATTGATCTAACTAATTAACTAAATAACTAATTATACTAACTAAATTAACCCTTAATCCTATCTAGGCCTAAACTAATCCACTAATTAGCCACTAATCCACCTTTAAGTGTAATTAGCATCATAATTGGAGATTAGCGAGCCGACGAATTCACGACAATGGTGATGCGAAGGCGAGTAAGACTCGGGCTTACGGCGACACCAAAGGAGGCTTGGAAGGACCCGAAAAAGGCCGACGAAGCTAGACACCAAAGGAGGCTCAAGCTATGAGTTCAATTTTGCTTTGAGCTGGTCCAAGGGAGCCAAGGGGCTAGATCAGGCTGGGTTTGGGCTGGGTTTGGGCTGGCTGGTCTGGCGGAGGGAGCTAGACATAGTGGACGGGTAGCCTGGTTGGGACGGCGACCGAGTAAAGACTGGCGACGGTGGGCTAGCGCGAGCAACAGCGGCTGACCTGGGCTCGGGGACGGTCGAGCAGAGATGGTGCGAGCAGGTGGGCCAGTGGAACTGGAGCTAGCGTGGGCAGGTTGCGGCTTCGACGAGTTTGAGCAGTGCTAGATGGTTCGGTTATGAGAAGGTGAGATGCAACAACAATGGAGAAATGAAGAAAGAGAAGAGCTGGAGAAGAAGGTGTTGTAGTAGTGGGAGGTGGTCAAGCAAGCCAAGGGGGAAGAGATGAGGGAACCAAATGGGACAAAGGGCCTCCAAAGTCAAGGAAAAATATCTATAACACTCAAGTGCAGTCTCATAAGTCTTCAGCTATCACCAGCAGCCCTTTTTCCCTCTTAAAACTTCCTAAGTAAGCCAAATTAAGGTCCAAATGTTGCAGCCCCCACAGCCCTACGAATTTCATGAATTTCCCTCACCAAATCAACTCAATTTCACACCAAATAACTTCAATTCAATGGCAAATAATGCCAAGGGGGCAGCCTAAACCAACTTCCACCATTTCCATCACTAACTCATCCAACCCGAAGGCCAAAACTCCACATAAAAATGGCCCTCCGAATTTCTTGAATTTCAATTATCCAATTTTGAATTTCCGCCAAAATTCTGGGCTCGCCGAAAATTCTTTAAAGGATGAGTTGACTTCCCAAAAATAAATCGTGACACGCTAGAACTTTCGATTCTTGAAACCGGGTTTAATTTTGTAGTAAATTTCAATCGGACGCGATTTTAGCGTAACCTAACCTATCGGGTAGCTTTTAGGAATTTTTAACGCATTTGACTCGTGGTCGATTATTTTCGATCCATAATGTGCATCTCTGACTCATAGGCGGCTCTCAATTGTCGTAAAAATCTCAAGGTTTCAATTACGAGCATCAGGTACATAATTGACAGAAAAATCAGTTTAGTGCCGTTCAACACGAATTTTACAATCAGGTGGAATCACCCACAATTTAATTACATGCTTCTATCAAATCGATCTATCTTCGGTATCTAATTGATTTTAAAGGTGTCATATTGACCATTGCTAATTAGCACGGTCGAGTAGTCAATTTCTGGTCAAATTCTCAAGTTGGTCACATTTACATCCTTCAACGGCTTCACATGATATATTAGTTATCTCGTGAGTGATTAGCTCAGAGAAAAAGACTATAGGCATGTCGATGAAAAACCCATTTCCTTTAAACGAAACAGAGTCAAAAATTAGGATATCACATTTATATTGATTGATGGGAGGATGTCGTCTTTTTATATTTTTATTGTTAGGTGTCAACGTCTAAGATTTTAGGATTTTATTGTAATGCGATTGAGATTATTGTCGTATTTTGGCTGGTGATGTGTTTAGCAGCAATGTTAGTTGTTTTAGATTATTGTTGCATTTTGGATGGACAACTTAATGGGAGTGTTGTTTCAGTCTTGAATTCGTAAGGGCGGTTATTGAGACTATTTTGTTTTAGATAATCAATGTTGATGTAAAAGACCTTCTAGGGCAATGTGTATGATGTAATGCTATCTCGGATTAAACCATACCAAGATTGATGGTATTTGTCGAATTAAGTCTTATTTTATATGCTATTACAGGATGATAATCTGCTTAAGGATATTAAAGGATATAAGATGTGCTTGACAAAAGTGAAATCAATAAATTACTTAATCAAAAAGTTGAGGAACTCAAGTTGTCACTTTCAAAAAGTTAAGGAACTTAAGTTGTAACTTTTAAGAAGTTGATGAACAAAAGTGTTCACTTAAAAAATTGTTGGCACTTAAACGATCATTCATAAAGTTAATTGAAACTTCAACTGTCCTTCAACATATGCAGAAAAGACAAAATCAACCACAAAATGCAGGACCATCCATTCTTTTGCTACCGTTGTTGTAAGTTGGTCAAGCCATCTATCCATTGTATAAATCAACAATGAGGCTCAAATTGCATTAAAAAACACAACGTTCACCAAAATCCACCAAGGCCATTCAACCTTCAAGTCAACAAAAAACCAGTAGCCTAGCCACATACATCATAGAAAAAATAAAGTCATAGTGCCAAATACAGCAACACATTTCATTGTTTTTCAACTACCGTAGACTCAATAACTTCTTCTTATTATTGAGATTACATATGACCACAAACCAGACCAAACCCGACGACACCAAGACAAACATTACTCAATAAATATCTCTTTGAATTTTCATCATTGAAATTTCTTTTTCAAATGATTCGCCAAAGGGTCCAGGCCATTTATTTCCACTTGCATAGAGTCGGCATCATCCAACTCATCTTTCATTGCTAGCACAAATCCATGTTGTCCTTGAAAGAGCTCCAAGGTCACCTTTGTTGCTCGATTCGAAAACATCACGTCCACCCACTTGAAATATCCATAATTGAAACCTTCCCTATACTAGCGCATCCATGGAACCTTTGCTCGGGATTTTCTCTCTTCCAAGAAATTCTTGTTGGACTTCACGGTCCACAAAAACATAAATACTAACTTTCATCTAACCAAAGGCTTCACTCAAATGATCACTTGATCTTAGTACCTCCAAGTCCTTGTGAACCACTCCTCTTGTCAAGTTCCTCATCCTTGTTAACATCATTCAATGAACTTGTACCTCCAAGTCCTTTTGAACCACTCCTCTTGTCAAGTTCCTCACCCTTGTTAACATCATTCACAAACTTTACTAAGACCAATGATATTATCATAGTCTTCCTAAAATTATCACCACTTCATCACAATGAACATTTGCATGTATCAAGTAGTTATTAAACCAATAATAGTTTTGGAATTATGTCATAGGGAGTTTTCCCAACATCTTGTTCAATATTCCATTTATATATTGGCCCAGCATCATAGGCCAAGAGAAAATGTACACAAGTACATGTACACATTAATAGTTTTCAATTATTTTGGCATATTCAAATATCATAGGATTTTGTCAAGACATTGTAAATTTAGATTTTTTTTTTTTTTTTTGAATTGCTACGACTTATAGAGAGTTAGGAAATTCTATCATAACCAAGAGGAAAGCATCTTAATTTTGGAATAAATTTATGACAGCTTATGGATGTTTACTAGTCGTAATCAATATCACAACTTCGTAAATTTTGACCCCTTTTTATTAGTTGCGACTGTCCGTCGTAACCAAGAGCAAAGCATCGTAAATTTGAGTTATTTCAACACTACAAAATTTACAAATGTTTATGACGATGTTTAGTAGTCGTAACCAAGAACATAATGTCATAAATTTCATTTTTTCTTTAATACGACAGCTTAAAATGTTTATGAGATTACATCGTAACCTTGAACACAACACAACACAACATCCTAAATTCAAAAAGTTCTTTTTTGGCAACTATGATTTATAAAAGTTAACAAAGGTCTACAATGATTAGGAATAAAACATTGTTAATTTGGACATTTTTCAGTTGCAATGATTAAGAAAGAGTATGATGTTTGTCATAATCAAGAGCAAAATATCTCAAATTTGGGTAAATTTAAATGACGACCACTTAGCAATTGATTTTAAAAAAAAAAAATTATGACAATTTATGGAGAGTTACAAAGAGCAAAGCATCATAAATCTAGATTTTTTTTTGTCAAAAATATGACAGTTTATAAATGTTTACACCGTCATGTTGTAACCAAGAACCAAACATCATAAATTAGGATTTTTTTTTTTTAATTCCAACTGCTTACAAAAGTTTACAACAGTTTGTAATGACTAAGAATAGAACGTCATAAATTTTGAATTTTTTGTAATTATGATAATTTACAAAGTGTTACGATGCTGCATTGTCACTAAGTGCAAAGCATCATAAGTTTACAAAGTTTTATGACTGTTTGTCATAAAAGAGAAGAATTTGTTATTATTTGAGAACTTTTATGACTTCATAAGAAGAGCAAAAATTTCATATGTTTGTTGGCCGTAATAAGGATAAAACTTCATAATCTAGTATTTGTTTTAAATTGCAACGCTCTCCGAAGGTAACCATGGACAAAATATTGCAAAATTTTAATTACGACAATTTAAAAAAAAAAAATTGACGTTTGCATCGTGAGCAAGAACTTACCATCATAAAATTAAATCCTTTCAAACTATGAAGGCTTATAAAGATTTGCAACAATCCTTGTAACTAACAATATAACCTCATAAAACTTTTTAAAATTTGATTTTTATTGTGCCTATGAAGGCTTATAAAGATTTGCAACACTCCTTGTAACTAACAATATAACCTCATAAAACTTTTTAAAATTTGATTTTTATTTTGCCATGACATCAATATTCTAGGAGGTGGTGCCCATTTGATAGTGCTCAAATTATTATAAATTCCATTTTTAAGCGTATTCGACGTCCATTTTCTAGTGGATTGGACATCTAACGTTGTGTGAAAACTGCAACCGGCTCATTCGACAGTTAAGGCCCTTCCATCTCAATCTAGAGGCCAAGCATGTGTGGGGTTACGGTATAAGATTAGAACCTTAGAAGTATCTAGCTAAGCATTGGTGGATTTACCCAGTGTACGATACAACAAATGTATTTAAATATGTGGAGCTTGTTTTGATGGACTACATAAAAGAATTCCATTTAATAAAAGATGTAAATCCATTGAGAAATCAAAATTACGTATGTTGGATAAAGTGATTGTTGCTATCTACTTTAATAACAAATCATAGATTTAAATTTAATTGAATAGCTAAATAAAATATATAAACTTTTCTCTTTGTCTCAAGTTGATGAATCGCCTCGATTAGAAAATCCGCTATATAGATAATACATATTCCAATTGACCGAACTACAGTTACGAAGCAAAGATATCCACGGAAGATTTGTACCATTTGGATATCCTCAACCAAGAGGCTGCTAACGTGTACCGTCCAAGCTGATATTTCAAGCTTTGCAGGAGTACCGTCCAAACGCGCTCCGGTTTTTGGACCGGCCCGTTCCAACCCTTTGAATGGATCAGACTGTAAAGACTTGCCAGTACAGATGGCTTTCTAGGTGGAATTTTCGTGACTTCGGATGTGGAACGAGTCGCGATATTCGCTCCTCGAAAGATGACAAAAGTTGAAAATGGAACGACGCAATATAGAAAACGCGGCTTGGGGGTGGTCCCTCGGGGGAGAGCATTATTGCATGGGACCCGGCGGTCGTTCCACTGACCTGACCTTTCTAGGCAATTAAACCTTCCACGAAAAGCGCACCGGCAAGGGTACAAATCCCGTCCGCTGATTTTCTCGTGACACGCGAGGGCTGTATCCCTTGCTGATATCTTAGCGACGGCTTTGGTCTTCCACTAATCACGTGACTAGTGCTGGCCTTTTCTTCCGCGCTCCTTCCTAATTCCCCACGGTCAAAACTGGTTCATCTCCGATACCCCGCTCTCCTTGTGAACTTCTTTTCATCGATCCAACTTCGACCTTCTCTGTCGTCGAGCAGCGAGATGAAGAACATGAAACCACCACTTCTACTATTCATCTTCATCTCGGTCTCGCTCGAAGCACTCCCGATCTCAGTCACTAGCAACAACGTTGACGCTTACCGGCCAACCGATGATATTGCCGTCGACTGCGGCTCCTCCACCAGCTCCACTGTGGAGAACCGGAATTGGGTTGGAGACGCGGCCGACCGTTCGGCCTACTCTCCAATTGAGAAAACTCACTCCTCTATCACTGCAAAGGCAAGCAGTTCACCTCCCAGCGTCCCTGGCGGAACCCCATACCTCACGGCTCGCCTCTCCCGCTCCGAGTTCGCCTACACCTTCCATGTCACCGCAGGCCCCAAATTCGTTCGCCTGCACTTCGTCCCTTCGGATTACCCCAACTTCCGCAGTGCCGATTCCTTCTTCTCAGTCGAGGCCGCTGGCTACACCCTGCTCCAAAACTTCAGCGCTTCCCTCTTTGCTGATTACACCCGCTCCGTGCGCTTCTTCTCTAAAGAGTTTTGCTTAAGTGTCGGAGAGGACCAGACATTGAACATAACGTTCACTCCCACTCCTGGTAATTCAGACGCGTATGCTTTCGTGAATGGAATCGAAGTCGTTTCCATGCCCGAAACTCTCTACTACAACACCGTCGTCGACTCAGAGGGAGTCAAGTTGGCAGGTCAGCAGACGCCATTCACCTTCCGTACCACTGATGCTCTCGAAGCGGTGAAGCGCTTGAACGTGGGAGGAGGGTTTTTTGGTCCAGCTCAAGACACGGGAATGTACAGGACCTGGGAAGCAGATGGCGAGTACGTGACTTCCTCGGACATCGGAGTTTTGCCAGTTAACACAACTATCCAACTCAATTACGGTGAGCAAGTGCCAAATTACACGGCTCCAGATCCCGTATACACTACTGCAAGGACCATGGGAACGAACAAAACATTCAATCTGAGCTACAACCTCACGTGGTCCGTCGAGGTGGACACGAACTTCTATTACTTGGTCCGGTTACACTTTTGCGAATTCCAGATAGAGATAAAGGAGCCCTTAGACAGGGTTTTCAAGATTTTTATAGATTCACAACTGGTCGAGGATCATGCGGATGTCATTAGTTGGAGTGGGAAGGGCGTGCCCGTCTATAGAGATTTTGCAGTAGCCCTCCTGGATCACAGCCAAAAGAAAAGAACCAACCTCTCCGTCGCGTTGGGCGCGCTTCCAGTTGGTTCTACTCTTTACTCTGATGCCATCTTGAATGGCCTCGAGATATTCAAGATCAACAATACTGACGGGAATCTCGCAGGGCTGAACCCGGATCCGGTCCCGAATAAAAGGCCGCCACCGCCAGGGCCTCCACCGTCAAGCAAAGCACCGTCGAGCCTCAGCAAAGCAGCAAAGATTGCCATCGTTGCGGGTGGAACTTCGGGCTTCACCGTGTTATCTCTCCTGGCTTTCTTCTTGTACCGGCGACGAAACAGAGCGAAGGATTCGACCTCGAGCGACGGCACCTCAGGGTGGGGCCCATTCTCCTACGCGACGACCAAGTCAACGAAGACCCAGGGGTCGTCCCTGCCGTCGGATCTGTGCCGGCACTTCTCGCTAACGGAGATAAGAGCGGCCACGAACAACTTCGACGAGGTGTTAATTATCGGCGTGGGCGGGTTCGGCAACGTGTACAAGGGCTATGTCGATGGGGGCGCCACCCAAGTGGCGATCAAGCGGCTGAACGCGGGGTCGCAGCAGGGCCACCGCGAGTTCATGACCGAGATTGAGATGCTCTCGCAGCTCCGGCACCTCCACCTGGTCTCCCTGATCGGGTTCTGCAACGACGCGGGAGAGATGATCCTGGTGTACGACTACATGGCGCGCGGGACTCTCCGTGACCATCTCTACAACACCGACAATTCCCCCCTTCCATGGAAGCAGCGGCTCCAGATCTGCACGGGAGCCGCGCGTGGGCTGCACTACCTCCACACTGGTGCCAAGCAGACCATCATACACCGCGACATGAAGACCACCAACATCCTGCTCGACGAGAAGTGGGTTGCCAAGGTGTCCGACTTCGGGCTCTCGAAGGTCGGGCCGACGTCGGTGTCCAAGGCCCACGTCAGCACGGTCGTGAAGGGCACTTTCGGGTACCTGGACCCGGAGTACTACAGGCGCCAGCAGCTGACTGACAAGTCCGATGTGTATTCCTTCGGGGTGGTGCTATTCGAGGTGCTGTGTGCAAGGCCTGCGGTGAACCGGACGGCTCAGAAGAAGCAGATCAGCCTGGCCGCCTGGGCCCAGAGCTGCTGTAAGAGCGGGAGCATCGACAAGATCGTGGACCCACACCTGAAGGAGGCGATCGCCCCCGAGTGCCTCAATAAGTTCTGCGAGATCGCCATGAGCTGCTTGCAGGAAGAGGGAACCAAGCGGCCATCCATGAACGACGTTGTGTGGAGCCTCGAGTTCGCGCTGCAGCTACAGGTGAGCTCGGAGCAGGGGGTGATAGACCATGTGGTTGTGTCCGTGCACGATGGCGATGACAGCGACGAGGACGCGGCTCCAATTGGAGGCAACCTGATGGGCCGCAGTGATGAGGTGTTCAGCACTAGCAACAGTGGTGGTGGGAAGAGCGGTGGGGCAGCTGCGACGACGACCAGTAGCGATGGCGTTTATGATGAGAGTACGACTAGTTACGATTCGGATAAGTTGCTTTCTGGGGCTGTCTTCTCTGAGATTCTGAATCCCAAAGCTCGTTGAGAGAAGGGCATTCAGGTTCATCTGTTCCTGCATATTTCTCGAATTTGGAAATGGCATGGTTTTGCTATAAAATATCGAGCATGAAATAGTGCTTATTCTTTTTCTGCTTTGGGACAATAATTGTAACTTGCGAAATGCTTCCACACGCATAAGTTTTGTGTATTTTCCTATGCAAAAAAAAAATGTCGATGTTAGATAGTCTCATAGTTTATGCTGATAATTGAGGAATATCAAAGTGATTCCCAGAGTAGAAGTCCTGTAATCTGGCTTCAGGCTTGCAGCGAGAATAGTCTACCTACCAGCGTTCGCTATTCTAGGAGAATTGCCGAGAATAGCCGACTTATTGCTCCCCGAATAGTCACTGAACAGACGGAAACGACAGCGTATCGACTGAGGGATCTTCCCACTTCATGAAAGCCCTGTCCTAGTCTTGATTTTTTTTCATCGCCAAATTAAGCATGTCTTAATTAAGAATCGGAAAAAAGAGTTGGTTGTTGCAACTAGGCAAGATGAAGACAAGAAGACGAAGCAGAAGCGAAGTAAGTTAGTGAGTTAATTAGGGTGCGCATGACAAAATTTCTGAAACAGAAATTGATTTCTTACAAGAAATTGATTTCTCAATTTTTATTTCGAAACGAGAAGTAAAATTTTAGGCTTTCGATTTCTTCTTCAAATCTATTTCGGAATGAAATCTTTCGGAAATAGAGAAATCAAATGCGTTCTAAAACAGTTTGCTTAAACCTGTTTACAGGGAAGAGAAAAAGAGAAAATCAAAACGTAAATTTTATCATGCGCAGCCTTAGTACTCTACTACAAACCCTAACCCCACAACCAAATACTTTATTTCTATCTCTTCTTCTCCCGTATTAAGACATGGTTTCTCAATCTTCTTGTCTGATCAAGCTTCCAAGAGAGACTCGAGGATTAGGGTTTCATTTTCAAGTCAATTTGGGGGAGCAAAGGGGCCATACGACATTATTTTAGCCCCTTTTTGCCACATAAATCAAAGATTGTCCACATCAAGTTTCTTTAAAAAAAAAAAAATCATGTCAAACTCGAAAATTAATTCAAAAGACCACGTAGGGTGAATTGCCCAAATAAACACTTAAATGATCAACTTTTCTTTAATGTGACATTCAAGTGATTGCTCGAAGAGTTTTAGTACTAAATTAAGCATCGCCAAAAAATGGTGGCACTTCCGATATCATTTTCCCAAGTAACTTGTAATACATGTTGTAAGTGCTCTAAAGAGGCATAATTCATGCGAATTGATCATCGTTAGATATGTAAATTGCATGTGTGAAACCATTTTGGTGCTACTATAACTTGTGCACCTTATTATGCGGTTTTGTTTTGTTATTTTCATATAGACTCATGTAAACCGAGTTAAGTTTAAGTGTCTTCATGAAAAATGTTTGCAACAATGCATTCCACATGTGTGATTTTTCTTAAGATTTTTACACGCCGTTAGATCATCGAAATTAAGCATGCTCTGTGATGGTTAAGATTGAATTAGGGGCTTATCATGAGCCTATCCACATCCATTCGTTTGGGTCTCTTAACAACCAAATCATGCTATGGTGTCTTCTCAACATTTGAAGCACGTGTTACAAGCTTTGCATCCATGCATGGTACGTCGTATTTGAACTTCATTTGATATGAGAACATCATACATCAATTTAGCCAATTGCAATCGAAATTTGTTATGCACGTCATTTCTAGTTCTAAGTCATTTTGCAATGCTTTTCATGCAATGTTTATGACTGTTCTGTATGTGGCTGATTTGCATGTCTTCACGATTCTTATTTTTTGACCATTAAATTGACCTCAATCAGTCTCAAATCCTCTTAGGAAGTCTTAGGACTCGTCTAGATCTTTCCAATGCCATTGATTTCATGTGATTTGCTTATCGTTTGGCCCCTTTTCCATTTTTGTCAATTTACGTTAGAAATCTGACTTAGCTAAAATTCGGAACCTCTGTTTTATCCCCATTAAGTCTGATTTTTATTATTTTCGTGTGATTTTTTAGTTAGAGATTCTTGGGTTGGACGCTTAACGAACTTTGTTCATCACTCTTTTCTCTACTTTTTGGTGAAATTTCGCATTTTTTAGACTTTGTTTACTAGGTCTAATCTCTCTTGACATGACGTGATACTTTGCTATTTTGTTGAATTTCTGATGAAATGTTGAACTTCATTGAATTTTTATAAATACTTATGTAGCTCGTTTTAAAAAAATTTCTTCATGAAATTTGTTTCCCACGATGTCATGCATGTTGTCTAATTTTCTTAGAACAAATTACTAATGGGTCCATTGTCAATTGCGTCAATTTTTGTTTGCCCTGTTCTGTGATATGTTGTCACAATTTTCTGCTATGTTTTTCTTTTAAAAAAAATTAGGTTAATTTTCATGTTGAATTTGCTTCACATGTCTCCATGGACTTTGTTCCTCACATTTTGAACTTCACACACACAAATTTGCATGAAATAAAATACATTTTAATGTGATTTTTCAGACCCTTTGAACATCATGAACGTGCCCGAATTTTTCCGTTCTTGTTGATTTGAACCCGCTTTTAGTTCAAATGTACTGAATGAATAATTGACCCAATATTGGTTTACTGAAATTGTTTAATTGTTTAGGAAATAAGGCTCAAGCGCCTACATGTTTATTTCCCGTTATGCATGTGTTTTCATATATGTATATATAGGTGCGATGCCTGATTTTGTGGGATGACCTTAGGATTCATTTAGAACATGATTTAGGGGTTTATAAGCATTGGTTGCCATGCAAGAACACAAGTGGTGACCGATGGCTGTAGAGCATGAAAAATGAATTGGGATAGGTATCTAGAGGGATCGATGCATGAATTTTAAAGGCCGACCCCGACGCCCAATGTATTCATTTTTTGCATATCATTTCAATGGTTTGATTGTTTTTGATAGTCTTATACTTGTGATCATTTTTGCCGTGAATGATTGTTTCTTTCTTATTGTATGTACCTAGTTCTAGTTTTTATATTAGAATTAGATTAAGTCTTTGGAGATGGAGATCCCTCAAGACTTGAAGACGATGCAAGGTCGATGTCCTATCCAACCGTATCCTTTGTATCGTTTGTCCCTTATATATGTTCCGGGTTATTTCATGTTGTATAAACACTCGACGAGGTGCAGGTTTTATTTCTTTCGTTTTATTTTTATTCATCATTTAGGGTTGTACGTTAGATTTACCATTTTCCCTAACTGTTCACTTGGTTGTTTACTTCCTACCTTGTCTTCTAATTTCAATCGTGTGTTTTCTTTTCTCTTTCTTAGAAATAGAATTAAATGAAAATAACCATCAACGCATGATCACTTAGTTAGTGTTATCAACCTGAAAAAGTAAAAAAGAAATGCATTGACACCTTAGGAAACAAGACATATTATTAGGTATTGAAATGACGCTAATAGAAATATTAACATTACCCAAGTCCCCGAATCTTGAATTTCTAGTTGCATAGAAATCGAGGGACCACTCCTAACCTTCGATTAAGTTTTTGAGCCAACCCCAAAAAACGAGGCTAGTGGCGATTCTCATCTTTATTAGATTATTAGTATAATCTTTCTAACCAATTTTCGCTTGAAAATAGTAATTCAGTCATCATCGGCCATCTTACGAGACACGGTGAGAGAGCTTACGTAGATAAATTTATTCAAAACAACTTCATTTTGAGTGATTTTATAGATTTGTTGATTCTATGCATTCTGATTTACTTTTCTCTGTTTCTTCCTTTCCTTTTCCGTGCTACTCTTCATGTTCTTCTTTGGGTGTCGGTCGAATATTTTCTATTCTTCGTCTTTGTTTTCGGTAAAAACAGAGGATTGACTTGACAATACTAGTAATAAACAATCATTGATGTGGTAATGGCTGGCTTTTGACTTAGTCAACATTGACTAGTAAAGAAAAAAAAAAAAAGTAAAGTGGACTCTCTTTATTAAGAAAAGGAGTACACGTTAAAAAGAGGGAAATAAAGAAAAAAAGAGAAAAGGACAGGAACAAAGGGAGAAAAGAAGAGAGGAAAAGGAAAATGAGTACAAGCCATGGGAGCCTCGCTAAGCCAGAATAAGGATTTAAGCTCATGTTCATCTAATGGGAGAAATTTTCGAACTCAAGCCCTAATTTTGGATCCTTGTGAATTTTAAGCTAGTGGGTTAAATCTATGAGTTGTTCAACTGAGAAATTATGGGGTATTGGTAATTTAGCGTGTCATAAAACTATAGAATTTTACATAACTTGATTCAGGGTTCCATTTTGTCCAAAACGATTTTTCGAAGTTATGTGCACATGCTAGAGCATTAGCAAGTTTCCTAGTTTAGGGATGGTTATAGCCCATCTTTGGCTATCTTTAGAGTCGACAAAGTTTAGGGTATCTAAGGGCCTGTTTGTTTGGGTTTTGTTTCTGTTCCCCGGAACACAATTTTTGTTCTTTTGTTACTTTAAAACAAAAAGAAACATAAACGCGTTTGTTCACTTTTGTTCCAACAAAAATCTATTTTTTTATTCCTAACAAATTTGGAACGAAAAAGAAACAAGGGGAACACTTCCGAGAAATAATTTTTCTCTTTCCTATTTTTTCCTTCTCTTTCTTTTCTTCTTCTTTTTTTCTTCTTTTTTCTTTGGCCGGTCGGTCTTCTTCTTTTTTTTCTTTGGCCAATCGCCGGCCTCGTCCATGGCGGCGATCGACCATCGAGGGTCGGCAACCTCGCCGGCGGCCTCGTTGTGGTTGGGCGGGCCGCCGACCCTCGTCGGCTAATCACGGCCATGGCCGAGGCTAGCGACCGGCCAAAAGGAAGAAAAAATTAAAAAAATTAAAATTAAAAAATTAAAAAATTAAAAGAAACAAAAAAAAATTATACAAGTTTACCAAACGTATTTCGTTATTTTTCTATTCCAAGAACAAAAATTTTGTGCGATTCTACCAAACGCGTTCTTCCGTTCAAAAATTATTCCCCATAACAGAAATAGTTTTTTCTATTTTTGTTCCATAGAATAATTTTTGAACAAAAACCATCGCTTGCAGTGGCGCAGCTGGCTTCGGGCTCTCTCCTCCTCACAAAGGGGAGGAGTTCGAATCCCAGAGGTGTTGCATTCGCGTGACTCACCCGTGGCTGGGTTTGTGGTGGTGGCTTAGTCCGCCCCGAGTTTACACCGCCGGCTACCGGTTGTACGGTGGTTCCCAGGTCACCAAAAAAAAAAAAATTTTGAACAGAAACGTCACCAAACGCAGCGTAAGTATCTCAAAAGGGCTTTTGTTTGATTGAAGATTTGCTAAAATCAAAGTTTGATGGAGAGAGTCGTGGTGTAAAAAAATCCGACATGTAAGCTAAGCATAGCAAACAGCAGTGGACATCTACCATAGCAAGCCTTTCATTGTTGCGTAGGAGCTGATTGGTCGACGAATAAGCATAGTTTAGAGTTGTTAGTTAAAGTTTTTTACTTTATTATAACATTAATTCTCGTTTAATTGATAAAATTATGAAATCATCGACTCAAATAGCTACGTTATTTGGCTTTGAGCATTTCTAAGTGAGTAGTGTCGATCTCTTTTAAAGAGCATATTTGTTGCTAAAAGTTAGATCAAGTATTTTTTTTTTTTAACTTTTTAGTTATTGTAAGATGGTTTGATAAATTTTTCTTGAAAGGTTATGTGTGTTATTTTATAAATACGCTTTATGAGATAACTTTTGAAAAGATTAGAGAAATACTTTACAAAAAGGTATTTTGATCGATGAACTGAGTTGCAAAAGGTTATATGTTTTGGTCGTGAAATAGAGTTTGAATTGGTTTTGTGGATTTTGGAGGATGATGTTGTGAGTTTGTATTGATACTCAATGTCTATGTGGACCCATTTGAGGGGTTTGTGAATATGCATACTAATTTTGTGACATTTTTGTGAATTGGCCACTAGCAATACAGGTAGAGACCTAGCCAAGGGTAGGGGTGTTGAAAACTGAATCGAACTAAAAAGTTCGGTTTTTTTCAATTTGGTTCTCACTCGATTCGGATAATATTAAAAATTGAAACTTTTTTAACCAGTTCGATTTTTATCAGTTCAATTAACTCAACCAAACCAATAAAGTTTTAAAAATTTCCTTTCATTTAAAAAAAAATCTTTTTTAACATTTTTTTTTTTTTTCTCTATTTTTCTTTCTTTTTCTTCTTCTTCTTCTTCATTGGCTGAAGACCAACCATGGTGGTGGCCGTGGTGGTAGCCAACAACTAGCCAGAGGCAAGCCTCGCTAGCCTAACCAGCAAGCTCGAGCCCCAACAGATCCGGCCCCCTAGGCAGGGCTTGAGCCTCGTCCAAAGTCACCAAAGGTCAATTTACTTAGAAGATATTTGTATTACTCATTGGCCTATAGTTGCTTTCTATTTGCCCTACTTCTTTTTCAAGTTCTTCTATTAGCCACAAAAAGGACGAGAGTGTTTACATTTTCAAGAGGACATTTCAATAGTCGAACTCATGAGTTTAGCTGTTGGTTGGAAATGTGGGTTGGGTGTGTGACAAATGTTATAAGTTGAGATCGACATTTTAGATCTTAATTGCAGGAAGCATAGAGTTTTCCTTCCATTGTGCCCCTGCCGCTGCTTCGATTTTCACTCGAGGCCTCATTTTATCTCTGCACCACTCCCACTGCTTGAATTGTTACATGGAGCGGATGCCAAAGCGTGGCGAAATCGGGTGGGAATTCGTTTGATTCGAATGAGTCTTCGCCGTTTGCCGTGGTTTCTTGCACCTCCATGCTCATTGACGCCGACCGCGGCAAAATAGGCTTGGCCAAGATCACTGGGAATTTATTAGAGACTGGTTCGCTTGTGGCCAGCGTCGGGGCTATTCACCGGAAATTTGAGCATCATCGGATCGATTATCGAGACGTGCTTGTTAGCACCGCCATGGAGGAGCACCGATAGCCGCGCCACCAGCTTAGCTTTAACTGCAGAAAAATCAGGTTTCTTGCGCCTCCATGCAAATCCAAAGGTTGGATTTGGATCGAGTCGCCATATTCGCTCCTCGAAAGACGACAGATAAAAAATGGAAGGACATAACCAAGAAAACACGAGGAAAGTGGCATGGGAGATGAATTATTGGCATGGACCCGGCGGCCTTGCTACTGACCTGACATTTCTACGCAATGGAACTTTCCACAAAAAGCACACCAAAAGCATGCGAGTCCCATTGGCTGCTTTTTCTGTGACAGGGAAAGGGCTCCACTAATTGCTTATACTTTAGCGACGACTTTAGTCTATCACTCAATTCAAGAAAAATTATCAATTCAATCATATATTTGTTATATTGATTTGAATATAATTATAAAATTTTCAATTTTATCAATATAATCATAAATATTTTCGTGGAATTTCAGTATAATCCTTCCGACAAATTTTCGCTGGAAATTACCGATGTTGTGATCCAGTTATTGTCTGCCATCTTACATGATACGGCCAAAAAGCTTACTTGGGCAAATTTATTTAAAATGGTTTCGTTTTGAGTAATTTTACAGATTTTCTGATTTTATGCATCATTTGGGTGAAACGATAGTCGTGGCATCTCTTATATTTGTTGCAGTCAAGGTGTTACAAATATTATAAGTTGAGATCACTCTTTTAGATCTTAATTGTGTCAAGCATGGAATTTTCCTTTTATTGTGCCTATATTACTGCTTCAATGTTCACCCCGAGGCCTCCCTTTATCTCTGCGCCACTACCTCTTACACGGAGCAACTCCCTCAGTCTGCCAAATCGTGGCGAAATCAGGTGGGAATTCGTTTGTCCAATTCATATTGCTTAGGATAATCAGAGATGACTGAAATGATACGTTAACATTTTCAAATGAAAATTAGTCAAAAAGATTACATGGGAAATTCAATGATTCATGACTAAATTAGTAATTTAATCATGACTAAATTAGTAATTTTCCTAATCTTGTCCGGTCTTCCCTTCCCTCACTCCTTCCTAGTTCTTTCCTAATTCCCAATGATTAAAACTGGTTCATCTTCGAGATTCTAATATTCATGTGAACTTCTATTGATCGATTCAATCACGATTTTCTCAGACATCAAACAGTGAGATGAAGAACATGAAACCACCACTTCTCTCATTCCTCTTCATCTTGGTCTTGCTCGAACCACTCACGGTCCTAGTCACCGGCGACAACGTTGGTGCATACTCGCCGATTGATGATATCGCCGTCAACTGTGGCTCCCCCGGCAACTCCTCTGAGTCCAATCGGACTTGGATCGGAGACGCCGAGGATGGTTCGACCTACTCTCCAATCGATGAAACTCATTCCTCCATCAATGCAAGCGCAAGCGGTTCATCTCCCTTCTTCCACAACCTCATCCCATACCGCACTGCTCGTCTCTCCCGCTCCGAATTCATCTACACCTTCCGCGTCGCTGCGGGGCCCAAATTCGTTCGCCTCCACTTCTTCCCTTCGGACTACCACAACTTCGGCCGTGCCTATTCGTTCTTCTCGGTCAAGGCCGCCGGCTACACTCTGCTCCACAACTTCAGCGCCTCCCTCTTTTCCGATCATACCGGCTTCAGGACTTTCCACAAAGAGTTCTGCTTAACTGTCGGAGCTGACCAGATATTGAACGTTACGTTTGCTCCCACTCCTGGTAACCCAGACGCGTATGCTTTCGTGAACGGAATCGAAGTCGTTTCCATGCCCGAACATCTCTACTACAACACGGTAGTCGACTCAGCCGAGGGAATCAAGTTGGCAGGTCACATGACGCCGCACAGTTTTAGTACCGCGGATGCTCTCGAAGCAGTGAAGCGCTTGAACATCGGAGGACAGTTTGTCGGTCCAGCTGATGATACAGGAATGTACAGGACCTGGGAAGCAGATGACGCCTACGTGACTTCCTCGAACATCGGAGTTTTGCCAGTTAACATAACTATCCCACTCAATTACAGTGAGCAAGTACCAAATTACACGGCTCCAGATAGCGTATACAGAACTGCAAGGACGATGGGAACGGACAAAAGAATCAATCTGAGCTACAACCTCACGTGGTCCGTCGAGGTGGATACGGACTTCTACTATTTGGTCCGGTTACACTTTTGCGAATTCCAGACAGAGATATATAAGAGCTTAGATAGGGCTTTCAAGATTTTCATAGATTCACAACTGGTCGAGGATCATGCAGATGTCTTCATTTGGAGCGGGAAGGGCGTGCCCATCTATAGAGATTATGCAGTATACATGCATGGCGGTGGAAAGAAGAGAACCGACCTCTCCGTCGCATTGGGTGCGCTTCCAAATGGTTCTACTCTTTACTCTGATGCCATCTTGAATGGTCTCGAGATTTTCAAGATCAACAATCCAGGCAAGAATCTCTCAGGGCTGAACGCGGATCCGGTCCCGAATAAACCGCCAGGGCCTCCACCGACAAGCAAAGCACCGTCGAGCCTCAGCAGAGCAGCAAAAATTGCCATCGTTGCTGGTGGAACTTCGGGCTTCACCGTGCTCTCTCTCCTGGCTTTCTTCCTTTACTGGCGACGAAATGGAGCAAAGGAGTCGGCCTCAAGCAAGTCGTCCCTGCCGTCAGGTCTGTGCCGCCATTTCTCCCTGGCCGAGATCAGAGCGGCTACGAATAACTTCGACGAGGTGTTCATAATCGGCGTAGGCGGGTTCGGCAACGTGTACAAGGGCTACATCGATGGCGGGGCCACCCAAGTGGCGATCAAGCGGCTAAAACCGGGATCGCGGCAGGGCCTCCACGAGTTCAGGACCGAGATCGAGATGCTCTCGCAGCTCCGGCACCTCCACCTGGTCTCCCTGATCGGTTTCTGCAACGACGCGGGGGAGATGATTCTCGTGTACGACTACATGGCGCGCGGGACCGTCAGCGACCATCTCTACAACACCGATAATCCCCCACTTCCCTGGAAGCAGCGACTCCAGATCTGCATAGGCGCCGCACGTGGCCTGGACTACCTCCACACAGGTGCCGAGCACACCATCATACACCGCGACATGAAGACGACCAACATCCTGCTCGACGAAAAGTGGGTTGCCAAGGTGTCCGACTTCGGGCTCTCGAAGTTCGGGCCCACGAGCGTGTCCAAGACGCACGTCAGCACGGTCGTGAAGGGCACCTTCGGGTACCTGGACCCAGAATACTATAAGCGCCAGCAGCTGACTGACAAGTCTGACGTCTATTCCTTCGGCGTGGTGCTGTTCGAGGTGCTGTGTGCGAGGCGTGCTGTGAACCGGACGGCTCCGAAGGAACAGATCAACCTGGCTGCATGGGCCCAGAGCTGCTGCAAGAGCGGGGATGTCGAAAAGATCGTGGACCCGCACCTGAAGGGGGCGATCGCCTCCGAGTGCCTTAACAAGTTCTGCGAGATCGCCGTGAGCTGCTTGCAGGAAGAGGGGGCCAAGCGGCCATCCATGAATGACGTCGTGGGGAACCTCGAGTTTGCACTGCAGCTACAGGTGAGCGCGGAGCAGGAGGCGATAGACCATGCAGGTGCATCCATTGGTGACAGCAATGATAACGACCATGGCATGGCTTCAACCGGAGGCGACGCAATGGACAGCAGCGATGAGGCGTTCAGCAGTAGCAACGGTAGTGGTGGGAAGAGCAGTAAGGCAGCTGTGACGACGATCAGTAGCAATGATGTTCGTGACGTGAGTACGAATAATTATGATTCGCAGATCTTGTAGACTGGGGCTGTTTATCTGAGTTTATGAATCCCGCAGCTTGTTGAGACGGGCATTCAAGTTTAACTATTCCTGCTTTGGTTCTTGAAGTTGGTAAGGCAAGGTTTCGGTGCAGAAGATATGATGTAAATTTTACCACGTAAAAGCAAATCTAGTCATCAGGAAATGCACGCAAATTCCGATTGATGTTAGATCGGGATCAAGTGTATGGAAAGAACTAAGTGAGAAATGATAGTTGCATGGTTTTGGGTTATTGTTGAGGAACATAAAGTGATTCCCAGTGTTGAAGTCCTGGAATCAGGCTTGCAGAAAGTTAGTACATCCGCATGTGTTTGGCGCTCCAGGAAAATTGCCTGACTTATGGCTCTAAAAATCATCCAACAAACAGAAACGACTGAGGGAAACCCTTGGAAATCTTAAGGCAACTTCCACAAATACGTGAAGCATTGTTCTAAAGAATCTGCGAAAAGTCAAGTAAACATAGATGTAAAGCTCTACAAAGAAAAGGCGGATGAAACAAAATTTCATTATAAGTCTACATATAAAGCACAAAGGAGACCCAATTTAGAGAAACCATCTATATTGCTGGTGTAAGAATATACTTACAATGTGAAGCAAACAGGATAGGGGAATGCTACCGTCTAATATCAATCATCAATTATTGTCGATGATAACAAATTGAGAACGAAACAAAAAGTAAAGGCTATGCTAAAGAATCTCAGCCAGATATCTAGGCATTCACAAAAAATACAACCAATTGATTTAGGATTTAGAAAATTCGAACCCCTAATGGATTTAAGGGCAGAGGCCCTACTTCAAAGGATGCTCTTTGCCCTCCCATTTCTCACAAGCTACTCATATTTCTAGTCAGGAAAGCTGTAGAGGATCCTGCCAAAGATGATCCCGTTTGACTAGCGGGGACTGTCTCGATACGTAAGTACATTTTCCCAGTCAGAATAGTGCCAAGCCTATTCATCTTTTGCACACAAGCGCTCTGTACAAAGAACACGATAAACTGTCAGACTGGATATGAATCATGGTGTCATAAAAGGATGTTCAAGAGAGACAAGAAAGGAATAAGACAACTTGCACTATAAAACCAATTCCAAGAGACAGGCAATCACCATCTACAGATCGGCGTCTAGATCTAATTTGTTAGATGTATAAACTGGACACACCTATTTCAAGCAGACATCAAAGGTTTAGAAATAAACCGCCTGCACAATTGACTACACTAACATCCAAACAATTCAACTTAGTTAATAAAGCACCAAATAATATCTTGCAGATGCTATAAGACATAAAGCATTCACACATTCTATCATGCTGAGGACAATGAAAATGGAATACTAAGAGACAAAGCTGAGGATCACACGAAGACACCATTTAATCACAAAAGAAGGGGGCGAGGAGTTTAGATCTGCACAGATCATAGCCACGTGACATCCCACAAATTAACAACCTTTCAATTCACAGGTGTCCTGATAATGTGTGTACACCCATCAGTTACTTACTAGAAGTAAATATAATTAGAAAAGAGGAGGAAAAACATACTCAGATATTCGTATGTCAATATCATTGAGGTTCCCCAAGCTGACATACTGAAAAACCGAGGACCCAATCCTCTATATAGACCAGTCCAACCGTCCTCTGCAATCAAGTTTCTCACAACCTTCCTAACAGATGTTCTCTTCTCATGCCCCATCACCTGGCAATTAAAGAAACAAAAGGTACACATAGGATTAAGTACTTCACTGGAAAGGACAAGAAGTTAATGGATTACAATGTACCAGTGGAGAGAATACACAGAATGGCCTGCTTAACCAATTTAAACACATCTAGACCAACCTAATTTGAGAGCGTTCATGCATTATTCATGCTAAGACGACAGATATATACATGCTAAAGCAAGGAGATCTGAATCCTCATTCTGTTACTGAATCTAAAAATTTGGTTGAATACAATTTCTTCATCCCTTTTCTTTTAATGTAGTATCTAGATTCTCTTTTTGATGGTCTATTTTACTGTTATCAATGCAAGTGTTGTGTAAATTAAAAATGTTGGATTATACAGGTTAAAACACATCTTCTTTTGAAAATGGGACAGTTAAACCCAACCATTAAGCTTGAGCTATGTCACATAGTTTAAACTATCAATCATGCCTTTATTTGTCAATTACCATTATTTTAAAATGACACTAGGGATGACAATTCCCAAGTTGTTACACCTGGTATCATCACTTCCGTTTTTTCTAAAACAATTAAGTGACATTTAACATGACCAATAGCATGGGTCATGAGTGGGGTCCAACTATTCCCATGCTGCAATAAGAATGTCTCTTGAAACCAATAGACCTAATCCCATTGACACCTTCCTAGGAGAGCAAGTAAACTATAATGATCTATGCAGCCATTTCCATGCTCCTATTCTTTCTACCCTTTCTCCAACCTAACAATTTTACTCTTACTTTAAAATAATCCAAATGGCAAAAACTAAGATAAAACGACCTGGAGTTTAATGGAGTTCAATATTAGAGAGAGATGTAGCGGATAGTCCTCATGGTAAAGACAATTCTCTCATTGGTTCATGAAGGAAGAGTAATCATAGTAATAGCATCTATCACTAGAGGCAGCAATTACAGGGACAATAAACAGATTGGATCACCATGCTCCATTCAGATCTTAGGTAGATCTTACAAAAGCGAAATATCAACAGTCAACCTATTTAAAAGTACCTGTAAGCGAGTTTTGATAGTGTCTAATGGGGTGGTAATGCAAGAAGCTGTTGCACCTGCAATGATTCCTCCAGCAGCTTGAACTGACATTATTGTCCAATTACTTGGAGGAGCTTCCTGAAACTCTTCCCCATGACCTAAAAGGCTATTCAATGACAAGCAAATCAAAAGAAAACTCAAAATGCCAAAGAGTACATAATGCAATTCCAATATAATAAAATTCACGTTAAAAAAAAAGAAAAAAGAAATGGCATTGTGAAATCTGGTCCTGTATTACATCAGTCCCATTTTCACATTTCCTGTTGCTCCTCTGAAATAAATATAAAAAAACACATCGGATATGCCCTTCCCTTAATCAACATATTATTGCATTTCAGAACAGAGTACTTTATAATGGAAGGTAAAATCACGTACAGAAAAGATGACAAAGGCAGACATGTGGAAACTTTAAAAATCTAACAGAATCTGTAGCAAAACCTAAGAGAGGATCTACTATAATTCAAGAACCAAAAAGCAAGTTGCAAAAGGTGCTGACATTCTTTATGACTGGATAGTTCAGAAAATATTGCACACAGGAAAGAGAGATTATGTTGTTTTTGAGATCTGACAATGGAGACAGGATTTATCATTCTTAACAAGAGGAAAAACAGACAACTGTGAAATGACACATGCATGGAGGTAGATCCTTTAAGCTTCAGATAAAGGTAGACTCTCCAAATGATTCACCTGAATCCCATATATCTACAATATTAAATGGAGTATAAACAAAATTAAACATTTTGTCTTATGCTACACCAAGATGGCCATGAAAGATTGTGCTTTTTGCCAATGGAAGGATATAAACATACGGTTGAAGAAGAAAACATTGACAAATATATAATGGCTCCTCGGTTTATAAGAACAGAAAAGAATTAGAATAATAAAAAATGTAAACAAAGAGAAATTGTGAAAGCAATGGATAGAAGAAAAGATTCTATAAGTGAGATTAGAGTGCTTGAAAACACTCTTCTGGAATGACAAAGATGGAAAACTACACTTGACAAAAAGGAGGGGGTCTAGATAAGGTGTAGGAAGTGGACCTTCTAACAGTGTGCTCTTCAAAACTAAAGTAACACATCTCCACTATATCATTATATTCTTTTAAATGTATCAAGATACCTCTTCAAACAACCAAATTGTGATTTAAGCACTAGGAAAAGAGGTTGAGTAGAAGCTTTGCGATTAGAGATTCTCCTCGATAAGCACAAATAGAGCTCTAGTAGAAATACACTGACTGCAGAGCCTTCGGAAACAAAGTGAAAGCATGCATAATGTGATAAGCCATAAATAAAAATCTCCATGCCGGGTGCTTTTAAGGTTTTAAATTCAAAGCTGTCCTGCAAGTCCACCATATTTTGTGTCTAAGTACAAATTTGACTTTTAATTTCTGTGCAAAGGTCCCAGTTTTCCATAGGCTTGGTTGACAGGATGTGGCTCAATTACATGTCAGTTGTGAAATATCAGAGTCCTGTTCCAACTAGAGGCACATGGAATGATCAGAAAATGAAGCCATTCAAATAGATTACACTATAATTATAGCATGTTTCAAATAAATAAGGTAGAACTTTTGTCATAACTACACATGATTACTTTGGTAGACACTATTAAGGCCATGAAACACTTCTCCTACAAAGGGGGCCACAAGGCCAAGCCTAGCAAATGCATCTTCAAACAAGGAGATAAATTGTCTGAGTTCATTCCACTGGCATGAGCCAATCATCTATCCAATGCATAGAGGGAACTATGCTAGACCCGCAAAAACATGAACTCCATATGCTTACTCGATTACAATCAGCTTGTTTATCATATTAGCAGATGAGTACCTAAGGACAATGTTAAAGAATAGTGCTGAAAAAAGTCGCTGTCAACAGACGATCCATTATTGCACTGTTCACTGTAGAAGGAATCCATGTGACTAGAGACACGACACATAGTGATGAATCAGACTGAAAGGTCACACAGCATTTTCACATCAAAGGAGTAATAACTTATAGACGTTAATGAATCATATGAGCTCGTAGGTGCTTAAGTTAAACGAGACACCTCTAAAGGGAACATTAAAAGTCAGTTTTTTAAGGTGATGTCCCAACCCCTTCCCACCCCCCTGTGTAGATTGGCCTTTCAGGATCAGTGTCCGTTTAAACTTTTTCAAGACATTATCTTACACCTGCTCTTTAAAGGGCAGTGGAGGCACAATACCATGAATGTCTGATGGTCCAAGTCCTCTTTTGCATTGATTTAAAGGCTTGCTAACTGCAAGAGGAGAGAAACATACAAAACACGCCCACACTCTTTGACTTTGATAATTCAAATGCCACAACATCGATGTTGCACTGGTTAAACAGTTAAATGTCACATGTGACACTGAAATAGTTATGCAAACATGAAATAGCACATGCACATGCACATGCAGTAGAAGAAGGAAGATAATTTAAGAACGACAAATCATATAACATGCTAGTCCAACAAAAGCTCATCAAAAGGTAATCTCTCCACGCCATTAGCTTATTCAATGAGACCCCCCCATACATTGATAAACAGGAAAAATGGAAGGCAAAAATATGAGAGAGAGAGAGAGAGAGAGAGAGAGAGAGAGAGAGAGAGAGAGAGACTCTTATCAAGGTTCACCAGTTATGAGCATAACAAAGTAAATTCACATAAGAAGTCTACATTATTCACATTTGAAGAATGGAAGCTTCAGGTACGTTGATAAGATCAGCAATTACATGAGAAAGAATTTCACGGAAGCTAGAAATCCTTTTCATTTTATTTAGTTTCAGCAGCAGTCCCGGTGTAGTTGAACTTCAACCACATCAAATGAGCACTAAACCAAGTCTTACCTCCAAAAAACACGCTGGCTTGAACCATAACTTGCCCACCAAACAGCACTTGATGGTGAATAAGTCATAACAGAGAGACCAAACCCTCTATACAATCCCCTGATGCCATCAGATTGCAACACCTTACGAACAACGTCCAAACCTCCACTATACCTTGCATGGCCTGAGTATCCCTGGACCATCAGCTTTTGACTGACCTGAGCAGTATATGTGAGGATATGAAATTTAGCATCACAACCCCATGGAAACTTATTTCTATCATTATTATTCATTCCAGCTAACCAAAAGTAGGCTCAAATTTCCAGAATATAATTATGTTAAGTTACAATAATTTGGTAATCATTACCATAATACTTATTACCCCATCTACGTGAGCCTGAGGAAAACTGTCAGATAGTCATGAGTCATAATGAGAGATTACATTTCAACACGAACTACATACCACATCAATTGGAACAAACACAGCCTGAGAAAAGAGCGATGCAGTCATGCCAGCAGCACCATTTGCTATAGCTGCTTGGGTGGGCTCAGCTAATTTCATAGTTTCAACCATCTTGAAAGTGGCAACCTTTGTAGTCTCTAAAGCAGTGAGGAAAATAATCCTTGCGGGAATTGCACCAGTGATGACTGTTCCAAATCCTCTGTAAAGGCCAGGAACCCCATCTGTCTTCAATATACCTCTGAGGACTGCAAGCGCGTTCTTCTCAAGAGTATGTTTTGTAGCAACCTGCAGCCTCGTTTTGACAACAGAAACTGGGTATAATGCCACTGTAACCCCCGTGAAGAGGCCAGCTCCTACAACATAAAACTTAGTTTTATCTAGCCTGCAGAAATTGGTGAAATGGATGAGCCTATAAGAGGGAACTAGTACAATACAGATAGAAGTCACATCTTCCTAAGTATCAAACAGATGTTGTAAATCATGGGATTATCAGCGTGCGCACACAAACTTAACTACAAACATCCTGTTTAAACCTCTGTTGTGTTCATAAGACCTCATCAAAGAACTCATCTTCGTTGCACTAGCATATAGGAGAATTCCCACGATACCCAATATAAATACGAAATTGATATACGAAACTAAACATATAAATTATCAATGAAAAGCTTCGAAATGACGGACAAACGTGTTGAACTTACTTTGAAACCTGAAAGATAAAATACCATTTAATTTCATTCCTATTCGTTATAAAATCCTGCAGCTCGACATCACCGTATATCCATTCATCAGGAGCTTTGGTTACCAATAAATGCATAATCTTAGAAAAGCGATGTCGGCCTACAATCTCATCATCATAACCTCGTACTAAAAAGCATCAAACACATATCCCTACAACTGCTAGAACGGAGAAGATAAGCAAGAAATCCAAACTGAGGACCCCCTTAAGCCCAGAAATTTCCCTGATTGCTCGGAGATGAATTCCACACTCCATTCGCCGGGGAACCCAAGAAACAAAAACCCAAAAGAAAATGAGACGAGCGATGACGGAAACCAACGAAACAAGAACGGTTCACGAACAAGAAAAAGATCAAATTCAACGAAGAAACGAGCGACCCACTTGTCCCAATTGATCTCGGTTTGACCAATCGCATGAACTCGAGCGTTGGAGGCGTCCATGGACGTCGCGGAGAAGCAACGGGGTCAAAACTCCGTTGCCCAGATGCTGCGAAGACCGAATGCCTGGGGATGAATTTTGATGGGAAGCTTTCAATCCGGTTGCTTGGAGCGAAAAACTTCCCTCTTCTCTCTTTTTCTTCTCTCCTTTCTCTCTCGTTTTTTATTATTTTATTTTTAACGCCGTTCAACCTACCTACGCGGCTTCATGTTGAACAGGACTGCTCACATTAAAATTCTTTTTTTTTTTTCTCGTTCAAGCAAGTCACCGCACTTTTATGCCTATATAAATACATTTCGTAATATGATTTTTTTTAATGAGATATGAAATGCTTTTGTACTTAATTACGACGACTTGGATCATTTGGGCCATGGAAGGGCCTTGGGTCGCAATATCCGGCGACCGATCGATCTCTTGGTTTGATGACCTTTTCCGGTCAATATAGCGAGGATGGCCCACCAAACGAAGGGGACTCTGAAAATTCGGCGAAGTTGGGGGAATATGCGGAACCAACGTTTCAAATGGGGCTTTTAGAGGCAACTAGCGTGAGCCCAATTACTGAGTTTACCTCAATAGCCATCCTTCCAATATGAAAGGGAAATGTGGGGGTTCGATTCCCCACATTTTCAAGAATTGGAGTAAAGACGAATTAGTTTCAAATGTGAGTTTCGATTCTCATTTTTGTAAGGAAGTAAGGCAAAAGTCCAAGAGTGAGAATTAAAATAGGAGTAAAGTAGAACTGACAAAAAAAACAAAAAGAAAAAACTAGAGTGAGCCCAATCTATGTTGGTTAAAAAGGAAAAAAAAAACTTATGTAGCACACAAATTTATTAAAATATGGATTCATTTAAATAATTAAAGAATATGTCTATTGACTAAAAGAAACAACATATATCTTTCTCAATTTACTAGTTTTTGTTAGATTAAGAAATAAAGAAAAATTTCAATAAAGACCTTAAATGTCTTCATTTTCTCAAATAATGGCTCAAAATGAATATTATTTCAAATAAAAACTTGAAGTGGGTTTATTTTATCAAATAAGAGGCTGAAATTGAGTGTTTCAAATAATAGCCTAAAATAAACATATTAATATGGAAGAATGACTTGACCTTATCAGCTAATCAATGACATTTCTATCATTTACATTTTTATTTTTATTTTCTTTCTTTTTTCTTATTTCTTTTTAATCTTTTCTTTAAAAAGACAAACTAAAAAAAGGCTAAAACTTAAAGAAAAAAAAAAAAAAACACAAATAAATAAATAAATAAATAAATAACCAACCCTCTCGCCTATGGCTGCCACCCCATCGCTAATAGGGCATCGAGTCACAAACTGTTGCTGGGGAGAGGGTCATAGCCCTCTCCTAGTTCTAGTGAGAGCCAACAACCCTCTCCTAGCTTTGGCAAGCGTAGAGCCCTCGCCTCTAGTCAAAAAGGGTTGTTGGCCCTCGCTAAGGCACTAGCAACCCCACCCAACACCCCATTGGTGATGGGGACGACAACCACTTGCAAGGAAGGGTTGCTAGCCACTTCAAGTTCTTATCTGATAAAATAATGTCTTTATTTGAAAACAACGCTCACTTCAAGTCTTATCGTAATCCAAATCTTTAATTCCTTTTCCACTAAAGCAAATTTTTTGTGGCATTTGATAATAGCATTGTATTCGACCAAAAAAAAAAAAGAAGATAATAACATCTTATCATTATAAAGCAAACTAATATAAGAAGATAAATTCCTCAATTGATACTCGTGATAATTGGTAACCAAAATAAATGTTAATATTTTATCGAATATCTGTAAAGAATAGAGAAAACGTTGAGAAAAGGAAACCCAAGGGCCAGTTTGGTTCGTCAAAACATTTTCAATTTTTCATTTTCATTGAAAATAATTAAAACTTGTCCCTTTTCAGATTTCAGTTTTTTTGTTTAGTTTCCCTAAAAACGTGTTTCGTCCAAAAATAAAATCTTCGATATGAACACAAATTTTAAAACATATTTGATTTTAATGCTTTTGATTTTAAGAGGTATGTTTTCATTTTATAAGTAAACTGCGTTCTCCTTTTAAAGAATAGTTTGAAAACTAGTTTTTCAATTTTTATTTCGAAAGCTGAAAACAAATTCATTTCAAAACAACTTTCAGTTAAATTCAGAATAAGTACACTAATGATGCCATAAGTTGTGTACGGCGCTCACTTTGGTGCCAAAAGTTTCCGTCGGATCACTTAAGTGCCAAATCGGAGAAAAAACGCTTACTTTGGTGCCACCAACGAAAGATTCTGGCCATCGGCGAAAGATTCAGGCCAAAATGATTTTTCTTTTAAAAAAAAAAATCGATAAGCCTTTAAATGACGTCATTTTCGGTCCTCCTTAAGAAAACGACGTCGTTTTGCCGTCCTACATGGATGGCTTCATGGAAACGACGCCGTTTAGCTCACATGGGGAAAAATTAGGGTTTCCACCGCTCGGCTACCGTCGTTCGCCCGCCGTCGCTCGGCCATCGTCGCTGCTCGGCCACCGTCGCTCAGCCACCATTGTAGTTGCTCGACTAGGTGAGCAAGGAGAGATTGAAATTGTTGCAGGAAAAATCGAAGGCGAGGGCGGAGGAGGAGGAGGAGGAGGAAGAAGATGGGTCGAAGGGGCTCGCCGGTGCACCGTCGCTGCTGGTGCGTTGCTTTGTGTCGTTCTTGGTGTGCTACCGGTGTTGTTCTTTGGTGCCGTGCCGTGCCGTTGCTGGTGTGGGTCTTCGAGGAAGAAGAAGACACGAAGACGAGCCTTCCCTCTCTCTCAATTTGGGGATTAGGGTTTCAAAGTTGGGGGAAAGATGCCAAACGGCGTCATTTTGGTGCTTGGATGCTGACTCAACTCTCCGACGAGCCACGTCGGCGTCAAAAATTAATAAAAAAAAGGCCACGTCGGATTTCCGGCCAATTTCGTCGGCGTTGGTACCAAAGTGAGCGTTTTCAAATTTTTTTAAGCACTTAAGTGATCCGACGGAAACTTTTGGCACCAAAGTGAGCCGTCGTACACAACTCATGGCACCATTAGTGTACTTATCCCGTTAAATTCCTAACGTATTTTCAGTTTTGTTTTCATTTGCAAACGAAAATGAAAATAGAAAACTGGACGATTCCTTATGCCAAGTAGACCCTCAATTTTTTTTTTTTTCAGAAATTTTTTTCTAAGGGAAAAAGAGAGAAACAAAAAAGAAAGTAGTTGCCCATCACCAAATTTATAGATCTCAGAATCTAAAGAAACTTTCCATACCTCTTAATCGTGGTCAACAATGATTTTTAGAAATTTCGCGTCGCTAAGTTGAGGCCGCGCTCGTAGATTCGAGCCTATGGCCTTTGAATGGGCTAAAATCGAGTCTGGATACTACTATTTATTTTACCCTATCAAGGTCGGGCTCATTAAAAGCTTTTGTCACGGGCTTTCCAACGAGGAAAATGATCACGCGGACGGGAAGTTCTTCGATGCTCAAGTGCTCAACATGATTAAAAGGATATCACAAATTTTATAAGTTTTATTTGGCACTAATTTAAGCGACATAATTTTTTACTAATTATTTAAATGCCATAACTTTTTAAAAAACTTTCGCCACAAATATCATGCCATGTGGGATTTTCGATGTTTGGGTGAATGGTTTTTAAAAATTATGACACGTAAGTGATCGATTCAAAATAATGACACTCAAGTGAATTAAAGTTATAACACTCAAGTAATAAAGAAAAAAGTTATGATATTTAAGTGAACGTTGTAGAAAGTTATTATACTTGTAATGTTTTTATTTTCCTAAACATAAGGATCGCTCTCCTCCACCTCAGATTGAGGACTAGTAAAGAACCTGAGTTCCTCATTTGCTCTCTTAAGTTTTTGGTAGGTACTAGGGTTCTCGCGCTCCTAAGGTAAGTCTTCACTCCCTCTCTCTTTAAATTCGATTAGAAAGCATTTTTATATTGTTGTAATGTCGATTTTAATCTTACATTGCACCATTATGCTGCCGAGTTATAATGATAAATATTTCATATGCTTCTTAATTATTGTAATGTCGAAATCAAATCACAACTTTTGAAATTCATCATGATACTGTAAAGATAGAAATAAAAATTATGCATATATCCTGATCGTTGGAATGACAAAACTCAAATTTAGAGCATGATGAAGGCTATTGGTGCTGCTAAATGATCTTATTATTTGAAAGTCACCAGAATTCATGCTATCGATTGTTGATATACAAATTATGCAATTTGAAGGGTAATATGAAGTGGCTGATATAGGAAGTGCTAGAATAAACCCCTAGGATGCAATACCAATGGGATTGGTCTCATGTGTAGGATAGGTTACAACGACACGACCAAAGGTCAAGGATCAACGGCTATCGCGATGTCAACGCATGAATCGAAGCTTCGTGCACATGAATCATCATTTTATCATTCAAATTTCACTTTTGAAATGCAACTACACACATTTCAAAATTGCATTGATGCATCTATATATCACAACATTTGTCACTTAAGTGCATTCGACATGTTGTACATGTTCGATTGACATGTTTTATATCAATTTTCATGTCTCCATGCATATCTTATTCGATTGTTGCATTACATATGTCATTAGTGCATGTCTTCTCCGATGGCCACTCATATCATTTGCACATGTCATATTTGATTGTCACGTCATCACATATGTCAATCGCACATGTTACTTTTGCTTACCACATTATTATGCATGTCATCCATGTATATTATGTTTGATCCCCACATATCATTCGCACATGTTGCGTTCGATCAACACATGTAATTTGGATACGTTGTATTAAACTTTTACAAGTCATTTGAACACGTCATATTCACCACTGCTTATTATATTTAATCATTGTATGCCATTCAAGAACGTCATATTCGATATTTGCATGTTACTTTCGATTCATAAGTCATTTTGCATGTCCGTGGCATATGTATTCTATCATGTGGTCAACTTGTATGCCATTCATATTCGATTTTGGCTTCTACGTGATTTGATCATTTCACATTCGGTGCAATTGTCGGTGTCACGCATCTTGCAACATGCACGGCATTTATAAAAGTACACACGCACACACACAATGGGCAAATCCAACGCGATCTTTTGGTCTGGTTGCGTGTTGGTCAATTTTTGAATCTCTTGTCTCTACTAACGAAAATGCACGATAATCAGGAAGTAGGACTTCATCGAATAGTTGTGGTACCTAAATGCGATGTAGGATATAAACCAGTACTTCACGTAATCCGACCTCAGCCTCGGGTTAACGCACGTAAACTATTCACATTGCATATGTTACCTAGGTAGTTTATTCCCTGTAACTGCTTAAACATTTTAGCCATCCAATCAACCTAGGTAATAAAGATTGATTGGTGCCGACCCCTCTTTTTTTTAAGAATCCGATGTATCTAGTTTCATAGCTAACTCGAACCTAGATTTTGGAAGACTTTAGGGACCGAGGCATTGACCCAATTTACAAAAACTATGAGGTGCTACAATCGGATATGAATTAACGGTTACATGCCATTGAATGGGGCAGTTTTTGGGTGTAGTCGATGACAACTTTGCAAATGTACAATACTAAAGGTGTAATTAAGAGGCGTGAGAACTTGTCTACGTTTTTGTGCTCCTATGGTATAAGTTATAACGGTAAAGGGGTCTTCTATTTCACTTGAGGACGGTTTTGGAATATCGAAAATAGGATTTTTTCGGGAAAAATTGACAGTATAATTTTATAATTTCTCTCTATATATAAGCACTCTGAGAAGAAGACAGAATGTTTGATAACGGTGAAACATAGACAAGGCCCATATCCAAGGAATGGCCAGTGAGATGTTGCCTGCCAAGGTTTGTAAGCATTAGCCCAAGTTCTAAGATGTTTGTCCTCCGGGTACAAAGGCCAAGCCCACAAAGGTGCAATTGGCCCAAAGGCCAAGCCTTGGTTGGGGAAGTACCCGAGTAACATTGTTGAGGTATGTCTAAATACCCCAGCCCCCCACTCTCCCCGCCTTTCCCCTCCTCTCCTCTCTTTCTCTCTCTATGAATTATATGTACACATGCCATGATCTAAGATTGATTGTGAAAAAGAAAAGTCATGTCTAGAGAAGTCATCAAAGTAAGATGAAAGACCCAAATTCTCATTGTTTCAAAGAAAATAACACTAGATAGAAGTTGACGTTGGATTGTTTTTATGCATCTAACTCTCTCTCTCTCCCCCCCACCTCTATGAATTATATGTACACATACCGTGATCTAAGATTGATTGTGAAAAAGAAAAGCTGTGTCCATGGACCTAGAGAAGTCATCAAAGTAAGATGAAAGACCCAAATTCTCATTGTTTCAAAGAAAATAACCCTAGATAGAAGTTGACGTTGGGTTGTTTTTATGCATCTAACTCTCTCTCTCTCTCTCCCCCCCCCACCTCTATGAATTATATGTACACATACCGTGATCTAAGATTGATTGTGAAAAAGAAAAGTCATGTCCATGGACCTAGAGAAGTCATTCAAAGTAAGATGAAAGATCCAATTTCTTATATCTAGAGCTTGGGTTGTTTTTATGGATCAAAATCTCTCTCTCTCTCTCTCTCTCTCTCTCTCTCTCTCTCTCTCTCTCTCTCTCTCTCTCTCTCTCTCTCTCTCTCTCTCTCTCTCTCTCTCTCTCTCTCTCTCTCTCTCTCTCTCTCTCTCTCTCTCTCTCTCTCTCTCTCTCTCTCTCTCTCTCTCTCTCTCTCTCTCTCTCTCTCTCTCTCTCTCTCTCTCTCTCTCTCTCTCTCTCTCTCTCTCTCTCTCTCTCTCTCTCTCTCTCTCTCTCTCTCTCTCTCTCTCTCTATATATATATATATGAATTATATGTACACATGTGGTGATCTAAGATTGATTGTGAAAAATAAAAGACATTGTCTATGGACTGAGAAAAGTAATTCAAAGTAAGATGAAAGACGCAAGTTTCTCATTGTTTCAAGGAAAATAACTCTAAATAGAAGTTGAGGTTGGGTTGTTTTCATGGATTGAAGAGGTACTTGGAATGGGGACATCACTCTTGCGGAAAACGCCAAAAGATGCACCAATCGAAGCATAAGTAGCAAATGATGAAAACAAAATCGTAGTCACATGAGATGTGAGATTTACATGGAAAATCCAAAATTTAAAAAAACCACAAGGAGAGAGGGATTTCACTATCTTCAACAAAGAGTACGAGAGTTTAATCCAAAAACTCTAAAACTCCTTGGTGAGCCACAAAATCTAAAGATCTAATATGAAAATAAGAAAAAAGACAAAAGAGGAAATAATATGGAGGTTAGGGCTGGAGATGTGTTATAAAATAGATTCCTTTCATAATCTCCCTTTAAAAAACCCTAAAAAAAGTGCATGATTTAAAATACCCTTATTTCTTAATTTGAAAGTGAGAACTTAACAAATCTCCACATTGACCTCAAATCTTCAAAAGAGTATTATGTCAAACATTGCGAGATCCCTTTACCTCACCACCAAAAGTGACCACACAAGGAAATCCCAAAAACGGAAGAGTCGACAATGCACACCCCTAAGCCTATGCGAGCGTACTCAATGTAGGAAATAAGGTATTAACATATTTGCCAGATTATCCACCATAGGTATTTTCTTCACCATAACTGTACCTCATCACATACAAAGTAATAATGTTTGTTGATATGTTTTGTTCTCTCATGATACATCGCATTCTTCATCAATTGGATCACACTTTGGTTATTGCAAAAGATAACATAGGTTCCCTCCTACTTCATAAATTTTGTAACTAAACACTTCAATTAAAGAGCTTTCTTTACTGCTTCCGCTGCTACCATCTATTTTGCTTCAGTGGTAGATAAAGCAACTGTGTTCTACAAAATTGCCCTCTAATTAACCGCCGAACCACTAAACATAAAAACATAACTTGTTAAAGATCTCATTTTGTCGAGATCGCATACATAGTCAAAATCAACGAAGCCAATAACTGAATGTCCTTTATTTTCCTCAGCTTTGAGCATCGGATACTCACTTTTGTAGTGTTCAAATTTGTGACAATAGTAAGACTCCGCCTTATTCTTATCTCTACCTTATCTAGACTTCGAACACCCTTTACTATTACCATGTACATCACGATGATTTAACCGTCACCTGACAACTAAGCCATCGGTTTTATCCCCATTACTACTCGCATTTAATTTTGTACGCATCTTCGCGGAATTCAACGAGGCTTTCACCACGGCATTGGAAGGTGCTATGCGCCCTCTCTTTCATCTCCTCAATCTCAACTGTAGTCATGTCGTCGCAATAATTTCCGTCCAAGGCTCTAATTGAACCTTCTCGATGCAATAACCCTTTTTATTTTTATCCTTCATAGTCCAAAATTGTTTTGGCCATCGAAGAGTGCTACTTCAAACTTGATAGATGCCATTTCGAATAAGAAGATTGAAATTCCTTTGCTTCGATACCAATTTGTTGTAGGAAATGCCAAAAGATGCACCAATCGAAGCACATATAGCAAATGATGAAAGCAAAATCGAAATCACACGAAATGCAAGATTTACGTGGAAAACCCAAAATGGGAAAACCATGAGAAGAGAGGGGTTTCACTATTTTCGACAGAGAGTACGAAAGTATAATCCAAAAGCTCTAAAACCACTTGGTGAGCCATAAGATCTAAAGATCTAATAAGAAAATAAGAAAAAACAAGAGAGGAAATAGTATGGAGCTTAAAGTTGGAGATGTGTTATTAAACACATTTTTTTATAGTCTCCCTTTAAAAAATCTTAAAATAAAAGTATATGGTCTAAAATACCCTTATCTCTTAATTTGAAAGTGAAAACTCAACCGTCATTAATAGTGCACCGTTAACAATGCTCTTAATCGGCGAATATCTGATTAGCAAGTGCAACGCCTTCCCTTTACAAGTGGGACATGTCACATTCAATGGCCCGGATGTTTTTTAATATATGTATTACCTCAACTAATGATTTCTCTATGTATATTTTGACATATGTACTGCTCATTGTGAGCAGTCAATGTTTCTGCGCCTTAAACTGAACATTCCAATAACAAAAGTAAAGTAAGGGAGGTCTCACCCTCGACCAAATCCTTTTTCTTTTTTTAAAGGAAAAATGATAATAAATTAAAACCTCTCCTTTTCCAAATGAAGACGAAGAGGAACTTCTATAGTCCTAAAAATTCATCAATCTCTTCCAATAATAACTTAACAAAAATGAAGAAATACATGGACAAATGGCCATCTAGTGGAGGTAAGTGTTTCAATGTGCTAAAACTTTTGGCTACGTTATTTTTAATTGGATATCAATAATTCCCAGATCCATATGGCGATGAAGATCTTTGGGTTGACCCAACTGCTTCTCTGGGTGCCGATTGCATATCATCGGTGTTCATTACTATGTCAATTGATCAGTGTTACGTATACATGTCGTGATCTAAGAGCGATTGTCAAAAACAAAAAAAACACGTTAGTATTCCTATGAAGGACATTAAAATAAAGACGGAAGACCCACGTTTTTTTCTTTTTTCTTCTTTTTTATCAGGGAAATAACTAAGAATGAAAGTTGAGGTTAGGATTTTTCTCGGCCGAAAGGGGTAGTCGGAAGGGTTTTATGTGATTGCTTCGCAGACAGGCAACATTAACAATGCTCTTGATTGGTAAATTTCCATATCACTGTAACTACAAGTAGGGGGAACCCGATTCCAGTCTGGTCGAAACTCCTTTCAAGTAAAGAAACAATAAACTATCACCACGCGTGTTCAAAATGAAGACGGAAAGGAACTTCTAAAAGGGATAATGGCCCTGGAGTGGCGGCAAGTGCTTCCGGGAGTGATGCTTTTAATCATTGAATATGACGATTCCCAGATCCATACGGGGAAGAAGAGCTTGGGATGGGCCCAACTGTCTCACTTTGGTGCTTAAAGGACCGGTCTTATTTGGGCATCATCGGTGTTCATTGCTATGTCAATCAATCAATCATATGTACTCACGACATGATCTACAATCGATCGAAAAAGACTGAGAAGATACATTCGCATACCTATAGAAATCATTGAAGAAAAGACTCAAGTTTCTCTTTGTATCAGGGGAGTTAACTCTAGAGGAAAGTTGGTTGGAATTTTCTTTGGCCGAAAGTGGTACTTAGAACCGGTCTAGGTTATTGCATCCCATTATAGACATTGTTAACAATGCATTGAGCTGTTCGTCCACCATTAATAAGTGACCATAAAAAGAAAGGCTGAATCCTCACATTTGGAAGCAAAATATGTTATATTCAATGACCGATGTGTTTTAACTTATGTAATCCGGCAACTAATGATTTGCTTTTTAACATATGTACCATTTCAACTGGGCTTATCCTGTTAGTGCCTTTTTGGTGCCTTATAAACTGATCATTCCAACAGTAATGGAAGATAGGTCCCAACTCGATTTAATCCCTTTTATATAAGAAAAATTATAATAATATCATATTAGATTACCAGCTCTCCTTTTTAAAACGAAGATGAAGAGAACCTAGCAAAAATGAAGAAATATATGGATAATGGCCCGCTAGTGGAGGCAAAGTGCTTGAAGGCACTGATACTTTTGGCTATGTGATTAATTAATGATTGACTATTTTAATTCACAGATCCATTGGTGGAAATTCGGCTTCCAAAGAATGTGTGACTTGTTTTCTCTAATACTTCAATATAAAAAGAGAAAATTTATGTAGCGGTTGTTGGAATTGATTAAAGAATTCGATGAGAAGGTGAATGAGCCACGATGAGAACCTTTGACCAATCAATTTTGTCGTGTTTTGGACGTTCAAACCGTGCATTTTCTTTTAAACTAATGCCATTGATCCGGTCAGAACTCGGAATAAGTTTGATATGATATTAAAATGACTATTATTTTGGCACACACATCATGGGAATCATGTCTTTTTGTTTATCCTTTATATATCTAGAGGGTGCCAAAACATTGTAAAATTTTCAATTACAAGCCCGATTTAGGGCAATAATTACAAAAAAAAAAAAACATAAATTTATTAAATTTATGTCAATTCAATTCTACATTTTTCAGTTTGGTCAATTTAATCCTAAAACTTTTGACAATTTACTAATGTAGTCTATCAAATCAGCTTTGGTTGGAAATCACTAATGTGAATAACTTTTTAAATTGTTTTAACAAATTGTAATTTTTCAATTCTCTCTCTCTTTTTCCCCTCTCATTGTGGCCTACAAGCTAGGCGAGGTTCATGGTCCTCACTCCTCTAGGAGAGGCCATTGTGGATATGGGCAAGGCCAGCCTCGCTGGCCACAGGCAAAGGCGGCTTTGCCCACGGTTGGCGAGGTTTTGCAGCCCTCACAATAGCTCACAGCCATAGTAAAAAAATAAAAAAAAACAAAGAAAAAGATTAAGAAAATAAAAAATGAATAAATGATTCAAAAAAATTGAAATAAATTATCCATAGCGTTGATTGTACCATTTAAGACTATCGGCATCCATGTCAGTTATTTTTTGCCGAAATTGATCCAATAGATTAAATTAGCAAAACATCAGAAAATATAGGATTAAATTAGTCAAATTAAATGGTTTAGGACTAAATGGCACAAATACAATATATGCCAAAACTTTGTTGATAATTTTCTGCTCGATTTAGGACTCAAGTTACTAATAAGTGCACGGTCGTTAAAAGTCAAGGACCCATCTTGGAAAATTACGGTCGTATAGTAAGTTATAAAGGATATGTACCATCGATCTCAGACATTAAAGGAAACTCGTAAAGAGCCTTCACTTAAGATCGTCAAAGTAGATTTTGCATTCACCTTAAACGTACTTATTATGTGCAGTTAGCAAAATGTCAAATCTCCCATCTAAACTAAAATCTAATCTTATATATTGTACTGATACTGACTTTTGCTGCTTACGAACATTTATAGAGGCAAATTAATTACATAATTCTTTTAGTTGAGTTATTACGTGAAAAAGGAAGGCCGTTGTAGTTTCTTTCCTTTTGGGTTCATTCTCTCTCTTCGTACATAGCACTATATCATTAACAAAATTAAAGGGATTGATTTAAAAGTACAAGCATCTACATCTATGCAAAAGCATAAGGATGAAAATACTTTATTGGGTGCACATACAACTTTTAGTTTAGTATAGCTGAGATAAAGTTGGATTTCAATAGAATAATACGCCGTGTAATAGAAATACTATATACAATTGTGTTATAAGTGAATATGACTTTATTATGCACCATATACTTTGTGATGGTGATATATCTCTAATTGTGTAAACATGAGTCACTTCTAATATAGATAGTAAAATTACTTCATCTCTTATGTAATGTTAGATGTATGTGACACACATTGCACTGACAATAGTTCTAATAGTAATTCTATTATTAATACGTAGTTGCAACTTGTGAGGCTAGTTTTCTTATGGTCAATGCGGAATATCAGCTGTAAATCTTTTAACACGTGATGGAGCCAAAGAAGATCTCACCCTAGCAAATTTCCTAGAAACTTTATGGAGTTAAAAGGTCTGCAATATCGCATACTTTATGGAAAAGTGTCGGTAAATTTCCCTACTTAATTGGGATTTTTCTTTTGGTCACCGTGACTTTCGATAAAAGATGTTAGAATGTTTTTTTGGGTACACGAGACATTATTCCCATTCCCATGTGACCCATGGACTTCTCCCACACGTTAAGATATCCAAACCATCAGCCACGAGATGGAGCTATCGAAGTTTGACATGGTCGCCCTCGCTTGCATTTCTTCCTTATCGATCGGCGGTGTACATGAGTTCAGACCTCCCCTTCCAGATTGCCCTGAGTTTCCACATGTACATCATCCCTGCTTGTCAAATCAATGATTAGTCTAATTTGATAATCCAGTTTATACTGGAGACTTTTGTGCCTAGGTTACCACTTCTAAATAAATACACACATTATCAAAAAATAATAATAAATACTCATATATTCATTGTCTAACATAGATCAGATAGCCCCTCTCTCTCTCTCTCTCTCTCTCTCTACATGTAGTGTAATCTCACTTAGGTGAAAGCAACCCCAGTTTCGTCCAGTCCAGCACCTCCCTAAGAAATTCATCAGTGGGCTCAAAAAGTCTCCTCTCTCTCTCTCTCTCTTTTGAATATTACTTTACTCGCCATTGCCGCACAGCAGAAAGCCAGCCCAGCGCCTCCGCGTCATCTCTCTCTCTCTCTCTCTCTATCAAGCGGGTCACACGGAGATGTTGTGCTCACACGCAGAGCACGCAGAGCACAGACGTTCCCGCTCTCTAGAAAGATCGTACAGAGACCCAAGACAAGAACAAGAAGAAGGCATGGGCTTTTGCTTCTCCACCGCTTCAAGATCCGTCTCCATGTTGTCCAACACGAGCGTCTTGCTCGTGTTGTTGCTCTCTTGCACCTTCTTCGCTTCCACAGGTTCACCGCATTCTTCTTCATCTCTTTCTTCTTCTTCTTCTTCTTCTTCTTCTTCTGGGTGGTCAAATGCGTCGCTGTTTTTTTTTTTTTTTTTTCATCTTCGCGTATGGTGTCAGTCTTGGTCAGCACGAGCTCCCGCTAGTCGGCTGATGCGCGAATGGTCCTAAGGGGATATGTGATGATCTCCCCTGCATGCGTGCTGGTTGTGATTGTTACGGAAGATTTCTTGGAAGCGGACGAGTTCCTTAGAATCTTGGTGCGGTTGACGGAATGGCCAAGCCGTTGAGTAACCAAGATTGTCACTATTTCAACATTGAGTCGAAAGATTTTGTTGTTGTTTGGGGACTCCTTTGGGTTTCTCTGTAATGGCATTGCCTGATAGTGTGTGAACTTGAATTGAAGGAGCTGCTCTGTGATTTTCTTCTGTTTCAGAATCTTATGATCCTCTCGACCCAAATGGCAATATCACGATCAGATGGGATGTTATGAGCTGGACTCCTGATGGCTATGTCGTAAGTGCTGTTGTGTTGTTCTTGTTTGTATTCGTCGATGGATGACTCAAATTTGTCCTCTTTCCTTCCTCTCGGACCTGTTAGGAGTTCTTGATCAATTCAAATATCGATTCTCATCTTGTTCAGACTCGCTTGCGGTTTCACGAAAGCACGTCTTGTTCCTGCTTGAACCAGTAAAAATGATTCTGTTCTTTTCTGGGATAAGCATGTTCTAAAGACCCATCTTTGCCTATTTCTTCTTGTTGTGGGAAACGCTCGGTGCAACTTCTCAGATTCTACTAGCATTCATTTAATTTGGAAATGATCCCTCGATTTTTTCAAACGCGTGTTTAGGTCTTGAACTGAGCTGCATCCTTTGGAAACCCAAGTTCATTCATTTGATCGGGAAATTTGATTGTATCACTTGATCCAACAGGGCGGGAATTGAATTCAGGGCCTGTCTTTTCCCTTTTCCTTTTAGTTTTGGATTTCTTTATCACTTGTTCCAGATTAGATACCCGTATATGGAATTGTGCTCTTTGCTTGTAACGTGATGGACATAGAGGCAAAATTGGAGCGTTCATGCCACAATCATATCCTTCTTTCTTCCTTCCTTCTCTTTTACTTATAAGAATATCTGTGTATTGTTAAAACTTGCAGGCTGTTGTGACGATCTTCAACTTCCAGCAGTATCGTCACATCCAAGCTCCTGGATGGTCTCTGGGATGGACATGGGCGAAGAAGGAGGTAATTTGGACCATGTTGGGTGGCCAAGCGACAGAGCAGGGGGATTGTTCCAGATACAAAGGGAATGTTCCCCATTGTTGCAAAAAGAATCCTACAGTAGTAGATTTGTTGCCGGGAACGCCGTACAATCAACAAATTGCCAACTGCTGCAAAGGAGGAGTCATTAGCTCATGGCTTCAAGATCCTGCAAATGCAGCGAGTGCGTTTCAGCTGAGTGTGGGGGCTTCTGGAACCACCAACAAAACAGTCAGATTGCCGAAGAACTTCACTCTTAAAGCACCAGGGCCTGGTTATACTTGTGGACCTGCTAAAATAGTTAAACCCACCAAATTTGCTACTGCAGACAAAAGGAGATTTACGCAAGCACAAAGTAAGTTATGAGTAAGAGATATAGATGATTATTTTTGTATTGGAAGGTTGCATGGGATCTTTGGTAAGTGACCATTAGTTATAAGGAAGATACATTCTTCTGCAGCATGTTTGTTAACCTTCTCCTTGCTCTGTAGACTATTCTAGCACCCACTCGGTTTTGTGTTGATAGTATGAAACAATGAATGAATTTTTGTACTTCAAATGAAGATATCTGTTCTACGAACAATTTCTCATAAATAGCAAACCTATCTGTGGTTATCTGTTTATCTAGGAGTAGAGTATGTTCAGGCAATAACAGAGAAACCTGACCTTGCTTTAATAACATTTAAGAATGCATTAGTTATTAAAATTTACTTTTCTGCTTTAAATTTAGATTATTGTCTTATGTCAGACCCAATATAGCTCCAACTGAAATGGTCGGGTCTAATTACTCTTCTTTTCTTTGGCAGTGACATGGAATGTTACATGCGCATATTCACAATTCCTGGCCCAAAAAACTCCCACTTGCTGTGTCTCACTCTCATCATTTTACAATGACACTGTGGTGTCCTGCCCAACATGTGCTTGTGGCTGCCAGAACAACGCCACTCAGCCTGGGAGCTGTGTGGAGTAAGTTCTTTTCACTTAGCCAACATCGTTTTCTAATAGGGCTTTGTGTTCTTTCATTGAATTCATAAAATTTTTATGCTCATCAGAAATCACTAGAACTCTCAGCATTTATCAGTCATTCAAGAAGTTTGGTTGGCCTTAGCTTGTGATTGTTTTGCTGATTATTTACAGGCCAAACTCGCCATATTTAGCTTCAGTTGTTTCGAATGCCGGAAGGAACAGTCCTCTCGTTCAATGTACGAGTCATATGTGCCCAATCAGAGTGCACTGGCATGTTAAACTCAATTACAAGGAGTACTGGAGGGTTAAAATCACAATTACGAATTTCAACTACAATATGAACTACAGTCAGTGGAACTTAGTCGTTCAGCATCCAAACTTTGACAATCTGACGCAGAGTTTCAGCTTTAACTACAAGCCATTAACACCATATGCAGCAATAAGTGAGATCTCTTTCCCTGGTTACTCCTGTAATATATCCTCTGATAGAAGTATTGTGCCGTAGTAACCCAAGTCCCATGTCACAATTTCTATGAAAATGCACCTGCCTTTTACATACTAAGCATTCTCGACCTTTTTTTTTTTTTTGAAACAGATGATACTGCCATGTTATATGGAATCAAGTTCTTTAATGATCTGCTTATGGAAGATGGCCCTTCTGGCAATGTTCAGTCAGAACTTCTATTTAGAAAGGATGCATCGACTTTTACCTTTGATAAGGGCTGGGCTTTCCCGAGAAGGATCTATTTCAATGGGGATAACTGTGTGATGCCTCCTCCGGATGCCTATCCGTCACTGCCAAATGCAAGTATTCGATGGGGTGTCTCAAGATTTAGCATAGCAGTGATCTTGTTGGTGCTATTACTTCACTTGGGGCTTTTTTAAGGGACTAATTGAGTGGCAATATTCTTACTCTGTTGATTCGATTTTTGACCTCACAAGATTGATGACGGAGTCCATGCTTGGATGATGATACTTGTTCCAGGGGGTGATTCCGTCAAGTGATCAGATTGCCTTACGGTGCATTGTCACCTTCACAGAGACCACATTGTTTCTTTTTTACGTTTTTGTACCAAACTGATGGGTCCAAACACTTCTTTTGTACTTCACCTTATATTTGTAAAATAGTCGTTCGGTCATGTTGGTGTCACCTACTATTTTTTTTTTTTTTTTGAAAGTAAGAATTTGGTGTTACCTACTATTGACAGCAATGTAAATTGAAAATGCATTACATTTTTTGTTTCCTGTACTCCGTGTGATGCAAAACGTTCATGTCATTGGACTGTCAAATGCCCTCGATACTAGGAAGGCAACGTGGAGGAACCGGAAGGAGAAAAAGAAGAAGGAAAAACACACCGCACACAAGTTAAAGAGCTTTACATTAAATCTGTCTTCAATAACATGGAGTAAAGGCAAGTTAAACTTCCATGGGATCAAACCATGTATTGATCATGTTCTGCTTCTTTGTCAAGCAGCCGAATTTTACTGAGAAGTTTGTTTGACTATAACGCACCGTATTTATCTGTCAAGGAATCATGAGTCTGTATACATTACTCTCAATAATCTGATCTGACACTGTTCTCAAAACTGCTGAGAATTGCAGCATGTAAAAGAGGGGGAAAATGAATCTGAATACTTGGCAACTCGTGCTCCTGGAAGACAATCACCAAGCAGCAAACATCATGAGAAGGACCCAAGAGACTAAGGTCGAGACAGGCAGTAACTTCCGACGTGCTGAATTTGGCAGAAAAGGGTATGAATCTGGCGGGGGCAGCATGCACTCGTCGCCGTTGAAGTAAACCTTCCTTGGAAATGCCCAACCTTGCTTAAAAGTAAACGTGTTCTTGTCCTTTTGAAGAAGTACCTCGGACTGAACATTCCCAAGTGGCCCCGCTTCCATCAGCAAGTCATTATAGTACTTCATACCGAAGAACATCCCCGTGTCATCTGCATATGGAAACACAGATTAGTTCATTAAATGCCCGGCTCATGAAATGGTACAAGAACCAAAAACAGGCACACTCACTTATGGATTCATACGGCACGAGAGGCTTGTAATCCATACTGAAAACTTGGGTCACGTTGTTTAGGTTGGGATGCTGGACTACGAGAGACCAAAGCGTGTAGTTCATCCGATAATTGAAGTTTGTGATGGCAATCTTGACGCGCCAGTAGTCCTTGTAGTTGAGCTTCACATGCCAGTGTACTCGGACCGGGCACATGTGGTGCGTGCATTGTAATAGAGGTGCATTGTCTTTTTTAGGTGTGTTTACCCCTGCCATGCTTAGAATTTTGGAGTCACTCCTGCATCACCAATAGCCACATCAGGTTTAGTTACTCCAGTAAACTGGCTTCGGGTGATTTATCATTGAGCACATAAGCGCTCGATCCTATTTCGGAAACAGCAAGTACAAAAATGAGTAACAACCCATTTTTGGCTTACTTGACACAAGTATTCTTGTTCTGGCAACCACAGGCACAGGAGGGGCAAGGAGTGATGGTTTCATTGTAGAAAGATGAGAAAGAGACACAGCAGCTGGGTTTTTCCCTAGCCAGGAACTGGGAATAAGTGCAGGTCACATTCCATGTCACTGCAATTTAAGAGCACAGAAAAGGTATGTCAGAAGTCACAACAACATGTTTCAGTGTTACACCATGGTTCTTCGGAACGGAGCTGCAGAATTGCATGAGGAATCAGTAAGAACCAGGAAATACATGTCAATGAGGTGAAACGGTTACGCTTTGCCTTTATTCTTTTAGGCTAAGTTGAGACATTCCACCATTAGAACAATAAATTAATCTGAAAGTTCTTTTCCCACAACAGGGTTGAAATTTCAAGACAAAAAGATTGTGCAAAGCGAACTTACTCAATGCCTGAGTTTTCCGGCGCTTGTCGGTGGTAAGGAAGTTGGTGGATGGCACGACCTTCGCAGGCCCACAGGTGTACCCAGGTCCTGGACCCAGTAAAGTGAAGTTCTTCGGGAGCTTGACCGTCTTATTTGAAGTACCAGACAGGCCGACGCTGACTTGGAAAGCAGAGACCGAAGCCAATGGATCTTGGCCCCAAGCGGCGACAACCCCGCCTTTGCAGCAATTTGCATACTGCTGGTTGTAAGGGACACCGGGGAGCAAGTCCACGACTGTGGGTGTTCTCTTGCAGCAATGAGGTATAGCGGCTTTGAACTTGGAGCAGTCGCCTTGTTCGGTGGTTTGAGCACCCACCATGGACCATATTATTTCCTTCTTTGCCCAGGCCCATCCGAGGGTCCAGCCGGGGCTCATTATGTGTCGGTACAACTGGAAATTGTTCAAAGTGACGACCGCCTGCATTAACCGGTAGCATTAGGAAAGGACATCGGTACATTTCCCTTTCTTTTCTACGATGGTGCAGTGGTAGTCGAGGTGACTAAAATCACAGAGGCTTTGAAGACGGATTTCGGTGGAGAATCAACGATTTCTCCAGTACATGGGTTTACATCACTGGAGATTAGCGAGATTGTATTCATCAGTACTTACCACATAACCGTCTGCGGTCCAAGACATGATGTCCCATTTGATTGTTACATTGCCACTCGGATCCAGGGGATCATATGCAGCTGCAGCGACGATGAAACACCAATTTTAGAGTGGACAAAAACAACCGCAAGATAATTCATCGATTCCCCTTTGGGACATAGAAGCGTACTTACCCGCATGGAAAACGAACACAAAAACGAAGGCTAGGATGACTGATCTCATATCGAGAAAGACAAATCAATCGCGTCAATATGGCAAAGGATGTGGGGGCGTGAGTATGCTCTCATGCAACTTCCGGCAAATTCTTCCCAGGAACTGCTGAAGCGAACTCACAAGATATATGGTGATGAAGTTCTTCTAACTAGGAGATGCAATGGCTAATGGGAACGCTGCGTGGTTGTGCGCTTATTAATTGGAAAATATGAACAATCTGTGAACAGAATTCTCTTAGGTACGTATCTGGAGATGGCTCACCAACTGGTGGTTGGACACTTATACACACACTCTCTCTCTTGCAGCTTTCTGAATGGGGCTTTCCATATCTTCAAGCAACAGCTTTGTGAGGATGGGCGGGAGAGAGAGAGATGGAAAGAGATGTCATGTGTGTAGTTTAGTTGAGAATAACTTGCCAACCTTCCAGGTTAAAATTGAATATGACAGGTTCAATGGAACAATAACAGCAATGACTACAAAATCCCATCCTAAATGAAAGGAAACATTCTCCTTTTTCCTCCAACAGAGGAAGTTCAATGAATATTCCCTAGCGATGTAAATAGCAGATCATTCTAGATGGTTACGCAGCTAAATTTGTGCAAAGATTGATATACAAAATTTTTTTTTAAAAAATAATAAAATAAAATAAAATTTATGTGCATGACCACGTATCACGTTGTCCTGGAACATGGAACATATAGGACGTTAGATTTTGGAGAAAGCATGGCAACTATTATTTCCTGTGAAAATTGTGCTTTGGTTCTGCTCCTGCTGAAGAAAAAGAAAGACTCCTCTTTGCGAGTCACTTAGCCAGAGAGGGAGAGGAATGAGTTAAGGGGAAGTAAAGAGCGTAGGGACAAGTAGAAAGTAGTGAGCAATGCTCTTTTGACTTTAATAGAGAAGACATACCCACAACCATGTTACAGACTGACAGGCACGAATGCTTCCCAAGTAGAACTTCTCAAATGCCTCTACTTTTGCAGCCTCAGGGCATCTGACGGGTCTATACGAATTTGGGGGCCAAAGGCCAGTGATAATGTCATGATTTTGGTGTGATGCTCTTGTTAATACTATAACTTTTTAATCGATTACTTAAATGTGGCAAGTTCTTAAAAATCGATCACTTAAGTGACGTCGGTAATTTTTCTTACCTGAAAATCTTACATATCATTAATTTCATATCAAATCACGTGATGTGGCTGGCCACAAATTATTGTCACATGAGAGTTTTCGTTGAGAAAATCACTGATGCAGTTTTAGTGATGCGCTTTTCAAATTAATAACACCTACATGATTACTTAAAAAAGTTATGACAACAAAATAAAAGCCATACAAAAGTCATTGTATTGTTAGTGTCATTATCCCTAAATTTAGAGTTGGGATTTCTACGCTTCAACGCACTGAAAACGATAATAAACACAAATCAGATTACTCTAATTCGTGTACAATGCGGTTGTAAATGCAACGCTATGCAAAATAAAGAAAATTCTCAATTTCACATTAACATTCAAAGAGGTAAAATTTCTTATATACTAGAAAATCCATAGAACACTACACCAAAAGTACCATAGTCAGGTAGCAATTGACAAAACAAACAAGATAATATCTAAAATTTGGATAGATGATTGATTAAAGAAGGAAAAAAAATCACTAAGGCCCTGTTTGGCAACTTGCCCAATAGTGACTGATTCGATTTTTGTTCCTGAACCGCCGACGAGAATCGCGTTTGGTAAAATTTTTGTTCCCTAACAATTTTGTTCCTGAGAATCGCTTTTGGAGGAGATTTGAGAATCAAAAAAAAAATTGATTCTACGTCCGAGAATCGAAAAAGAATCAACACAATAAAACCCATTTTCTTTCCTTCACCATCCCACGACCGTCGCCCGCCACCGCCCGCCGCCGCCCCCGCCACCGCCGCCGCCGGTCCGACGAGCTCGCCGGAGGCTCGCCCAGCCAAGGCGAGGTCCGGCAAGCTCGCCGGAGGCTCGCCCGCCACCGCCCGCCGCCGCCCGCCGCCGCCTGCCGGCCGCCGGTCCGGCGAGCTCGCCGGAGGCTCGCTTGGCCAAGGCGAGGTCCGGCAAGCTCGCCGGAGGCTCGCCCAGCCACCGGCGAGCCTCGCTAGGGCTGGGCGAGCCCGCCTGGCCACCGGCCGGGCTCGCCTAGCCTGACCGGTGGCTAGGCGGGCCTCGCCCAGCCTCGGCGAGGCCCGCCTGTCCACCGACGAGGCTCGGCCTCGCCGGATCTGGCGAGGCCCGCCCGTCCACCGACGAGGCTCGGCCTCGCCGGATCTGCGGCGAGGCCGAGCCTTGCCGGGCCGGGCGAGGCCCGCCCGGCCACCCGGCCGGCTAGGCGAGCCGGCCGGTGGCCGAGCAAGCCTCGCCGAGCCCCGGCGAGGCCCGCCTATCCACCGGCGAGGCTTGGCCGACGAGGGCCGGCCTCGAGGGCCGGCGACGCTCCGGTGAGGTCGCCGGCCATAAGAAGAAGAAGAAAAATAGGAGAAAAAGGAAAAAAAGAAAAGAAAAAATGAAAAAAAAATGAAAAAAAAGGAAAAAAGGAAAGAAAAGAAAAGAAAAGAAAGTAAAAAAGTAGAAAAAATTATTTAAAAATTAAAAAAAAATAATTTGGAACAGAATCAATAAACACGTTATCAAACGCAATTCTATTCCGAATCGAAATTTTAGACGATTACCAAACACGTGTTTTTACTCGGAATCGGTTCTCGGGAACGTAATCAAAAATAATCATTTCTTGTCGAATCGGTTAAGAGCAGTAATCGTTACCAAACGCGCCCTAAAGTTCTAAAATATTATCTAAAAAAAGTAATTATCTAAATAAAGAAAATTCATAAATTTTGAATTATATGACTCAGCGTTATTATATTAGTTCACACTTTGATATATGCTAATGTGTTTAGGATATATCATTAGCGTTTTATTGTTCACACCCTCTCAACATCTTGAATTGACCACATTATTCATTGAGGATCCTACTTTAGTATGCCGCACGAACTTGCTCAATTTTCAATTACGGGATTTTACCCACAACAGAGACTGAGATCAAATATGGGGTCCACTCTTGATTTAAGCTTATATCTCCATTTTTCTTCTTTTTATTTGGTTTCAATTATACTAAAAGCATAAACTACCCTTTTTGACCCTAACCTCATATTCGACACCCTTTATATTTTGAAGTTTCCTTCATGTTTGTCCTCTTATTTTCCATTGTCCACTTGTATGAGAGTTTAACCAATTGTTGTAATATGAGCAAGTATTAATCGTACATGGAACTAAAAGAAGGTTGGCCTAAATTCTCCTCATGATTTTGGGACTTTTTCACTTCGAGTTCCGGTACAAATGTATGAAAAAATTTATTCAAAGATTGAATATTATGGCAGATTTTCTGTACATTCACGTAATTCATATTCCACTGTGGTTAGTTTAGAGACTTTGATCCTCATAACTACATGTGTAAGTAGAAAAAGACTTAAAACAAATATCATGGTAAAACAATTTAATAGTTTGAATTCCTAATAGCTAAAACTTTTCATTTAAATTTAGAATTTTACTCATCTTCCATTATATTTCTTTTTGTAGTGCAGTCACTATGAAAAAATATATTCAAGAGCACTCCAATTGCTTAAATGTATCTATTAATGAAAAATGCGAATGGAAACGGAAAAGAGAAATCAATTAGGCCAGCAAGTTCATTAGAAACTTTACCCGATAATTTCCTAAGACAAGAGGATCTTTTGAGTAGTGTGTGGACACATTTCTTGCTCAAGGTTATTTTGTCTTTATTAAAACTTTAAAGAGAGACAAATATGTTCTTTTTTATTGTGATAGGGGAGGTAATTATTGTGACTAATATAATTTTTTTTATTGAATGTTAGAGAAAAAAACCAAATTTCGTTTGATTCACTATCCTTTTGAAGTTTGTGGCTTGAAATGGAAGGACTGATCATTGTGACTTAAAACATTGAATACATCGCACAATCATGATCGATTGAGTGATATGTTCGAACGTCCTACTTGTCTTCAGTGAATGAAACAAGAGTTGAGCAATTCAAATACACAAACCTTAACATAATGACATATATCTAAGTAACAATTAGACAAAATGGATCCATTAAACCTGGTAGATGATTCTTTTCACTCACGGTTACAATTGGACCAAATGCATTCATTAAAAACTACTAGATGATTTTATTTACTCTTACTTATATTATGTTATCTTTAGAATAATGTTTTCATATTACCCCATAAAAAATAATTTACAACTCATTAACATGATAACTAGTTGGCTATTTGCCAATAATTTTTTTTTTTTTTTTTGAAAGGAAGGAGACCAATTTTGTTCCAAATGAGGAAAAAAAGGAGAAGAAAAAACCAAGCGAAAAGGAAAAGAAGAAGAAGAAACCAAGCGAAAAAAGAAAAGAAGAAGAAGAAACCAAGCGAAAAGAAGAAGAAGAAGAAGAAGAAGAAGAAGAAGAAGAAGAAGAAGAAGACATAAGCTTAGAACAAGAGTGAACCCACATTTGACTTCAATTTCATTGTTTGGGTAGAATTGTAATAAAAAGTTTTAAGTTCTAAAACAAAGCTATTGTGGGACTTGTAAAATTTTTTCATAAGGTCCTAAATTGATTATACTTTTATCAATTTAGTCTTAAATCTTTCAAATTTGTCAAATGAGTCCTAAACATTTTTAAACTTTGCCGATTGAATCCATTAAGCTAATTTTGGTTAGAAATCGCTAATGTGGATGCTAGTACTAACATGGACAATTTTTAATTGTATTTCAATATTTTTATTTTTATTTTCCCTTTTTTCTTTGCTTTTTTTTTTTTTTTTTTTTTTTTGTGTTGGCAAAGGTTGTTAGTGATCCTCGCGGCATAAAAAAGAACAAAAAATAAAACAAAGAAAAAAAGGAAAATAAAAATAAAGAATGAAAGTTAAAAAATTCAAAACATGTTAAAATATTATTAAAAATTGTTCACATCAGTCTTTAGGATAATTAATGTCCAGTCGGTGATTTCCAACTAAACTTTGGTTGAATGGACTTAATTGGCAAAGTGTAAAAATATTTATACTTCAATTGGAAAAATTAAAAATATTTAAGATTAAATTAATAAAAGTATAATAAATTTAGGATTTTTTGAACAATCCACCCATCCTCGCTGCGGCAGGAGGACTAATAGCCTACCTTTTGATTGGGACTTATACCCTTCCTCGGCCCTTTTGGATTTAATTTGCTTTGAAGCCCTGCAGGCGACCTCATGACTTGTACCCTTCCTTGGCCCTTTTGGATTGGGACTTGTACCCATCCCCCCGCCGCGGCCGGAGGACTAAACTTTTTTAAGGGAATGGCAGCTATGTATTTCTGACAAAAGAAAAGTGGCTAGGTCGTATGCGATGAAAAATAGAGTGAAAAGAATGCGAACCATTATCTCATAAAAGGTGCCGATTAAAATTTTTCAGACACTAAATTAGCCTCCCCGATTGTTTTCAGAATAAATAAATGAATTAAATTCCCATCCAGTCACCAAATTCAAGTTCTGAGACGGGTTGCCTGTACTTAGGGAAAAAAAAAAAAAAACCTAAAACATCGCGGCCAAGTGCTGCATCCACCATCAATATCTCCAAACTATCACAAGACCACGAAGTTATTACTTTTACAAACTAATAATTCACTTTTTTCACCAAAAAAATTTTCTAAATAAATATTCCTCATTTTTCGGCATTTGGTTTGCTTGGAAAAATGAATCATTGAAAAATGTTTTCCTAGTCAATGGAAAATTTTTCGACAAAAACTTAAATTCGGAAAATGATTTCTCCTTTGAAAGAACTAGAAAATGTTTTCCAAATTTTTTTCTAATTTTAGAGTCCTTGATTAATGAAACATTTATTCTTATAAAAATGATTTAAAAAATTCAAACATTTATTTATTTTTTCCTTCTTTTCTCCTTTCTTTCTTTTTCTTTCTCCTTCTTCCCGCATCAGCTGCGTGTCTCGGTGACAACCAACAGCTTGATTATTGGCCATGACGTGGGCCAGTGAGCTTGAGAATTGGTCGATCCAAGTGAGCTCAAGTTGGCCAAGGCTATCGAGCATGGGTGCTCGCAGCTCGCCCAAGGTTGACGAGCTTGAGCTCGCTTGTGGCCATCGTCGGTTGGTTGTGATGGAGGAAGGGAAAAAAAGGGAAAGAAAAGGAAAAGAGAAGAATAAAAAATAATTAAGAATTGAATTTTTAATAAAAGAAAATAAAAAATAAAAAATAATCATTTTGTCTAAAATAAAGTCATGAGATTGAAATCATTTTCCAATGAGATCCAAATATCAAAAAATATTTTCGATTATATATATCATTAATTAAAATAAAATCAATCGTATTATTAAAAAATGATTCTTGAGTTTTTCGTAAAATAAAGCATCCGAATGCCAAGAAATATATACAAGCACAAACAAATTGAAGAGGCTTAGGGCTTGAGTTGCACAAACAAGAGGGTTATTTCTAACTAAAAGCCAATGTGGAGTTGCCAATTTGTAGCATTTTGGATTTTGCAAATCATGAGGTCGCCTGCAGGGCTTGAGTTCCTAGATTTCCCAAATCTAGATGCGACTTAGCTACTAAATCGATTTATTCGAATTCTTGAAATAGAAAAAGTTGCTGGCAATCATTTTGATTGAATCTAGATTGATTGTGATTGAACACCTATAATACTTAAGCAGTTTCCAGAAATGAAACCACCTAACACGTGTGAGAGGATTAGTCTACATGGGTAATCAAGAGTTTTAGGTGAGTTTGGCCAGGTGGGGAGGAGTTAGCAACCGATGACGCCTCTATCGGCACCGCAATCTCTAAATCCCTAGTTTCTGCTATTTTTATAAATTCAAAATGAGAATGATGTTTGAAAAATAATTTTGAACGTAGAAATCGATCAATTTGCAATTAGGCAAAATATAATTCATATCTTGCTAATTAGAAAATTCATTTGCACGTGTGATTGTGTATTTTAACAATATGCAATAAATGAGACATTCGACGTGTGAAACAATATATGAATAACATAACATATGATGTGGAATTTAAAAATGATAATTTACCAAAAAAACATGGCACATACGACATGTGCAAATTACATGACATATGAAGTGAAAAATTGAAAATACGTACAAGTGGCACATGAGGTGAAAATAGAGAGGGAGAGCAGGGGGATTCGGGTCAGGGTGATCCCAGCCCAGGCGCCAACACATTGCCCATCTTCGCCCACGGGGGCAGTATCCTTCGCCCCATCCCACCACGTCATAACACAGGGCTCACATCCCCATAGCTTGCCCCGTCAATCCAACTTTTAATGGAAAAATAAAATGATAAATACTTGGTGTTATCACATCATTCTTACCTTATTTTAATCACACCACAATTATATTACTTATTTGCTTCCACCGGTGGCGTCGGCGGCCCGGTTGGTCTCCTGCTGAGATTCCCCTACATATCATGGGCTTGAGCCTTGCTTCCACAATCTCATGACTTAGTTTAGTGAATGGATTTTAGACCTCTAATGCTTCGGCGGTGTCATGGTGATGGGATCGCTTACTTCGATGGTGCCGAGTAACAGAGGCTCAACCTCGCTTAAACTAAAACATTCCAGGACGGATGTGAAACCTTTATGGTTTTTGTCTAGATGAGGTAGTCACTGCTGGTCGCTCCTCCAAATTCTCTCTCTTTAAGGACAAAGAGAAAGCACTTTTTTGGAGTTCTATGCGCAAGTCGTGGCGAGGCAGGGTTACAGGAGATTGCATCCCCACCTCGCCCCCCCTTGCAAAATTTAGATTTTTATTCTTTATCCCTGCTCAGGAGTAGGGTCACCCCAATCCGGGGAGAGGTGAAGTGCGCCCCAACAAGGCAGGTCGGGCCAATGTTGTCATCTCCACATGCGAATGACCGGATACAGCAATTGAAAACGACATGCCATTGACATAGAATGTGATATGGCATTTGAAATCGGAACATGCTAATGACGTGGCGTGTGACATGACGATTGAAAGCGATGTTGGGAAATTAAAATTAGGGGTGACCAGGGTTCCCAAAATTGGGAACTGGGTACCACCGGTCCAATCCGGTCTAATGAACCATTTTCTTTCTATTTTTTTTTCCATTACTTGATACAATATGTTATGAGGAAATAATACAAAAAGCTGGTTAATTTTATTTTTTTGAAGATATAAAAAAAAAAGGTATATGTAGTTGGTCTGGTTCTCCTTTGGAACTCAAAACTAGATTGCGTGAACACTGATTTTATTTTTAAGAATCGGGAATTAAACCAACACTCTTGGGAACAAGACGCAATTGGCTAGTTTAGTTTGGTCTAGGCAATTCCTAGTTCAAACAATTCATTTTGCACACCTCTAATGAAAGTGATATGACAAGTGACTTGGTAACTCAAAATGCATGGCATTTAATTGGCATGTCATCCATCCATGTTGCATTTGATTGTCATGCCATCATAATGCATGTCATCTGTACATGGTATACATGATTGACACATCATTTCGCATGTAATTCATACATGATTGTTGCGTTGTACATTCATGTCACATAGGACTTCCGCATGTTATTCACACGTCATATTTAATATCTACACGTTATTTGCACATGTCATATTCGACTTCTATGTATCGTTCACACATATATCCTATGCTATTTTTACATAATCGCTTATGACTTCTTTGAAGCCATTCGATCAAGTCACAATTGCACATCGTGCATGACATATTTCAAATATATCTTCACCCACGATGGGGTTGCTCGATACAAGATGAGGTGATGTGGTTACAAGGGTGTATTGAGTGATTGAAGGAAATATGAATAGATCAGAGTATGTTGGGATAGATGTTGATGGACAAGCGTAAATGAAATAAAATATATGATTATTGTCAAGGCCTAACGGACTCACACTAGCCAAGGAAGACAAGCAGGATCAACAAAGTTCATCACCAAGACTTAAATGATGAACCACCTGCCAAGGATAAAGAACTCCGGGATAGGCCAGGCCTATAAGATGAATCACTAGTTGAGGATAATGGGCTTTTTGGCTCACTACCAAGGAGTAATTCAATTTTCAAGGATAAATAAATCATGAAATGAGTTATCCACTTTCCAAAGATATATACTTATATTGAGGAAAATCTCATATATTCATATACTAAAGTCGTTGTTTGCCTTTACAAAGAGATTACGCCCCAATTTATAGAGATACTACTAAACAAAAGCAAAGACTTTTCAAAGTCCCAGAAACCAAACAGACTCTTGGGTAGTGCACCTAATAATGACTCTTAAACACCACAACACAATAAGAACTCATAAAAGTTGCGAATAAAGAGACTTAGATGCATGCGTTTAATTATTAGATGCAATGAAACTTGATAAGAATCTCTAAATTTGTGCTCCAGCCTTGGAAACCAAACGTTCAACCTAGAAGATCATTAAACAACAGTAGAAATCAACCAAATTAGCCTCCCATCATTCAGTTGTCCTTGGGGAGTAAGCCTTGTAAATCAACAACAATGTCGCATAAGCAACAACTTTGTCCTCAAACCCACATAATTAGATTGCAGTGAAAATTAGCTTTCGCTTGCATGAATAGCAAATTGATTGGTTTAATTGACGAAATACGAGTTGATTTGTGGGTTAATCAATAGGCTTTAATGCTCCGCATTAGATGAGGCGACATTTTCTCTTGGTTGCATACCGGTTAAAATTTGACTTTTCAAACACTTTCAAATAAATTAAGGAAAATGCACGATAAATATGAATTATGGCTTAATCAATAAATTGAAGTACTGAAATGATATTTTGGGACGCCAATCCATTCTTCACGTAATCGAATTCCCAAATCTCAGCCTCTCGTTAAGGTATATATAACAGTCACCTTACACATGTCACTAGATAGATTATTAATCTATAACTTTCTGAAACAACGAAATTACTTACGTTCTTTTGACATGATTGCAATAACTCTTTGATGCATGCGGAAGGCCGGGAACAATTTTGTTTTCCGGACGACAGATTCCACATCCAGAAGCCCTAATTGATTCCTCCCTCAAAACGCTACGCACGTACAGCAAATGGAACCCCCCCAAAAATGAACTTGGAAGTGGCAAATAGAGAATTACCTCGTGCTTGGCTCCCACCGAGGTGCATTACTATGAGGATAAACATTGACGACTCCTTTGGGGCGGGGTCATTGACAGAGCTATTGCGTGCATAAATTGAGATTAGTCGGAGTTCTAAGGGACACATTCGCCAAATCTGTTCCAGTGTTGTCTGCCATACAGCTCGAAGCCCTGGGTCTTCTCGAGGGACTGAATTTTGAGCAAGGAAGATAAAGCGGAGTGCTGGAGATTCATTCAGACCGTTTGGAAGTGGTCAAAGCAGTGAACATAGAGGCCCGCGAATATTTGGGCCCTCTTAAGAAGGCCAGTGTTTCTCATGTGGGTAGGAGTATGTATCAAACTGTAGATTTTTTTTTTTTGTTTGATCGAGTAGCTAAAGTTTAGCGTTTGAATGTCCTCCCCCATAATTGGGTAACTCATCCGCAAACCTATTAACAGAGTTTGACAGTCATAATAGAATTCAAAATAGGAAAATTTTTACTCAAGATAAGATAAAGTCGGATATAATAAGGATATAATTTTGATAAAATTATCCTATGTTGATGTAGGATAAATATGAATAGGATTTATAATATCCATAATAAGAAATTTATTTTTCTCGAATAAAAAATTTGTTATATTAATAAAATTAAAATTATATTTCAATATAGATAATATTTGAATTCCAATATAGGAAATTCAGAATAACAAAAAATAACAACTTAGTTGTTTAATTTAACCTTTTTTATTTATATCTACAAATTTAATTATATCTTATAATATATATTCAATATATAAATTAAAATATATTTATTACATATTTTAGGTATATGAGTACAATTTACTATCTAATAAAATTTTATTAGAGAATGATGGAAGGTAAAAAAGACATAAAAAAGAACATAATTAAAAAAAGAGAGGAAAATAATTATTTATTTTTTATAAAAAAGAAAATACAAATAAAGTAGGTAAGAATGGCCCAAGAGATTTTTACCGTTTCATTTATACTTGATATGCCGCTTTTATTGAATTATATATATGATATGATATAAATATATCCGACTTTAATACTACTATTCACCAAATAATGGATAGGATATATCAAAATTCTAGATTTTATATCATATTTTATCAAGTCCTATTCTTGTTAGAAATCATGATGATCAAATGTAGCCTTGGGATTTACTTTGTCATGATGCCCCTTTGTTGGGCTCTTGTGTTTAAGAACTATCTAATAATACTAGTTTTTCCAACCAAAAACAATTAATCTACAGCTTTTAAAGTATTTTGGGTGTCCAATCAACCCAGGTTAAATAAATCCATTGATGGTAACTCCTATTTACTTTTTAATTCATGTATATGGTGTCGTAAGCCAACTCGAACCTCTCGGGTGAAGACCCTAGGGACCGAGGCACCAACCTTGGTCTACGAAGTTCATGGCGCTAAAATACCAAAGAAATTGCAAGGAAACATCTTCTTACGGGTCCAATTACTAGTGCCAGAAAAACTTGGATTGTCGTTAACGGCAAGATCTGTCTTGCCGTTTAGATGACTTCCATGGATGAACAAAGTCATCTTGACTCGTTCAATCTCCCCGCGTAAACCCTAGCGAAATCATAAATTTCAACGAACGAACCAAGGAAAACCTGAAAAAACAAGAGGCTAAAGCCCCTGGTTCTGTCTGAAGTCAAACCCCTGATCGCCCGCTGTTTGAGCAGAAGCTTCTTTTGCCGTCCAAAGTGATGGCTGCTCATTCTCGCGAGAGCGTTATATATATATATATATATATATACATACAAATTACAGGCTTATAAGCAATTTATACTCAAATCAAGGAAGCAGCCGGAGAATTTAGCACAGTTCCTGAAGTGCACGGACTTCATGATGGGGCGTTGGGTCAAGCCAGACGTGAGTATCTATGTATTTTAACTCTCTTTGTTTGTTTTATGAAAAATGAATGATTTGAAAAATATATTTAAAAAAAATAATTACTTTTATCATTAAAAGTAATTACTTAATGAAAAATATTTCTTTACTGACCGCTATTTATGTCTTAATATTTAGTGAATCATAAGAATATTTTTTGTTCTTTCGTTTTTATTACCAATAGAGGTAATTATTTTTAGGAAACTGTTTTCTAAATCATTTATTTTCCACAAAACAAATGCATCTGTATTCCCCGAATTACTTGTCAATGTGGTTTGCTTAACAAGTGTATATATTTTTTTAATGGGTTAGTGTCTCATTGCTTCTATCTTCTAGCACATGGCGAGTATAATCATAGTTCCATAAACAGCCTTATCCATCCTTGGTTTGATGGTTAGTGAGAGGTTGGATAGTTAAATCCTTAACTCATGGGCCGATAAGTCCGCTTGTGTAAAGTTTTCTTTAAATTGTTTGTGTAGGACGAGAATATAGCGACATAGTATTGGTAAGCTAAAATGGAAAGGTCTACAGTGCAACAATCAAAATAGCCAGACACTTCCCCACAGGATATTTGTAGGACGAGAATATAAGTTTCTAAACATACTTCGGATAATTCGACGATTGAGTTGTTTAGCCATAATATGATGTTTGTAAATTCTAAACCAGAGAAAATATTGCATTGGCCCTGTTCTAAACCAGAGAAAATAATTCGAGCGGGACATATCAATAAGACCCTTACAGTTAATCGAACAATACGAGATAATCACTAGCGTATTTTTACTTTTCTTTTACCTCAAGATAGGATTTTCATTGACTTAATATCCATGGCCCTGTTCTCATATATAGGTGTATCCACTGATGGCGGCAATGACATTCGTGACAAGTCTTTGCATATTCCAGCTCACAAGAAACGTTCTCTTGAACCCTGATGTCAGGTAACGAGCACTTTCTGATTCAATAAAATTCCATGGGAAGAGTCCTCGATGACAATTAATCAACAGCATAATCTGTTGAATTTCTTTGGCTCTTTATTGTTTATCTTGAACTGTTCACGGGAATACAGAATCAACAAGGCACATAGAGGCACGGCAGTGTTGGACAATGCAGAAGAAGGGAGGAAGTACGCCGAGCACGGGCTCCGCAAGTTCCTCCGCACTCGGCCGCCGGAGGTCATGCCAACCATCAACCACTTCTTCTCCAAAGATAAATCTGCATAATTGTACACCTTTTAAAAAATCCTGAAATTCGAAATTATGGTCAGTGTACTTGTGAATGAAACTTATGATGTATAGCTAGATCTGAGATGTGTGATTTGCAAACTCTAAGATGGATGATATTGTAGATGCCATTCTTGTTTTCTATTTCATGGACATGAGTGTAATCAGGCTAAGGTAACCGCGGGCCTTCATTTTGTAGCCGCAAATTTGCACGAAGAATTGGCCGTGGGTTCCTGATGAACATTGCGGCTATGAAACCACAAATGTTTTTGTCTATGCCTCGATGTTTTGCATGTTTGTAGCCCACTTAGCTGTTTGCAGCTTAAGCTAGGATTTCCTACTAATCCAGCGATAGACCTGACCGATGGGTGGGCAACCGTGCACCGAGCTTATAAATCTTTAGCCCAGGCTTGCCGATGATTTGAGAAATATTAAATATTATTCATGAGATGATCAGGCCTGTACAGGCCCAAGAAGGAGTTCTTTTGCTCAAGTCCACTTAATTCGTGCTTCCGGCTTTTACGGCTTAAGTGGGCCTTGCGGGCTGCCAGGCTCGTGATAGGTCAAGTTAGGAGCGAGCATTGAGAATTCTAAATGTTTTTTACATGTGAATTTTATTTAGTATAAAGACATCATAAAGCCATTTTAAGTAAACAATAGCTTTGCATTTATAACGGATGTTATAACTTCATACCATATATAATTAGCTTCAAAACTTTAAACTAATGTCTTCTGTAATGATTCTAGCCATCGTCCATTTGGTTGAATGAGTCCTTAATTTCAAATGACATTTTTGTGGATTGAAGACTTTTATTTGTTAATATTATTCGAGGATAACAATTAGGAATCTCAGAAATCATCTAACATCTATGTCATAGCTTCATCAAATTTAATTTACTAGGAAAACACAAAACCATAATTATGTACATAAATGCCACATAGATGGCCTAAATTGATGTGACAAATCCTCTTATCTCATCTAGATGCATAAAGTATCATATTGGTAAAAGTTTCAGATTCATACTAATAATGGTTTGCTTTATAACATAAGGATATAGGCGCCTTTAGAATTAGATGATCTTTACAACTATCTAATTTAACTCTTGAGGACAAGACATTTTTTGTAAAAAATTATTACACAGGTAATCTTGAAATTAAAAGATTCCTCCTATAATGGAAAGAAAAGAGTAAGTGAAACGAAAGAAAAATCTGTGTTAGTTTCGTGACACATCTTTTGATTATCCTTCTTCTCTTCTTTTTCTTGGAATTCTTTTACCTCCTTTAATTATCTTTTTTTCCCTTTCAACTTCCCTGATTTTAACTTAGATTATCAAATGAATAAGTGGAGGGTTGGCAAGAGAAACGGAGACTTCGAAAAATACTCATGCAATTCAAAACTAGAACAAAGACCAAAATTACTTATGTAAACATTTTTTTTTTTTATGTGGGTGCAAATTTGTAACCAAGTAACCTTTCCCTAGCCAAACACATACGTGGACAAAGTTTTTTGGGCCAAACATGTAGGTGATGAGAAGAAGCGAATGAAAACCCTAGGATAAAGCGCATGTCTGAAAAGGACAAAGCTGCAATGGACAATTGCAATCAGTTGCAATCATCCCACTTGCCACGCAACTCTCTAGGTAGCATAAAGATGCTGGACCCTAATACCGATGTGTCCAAGGTCTTTGATTATCTCTCTAATTATGATGATGATGGATGTGAGCTTTCTATATGTACATCATTAAATCTTGTGGATTTTATGTGAGATCCGTATGAATAATGGTTAATGTGGACCAACGTCACATAGGTTGGGAGCGTGCCGGATATTTTCCAAGTTACTTGTGGATTGGTTGGTGTCAAAGGTCATACCGCATTGGTCCACATCTATTCCACCATTTACATCGCTCAACTCCAGCTGAGAAACTACTTGGAGTCTTTGATTGGGTGACCCGCCATTTGGCTGTTTCCTTCTCTGCGTAGCATATTCCATGTTTTATGCCACCAGCGAAAACAGTGCCGGCCATACAGAGTAAATATACTAAATCCATTGACAAAAAAGAAAATGTGAGGATATATGAGCATATTCTTGTTGAAATATTTTTATTTTCAATCAGTTGTCAATAACAAATTTTTCTTACTTGGGCTTTTGCTAACAAAATCGTTCTACAAATTTATCTTTAATTTGTGCTGCAAAATTTGCAACTTACCTGCATGCTTCAAAATCACAGTGCTTCGAAGCTGGGAGAGTTAGCTTCCTGATGAGTGGGAGGTTGGATGGGACTCCAGAACGAATTTGACAGAAAAAAATTGTTCGATGAGTTTGGGGTAAATAAGTTTGCCATGGAAGAGTTCACCACCAAGACATATATGAATATTTTACCTATCAAGGATAAAAAACTTTAAGGTTCACACCAACAAATTAGAGAAAGAACCAAAAGACTTTAAGGGTCACTAGATCAAAAAACGAAGGAAACACTCACTTGTGAAAAGTTCTCATATATTATGAATTGAAAAATCTATGTGCTTAAAAGTAAGAATGCACCTCTTATTTATGAAGGGACTTGGACGCTAGATTAGATAAAATTAAGCTAGGAAAACGTTAAACTAGGAAACACTAAATATATGGAAAACGTATACATGGAAAACGTTAAACTAGGAAACACAATCAATTTCGGAAAACAAAAACGTGACCTTAGAAATCTCAACAAATTGGGATACTGACTTAAATTAAGAAACAACCCTTTAGCCTTTGATTCGGGTTTTTTTTTTTTTTTTTTTTTTAATTTGTCCTATTCTAACTTTTAATTCACTTTTAGACTTTGCCTCTTTCCAAATTATAGGAGTCAAACCCCATAATTAAAACTAAACATCCTCACCCTCGAACTCTTATAAGGTAGGGAATCAAACTCTTCATTTCCCATTTCCATGTGAAAATGGTTGCCTTTGATTCTGTTGAATGAACCTTTATTCTCCAATTTATAGAAACTACTTTTTGGCCATTGGGGTGACCCCCATTGTTGGATCTTGAATGGTGTTGCAGCCGTGAGCAGATTGCCAAACACTTTAAATAGCTACATCATTTTCATAGCTTTTAAGGTGAGTATGACAAAATTTCTATTTCTCTATTTCTTTATTTTTTTTATTCTAGAAATAGATTTGAAGTAGAAATCAGAAACTTAAATTTTTTTAACTTTTCTATTTCTTGAATAAAAGTGAGAAATGAAAACTTCTTTTATTGTTTACATTCGTCACTACCCGCCACCAATCACTGAACGCCGGCTGCTTGGCGACGGACCCCAAATGCCATATGTTGAACGCCCATCACTGGTAGCTAGATGCCGGCTGCCGTCCCGTAGAAATAGAAATTTTATTTTGTTATCAAACGAATTTTTATTTTAGACCCATAGAAGAAGAATCAAAAGCATATACCTTTTTCTCGTTTCCTCGTTATCAGGACGTGGGAGATGTTCCCTTAATAAATGGATAGATTTCCTTTCAATGACATTGGCGGATGTTTCCCTGTTCTCCGGAGCGAAAGTTTCTATGCATTTCCCATCAGTCCAACGTCCATCCCACTTTTTCCAAGGAAGATCGCTGCCGACCCACACGCGTAGCACCATCCTCGTTTCCATCCCATTACCATTCAGATGGCTCGTCGCGAATGCCTTCTCTTGCTCGTACTTTCAGCGACGCTCTTCAGTTTCGGTGCCTCTTACTCCAATGGAGAATGCGGGGTTCGTATGTCTCTGTCAAATTGTACTTCAGTTTTCGGCATGAATCTTGGGAAAATTTCCGATTTTGTTGCTTGTGTGGTTTTTCGTGAATGAAGCTTCTTGATGAGTGCTCGAGCGATAGCGACTGCGTGGCCGGTCTCTATTGTTTCTCTTGCCCTCAAGGCTTTTCAGGTTCCAGATGTGTAAGATCAACCATTACTGACCAGTTCAAGCTCTTGGTAGTCATCTCTCCCTCTCTTTCTGTAACTTTTTTCTTTGCCTTTAACACGAATTCTCTTTTTCTTTTTTGATTGTTGCAATCGACCTTCTCACTGATATCGGAGAAGTTCAGACTCTTTGGAGGGGAGTTGCTTAAACGTTGAACAACTGAGAAATAAGGTTTTCTATCCAATTCTGCATTTTTTCTAAGTGGGCTAAATAAAAGTTGGAGTAGAGCAGCTGAAGTATTGACGAACATGGAGTTCGGCCCAAATATATAAGAAGAATAAGGAAGCAACTTCTCTGTTCATATTACATGATCAACCTAAATTCAACTGCCCATGAGCATTCATTTCATGTGTGAAGAAGAATCTGAAGTTTGACTTTTACAGAGAAATTTACATAACCCATGCCACTGAGAAATTTGCAGTTCATTTTCCCAATTAAAGCCTCAATCATCTATAATATGCCAATTCGTTGCTGTTTTTAAAGTATTCTGGTGTTGTTGGGAAATGTATAGATGTCATAATTCGACATTCGGGCTACATAAGATTGTTAAGAACTTGCCTGGGTAAAGAATGATGGCACTTTAATTATGCAAGATACTGTACGCTTTTCTGAAAGCTTGAATTACAGGCCAGAAAACTTTATGGCATGAGTATTTTGTTTTCCTTTTTTTTTTTTTTCTTTTTTTGAGTTTCGGCAGGTGTATTGGAAAGGTTGACTGGTATATCGTCGTGATCCACTATTTGATCTGCTTCGTCTAACATTTTTTATTAGAACAATTCTCTTCCTTTCAATAAATATGCATTTTTGACGACCCACAATGCGTATGCTATTGATGGGGAGCCACTGCACACGCCAGAACCAAGAGTAACGTTTACAAATCAAGAGGATACCGTCACTCAACAGCTAAACGTATGATTTTTCTCATTTTCATTTTCAGGATGTTTTAGGAACATGATCTCAATTTAATGTCGCCATTGGTGTTTTTCCTTTTCCAGAATGGAGTTCGAGGGCTGATGCTAGATACATATGATTTTGAAGGAGATGTATGGCTGTGCCATTCTTTTGAAGGTCAATGTTATGACTTCACTGCTTTTGTAGGTATTCTGTCCTTAAACTGATAGTTTTTTTGTCCACCCCGTGCTTTATGATTTTCCTTTTCTCATTGAAAATTTCTCTTTTCTTCCTTCACATATCTTCTTGGTGCACCTCAAATGCTGAGGATCCTGGTTTGCCATGTAGGAACCGGCTATAGACACTCTCAAGGAAATAGAAGCTTTTCTATCTGCTAACCCGGCAGAGATAGTCACTTTGATACTCGAGGACTACGTTCAGGCACCGAATGGATTGACAAAGGTCTTTACTGATGCTGGCTTGATGAAATACTGGTTTCCCATATCAAACATGCCAAAGAACGGGCAAGATTGGCCACTAGTTAGTGACATGGTGGCTAATAACCAGCGGCTGCTTGTGTTTACCTCCATCCGGTCAAAGGAACAGAGTGAAGGGATTGCTTATCAGTGGAATTACATGGTTGAAAATCAATGTATGTGCATAGTCAAGTTTACTTAGAGAGAATCTTTTTGGCTATTTGGCCTAGAATTTTTCAAAAACATGATTTGTTGTTGACAGGTTGTGTCCATGCATGTAAATGCCGCATTAATTAATTAGTAATTTGCAGATGGAGATGGTGGAATGAAAGCAGGAAGCTGCCCAAACAGAGCTGAATCGGCTACTCTTGATGACAGGAGCAAGTCCTTGGTTTTGGTGAATTACTTCCGGTCTGTGCCCATCAAGCTACTCAGTTGCGAGGACAATTCGGGCAACCTCATTAACATGCTTCATACTTGTTATGGTGCGGCTGGCAACAGATGGGCTAATTTCGTTGCTGTTGATTTTTATAAGGTACAAGTCCTTTGATCTTCTCAACACTTCTCTCTGTCTATATGACATTCTGAAATTCGAGAAAGTATCAGGGATATCTTATTTTCCTTGTATGTCCTTGTTGAAAAACTCACAGATAGAATGCACCTTGGGCTCATGCTCTTGTTTGGGCTAGATACTCAGACACGCCTAGAAGTTGGTTATAGTAATACTAATTTTGTCTGACCAAATTGCTCGATAGATTGAAATCTGCATTATTTGGAATTAAAAAGTTTTGGAAAAGCATTGACACAGGGAGCTCTTTGCTTTTATGCAGAGGAGCGAGGGCGGAGGATCATTTCAAGCAGTAGACACCCTAAACGGGAAGCTGCTATGTGGATGTGATGATGTGCACGCGTGTGTGGTAAGTGACACTTGAGGTGCTGATTTATTTCTCTGAAACAAGAAGAATGTTCTCTTCTCGATGTTGGCATTATTGTGGATGCGTCATCCTTGTCAAGAGGTCAAGTCAGCTTGAATGGATGTCCCAACCATTTTGGTTGCTTTGATGGTATGGGGAACCAAGCCCGTGTCATAGCCTAATCTATAAGGACATGCTTTTCTCTCAATTATGAATTTGAATTCATGAAGTTCATTACTAGTTCGGAGAACATTCACAGACAATTGCAAATTTCTTTTCTGCAAAATTTGCTGACGTAATTGATATATTCACTTTGCAGCCGGGTTCAACTTCTGGGGTGTGCTCTCCATAGAAAACAAGAGTCTTCTGAATAGAACAGAAGGAACCACAACAGCTGCTGTAACTAGGAATAGGAAAATGCTCACTGCAATACATGCCGAGCCTCCGGCAAATATGGGAATCAAATCAATAGTTGCTGCATTTTCTTTTTTGTTTTACGTAAAGATACAGTGACTTGGCCAGAATAGCCGATACTTAACACGCAATCGATGTTCTTCAATTTCTAGACACTCCATCTTGGACTTTTTTGTTGGCCAACTGTGCCTATTGCAACGCCTCTCTTACAGAAGCGAAATTGATAGACTGCGTCCAACTAAAAGAATGAATGGGAAGCAGGCTTTGTCTATTTTTCTCTACATATTTTTACTTCCCCTACTTGCAATGGGACCTAATCTACATTGAAAGTCCATCGGTAAGCCGTTTACTATTGCTTGTGATTTGTATCCACCTGTCAAATAAAAATTGACTAGCTAGCCAGGAAAGGTGGGTCAGAGGCCAGTGCCCAAAAACAACCAAGAGGCCGATTTGAGAACAACCCATCCCGCCTTGTGGGGGTTGGGACCAGCCTACTATCCCAATGAACCTGGTTCTGCTTCACTAAAAATTTTTCTTGCTCACGCGTTCTGATTTCTCCTTTCATTCCATCCACCCAAGTTAGTCTATGAAGAGCAGGCCCTCTTCTTCATTGGATCCATTAAATCATGTTGTGTGTGAAATGTCCCTTTACTTGCGTAAACATCAAAAGGTCCGTAATGGAATTTGATGCTTCTCCATCACTTCCTAAAAGCTACTAGAATCTGTTGGACTTTGGAGGCTGTTGTAAACGTGAACAGATTGGCGAGCACCTTTAGTAGCTACAACATCCTTTTTAAAACTATAGTTTTGCCGGAAAGGTGTATCAAGGCTCCTAATAACAAATACTCTGCAGTTTTTTATGTAATTTTATTTGGCCTAATACCTTTAAAAAAAAAAATCTCTTAACTTTAGGTCTAATTCCAATTCTATCCTTAACTTTTTGTTCTATAAAATATCCCCAAAAATAGGTCTAATCCCAATTTTACCTTGAACTTTCTTTGTCTCATAAGAAACCATAAATTTTTACTTGAGTCCTAAAGTTAATCTTCCATCTAAAATCACCTTTAGTGATGTGGTATTTTCACATTGTTGCTCTATTTTTTTCCCCAAATCTCATAAGAAACCATAAATTTGGCTGAGAATCGCGGGTCAAAAATTTGAAATGGAATTTAGAAGATTTAAATGTTTGAAATGAACTTTCAAGATATGTCCCTGATCAAATGTTATCTTTGATTTCATTTTCCATTTTTTCTCATTACTTTGAATCAATCAATTAAAATAAGGCACAAGTTTATTGTAAATTCTAAAATTTGTCACAAAAGTATAGTTGAGTTCTAAAACTTTTAAATAGTACAATTAAACCCTAAAACTTATCATGAGAGTGCAATTGAATATTAAAACTTTTAAAAATTATAATCAAGTCTTAAAATTTGTCATGAAGTGAAATCTAGTCCTAAACCTTTCAAAAAATGCTATCAATGGAAGGACTTCATTTAGTCAATTTAATAAGTTTTAGAACTCTATTATACTTTTTAAAAGTTTTAAAACTTAATTACACTTTCAGTTAAATTTTAAGACTTTATTGCACTTTTTAAAATTTCAGGATTAAATTGCACTTTGTTGATGGGTTTTAAGACTTCCAATGCACTTATCCCTTAAAATAAATGTATCATTTTGTTTTTGAAAGGAACCCCTATGAACTTTCCTTTAAAGAGAGGCAGCTGTTGACACATAATTTTAGCCGACAAGTCTTAACAAAGGTAAAAACTCGAGATTAGAGGATCCCTGATCGTGACAGGGCTCGTTTCTCAGCAAAAAATAGTCATTTCTGTATTTTTCAAAATTTTTTCAAGTTCTATAACATTCTGTCTAAACTTAAGCGTTGGATAATTTTTCAAGTCAACCTTTGGTAAAATTTTTTTAAAAATTTTTCAAGTCAACCTTTGTTAATTTTTTTTTGAAAGTTGAAATAATTGAATAAAAGTCAAATTAATTCTTTGTAAGCTTAATTAGGCTTTCAACTTGTCAATTTTACAAAAAATGATTGAGAATTGACTTTTTGGCCTAACTAAGAATCCTGACTCCCAATAAGCAAATTTCAAAGTCATTAATTTCCAATCATTTTCTAGAGTAATTTCCTTCTTGACATTTGGTCCTGAGGTCGTAACACAATTTCAAGCCAATTTTAAGAATTTAAGCTTGAGGTGGGTCATTTAGTTTTTGAGTGCCAATTTAGGGCCCCCTATTGGTATTTCATAAGTAATGCAAATTGATTCAATTCAAATTTGATTGAGCCAAATTAACTCAATTTCAATATTAGTTTTGGCAAAATCATGGCGAATTGGCATAATTTGACCAAAACAACAAATCGCGACCGGAAAGCTCAAGTTGAGAAAACTCAATTAATCCGACTTGGTTCGACCCACTTGGGCCGAAGCCTAATTTGGCCAATTGGGCCAAATCAAGTGCGATGGCCAAGCCCACGTGCTCAATTTGAGAATTAATGCAATTAAAAAACCTCTAGCTAACCCAATCAACACAGGCTAGCCTAATCAACCCCGGCTAGCATGATTGGACTCAAATCGATGTGGCTCATTGGGCTGATCCTTAATTGAGCTTACTCGACCCACTTAGCTAAAACGTCAAGCCCAATAAGAAAAAAGGAGACAATTTAATGATTGGACGATCTTGAATCAACTTGGTCAACTTTGGCCAACCTGAGTTAATCAATTATGTCCGACCCATTGGGCTGAAACCCAATGAGGCCTCTCGTCCCAATGAGCTGAGCATCACTAGCCCAGCCTAGCCATGGTCGACCCTCTGTCCCCTCCCATTGCAAGGGTGACAAATTGCCATCAATGAATTTACTAAAATGTCTTTTTTCATGTCACCTATCCTTGTGAAACTAAACCTCCATCATCCATTACTTATCAAATCATGGCTATCCAAGGTGTTAAATCATCAATCCATGTCAATCAAATTTAACCAATAGACGGCTTACTTGGTTACTATCTTTACTCTTGATTTAAATGAGTGGTTGTTGGCAAAATTGTCTATTGCAATAGTTGTTGTAAAAGAATATGATTGGTCACTAGGGTCTAACTTGTTGGCATTTGTAGAAATGGAGGAATCAAAGAATATAACTAGCCACATGGATATCTAGGGCGCGAATGATAATCATTCTATTTCTCTATTTTTTAGTTTTTGAAAATAGGTTTGAAATTGAAATTCGTTTGGTAACGCACTTTCATTTGTTTGTTTTTTTTTTTTTTAAATTTTTGGGACAAATTTTTAACTTATAAATAGGTGTGAAACAAAATTGAGAAGTAGAAATTTCCTTTTGTTTTTAAAATTTTTGGAATAAAAATAGAAATAAAAACTCTTTTCATTGCTTGCCCTTATTGCTAACAGCCGTCGCCACCAACTAGCCGCCACCTTTTGCTCGCTAGCGGTTTGCCACCCATCGGTCGCCATCTAGAAAGTGGAAGGCCTATCAAACCAATTTCTATTCCAAGAACAAAAAATTTGTGTTGTTATCAAACGTATGTCTCTACTTAGAAACTTGTATAGGGAATAAAAACAAAAAAAAAAAAAATTATTTCTAGCCATAAATTATTTCTTAGAAGAGAATGGTTATTATTTGCATCCTGACACCTAAATTTGGCAACCCATATAGTCATTTATTAGATTAAAAATTAGGGGTAATCCTTGAAAAAATATTAATTGCATAGCATATAGATTTATGTGCATTTATTTTTAATTTGCATTTTTTACATTTATTTACTGGATCAGTGGCGGATGGGTCGAATTAGTGGTTTTGAGTTTTAAATTAACAGGCTGGACTAAGCCCATGAATAGTACAAATTGGCCTGAGCCCGTTTTCTGAAATTGAGATTTGAAATGAGGATTTTTGGAATTTAAGAAAATTGGGTTGTAATCTTATCTTTAAAAATTAGTAAAAGATATTCGGGAGATACGGAAAAGGATTTTCGTGATCGTAGGGGTTATAAGCAATCTTCGTATGAGATGAAATATTTACAAAAGATTACATTTTATTTTCCTTATATAAGGAGTGCACGGAAAAAGTTAAAAGGGGGGGCTTCTTGATCCGAAGGAAAAGAACACAAAAAAAAAAAAAAAGCAAAAAAGGGGAAAGGATTGGACATTCTGTTCAATCATCTTCTCCACGCTTTGCTCCTTCCCTTCACTGCTCACGATTGCGCATCACCGGCCGGAGGTCCACACCGCCAGGCGACTCGGAACCTCATGACGCCACCGGAGCCCCAAATCAGCCGTATTGCCAAGCCGATCTGCCCTCTGTTGCAGCCCATTGTGACCCGCAACCTCCTGCTTGCTCGCCACCGCACCGGAGTGCCACCCGATCCGCACCTCTGCAGCAACCGACGCCGCTGCGCCTCTGTACCCGCGAGCTCGCTGCTCCGCTCTACTGCGCACTACTACCGCCCTGCTGCTCGAGCATTCCGACTCGACACTGCTCTGTCCGAGCCCGATTGCCCTGAGGACCAGCGACTGACGGCCTTGATCTCGACGCCCTGTTGCTCGGAGTCGAAGCCCTGCGACCTGCCTCTGCCCGTTGCCACCCTCGCCGGAGTTTCCCCCTGCTAGACCTCCGATACGCCGCCCTTCACCGGAGCCAGTGACCAATCGCACGAGCAAGCCCACTTTTGGGAAAAAGAAAAAACAAAAAAAAAAAAGGAAAAGAGGATTAGGTAGTCTTTTTATTTATTTTTGTTTGTTTTTATTTTCTTCTAGTTTTGCTAGATCCACCTAAACCACCTCCACCATCTCCTCCTCATCCCTCTCAATTCCTGTTGTTGATTCCCTCCTTATTGCGCTAGTAACCTCATCAATATTCATGGCCGATCGTCCAGATCAGGATTTGGAATCAAACTACTCTGAACTGGAGATTGTTTAGACAAACAATCCTGGGCACAATGTGTCAATGACATCAAAATAGTTTTTCACCATCGATGACATCCTCTATCACAAGTGGCCAAAAAGACTCAAGGAATTTCATACTTGGCTGAATATTCAGTCTATCACCAATCATGATATGAATGATGTCGTTTACAACTTTGTCACGAGGTTCACAGGAAGTCTCAAACTTTGGTGGAAATCAACATCAGAACAAGACCAGATTCATTTTCTAATGTCACCTGATTTTAACCATGCCATCACTCTCTTATATAATTTCTTTGTGGGAAAACCCACTGACCTCATAGAAATGAAAAGAAGAGAATTTTTTGAAAGAAAATGTTGTTATCTCCAAAAGAAATATTTTGATAAGCACTATCGAGAAATGCTTAAGCTTTTTTATTAGATTGGAGCTAATTCAAATCTGAAGCATGTTTTCTTGACTTCCATTCCTAGATGGTTGAAAGATCCTTTTTTGGAAGACAGAGGAGAATACAGGATATTCCTTTGGGAGAAATATATCAAGAAATCCATCTATGCCTTGAAGAAAATTGCCTGAAGCGCCAGATGGTCCGCACTTACATCATATATGACAAAGGCCTCGAGACAGCCTGTTCTCGCCAAAAGTTAAAGATCAAATGTTCCAAGCAAGACTGTGATGGTACTTGTGGAAAAGCTTCCCAAAAAAAGAAGCACTTCAAGAAGTTTTGGATAAAGAAATCCAAACATGGCCACAAGAACTTGCAAAGAAAGAAGAAATGGCGATACCTACACAAAAGGAAGGATCACACAGGCCACAAAAAATCAAATCGTTGCTTCATCTGCAATTAGAAAGGACATTTTGCCAAAAACTGTCCCAAAGTTAGAAAATGTCAGCATCATTTGAAACATCAAATTGAGAATGAAATAAGTATTTCTCTTGAAAATGATGATATCGAATCACTATTCTTTGCTAATGAAGAACCATCTGAACAAACTCTTTGTGTCATTCCTTGTTATTGAAACTGAGTCAGATTCAGAGTTTGAAGACATTTTTCACATATTCTCCACATCTTCAGAACCAAGTCTTGACATATTTTCAAGTCAAACTCACTGTCCCCATTTCCTTGTAAAAATTATCACCTCAAAATTTGCCAAACCCATCATTGTTATTGCTCTCATTGATACCAGAGCAAGTTGTTCAATCTTGGATACCAAAGTTCTCCTTGAAGAATACTGGACTCCTTATGTCCGATATTTCAACTTAGCCTCAGGAGACACTTTTTCCACAACTGTTAGAACCACTTCTATAACTGTTCAGTTCTTCCCCCAGTGTTCCATCACCACAAAAATCTTTGGATCAAGCCTACCTAACAAAGACTTAATTATTGGTCGGGACATCATGACTCAAATTTCTCAGCTTCGTATCATTCCTGGAAAAGGTCTTAGGTGTAAAGATCAATTCTCTGAATTCGTCAATATCCAGAGACTCTTTTCCATTCAAATGAGTCTATTAGACCCGATCATGCAGAAATTGTTAGAATCTTGTTCAGAATCCCATTTTGAATTTGCTCAAAAATGCTCTCACCCTTTATGGGAAGATCCAGAGTTCTTTGTCCGCCTTCCATTAAAAAAGAATGAAGATATCAATCCTACAAAGGCGAGTCATATGGGAATGAAGCCAGAACACTTGGCTTTAGCTCAAAGGGAATGCTCAGAACTATTACAACAATGCCTTATTGAAATCTCCAATTCTCAATGGGCTTGTGAAGCTGTTTATGTCAATAAGCGGGCTGAGCAGAACATGAGAAAAATGAGACTGGTAATCAATTATCAACCTCTCAACCTTTTTCTCCAAGATGATAAATTTCCTTTACCCTCCAGAGATTCACTCTTTACTGGGCTAACCAAGGCCCACATCTATTCCAAATTCGACCTCAAAGCCGGATTTTGGCAACTGGGCATCCATCCTGAAGACAGATCCAAAACATGATTCTGTATACCGAACCAGCCTTTCCAGTGGAAAGTTCTTCCTTTTGGCCTAAAGGTAGCATCATCCCTTTTCCAAAAGGTCATGTGTCGTATTTTCCAACTAATCTTGTCAAGTGCAGCTGTATACATTGACGACATCCTGCTCTATAGTCCTGATGAGCAAGTCACATTGCCAATTTCTCGAGTAGTTCGCAGAAATTGTGAAGAAACATGGCAGTATGCTTTCTTAAAGGAAAATGAATATTGCCTAGACGGAAATTGAATTTCTTGATATGTACCTCAAGAAAGGTACATACTACCCAAGGCCACATATTGCTCAGGAACTATTGAAATTTCCTGAAGAAAACTTCACCACAAAGCAAGTTCAGCAATTTCTTGGGATAATCAATTATTTCAGGGATTTTGTCCCAAACATTGCAAAACTCCTGATTTCATTGCAATCTATGCTGAAGAAGAATCCGCCACCTTGGGGAAAATCTTAGACTAAAGCAGTAGCTAAGCTTAAGGAGATTATGCAGAATCTACCACCATTACAAATACCATCAACTGGAAAAAGAATTCTCCAAATTGACGCTAGTGATGAATACTGGGCAGCCATCCTGTTTGAAGAAATTGATGGTAAGAGACACCTTTGTGCTCACAAAAGTGAAAAGTTTTCTCAAGCTGAAATGCACTATCATTCCACCTTTAAAGAAATATTGGTAGTAAAAAATGGAATAAAAAAATTTGAATTCCATCTTATCTGCCATCATTTCCTGGTAGAATTAGACATGACATCTTTCCCTCAGATGACCGAGTTTTAATAGAAGCAGATTCTAAATTCTCAACTGCTTTGATGGGCTGGATTGTTTTCAAAATATTCTTTTGAAACCAAACATATTCTTGGAAAGAAGAATGCGCTTGCTGATTTCTTGTCAAGACCGAAAGCACTAGCCGAAATCAACATGTACATCAAGAGGCCTGCTTTCCATATACTCAATTATGGAGTAAAATATAAGATTAAGAAGATCAAAGATTTGCCAAGCTGGAAATATCCCCAGGAGATTGTAGAACAAATTCAGAATGATAGCCTCACTGAAAATTTGGAAAACCTCATGTGGCAATGCCACACAGATCTATTCAGATTTAATTGAGGGTCGATTTTTTATCCTTTCGGGCTAAATTTGAATTATCCATTCATACATCCTTTTATCTGGAAGGAAGATGATTTTCCTAATCAGTTTAAGATGTTATTATGGTACTTAACCAATAAGTACTTGATAGCTATTGAGATTCCAACTAGAAGATTCATTGCCAATCTTACCAAGATATTCTCACTTGGAAGAAAAATCGAAACGGAAAGTGATAAAAATATTTTAGACTTTCTCAACTGGTTTTATCCTCGCACTCACTGGAAATACCTTTTAGAGAAAGATCTAAGAACCATGACACCAAATCCTTAAAGTCCATACTATATTGTTTTTTTGACGTCCATGGCATTTTTTTAGAAATAATGTCAACATTATCAATGCCCCACAGGATATAGGAACCACGTCCTATAAACCCCACTTGGACAGTAGAGAAGCTCGAATTCACAAATCCTATCTAGGACTTGTTGGATGTTGTGAACACTAGTACCGAGAACTCCAGAGAATTTTGTGCCAGGAGAACAAGACCATTCCTGAAAATGCTTGGAATTATAATGTATCCACTGCGTGGGATCATTATGACCTAGCACCAGAAGTTAAGGAAGCACTTAGGCAATGCAGACAAGTTGTGTCATCCCAAGATCATGAAATGACAGGTGCAGATGACATTGTCCAATCTACTCAAGACCCTTATGCATGTTGGGGAGGTCCTCTTTCCCAAGATCCCTATGATCCAAGACCTTCGTCCTTATCTCAAAGCATGGACACGTCCTTTTATACATAGCCGTCCAACTGGCCTCAGCCAAGCATTCCTGTCGACACTACAAGAGAAGACACAAATTGGGCCAAAGAAGAAGCATTTAACTGGGCATATGAGGAAGTCTCCACATCCACATCTCATCAGCTCAACTAAATTCTATCACCAAAAAGACCTTAAAGCACCTGAACAAAAGTATGATGAACATTGCCTAGCGACAGTACACAGCTCGGATGACTCCGACTATGACTACAATGCTTGTGACGGATGAGATCACTGAGTCCGTACAATTTCACTGTAGCAAGCTACTGTTCACTTTTACTGTAGCACTAGGCTAGGGAAAGTACTGTTCACAGTACAATCACTATTCATAGCATGCGAATAATTCCCTCCCAGAAATTTCCAGTGCCTTTGTTTGTATCTAGACCCATGAGCTTGGTCTTTGTTTGTTTGTGACCTTTTATTGTCTATATAAGGCAAGGAGGGTGTAATGTGTTGGGCAGAGTCCCTTGAATTAAAGTGTGTGCTTTGTGAAAAATCTCTCTATGGCTTTCTAAACTCCTTTTCTTCTATAGCTTGGTAGGATCCTCCAAGAAATGCAGCTTGGGTAGGTTAGAAACGTTTTTATCCTGGCATCTTTGAGTGTCTTTAGGCTCTGAACTAAATGGCTAAGCGGTTTTCTGCTAAAAGGCTGTCCCTTAAGGGCTTGAACGAGAGTTGTTCGCCCATTGTGGGAAGGCATACCTGTAGAAAATTGACTTCGTCCTCCCTGGTTCTAAGTCTATAAAAACATATCAAACTTCTACATTACAAATTTAAAACTCAAAACATGGCTCATTATTGCCAAACAAAAATATGATAACTTGCATGAACAAAATGGATTATATGTTACCTCAACCTAGCTATATCAAATAGCGAAATTTCTCATTAATCAATAATAACAAAACCAGCATCACCAATTTTGTTCAATAATCGGAATCATCCTATCTCACATCAATGGTTCATTCTGCGATCAATATCCAAACTCAAGGCCCTAGAGGTGACTCCCACGAGATTGTGTTATTGTGTAATACTTAGCCCTTGACCACATATAGCAATAGTACAAGGCCCTAAAGGTGGCTCTCACGAAGTTATGTTATTGTGTAGCACTTAGTCCTTTACTATGCATGTCAATAGTGCAAGGCCCTAGAGGTGACTTCCATATGACTCAAGTCGTTATTATAGTGCAAGGCTCTTGACTACAAGACCCTAGATGTGACTCTGTCGTGTAGCACTTAGTCCTTTACCCGTTCACAATACATTTGATTTCCTCAACACAACACATATCATTTTTCAATAGTCATCAATTGTACCAAAACAACATGCATAACCTTTCAAGAGAGGTTTGTCGAATCATTCCGTGAGAACTCAAAATTACCGAGCACTATATCTATCATTATACACCAAATAGGTCCTCACTTCCCTACACAAGTATATGTTTATTAATCTTACAGGTACATGGGCTTCACAAAATCAAAGAAGACATTAGAACTACTCACCTAGGGATGCCCCAAAAATCAAATAACACACGTTATTTGATCCTTCAATCTCGCGGTCCTATCAAATAAACGAGAAACAACATTAAAGTTGGGTAACACACTACGTCAACCATGAAATGGCTATATTATGCCTAAATATTAACAAAACGATTCCTATGCGCTAATAAATCGCATAACCAAAGCGATTGTTCAAGCCATTTGCAACACGGAGTTTAAGCACAAAACTTGATTGTGTCTTAACTTTCTCCTCCGAACCCTGATCTAAACATACTTATAATCAATAGAAAGCCCTTCAAACATACTACAAGAATCCCAACTTGGCCGTCCTAAAATCAAGCCGAAAAATGACAAAATAAAGGCCCAAAGCCGCTGGACGCGTACTGTTCATTGCACGTAGGAAACTTCGAAATTTTGTTTTGGACAAACCATAAACTCAAATCATGATCCGTAAAATCCCACAACTCCACAATACCCTAAACTATGATTCCTACAAAAATACGTGGCTCAACGACTCCAAAATCGGACTTTGCCGCTCGATTTTCCCAAATTCCGAATTTCAAACCCTAACTCCGAAACTGATGCGGGGGCATCCAACGTAGCTCCATCCACCAACTCGGAACCATCAATGTTTATCCAAGCCAAGAGAGAAATTGGACATTATGTGCTTCGATGGATCATTTTCAATGAATAATGTCAATTTTTTATCGGTACTTCATGGTATATCGATAACTATCAATGGGAGGCCATTCCAAATGTCTTGAATGACCAATTGATGAAGTTTCAGAAGGATTCTTTTGTGGTTAAGTGTATGGAGTAGTGTATAAGGTGAAGGAACGAAAAGGAATTAGAAAAGATAAAACGATATCCTCCCAAGGTATAAAGGCCACGCCACCAACCGGAAGAGCATCGAGATCTACGAAGCTCACCACCAAGGCCTAAAGATTCCACCAGCCAAGGATAAAGGGCTTCTTGGCTCACCACCAAGGAGTGATCTACGCTCCAAGGATAAAGAAACCGAAAGGAGTTATCCACTCTCCAAAGGAGTTCACTCAAGTTGAGGAAATCTCACCATTCTCATTCATGAAATTCGTATCCCTTACATTGGATAGTTTGCCCTCTTTATAGGAGGGTTTTAGTGTTAATACACATTGAAAACGGACCTTAATAGCCTAGAAACTGACACCTTAATACATATTAAAAACAGACCTTAATAGCCTAGAAACTGACACCTTAATACATATTAAAAACAGACCTTAATAGCCTAGAAACCGAAACCGTCAACTCTTGGACTGCATGATAGTAAAGACACATAATAACTTAATAAAAGCCTTTATTAACACGCGAATTAAATGCCTTTAATCTTCGGCCTTCTGCATTCTTGAACCTTCAAATTCGAGCTCCTCCCTTCACCACAAAATAAGCCTTCTGAAACTTCATCAATTGGTCATTCAAGACATTTGGAATGGCCTCCCATTGATAGTTATCGATATACCATGAAGTACCGATAAAAATTGACATTATTCATTGAAAATGATCCATCGAAGCACATAATGTCCAATTTCTCTCTTGGCTTGGATAAACATTGATGGTTCCGAGTTGGTGGATGGAGCTACGTTGGATGCCCCCCCATCATCCTCCCTAGGTTGTTTGAGATTTGTCCTCAAATCTAGAAGGTTTTCATCCTCCAAGTAAGGAGAAAGGTCTCCCACGTTGAATGTTGCTGAAACTCCAAACTTTCCTGGAAGGTCAATCTTGTAAGCATTGTCACCAATTCGCTCCAAAACTTTAAAGGGACCATCAGCTCTGGGCATGAGCTTGTTCTTTCGACGAAATGGAAATCTCTCCTTCCTCAAGTGAAGCCATACAAGGTCGCCCGGTTGAAATTGAGCCTTCTTGCGATGTTGATTAGCTTTCTTCTTGTAAGATTCGTTGGCCTTTTCAATGTTGGATCGAATCTGCTCATGGAGCTTCTTCATTGACTCAGCTCTTTTCTTACCATCAAAGCTCACTTGAGAGTTAGACGGAATTGGAATTAAATCAATGGGTGTGAGAGGATTAATTCCATACACAACTTCAAATGGCGATCGACCAGTAGTATAACTTGGTGATCGATTGTAAGCAAATTCAGCATGCGCAAGCTTTAAATCCCAATCTTTCAACGATTTACTCACCATACCACGAAGAAGAGTGGTTAGAGTACGATTTGTTACCTCCGTTTGGCCATCCGTTTGGGGATGACAAGCTGTGCTGAATAAGAGCCTTGTACCAAGCATTCTCCATAGAGTCCTCCAGAAGTGGCTTAAGAACTTGGAATCACGATCCGACACAATGGTCTTTGGTACTCCATGAATGCGGATAATCTCTTTGAAATATAATTCAGCAATATGAGATGCATCATTGGTCTTGTGACATGGCACGAAATGAGCCATTTTAGAGAACCGATCGACGACCACCATGATAGCATCTTTTCCTCTTTGAGTTCTTGGTAGAGCCACAATGAAATCCATGCTAACATCCTCCCAAGGCTGCAATGGTACCGGAAGTGGAGTATACAAACCTTGATGGAAATGGCTTTTTGATCTTTGACAAGTTGCACACCTTGAGATGATAGCATGCACATCTCCACTCATCTTTGGCCAATAGAAATGCTCTTGAAGAACCTCAAGAGTTTTGTTAATACCAAAATGACCAGCCAATCCTCCACCATGCGCTTCTCGAATCAGCAATTCGCGAAAAGAACTCTTCGGCACACATAATTGATTTCGTTTAAAAAGAAACCCATCTTGCAAAGAATATATACCTTGAACTCCCGGCTTGCAATTGTTGATGATAGAGGAGAATTCCGCATCTTCAGAATAAAGTTCTTTCATTGATTGAAATCCGAGAATCCTAGAGTCCAAAACCGCAAGCATAGAATATCTTCTCGACAAAGCATCTGCTACAACATTAGTGTGCCCCGGTTTATATTTTGAGACGAAAGAAAAGGATTGAAGAAATTCTACCCATTTTGCATGTCTCGAATTAAGCTTGCGTTGGCCACTAATAAACCTAAGCGCCTCATGATCAGAATGAAGGACAAATTGCTTTGGCCTCAAATAATGACTCCAATGATCAAGAGCTCGGACAATGGCATAGAATTCTTTGTCATAAGTTGAATAATTCCTCTTGGAATCAGATAACTTCTCACTGAAATATGCCAATGGTTTTTGTGCTTGCACCAGAACAGCACCAATACCAACTCCGCTTGCATCACACTCGACTTGAAATACTTTATCAAAATCAGGAAGTGCAAGAATAGGGGACTCACAAAGTTTCTGCTTGATTATGTCAAAGGCATTTTGAGCAGCCTTTGTCCATTCAAAAGCACCATTCTTCATGCATTCAGTTATAGGAGCCATGATGGTACTAAAGTTTTTAACAAAACGTCGATAGAAAGAAACAAGTCCATGAAAACTTCTTACATCAGAAATGGACGTCGGAACTGGCCAAGTCTTCATAGCTTCCACCTTGGTTTGATCAACAGAGATTCCATCTTTGGAAACCACATAACCAAGAAACACAATGCTCGGAGAGAAGAACTCACATTTCTCCATTTTTGCATACAGTTTTTGATCTCTCAAGACATTGAAGACTTGTTTTAAATGAGAGATATGCTCCTTCTCGTTCCTGCTATAAACAAGAATATCGTCGAAATAAACAACGACAAATCGACCAATAAAGGAACGAAGAACCTCATTCATAAGTCTCATGAAGGTACTTGGAGCATTAGATAATCCGAATGGCATAACCAACCACTAATAAAGGCCTCCCTTGGTTTTGAAAGCCGTCTTCCATTCATCACCTTCTCGCATTTTGATTTGATGATAACCACTTCGCAAATCTATCTTTGAAAACACAGAAGAACCGTATAATTCGTCAAGCATATCGTCAAGTCTAGGTATAGGGTACCTATACTTAATGGTTATGTTGTTGATGGCCCGACTATCTACACACATTCGATATGTACCATCCTTCTTAGGCACAAGTAGAGCCGGAACAGAACAAGGACTCATGCTTTCTCTAACGTATCCTTTGAGGATAAGTTGATCGACTTGTCTTTGCAACTCCTTTGTATCCTCCGGATTGCATCGATAAGCTGGCTTATTTGGTAGCGGAGCACCAGGGATCAAATCAATTTGATGCTCAATACCTCTTATGGGAGGTAATCCAAGTGGCAAATCCTCCGGAAACACATCTGCAAATTCTTTCAACAAGCAATGCATTTTTGGATGTATTGGTCGCTCTATCTCACTCTTTTTCTCGACCACAAGCAAAGCAAATACATTCTTTTGTTTGCTAATGGCTCTCTCAACCCGTGTCTCACTCAAGAACAGATTTTCCTTACAAGTGTTTCCCTCCCCAGGTTTATGTATTGAATAAGGACTCAAGGGTAAAAGAGTAATGCATTTTTGTTCCTTATGAAAGGAGTATGTGTTTTTCCGACCATCATGCATAGCATTTATATCAAATTGCCACGGTCTACCCAATAACAAGTGGCATGCCTCCATAGGAATCACATCACATACAACCTCATCTTGATAGTTTTGCCCAATCGAAAATGCTATAAGAACGCGTTTGGTTACCTTGAGTTCATTCCCTTGATTGAGCCATTGGAGCTTGTATGGTTGAGGATGTTTCGTTGTTGGAAGCTTCAACTTGTCGACAAGGGTTGTCGAAGCAACATTGGTGCAGCTCCCACTATCGATGATCACCGAACACACCTTCCCATTAGTAGTGCAACGTGTGTGAAATATATTCTCCCTTTGCTCTTTATTAGGAGAAACTTCAACATGCAATGCTCTTCGGATGATCAACAGTTCACCATCATCGGCTTTCTCCACAACTTCTTCTTCTCGATCAGATTCGGAAATATTTTGGTCTTCATTGTCATCAGCCTCTTGAAGCGCCGAATTGATCTCCTCGATTTCTTGAAGAGTCATAACCCTCCGATTTGGACAATTTGCTTGTAAATGCCCAAAACCATGGCACTTAAAGCATCTCCTTGCATCACCTTCAAACTTCTTTGGGACTTCTTTGGAAGGCTCTACAATCTTTCCCTTGCCTTTGTCTTTTGTTGACGAACTCTCGCCCTTGCTTGAGGAAGCACCCTTAAAATAGGATGTCGCCTTTGTTGAGGTTCTGGAGGAAAACCTCTTGCTCTTCAATTGTTTTTCGACTTTTATGGCTAACTTGCATACGTCTTCAAAGGACCAATACGGTTGAAGTTCAACCATATCAGCAATTTCTCGATTCATGCCGCCAAGAAAACGAGCGATGGTTTGCTCCGGAACTTCTGGAACTTCACTCCTCATTTTGAGTTGTTCAAACTCACGAATGTATTCTTCAATGCTCATCCCATGTTGTCTTAGGGAGTTCAGTTTGAGGAAGAGATCTTGCTTATAGTTGTCGGGCAAGAACCTCTTCTTCATCAACTTCTTGAGCTTTTCCCAAGACTTGATTCGACCTTTTCCTTCCCTTGCTCGTTGATGCTTTAGATTCTCCCACCATAGAGAAGCATATTTGGTCAACTTTAGGATAGCAACCTTACATTTCTTCTCATCCGAATAGGATTTGAAGTCAAAAATTCGTTCGGTTTTGTGTAGCCAATCTACAAAGTCGTCGGGATTAAGATTACCGTCAAACTCGGGGACCTCCACTTTAACGTCTCTATCATCCTCCTTATGCCTCCCTCTTCGTCTTCGTCTTCGAATTGGAGATTCAGAATCACTAGAGTGCAGAATCGTTCGATTGTCCGCAGTGGACTCGGAATCGCCATCAGAATTTTGACGAGATTCAGAATCGTCTCGTCGATGCTGTTCATTGGGACGCCTTGCTGGTTGTCCTTGTCTCGCCGGATTCTCTAAAAGATTGGGGACTCGCTCCATTTGTTGTTGAAGATTTTGGATTGCACGATCTCGCCTTTCATTGTGCGCCTCCTCCAGAGTCAAGCCTCTAGGAACTGGTTCATCCATAAGGAATTTGTAACAAAAGAAAGAATGGAATCACTCAAATGAGTTCAACCTTGAGCTCTGATACAAATATTTTGATGCGTGATGGGTTGAGTGATTCAAGAACGGAGATTTTTCAAAGGGGATTCTTTTGTGGTTAAGTGTATGGAGTAGTGTATAAGGTGAAGGAACGAAAAGGAATTAGAAAAGATAAAACGATATCCTCCCAAGGTATAAAGGCCACGCCACCAACCGGAAGAGGATCGAGATCTACGAAGTTCACCACCAAGGCCTAAAGATTCCACCAGCCAAGGATAAAGGGCTTCTTGGCTCACCACCAAGGAGTGATCTACGCTCCAAGGATAAAGAAACCGAAAGGAGTTATCCACTCTCCAAAGGAGTTCACTCAAGTTGAGGAAATCTCACCATTCTCATTCATGAAATTCGTATCCCTTACATTGGATAGTTTGGCCTCTTTATAGGAGGGTTTTAGTGTTAATACACATTGAAAACGGACCTTAATAGCCTAGAAACTGACACCTTAATACATATTAAAAACAGACCTTAATAGCCTAGAAACTGAAACCGTCAACTCTTTGGTATCATATTAAAAACAGACCTTAATCGTCAACTGCCCATGAGCATTGATTTCTTGTGTGAAGAAGCATCTGAAGTTGGACTCTTACAGAGAAATTTACATAGCTCATGCCACTGAGAAATTTGCTGTTCTTTTTTTCAATTAAAGCGTTCATCATCTATAACATGCCAATTCGTTGCCCTTTTTAATGTATTTTGGTTTTGTGTGGAAATCATAGATGTCACAATTTGACATTTGGGCTATGTAAGTTGTGTTAAAAGCTTGACTGGGTAAAGAATTATGGCACTTTAATTATGGTAGATACTGTACACATTTTCGAAAAGCTTGAATTATAGGCCAGAAAACTTTCAGACATGAGTATTTTGTTCTCCTTTCTTTTTTTGCGGGGTGGGGGGAGGACGTTTGGGTTCCGGCAGGTGTATTGGAAGAATTGACTGGTATATCATCTTAGTCATCTTGATCAGTGACTTGATTTGCTCCGTTTTACTTTTTAATTAGAACAATTCTCTTCCTTTCAACAAATATGCGTTCTTGACGACCCACAATGCGCATGCTATTGATGGAGAGCCACCTCGCACGCCTGTACCAAGAGTGACAATTACAAATCAAGAGGATACCGTCACTCAGCAGCTAAACGTATGACTCTGTAAATCCGATTACTTTTTAGCTTTTCCTCATTTTCATTTACAGGATGTTTTAGGAAAATGATCTCAATTTAATTTCGCCAATGTTGTTTTTCCATTTCCAGAATGGAGTTTGAGCGCTGATGCTAGATACATATGATTTTGAAGGAGATGTATGGTTGTGCCATTCTTTTAAAGATCAATGTTATGACTTCACCGCATTTGTAGGTACCCTATCCTTAAACTGGTAACATTTTTTTTGCCCATCGCGTGCTTTATGATTTTTCTCTTCTTCGTTCACATTTCTCCTTGGTGCACCTCAAATGCTGAGCCTCTGGTTTGCCATTTAGGAACCGGCTATAGACACTTTAAAGGAAATCGAAGCTTTTCTATCTGCAAACCCGGCAGAGATAGTCACTTTGATACTTGAGGACTATGTTCAGGCACCAAATGGATTGACAAAGGTCTTTACTGATGCTGGCTTGATGAAATACCGGTTTCCGGTGTCAAACATGCCAAAACACGGTCAAGATTGGCCACTAGTTCGTGACATGGTGGCTAATAACCAGCGGCTGCTCGTATTTACCTCCATCCGGTCGAAGGAACAGAGTGAAGGGATCGCTTATCAGTGGAATTACATGGTTGAGAATCAATGTATGTGCGTAGTCAAGTTTAATTAGAGAGAATCTTCTCGGCTATTTGGCCTAGAATTTTTCAAACACATGATTCGTCATTGACATGTTGTGTCCATGTATGTGTATGGCGCCTTAATTAATTAGTAACTTGCAGATGGCGATGATGGAATGAAAGCAGGAAGCTGTCCAAACAGAGCTGAATCGGCTCCTCTTGATGACAGGAGCAAGTCCTTGGTTCTCGTGAATTACTTCCAGTCTGTGCCCATCACGCTACGCAGTTGCAAGGACAACTCAGGCGACCTCATTGACATGCTTCATACTTGTTATGGCGCAGCTGGCAACAGATGGGCTAATTCTGTCTATACAACCTTGAAATTTAACAAAAGTATCAGGGATATCATATTTTCCTTGGTTGGGCTAGATACTCGAACACGCCTAGCAGTCGATTGTAGTAATATTAAAATTGTCTGACCAAATTGCTCGTTAGACTTAAACCTGCATATTTCGGAATGAAAAAGTTTTGCAAAAGCGTTGACACCGGAAGCTCTATGCTTTTATGCAGAGGAGCGAGGGAGGAGGATCATTTCAAGCAGTAGACACTCTAAACGGGAAGCTGCTATGTGGATGTAACGATGTGCAAGCGTGCGTGGTAAGTTAAACTTGAGGTGCTGATGTATTTCTCTGAAGCAAGAAGGATGTTCTCTTTTCGATGTTGGCATTATTGTGGATGCGTGGTCCTTGTCAAAACGTCAAGTCATCTCGTATGGATGTCCCAACCATTTCAGTTGCTTTTTGATGGTATGGAGAACCAAGCCCGTGTCATATCCTAATCAAGACGGACATGCTTTTCTCTCAATTATGAAGTTCATTAGTAGTTCGAAGAACATTCACAGACAATTGCATGTTTCTCTTTTGGAAAATCTGCTGACGTAGTAAATATTTTTATTTTGCAGCCGGGTTCAACTTCTGGGGCGTGCTCTCCATAGAAAACAAGAATATCCTGAATAAAACAAAGGAAAATCAATAAGGAAATCAAAACAATCGTTGCTGCATTTTTATTTTTATTTTGGTTTTAGGTAAGACTATGGTGACTTTGTCAGAATAGCGGATACCTACCAATCGATAGAAATCAAGAAGGTGTGCAGAAATAGAATTATTTCTCTTAAGTACTATGCAGACAGAAAAGAAAGCTCCAAAGGTAGGATATCTTTTTGTTTCTCGTGCCCTATGCATTGAGTTTGTGCTTAATTTATCCAAATTGTACTCATTTCCTTTCTAGGGTACCCAAGGAGCACAAATTGGATTATATCATGATCGATACAATCAATCACATAGTTGTAATTGGAGTTTCCATTGCTTCTTGAGATGAGGAGGGTCTACCCTAGTAAAAGGAGTTCTTCATAAGACAAGGGTCTCGATGTTTTGCATAGTAAGTCTGGTTTACAATTTATGTGTACTAAATGTTGTGTAATGCCACAAGGGACTAATTAAATAAGTGGTCATATTCAATAAGCGATAATAGTCTGTCACATCATTTAATATAATTAGTTTTAACCAATCTAGCATTTCCAATTAGTGTTCGTTTATTTCCAAAAAAACTGTATTTGGAAAATTGTTTTTTTTTTTTTTTTGTCTTTCCAGTGTTTGGTGAAAAACTAATTAATTTACCAAGTCAAAATTCTTCTAAGGCAATTCTAGGTCAAAGCCCTGACGTTGGGTATTGAAAATGTTGCTTGATTGAACTTTTTGATAGAATGATTTTTAAAAAAGAGACATCTATCTAGGCCCAGGGGCATGTGATCGGATCACCTAATAGGCAGATAGATTAGGAGGTATCTTTCATTACGTAGGCTGAAGCATATAATTTTCAAACCCTATATAGAGCTAGACATGATATATACAGTTAGGGTTCCCCCCATCATTCAAGCATACAATATTGTGTGGGGTCATTAAATTTTTTTAGGACTTTCAATATTCAATTTGTGTGATTTTCGAAATTTGGAGTATTGAATCAATATGTTAGGATGATTCCGTTGTCCATATAGTCAATAACCTAGAGAAATATGGCATATATTTGAGATTAAGTGTCCAATCGAGTTGATACACTGCCAAACTCGTGCTCAACTCGAGTTACGTACTCTATCGAAAGTTTAGTCAAGCTCAATCAAGTATTAATTTTCCCGTTTGAAGTCGACTCAATTAGAAAATTGCATTGCTCAATCTCTAATCACCTCAATTACAATAACTCATATTTAAGGTTCGAGATTTATAAGCTCAAATTTTGTATAAATACTCGGTATTTATTTTATTGTCACGTCACAATCCTCAATCGTGTGCCCATCCTTCACTGGTCGATTAAATAGCGACGTCCCAAGACGTATTGCCGACCCATTCATTTTAATATGCATACATACAGAAGCAGATATAAATTCCTAGATAATAAAACAATGGGATAGGAAAGTATGACAAAATTTCGAACTTTTAAAAAAACCACACTTATATACAATGCAAACCATAATGCATATATATACAAGGCGAACTACTAGTCAAGTTCAACTTAAACAATCTCAGAAAACACAATCTGCAGACAGGGGTAGGGTTTCAGTCCTTTCCTAGATCCTCTTTTGGGTCCGCCTTCGGTTCTTCCTCCTCAATCCCACCTTCTTCCATACTCTAGCTAGAGTCCACTCCTGAGTTCACCAGAGAGTCAGAATCGCCCTCGAGCTTGGGATCCTTCACATCAACCACCGATCCACCCTTGGGATCCGCTGTCCCCTTCTTGAACGCTACCTCTAAAACGTACAGAGGTATATTAGATTTTAGCACAGGGCTCTCCCTTTGCCCATTATGATAGTGGCGATACCATGATCGGTACTTATGGGGTACCTATTCAAGTTCACCCACGTCAACCTAGACGATGGATTTCACCAGTATATACTCCAATCCTTCAAGTTGGGGGTGTATCGGAATATGATAACTTATCTCAGTAGTTTCTTCAGGCATACCAAAATGTAAGGGAGGAGGTGGAGGTGCTGCAATCTAGGGATTTGAAATGTTGTCCCACAACGGGGTGGGACTACGTCTCAGCAAGTTCTATCCTCCTAAGACTCAATTAGGAAGAAAATACGCCATGAGGGCTGTCAAGCACAATCATAAGACAATCATAAGTTGGAGACTTACCTTTGCATCTTACAAGTTAGTATATATCAAATATACACAAACCACATCAATTCATCTAGTCAGATCGAACTATTGATCAATTGACTCAATCGATTACATGTCATTACAACCTTCTCCTGGTTGGTACATTCAATACTATCTATAAAGTCCTATTAAATTAGGACTGCTCACCCAAATCTGAAATTATATAGTATAGCTCACTCAAAGCTGAGAATATAATATACTGTATATATGCTTGCCCAAAGTTGATAAATTAGAGCCCCTAGGCCATCATAATATACTATATATGCTTGCCCAAATATGATAATATGGTATACTATATATACTCGCTCAAAGCTGATGAATTTAAGCTCTTTGGCCAAAATAGTATACCACTCTAGTCATATAGCCAAATTTAAGCTCTTAGTTAAAATACCATAATTTCACTTTCACAATTCCCACCATTTTATATAATCCACCAAAATATTTTGCGCTTTGTAAACTAACGCTCGGTTATTTTCCAATCAATTACCAGAATAACTAAATTTAGGAATAAAATCCTAAAATTACAAATGAATCACAATAAGCAGTATAAAATTCTGGTCGTCGGCTATACTAGCCTAATTTTTGGAAAATAAATAATTATGGAAATATTAAATAAATGCTAATAAATCCAACTTAGGCCAGTAATGCCTAATTGGACGCCGAAATGGACCCAAAAAAATTCAAAAGTTCGTTAAATAAATACTAAAACGTGTTTACTTACTAATTGCACTAACTAACCACCTAACATACATTGACAGATAATTAAATTAACTAATCTAATCTAATCTATCCAGCTAAACCATGCTTAATTAATCTAATCAACCCTTAAGCATAATTAACCTACTAAGCGAGGATTAGTGAGTTAAACTCACTTATTCGGCAAGCCAGTCGGTTCAAATCGACGGACGCAACGGGGAACAACTTCCTTCAAAGCGGGCTTAGCAACTGACGTCCGGAACCACCTCAAAACAGGCTTAACAAAATCCATCGACACCTCACTTCCTTCGGCGGTGGCTACAACGGCTGTTGGCTTCTTCTATTGGACTTATGGACTTCAAGCAGCAGCAATGGAGGTGGGAAAGGGAGTTGCTCGACTGCTTGAAGGGGGGAGGAGATCGGTTCAGCAAGTGGGATCGGTTTTGGTCCTCTTGACTGAATTGTCTCAATCCATTTGGTCTCCCACCACCAGCTGGTGTCCACCCATGATTTTCAAACCCAATTGCCCTCTTCTAGAAGCTTGAAGATGTCCATAACTCAGCCATGGGGGTGCTACGAATTTCAAGTGATTTGGCGTCAATTGGACACTTATTCTCCCTTAAATTAATCCAATTCGGCCTAAATAAAATCCATCGACACCTCACTGATCCAATTGGTATTTTTCCTCACCAATTGATTCCACTTGCTTCCCAATTTTGTGACAAAAAACAATCTCCGGCAAAAATCTTTGGAGACTGAGTTGATGTTTCTACAATTAATTGTGACACGACAAAACTTTCAATTTCTTAAATTGGACTCAAATACGCTGTTAATTTCAATCTAGCGCTTTTTTAGCGTGATCTTGACTAACGGGTAGGTTTTAGAAATTTTTAGTGCAAATGACCCGTGGTTGATTTTCTTCGAGCCACAATGAACCCACTCGACACATTGACGACTTTAAGTTGTTCTGAAAATCTCGAGGATTCAAATATGGACACAGGGTACCGAAACGATAGAAAAATCAGTCTAGTGCCGGTTGACGAAAATTTTCCAAATTAGTGGAGTCACCCATGTTTTGCCACACATCTCATTTGAATAGACCTATTTCTAATCTCTGATTGATTTTTAATTGTGCCACAATGGTCTTTAAAGATGAACACGGTCGAAAAGCCAATTCCTGGTCGAATTCTCAAGTCTATCACATGAAAATTCATTAATGGTTTCCTTGATAATCGAGTTATCTCGAGAGTGATCAACTCTGAGAACAACTCTATAGGTGCGTCGATGAAATGCCCGATTTATTCAATGGTAAACAGGATTGAAAATAGAGGATATCAAATTTATAATTATTAAATATATATTTTGAAATAATGAAAACTCAATTAGATTCGATTGAGCTCTACCCAAGCTTTGTTGTCGAGCCAAGCCCGAGCATTTGTTGATTATACTAGTTTTTGGCCTGTTGACAGCTTTTTCAAATACGCCAGGGTCCAGAGGGGTGTCGAGGGCTTCGAGCTTGAACATAATTTGGTCTCTCTCTGCGCTAACTGCGATTCTGTCGGCATCTCTCTCTTCATTGACTCGTTAGGGAAAACTGTTGTGATACTTCAACTCGAAACAGAGTTCACAGGATTTTGTTCTATGATTAGGCATGTCTCAGCAGGTCAAATGGGTAATTGGAACGCAAAACCTTTGTCTGACACTTCTCTGCCTCTAGATGCATTCATGTGAGGAACTAGACTCAAGTATTTATGTATGATCATCTGCATGTAGCTCATCACCTCGTAAAATATTCCTCTGAATGCGCCTTTTGTGCATTAATATAACAGGCTAAATAAGAGTGATGACTAGGTAGACCTTGAGCTGTGTATATTGCTTGAAACAAGGGTTGCTCATGTGGCATAAAACTAGGGTTTCAATGGGTAAACTATTGGCATTCTTGCAGTGGCCTTTTTCAAATGCAAGCGCAATTTCTTTGCAATGAATATACATTTATCGATTACTTGAACTTCCTGTCCTTGCTAAGTTCGACGTGTAATCAAGTAGCAAGAATTCATAGGGAAGCCACTCTAACTTAAACTCAGAAAGACTCTACTCAACTTGCTCGAAAATCTAAAGAACCATTAGGGTTTAGCGTAATCCAAATATACGAAGTTTATGAAAACAGTAAATCTTAACAACATGTTTTATTTCCAACCTTTAATTTCTACACCCATTTTGGAAACAAAGCCTAATCTCTTTCTTATTTATTTATGTAGGTCTTATTTCCTTGTCCCACTAAACAAAGCATCCTAATTCCATCTCGACCCACATATTGGAAAAAGAAAAATGTGATGTAGTGTGTCCACTTCAATAAGGTTTACAAATTTTATGTCAATAAATTCCACATATAATGGAACGGACGAATTGATGGACATATATAAACTATTTGGCTACCTTGGCTGGTACCCGACATATCTTAATCTCCATTTTAATTTTTCTTTGTTGTGATAAAAAGAAAAGAGCGGCTATAGAGAAATGTGATGCGTGATGGGGTGAGTGATTCTAGAGCGGATTTTTTTAGAGGGGATTTTTGTGGTTAATAAGTGTATGGGGTAGTGTATATCAGGAAGAAACAAATAGGAATAAGAAAAGATAAAAACGATCTCCTCCCAAGGTATAAAGGTCTCGCCACCAACCGAGGATGAGAATCGAGATCTACGAACCTCACCACCATGGCCTAAAGCTTCGACCAGCCAAGGATAAAGGACTTCGGGATAGGAGAAGCTCACCACCAAGGAGTGATCTATGCTCCAAGGATAAAGAAACCGAAAGGAGTTATCCACTCTTCAAACGAATTCACTCAAGTTGAGGAAATCTCACCATTCTCATTCATGAAATTCGTATCTACCCTACATTGGATAGTTTCCTCTATTTATAGGAGGATTTTAGCCTTAGGAAATATTAAAAACAAACTTTAATGACCTAGGAACTTAAACGTTCGACTCTTGAGCTACATAATAATAAAAACAGCTAGGAACTTAATAAAAAGCCTTTACTAACATGGGAACTAAATGCCTTTAATCTTCGGCTTTCCGCATTCTCGAATCGTTAGCCTTCCGTGTTCTTCAAACACATACTCTTTTGTTTGCTAATGGCTCTTTTCTTTGCTAATGGCTCGCTCAACCCGTGTCTCACTCAAGAACAAATTTTCCTTACAAGTGTTTCCCTCCCCAAGTTGATTATTATGTATCGAATAAGGACTCAATGGTAAAAGAGTAATGCACTTTTGTTCCTTATGAAAAGAGTATGTGTTTTTCCAACCATCATGCATAGCATTTATATCAAATTGCCACGGTCTACCCAATAACAAGTGGCATGCCTCCATAGGAATCACATCACATACAACCTCATCTCGATAGTTCTTCCCAATCGAAAATGATATAAGAACGAATTTGGTTACCTTCAGTTCATTCCCTTGATTGAGCCATTGGAGCTTGTATGGTTGAGGATGTTTCGTTGTTGGAAGCTTCAACTTGTCGACAAGAGTTGTCGAAGCAACATTGGTGCAGCTTCCACCATCGATGATCACCGAACACACCTTTCCATTAATAGTGCAATGCGTGTGAAATATATTCTCCCTTTGCTCTTTATTAGGAGAAACTTCAACATGCAATGCTCTTCGGATGATCAACAGCTCACCATCATCGACTTTCTCCACAACTTGTTCCCGATCAGATTCGGAAATCTTTTGGTCTTCATTGCCATCAGCCTCTTCAATCGCCGAATTGATCTCCTCAATTTCTTGAAGAGTCATAACTCTCCGATTTGGACAATATGCTTGTAAATGCCCAAAACCATGGCACTTAAAGCATTTCCTTGCATCACCTTCAAACTTCTTTTGGACTTCTTTGGAAGGCTCTACATTCTTTCCCTTGCTTTTGTCTTTTATCGACGTACTCTCGCCCTTACTTGAGGAAGCACCATTAAAATAGGATGTCGCCTTTGTTGAGGTTCTGGAGGAAAACCTCTTGCTCTTCAATTGTTTTTCAACTTTTATTGCTAACTTGCATACGTCTTCAAAGGACCAATACGGTTGAAGTTCAACCATATCAGCAATTTCTCGATTCATGCCGCCAAGGAAACGAGCGATGGTTTGCTCAGGAACTTCTGGAACTTCACTCCTCATTTTGAGTTGTTCAAACTCACGAATGTATGCTTCAACGCTCATCCCATGTTGTCTTAGGAAGTTTAGTTTGAGGAAGAGATCTTGCTTATAATTGTCGGGCAAGAATCTCTTCTTCATCAACTTCTTGAGTTTTTCCCAAGACTTGATTCGGCCTTTTCCTTCCCTTGCTCGTTGATGCTTTAGATTCTCCCACCATAGACAAGCATATTTGGTCAACTTTAGGACAGCAACCTTACATTTCTTCTCATCCGAATAGGATTTGAAGTCAAAAATTCGTTCGGTTTTATGTAGCCAATCCACAAAGTCGTCGGGATTAAGATTACCGTCAAACTCAGGGACCTCCACTTTAATGTCTCTTTCATCCTCCTTATGCCTCCCTCTCCGTCTACGTCTTCGAATTGGAGATTCAGAATCACTAGAGTGCAGAATCGTTCGATTGTCTCCAGTGGACTCGGAATCGCCATCAGAATTTTGACGAGATTCAAAATCGTCACGCCGATGCCGTTCATGGGGACTCCTTGCTGGTTGTCCTTGTCTCGCCGGATTCTCTAGAAGATTGAGGACTCGCTCCATTTGTTGTTGAAGATTTTGGATTGCACGATCTTGCCTTTCGTTGTGCGCTTGCTCCAGAGTCAAGCCTCTAGGAACTTGTTCATCCATAAGGAATTTGTAACAAAAGAAAGAAAGGAATCACTCAAATGAGTCGAACCTTGAGCTATGATACCAATATTTTGATGCGTGATGGGGTGAGTGATTCTAGAGCGGATTTTTTTAGAGGGGATTTTTGTGGTTAATAAGTGTATGGTCATGCAGCATTTTAAATGTGATGGAGTTTGTACTCTGAAAACAAATGAATGGTTTTGACTCATAAAAGACCCTATTGACAACTTTAGGGGCTAACATAATGGTGTTTCCAAATATGTTAGATTTTGAACATCAAAAGGGTTATTCGCAAATGGGTGTCGATGGTTGTCCCTATTGATTAGGGATATGACACATGAATGATCGGCCAAGGATTGGGGATCTGATCGGGCATCTCGGCTTTTGCCCCTGTAGAAGAGAAGATGTACAAGTAGATCAATTAGTCTAGCCAAAATCAAATGTGAGTTGAGGCTTGAAGATTTTCTATCATTCGCTTTGGTGATTACTCAGGACGCCATTTCGCTTAGGAGAGCTTATTAGAGTTTGACATGTCTTTCCTTGATTTGTTATCCGCATTTTTTACTGTCAAGTGATCCGGCGACAGATAAAAGGGATCATGTTAGTCATAAGCTCTTTCAAGCGTCGAATAACTTGGAAGCGATACAACATTACCCTTCACTGGTTTGCAAATGATTGGATGAACCTGAAGTGCAAGTGGGACACAAAGTCCTATGTCTTTTGCTTCGTTAGGTCACTAGCTCTCTCATAATTTGTAAGCGCAAGAGAAGCAAAAACTTTTTTATTATTTTTTTACCAACCGGCTAACTGCCGCGTCGGGGATTCGAACCCCTGACTTCGGACTGTTTTGCTTCTTCCCGGGTACCACTTGGCCAAAGGAGTCGACAGTGTCCGTAGGGCGCTTCTTTTTTCATTTAATTGACTTGGCTCTTGGACGACACGTCCTTTCATACCAAGTTAGGTAAATCGATATGGGTCACTTAATTTGCCCAAATTAACCATTAAGCTTGTTTCTTGAATCCCAATGCTTCCTGTCAATAGGGAAAATATGTCAAAAGCGAGTTTAGAGAGAGGGAGTATTGGAAACGATACTGATGTACCCTTCCTCATAGTTTGTATTTGTTGACTCCTAGGGATATTTGAATGTTGATAACAGCATTTTCTCTTTCGATTAGCCTTTCTCATTTGTGGCCATGTATGCATGATTGCTAGTCGTTGATTCATCCTTAACGCCTTCCGTCTATGGAATTTCTCCTTCTGTCTTTAACTACATAACCATTAGCAGCATTGGGCAAAGTCATGTCCTTCAAGCTTCTATGGAATCTCAACTGTCTAGATTTTCTCCTTGTTGACAGTATTCAACTCAAAGGAAGAGAGGAAAAATTCTTTTTCTGCACTTCTTGGCTTGTTGAAGCCAGAAATCCCATTGATTGAACCATAGCGTGTAGTTGCTCGGGCGCATTGAGGGAAGAAGATGTTGCTCCGTCTTGAGAAGGAGTTGGATAGGAACGAGGTGGAGTGCACAAAGCTCCTGAGAACAGCTTGATGTCAACTGTATGCATGTACCTATTACGTCCTATCTTTCGTTTCCTGTAAATAGAAGAGAGAGAACATCATTTCCAAAATATATTTAGAGAATAAAACTTACCTTCTTTGAAGTGGGATGATCATTTATGTTTGCCCCACTGCCTTCTTGGAAGAGTGTCTTTGAATTCGGTGAGTTCACATGATGCGCCAGCTTCAAATGCCCCCTGTCACACTAAGTCAAGGGGGATAGGGATGATATTCTGAGACACGAAGTGAGTGAATCAAAAAGACAAATATGATTAAATTTAACATATTGTTTTGACGAAAGCTTTTGGTAATAAAACATATTTTGTTTTCAAGAGTATATATCTTTAGGGGGAAGAAAGCATGAGGAAGCCCAGCCCTCAGTATTTTTCTTGGATGATATTTTCTTTTCATGGTTGGATAGCATCACCGGGCTGGCGTGGAATACTGCCTCATGCTTTTCAAAACAAAATATTAGAACTGTACATTAGATTACTAGAATGGAAAATGCAACAGCAGCACACTAGACAGGATAAGAAACGTGAAATTATAAAAACAAGCAAAACCCATGAAAACTCCTATGAAAAAGGAGCACTTTGTTAGTGTTGGTTTTGAAATCAAGCGCCTGAGAGTTCATCGCCTCTAGTAGACTCAAAGTATTGGCACGAGAGGACCACTTCATTGAAGCTACGGAAGTGCAACCCATGCAACCAACAACGATGCTTGCGAGGTAAAGCCCCTATGAACAGCTTCATCATTTTTTCTTCAGCCAGTTGAGGGTAGGTTTGCAGCATAAAAGCCTTCCACCTCCTTGCATATGCTCAAAAATCGTCCATTGGTCTTCTTCTAAAGTGAACCAAGTTCTCGCAAGGCAGTTCAGTTCCAATCTGGCCTTGATACTGAAGCAGGAATGCAAAAGACAGCTCATTCCAATCTTTCATGAGGTAGATATTTGCTGTGATGAACCATTGCAATGCAGGCCCTACAAGACTTTCTTGGAAGGCCCGAGTTGCGAATAACATCGAGCTATAGTACCGACTCATTTCAGCGTGGAAATATTGCAAATGAGCCACGGGGCAACTCGTGCCATTATACTTGCGGAGATTAGGCATCCACATCTCTCTAGGGGTCATGATCCTATGAGTGCAAGACGGGCTTGATGTATCCTGGTTAGGCCACTGGTTTTCCCATTGCATATTTGTTGCGGTGGTAAACTCTATTGCTTCGGGAAAACTAGATTCTCCCGAGTTTATCTCATTACTTTCTTCCGGGTGAAAATTACCAAACGAGGATAAAGTGTTTAAGCCATCTTGATGGTCAGGTGACAAGCTTAGCAGTTCATTAGGATCATAGCAGATAAGGACGAATGATCCCTCTTTTGACAGGCTTTCGACCCCATGTGTGGGTAGGAAGCAGTTATACGATGAATGGCCGATTTCATCTATATAACACTGGTAGTCCTTGCGACTGTATCCTAGGGACTGATAGTCTTCAGGGTTGTACTCTAGGGGATGCTCAAGGTTTTGGCACGGCGGCTCATTGGCTATCAGATTTTGCCTATACTCAATGGCAGATGTTGAATTGAATTGTTTAGGCTTTCTTTTCTTGACTCCTGGTCCAGACCTTTTGAGTAAGGTCCTTCGTTTCGCCAGTTGGACTTTGTCAAGGGAAGTGAGAGATAGTAGAGCTTCACTCTTTGCTTCACTCTCTAGGTTGATAGGGGTCAGTATTCTTTGGACCCTAGCCCTTGCAGTAAGCTTGGGGAGCTATCATGTCGTGCCCCAGTCTTGAATAGGCTCTGTGTCTTTGACCTCGTACACAGGCTCCTTGCCTTTCCTAGTGGGAAGCTTTTCATCAATACGATATTGCTCAGTCGCCCATTTATCATGCAAGGCTTCATTGACATCTTTCTTCTCCTATCTTAGCGACTAACGGCTCCTTGTGCTCCGCGACCATCGGTTCTTCATAGGGCAAGGTGATGTTAAGGCAGATGTCAATATTATATTCTTGGTGGAAAACATTAATTAGTTCCCCCTAGGTCTTAAGGGGACTAATCTTCCTAACAATGTACCATCGCAAAGCGGGGCCAGTCAAGCTTGATTGGTACGATCGAATCATCCTTCGGACCAGGTAGGCCTGCAAGTAGGTCTCTAGGCGGGAGGTATCAGCATACCTTTCGCATTCAAGTGTTTTGAGCTCTTCAGGGATCTCAATGTCGGCATAATTAGATAGGTCTATGGGATTCTACCCCTGCATTTGGTTTACCTTTTTCATGATCTTTTCAAACTGTCTATGGTGTTGGTTATTTTCTGTCCTATGCCATCTTCAATATTGGCGAGGCGATTTTGTACATCATTCCAACCGGGCCCTCTTGTGTGAGGCCATTCACGGGTGGTTGATAGTTGGCGATTCATAATTACCTGTCATTGCGAAAATGATGAATGAGCACGAAAGTAAACAAAGATTGACCCATGGCAATGGTCTAACTATTTTTTATTTATCAAAAGAGGATTTGATAGACTGTCGACTTCTGACATCTAAAACCCGAAAATGACATAAGGAAATACTAGATATTATACAAAAGTCCCTAAATAATGGGACAAAACTTTCAGGATTGCTATTTTATATTCGACGAGGAGCCTTGCTCTTGCATAGATGCTTGCTTTCTTGGACCGGCTCTGAGGTGTGTATCCAATCCATTCCCAAATCCCTCTCCATAAGCTCTGCTTGCTTATGCTGGCTGCTCTCGCTGATTGAGTGAGGGACCAGTGGCTTCCATTTTGTCGGGATACGATGGTTGTGGATGTAGGACGTGGAGGCGTGGTGGGCTTTTTCTTCTCCCTCAAGCCCTTCAAGTACCACGATCCTTTTGCAATGGCACTTGTCCCAGGTTTTCTCAGCGATAGAAATTTCTACTGTGTAGTCACGGCTTGTGTTGAAAAGGACTGGAGGGATCCTCCTCTTGAAAGGCGGTGGGATCTCCTGAAGGGCTCCATATTATCGTGCTACCCGATATGGGTAATAGGGAATGGCGCCGGTGAGGCCGAGCAACAGAATTGGGCGGCAGCGTTTGTAAGCGAAGCGAGCTCTCTTTTCATGGAACCAACCAGCACACCATTGGAATGCCTCAGGAGATGGGTCTCTTAAGAAATTTATCCAATTTAAACAGCTTTGATTGGGAATGTATGGTCCTAAAATCATAAATTTTTGTGATGGATTTTCGAAATCATTCGTGTTAGACGATCGCATGAAGTCTCGGAATTCGCTTAGGTGAGAAAAGAACCAGACTTGTAAAATTTCCGAAGAGACCCACATGATTTTTTCCGTGTTTTCTTTAAAACGATTAAAGGACAAGAATGTTTCAGTTAAAATCATGTTGACATAATTTTGCCCCCTCAAGATCTGATCAACTATCCATGCCATCTTAGGACTTATGACATTTCTTTGATGAGGGAAAATGATGAACCAGAAAAAGGCCAGGACGAAAATCTCACTTTTTTGGGTCATAGGTTGATTTTGAAAACAGGCATTCATAAATTCTAGTGGGCAGGTATTATGGTTGTTTTCAAGAATTTGCCTCATAACATAAACTTCAGTTCTTAAAAGTCGCACTAACCCACGCAACGGGATGATGCCTGTTGATGGGCTGACAAGCTTATTCTCAAGAGGCATTCCAGTGATAATGTTGTATTCTTCAAGAGTTGGGGTTAGCTCAAACCTACCAAACATAAAAGTAGTCATCTTCGGACACCAGAAATGCGCCATGGTGATGCGGGAGCATCCAACGTAGCTCCATCGACCAACTCAGAACCATCGATGTTTATCCAAGCCAATAAAGAAGTTGGGCATTATGTGCTTCAATGGAACATTTTGAATGACTAATGTTAATTACTTATCGGTACTTTGTGGTATATCCATAGGTATCAATGGGAGGTCAATTTAGATGTCTTGTATGACCAATTGAGGAAGTTTCAAGAAGATTATTTTCTGGTCAAGGGAGGAGCTCGAATTTTGGGAAGGCTAGAGGGTCACGAAAGCGGTTCAAGAATATGGAAAGCCAAAGGTTCAAGAACACGGAAAGCTAACGGTTCGAGAATGCGGAAAGCCGAAGATTAAAGACATTTAGTTCCCGTGTTAGTAAAGGCTTTTTATTAAGTTCCTAGCTGTTTTTATTATTATGTAGCTCAAGAGTCGAACGTTTAAGTTCCTAGGTCATTAAAGTTTGTTTTTAATATTTCCTAAGGCTAAAATCCTCCTATAAATAGAGGAAACTATCCAATGTAGGGGAGATACGAATTTCATGAATGAGAATGGTGAGATTTCCTCAACTTGAGTGAATTCCTTTGGAGAGTGGATAACTCCTTTCGGTTTCTTTATCCTTGGAGCATAGATCACTCCTTGGTGGTGAGCTTCTCCTATCCCGAGGTCCTTTATCCTTGGCTGGTGGAAGCTTTAGGCCTTGGTGGTGAGCTTCGTAGATCTCGATTCTCATCCTCGGTTGGTGGCGAGACCTTTATACCTTGGGAGGAGATCGTTTTTATCTTTTCTTATTCCTATTTGTTTCTTCCTCATATACACTACTCCATACACTTATTAACCACAAAAATCCCCTCTAAAAAAATCCGCTCTAGAATCACTCACCCCATCACGCATCAAAATATTGGTTTTTTTCCTACAGCCTTAACATACAATTGAAATTCCACAATTACATTCCCAACACTCTTTGGCACAATTCCAATAAAATCACCTCAAAACATTCTTCTATTGAATAAAGCATGGTCGGTTACGTTCCTATTCCTTTCGCCATCCCAGTGGCGTCTTATCAGTGGTAGCAGTGTTGGTGTTTTTCCTAAATTCCAACTGACACTCTCTCACCTGATAGTTATGCTAGTCACAATCGAAGCACGTTCTAATCATACTTAGACACAGGATTAATCCATGCATTCCTTCCATACTTTTGACACTCACTTGGTGAGTCCTCCATCTTCTGTCAGATGACAGCATGCTCACTTACTTGCACCAAGTTTTGTCCAAAAAACCCCGTGGCGTGTTCTGTGGCACACTCCCACTGATATATCCTATCAACAGTGCTGGCACTTGCGATCTCATCCATGGTGACAACAACTGCTATTATGGTCCCATCGACCTTTTGAAACAGTTTCTTGCCAAGTGACCCTATCGGTCACAGTCTGAACAACCACCCATCCTAACATGGCACAGGGCCGATTCATGTTGTCTTCCATGACACACAACGTTTTAATTCAATGCTGACTTGTCTACCCAGTCTTTCCTAATGGGCGGAATAGAATATATTATTCGGGTCATAAGCTCCTTTCCAAACTGATTTCCACTTCTACTGAATCTGAACCTCGTCTCGAATGCAATGGTTTGCTCCCAGATCACATCTCCATATTGAACCTTGGCAGGTGTGGCAACAATGACAATTCCGATGCTGACGGCAGTAGTGACAGTGGCAACAACAACGGCTTGATGCTGAGCTTTTTAGCTTGACAAGCTTCTTGGGAAAACTTGCGCCTGAACGATCTTGCTGGACCTAGGATCGCTCGGTGCTACTACACTCTCAATACCGACCTACGACGGTACTCTTTTACTCACGATGGCCTGAGTCGACTCTCTACCACAACCACCTTGGGCACCAATCCACATCGGCATTCTTTCTAGAGTTCTAGAGGCTACCATCCTCTTACTAGGAGCACTCAGCTCCTAATTACTCATGCTACAGGATCTTTATAAAAACCTGTTTTCTAATTCCAATACCACATTAGAATTTGAGTAACTCACAAACAAGCTACAATCAGGTATCACAGATATGCACCAGCATGAATTTAAAGGTCATTCCTACTACTATCCCATGATTCATCGCACCTTATCACTCCAATCCCTACCCATTACTCTGATACCACTTAAACGAGATGTCACGCCCCGATCCTCAGGCATGCACACATCCCTTACCTTGGTCAATTTGAGTATGCTATATCTCAGGATTATGTATCGCCGACCCTTCATTTTTAATAGCATACGAGAAAGCAATTATAAATCCCCAGACAATAAAACGATGGGATAAAAAAGTAGGGCCATATTTTTCATACTGAAAATTTACAACCACACATTTTTACAAACATCTCATAGTATTCTACAATACTATATACATAAGTTTAATCTAACTTCTATTTGCATGCAAACAAGGTCTGACAGGACAAGATGGGATCTCAATCCTCATCCGGGTCGTACTCGAGGTCATCATCCCGACCATCCTCGGTCTCTGCAGAATCAATCTCATACTCTTCAAGCTCTTCATCTTCTGCTGGCTCGTCAACAGGGCTACTCCGGTCCCTCCTCCTCCGATTCCTCTTCTTCAAGCTCTTCCCTCTCCTGGTCCTCCTCCTGTCCCTCCTCTTGCTCGATGATCTCACCTTATTCCTCACTCCAGCTAGCACCCTCAGCTGAGTAAACTGGTGACTCAAGATCGTCTCCAAGCTTAGAATCCTTAGCATCCACTACCGAGCCACCCTTAGGATCTACTGTCCCTAGCTCAAATGCTGCCTTAAGGACGTATAAAGGCACATCACCTTCCGGGATGGGACCCTCTTGTCGCCCATCGTGGTAGTGACGATACCACGATCGGTACTCGTGGGGCGCCAGGTGATTATAACCCACATTAACCCAAACCTTGGACTCTATCAGCACGTACTTTAGTCCCTCAGGGTGGTAGTCTATGGTAATTTCTTGAGGGATGCCAAAATACCTAGGAGGACGAAGAGGTGGAGGTACTGCCATCTAGGGACTTGAAATGTTGTCCCACAACCGGGATGAGACTACATCTCAGCAAGTTCTACCCCTTAAGACTCGGTTAGTAAACCAATACACCGTCCGGGTTGCCTATGCACTCACGGTTCGGAGGACTTGCCTTGGCCTCAGATTCCACATGCATATTAGCACAGTTCAAATAGGCACCTAATCATAATATCACGGATCAAAACATCGATCAAATCAACTTAGTTGATTACATGTCATCACGACCATCTCGTGGTCAATACATTCAATACTATCTATAGAGTCCGACCATAGTGTAGGATTGCTCACCCAAAGCTGATAATATAGTATACTATAAATATATGCTCGCCCAAAGTTGAATGATCAGGGCTCCCAGGCCATCATAGTATACTATATATGCTCATCCAAAGCTGATACTATGGTATACTATTTATAGGCTCGTCCAAAACTGACAATAAATTGGTAGCCCAAAACTGATACTATGGTATACTATCTATATACTCGTCCAAAGCTAATAACAAATTGCTAGCCCAAGGCTGATACTATGGTATACTATTTATATGCTCGCCCAAAACTGATAATAAATTACTTACCCAAAGCTGATAGATTAGGGCCCCCAAGCCAAGATAGTATACCATTTTCATCATTTTTATCATACCCGGTAAAAATAACCGTGTGTTGGTACACGGCCGGACTTAGCCAAAATATCATAATTTTACTTCCACAACTTCCACCATTTTATATGGTTCACCAAAATATTTTTGGCGTTGTAAACCGACGCCCAGTTAATTTCCAATCAATTACCGAAATTGATTAATTTAGGAATGAAATCCTAAAAGCATAGTTAAATCATTTCAGTACAAACCAATGCTCAAATAAATAAATGGACTGCACCACGGTGATCAGCATAAAATTCCGGTCGTTGGCTATCCATGCCTAATTTTCGAAAAATAATTAATTTCTTAAATTAATTTCGAAAATTAATAATTAAATACTATAAATCCAATTTAGGCTCATAATGCCTAATTGAAGCCATATAAGGGTCGGGAAAAAACCAAGTGCGAACGGAATTAACTCCTGGAGTGTCTTGTGATGATAAATTGTTCCGAGTTTTACTGAGAGTTGAGAAGGGTCCTCGACTTCTTTAGTCTTGTCACTTGAGGCAACCTGTTTGTTAGACCGAAGTTATGAGATTACTTGGCTGTGGTCATAGATAAGACGGATTGAAGAATGAAAGATGGAGAACATCTCGGTAGTCCAAGAATTTCTAGATGTGTTGTCGTAGGAAACACCAAGCCTGTCATCAGTCAAGGAGGTAGAAATTGCAATGGAGCTAGCACTCAGGATAGGGTCACTCTTTTAGACTTCTTACTATTGATCGTTGTCTAAGTTGAAAGAATTGATGGTACAGTTGCAGGAATTCCTTATTAAAGAATTTATATATGCTAGTACATCACTTAAGGAAACATCAGTTTGTGTGTGAGAGAAAGAAGAATGATTTGTTGCAATTAGGCATCGACTATCGTCCACTCAGTTAGGTGATGACCAAGGACAAGTATTCATGGCTGAAGATCAAATGAATTCTGTGACCAATTGCAAAGAGTGTTGATAATTCTAAAATTCGACTTCAGAAGATGGTATCATCAGTTGATTACATGTCATCACGACCGTTTGGCCTGATGAATACTCTAGCTGCTGTCATAGAATTGGCAAATCGAGTGTTCGAGGAGTATATGGATCAATTGCGATCATGTCTTTAAATGATATTCTAGTGTATTCAAGGAATGCTAAGGGGTACGAGAAACGTTTGAGAATGGTGAGAGAATTTCTATGGATTTGACCAAGATCAAAGTAGTTATTAGTGGACCAAGACCGATAACAATCGCAGAAATCAAAAGCCCTATGGGTTGGACAGGTTACTATAGAAGGTTCGTAGAAGAATTTTCAGCATCAGTATTGTCAGGGACTCGATCTCTCAAGAAAGAAGAGAAATTCATAGGAATAAACAAGTGCAAGGATAGTTTCCACAGCTCAAGTAAGAATTGACTATCGCACTTGTGCTGATACAACGTGAGAAGATTTTTGCATACACGTCCCGCCAGTTGAGACCCAATAAGTTGAATATCAAACGGTGTCTTGAATCAGAAACTTGAATGTGATATCTGGTATCATTGAGTCGCGAATCTTCAATTATGCATAGGCTGGTTAAAGTATAGACTTTACTCGGAAAGGATTTGAAATTTGGTTTTCAAATTTGAGGTAGGCCACCTTTTGAATTTATGGTGGCCCTTAAAATTGAACCGAATGTCAGGTTAAATTAGATACTTCAGTGATAGATCAGGATGTTTAGAAAGTCCTATAAGAGGATAGTAATAAGAAAGAGACTGACTTTTGTTGGAGAAAATTCTCTTGTGTGTTTTGAAGCTGACAAAACATTTCCATCAGTCTAGTCTGAAGACTTGCAGACTCTTTAGTCGAAGTCTGAAAATCGCCAACCGCCAGACCTAAGATTCAAAGTCTATCCTCATTGACAGTTTCTATCGACTGTTGAAGAACACTTATCCAGATCTAAGTATCTTATTAAGGATTTGATTCTATCGACTGACGAAGAACACTTATCCAGATCTAAGTATCTTATTAAGGATTTGATTCTATCGACTGACGAAAATCTCTCGGCTGGAGATAGCATCTTCGAATCTGTTATTCGTTTTGATTTCAATTCGGATATTTAGATCCATTGGCTGGCGAAGCATACTTGGAAGGTTCTACTTATGGAAACCTAGATCTTGATTGTATGGGCGAGCAGGATTGGTGGGCTATCGTCATATTCCTTAAATAACTCGACGTCTCCCTAATTGATTCTGTCAAACGGGTAGATTGATAGAACTCCTTTGGTAAGTGCCAACGGGTATGAAGGTATGGAGGAGTATATAAAGAAGATGTTCCAGTTATTCGAGTGTGTGTGCGATAAAGGAATTCCAAAGTCTGAAGCTCCTTGTTCTTTGTCAATTTCAATTGTTGAGCGAAAACTTGTACTCAAAAGAGCGTTTATACTTCTGTGAGACCTTGAGGAAGTGTAACAGAGTCTCTACACTGTGGAATCAAGGAAGAGCAATAATGTAACAACTTTTTTGGTTCTTAGTGAAATCCAGCCGGTGGGCTGTCAGTGCGGAAGAGTGGATGTAGGCTTGGATCAAGCCAAACCACTATAAACTTTGTGTTCTTATTCTCTTTCCTAAGCTCTTTACTTTGATTGTAATTCTGTTTGATTATTAAAGTCCAATTTCCTTTTCATAATCTATTACTAAACATAATTGGTTTAAAAGTGAAATCATATTCTTTACATTGCGAAAATTTGTTTTCGCACCTATTTACCCCCTCTAGGTGCTCGTACTAGCTTTCACAATTGGTATCAGAGCCTTTGTACTCATTTAAGTTGAAGTGCTTTTACTTTAGAGTTAAAGATCCATGGCTAGTTTGTTAACACTAGACCACCGTATTTTGATGGAAAAGATTACAGCATATGGAAAACAAGATGAAGATATTCCTAAAATCAAAGGATCCTCTGGAATGGGACGTGGTAGGCAAATGAATCATTCCTAAAGCTGCAAATGTCTTAGAAAGAGGAAAAGAAGCTGTTGAGTTTAGTGAAATGACTCAAGAAGAGATAACCAAGAGACAAACTCTTGAAGCAAAAGCAATTTATTCATTATATTGTGCATTATCTCCTACTGAATATAAGAGAATATCTTCTTGTGAAACAGTTAAAGAAGTCTGGAATAGATTGCACATCACTTATGAAGGAACCGATCTAGTGAAAGAAACTAGAATCAATATTCTGCTCGGACATCATGAAACATTCAAGATGAAACCAGGAGAATCTATCACTGACATGTTTAGTCGTTTTACATAAATCGTGAATAGTCTTGAATATCAAGGTCAACCAATCTCTAAACCCATGAAGGTTAACAAGTTACTGCATGGACTTTCCAAAGATTTGAATCACGTAAAGACTTCAATAAGGGAGACACAAAGGATCATGCCATTATCTATTGACGAATTGGTTGGCACCCTTCAGTCTTATGAAGTGGAGCAAATCAACGAAAATGAAGATCCCAAAGGTAAGAAATCTATTGCGTTGAAATCTAATGATGATTCTGATGTCACCGATTCTGAAGACGATATGGATGATGAATAGTTTGCTCTCATGATAATAAGATTCAGAAAGCTGAAGAAACAAAGTTCTTCAAAGCTACAAAATAAATCAACTGAGGTTGAGTAATCCAACAATGATGTAATCTGCTTTGAATGCAAGAAAAGGGACACATCAGACCCAATTGTCCCCGCTGAAGAGAAAGAAAGGAAAAACTGAGAAATATCGAAAAGCACTTAAAGCAGAAACTTGGAGATATACTGACTGTGAAGAAAGTGATGATGATTATGTCAATATTTGTCTCATGGCATACTCAGAATCAGACTCAGACTCTGAGACAGACTTAGACTCAGACAGTGAAATAGTGGTAAGTAATTTAAAATTTTTTGCTAAAGTCTCCAAATATATTGATGAATTGTGTCTTTGTCTCAAAACCTCTCTCAAGAGGATTTTCGAACTGAAAAGGGAAAATTCTGCACTAAAGCAAGAGGAGATTGTTTGGAAAGAAAATGTCGAAAGTTTAGATAAAAATGTTATTACTTTGAAAGAAAATGTAGAAAGTTTAGATAAAAATGTTATTACTTTGAAAGAAAATGTAGACAATCTTTCAAAAGAAAATGTATTTTTGAAAAATGATATCTCAAGTATTTCTAAAAGATTTTCTATGGGATCTGAGAAATTAGAAAAGATTCTTTCAACGTAAAGATCTTACTTCAACAAATCAGGTTTGGGAATGACTGTTGAAACCATTCATCTAATTGATTTTCTTAAGGTAAAGGAAAGAATTAAACAAAGACCTATAAAAGATTCTTACAAAAATCATTTCCAAAAAGTTTTTGTAAAACCTGTAGGCCGCAGTGCTCTTAAATGTTCTAAGTGTAACAGCTTAGAACACTTTGAGAAAGAATGCCCCATGGTTTGGAAAGCTGTGAGGAAGGTTTGGGCAAAGACTGTATAACACACTAACTCGACTGAACCCAAGAAAATATGGGTACCAAAGAAAGCTTGAGTTTCTTTTTAAATGTAGGCCACTTTCAAGAAAAAATTTTAAATGGTACTTGGAGTGGATGCTCGAGACATATGACATGAGACTCAAATTGCTTCATAAAGCTTGTGCAAGTTAATAGTGGAAAAGTTTCTTTTGGAGGAAATAGCAAAGGAAGAATTATGGGATACGGAACTGTAAAGATTGAAAGTCTCACAATCAGTAACGTTTCCTTAGTAGAAGGACTCAACTACAACTTGCTGAGTATTAGCCAGCTATGCGATACCAGTTTCAAAATCAACTTTCAAGAAGGAATATGCTCAGGAACCAGTAAAGACTCCTCTTAGACTTTCACAGGGTGAAGATATAGGAATATCTATCTCTTGGATATTAAACAAGAAAAATCCCAATGTGTAATCTCAGGAAGCAAATTTATGGCACAGAAAACTTGGGCGCATCAACATGAAGCAAATAGCCAAAATCTCAACAAAGAAGCTTGTTTGTGGACTACCCAATCTGACATATCAAAAGTTTGACCGATGTATACCATGCGTCTTGGGAAAACATGTAAGAAATTGATTCAAACCAATAAATCAAGTGTCCACTAATCGTCTACTGCAGCTCTTGCATATGGATCTCTTTGGACCAACCAGAACTTAGAGCATTGGAGATAAGAAATATTGCCTAGTAATTATGGATGATTATTCACGATTTACTTGGGTATATTTCCTAGCAAGTAGGTTCGAAACCTTTTCTTATTTTATAAAATTTGCTAAGAAAGTTCAAAATGAGAAAGGGTATGCTATTTCCATTATACGAATAGACTATGGAGGTGAATTTGAAAATCAAGACTTTCCTAAATTCTATGATGAATCTGGTTTTCAGCATGTATTCTCCTCTCTTTATACTCCATAGCAGAATGGAGTTGTGGAAAGAAAGAATAGATCGTTACAAGAAATGGTTAGAACTCTTCTAATTGAAAGTAACATTTCTTCTCATTTTTGGGCCGAAGCAGTTTTTACAGCATGCTATATTATTAATAGAGTCTTCTTAAGGCCTATTCTGGAGAAAACTCCCTATGAGTTGTTTAAAGGAAAGAATGCAAATGATCGAATTGATAAATTTGAAGAAAAATCAGACGAAGACATCTTCCTTGGATATTCAACCACAAGCAAAGTATACAGAGTATATAACAAAAGGACTCAATCTGTGGAGGAATCGATGAATGTCAAATTTCAAAACTTTATGCAAAATCAATCGATTCAAACTCAACTTGAAGAACCTGAAGTTGCTCCAGACTCTACAAATTCTAAATCTCCAAAAGTAGCTCAGACTTTAGAAGACCAACAACAAATGATCATTGAAGAATGAAATGAAGAAAATGATCAACAGTTTGACAAATCAGCCAGCAACTGGAAGCACAAGTCTAGTCTTCCTAAAGAACTCATTATTGGTGACATTAAGGCGTGAAGAGTCTAGTGCTGTGGCTCTTATTTTTGAAATAGAACCCAAGAGCATAGAAGAAGGTTTAACTAATGAAAGCTGGATTGAAGCTATGCAAGAAGACCTCAGGCAATTCAGTATCAATGATGTCTAGGAATTGACTCCTAAGCCGAAAGGTAAATCTATTATTTGAGTTAAATGGGTTTTCAGGAACAAGATGAACGAGACAGGAAAAGTCGTAAGGAACAAAGCAAGACTCGTGGCCAAAGGATATACGCAAGAGGAAGGGATAGACTATGATGAGACTTATGCACCAGTAGCAAGGTTAGAAGCAATTAGATTAATACTTGCTTTTACTTGTTATAAGAATTTTAGGTTATTCCAAATGGACGTCAAAAGAGCTTTCCTAAATTGATTTATCCAACAGGAAGTCTATGTGGAACAACCTCCCGGTTTTGAAGACTCAAGGAAACTAGACTCTGTATTCAGATTAAAAAAGGCACTATATGGTCTAAAACAAGCACCTCGAGCTTGGTATGACAGAATAAGTAAGTTTTTGATCCAAAATGGCTTTGTTAAAGGTAAAGTAGATACTACACTGTTTATCAAAAGGGAAAGCAAAAACTTCTTATTTGCTCAAATTTATGTTGATGATATTATTTTTGGATCTCTTAATGAAAATCTGTGCAAGAAATTCTCTAAGACTATGCAGGATGAGTTTGAAATGAGCATGATGGATGAACCATCCTTCTTTCTTGGACTTCAAGTAAAACATTTGGTGGAGGGAATTTTCATTCACCAAGAAAAATATGCTAAAGAACTTGTGAAAAGGTTTGGCTTGGAAAATTGCAAAAAGATTCACATACCAATGTCAAGTTTCTTGAAGCTGGACAAAGATGGAGGAAGGAAAGTTGACCAAAAGCTATACATGAGTATCATTGGTTCACTTCTTTATCTTACTACTTCTAGACTTGACATTTTGTTTAGTGTTTGTATTTGTGCTAGATTTCAATCAGATCCCAAAGAATCTCATTAAAGTGCTGCAAAACGCATCATCAAATACGTTGCATCTACTTCAAATTTAGGTCTCTGGTAGTTGTTGTTCACAAATTTTGTGGATAAGCAACAACTAAGAGACTTTGGAATTGAAGATTTGTGCACTGAGATCAAATATGACAACACCAGCGCAATCAATCTCACCAAGAATCCAATTCTTCATTCAAAAGCAAAGCATATAGAGATTCGACATCATTTCATTGGAGATCATGTTCAAAATGGAGAAGTCTTGATTCAGTTTATTAACTCAAAGAATCAACTAGCGGACATCTTCACAAAACCTTTGGAGAAAAGTCAATTCGAGCTTATTCGTTCCAGACTCAATATCTTAAAGTCTGAGGAAGTTCAGACTCAGGGATGAAAGTCTAATGATATTCAGACTCAGAAGTTCAAGATTTATGACTGTAAGTTATTTTTCAATTTATCTCTCGGATAAAATCTCGAAAAGGTACGATTATCTATTAATTTGTAATTGATTGATCTCGAAAAGCTACGATCATGTTCCCTAGTTTTCGTGATTATTGCGATCATTCCTTTTCGAAAAAGACGGTTATCTATTATTTCGAAAAGGCAGTTATTTTTTAAAAGGCATTTTCTATTTTTTCCTTTTTACGTCGTTCCGTATGCCTCTTTTCAACTGCTTTATCTACTGTTCGTCTTCCTCAAAAACCCTAAAAGTACAGACCTTCTTTTTCTTACTTTTACTCTCTAGTTTAATCTTCAAAGTTCTCACCTTTTTTCGCGAATCGAGTTTGGTATCTCTCAAAGACTGTGACAATGGCATCCCAAAGAAAGTCTTCAAGGATCGCGAACAGGGGACCACAACAAATGCGTGAGGCTCCTGCTCATTTTGACCTCACCGAGGAAGAAGATTCTCCAAGACAGTAGCAGAGCTCACAACATTCTGAACAGCGTCCATCTTCTCCATCTAGACCTCAAGTTATTGAACATTGCGAAGCGGAAGAAATCATTGAAGGTGCAAAACCCGTAAGATCTCAAAAGCCCACTTTTATCTTTCAGCTTTACTCTGCTTTGAAGAGGGGAGGGACTCCTTTGAAATATATCGATGAATTTTTGAAAGATAAAGGGTATCGAAATGAAACCCAATTTTTGCGAACAATGGAACAATTGGAGATTGCTCCTGCGGGGTCGGTAGATCGAGCATTTGCGAATATTCTCAGTGATGGGAATGATGATGACAAATGTACACTCAGTTCAAGCCTAGAATGGGTTTTGGGGAGAATATTCAAAGCAAAAGGACAGATTTGTTTCGCTCGGATGAACACAGGCGACTTTACTCTAAGTTGCTGAAAAGTGGGGTGATCAATCCGAGAAGTGTAGACTTTGATTTTCTTGATTTTGTTAATGTGAAGCTGCGAGAGAAATTCACTAAACTTCAGCTTCGGCAATTTTGTTCTGAGAGAACTGAGGCATATTCAGAACTTACTGCTTACTTCTATTCTAATCTCAGTTTCATGGATGCGAATATATTTTCGTATTAGTGTGTTTATTGGTCGTGCGACAGTAGAGCTTGTTCGAGATGGAATGGCTAAAGGGAGAATTTCATACTTGGGGATGAATGCCTCTAACATTTTGCTTCACAAGATTATGATTAATTGCCTTACACCCAAGTCAACCTCGAAGACAGACATCTCTAACTCCGAAGCAAAGTTGATGTATGCCATCAACGCTGGTAAGAAATTCTCTTTGCCTCACACAATCATGTTTCACATGTACAAAACGATGGTGAAAGATAGAGGGCAAATTCCTTAGTCAGGGCTTGTTATTTAAACATTTCAATATTCAGCCTCCCAGGATATTATGTGTTCGATCATGTGATCAAATGGTAGTGGGACTGAAAATGGTTTCTAAAATGCGTTTGAAAGAGTTGGACAAGGCTTTGGAGCGATTGAAAGAAAAAACCCCTGCTAAACGGAAAGGGAAGGAGCCCATGACAGCTCCATCCAAGAAAAGAAGAGCACTTGTTCTGGAGGATGAAGAGGATGAGGATGATATTATCATTTCTTCTCTTGCACTAAGAAATCTTCAGGATGAAACAGAGCATGGAGAAGCAGAGGAAATGAGTGGAGAGAGAGCAATGATGCAAAAAGAAGCAGAGGAAGAAAGGATTGAAGAAGAAGGGAGAGGTGAACATGCAGAAACAGAGCATGAAGCGTACTTCTCACCTCCGGAGGGCATTGAAACAGGGGGAGCTGCTGAGAAAAGAAGTACATCTTCAATTGCTGAAGGTGTTAGTCGATCACCTGCAGACCTAGAAGACATCTTTGCCTCTCAATTCCCAAAGGTAGGTCATGAGGTTTCATCGCCAAATTTGAGTGATCATGCTGGCTTGTCATCATCTGCAAATACTCCCACGGATCATGCATAAGCCATTACTCAGACTGAAAATTCAGCAAACTTTCGCAGAATTCTTGATGTTCTTATGGAAATGCGAGGACATATTTATGCCTTGGGATGCGAAGTTCAGAACTTGCATAATGCGGGTCAAGCCTCTTCAGTTTCTTTGCATGATCAAGTCCATGCCCTTGCTCTTCAAGTTCAAGCAAATGCCAAGGGTGAAGATGTGGCTCAACTGAAGGAGGATTTGAAAAAGCTTGAAGGGATTGTCCAATCAATAGGAGATTTCCAGCTTGTTCGCGTTCCTAGGCAACCTTAATTCCATGATCTTTTTATCTCTACATTTTTTTTAATGTTGACAAAAAGGGGGAGAGATGGTGCAGATTTGAAACTTGACATTCGTTTGACTTTACTTTTTGAATGACTTTTGTTTGGTTGTTTAGCTATGTGACTGGATATGGTTTGGTATGGTTTGGTTTATTTGATCGTTTGGTTATTTTAAGCACTATTGATATTTCATGGCAAAGATAGTTGTTTATTTAGAGTAGTAACTTATTTCTTGTGGATGCAGATTTAATATTTTCTTTACTAAGTCAATTATCTTTGTAAGATATCCATGTTTGCTTGAGTACTGTTTTGCAGGTCAAATATATCCAAATCTGTAGGAAAGTTTTGTTACCATCAAAAAGGGGGAGATTGTTGGAGAAAACTCGCTTCTGTGTTTTGAAGCTGACAAAACGTTTCCATCAGTCTAGTTTGAAGACTTGCAGACTCTTTAGTCAAAGTCTGAAGATCGCCGAACTGCTAGACTCAAAATTCAAAGTCCATCCTCATTGACAGTATCTATCAACTGTTGAAGAAGACTTATCCAGATCTAAGTATCTTGTTAAGGATTTGATTAGATCGACTGAAGAAGATCTCTCGGTTGGAGATTGCATCTTGGAATCTGTTATTCGTTTTGATTTCAATTCGGATAATTTAGATCCGTTGATTATGGAAGGTTCTACTTACCGAAACCTAGATTCTGATTGTATGGGCAAGCAGTATTGGTGGGCTATCATCATATTCTTTAAATAACTCGAAATCTCCCTAATTGATTCTGTCCAACGGGTAGATTGGAAGAACTCCTTTGGTAAGTGCCAATTGGTATGAAGGCATGGAGGAGTATATAAGGAAGATGTTCCAGTCATTCGAGTGTGTGCGCGATAGAAGAATTCCAAAGTCTGAAACTCATTGTTCTTTGTCAATTTCAATTGTTGAGCAAAAACTTGTACTCAAAAGAGCGTTTATACTTCTGTGAGACCTTGAGGAAGTGTAGCAGAGTCTCTACACTGTGGAATCAAGGAAAATCAATACTATAACAACTCTTTTGGTTTTTAGTGAAATCCAGCCGGTCGGCTGTCAGTGCGGAAGATTGGACGTAGACTTGGATCAAGCCGAACCACTATAAACTTTGTGTTCTTATTCTCTTCCCTAAGCTCTTTACTTTGATCGTAACTCTATTTGATTATTAAAGTCCAATTTCCTTTTCATAATCTATTGCTAAACAGTATTGGTTTAAAAGTGAAATCATTTTCTTTACATTGCGAAAATTTGTTTTCGCACCTATTCACCCCCTCTAGGTGCATGTACTAGCTTTCACAACTTTTAGATTTCTGAGGATGGAACACTCAAGTTTCGAGAGTGATTGAGTGCACTTGACGTTGTAGCACTTAGGGAAAAGACCTTGTTAGGAATACACTGTAGCAGTTGTAGTATTCGATCAAACAATTCAAAGTAAGTCTGAATCGACATTAGCTTGATTGGTAGATCCCTATGAAGATAAATATTGTCGGACAGGTGGCAAGTATCATATGTGTCAGTAAGTAGAGATTCAGTGATGCAAATCGGTAGGACTTTTATAGTCGCTCGAAAGTCCTGAACGGGAATGGAAGTATAGGATGATGGAATGCTATGATAGGTTTATTAAGGAGTCGGGGGATTATTGATTTCATTTGAGGTTGTAGTCGACAGATGGATGGAGCTGACTCACTTTAGTACGGTATGAAAATATCTCAATTTGATTGGACATACGGAAGTGTGTATGTATTAGATAATTCATCTACATGGGATGCCAGAGATGTATTAGAGGTTCCAAGTTTTGATAGAACTTTAAGATGGTTCTTATTGAAGCTTACACAATAGAGTGTACAGAATTTCGGTGGTGAAAGGAAAGTGAAGTGAAGAAAGATCGCAGGCTAGAGTTAGCTCAGTAATCAGTGATTGTAATTGTCGTGATCAGAATCAGATTATGGGCTGCTTAGAACTACTAGAAAAGTTGAATCATTGAGCATTGAAGACCCTTAGAGTTCCATATTTGTGATTGTATCTTTTTGATTGTGTCACCAATGAGGAATACCTTGCACTTCAGCAATGAGGGAAAGTTGAGACTGAGGTACATAGGTTCCTTGGGGATTTCAGAGAAAGAATCAGGATCCTAACGTATTGTCTTGTATTGTCGCCAAAGTAGGCGTAAGTACATGACGTCCTCCACGTGTCGATATCGAGAACATATGAGCCTGACCAGACGCACGTGCTGAGTCATGAAGAATTAGACATGAATGATAAAGTGTCATACATGAGAAGCCCAGTTCAGTTGTTGGTTCAGAAAGAACAGAGTGGTTTGACAACACCATGAGACCGAAGAAATAGCGTGGAAATTAGGCAGGGATAGTCGACAACCAGAGTTTTATGCCGATCACCGTGGTGCAGTCCGTTTATTTATTTGAGCATTGGTTTGTGCTGAATTGATTTAACTATGTTTTGAGGATTTTATTCCTAAATTAATCAACTTCTGTAATTGATTGGAAATTAACTGAGCGTTGGTTTAGAACACCAATAAATTTTTTGGTGGACCACATAAAATGGTGGAAATTGTGGAAGTGAAATTATGTTAATTTAGCTAAGGCCGACTGTGTACCCACACACGGCTATTTTTATCGGGTATAATAAAAATGATGAAAATGGTATACAATCTTGGCTTGGGGGCCCTAATCTATCAGCTTTGGGCAAGCAATTTATTACCAGTTTTGGGTGAGCATATAAATAGTATACCATAATATCAACTTTGGGCGAGCAATTTATTATTAACTTTGGGCGAGTATACAAATAGTATACCATAGTATCAGCCTTGGATGAGCATATAAGTATACTATGATCGCCTAGGGGCCCTAATCATTTAGCTTTGGGCGAGCATATTTACAATATACTATATTATCAGCTTTGAGTGAGATATACTATCTATTTTCAGCTTTGGGTGAGCAGTCCTTGACTATGGTCGGACTCTATAGATAGTATTGAATGTACCGACCACGAGATGATCGTGATGACATGTAATCAAGTAAGTCGATTTGATCGATGTTTCAATTACTGATATTATGATTGGGTGCCTATTTAAACTGTGCTAATATGCATGTGGAATCTGAGGCCAAGGTAAGTCCTCTGAACTGTGAGTGCATAGGCAACCCAGACGATGTATTGGTTTACTAATCGGGTCTTAAGGAGTAGAACTTGTTGAGATGTAATCTCATCCCGGTTGTTGGACAACATTTCATGTCCCTAGATGGCAGCACCTCCACCTCTTCGTCCTCCTAGGCATTTTGGCATCCCTTAAGAAATTACCGAAGAAGCATACCACTTTCCAATAGACCACCACCTTGAGGGACTAGAGTACGTGCTGATAGAGTCCAAGGTTTTGGTTAATGTGGGTTATAATGACCTGGCGCCCCACGAGTATCGATCGTGGTATCGTCACTACCACGATGGGCAACAAGAGGGTTCTATCCCGGAAGGCGATGTGCCTTTATACGTCTTTGAGGTAGCATTTGGGCTGGGGATAGCAGACCTTAAGGGTGGGTCGGTAGTGGATGCTAATGATGCGGGGGCATCCAACGTAGCTCCATCCACCAACTCGGAACCATCAATGTTTATCCAAGCCAAGAGAGAAGTTGGACATTATGAGCTTCGATGGATCATTTTCAATGAATAATGTCAATTTTTTATCGGTACTTCATGGTATATCGATAACTATCAATGGGAGGCCATTCTAAATGTCTTGAATGACCAATTGATGAAGTTTCAGAAGGCTTATTTTGTGGTGAAGGGAGGAGCTCGAATTTGAAGGTTCAAGAATGCAGAAGGCCGAAGATTAAAGGCATTTAATTCCCGTGTTAATAAAGGCTTTTATTAAGTTATTATGTGTCTTTACTATCATGCAGTCCAAGAGTTGACGGTTTCGGTTTCTAGGCTATTAAGGTCTGTTTTTAATATGTATTAAGGTGTCAGTTTCTAGGCTATTAAGGTCTGTTTTTAATATGTATTAAGGTGTCAGTTTCTAGGCTATTAAGGTCCGTTTTTAATGTGTATTAACACTAAAACCCTCCTATAAAGAGGGCAAACTATCCAATGTAAGGGATACGAATTTCATGAATGAGAATGGTGAGATTTCCTCAACTTGAGTGAACTCCTTTGGAGAGTGGATAACTCCTTTCGGTTTCTTTATCCTTGGAGCGTAGATCACTCCTTGGTGGTGAGCCAAGAAGCCCTTTATCCTTGGCTGGTGGAATCTTTAGGCCTTGGTGGTGAGCTTCTCCTATCCCGAAGTCCTTTATCCTTGGCTGGTGGAAGCTTTAGGACTTGGTGGTGAGCTTCGTAGATCTCGATCCTCTTCCGGTTGGTGGCGTGGCCTTTATACCTTGGGAGGATATCGTTTTATCTTTTCTAATTCCTTTTCGTTCCTTGACCTTATACACTACTCCATACACTTAACCACAAAAGAATCCCCTTTGAAAAATCTCCGTTCTTGAATCACTCAACCCATCACGCATCAGCTAAGGATCCCAAGCTTGGAGACGATCCTGGGTCACCAGTTTACTCAGCTGAGGGTGTTAGCTGGAGTGAGGAAGAAGGTGAGATCATCGAGCAAGAGGAGGGACATGAGGAGGACCAGGAGAGGGAAGAGCCTGAAGAAAAGGAACCAGAGGAGGATTATTGGTTGGGTAGCGCTGTTGACGAGCGAGCAGAAGATGAAGAGCTTGAAGAGTATGAGATTCATTCTGAGGAGACCGAGGATGATCGGGATGATGACCCTGAGTACGACCCGGATGAGAATTGAGATCCCATCATGTCTTGTCAGACGTTGTCTGCATGCGAATAGAAGTTAGATCAGACTTATGTATATAGTATTGTAGAATACTATGAGATGTTTGTAAAAATGTGTTGTTGTAAATTTTCAGTATGAAAAATATGGCCCTGCTTTTCTATCCCATCGTTTTATTGTTTGGGGATTTATAACTACTTCTACATGTGCTATTAAAAATGAAAGGGTCGACGATACATAGTCCTAGGATATCGAATACTAAAATCGATCAAGGTAAGGGATGTGTGCGTGCTTGAGGATCGGGGCGTGAGAAGCAATATACGTTGTTATTAGCTTTTGGCGAGCTTTCTATCTATCTTCAGCTTAGGGTGAGCAGTCCTGGATGTGATTGGACTTTCTAGATAGTATTGAATGAGCAGACCAAGAGATGGTCTTGATGACATGGAATCGACTGAGTCGATTGATCGATGGCTCGAGCTGATGTGATGATTTGGCTTGTTGATGTGATTCGATAGTTATATAAATCGTACTAACTTGCAGGAAGGAACCGAGGCGAAGGTAAGTCCTCTAACTTGTGCCTGTGCTTAGGTAGTTTTTGGGGTGTATTTTCTTCCTAGTCGTGACTTAGGGGGTGAACTTGCTGAGACGTCGTCTCACTCTGTTATAGGATAACATTTTTAAGTCCTTAGGTGGCAGCTCCTCCCGAGCATTTTGGTCAACCGGAGGTCACTGAGCAGAGGTGTTATAGTCCGCTTCATCGGGACCCTAGGGGATGGGAGTATGAACTTGTGAGGTTCGTGGTCTAGGTTGATGCAGGTCTCCCCCATAAGGTACTCCATTGATATAAATCATGGTATCGTTAGGATTGGAATGGACAGAGAGAGGGCCCTATACCGGAATTTGAGATACCTCTGTACGTGTTGGAGGTTGCTTTTGGGAAAGGTACAGCAAATCCCCCTGGTGGTTCGATGGTAGATCCGGGTTTTTTGGATCCAGGGACGCTGGTGTATTCAGTTGAGGGCTCCAATGGGAATGAGGAAGAGGATCTGTAGTTTTACGAAACCCCCCTATTTTACAAACCTTGTTTTTATAGACTGGGATTATATATGACATGGCTTGATATATGTATATATAAGAGTGTTATGGTTTGAAATATTTATGACCCTGCTTTTCTATCCCATTTTGTTGTTGTTTGGGGATTTATTATTCACTTCCGTATGTGTATTAAAATAAATGGGTCGGTAACACATCCTGGGACATCGCTATTTAATCTACCACTGAGGGATGGGCACGTGCTCGGAGGATCGGCGCGTGACATCCCAGTTTAGTGGTATCAGAGCATGGTTAGTAGTTGGAGTGATAAGGTGGTATCTACAATACTTCGGGTTTATGGCTCGAATTTGGAATTTTGGGACAATCGAGCTACGAAATCCAATTTTTGAGTTGTGGAGCTTTGGGATTTCATGGAAATGGAGGATTATGGTGTCCTGGAGCCGTGGGGTTAGTCGAGGACCATTTTAGAGCAATGGTTTTGTTAGCGTTTCAGCTTAGCTTAGCTGAGCCATAGCTAAGATAGCATTTACTTGGTTTTGATGCTACTTATCGCTTATATGATAGGAATGTGAGTTCCTTGGATCAAGTGAGCCTTGTCATTTAGTTTAGGGCATATCGAGGTGAGTGGTACTATATCCTATTTGAATTTGTAAAACTCATGTTCCAAGAGTGCTGGGTAATATATATAAATACGAATTATGAATGATGTTTGTTGCATAAAAGCCAGATCTAAGATTTACTGCTCTTTGGTTTGTTTGTGCATGTTTAGAAAGTGTGTTTGCAAAATATTGTAAAGGAATGTGTGTGTGTGTGTGTGTGTGTGTGTGCGCGCACGCGTGTGCATGTACATGTGTGTGACTACTTTGCAATTGATTTATGGAAATGTTTATGAATAATTTGAGAAATGGCAGATGGTTATGTTGCGGTGAAAAGTTAATTTGTTTGGTGTATGAGATTGATTTCTAAAATGGATTCCTAGTATTGGGGGATGGTTTTTCATGCTCACTAAGAATGTGAACCCAGTGATGGGTGAACCCTTGTACCACAGCAATGTCTTCCACATTGCAACTGAAGGTGTTTCTGAAGATGGAAGACATCACTGTGGTACAAGAGTTTCCGGACGTGTTTCCAAAGGAATTGCCTGGCTTGCCACCAGGGAGATTGAGTTCGTTATCGAGTTGGCTTCCGAGACGGAGCCAATCTTTAAGATTCCCTACTACATAGCATTATTAGAGTTGAAGGAACTGAAGGTGCAGATGCAGGAGTTGTTGGATAAGGGATTTATACGTCCCAGTGCATCACCTTAAGGAGCACCAGTTCTGTTCGTGAAGAAGAAAGATGGCTTCTTGTGTCTTTGCATCAACTATCTCAACTCAACCACATGACGATCAAGAATAAGTACCTACTGCCAAGGATTGACGACTTGTTTGACCAGTTGCAGGGAGCGTTGATATTTTCTAAAATTGACTTGAGGACAGGGTATCATCAGCTGACAATCAGAAAGGAAGACATACCAAAGACGACGTTTCGTACGCGACACAGCCACTATGAGTTCATTGTAATGCCGTTTGGTTTGACGAACGCTCCAGCTGCTTTCATCGATCTGATAAATCGGGTGTTCAAGGAGTATTTGGATCAATTTGTGATCGTGTTTATCGACGACATCCTGGTGTACTCGAGGAGTCCTGAAGAGCACAAAAGGCACTTAACGATAGTGCTTCAGACTTTGCGAAGTCATGGACTGTACGCTAAGTTCAGTAAGTGCAAGTTTTGGTTGACTTGTGTTGCATTCTTAGGTCACGTGATTTCAGGCAACGGAATCTTCGTGGACTTGACCAAGATTGAAGCTGTGATCAACTGGCCAAAACCGACGACAGTTACAGAGATCAAAAGCTTCTTGGGTTTGACAAGGTATTACAGACAGTTCGTGGAAGGGTTTTCAACATTAGCCTCGCCTTTGACACGACTGTTGAAGAAGGAATAGAAGTTTCTATGGATGGATAAGTGCGAGCATAGTTTCCAAGAGCTTAAGCAGAAGCTGACTACCGTACCTGTACTGACCATACCATCTAGTCTTAGAGGATATGAGATCTATAGTGATTCGTCATTTATTGGACTGGGTTGCGTGTTAATGCAGAATGACAGACTCGTTGCATACGCGTCTCATCAGTTGAGACCTCATGAACTAAATTACTCGATGCAAAACTTAGAACTCGCAATGATTATCTTCGCTCTAGAAATTTGGAGACATTATTTGTGCGGAGAAAGGTTCCAGCTCTTTACAGACCATCAAAGTCTCACGTATTTATTCTCTCAAAAGGAGTTGAATATGAGACAGCGTCGTTGTATGGAACTTCTCAAGGATTATATTATGATATCCTATACCATCCTGGAAAGGCTAACAAGGTCGCAAATGCATTGAGTCGAAAGTCTTCAATTGCACAGATGGTGATTAAGGAGCGGATTTTACTCGAAAGAGCTCGAGATTCAGTTTTCAAATTTGAGGTAAACCACCTTTCAAGTCTTATGGCCACCCTCAGAATTGAGCCAGAAGAGCAGATCAGAATCAAGGTGTTGCAATTGACAAACCTAGAAATCCAGAAGATCCTGCAAGAAGATACAAACAAGAGAAATGCTGATTTTCAGATTTCTGAAGATGGAACATTGAAGTTTCGTGGATGATTGTGTGTACCTGACGATGCGGAGCTTAAGGAGGAAATCTTGTCAGAAACTCATCTTGGCGGTTACAGCATTCATCCAAGCAGCACAAAGATGTATCAGAATCTACATCAACACTTTTGGTGGACCGGTATGAAGGCGGATATTGCCAAGCATGTCACCAAGTGTCTGACGTGTCAGCAAGTGAAAGCACAAGACTGTAAGCTGGGATGATATCTACAACCTCTAAAGATTCCCCAGTAGAAGTGGGAACACATCACAATGGATTTTGTGATGGGCTTACCAAGAAGTCAGAGGGGTAATGATTCCATATAGGTAGTGGTTGACAGATTGACAAAGTCTGCTTACTTCATCATCGTACAAAAGGACTTTGCATTAGATAGATATGCTGAGTTGTACGTGCATCAGATAGTTTGTCTGCATGAAGTGCCAGTGACCCGAAGTTTACAGCAGCCTTTTGGAAAAGCTTACAGACGACCTTGGGAACGAAGCTGCAGTACAGTACGGCTTATCATCCGTAGATGGATCGCCAGTCTGAGAGGACGATTCAAACCCTCAAGGACATGCTATGAGCATGTGTGATGGATTTCAAGGGAAGCTAGGAGGAACAACTTCATCTTGTTGAGTTTGCCTACAAACAACCACTACCAGCAAAGTATTCGGATGGCACCTTTTGAAGCGTTGTATGGCAGAGCGTGCAGAACTCCAGTTTGTTGGGATGAAGTCAAAGAGCAGAATATCACAGGCCCAGAGTTTATTCAACAGTCAGTGGATGCAGTTGCAATTATCAGAGACAGATTGAAGACTACTCAGAGTCGTCAAAAAAGTTATGCAAATAAGCATCGAAGACCATTGGAATTCCAAGTTCGTGAGCACGTCTTTCTGAAGGTGTCATCGATGAGGGGTACTTCATGCTTTGGCAAAAAGGGAAAGTTGAGCCCGAGATACGTAGGTCTCTTTGAGATTCTAGAGAGAATAAGGACTTTGGTGTATCGTCTTGTGCTACCGTTGAGACTAGCACAAGTGCATGACGTGTTCCACGTGTCAATGTTGAGAAAGTATGAGCTTGACCCGACCCACGTGCTAAATTTTGAAGAATTAAACGTGGCTGAGAAAGTGTCGTACCTTGAAAGACCGATTCAGATTGTAGATCAGAATGAGCAGATTCTACGCGCCAAGACAATCTCGTTAGACAAAGTAGTCTAGCAACACCACATGACCGAAGGAGCAACTTGGAAAAGTGAAAACTCGATGAGACGACAATACCCCCACCTTTTTTGTTTAAGATTTGTAATGATTTAAATTTCGAAGAGGAAATTTTTATAAGAGGGGAAGAGTTGTAACAGCCTGATTTTTTAGTATATTTTCAATTGAATGAATTGTGCTTTTCATCGACTCGCCTATAGTCTTTTCACTCACGAGATAACTAATCTATTTAATGAATCCGTTAAGGAATACAAACGCGACTGACTTGAGAATTCGACCAGAAATCGACCACTCGATCGTGCTAATCTACAAGGGTCATTATAGCACCATTAAAATTAATCAGAGACTAGAGATAGGTCGTAGTACCCAATACATGTTGGCACGTAGCTCAAAGCAAAAGGGCTTAATTTCCAAAAAAAGAATTACCACAATACGAAGTTTCAGTTCATGGTCATGAAGAGACTATATCAAAACACAAAAAGAGTTAGCATACTCGTAAAATTACAACTCCCCCATATATAGGTTAAAAATACAACTCCAAATAATATGATACAATTAGAGCCAGAGTTGGTGAAACAAGACACAATATGTCATTATCCCATCTACCATCTCAATTATCCATTGTCAAGCTAAAGATGTAAGACCTCGAGATACAGCAATTAACTTTTCAAACACTGAAGCTAATAGATGCTGTAAAAGAACTAGAAAAATATATAACTGACTATTGAGATCACACAATTTTATCTTCATTAGTCAAATGATTTTCTCTCTCAACTTTATACAAGAAAAACACATAAGCCACCAACAACTTGATGAACACGCACAACACTATTTGGCAAGTGAAATAAAGACAGTAAGAGAACATGGAAAAATCTTTCCATGCTTGATAATCAAACGCGGCTAATGTTCAATTAAAAAAAAATATTAACTTTGATATAGAGGCATTTCAAGATAATCGCATGATTCGTAGAAAGCACGAGGAATTATGCAAAGTCAAAACCAATGTATCCATCCACGGCATGTTATGACTATATTGTCTTTTACATCTTCAACTATCAATAATGATAACAAAAATACGTAAGAGCAACAATGTATTTCTATGACAACACAATTCAAATGAAATACTTATTTAAGGAATTGTGAATTTGTTACAAGACTCTTTAACGACCTCCTCTATCTAGCAAGATTTAATAAGAAAAATGTAACGTAAAATTGAATTTGATATAAAAGAACAACATGTCACTTTAGAGTAAGAAATTGAATATTTGATTCACACCCACTACTACATCTTAGTCATCGAACATATTGCAATGAACAAATATCAACTCAACATAGAAACACAAAATGGAAGGTAGTTAATTACACTCTAGAATCTAGACAATACACTACAAAGCTCCCATGAAACGCTTCCGTGTGATTATTCTTTCACCTTCATTATGTTGTACTCATTAACCCAATTCAACCCAATACTTTCAAAAGGCACATACTAAAATATGAGATTTATAAGTTTACATAGTCCAATCCAATCACCACCAATCCAAGCTTTATCCAATCCATTTGCATTTTAATCAACTATATACAGAAACCCAGCAAGACCCAACCAACCCAACATCAATTGGACATCAAAATGATTATAAACAGAATGCAATAGGGACTAACCATCTATGGGTGGGTCAAGCATTCTATCGATCGGGTAGTGAGCATGCAGTCTGAAGAACCTAGCTAACTATTCAAAATACAATATGACGTAGGATACTCAGCTGGACAATATAGTAGAGATAATTTGGCAAATCTGAGTTTAATTAGATACGAAATGACCTGATGGTTCGACGTCGATACTTGGCTTCAATCAACAAGGTGAGACAATACAGGAATTAATTGCAGCTTACTTAATGGATAAAGACTCAACCTAGCAGCAGTGAGGTGATAACGCGCACAACAATGATCGGGCGGCTATGCTATGGTTCACATTCCTACGCCCTGAGTTCATTGGGTCCCTTTGTTTTCTTATGAATAAAAACAGAACAGATATCAAAGACAAATCCGTAAGAAATATGACGGCATTTCCTGAGCATCACGGAGCAGGATATACGACGGCAGAGCTGGAGATGCAGCGGAAGATCAAATATAAGGCTGCCGGAGTCATCGTTGCCCCACTGGAATCACAATCGATGGAGTGAATTGAGTCACGGTTGATTAAAAAGAACCGCAACGACAGTATAACTGTGAGCCAACATCAAATTGCCAAAGAAACTGCTGCAAGACAGCGGGGACTAGGGAACAATTATCCTTCAGATTGTTGGAAAAATATTAAAATACATAAAACAATAATGACTATCAGAAATACATTACAAAATATTAGAAAATAAGAATAAATGTCTGTAGAGTGCAAGCACTGTCTTTAAGGATAATTCTGCCTTTTGGAGTACGAAACTCGGTACGTAAGGCTTAGCAGTTATCCTTTAAGATACAACAGACCCTCTTCTATACTCCACATTGAGTATTAGAAGGAAACATAACAACTTTTGTATATAGCCCAACACAAAGAAAATGAAAGATATGAGAACGTATTGTATCATCAAAGATTGTGGTTTGACATTTAATCTATTTTTAAATAAGAGAAAGAGAGAGCCATTAGGAAACCATTATAAATCAATTGGTAATTAAAATGATGACCGTTATAAAATAATTAAGAGTTTATAAAGTAATAAATCAAAAGTTATAAAGCCAACCGTTATGCGGCCCTTAGTAGAAAGCTCTTACATGGCCATTAGAAAGCGGTTATACAACTGTTATAAAACCGTTATAAAACCGTTACAAAAATGATGACTTTGTTATAATTTCTAATAAATATTACAAAATTGCTAAAATATCCAACACATTTAACTTTTTTATGAGAAAAATTCTCTTCCTTCCAACAAGTATGCATTCTTGACTAGGGGTCAACCCGGTTCCCGGATCGGCCCACTCGGAAAACAAGGTCGGGAACCGGTTTCGATTGAAACTGGTCCAAGAACCGGGTCCCAAAATTCAAACCCTGTTTGAACCGGTCCGGGAACCGGTTCCGAGGGATTACCCACCCGGGAACCGGATCGACCAGATTGGTTTGGGAACCAGTTTGAGAACCGGTTGTAAGCCACCCCAAAAAGACCAAACGCAAAGCCCTAATTTGTTTCTACTTTCTATCTTCCCCGAGCTCACGACCTCCGCCCATTCGTCGATCCTGGTTCCATCCGAGCACTGACGCTACTTCCGCTCGCCCACCGTTGCCTTCCTCCCGCGACACCCGCAGCCCGTGAGATCCCAACGTTGTCACTCCGCCTCTCCCTGCTCCGCGCCCCCCGAAATCGCGACGCCGCCTCTGTCAACCCGATTCCTAGCTACTCGCCAACCTTGCTCCGAGCTCCGCTGCCAAATCCAGCTCCCCCTTGCGCTGCTTCCTCATCTGCATTCATCTACTTCCTCGTCACGCCATCGCCAGCTCCCCATCGCGCCATTGCAATGACGGAGCAGAGAACGGACGCTCATCACCATCGATCGAAACTTCTCTCGTGCTCCTTCTCCCTCGCTTGGTGCGTGCAGGAGGGCTGAGGAACCGTGCGAAGCCAGTTGCAGCTAAATATCTTCGTCAAGCAATTTCGTTGCTGAATTGATTCGTCACCTTAGCTTCGTCTTCATGAGATTCTCCAAGTCTTTCGGTGTCTTCATTTATTAGCAGGTAACCGTTCGGATCGAATCTCCCCCAAGATTCATTGAGACTCAATCATATGATTGTTCTATGTTTGCCTTCTGCCAAGAGCTTCAAATTGCTATCTCAAATTGCTCATGTTAATTACTCGCCGATTGATAGGAATTCCTATTTCTAGAACACCTCACCATTCATGATCACCTCCTGTTCGACGTTTTGCCTCAGAGATGATAATGACGAATTTGTTTTTTTTTTGGTGAAATGACGAATTTGTCTTCATCATTTCAATCTAAGATTGCATAGTAGTGATCTAGATGTTCTTGTTCAACATGCTAATCCTATATTGTGAATTTTCATGCTTCATCCTTTGATGGCAGAGAGTTCTCTTTCCCTTGGTGCTTCGGTTTACTTTGTCTCCTTCGGTTGTGTGACTGAATTGTCGTCTGGTATAACAGTAAGTCACTATACATCGGTGGTGCTATATCAAATTCAATCTCGTTTTGATGCTCATAAAAGACCATTCCGCCAAAGTTTGAGGGAGAGAGTCTTCAACCTAATTTAATTCAAAATAAGTGGAACGGTACAAGAAATGCTCAGGTATCGGAAGTTTAGTTAAGTTGAGAAATTATGGATATATGAAAGCAATTAAGTTAAGAAATCATGGATATATAAAAGAACTTTAGTTAAGAAATGGACATTGACCTAGTAATAATCAAAGGGAAATTTAAGACTTATGAATAGAAGATATGCAGAGGAAAAAGATATGTTGAAATTAGGCTAGACCTCTGCCAAAATTACTGCTGATTTCCCTTAGAGTATTGTTGTAACGTCAATATCAATGTCTCCATTCGAGCATCATTTGTACAAACTGTGATTAATTTCAATTCCAGCAATGTCAATGCTAGTAATCTCGTTTTCAGTTAATTTTGTTCGGCTCCTTCCTTTGAGTTTAGTGTTATTTGCTTTGATTTCCTTTATTCCCTGCATTGCACCTTTAAATAATTCACAGTACTTCCACTTTAATTTCTAAGCAATTTGCTATTCCTGTCATTTAGATCAATTTCCATCAAACCATTTCATCCATTGCTTCTCTAAGGTTAATATAAAGATACAACAATTTTTATGCAAAACAGGTTCCAATATAAACAGGTTAACTTGTTCCCCAACCGGAAAAACAGGGTCGGTCGGGAACAGGGTCCAATGCAAACAGGGTCGGGAACAGGGTCTAAAAAAAGAGAACCGGTTATAACATGGTCAAGTACAAACCCTACCCACCCTGGACCCGATCACCCTTATTCTTGACGATCAAAAAAAGTATGCAGTCGACCCAAAAAAAAGAAAAAAAAGAAAAGTATGCATTCTTTTTTTCTTTTTCTTTTTTTTATGAGAAGTATGCATTCTTGACAACCCGCAATTAAACCTGTTAAAATCAGTCCAAAACCCATTTAATAATCAAAAAGTATTTAAATGAGTCATAACAAATTCTGTAAGTCAACGTAAATGAATTTACAAAATAGATAGGCCAAAACAAGGGGTTATAAATGGGTACATTGTGAACCTGTCTACAACCCACTTGGCCAAGGTGGTGGATTGGTTGCTAGAGGTGGTGGCGAGCCCCGGGCGGGTTTCTCAAGGCAGGCTGAGTCTGCGAGGGGCGCTCGCTTTTGCCTTTCAGGTGCTCTGTCGCCTTAGTCAACTTCATGAGGAACGCAGCACTTGAGCTGGATTCTGTGTGTTTAGAGTCGCCATCATTGCATCCTCTGCACGGCACAGAGCTGGCATTGATGATCGAACGACGATGCTGTGACTGTTCGAGGAGAGCTTGTTACTTGAATTATCGGCTCGATTTTGATCTCCGGTTACAATGTGGAGCCTCTGATTTATTATCAGTATCCTCCGTCTACATTGATACAAGCCATTCTAGAAGTGCCGACCAGGTACTCGACGAAATTCCCAAGAGAGAGGAAGAGACGCAGCCGATTCGCTTCATTTTGCTTAAATCGATTTCGAAGCTCACTTCACTTATTGCACCTGCAACTGCTGGTCTATCAGCCTGTAATTTCCAACTCTCTGGCTTCTCTCGGAACTTTTCTTTTGCTGTTCATGGTGTCGTACTCTCATTAGATGTCAGGTCGTTTCCTTTTCTACACGGTCTTGTATTGATTTTACTTGACATGGCTTGGGTTGTTTCTAAGCTTTCTTTTTTATGAATGTATTATTAAGATTATTGAATTGTTACTTTATATTGTTTGTATGGTATTAGAACTGCATAATCAGTAATTAAAACCGAAAAATATCTCATCAAATAACGTATCATTAAATGGGCATTAATAAATATATTAAGATCTCGTTTATGTTTAAACCAAAATCAAAGTTTGAACCCATTTCATGATTTGCGGATGCCCTGGGCTAGACTTTCATCAACTCACGCCCCAATCCATAACTCGACCCTGAGCTCCCTCCCAACCTCGACATGCCGATCCATGGAGCCATTTATTCTTCAAAGTGCTAAAAATGAATCTTGAGATGGGTCAGGTATGGATCAACATATTTGTATTGCAAATAAATTGGTCATGAACGTGTAAATATGTCAAATTGGATCAGACCAATTATGACCTAGCCAAGCCCGTCCATTTGATAGATCTACCCACAAAGCATATGATATTGATGGAGAGCCACTCCACACACCTGTACGAAGAGTGACGTTTGCAAATCAAGAGGATACCATCACTCAACAGCTTACTTTTTAGTTTTTCCTCATTGATCTCAATTTAATGTCGCCAGTGGCATTTTTCCATTTCCAGAATGGAGTTCGAGAATTGATGCTATGATTTTGAAGGAGAAGTGTGGTTGTGCCATTCTTTAAAGTCAATGTCATCACTACAACTCATTTGTAGGTACTCTGTCCTTAAACTGATAGTTTTTTGTCCACTTTGTGCTTTATTATTTTCCTCTTCTCATAGAAAATTTTTCTTTTCTTCCTTCACATATCTTCTTGGTGCACCTCAAATGCTGAGGATCCTTGTTTGCCACAGAGGAACCAGTACTAGACACTCTCAAGGAAATTGAAGCTGTACTATCCGCAAACCCAGCGGAGATATTCACTTTGTACTCGAGGACTACATTCAGGCACCAAATGGATTGACAAAGGTCTTTACTGGTGTTGGCTTGATGAAATACTCTGGTTTCCGGTATCAAACATGCCAAAGAACAGTCAAGATTGGCCACTAATTAGAGACATGGTGGCTTATAGCCAGCAGATGCTCGTGCTTTCTTCTATTCAGTTGAAGGAACAGAGGGAAAGGATTGCTTATCAGTGGAATTACATGGTTGAGAATCAATGTATGTGCATAGTCGAAGATACCAGAGAGAATCTTCTTGGCTATTTGGCCCAAATTTTTCAAACACATGACTCATCGTTGACATGTTGTATGTTATTTAATTAGTAATTTGCAGATGGCGATGGTGGAATGCAAGGAGGAAGCTATCTAAACAGAGCTGAATCGGCTCCTCTTGATGACAGGAGCAACTTCCGGTCTGTGCCCATCAAGCAACTCGGTTGTGAGAACAACTTGGGCGACCTCATTGACATGCCTTGTTCTTGTTATGGCGCGGCCAGCATCAGATGGGCTAATTTTGTTGCTGTTGATTTTTATAAGGTACAAGTTCTTGAATCTTCTCAATGCTTTTCCCTGTCTATACACCCTTCTGAAATTTAAGGAAGTATCAGGGATATCATCTTTTCCTTGTATATACTAGTTGACACACTTGCAGATAGTACGCACCTTGGGCTCATGCTCTTCTTTGAGCTAGATAGACATGCCTAGAAGTCGATTATAGTAATATTAATATTGCCTGACCAAATTGCTCGATAGATTTAAACCTGCATTTTTCAGAATGAAAAAGTTTTGGAAAAGCATTGACACTGGAAGGTCTTTGCTTTTATGCAGAGGAGCGAGGGAGGAGGATCATTTCAAGCAGTAGACACTCTAAATGGGAAGCTGCTATGTGGATGTGACGATGTGCAGGCGGGCGTGGTAAGTTAAACTTGAGATGCTGATCTATTTCTCTGAAACAAGAAGAACGTTCTCTTCTCAATGTTGGCATTACGGTGGATGCGTGATCCTTGTCAAAAGGTCGAGTCAGCCGGGTTCGACTTCTGGGGCGTGCTCTCCATAGAAAACAAAAATATCCTGATTAGAACAAAGGGAACTACAACAACTTCTGCAACTAGGAAAGGAAAAATGCACATTGCAATTCATGCCCAGCCTCCAACAAATAAGGAAATAAGTTCAATTTTGCTACCTTTTTTTAGGTAAGACTACAGTGATACAGTCGGAATAGCGGATACCTACCAATCAAGAGAATTGAAATGGAATTATATCTCTTTAGCGCGATACCGGCAAAAGAGAAAGCTCCGAAGGTAGTATACATTTTCCGTTTCTCATGCCCTGCAGATTGAGTTTGTTCTTTTTTAGATGGTACTTGTTTCCTTTTTTGGGTGTTCAAATGGAGCACAAATCGAATTATGTCGTGTTGATACCAATCGATTACATAGGCGTAATCGGAGTTCCCTTGCTTCTTGACATGAGAAGGGTCTATCCTAGTAAAAGTTCTTCGTAAGACGTGGGTCTCAATGCTAGGCATGGTAAGACTAGTTTACAAATTCTGTATACTAAATGTTGTGGCATTCTGCAAGTAGCCAATTAAATAATTGGGCATATTCAATGGCCAATAACAATTTGCCACATCATTTAGTATGATCAATTTTAGCAAATCTAGCATTTCTCCTCGCTATTTCTCATACAAGAGTTCATTTGTTTCAAGAAAAACTATTTTCGGAAAATTTTTCTCCAACTTTCCGGTGTTTGGATGATGGAAAACTAATCAATATGTATAAAATGTTTTTCATGGACTAAACTAAATAAGAAGTTTAGATCGAGGGAGAACGACTTTATTTTTAGTAAAAAGGAAATTACTTTCATAAATGAAAACTAACATTTTCGTTGAAAATGATTTTAAAGAAAATATTTTTCTTTATTATAAAATTTTTAGTGAAACAAACGCGCAAATATGTGTTGAGTTGGTCTCAAAGAATAGTTTACGGTGTTAGGACTTGAAAACCTTATGCTTGTGGTTGGACAAGGCCCATGGGCTTCTGGTAGGCTGTTTGGGAATCTATCAGTTTAGAAACTTACTTGTTGGTAACTCGCAACTGGCTAAGCTTATGCCATTCCTCCTTTCTCTTAACCCTCTCAAAAACAATGATTTGATTTTTAATAGTTGCAAGTGACCTACTCACCATCGAATTAATATTTTTACTTATCATTGAATCGATCACATTTACTTTTAATGAAAATGAGAGCTCAACAAATTCGTGCATATACAAGAAAAAAGGGCCTACTCAAGAAATGTTACGTCCGTAATGTTGGTCAAATTGTGGCGGTGCTCATTGTCAACAATCAGGTGCTTAACGAGATTTTTTTTCTATTAATCTCATATTATATATTTTTTTTTAAATTTCATGTAAGAATTTCTTTCTCATTTTGGGTCGAATGATAAAGACATTGTTAATAATAAGATGGCTTGCTAACGTAATAGATCGTGTACTGATTGATCGGGTGCTAAATTTCTTAGGTGGCTGCCCTCGAAGTAAAATGATGTACACCTAGGTGGGGTTGGCGATGAACCTTATCAGAAATTGACATTGAGATCGAAATTCACGTGGCCAGTGGATAGTATCCTCAAGGACATTTTTTCCAAGACAAAAAGATTAAGAAAAGGAAAAGTGGGCGCTCAGCCAAAATCCTGCCAAGGCAAGTCTAGGTCAAAGCACTGACGGAGGGTATTCGAAAATGTTGCTCTAGGTCAAAGCACTGACGGAGGGTATTCGAAAATGTTGCTCCAGGTCAAAGCACTGACGGAGGGTATTCGAAAATGTTGCTTGATTTAACTTTTTGACGGAATGATACTCTAAATAGAGACATCTATCTAGTCACACGGACATGTGATCTGATCTGCCAATAGGCAGATAGATTAGGAGGTATCTTTCATTACATGTGCTCAAGCATATAATTTCAAACTCTGCCTAGAACTAGACTTGATATAAACAGTCAGACATAGGGTTCCCCAATCAATCAAGCATTCAATATTGTGTGGGGTCATTTATATTCTTTACAACTCTCAAGAAATTCACTCTGTGTGAATTTTGAAAATTGGGGGACTCGATTTTTATATTAGGATGATTCGGTTGTGCATATAGTCAATAATCTAAAGACATCCGACATATATTTGAGTCTATGTGTGCAATCAAGTTGATACGCTGCAAAACTCTAGCTTAACTCAAGTCACATGCTTTATGCTCGAAAGTCTAGTTGAGCAGGATCAAATATTAATTTTTCTGCTGGAGGTCAACTCGATTAGAAAATTGAAATGCTCAATCTCAGCTCAACTCAATTACAATAACTTATAACAAAAGCTCAAGATTTATAAGCTCAAATTTTAAGTACTCGGTGTTTATTTTATATTTGCTCAATTAGGTCTGACTCAGCTCGTGAGCCTATTAAGTTTAGTATTGATGTGCTTGAGGACTCAACAAGATACTCAAATTGCTCCAATCAAAATTAAGTGAATCGATCTAAAATTGTCATCGAGCTTCACCAGAGCTTCGTTGCCAAGCCAAAAGCGAACATTGCTTTTTCTTTTTTTTGGTCGATAAACATTGGTTCATTAAACTATTTTTGGCTGTTGACACCTAAATTTTGGCGATCCATTTAGTCATTTATTGCATAAAAAATTAGGGGTTAATTTTATCTCTGAAAAAAAATATTAATTGCATAGCTACATTTAGTTTGCATATTTTGCATTTTATTTACTTTGGGCCGGTGGCGGATGGGTCGAATTGGTGTTTTCGGGTTTTAAATTGGCGGTCGGACTAAACCCATGAAATGAGCAAATTAGCCCAAGCCCATTGTTTTTTTTAAAATCAATTATCTTATGAAAAATTGAAATTTGATGCAATATTCTGATGATTTTTTTTTTAAGATTGAGAAAACCGCATTGCAATCTCATCTTTATCAATAGGCAATAAAAGCATTAGAGATATTCAAGAGATAAGGAAAATAAGAAGATTTTGGGTGATCGGGAGGTTATAGATTATCTTCGTGTATATTGAAAAAACAAGATAAAATATTCTACGAAGATTACCTATTTTCACCTATGAAAAGCAATCGGGTATGTGGACATGGGGGGCTTCTTTTTGGAAAAATTGAGGAAAAAGTGAAAGAGGGGAGAGAAGCCATCCGTGGAGTTTGAAAGTAAAAAGAGAGAAAGGGTACGAAGGAAGAGGGAGAGTGACGTGAGAGAGAGAGAGAGGGAGAGGTGAAAAGTAAAGAGTGATTTGACCCCTACTATTCACCATCTTCCCCAAATTGCTGCCCCTCCTCTGCAACCTCCATCCGCGAAGCTTTCGCCACCGTCCTTCCTCGATGCCGCGCCTCAACGCCCTGCCCCGACGACCCGAAGCCTCGACGCTCCACTCTCCACGAGCAAGCTAGCCACGGCCGCCCCGAAGCTAGCCACGGCCGCCGCGCCTGAGCCCCGCTCCGATGGCTCATTTCATCCGACGCCGCGCCTCCACCTCGGCGTCCCCGTAGCCGAAGTCCGCCTCGCCTGCCCGCTGCGACACCAGCAACCCGCGAAGCCAAGCCCGAGCCGTGCTACAGCCGAGCCGCCTTGCCCGCAACACCGTCACCGATCGACCCACGCGGCCCCGACGCTGAGCCCCGTCTGTCTCGCCTGAACCGCGACCCGCTGCTTGTGTCTCCGGTCCGCCCGCCTCCGAGTGACGTTCGCACCCGTGCTGCTTCGACCAGCGTCCCTGCTCGCTGCTCCACTTGCCGCCGGAGCCCTCGCGCCGGAGATCCGACGACCCGCCGGACCGACGCCAGTTGCCGTAGGTGACCTGCCACGAGCAATCCGTGGAAAGGGAAAAGAAAGCAGAAAAACAAAAGGAAAAGAAAAGGAAAATTAGGTAGTTTTTATTTATTTATTTACTTACTTACTGTTTTCTTTCTCTTTCCTTTTTATTTTATCCTTTTAGTGAAATTGTTCCCTTTAAATATGTGATTGAGATCCCAATATGAAATAGTCCCTCAAGCTAGGGATTGACAGTCCGATTTTCGCGCCCGAAATCTAACTCGCAATCTCTTACAAAAATTGACAATCCAATCTCAAACCCGAGATTTGATTCGCGATTTAATTTAAAATTGGCCAACCCGATCTCATGCGCAAGATATGGTTCGCCAATTTTAAGATATCAATCTCATCTTGTTTGATTTGCTAAAGTTGGTTGAGTCAATCTTATTTGAATTAGGATTAGATTTGCTTTAGGATTAAAATTGCAATTTTATTTCGAATTTTAAATAAGAAAAATTCAAAAATGTTAAATTAGGATTAGGTTTGTTGTTTTTGCATATTTAGGATTGCAATCTTATTATGAATTTTTAAATAAAAATTTAAAAAAAGTGCATTCATTTAGGTTGTTAGTTTTTTATTTGAATTGCATGTTTAACTATGTGTTAGCTTTAATTTCAAATTTCTTAAAGAAAAAAAACACAAAAAGAATCATTGTGCATATATTAGATTATGATTGCATGTTTCATTTTAGATTTAGATAATGTCTTAGTTTAAATTAGGATTTAATATGACTTAATCCCTAATTTAAATTAGATAGAATCTTAATCTAGCTAGATCATTTCAAATTTCATAAAATCTGTCTTAGGATAAATTAGTTGCAATTTCTAGGATAGATTGCATTTTTTAGATAAAAAACGTCATTTGCATGTCATGTAAGATTAGGTCCATGAAATGCACGTCATTTAGTTTTTATTAGGTTCATCTAATTAGAACTTCCTCGTCATTAGACTAAGTCATTTAATAAATGTCGCGTGACATATAACCCGCATACTAAATTATATGATGCATGTCATTTTAGTTTAAATAATTTTGTATGTCATTGCATCGTATTGCATGTCATTAAAATTAGGTCATTTAGATTGCATTTAATTATTGCATTTCTTCATGTCATATAGTTTAGATCATGCTGCCATGTCATATTAGATTATTAGCATGCATCGCATGATTTTCACTAAATAAAGTGAAAACAAAAATTGAACTTGCGTGTTAATTACAAATCATATTTAGGGTTGCTGATATGAATCCTGATTTAACAATGCAGACGCTTTCGTTGCTTCTAGGTATGTTTTGCATTATTTAATTTGCTTTCTTGAGTGTTAACACATGTTAGAAAGTTAAATTAAAATCAATTCAATTGCCAAACATTTTTTTAAAAATGAAATAAAAAGGTACCGAAAGGACACTAGTATAGTCTGGTGTAACCAAGTCCCCGAACTCATAAATCTCTGGTTCGTAGGACTAAAGTAAATCTCCCGTTACTTTACTTGGGTTTCTAATCGACCTACCAAAAATAGATTAGTGGCGACTCTGATTGAAAATCATTTGCATGTTAAGAATTTAAACCTAAGTTGCGAATTGGTATGGGCTTGGGAGAGCCCGAGCTAAGCTTAAAGACTTAGTAATCCATTAACCTAGTTTTAGGTGGTGAACCCGAAAAATTGGGTCGCGACATTGGCCTATTGAGAGCTTTGTCAAATTGGCCACAGTCAAGAGGCGTGTCCATGGCTTCGAGCCTGAAAGCGATTTTGTCTGCATCTCTCTCTTTCATTGACTGGTTAGGGAAGACTGTTGTGATATTTCAACAAGAAACAGAGTTAAAAGGATTTGGTTCTATGATTAAACATGTGCCGGTAGGTCAAATAAGCTGAATGCAATGCATCCCATGTCTGACTTTGCTCTGCCTCTAGATGCATTCATGTGAGGAACTAGACTCAAAACATTCATGTATGATCCTGTGCATGTAGCTAATTACCCCGTAAAATATTGCTCTGAATACGCCGTTGTGCATTAATATAGCAGGCTAAAGAAGTTCTGGAGTGACTTAGAACAATGAAAAAGTAAATGCATGGGAGAGTGGATAGACAAGAAGAATGTTAGGTAGACCTCGAGTTGTGTATATTGCTTGATACAAGTGTCGCTCATGTGGCATAAAACGAGGGTTTCGCTTGGGTAAAGCGTTGCCATTCCTTATTGTGGCATTATCAAATGCATGCCCAATTTTGTTGCAGCGAATCTACGTTCATTGAATAGTCGAGCATCTTGTCTCTATTAAGTTGGACATGATTTCAAGTAGACTAGATCCATAAAGAATTGACTCCAGTTTAAACTCGAAAAGACTCTTTTCGAGTTGCTTGAAAGTCTAAAAAATCATAAGGTTTTTGCATAATCTAAACATACAAAGTTTATGAAAACAGTAAATCTCAATAACATGATGCCTGCTTTTAGTCAATTACTTCATTGTCCCCACTAAACAAAAGATCCTGGTTCCATTTCGACCGACATTTTGAAAAATTTTGTGATGTAGTCTGTCCAGATCAATAAGGTTTGTAAATTTTATGTAAATAAATTCGACATATATAGAAGCACACACAAATCTTTATAGGATATTTTTGGTCCTCCACAAAATGGAACGGACGAACTGATGGACACACGAACTGATGGACACATATCATCTTTTTGGCTACCTTGGCTGTTACCCGGTACATCATAATTTCCATTTCAATTTCTATATGTAGAGAGAAAAGTCCGGTGACCTTAAATCCACAAAATGAAAAGGGAAAAAATGATATTCATTACACATCACATTCATGGTTGTGATCATCGCTTTATATAATACCTGTCCCGTTGTCGTACCCGAGGACGATCGCGATGCCCCCACGAGGGGGTAACATGCGGTTTGGCTCTGTTTTCTTTGTTGTTTCGTTGTCAAAGATCGCGAGCCCCCACCCCCACGAGCCGATTGTTGGCCCTAGCGTGCAACCCCTATCTCACATCGATTTTCGTACCGCTTTCTAGTCAAGAAGAGAAGAGCTTAATCTAATGACAATGGTATAGGCAGATAACAATTAAAATACGGGGATTCGAATGCTGTCCCCCACACCAATCCCCCCCCTCTCTCTCTCTCTCCCCGGGCAACAAAAACAAAAATAAAAATACACACACACAAGGTTTGACATCGAATCCTATGGAGAAAGACAATGATTGACATGCATTTTCTTATGTATGATTGATTGCGAGGATAAGTACGTAAGCAGTTCTCGGGTCATTTATCAATTGGGTTCTTATCTTAATTAAGTCCGGAACATTTTGAACAAATTTGCGATCCTATCCTAAGCTCGCCATTGGTGGATTTATGTGGTTCCTACATTGCCTTTTTTAAATGCCAGCTAGCCATTTACCTAAGAGTCATGTAGGATTTCTTGATAGTATATTTTGAAATTAAACCACACATTCATCTAACAGTATAAGTTTTTGGACAATTAGTTATAATCTTACCAAAACTTGTATCAAAATAGAATGTCCCAGTTTAAAGCATGAGGGGGAGTGATTTTTCCACGTGTATTATTAGGCAAAAAGACCAAACTAATGTGATGGAGTAATAAAATATTTAAATATTGAACTACACATTCATATAAATCTTATGTTTTTAGAATAGTTGGATGTGGTTCCAACAAATATCACATTCCATTAACGACGAGCTCATGACTTGATTGCACCTTTTTTTATTGAAATGTTAATTAACAAAAATAAATTGAAATATCCCTCTTTCAAAATTTCAATTAATCCATACAAAAGTTGACTTTAGAAAAATTATCATTTATTCTAAATAAATTTGCTTTTATCAATGGCAAATTGATGAAATTTATCTCTAATTAGCATTTGGTTATATTGACCTACCCTTACATGTGTTATTTAATCGTTTGAATAAAATCTTATGTTTTATATTTATTAAGTATCTATATTGAAATCTTAAATGTGACAAAATTTCTATATAATTTCACATCCATACACTCACGAAGTAATACGAATTTGGACTTTTATAACGTTCACGATGCTGGTTCAAGGTACATGTACACATTACTATGAAACTTTTTATATATGGAACAATTTGGTAACAAAACTAACTTCAAATACATTTGGCACCCATCCAAAGATGAAGGTGCAAATATTTTCTTGTAATGATAGTGGACTTGACTATAATTCTATAAATTTATAAGCCATATGTTTTCAATATTAAGGCTTCGTTCATTTCACGAAAAACATGGCGTTTGTAGAAATTATTTTCCTGAAAACTATTTTCTAGAAAAATTCTTATATTTTCCGGTGTTCGCCTAAAGCTTGAAAATGAACTAGAAAATGTTGGTAGCCATTCGCGGTGGAAAATTCGTTTTGATTATTGTGCACTCCTTTTAAAATATATATATATATATATATATATATATATATATATATATATATATATATATTTTTTTTTTTTTCTTTTGTTTTTCTTCTTTTTTTCTTTTTTTCTTTTTTTTTTTATTTTTTTCTTTTCCTCCTCCTTCCTCTTCAAAGGTCACCAACCACGGCAATGGTCGGTGAACGGCTACAACAAACCTCGAGCTCGCAAATGGCAGCAAGCTTAGCACAAATTGAGCTCACAAATCAACAACAAGCGCACTGGCCCATGGCAAGCCTCAATCTCACCTATGACCAGCCGTCGGTCACCACCGTGGATAGCAACCAATCGAGGAAGAAGCAAAAGAAAAAGAAAGAAATGGAAAAAAAGAAATAGAAAAAGAATAGAAATTAAAGAATTCAATTTTTTTAATAAATATAAAAATAAGAAGAAGGAAAAAGGTGTATGGTGAAAATAAAATTGCTTGGCCTAGAGATGAAATAAAGCAGATGGACTTTTGATTGGCGGAAAAGAATTCAATTGTTTTCTTTAACTAGTTTATTTTCCATGAACCGAATGCCGAAAAATCCGAAAAACATTCTTGAAATTATTTTTTGTAAAACGAACAGGGCCTAAATTTGAAAAAAATTACTATCAATGCACTATCGAACTTGTTTTAGGAAATTTTGATTCTAAATATGAAAGTTAATCACCACAAAAAATTTACTGCATATAGTACTATCTACCGCATAAATAATTATGTTTACATTTTTTTTTTTTAAATATACGTGCAGGTAACAAAAACTCTACACTTTATCGTTTGTCTTTTATAAACTTTTTTGTAGCGATTAATAAACTTATTATAATTCGTAAATCAAAAGCTATAAAAAAAATTATGGTTAAACTTATATTTTATTGAAAAAAAAAGGGTATACTTTATGTGCGCCATCTAACATTTATCTTTACTTCTATAAAAATTTGTAATAATTAAGAGTACTCTTTGAGGAATATATCATATTCTAAATTCAATCGCTATAACAAATTATTTTCAACATTTATTTTAGTCCTTCAATTGCTACAAGGGATGTGAATTTGTTCATTCAGTTTCTTTTGTCATAATTAATTGTAGTAATGAGCCTCATTAATAGTGATAAGAATCACTGTGTAATAAAATCTCGATGCAGAATCTATGAAATGATGTCGCTCATTTATTTTTATTTTTCCGATAATCAATTGTAGCATTATACAAGCCTTATAGATATTGATAAGAATTAATCGCGTAATAAAACTCAATGCAGAACTTTGGTCTCATGTAAGTGATAAGAATTATCATGTTATATAACTTAAATTCAGAAAAAAAAAGAGATTTGAGAATATATTTGTATATATTATATATATATAATTTTACCTTCCACATATTTGCAATCATTCATCTAAATAAAATCTATATAAGCATATACAGTTATTTTAATTATTACCAAAATATGCATAGCTCTATTATTTCATGTACATCAATTATGGATATATTTATAAAATATACAAAAGAGGTAGAGACTTGGTAGTATTTATTACCAAAATCTGCATAACTCCATTATTTATTGTGTATCAATTAGAGATTTAAAACCAAAATATGAATATAAATTGGAGATTTGTTAGGATTAGAGGTTATCTAAAGTCATCATGAAAATTGAAATTTCTAGGATTTTATTACGAAATATACATCAATCAGGGATTTACTAGTAAAATATGCATACTGATAAGAGATTTGCTAGGATTTTATTACCAAAATATGAATAACTTTTATTCTATTGTACATCAATTAGAGATTTATTACCAAAACATGTATAAGAATTACAAATTGATTATGATCAAATATTTTCTAAAGTGATCGTGAAAATTAAATTACTAGGAAAAGAACGCATAATGAGTGGCCTTGTAAAACTGGTGGAACAGGTTGAGGTCGGGGTCGAGTCAAGTTAGATCGAAAATTGCCACATTCAAATTAACTTATTTAACTCATATTGACCCAATTTCATATAATATAATTTATCAATCCATACCCGAACCTAATCTGGACTCAACCCAACCCAACCCAAGCTCCAAGTTTTAACATTTTTTCTCCCTAAAGTGCTGCTTCTCAAGAATGTGCAACTTCGCCAACCAACTCACCAAGTCAGTGAGGGAGCTGGAGTGCTTGGGTCAAGTCAATTGGCTAAGACCTTGCCTAATCCATGAGCAACATGGAGACATGGGTGAGCATTGTGCTACACCTAGGTGGACGGCTTCCAAGGTCGGGTCATAGAATGGAGCATGAAGGTGCCAGTGAGGCGAAGGGTGGTAGATTTTGCAAGGTGATGAACAGTGCCCTCATTCTCGTGAATCAGCTCGCTTTTACCCTGGTGATGGAGAAGAATTGGGAGGAAAATAAAGCTCATAAAGCTCATATCCAGGACCAGCCTGACCATATCAAATCAAATCCAGAGAAGAAGAGTTGGAAGGGCCGTAGCATGTACATTTAGGTCTTGGGCAGGTTGTGCATTAGCTCGTGAAGTGGACCAGCAAAAGCTACCAACCATATGCCAAATGTTGGTTGGAAGCACGCAGGATTGGAACAAAACCTTGTGGTCGATTAAGGATGATGGTCTGTGTCCTAAAGCACTCGTTGGATTTTTCTTCTTTGTTTCTCTTCCCTCACCGATGATGCCAGCGCAATTTTTACCTTTAGGATAGTTTGGATGACCTTCTTGATCTGAGGCCAGTAAACTCCCCGCACTGAGGATCAGTAAAATGCTTATTCAAACCTGTTAAAAGTGCTATCGCGCGTCAAATGAATAAGAAATTTCGATGAGTCCTTTATATTTGTAGTTTCCCTCCACATAATGATTTAGACCATTTGGGTTGGATTAGATAGTCTAACATAACTCGTTGGAATATCTTTGTCAACCAGTCATTAATTATGACTTATGTGCGTTACTCCTACCATGGTTGGTGGGTGATGAGTAGATCTGTTAAAGTGGTAATAATCTCATTTCTTAACACATATTCGATGGATTGGGTTAATTATATTTAGTAAATGGGTCATTAATGTTAACAATCTAAACATAGATAAAGAAGAAGAGGATAAAACACAAGAATTAACGAGGTCCGACATTGTGCCTACATCCTCGGGTAAACCTCCTAGACCCTCTTTTTATTTTTCCTTTTCCTCCTTTGTCATCTAATATGTACGGACCCATATATATACAATCAAACGGACTTCTTCTACAAGTCAAGCCTTCTACAAATTAGGAAAATAGAATCTTCTCCAAATCAGGAGAAAAATAAAATACCCTAAAAATTAGGGGCTATAAAATAAAATCCCTTCAAATTAGGGGATTCCAGCTCACACCAACACTCCCCCTCAAGTTATCGCATACATATCTCACATGTGCAACTTGTCTAGTGAGCTGTAGAATGTCCTACTTGAAACAACCTTCATCATAATATCTACTAGTTGGTCTTCAAATTTCACGAATGGAAACTGAATCACCTTGGAATCTAAGTTCTACTTAATGAAGTGATGATTCACCTCAATATGTTTGGTTCGATCGTATTGAATAGGATTGTGAGAGATATTGATAGCTACTTCATTATCACAAAATAACTCAATTTCAGACATAGGAGTAAAATAGAGTTCTATCATCAGTTTCCGAAGCCATAGGAGTTCGAACAGTCCCTTAGCCATTCCTCTAAGCTATGCCTCTACACTTGAGAGAGCTACAACTTTTTGCTTTTTGCTCCTCCAAGTAACCAAATTCCCTCCCACAGAGGTAAAGTACCCCAAAGTTAATCTTCTGTCTAACAAACTTTTAGCTTGGTCTACATCAGTAAAACCTTCGATCTTAAGATGCTCACTCTTCTAAAACTGAAGCCCTCTCCTTGGAGGATTCACATTACACCATCCATATGGTCTTCACTTGGAGCATGCATAAACTAACTTACAACACTCACTACATAGGCAATATTAGGACGTGTATGCAACAAATAAATTAATTTGCCAACTAACCTTTGATATATTTCTTTATTTGTGAGCACCTAATCAGAATACTCTCCAATTTTGTGATTCTAAGGGTATGAATGATAACCATTTTGGCCAGAAATTTATTTTTGGAAGAGAATAAATTTTTCTATTTCTATTTTTAGATGAGTTTTTAAGTAAAAATAACCGTTTGATAACGATATAAAATTTCTACTCTAAAAATAGAAATTTGTTTGATAACGACATAAAATTTCTTCATTTCAAATGGCGACGGATTGGCGGATGGCAGTGGGCCAGATGACAGACAGCCGGCCGGCGGCGGTGGCGACGGCAGCGGCGGCTGGCGACCAATGGAAGGTGGTTGGCGGCGATGGATGAAAGACCGATTGACGAACGATGAGAAAAATTTTTTATTTCTCATTTATGTTCCAGAAATAGAGAAATAGAAAATTTCTACTTCTAATTTCTATTTCAAACCTATTTTTGGAATAAAAATCTATTTCAGAAATAGAAAAATGGAATAAGTTTATGAAATGGATTTCTATTCCAAAAACAAGTCTAGAATAGAAAAATTATTTCTGGAACAGAAATAGGTGGTTGTCATGCACCCCCTAAATAGTCAATGTGTCTGTAGGTTCGCAATCTAGCATTCTCACCTTAGCTGACACGTTAGATAGTGATGATGTGTCCTGCACAATATTAAAACGTGATGACATGAAGTGGCATCTAACAGTGACGTGACATATGTTAATAACGTGGCCAACAATGTTGTCATGCAATGATGACATGGCATATTAATGATATGGCGTACAATGACAACATGGCATATTACAGACATGGATGCAGACTCTTGGAACATGTCAGTCTGACTATTCTTTAGCTTTCTCGGGCCCATTGTAACAACTAAAGAGAAACATTTATCCCCTTTGCAGCTATGATTAGAAAATGAAATAAAACACATCTATTTATGCAAATAATTTTTAAAATTATTTCAAAATGCAATGATCAACAAGCTCTAGGATTTGCTCAAACACCTAATCGATTCGGAGACTAGATGTAATATATGGGCTTTAAAAAAAAAAGGAAAAGAAAGGGTTGAAAAGTCAACAAAGAAGTTGAAGGAAAGTGGAGGAAGCTTCGGCTATGTTTTAGAAAGATAGAGAGAGGGAGAGAAAGAGAAGAGCACGGGCAGAAGCAGGGGCAAGAAAGAAACAGGGGAGAGGAGAGAAAGGAGAGAAAGGAAAAGGAGAAAATTTTTGACGCGCTCATGATCTGGATGCCTCATCAAGCCAAATCAAGTGTGTTTTGCAACACTGGTAAGAAATCAAAGTCTTTAATCACCTACTTGAAGCAATTGCCGCAATTAGGGCTCAAAATTCGGATTTCTTGGATATTTGTATGGCGAAGTCCGATTTTTGAGTCATTGAGCTGTATATTTTTGTAGAAATGGTACTCTAGGATGTTGTGAAGCTATAGCATCTTACGGATCGTGATTTGAGCTTGCGGTTTGTCCGAAACGAAATTTTAAAGTTGGGGGCGCAATCTGAAACTATAGCGAACAGTAGCTTCGAGCCTTTTTTATTTTTTCGGTACTGTTTTGGGGTGGCTAAGTTGGGGTTGTTGTTGTACATTAAAAGAGCTTTCTAAAGACTGTAAGACGGCTGGAAACGAAATTTTGTGGAGGAAGTTATGAAGTGACGAAGTTGGCGCATGGACCGTGCCTAGAGGAAAATGATGGGTTTCCGCTAAATGTGAGCTTTTATGGCACGTAGGTGTCATTTTATCGACAAATAGGTCTAGTAGATGTGAGTCATTATAAGAATATCTTTTTATTTTACTCAGCCTTTTGATATTGTTTTTCCGTTAATTGTTAGGGATCCGAGTGCGTGATTCGAGTATGCGTCGTAGTTGATTTTTGGCTTTTCCCATATGAGTGACGCTATTTCTTCTTTGTATTTTAAACTTATGTTTTGAGGAACATGGTGGATTATATATTCTATGAATTGATAAAAAAGCATATTTTGTTGCATAGAATAGGATTGAGCTATTACTGTCATTTTTGTTGTTCGAATGGAGTTATATTTCGACTTTGATTTGAATGATTATTTGAAAAAGGATTTGTGAAATTCTTTATGAAAGAATCTTGAAATGTTTTGAAGAATGCTTTGGTACTTATATATCAAATTTTGAGTTGTGATATAACTTTCTTTCTGATATTGGATTACTAGATATTATAATTGGTGATTGGTGCTCAATGTTTCTATGGACCCTGAGGAGTGTGTGGGTATGTGTGTACTAGTCTAAGATATTATTGTAAGCTGAGCCACTAGCTAATAATAGATTGAGACCTTGCTAAAGGGGGAATCTTGGTCGTCTTGTCACGGGCATTATATGTGACCATGGTTAGACATTTGAGCATGAATTGGTCAATGGAGTGGACTATTGACGTGTGATTTGAGTTTGGTCGATGGAATGAACCATCGATGTGATTTGATGAAATTAATCAATGGAATAGACCATTGATACATGTTTTATGAGATTGACTAATGGACTGGAACATTGGTATCTTTGGTATTTGAGTTATGATTATGTATTATGATAAAGTGAGTTACAATTTTGTTTTAAATGTGGATAGTGATTTCTCGATCCGCTTAAAAGAAATATGTTATTCACTGAGCATTTTTTTAAATAGATAATAAATAGATAGCATTTCTTTTTTGTTGATTTAGGAAATGGATTGAAATAAAAATTTGTTATCTATTTATTATCTTTTAAAAAAATTTGTCTGTTTAAATATTGCAGTAGTTCCATTCAAGTGTATTTTAGCTTGTGATCTTTATAATTGTAAAAACTGAACTAAAAGTTGTATCATTTTAATATTCCTGTAATTTAAGTACATTATTTTCATTAGGATATTTGGAAACAAAATTTTAATTTTCTATAGATACTCACACTTATATTAATCTAAATCTTGTTCGCTTTTTCAAGTTTTTGTGATTCGTGTTTTCATAATTTAGGATGTGTATATTTAAGCGAAAGAATTTTCCACAAATTAGTATACTTTCACTTGTTTAGTTTGTTGAAGATGATCAATTAATGAAAAATTGTTCACAATCAAAGAAATTATGCATGCTTTTAATTAGGAAAATAAATTTCCTAACTTGAAAATGGAAAATCATTTTGCTGAAAATGATCTTTCAAATAGTATTTTCCCTTATAATATATTTTCTCCGAAATAAACAAACCCTTAGTTAAATACGTAAATATATATATATATATATTTTGTGAAGTATTAGCTGTAGAGCTTCAAAACGCGTGGCTATCACTGTCGGTGATAACCTGAATAGTCTTTTTTAGACATATGACTGCGGAAGCACTTTCTCTTTTTCACAGTTGTTCAAGACCATAGTCCTAAAAGGGGAACGAGAACCATTATTGGGGTCCTGTTATGGTCTATGGTTTCTAGTTTCCCGCATGCACCCCTCTGTCCACGAGTCTCTCCCAACTAAATCTTTATTTGAAGAGGATCGGACTTCGATTTTTTTACCCCGCGTAAGACGGTGGAATCTATTTACTTTTTGCATGGTCCATCGGAAGGAACGAAAGGCGGTGCCATTTTCAATGCATTTTCAACCGTGTTCATGGTCAAAGCACACAAAGTCAATAGCACAGCTCAGCGTCCGAGAAATTCCAGCCATGTCTACAGCTTCAAACTCCTATAAGAAACGAAAATTGATAAAGCAGGAACCGTATCCTCTCTCATCTCTCACGTTCGGGAAAAGTATTAAAAAAGTCATAAACCTATTGCATTGGTACTAATTCAATCATAAACTTTTCAATTGGACCAATTCAGTCCTAAATCTTTTTACGTTAGTACCAATTTTGGCCTACCAGCACTGACGTGGATATCGGCCGGTGACCGAACGCTGACATGACAATTTTAAATATTTTTAAAAAAACTTTTAAAAATTTTGAATTTTTTTGAATTTTTTCCGTTTTCTTTTCTTTTTTTTTTTTTTTTTCTTTTCTTTTTTTTTCATTTTCTTTCGTTCCTTCTTCTTGGACTGTTCCGGTAGTGGCCGATGAGCCTCCGATGAGGTTCGCCGCCCACTGGGCGAGGCCGAGCGAGGGCCGCAAAGCCCTCGCTGGTGGCTGGTCACTAGGCGAGGGCCTCAAAGCCCTCACTCGGCCTCGCCCAAAGCCACAGGTGAGGCGGCTTCGCCCGAATCTGGGCGAGGCCAGCCTCACCCTAGCCTTGGCACGGGCAAAGGCGACCTCGCCCGCAACCAGAAAGGCCAACGCGGCCCTAGGTGAAGCCGCTTGCTGTGGCCCTCGCTCGGCCTCACCTAGGGCCGCGGGGCGAGGCTGCCTTCGCCCAGATCCGGGCGAAGCCGCCTCCTCAGCGGCCTTGGGAGAGGCCGAGCGAGGGCCACGACCCTCGCCCAGTGGCTGGCAAGCCTCACCGGAGGCTCGCCAGCCACCGCCAGAACAATCCAAGAAGGAGGATGAAAAGAAAAGAAAAAGGAAAAAATTCAAAAAAAATTCAAAAAATATTTAAAAATATTAAAAATTGCCATATCGCATCCGGTCACTGGCCGATGTTCACGCGTCGCGCCGGCAGGCCAAAATTGGTCGGATGGACTGAATTGGTACCGACGTAAAAAGGTTTAGGACCGAATTGGTTCAATTGAAAAGTTTAGAACCAAATTGATACAAATGTAATAGGTTTATGACTTTTTTAGTATTTTTCCCCTCACGTTCACATGATTGAAAAGACCCTACCGTGTCTTCTTGTGGTTATATTGGGATTTCTGGGATGGATCTTCTTGACACTCTAATAAATATTTTGAGAGCGCCTATGAAAATTCTTGACTACAAGCTGGATTGAATATATTGTACCAATAGGTCTTGTGAGCTTCTCAACAGGGTTCACATGAAATTCACATTATTAACAATTGTGAGAAATCCGAGTATGTAGACCCGCGTCAGCAAAAGTGTTTCTTGAGCTCTTGGGGCTGTTGGACTAGCTTTTTCTTATGAGTTCAGTCAATGCTCCGTGCACATGCGCACCTCCTCTCTCTCTCTCTCTCTCTCTCTCTCTATCTCTCTCTCTCTCTAACAAAAAATAAAATGATTCCCAAATGATTTTCTTGGAAACCCAACTATCAGTCCACGACCCATCTTCAATAACCCTAGTGCTTGTAGCTGTGAATAGTCTATGTCCCACCCCCTACTCTTGCCCACATTTGTCAACAAACTCACAATGCAGAGGTGTTCGGAGACGAATTGACTCCGCAGTGCGTGTTTGCATGCAACTTTTTAAATCCACCGGCTGATCTCTGGTCGCAATAGTCGAGACGATCCGCCTTACTTTTCTTTCCTTCACTGTTGAGTTGAGCCGTGTGCCTTGTAAAAAGTGTTGAAAAGAAACCTTTCTTTTTCGGCCAATCTAATTCTTGGGCTTGCAGGTCTCCCAAGAGGCTCCGCAGTTGGCCTTCTCTCTCTCTCTCTCTCTCTCTCTCCCCTTCCCCCACCAAAAGGCAAGAAAGGATGAAAACCACATAGGGTGACAACTTGGCTTATTGTCATTATGATAATAGAAGAACTAATTGTAATCAATTTTAAAACGATGCTTTTGAACGATTTGGTTGATTTACTTATTATAATTGCCACCTAAGCAGGCCTATATAAACACGTACTTACCAACAGAATCCCAAGCTTTCATAACCTTTGCAACTTTTCTGAAGAACAGAGGAGCAAGTGAGGGCTTGAGCTGAGCTTCTTGAGAGCATCCATGGCCGTTCACGTTCTGCTGCTTCTTGTGGCCTTCACGCTGCTCAGTGCTTGCACTGCTTTATTGAAGTGGAATGAAGTGAAGTACCGGAGGAAGAAGGGGTTGCCTCCGGGCACGATGGGCTGGCCCTTGTTTGGCGAGACCTCAGAGTTCCTGAAACAGGGCCCAAACTTCATGAAAAACCAGAGAGCAAGGTCATTTCACCCACTTTTTCTGCATTGCTGTATTTCATTTTTGTAGAAAGAAGATTTATTCTTGTGATTTCCCGACTCCATTTTTGTATGTAGAATGTGCTTCATCCTTTCCTGTTTTTTTTTTTTCTTGAGGGTGTGGCTCTTCTCACTTCAATAGCTGCAGACTTCGCAATTTTTCTATGAATGTTTCCTCCTTTTTTTCCCTTTTTTGGGGCTCGGTATGGGGTGTCTGCTAGGCGGATAGCCACTGGTCCACCTATCCGGGCTAAGTCTAAAGGCAAACTATACAAACTCGGCCTCTGTTGCCTGCGCAGGACTCGAACCTGGGTATAGCCACGAAACGGCCCTCCTGAGTTCTCCGTAAAATGTAACTGTGAAGAAGAGAAGATTTTCTGATGTCTGAAACAGTTCATTTTTCTCTTCTTTTTTCAGTGACCCTACTAAAAATTTGGTCTGAGGTGCTTGATCTTTTTTATACTGTTGTTGACAGGCATGGGAGTTTGTACAAGTCCCACATTCTCGGGTGCCCGACAGTTGTGTCCATGGACCCAGAGCTCAACAGGTTCATCCTCATGAACGAAGCGAAAGGCCTGGTGCCCGGTTACCCGCAGTCCATGCTCGACATATTGGGCAAGAGCAACATCGCCGCCGTCCACGGGTCCGCCCACCGGCAAATGAGAGGGGCATTGCTGGCCCTGGTCAGCCCCGCCATGATCAGGGACCATCTCTTGCCCAAGATCGATGAGTTCATGAGATCCCACCTCAGCAACTGGGCTGATCATCACACCATCAACATTCAGGAGAAGACCAAACAGGTATAGAGCATCATATATGATACTATTGATTCATCTAGTTTTTTACGCTTATAGTGTACAGTCAGTGATCTTGTTCCATCTTCTTTTCTTCAATTCAGATGGCATTTCTATCATCTCTAAAGCAAATTGCTGGTATCGAATCTGGCGCAAAAGTTAAGGCATTCACGGATGAATTTTTCAAGTTGGTCCTAGGAACTCTGTCCCTGCCCATTGATTTTCCCGGCACAAATTATCGCCGCGGGTTTCAGGCAAGCCCCCCTATTTAGGTCCACTTTGATAGAAAGGAAGAGTTCAAACAGAATTTTCCCGATGTCAATCGACTTGAACTTTTTTTTTTCCTGCATTTTTTAGGCAAGGAAGAACATTGTCAGCTTGTTGAGGCAACTAATGGAGGAGAGAAGGGCTTCCCGAGAAACCCACCAAGACATGCTTGGCTTTTTTATGAGAGAAGATGAAAATAGATATAAGTTGACGGATGAAGAGATAATAGACCAGACAATTGCCGTTTTGTACTCTGGGTATGAAACTGTCTCAACAACAACCATGATGACCATCAAGTACCTGCATGATCACCCAAGGGTGCTTCAAGAACTGAGGGTCAGTCTTCCTTTTCGGTGCTTGCTTCCAATACGCCTGTTCATTTCTTTTCAGTTGCTTGAAAATCTGACTCGGCTTCAAAATCCGGCAGAGAGAACATTTGGCGATCAGAGGGGCCAAACAGCCTGAAGATCCAATTGACTGGAACGATTTCAAATCAATGCCGTTCACACGTGCAGTAAGACGCAATGCAACATAATCTCGTCTAGGAAACAATCATTATGTGATACATATGAAAACAGGAGTCTTGACTAACTGTGCATGCTCTGCTTCTTTCTTATGCAGGTGATCCTTGAAACGTCCAGATTGGCCACTGTTGTAAATGGGGTGTTGAGGAAAACAACTCGGGACATGGAACTCAGTGGTAAAATTTCATCTAATTCCCAGAGTGCCCAAATTTTTTATTTAAGATAGTTTCAGCCATAACTCTTACAATTGAACATTTCTTTAAAAGATCAACTTCATATGAACCTGTGATGATGCAACCGTTTAACATATGTTTTGAGATTCATTTGACTAATCAAGAACTTGGGAACTATTAAAAAACAACAGGTGCACAGCTGCTGAAATTGCGCTTTGAGTGTTATAACAACAACAGAAGCAAATGATGATTGGAAGTTGTTGCTGTCTCTCTCTATGCAGGTTTTACAATTCCAAAGGGATGGAGAATATATGTTTACACGAGGGAGATAAACTACGACCCTCATTTGTATGAAGAGCCCCTCGCTTTCAATCCATGGAGATGGATGGTTCGTGTTGATCGGATCAGAACCCCTGGTTCAGCATCTCTTGCTTTTATTCGCATTAAGATTGTTGACCCTGATATTTTCAATTCTTTACTCAGGACCGAAGCATGGAATCTCAAAACTACTTCTTACTATTTGGTGGAGGCACAAGAAAGTGTCCCGGAAAGGAACTTGGGATTGCCGAGATTTCTACATTTCTTCACTACTTTGTAACTAGATACAGGTAAACGATACACCATCAATGCAGTTATTAGCGACGCTAGAGATGATTGACTTGGCTGACATGTGAATGAATGAAACTTAATTCATTTCATGTGCAGGTGGGAAGAAGTTGGAGGAGAGAAACTGATGAAATTCCCAAGAGTGGAAGCACCAAATGGATTGCACATTAGAGTCAGATCTTACTGAGCTTTTTCGTAAGAGGGACGATATGTAAAAAGGAACACATTCATGAATAACTGGATCTCTAGTTAGCATATACCGGATATGAATTGACCGGTGATCAACCAACCATTGCCCGCTTATTGTGTGATCTTGATTTGCACGTTCATGATAGTTTCGTATAAGTTAGGTACACGTGCAATTGTGCACATGAGATTCACATGAGATGGGTGATGCTATGAGCGAATCAGTAATCTGGAAAAATCGCAATCGCGCATGTTAGACTTGTCCCTGTAGTTCGGCTTTGGGAGAAAAGCACATGGAGAGGTTAATTTCTTGAAGAAAGAAAGTTTGGGCTTGATTTTTTGTCCCCTGCTGCCTCTAGAAAGCCGGTAAAGAAAAACTGAATGGACTCCGAATCTACAAGCAGACCGGCTATATTAAGGCCGAGACATTCATGCAAGCACAAATCCACAAAACTTCTTTCTCTTGCATCGTTCATCGAGCTGAGCATACATCATGCCCGACAAAACCTTTCGATTTTCCAAGAAAATGGAAAGGTCTACCTTGAAACATACCTGGTCCAAGGTTGGATTTCCTATCATGTTTACCCCAGGAAGATATGGGTACTGCGCCTCCGTGTGAACGGGCAAGAGGAAAAACCATAGTGCTGGAATTTTCTGCAAGGGCCTCGTTCCCACTAAACCGGCCCCGACTTGTGTTCTCAGATTGAATGCATGGAACGTGAAATCAACCCAACTGAGCGGCGATTCCAAAAGTTCCAGAAACCGGCCTAGAACCATGCTAATAGCTTGTTTAATGGTTTTCCAGGTAGTTGGGATGCTTACCTACCACTTGTACAGTTTGCCTACAATAATAGCTTTAAGGCCAATATTAGTATGGCTCCCTTTGGTCTCGCCTGAATTACATCCATCTCTGGGATGACCTTGAGAAAGGCCTTTCAAAAACTCTTTTCTTTCTCTCATTAAAGAATGGGTTTCCCATACCAGAAAACAAGGGACAAGTCTAGTGAGGCAGGTGACTCTTGCCGATGCGAAAGCTATGATTCCAGCTTCTTTTGGATATTGAATAGACTTTAAAAGTCCCTATCTATATAGAGTTCTTCCTGCAATCCCACTATTGACGAAAATATGATTTAAACATTCTGTAGAATGAGATATACAAGAAGAAAATCTACTCAAAAGCCACCCCCTTAAAGGATGCAACCAAATTCCCTATAGAAGGAAAGTGATTTTTGTTCCATGTAGCTTAGATCAAAAGCACTCAGTTTGGATCAGGTTTGCTTTTGATAGATGGATTTTCATCTACGAGGATTTAGAGAACCTTGAACCAAACACCTCACCAGTGGAACGTGAATGTGCCCATCAAACTGCACCATATACACCTCCACAATTAGACTCGCTGGGCTTGTGATAAATCAATGCTTTTTCAAAAGGTAATGCAATCTAGATTGAGCATACAGTAAAATTTAGAGGAAATTAACGGTACTCACTAATCACCGCAACCAGTCATTGAGTACTTAAACAAGAAAGGCAATCGGACAAGCCCATTTTATTGTAGTTAAATAATTTGCAGAATCTTGACTACCTCTTCATTATCCACGCATAGTAATTGTAGCTTGATGATGTCCCAAGGAAACATTTCAAGATACCAAGCCAATCCTTTCCAGCTTCCATCAAGTTCCTAACCTACTGCCGAAACATTGGGCATCGTCATCTCAGAAAATTCAGGACCTGGCCCCCAAGGATATGCCTACAGAAGAAAGTAAATACAAAAAGAAAAGAGGCAAGTACTTGATGGAAGCCGAAACAGAGGCGAAGCAAACAATTTCATATGCACATTCTTAAGCGTGAAAAAGCTTCACTTGGCCAAAGAGCATGGTTTAAATTACACAACCATGGAGCTAAGGCAGGTAATAAATTAACGGAAAGTTCTAGATTCTATGTTGTGTTACAAGAATAAATGACAATATAGGCCACAAAGAAGGGCATTCCTACATTGGAGCTGGCCTAGCAAAACCCGAGATCAAAATTTAGGACGACTGCAAATTGAATAGAATTTAAGCCCAAGTTAGACACTCTATTTAGTCAATATCATGAAACTAAGGTGGGATCTTCAGTCTTTTGACGCTTAGCTTCACCTTGAGCCTCTTCATCATCATCGTCAGCATCATGCTTGAGAGATCCATTTACCGCCTCCGGACCCAAAAGAGAAATGTGCTTGCTGGTGATTTGACGACCTGCTCTCAGCTTTGGACCCAATGCCTTTCAGGGTTTGGAAGGAAGCGCAACCTTCTTTTCTTGTGCCTTGCTCAGAGATGCGACAGCTCGAGCAAAAGTTGCCTGCTCCAAACGAAACTTTTAGCTAAAAGAACCACTACAGACAATTAATACCTCTTATGAGTGAGGAGCGTGTTTGCCAAGACCGTGCATCCGCATGGATCATATAATCTTTTCATAGCATAAGTGAGGGAATCGTATAAGGTGTCATGTATGTAAAAGAAAAACAAACAGCAGAAGAAAAGGAACAGCTGTAAGAGGAGAAACGCACTTGGAAAGCTGGTTCCTTGGCCAGTATCACACTTCCAGGCTGATCTGAAGGTTGTTCTTTGACGGGATGACTTTTAACCTACATAGGAAACACAACAAAAATGCTATGAACTTGTTTTTTTATGACAATGGAATGTGACAGAACATCTGCAAATACCACAAACATCCATGGGGCATCTATCATCTTCCAGTTTGTAGCTCAAGAAGAATCAGGAGAGTCCTTACCCAGCATCGCATGATGTCCCAAATAACGTCCATGGGGGCATCTGTCTTCAACCCCAATGAATTCACATGAGTTCCAGAGATTCTATATCCGGCATTAATAACAGCAGACCGGAAGATAACTGCCGACGGTGAGGTGCATTTTAGGGTGGCACAGAGATTGTGCAAACTTAAAAATAAAGGAATATCGGGCAGTTCCTGCAAACACCATATCCTCCAAGAGTTAACTCATTGATCAAGCCAAAAAAGCAAAGTATAATTGTAATGAGCAAGCAAAGCACACTGGTCAAAGCTTTTATCTGTCTGCGCAAATATAACTGGTAAAAATATGTCATCAAAATAATGAGGAAGCAATACCTAGCATTCAAAGGACAGCCTCCATGAAACAATGTTCAAAAGAAGACTCAGTAGTATATTGAGACATATAAAGACCAAATACGTCATTTGGACATATATTTAACCCGTACAATTTCATTCACTTTGGTCATTAAACTTTATCTTTTCTAGAGCCCACAAAAACTTAATTGCCAATCTACAGTTGAAAAGAGATGAGACCATGCTACTTCTGTAAAAGCTATTATTTTACAATTGCAGCTCTTGGTTCAAGTTCATGCAACTCTCAAGTTATTTAGATGAAGAAGAAAAAAGAGGAAAAGTTCACTGCTGAGATTGTTGTCAGTACAGCAGAGATACGATCATAAGCAGGATATCGATCCTTCATGGATTTCAAATCTGCAAGTATCGAAGTCACCCATTCGTGACCATGGATGGGCGCCGACCATATTGGACCTCCAATATTAAATTTCTTCCCACAGTCGGTGCATTCTTGAGGAACTACAGGAACAAACCCAGGTAAATATCTCATGCTGTTATTCTAGAGGGCAAAATTGTTTAATCAACACATTGACTAGAATGACTGAAAGTAAGAAACTAAAGATGCTGAGCCTTGACATGGTTGAATGTGTAAAAGATAGCAAAAATGAATTATGACGAAGGATTTTTATTTATAAACACAAAGATAATCCTGTGTCACGCAGCCAAGTGGCCACAAAAATTAAGTAAAAGCACAAACAGAAATTTAAGGATACAGCTTTTTGATACAACTGCTTCAAAGTGACTTGGACACTATTGACACTACAGTTAAAAACTTATTTTGATCTCAACCTCAGATTAGACATGTGAATCCTTGTTCCAGCCATTCAACATCATGGGCCCATCAAATGAAAACTTATGAGAACTAATAACATAAGGTGGAGCAAGTCCTGTGCTTTCTCTCAGGCCAAACCAGGAACACACACACGGTATTGGGATGGTCTTGTGCTTATAAGCCCGTGAACTTGATCCCATGACTAGCCAAAAGAAAAATGAGCATCGAAATGCATTGCTTAAACAGGAAAACAACTGAACCGTGACCTGAACAGTAATCATAGGTCAAGCTTGATCAACTCCAGCATGCCACAACTCTTATGCATTTTTCAGAGCATAACATTGGTAACCAACAATTAGTTTTTTATCATTTACCTCAGGTCAAGCAAGTTGTAACATTCCCAAGCAACTAGCGACGTGGCAAAGTGCTCTAAAACAGGATACAAACCTTGGAAACTGTTCTTCCTATCTGCTGAAGATGAAAAGAATCACAACCCGTGCATTGATAAACATATGACAGCTTAAGGGGTATTCTTCATTGCACTTGCAGACCTGCATCAATAACGTGACCAACAATATTGTCATGCAATGATGACATGGCATATTAATGATATGGCATACAATGACAACATGGCATATTACAGACATGGATGCAGACTCTTGGAACAAGTCAGTCAACTATTCTTGGGCTTTCTCGGGCCCATGGTAACAACTAAAGAGAAACATTTATCCCCTTTGCGACTATGATTAGAAAACGAAATAAAACACATCTCTTTAAGCAAATACTTTTTAAAATTATTTCAAAATGCAATGATCAACAAGCTCTAGGATTTGCTCAAACACCTAATCGTTTCGGAGACTGGAAGCCTTAAGCTATTTAGCCTTTGGATCAACGAGGACACCTTGCCATTCCTTTGCTATTACAAACTAGGGTTGACTATCATAATATTAGGGTTTTTAATATAGGCATTTCATGTTTTTTCCTACTACATTCCACCTATAAACTATATATAGAAAAAGCAAACAAATAAATGATAATTCTACCAATTATAAGCTGTCTTTGCATGCTCATTGTTTGCTAAGTCATCTTCTAGAGTCTTAGCTCGAGTATTCTGGTAGTGGATTTACCCAACTTATAAATTTTAATAAACAATTATGTAAAAGAAACGCCTTAAGCGTTTCCCTTCATACTAAGGTGCAGAGAACTTCCATTAACAAAACACTTCTCTTTTATATTAAATTTTCTTTTCTATCTTATGATTTGGAAATTTGGCTTATAATCGTAACTTTGAGGTCTATTATCTTCTTTCATTCGAAAAAGCATATCATGCTTCCCGACCCACATCAATCAAGAAAATGAGCTAACAAACTACGGTTGTTTGTATTTTCCATATGGTTTTTTTATGCAATGATATTCAACCAAGTGCTCAATTTCCATGTTAATTGTTCTTTTTAAGGGAAAATGGCACTAATAATTTATGGACCAACATGCAAGCTTAACTTTGTAATTATATATTATTTAATGTGGTGCTTGAACTATTCTTAAATGTCATTATGGTCATTTTGTTTGATCAAACAAGATAGAAAGTCCCCATAAACTTCCAATTTGTTCAATCTAGTCCCTCAACTTTCCATAATAAAGTCAAATAAGTCCTTCGATACTAATTACAAGTTTTCATAATTACACTATGCCCCCGATTTTAGACATTTTTAATTTCAATGCATTTCCTAAATCAACAAAAAAGAAATGCTATCTATTCATTATCTTGTAAACTTTTTTGTCTTTTTAAATATTGCACTAGTTCCATTCAAGTGTATTTTAGCTTGTGCTCTTTATAATTGTAAAAACTAAACTTAAAGTTGTATCATTTTAATATTCCTGCAATTTAAGTACATTGTTTTCATTAGGATATTTGGAAACAAAATTTTATTTTTCTTTAGATACTCACACTTATATTAATCTAAATCTTGCTCATTTTTTCAAGTTTTTGTGATTCGTGTTTTCATAATTAAGGATGTGTATATTTAAGCGAAAGAATTTTCTGCAAATTAGTTTCCTATACTTTCACTTGTTTAGTTTGCTGAAGATGATCAATTAACGAAGAATCACCACAATCAAAGAAATTATGCATGCTTTTAATTAGGAAAATAAATTCTCTAACTTGAAAATGGAAAATCATTTTGCTGAAAAATGATCTTCCATATAGTATTTTCCCTTATATTATATTTTCTTCGAAACAAACAAACCCTAAGTTAAATATGTGTGCTTACTTTCGTAATATATATATTGTGAAGTATTAGCTATAGAGCTTCAAAACGCGTGGCTATCACTTTGTCGGTAATAACCTAAATAGATGAAACTCGCACGAGGACCGATAAGAAATAGTGAATATTTTCATCGCATGTTGGCACTATTTCTTACTATATTACTAGGTCCATGATCCATAAAAATATAATTCTTATTATATGTCATTATCGAAGGTCTTGTGTATGGCATTTTCTTAATACATTGATTTCCATAATCATATACTGAGGTTCTATAGGATTGGATTGGTTTTGAGATGACGTTATTGGAATAATTTTTTTTTTTTTTTTTTAAGTTGTGGCCACTTAAAACAAAATTTTCAGTTATTAACCCGATAATGTCGTTTTCAATATATAAAATCTTTTCCAAAATAAAATAAATTAAGTAATGTAGCCCAAATGGGAGAATGTTGGAAATTTTCTATAATATGGGCTTACATTAATTAATTAATTTTTTTAAATAATCGGGTTAATATATATTATAATATTTGTTAAACCCTACGGTGATCTTATTGAAGTCGGTATTGGCATCTATTCATAACAGGCCTAATTGAGCAGTAAAGTGTAGGCAATTGTGTTTAACTGAAGCCCATAGTAGGAATGGCCCAGTTTGATTAGGGTTTATTAGGTCTCCTCTCTAGCCTATAAAAGGGTAGATTATACCTATCGGTTGCTTTAATCCCATTGAAAGCTGCTACATCAAAATAAATCATAAAGAGGAAGATGCGTATTCCGATAGATCTCTGATAATTGATCTATTTTTCAAACAGGTACGTTTTATTTTGGTGTGCTAATTAATTTCGGTGTTTTACAGTCATATATGGATTCAATTCTTCTTGATTGATTAATTGTTTATGTGCATAATTTTCTGCACGAGTCTCTCCCAACTAAATTTTTATTTGAAGAGGATCGCACTTCGATTTTTTTACCCCGCGTAAGACGGTGGAATCTATGTACTTTTCGCATGGACCATCGGAAGGAATGAAAGGCGGTGCCATTTTCAATGTATTTTAACCGTGTTCATGGTCAGAGCCCGGTAAGTCAATGGCACAGCCCAGCGTTCGAGAAATTCCAGCCATGTCTACAGCTTCAAACTCCCGTAAGAAACGAAAATTGTTAAAGTAGGAACCGAATCCGCTGTCATCTCTCACGTTCACATGGTCGAAAAGACCTGGTCTTCTTGTGGTTATATTGGGATTTCTAGGGTGGATCTTCTTTACGCTCTAATAAATATTTTGAGAGCGCTCATGAAAATTCTTGACTGAGAGCTGGATTGAATATATTGTACCGATAGGTCCTGTGAGCTTCTCGATAGGGTTCTCGTGAAATTCACGCTCCGTGCACATGTGCACCTCCTCTCAGTAGACCCGCGTCAGCAAGTGTTTCTTGACCGCTTCGGGCTGTTGGACTAGCTTTTTCTTATTGGTTCAGTCAACGTTCCGTGCACATGTGCACCTCCTCTCTCTCTCTCTCTCTCTCGTAGCTGTGAATAGTCTACGTCGCATCCCCTACTCTTGCCCACATTTCTCAACAAAGTCAAAATGCAGAGGTGTGTTGGGAGACGAATTGACTCCGCAGTGCGTATTTGCATGCAACTTTTTAAATCCACCGGCTGTTCTCCGATCGCAATAGTCGAGACGATCCGCCTTACTTTTCTTTCCTTCACTGTTGAGTTGAGCCGTGTGCCTTGCAAAAAGTGTTGAAAAGAAACCTTTCTTTTTCGGCCAATCTAATTCTTGGGCTTGCAGGTCTCCCAAGAGGCTACGCAGTTGGCCTACTCTCTCTCTCTCTCTCCCCCTTCCCCACCAAAAGGCAAGAAAGGATGAAAACCACATAGGGTGACAACTTGGCTTATTGTCATTATGATAATAGAAGAGCTAATTGTAATCAATTTTAAAAAGATGCTTTTGAACGATTTGGTTGATTTACTTATTGTAATTGCCACCCAAGCAGGCCTATATATACACGTACTTACTTACCGACAGAATCCCAAGCTTTCGTAACCTTTGCAACTTTTCTGAAGAACAGAGGAGCAAGTGAGGGCTTGAGCTGAGCTTCTTGAGAGCATCAATGGCCGTTCACGTTCTGCTGCTTCTTGTGGCCTTCACGCTGCTCGGTGCATGCACTGCTTTATTGAAGTGGAATGAGGTGAAGTACCGGAGGAGGAAAGGGTTGCCTCCGGGCACGATGGGCTGGCCCTTGTTTGGCGAGACCACAGAGTTCCTGAAACAGGGCCCAAACTTCATGAAAAACCAGAGAGCAAGGTCACTTCACCCACTTTCTCTGCATTGCTGTATTTCATTTTTTGTAGAAAGAAGATTTATTCTTGTGATTTCCCTGACTGCATTTTTGTATGTAGAATGTGCTTCATCCTTTCTGTCTTTTTCTTGAGGGTGTGGCTCTTGTCCCTTCAATAGCTGCAGACTTCGCAATTTTTCTATGAATGTTCCCTCCTTTTTTTTTCCCTTTTTTGGGGTTCGGTATGGGATGTCTACTAGGCTGATAGCCACTGGTCCACCTCTCCGGGCTAAGTCTAAAGGCAAACTATACGAACTCGGCCTCTGTTGCCTGCGCAGGACTCGAACCGGGGTATAGCCACGAAACGGCTCTCCTGAGTTCTCCGTAAAATGTAACTGTGAAGAAGAAGATTTTCTCATGTCTGAAACAGTTCATTTTTCTCTTCTTTTCAGTGACCCTACTAAAAATTTGGTCCGAGGTGCTTCATCTTTTTATACTGTTGTTGACAGGTATGGGAGTTTGTACAAGTCCCACATTCTCGGGTGCCCGACAGTTGTGTCCATGGACCCAGAGCTCAACAGGTTCATCCTCATGAACGAAGCGAAAGGCCTGGTGCCCGGTTACCCGCAGTCCATGCTCGACATATTGGGCAAGAACAACATCGCCGCCGTCCACGGGTCCGCCCACCGGCACATGAGAGGGGCATTGCTCGCCCTGGTCAGCCCCGCCATGATCAGGGACCATCTCTTGCCCAAGATCGATGAGTTCATGAGATCCCACCTCAGCAACTGGGCTGATCATCACACCATCGACATTCAGGAGAAGACCAAACAGGTATAGAGCATCATATATGATACTATTGATTCATCTAGTTTTTGCGCTTATAGTGTACAGTCAGTGATCTTGTTCCATCTTCTTTTCTTCAATTCAGATGGCATTTCTATCATCTCTAAAGCAAATTGCTGGTATCGAATCCGGCGCAAACGTTAAGGCATTCACGGAAGAATTTTTCAAGTTGGTCCTAGGAACTCTGTCCCTGCCCATTGATTTTCCCGGCACAAATTATCGCCGCGGGTTTCAGGCAAGCCCCCCTATTTAGGTCCATTTTGATAGAAAGGAAGAGTTCAAACAGAATTTTCCCGATGTCGATCGACTTGAACTTTTTGTTTATTTTCGTGCATTTTTAGGCAAGGAAGAACATTGTCAGCTTGTTGAGGCAACTAATGGAGGAGAGAAGGGCTTCCCGAGAAACCCACCAAGACATGCTTGGCTTTTTGATGAGAGAAGATGAAAATAGATATAAGTTGACGGATGAAGAGATAATAGACCAGACAATTGCCGTTTTTTTGTACTCTGGGTATGAAACTGTCTCAACAACAACCATGATGACCATCAAGTACCTAAATGATCACCCAAGGGTGCTTCAAGAACTGAGGGTCAGTCTTCCTTTTCGGTGCTTGCTTCCGAATACGCCTGTTCATTTCTTTTCAGTTGCTTGAGAATCTGACTCGGCTTCAAAATCCGGCAGAGAGAACATTTGGCGATCAGAGGGGCCAAAGAGCCTGAAGATCCAATTGACTGGAACGATGTCAAATCAATGCCGTTCACACGTGCAGTAAGACGCAATGCAACATAATCTCGTCTAGGAAACAATCATTATGGGATACATATGAAAGCAGGAGTCTTGACTAACTGTGCATGCTCTGCTTTTTCTTATCCAGGTGATCCTGAAACGTCCAGATTGGCCACTGTTGTAAATGGGGTGCTGAGGAAAACAACTCGGGATATGGAACTCAGTGGTAAAATTTCATCTAATTCCCAGAGTGCCCAAAATTTTTATTTAAGATAGTTTCAGCCATAACTCTTTCAATTGAACATTTCTTTAAAAGATCAACTTCAGATGAACCTGTGATGATGCAACCGTTTAATATATGTTTTGAGATTCATTTGACTAATCAAGAACTTGTGAACTATTAAAAAACAACAGGTGCACAGCTGCTGACAATGCGCTTTGAGTGTTATAACAACAACAGAAGCAAATGATGATTGGAAGTTGTTGCTGTCTCTCTCTATGCAGGTTTTACAATTCCAAAGGGATGGAGAATATATGTTTACACGAGGGAGATAAACTACGACCCTCATTTGTATGAAGAGCCCCTCGCTTTCAATCCATGGAGATGGATGGTTCGTGTTGATCGGATCAGAACCCCTGGTTCAACATCTCTTGCTTTTATTCGCATGAAGATTGTTGACCCTGATATTTTCAATTCTTTACTCAGGACCGAAGCATGGAATCTCAAAACTACTTCTTACTATTTGGTGGAGGCACAAGGCTGTGTCCCGGAAAGGAACTTGGGATTGCCGAGATTTCTACATTTCTTCACTACTTTATAACTAGATACAGGTAAACGTTACACCGTCGATGCATTTATTAGCGACGCTTGAGATGATTGACTTGGCTGACATGTGAATGAATGAAACTTAATTCATTTCATGTGCAGATGGGAAGAAGTTGGAGGAGAGAAACTGATGAAATTCCCAAGAGTTGAAGCACCAAATGGATTGCACATTAGAGTCAGATCTTACTGAGCTTTTTTCGTAAGAGGACGATATGTAAAAAGGAACACATTCATGAATAACTGGATCTCTGAGTTAGCATATACTGAATATGAATTGACCAGTGATCAACCGGCCATTGCCCGCTTATTGTGTGACCTTGATTTGCACGTTAGTGATGGTTTTCGTATAAGTTAGGTACACGTGCAATTGTGCACATGAGATTCACGTGAGATGGGTGATGCCATGAGCGAATCAGGAATCTGGAAATGACGCAATCGCGCATGTTAGACTTGTCCCAGTAGTTCGGCTTTGGGAAAAAAGCACATGGAGTGGTTAATTTCTTGAAGAAAGAAAGTTTGGGCTTGATTTTTTTTGTCCCCCTGCCTCTAGAAAGCCGGTAAAGAAAACCGAGTAGACTCTGAATCCACAAGCAGACCGGCTATATTCAGGGCTAGACATTCATGCCAGCACAAATCCACAAAACTTCTTTCTCTTGCATCGTTCATCAAGTTGAGCATACATCATGCCCGACGAAACCTTTCGATTTTCAAGAAAATGGAATGGTCTACCCTGAAACATACCTGGTCCAAGGTTGGATTTTCCTATCGTGTTTACCCCAGCAAGATGTGGGTACTGCGCCTCCGTGTGAACGGGCAAGAGGAAAAACCGTAGTGCTGGAATTTTCTGCAAGGGCCTCGTTCCCGCTAAACCGGCCCCCGACTTGTGTTCTCGATTGAATCCATGGAACGTGAAATCAACCCAACCGAGCGGCGATTCCAAAAGTTCCAAACCGGCCTAGAACCATGCCAATAGCTTGTTTAATGGTTTTGCAGGTAGTTGGCATGCTTACCTACCACTTGTACAGTTTGCCTACAATAATAGCTTTAAGGCTAGTATTAGTATGGCTCCCTTTGGTCTCGCCCGTAATTACATCCATCCCTGGGATGACCTTGAGAAAGGCCTTTCAAAAACTCTTTTCTTTCTCTCATTAAAGAGTGAGTTTCCCATACAAGAAAACAAGGGACAACTCTAGTGAGACAGGTGACTCTTGCCGATGCGAAAGCCATGATTCTAGCTTATTTTGGATATTGAAAAGACTTTAAAAGTCCCTATCTATATAAAGTTCTTCCTGCAATCCCACTATTGACGAAAAGATGATTTAAACATTATGTAGAATGAGATATACAAGAAGAAAATCTACTCAAAAGCCACCCCCTTAAAGGATGCAACCAAATTCCCTATAGAAGGAAAGTGATTTTTGTTCCAGGTAGCTTAGATCAAAAGCACTCAGTTTGGATCAGGTTTGCTTTTGATAGATGGATTTTCATCTACGAGGATTTAGAGAACCTTGAACCAAACGTTTCACTGGTAGAACGTGAATGTGCCCATCAAACCGCACCATATACACCTCCACAATTAGACTAGCTGGGCTTGTAATAAATCGATGCTTTTTCAAAGGTAACGCAATCCGGATCGAGCGTAACGTAAAATTTGGTGGAAATTAACGGTACTCACTAGTCACCGCAACCAGTCATTGAGTACTTAAACAAGAAAGGCAATCGGACAAGCCCATTTTATTGTAGTTAAATAATTTGCAGAATCTTGACTACCTCTTCATTATCGACGCATAGTAATTGTAGCTTGATGATGTCCCAAGGAAACATTTCAAGATACCAAGCCAATCCTTTCCAGCTTCCATCAAGTTCCTAACCTACTGCCGAAACATTGGGCATCGTCAGCTCAGAAATTAATTTCAGGACCTGGCCCCCAAGGATATGCCTACAGAAGCAAGTAAATACAAAAAGAAAAGAGGCAAGTACTTGATGGAAGCCGAAACAGAGGCTAAGCAAACGATTTCGTATGCACATTCTTAATCGTGAAAAGGCTTCACTTGGCCAAAGAGCATGGTTTAAATTACACAACCATGGAGTTAAGGCAGGTAATAAATCAACGGAAAGTTCTAGACTCTATGTCACATTACAAGAATAAATGACAATATAGGCCACAAAGAAGGGCATTCCTACATTGGAGCCGGCCTAGCAAAACCCGAGATCAAAATTTAGGACGACTGCAAATTGAATAGAATTTAAGCCCAAGTTAGACACTCTATTTAGTCAATATCATGAAACTAGGTGGGATCTTCAGTCTTTTGACGCTTAGCTTCACCTTGAGCCTCTTCATCATCATCGTCATCATCATGCTTGAGAGATCCATTTACCGCCTCCGGACCCAAGAGAGAAATGTGCTTGCTGGTGATTTGACGACCTGCTCTCAGCTTTGGACCCCAATGCCTTTCAGGGTTTGGAAGGAAGCGCGCAACCTTCTTGGCTTGTGCCTTTGCTCAGAGATCCGACAGGTCGAGCAAAATTTGCCTGCTCCAAACAAAACTTTTAGCTAAAAGAACCACTACAGACAATTAATACACTCTTATGAGTGAGTGGCGTGTTTGCCAAGACCGTGCACCCGCATGGATCATATGATATTTTCATAGCATAGCATAAGTGAGGGAATCGTATAAGGTGTCATGTATGTAAAAAAAAACAAACAGAAGAAGAAAAGGAACAGCTGTAAGAGGAGAAACGCACTTGGAAAGCTGGTTCCTTGGCCAGTATCACACTTCCAGGCTGATCTGAAGGTTGTTCTTTGACGGGATGTCTTTTAACCTACATAGGAAACACAACAAAAATGCTATGAACTTGTTTTTTATGACAATGGAATGTGACAGAACATCTGCAAATACCACAAACATCCATGGGGCATCTATCATCTTCCAGTTTGTAGCTCAAGAAGAATCAGGAGAGTCCTTACCCAGCATCGCATGATGTCCCAAATAACGTCCATGGGGCATCTGTCTTCAACCCCAATGAATTCACATGAGTTCCAGAGATTCTATATCCGGCATTAATAACAGCAGACCGGAAGATAACTGCCGACGGTGAGGTGCATTTTAGGGTGGCACAGAGATTGTGCAAACTTAAAAATAAAGGAATATCGGGCAGTTCCTGCAAACACCATATCCTCCAAGAGTTAACTCATTGATCGAGCCAAAAAGCAAAGTATAATTGTAATGAGCAAGCAAAGCACACTGGTCAAAGCTTTTATCTGTCTGCGCAAATATAACTGGTAAAAATATGTCATCAAAATAATGAGGAAGCAATACCTAGCATTCAAAGGACAGCCTCCATGAAACAATGTTCAAAAGAAGACTCAGTAGTATATTGAGACATATAAAGACCAAATACGTCATTTGGACATATATTTAACCCGTACAATTTCATTCACTTTGGTCATTAAACTTTATCTTTCTAGAGCCCACAAAAACTTAATTGCCAATCTACAGTTGAAAAGAGATGAGACCATGCTACTTCTGTAAAAGCTATTATTTTACAATTGCAGCTCTTGGTTCAAGTTCATGCAACTCTCCTCAAGTTATTTAGATGAAGAAGAAAAAAAGAGGAAAAGTTCACTGCTGAGATTGTTGTCAGTACAGCAGAGATACGATCATAAGCAGGATATCGATCCTTCATGGATTTCAAATCTGCAAGTATCGAAGTCACCCATTCGTGACCATGGATGGGCGCCGACCATATTGGACCTCAATATTAAATTTCTTCCCACAGTCGGTGCATTCTTGAGGAACTACAGGAACAAACCCAGGTAAATATCTCATGCTGTTATTCTAGAGGGCAAAATTGTTTAATCAACACATTGACTAGAATGACTGAAAGTAAGAAACTAAAGATGCTGAGCCTTGACATGGTTGAATGTGTAAAAGATAGCAAAAATGAATTATGACGAAGGATTTTTATTTATAAACACAAAAAGATAATCCTGTGTCACGCAGCCAAGTGGCCACAAAATTAAGTAAAAGCACAAACAGAAATTTAAGGATACAGCTTTTGATACAACTGCTTCAAAGTGACTTGGACACTATTGACACTACAGTTAAAAACTTATTTTGATCTCAACCTCAGATTAGACATGTGAATCCTTGTTCCAGCCATTCAACATCATGGGCCCATCAAATGAAAACTTATGAGAACTAATAACATAAGGTGGAGCAAGTCCTGTGCTTTCTCTCAGGCCAAACCAGGAACACACACACGGTATTGGGATGGTCTTGTGCTTATAAGCCCGTGAACTTGATCCATGACTAGCCAAAAGAAAAATGAGCATCGAAATGCATTGCTTAAACAGGAAAACAACTGAACCGTGACCTGAACAGTAATCATAGGTCAAGCTTGATCAACTCCATGCCACAACTCTTATGCATTTTTCAGAGCATAACATTGGTAACCAACAATTAGTTTTTATCATTTACCTCAGGTCAAGCAAGTTGTAACATTCCCAAGCAACTAGCGACGTGGCAAAGTGCTCTAAAACAGGATACAAACCTTGGAAACTGTTCTTCCTATCTGCTGAAGATGAAAAGAATCACAACCCGTGCATTGATAAACATATGACAGCTTAAGGGGAGTATTCTTCATTGCACTTGCAGACCTGCATCAATAACGTGACCAACAATATTGTCATGCAATGATGACATGGCATATTAATGATATGGCATACAATGACAACATGGCATATTACAGACATGGATGCAGACTCTTGGAACAAGTCAGTCAACTATTCTTGGGCT